>JALJVW010000084.1:4254183-6654183 GCA_024865655.1 Emberiza elegans | reverse complement strand
ACCAGTGGGGAAAAAAGCAAAGGTAATTAGGAACTCATTAGTGTGACAGCTGAATATATTATCTGTGTTAGTGCTAGGCTTACCCCCACGCCAGAGATTTGATCTGACTGTCAAAGCCAAGGAAAGCATTTTACAGAAATGATTGAATGCAAAATCAGACCAATACAAGAAAAAACAGGCAGGTCATCACACTGGAACATGGAAAAATTCCTGGCTAACCTCTGAATATCCTTTTGTCTACGTCCAAAAAATCACATAACCTACAGATGGGAGTGGATTTTCAGTTGTTAGGAAGATCAAAGTCATTACAGTGATCACCAGAAACCAAGGGAAAAAAAAATCTATACTTAAACTTTCCTTCTGTTATCATAAGGACCAGAATGCACATGAGGGGTTTTTTGGTTGTTGTTTGTTTTTTTTTTTTAAAGCTTGGATAAACCAAACAGCTCAAGCATGGAGGTTTCTTTTCCAGTTTGACACCAGTATTTGACACAGTCAGAATATTCTCTAACATAAGTTGGTGGATATTCTCTTGGAGAGAGCAACAGAATGACAGATGCCAGCTGTTCAAACCAAATAAAGCTGTGTTTCCTTCATTCCAGTTCCCAGCATTTTTCCCACACAGTTCATCAAAATAAATCAAATAACAAAATGCTTCTATACTGATGGAGCAGCTCTACCTAATCCATCCCAATACCTGAAACAATTCCCTGGTTTTTGTGGGGGAAATGGTGCTTGAGATAGACAAATCAGCTGTGAACCACCCCTGTGCCAAGCTAAGGCTTGAAACAGAATATTTAATGTTCTGTAAATATCAGTTGTGGTAGGTGAAAGAAAATATTATTCCTCTAGAGACACTATTTTCCATGAAATATATTATTTTGACCTGAGTGTCCTGGTCTCTCCCAAAAGTGCTTCTTTGTCTAATTTTTTTTTTCACTGAAGAACACCTGTGGGGTGCAATATGCAAGCTGAGCAACAATTCACACCTGGCCAGGCCTCTTCACAGCCATCAGGTTTTTAAAAATCTACTAGGAAGAGTGGTACAAAAATAATAGAGGCAAAAGTTTGGACTAGAGGCAAAAGTAGACCAGAGCTGTACATCTTCTAATTTATGGAGATATGAAAAATCAGTGTGGTCACCAGAAGCAGAGCTTTAGACAAATATGAGTATTCATTTTCCCTTCTGAAATGGTGGGATTCAGCTATCTTTCATTAAAAGAATGTAGTCATTAGATTTATAGCCCCAAAATGAAATTGTTTGCATTATAATTCAATGCAGCTAGCATTTACCACAGAGACTCAAAATCAGTCCAGAAGCATTTAAAACAGCCATCGTACTTACATCTGAACAGGGGCTTAAAATAATTTGGAGCATTACAACATTGTATTGCAAAAACAAGTCAGTCACTCTGAGTTTATAGTGAAAGTAATGTACATTGATCTTCCTTGACAGCAATGAAAGCCCAATGACATCCTTCTCTGCCCTGGAGATTGCATGAAATATAACTGCACTTGGCAGAAAAGAACCTGTTTTGCAATTTAACTCTTTTCTGTAGGTTGCTCCTCTGTTGTCAGCTGCATATTAATGGAAACATCAACTCACCCCCTCTGGAAGAGGTCCACATTATGGAATTTGTGTAGCTCCACAGAAAACTCGACCGTTCCCTGAACCTCAGACATGGTTTTTTCAGGTCATCACCTAAATAACACATATATAAAGACATTGTAAATGTTTGAAGCATTTTACTTAACAAATCCATGAATTAATGATTTCATTTTAGTCAGCATCTTGGGGTCCGTGCAAAGCTTGAAATCGACTGATATCAATTGGAATCTTTCCAATGACATCATTTGGCTCCATTTTCAGGAAAACTCACTAAAAGCCAGATCAAAGCAGTAATTAAGAGAGGTAAGAAGTCTAATTAAGCCTGAGGACAGAATGATAATATTATGAAAAGTATAAGAAGCAAAAAGTAAATAACATATTATGTGCAAGAATCTCAAAGCAAATTTTAATTAACTCTCTTGCTGCTCTTGTATGGGAAATTGATTTTTTTTCTTCTCATTTTATGAAATGGCAGATTTCCAGGGTCAGCACAGCTCATTTCTGTAAAAGCACAGGCCAAAAAGACAAGAACCCTAGATAGATGAGAGCAGAATTCAAATTTCTCTCTTTTTTTTGACCCCTCCTATGACTTAAATAAAGTCCCAGAAGGGAAGCTTCTGAGGGAATATGAATAATTTAAATATTAATGAATGGAAGATATTCTTTTAAAGAAAATGCTGACAGTCATGGCACCTAATAGGCTACAACAGTGAGATCAAGATTTTGAAGCATTACAGCCATTTACACAGTACATCTCATGTGCTTATTGAATCACAGAATAATTCAGGTTGGAAGGGACTTCGGGAGGTCATGCCTCACTCAAGGAAGTAAGTTTCCAAACCAGCTCTATTTAATACACAAGTGTAGATCCTTAACATTTCCCTAATTATAGCACAGGCAATCCAAGGACTTTTACAGCTTTTGGACAGATTTTCAATTATTTTTTGCCCTTCCTTCCTTCCTTCCTTCCCCCCATCTCCCCCCTGCAAATGTACCTATGGCAATCTGCCAAGCTGCCTGGAAATTTTCTGTAGGATCAATAAGAGGATAAAGATTAAATTTTTTTCATTAACACATTCAGAAGCAACATTTTAGTTGTTGTTTGACAGCAGCCAAGTGCGGTCTCTGAGGAAGACCCATGTCAGGGCTTTTAACAATTCCCCTTTCTGAGACATACAGGGCATTAATGGGATATGTAGCTCAGATGCAAAATGAAAAATTTCTCCAGAGGTGCTAATCAATAATTTTCATGGCATTCATAGATTTGACTGTGTCCTTTAATGAAGCAGGAGTGAAGAGGATTTTGATACATTAAGTCCTCATATAAGCATTAGGCTTTAGATTTCTCAAGACTTGCTCCTGATTAGCAATTTTCCAACTGACTGGCTTATTACACTGATTATTTTAAACCAAGGTTTTTTTCTTGCTATCCTTTCAAGCACTACAGTTTTTCAAAAAGATCTCGTTCCAGAGCTAAAAGGTTATTAATTTTTCATTCACCATCCTCAGACTTTGGAATGACAATAATGTGATATAAAATATATGTAATATATGTCTATAACTGTGAGAAAGAAAAATAAATTTGCTAAGCTACACATTTGATACACCTCTGAGGAAAGGAACTCTTCTTTAGCTTGTGTCAGGCCATGATTTGGGTGTGCTGAAGGTATATTCAAACTCAAGTACTTGCCAGAGAATCACAGAATAAACTAGGTTGGAAAAGACCCTTGAGATCCCCAAGTCCAACCTGTGACCTAACACCACCTTATCAATCAGAACAAGGCCCTGAGTGCCACATCCACTCTCTGCTCAAACACCTCCAGGGACAGTGACTCCATCACCTCCCTGGGCAGCCCATTCCAATGCCCAATCACTCTTTCTTCCTAAAATCCAGCCTAAACCTCCCCTGGTGCAGCTTAAGACTGTGTCCCCTTGTCCTGCTGCTGCTGTCTGGGAGAAGAGACTGAGCCCCACCTGCTGCACCCTCCTGTAGGGAGCTGTGGAGTGACGAGGTCTCACCTGAGCCTCCTCTTGTCCAGGCTGAATGTCGGAACCCAGGACATTCCTCTGGCCACCCTGGAGGACTCGAGACCCTGCCAGGGGGCTCAGAGACCTTGGCACTGAGTCAAAGGGACCCGTGCCTTCGATTTTAACACTTTGTGCGAGGAGTTACAAGCCCCAAGGGTTTGAATAGAATGTTAGTGAATTTATCACAGGGTGAAGATGTAGAATTTTGGGGTTTTTAGAATGGGGGTTCAAGAGGCAAGATGGAGGAATCTGGGCATGTCCTGTCTTTCTCCTTCTTCTTCTTCTTGTCCTCCATCTTCTGCTGTGATGATGGCACTTTTGTATTGGTTTAGAGTAGAAACTGTTTAACACAGGTGATAGGTATTGGAAAATTATTGTAAATAAAGTACACGTAGTTTTTAGTATGAAAAGATAACGCCGCCCTGAGGGCGGTCAGTGTGCCACAAACCATGACCTGCCAGACAAACCTCAGCAGGTCAGAAGGACAATGTACTAGATAAGAAAAAATAAACAGCCTTGAAAAGCAGAACTGACACATCTCAGCTTCTTCTTCAGTCTCGGGGCTGGGAAAAAGAGATTTTCTGACACCTCGGGGTCACCTTGACACCAGAGACATCAAGAGCTAAACACCCCCAGCTCCCTCAGATGCTTCCTCATAGCATTTGTGTTCCAGACCTTCACCAGCCTTGCTGCCCTTCTCTGGACCTGCTCCAGCACCTCAACATCCTTCTTAAACAGAGGGTCCAGAACTGGACACAGCACTCCAGCTATGGCCTAAGCAGTGCTGAGTACAGGGGAAGAAAAGTAATACTTTTTGCTTCCTTTGTCTCCCATTTCAACAAGAATGAAACTCATCTTTTGTCCTTTTGCTTTTTGGCACAGATTGAGAAGGTGTACACAGTTGGTAAGTCACGGATATGACATATCCACCAGGTTATGTGTGAGTGCCTGTGTGTGATAGTCCTGTCTGAGTCAAAAAGCAGACTGTGTGGGAAGCTAGTAGGAAACCATGCAAACCACAAAGCAATACCCTGACAAGGTGTTTAGTCTTGAGGAGAGTGCTAATTAAAAGAATTGCCTCTGGCAATATATCTGCATGTTGGGCTGAGGCATATTTCCCTTGACCAAAAGCTCAGGATCAAAGGAAACTCCATGCTTTTGAAGACACCGGTGTAAAGAGGAGAGGTGTGAATGGATGGCCAGCCAGTTCAGCCCAGTACCAATATTGGCAAAGACAGAAATGATGATGTGAAGTTAAGATTAACTAAGGTATAGGAAAAATTTCATAGATGGAAATATGCACACAGGTCTTCTCTATATTTGCACTGTATTTCTCAAGTTTTACACCTCTCCAAAACAAATACAGAAGTTTTCCCAAAACCAAAAAAACAAGAAGCAAACAAAAAAAATGTTTCTGTAACTTTATTTCCTTCATTGATCACCAGAATTAAAGTGTAAGCACCTGCTACACCAGATTGAACTTCCATCCACCCTAGCAGCACACCAGAAAATCAGATCCAGATCCAGACACAGATCTATGCCCCCAGCACTAGAGCCTGGGACTTCAGGGAGCACCTCAGAAGTATTAAAATGAGCCTCTGGTGCACCTTATTTTCAGGCACTTAGCAAGGTTCAAAGAATCCTGCTTAGACACATGGGTATAATTCTTCAAGAAGCTAGGAAATCTGACAAAATAGCTGCAGGCACCACTGGATCAAGAAAATATTAAGTAATTAAAATGATGCACTAATTTTTAACTTTTGTACCAGGTGCCTGCTTAAAAGAACCTTATCATAACATTCCAAAATGCAGGGCTCATGAAGGACCTCTGATCAACCCTTGTGTGGGACAACCTTGGGTTATAAATAGAGCAATAGCTGCTAAAAATAATATTGAATGTTGCCATGACATCACTATTGTAAAGACAATAGGGAATGCTGCCAGTATTGAAGTATCATCAGTTATCTAATAAGCAGTGTAAAGAAAAATATAGAGGTCATATTTGGGAAGGCTTTAGTGTATTTGGATTTCTGAAATGTATGTTTCTATACCAAGCTCCATGAATTTTTCAGAAGAGACCTTAAGACAAAATTAATAAATATTAGTGCAAAGCTAATAAAGTAACATGGGAAGTGTTTTGGCCATCTGCTCCTGTGAAAGCAGTGCCATGGTCACCCTGGTCACCCCAAAGCACTGGAAGGCTTCAGATGGCACTGCCACTGTCACTGGCTGTGCTGTGCTGTCCCACACGCACCAGAGGCACGAGTCAGGTCACCAGTCTGACAGTTTGTCCTTCCAGCTGGGGTTGGTGCCCTAGCAAGGGACAGGAAATTTCAATTGTCATTTTACTGAGAGCAAGGACACGCCAACTGAAAATCAGAATCCTTTATACAAACAAAGCCTATGAAAATCTTTATCTTTAAAGACTGGAGACTGTCTCACTTGCATTTTTAAAGGAAGGCTGGATTTTATCCCCACATCCCCATTGCTGTCAGTGGAAATACCTTCTGCACTGGAGACTGCTCAAGAAATGACATTGGCTAAATGCAACCTTTTTAATTTACAGTATTTGTACTTAATGTCATTTTAGGGATCCAGCCACCTGACCAAGCCTCTGCCAGGAAGTGATCATTTG
Source organism: Emberiza elegans (assembly GCA_024865655.1). NCBI lineage: Eukaryota > Metazoa > Chordata > Aves > Passeriformes > Fringillidae > Emberiza > Emberiza elegans. Next base: position 6,647,911 of record JALJVW010000084.1, on the reverse strand, counting down.
ATTATGTACCACAGACACCACTGTTAAAGACCTTGGAGATAAAAATGAATCTGACAATTCCCCACTGGAACAGCAATCACTGATAGACCAAACAAAGGGAGCTAGGGAAGGTGAGATGGGGAGAGAGCACATTGGATAGAAGGACAGGACACTACATAATCTGACAGTTTATAGTTTACAGACCTTCTAGCCTTTGCACAATTACATCCAAGCAAAAAACAAACCATTTTTTTTAAACATAAACTACTTTTTTTGTGTGTTTTTACCATTCTTAAGCATCTCTATTACAGAAACAGAAAAAAAGGGAAAACAAAAAAAGGGGAAAAAAAAAAAAAAAAAAGGAAAAATACACCAAGGACAAAAGAATGAAATACCATGTGAGCAAGGCCAATGACTCATGAACTTAGAAGCATTCATTTAGGAGAATACAGCTACCTTTCAAGAAACACAGCCCATACTATCTGCAGGATATCACCACTGTCCTTACTGGTTTGAAAGTACCTTTTATTTTATTGTTATTTTTTGCAGAAGCTGGCAATTGTTTCAAGCTAGTAATTTATATCCTTTTTTATAAATTTATTAGGAATTCCTTGATTAAGTGAATAAAGTCACAGTGACATTACTTTATTCTCCTCTCCACTAATGCCTTCACCCACTGTACTTCTAAGTAAGAAAAGTAAGAGGAATACAATACAAGGAGGGCAGTAATCACACACACGCTCTGAGATGAGAGAACTAGAAGAAGCAAACTCATTAGACCAAATCTCTTTTTCATTGTTGTTTTCCTTTTTAATTGCTCACTTTCCTGCAGCTGAACTGGATCCCGGTCCTTAGGACAGTGATTGCATCTCAATAGGCTTGCCTGAGAATACGTTAATTTCCTGAGACAAAGCAGTCACAAATGTCAGTAAGTCCTTCCACTACAATGCTGTCATTAGCTGTTCTCCACTTTACAGAACCTGTCAGCTTTTCCTGCCAGCACATCAGCAAAATGAGAGAGGTGAGGTCTTCACCTTCAAGGCAACGTCAAAAGTTAACACTTCATTTTGTTAAAATAAATCAAGCCAGTATTTCTCTTCTAAGATTTTGGGTGGCAGGAAGACATTTCCTTTACACTTTAAAAGAAACCAATCTAAGTACACCATTAAAGATACAAAAAGTGACAAGGCTTGTCAATGCCATCAGTAGCCAATTCTACCACTTGATCACAAACCCATTTGTATTTTAGCTCTCTTCCTAAATGTCCTGATGTGCCATAGACTCATTGACCTATAGCTCACCCATATGTTCCAAATCCAGATCCACCAAAGCCATTTCAGTTCTAGCAGCCTGCTCCACCTGCCCCTTGTTGTCATGTTCTTCAGTGTCACAAGTGTTTGGTACATGAGCACTGGCCCCTCTGGCCAGTCCATGACCATACCCACATTTCCCAGGCACTCAGGGTTTCCAGTGTGAGCCCTTTGCTTTATCAGTGAAATCATTTTCTGCATGTAGCATCAGCTGCATGGTGCCTGGAGGGGACCCTCCCTTTAAATGTCCAGCTGACCCCAGAAAACTGAGAGGCAAAAACCACCTGTGCTTAAGCACCAGCTACCTCTGAAGATGCTCAGATTCCTTCATAAGTTGCTAATATTTCTTTCTCAGTTGGAGTGTAACAGGCCTTGGATCCCCCATATCCCCTGTTTCTAGACCCTAGAGGCCAGCCTAGAGTCCCTCCAGGTGCTTTTGGCCAGATGTTCCACATGGAGCCATTATCCCTGTCTGGGTTATAAAGCACATTTTTTACATCTTGTCATGTCTGGACTGGCCCAAATCATCATCCATTTAGTTTGTTCAAATGTTTGCTGCTGCTCAGCACCCTTTTTAAAGTCTCTCTTAGAAAACAGAGAGGGAGATTATAACCAGTATAGATCAGACTATAACCTGGAGCATGCATTCTCCAAAAATCCATGACACCTAAGAAATCTTGTGCCTCTGTTTTGTTAGTTGTTATTTTACTGATCACACCCCTTGAGATATGAAAACATCTACCTTGCTGTTTTAGTCCTAAAATTTGAATTTTCATGTGCAGGTCCATTTACCATGCTTTGTTTTATAGCAGAAATAACTTTCAAAATGACCTGGATTATTTTTCTCAAACACTTTCTCCTGCTGTGTTGCCCCACAAAATGATGTCACCAATGTACTGCACGTGTTGGGAACATACACCTTGTTCTAGTGCAGTCTGTATCAATCCACCACAAATGGTAGGATTATGTTTTCACCTTTGGAATAGTCAATTCCAGCTGTACTGGATAGGCCTCCATGTGAAAGCAAACTGTTCCACACCAAGGAGTCTCAATTGTCATATTCTCACAGTTGTCTGCCCTGGTCTCCAATATTTGGTGCCTCTGTGTCTGTCCAGCTTATTGTCACCTGGCTGTGAGTGTATGATAAATCTCATGTTAAAAATCTCTCAGTGCATCTCATGAAAATTTCACCACATGGAGACTGTATGCACCAGAATTCACCCTAATCTCTGGATTCAGGTCATTATAGATCACCTCCAACAGAGACGATTTCCTCAAATCCTGGATATCTCCTTCCATGGATATCCATTTCCTTTGACACTTTGCAAGTCTTTCCTTGAGGAAAACTGGATAAAGACTGCCCCTGCCAAAGAATGATGGTCCTTGTTAATTGTCTCCATATGAGGGTACCAGAAGTACAATCATGCCTTCAGGTCAGAGTCCAAATACCAGATTAAACTCAAGATCAGTGTTTTAGTAACAAGCTTCCCAGGCAAAACATCACTAATCACTGCAGAGCACAGCAAACTGCAAAGCCAACACCAATCTGCTAAAAAAACCAAAACCAAAAATGAAACAAAAAACCAAACAAACAAAAACCCAAACAAACAAACAAAAAAGAGTACAGCACAGATCACAGAAAGTGACATCAAGAACATATTAATCAATATTGTAATCCATAAATGTTAACATATGTATCATTTCTAATATGCTCTTATCAATCTATCATCTCAAGCTCTTAGAGCTCCAAAGGTGCTAAAAAGAAATGTTGTAATTTAACCCCAGCTGGCTACTAAGAACCACATAACTCATTCACTTAGCCCCAGCAGGATGTGGGGAAGAGACCTAGAAGGGTAAAAGTGAGGAAACTTGTGGGTTGTGACAAGAATGGTTAATAACTCAAATACAATATTAGGAAAAAATTAGTTATAAGAGTTTTGAAAAACAAAATTTAAAAAAAAAAGGGAAAAAAAGAGTTAAACAATCCCCAAGAAAGAAAAATTATACAAATGAAAACAATTGTCCACCACCAACTGACCAGTGTCCAGCCAGCCCCTGAGCAGCAGCCCCAGAACATCTTTCCCCCTAGTTTATCTGCTGAGGAGGATGAAATAGAGTCTGGAATCTCTGTCTCGTCAGTTGGGGGCAGCTGTCCTGGCTGTGTCCCCTCCCAACCCCTTGTGCACCCCACTGTCCTCACTGGTGGGGTGGTGTAAAAGGCAGAAAAGTCCTTTACTCTGTGTAAGCTCTGCTCAGCAGTGATGCAAACATCCCTGTGTTATCAACACTGTTTCCAGCAGAAATCCAACACAGACCCATACCAGCTACCATGAAGAAAATTAACTCTCTTCCAGCTAAAACCAGCACAGGGGACATGGTACATGCACATTTGGACTCAATGATCTTAAAATTTTTTCCAACCGAAATGATTCTATGATTTTAACATGTAAAACTGAGCCTAAAGACTTGTTAGTCTTATTGGACTTTTGAGTCAATGCGTGTTTATGATTTTCTGTTTGATCTCAAGTGTATTGCAATTAAGAATTCAGTCTCAAGTCTTCCCTGGAAATCAAGTTATTTTCCACCATGAGAAACCTTCTAATGCTCTCTTAGTCATGGAAATGTCAGGGATTCCTTTGTAAGGTCTCCAATCTTTACAACCATGTAACATGACCCAGCATAATTTACAGAATGAGATAGCATCACAGATAATCCCTTGCAGCTCATTTGATAAGGTTTGTAGGTTTCCAGTCTGCTGTAATCCTTAGCATTTTTTTCTCCAGTATTGAAACCAAAGTAAAGATCTGTGATACAGGTATAAGGCACAAAACAAATACAAGGCATATAATCTTGCTCAGTCACATCTGTGAAACATGCTTTTTATCCAGTGCATGCACATTTAGCTGGGTTTAAAATTGTAAAGACTAATTTATTTTTTATACTCTAAAGACCTAACTCAGTTTGGATGCAAGCCCTGAGAATAATCTTCCAATATTACAAAAAAAGAGTTTGCTGTTTAATATTCTCAGGAAAATCAATATTCAAAATTTTGTCAGATGCATTAGACATATGTTCACAGAGTGCAACACCATGAGTCACTTTTCCCAAGGTTCATTGATTGCTACCACTGAAATGTAATGAGTTGGAGAAACAAATATTAAAAGATCCTTTAAAAAATTACTCATAGCCCAAAGAGTATTCAGAGTGGATCACATAAGAAAGAAGCTGTGTTATTTTTATGGGTGTTTTTCTGCATTTACAAACTCCAGTGTGATTTGACTTTTACTATTACAACTGGAATACACAAAGTACCAGCAGTATAATTTCACTGGGGATAGATGCCCATTTAACCTCCAGCAACAAAGTTAGTGTTAAGATTAAAACCACTTGAACCCCACAGCTGAGAACTTTCAGTCTAGATCAATAGCTTCAAATATATGGACCACATGGAGTAAAAACAGACATTAACTACAGGATCCAAAGAAAATCACTCAGGAAAACAAGTCAACAACTTACTTCAATTCCTTTCCCATTCTGTTTGTGAGGCCAATCTACACTGGAGATTTTGCACAGGTCACCAGGTCCAAGAAGGCTGAGAAGTAAGTCTAGATTATACCTTCCATTAACTGGTCATTTCAAGGGTATTTAGAGGAATAAATCTACTAAGAGAAAAACCCAAAACCACCAGGTTGTTCCAGAGGATTTTATGGCAGAGCTGAAGAGGGACCGAATACATGTCAGGTGCCAGTAGGCTGCTCTTATGAGATATAAAGCCTTTGAGCTATTACACAGGATTAAATGTGAACATAGCTGTGCAAATTTAGGTCAGAGCATTCCCAAAAAAAAAAAAAAAAAAAAAAAATGAAGAGCAGCCTCGATTTGTCCTCTGTTAGCACGTGCCTGTCAGGACACCGGTGCTGAGTTCAGCTCAGCAAAAAACACTATCTGCTTACACCAGTTAATAATAACCTGCTGTTGGCATTGTGCAAAAAATGAAGCAGCAGGAGAAATTTAGACAGAAGAGGAGGAAGAGCAAAACAGAAGAAAAAAGGAGATAATACCATTTTCCCCTGGACTACCTTCCCACTGCTACATAATCCTCTCTTCTTCACGCCTTTCCTACCTGTTCATTCTCTGACTTATTTTCCTTTTTTATGGCCTTCAAAAGAAAATGATATCTTGAAATTTTATGCACAACTGAGAGCTTAAATTCAGACTCCTCAGAACATCATCATCTTCAATCTTCAGCAGTTTTTGTGTCTTATTCCCACTGTTCACCTCAGTCTTTTTTTCTGATCTTCCTGTTGTCAGTCTTAGAAACACAAAATGCATCAAAAGGCAGCAAGTTATCTGAAGCCTATTTAGGACACTCAGACAGAATTATCCATCATTCTCACATTTGACTGAGCTCTTCTTCCCAGTAAAGGGAGATATATTCTTCTCAGCCTCGGCTTTTTTGTTGCTTTCATACAGGAAATTAGGGCTCTTTAGGGGACTGACCTTATTTTCTTCTCATGTACTCACAGAAGAGCCTTACAATTTATTTTTATAATTATTTATTTTAAAGTTCTACTCCAGTCCATACCTGACTGAAGTCAAAACTGCTTGGACATAGGTCTATACCAAGTCTTTGGGAGTTTATCAGAATGTTTGACCACATTTAAAACTTTGGCAACAGCTAAAGGTCAATTCTCTCTCCTGAATTCTGAATGTTACAGCAACTTGACCAAGATCCTCCTTGTAAAAAGTCCTGTAACAGGTTCTGTAGGGTTGCAAAGGAGAGGTAAGAAGATGAGTGGGATGCATCTCCTTGCAAGAGATATGGGGCAGCCTGGTGCATGAGAAAAGGAGCTCTCTGCTTTGGAGCCCAAACTGTTATGTTAATAGAGCCATCACCAAAGAATCCAGGTAAGAAACAGAGCAGCTTGAACATCAGCCTGATGCTACAAACTAGTCACAGCTAATAAACTAGTGACAGCTATGACAGGGAAAGCCTACTGAGTTATATGTTTTCTTGGCACTGTTTTGACTTCATTTCCATTTCTGGTCATGAAAAATTTTATGGCACTGTCTAACTGTGCTGTAAACTCAACTGTCCTTGTCAGACCTTGAATGCTTATTTTGCATTTTGCACGATCAAATTCACTGCAGAGTTTCTTGGACAAGGTATAGTCTCCTTCAGATGTTCTGAGGATGTTCTAAGTGAGCACATACTTCACATTAACTGCATTGATTATCCTTGTTTGTGAAAAATTTAAAGCACAGACACTTGCCCATGAGATTCATCTCACTAACTATAAATGTCTTCATGTGTATGAGGTGTTTTTAGCCTCCCTGTAGTCAGTGGGGATATAGAAAATGCCTTCAACAGGATTCATGTCACCATTGCTAGCTTCCAAGGGAGCTGAAACCAACTTTCCTAGGTGCAGACATATGAGCCAAATCCACATCTAGTTAAAAGAAAGTCAGTCATAGCCAGATTCCACACATATACAGGATTTTTAATGTGTGTGCAGAATCACTCATGGAAAGGGTGAGAGAGGCACCACGTATGTATCTCTATATATACATTTGTACCTTATGTTGGACTTGATGATCTTGGAGGTCTTTTCTAACCTTAATGATTCTACGGTTCTTATATGTGCTTAAAAAGAAAAAGGAAAAAGAAAAAGCAAATCCTCAAAACTTGGTGATACAATATGTTTTCCTTTCTTTGCCTGGAAACATTTTGCTTTCTGTCATACATGGAAACATCCAGCTGGCATCAACAGTCAGATTATCACTGGATGGAAAGGTGCTCAGCACTCAGGAGATAGGAAATGTCAAAGATAAGGCTGACCACGGAGTCTCCATTATCTCCTTGCTTAATACACATGGATCATGTTATGATCAGGTAATGATCAAAACCACTTCTGTCTCTTGCAGGGTTCAAGACATACAAGGTCTGGGTATTAATCTGTATATTACAGGTGATGTTTTTTGGATTTTCAGACTTCAAAAGATATCTTATAAGTGAGATAGAATATTGTAAAAAAGAGACGACTCTGCTGATCCAAGAAAATCTGTGTATATTTCACAAGTCAGGTTCTCTGTTGTCTCCTTCTCTTGAAACAAGTTTTGAGCAAGTTAAAGTCTCTTAATGCAGCCTATTATATTCAATAAAATTATCTGAAGTTGCTAGAAATTAAACACTGTCAGCAGATGTTATATTTCATGTGGAGTCAGTGGAGCTATTGATGTTTGCAAAGAGGCAATTGAACGGTTTGCAGTCCTGGAGCAAAAGAGAACAGCACAACAAGAGGTGTTGTACCCTCACACACTGAACAAGAGCAGAATTCAGAGCTCTGGAAATCTGACAAGCAGTGGTGGTTCAATTACCATCACCAGAAATGCATAAAGGCTGGGGCAGGGTGGGAAAATGTCCCTGGAAGTGTTCAAGGCCAGGCTGGATGGGGCTTGGAGCAACCTGGTCTAGGGGAAGGTGTCCCTGCCCATGGCAGGGGTGGACTAGATGATCTTTAAGGTCCCTTCCAGTGCAAGGCATCCTATGATTCTAAAAAGATAAGGTGAGAAAACTTTGACAGAGATAGGTGGTCACAGCAGCATCAGCAGAACCAGGGTCTTGGTCTTACTGGAAGAGGGAATATTTGCAATACTGAAATTAATACAATATGGATTTTATTTCAGGCTCACAAAAAAAAAAGTTAAAACCAACTTTTTCATCACTGTCCTCAGTTGTAAAATATTTAACAAATTGCTCACAAACTTTGAGGCAGACATTTATTACAAGGGCCATTGAGTACAATAGTAAGTAAAGAAACTGCAGACCATTTTCCATCATAACAGCTCTTTGGATAGGCAGTAACTATTGAACTGGGATGCAATTAAGGGAGGAACAGGTGCTGTTTTAGAGTAGTGTGGTTTTACAAATAAAATATTGAACAGAATTTTGACTAGGGATATTAATTAAGGGCCAGGAACAATAGTGCTAAAGAAGTAGTGCAGACCATTTTCCATCATAACAGCTCTTTGGATAGGCAGTAACTATTGAACTGGGATGCAATTAAGGGAGGAACAGGTGCTGTTTTAGAGTAGTGTGGTTTAAGTACAGGCAATAAAATATGCAGAGCCTTAATCAGAATTTTGACTAGTTTTAAGTGCTTGGGGCCGTGTTGATATAAATAACTGCATCAGGTTCTCCTAAAGAGCAAGAGCTAAATTAAGTGGTTTACAAACAGAAGAAAAGGCTGATTTATTGGTCATGGCACTGCTTGATCTGTGACAAAAATAGAAAGGGCCAACTGTGCCACTGCTAGACATGAAGCCAACACAACAGGGCCTGAGGTACAGCTGCTGAATACAGCAAGGCCAGCAGAGTCTATCAAAATAACAGGAAATAAATTTCTTTCTCAAATTCAGCCCAGCATCTTGGCAACCTCCTCCAGAAGGTTTTGTGCAGAAAGTTTGCCTCACAGAAGGGCTGCATTTTTTTCTGAAGGCCATGACTCTTATTCCAGCTGCAGAACAGCTGTCCCTCAAGCTGTGCCTGTCGTGCTAAAAGGATCCTGCTCAGTCATCTCAGGGAGCTGAGGTCCCTTCTCAAATGAGCAAAGGCTGGCAGAAGTCCTGGTGAGCTTTTGAGGTTCAGTTGGACATGGAGATGGATTTCCTTTTAGAGCGCTGGGGCCACTGACAGCCCATTAATTCTTGAAAATTCCTGATTCTCCACAGCACTAAGTGTCAGCTTTGGTGTTGTCTTCAACACAGGTACTTGAGTTGTAAAACAAACAGCCTCTGGAGAGGAAAGTGAGATTTTAACAAAACAGAAATGCCCAGTTTGGGACTTTTCCCCTGGAATACTTTTTGTGTGTGTGCCCAAGGACCTCCAGCCAAGTAAACTTGGGCACCACAGACAGGGAACTTTCTAGAAAGGCAGGCCCTGAGGCACCAGTACCACCATCCTGCCACGTCCCCTCCATGTCCCCTGAAGTTCTGCTTTCCTGGCAGTGGCTGTGAACAGGCTGGATGCCCATGGCACACTGAGGGTGCACATGAACCAGCAATGAACTGCAGCTTTCTGATGTAGCTGACAGAAGAAATTTAATGTGGACATTCTTGCAAGAAACCCCATGATGCAAAGAAATCTGGAGACTTTGTGAGGACAAGGCTGGACTGGTACCACACCTGCATGACATTGAAGTGAAATACTTCCTCTTCAATCCACTCCTGCTTCCTTCCTAATTTTGTTGTTATTCCTGACAAACAAAATAAAGAAGGGCTAGCTTTATCACCTGTTGTATTGTTTTTTGGGTTTTTTTAGCCTTCTTTGTCAAAGCTCTATGCTCACAGGAACACTCTATGCCTTATTGAAGAAATACTTAGAAAAACTAAGGGACATTGAATTTTTATTTTTGGTCACTGTCACATAGCAGTACTGAGTGTGGTTTTGGTACAATATAGCAGTGATGATCACTCTTACTAGTTTGTACAGTTTAAAATTAGTGATCTTGGAGCTCTATTTAATTTCTTTTTGGCTTAGGTAATGCAGACACAAAATTTCAATCAGCAGCCAGAATCAGACTGTGAACACACCAAATACTTCAATTTTTTACAAATTTCAACACTTCCCATATAAATATTTATACTCAAATAAACATAACATGAGAAAAGATTCTAGGAAGCCATCAAATGAAAATTCTTCCCAAGGCAAAATATTGCAAATTTTAAAATTGTGGAGTAATTCTCCCAGTTACTTGCCTTTCCCACACTGAAATCCTGCTTTGTCATTTCAGGAATGAAGAAAGTTTTTCAGCACACTTCCTCTTGTCTTTAGAACATTAGATAGATTAGATAGATTAGGCATCCAGATATTTTAATAAAGTTTCAGAAAAAAAAACAGATGGAAAGATACAACTCTGCCTGGGAAAAATGAAATTAAACTGTTCTCTGCTAGACCTTTCTATATCGTGTGGTATAATCTCAGCAAAATGAAGTAATGAACCCAACACCATGACAAATTTGCAGCCAGAAAAGGTGTAATTTTGTTAATTTTGCTCCATTTTGCTAATACACTGCACATCCAGGAACAAGAATATCTCAAGAAAATACAACCACACACCAAGCTGCTGAGCTAAAAACCAAACCAAAACAACTCCTGGTGCTCCTGGCCAGGAATTCCCTAAGAACAAGACCCCAGAAACAGAGAGGTTGTCTATGAGCAGAGGAGATTTCATCACTAAAGCTGGATCTGGGACAGCATTTTGGATGGAAGTTATTCATAGAAGGAATCTTATGCAAACAAGGCTGAGATGCAGCCCAAATTTTTAGTTTTATGCCAAACGATACTGTTCAGATTTCTGCTGGCACATGGGAATTTACCAGATTATTTGCTTCTTTCCAGCTTAAAATAAAATGTAATTTTGAAAATTATTGACAGCATGTCCTAATTAACTGAATTATCTATAGAGGACTAGCCTCCAAATCCTGGCATTGCTGATTTTTTCAGCTCCTTGTATTTACATACCTCACAGGGAACATCCATGATCTCTTAGGAATGAAGACTCAGCTTGTGAGAGGCACTAATTAACTAACAAATGTCAGGCTCAGATCAATCATCTCTATTAAAACAAGCAGAGGATTTTTCCTCCATCTCCAAACAAGACAGGTGTGAACTTGAAGTCAAGTGAATGTAGCTAACCAGAAAGCTGTAACAACAAACAGGTACATCAACATCTAAATAAAATTCCCTGTCATGTGAATATCCCTGTTCAGAAAATGTTTATTTAGTACAAATAATAGCACAAATCTGCCCTGTTCCTGTGGGATTTTCATAGCCTACTTCTTGGCAACAGATTAATGACTCCTGGTGTCCCACAATCAAATTTGTAACCCTCACTGATTTTGGGGTTTGTATTAGAAATACAGAGAACTTCAGAGCACTCAGTGCTATGTGCAGCTTCACAAACCCCAGCAAATAGCTCAGGTTTCCTATGGCCTCAATTTACCTCTGCTGTAGAAGGTCTAGCCAGTTTTAAAATTCCATATGACTTTTGTTAGAGGCATAATTTTATTTCCAGAACTCACAGTAGAACTGATGATGGGCCTGCAGAGCTGAAATGAGCTGAAACTACCTTTATGTGTATATCTCACTTTGAATTTCAGGCACTAGCTTGCTGTGCAAGCAAACATTTCAGTTTTGATCTGAAAATCAACAAAACACAAAGAACATAGGGCCTCCAGGGTCTTTTTATTGCCTTTTTTAAAGCAGTGGCATTTTATCTCTCATTTTACCCTCTGAGAATGCTGATATCTATGTAAGATACTTTGGGCAAAGGGTAATTTAGGACACATTGGAGACTCAAAAGCCAGAGTGTCAAAGTATTACTATTTTCACCCATAACACCAGGGATGAAATTATTAAAGCTCTATTTTCAACAGCAATTAAACAGCTAGAAAGAAATTCCAAAGCCTAAACATAGATATCTAGTGTCATTTTCTACCCCCTGAGATATAAATAAAGACAATTATTCCCAACTCTCAGTTTACCCACAATGTGGGTGAGTCCTGCTTTCTTTGGAAGCAGCAGCTCAATATCATATGAGGTGTCTTAAAGCCTCTCAAATGACAACACACATTTATGATTAGGAGCTGAGTGGTTTTTTCTAAATCTGCAAACAAATAGAACCTAGAAAGCGGCTGAACTCAGCCTGAAATAGCCACCCAAGTGAACTAATTCAGCCTCTTCTGACTGCATCTCTTTTAGAAGCAATGGAACACTTGGATTGAATACACAGAGTGCCTTAACAACAGAATGGAGGTGCCTCAATGTGGGAATTCATCCCATCCTCAAACTGAAACCTCTCTCACCTATTTCAGGTACCTACACACGGCCTACTTGTCCACAAAAAGGAAAAAAACCAAAAAAAGTAGAAAATTCCCCTGACCCATTTCTCTCCATCCATCTCCCGCTGAAATGGGTCACACCACTTGTTTCCACAGATGAGCAGGAGAATCTCAGTGCTTATCCCTGATGTGGCTTCTCAAGGAGAGAAGAGAATCCCACTTCTGTAAAATGGGTATTGCTCAAGATGTAGGTACCCACCTCTCAGACACACCACCAGACCTCCACACATGTCTTCGGGCACTTACCATTCATTTGGAACTCTAAATTTTAAATTCCTAGATTTCACTGCTGTCCAAAACACAACTGAAGGCAATCCCCTTTAAGGACTCAGAATTTCAAATTATATACTCAGACAAAAGCCTATTGCTAGAAATCTAAATGCAACTTTGGCTTGCAGATGTTATATCTCAAACAGAAAAATAAACAATAAGATTTAAGAATTGATCCAAGACTTTTATGTAGGGATGTCATGTATGGACATCAGTCTAATAACTCTTGGATGTTTAAATTAATTTTTTATTGTATTTATGTTTGCCTAATTTCTAAGGGCTGATTGGAATAGAATGGTAAGAATAAATAATATCACAAAATATCCCAGATGCAAGAGGAATTATCCTATTAAACTAAGTCTTGTCCACTCACAGATAGAAGCTCCTTTCACCTAAGTCCCAACTGCATTTTTTGTTTATAATTTTCCAATGCCATATAGTCTGTTTCAGACCAATTTCTGGTTTTGATGCTATAAAATATCTTTTTTCCTCAGCTGATAGAAAGTAATCAGATATATGTATACTGAAGAGCACTTTGGTGCTCCTCTGGGTTTAAGAAATGTGAATTATTGTTTGGAACAACGTAGCAAAGCAGCAAGTCATTTCTTCCCCAGGAGTGATGGTCTGTCATCCTGGGCAAGAAAATATAGAGGGTAATTTTCTCCTACTCATGTTATCATCACCAAAATCAGTTTTTAGTGCCTCACACAAGATCCCTTTCTTGTAAAAAAAAAAAAAATTAAAAATCTGAGAAAAATAGTGTGATATCAAGGGGAAAGCCTCAACACATCTTTGGAGTTTTAATCACAATCCTGAACTTGATGTATTGAAGAAAGATTCATCCTGGATTTCTGGTTTCATCCTCCTATTAGCCGCCAGACATCCATGAAATGTAATTCTCACACAGTGCTGAAAATGAGGAAAACAGACTGTACACACAACTGTGGCAGGCACATGATTCCATTGGGCCATAAATAGCAAGTAGTGAAATGTTCTGTTCTCCTGCATTTGAACAAATATCGCTGTGAAGCAGATGAAGACAGGAGACCCAAGTATTTACACTTGTGTCATGAGGAAAATGCAGTCGTGTTTCCACCCTGACAGCCGAGACAGATGATGGCAGAGTAATTCCTGAGTGTTTCATGCCTTAAAACAGCTGAATACCACACAGCCTGCTAGGCAAAAAAACCAAAATTGGGCCAGGATTGATGTTTCACCTGGTCTAGAATCTCACTCTGATCCTGCAAAGGAGGGTCAGCATTGACTGGGGCAGGGTCCTGTTTGCAGGACTCAGCTCCCACAGGATGAACATGCTTTAGGCTGCTCTAGCACTCTTTACTGCATATTTATATGCAGAAATGGGCCATCTGTGTGTCTTCTGAGATGAAATTTTGGCAGCAAAGACAACATCACACACTGAGTAATAGCCCAGTGATTCCTGGAATATACTGACTGCAAAAAAAGTAAGGATGTTGGGTAAAATTCTGGGTGTACTGGTGTCAACAGAACAGTTTTGTGAATGTTAAGCAGCTATTTGGGGATATCAGAAAAATGAGAAAATAGAAACCACTGTATCTGTCCTATTCAAGTTGCATCTGAGGTCACTGTTAAGACTTTATCAACACTGTGTACACTGGAGAGATCAGAATACTATTATTATTTTCATGATCTAGATTCTCACAGAAATTTGCTGTTGAACATCCAAAACATCAAGTGAACTTTGATATGATACCTGTGAAATTTAAAAGCATCTTCAGGACTGTAGAAATAAAATCTTTGCAGGATAAACACATTTAACATGGTACACCCTTGGTACAATGAAGACTTTCACATTCACAGCTCTTTCCAGTTGTCTCTCCCTTAGACAGAACTACTTCCAATAACTTACATGTTAATTGCAATTTTTTGTTTGTTTCTTTTTCAGGATAGAAAGCTTGTTTCTGTTTCCATGGTCAAATTAAGGATATTCTAAGACACATTATATGATTCTGCTGAAACCTACTCATTGCACATAATCTTATTTCATGCCCATGCTAAGACAGAAAAAAAAAGTCTGTGTCTGTAAAAGTAAAAAATAACTTAAATTCTGCACTTCACTTATGAGACATTACAAATTTGGCCATCCATAAAACTTTCTCCAGAAAAGGTTTCCCCTCTCATCCAAAGCAGCAAAATGGCTATTTTCAAAGTTTTTTGCATATGACTACATGTCACTATTAAGATCAGGAGATACAAATGACTCTGAAAAATTACAAAGAGTGCTCTCACGAACCTGTCAAGCTGAATGGGTTTGTGGGCTGATACTGTACAAAGAACATTAATTATCAAACAGCATGGAACCTGAAAAACATGGCATCTGGAATATTTCTCATCAGTCAGGTGTTCAGGCAGTGAATACTGGTGCAGTTTGACTGAGATCAAAGGGGTTTGTACCTCCTTATACCACTGGAAGATGTTTCCCACTGTATGTTTAAAATATCTTGTCCTTTTCTGTTCTTGCATAATTAGCCATTATTTCTGCAGCCAAGGCTTCTTAAAAACATGATTTCTGTGTCAGAGGGATAAAAATACCCCTGACACATGTAGATTTCATTTAGAAAAGCCTCAGAAGATTCACAGTTTGAGCTGGAATTTATTATTGATCCTTTCAGCTTGATGCCAATTTGAAATTGTGCTCTGAAAAAATATATTTTCCTTAGTCAAACACTTACAGCAGTATTAAGTAAAATATAAACCCACACAATTTTAAAATGAACCACTATTTTTCAAAATATGTTATGGATCCACTATTAGACATATAGATGAAAAAAATGGGTAGGAATTTGTTTTGGATAAGAATTTGCAAAACATGCATTTTCTTCTTTTTAGTTTCTATTTGTCTAAAAAAAATTAATTTCTGTCTTGAGAGCACCACACTGCAGTTGGAAACCAACTGTAATAAGGCCTATAGAGACAGAGTAACAATTGTAATTAACCTTTGGAACTTGACAAAACACTCTTAAATCTGAAAGAATTTTTTTCTTATGAAGAAAAAAATCATAAAAAATCACAAAAAAAATCACAAAAAAATCAGCATGATTCAGCTTCTCTTCCATTCAGATTGATATGAAAATTTCTGCACAAAAACTAAACTTCTTTTTTTTTGTGGATTTTTTTGATTAATTTTTTTTACTAACAAAATGCACAGATTTCTCAAACATTTAAAATTCAGAAGCCCAGAACTGCTTGGGTATTTATAGCAGTACTATGCTAAAATTAAGCTCAGGAACGTGTCTACTTGCTTCCTCTCCCCAATTGCATCCAATGCAATGGTAAATCCTGAGCTTTTACCATCAGAGCTCTCTTTGTAGTTGCAATTCAGGATGAGGTCCCACTGATGTAATTTTGGCTGGGCTGAGCACCCATGTTGCCATTTCTCAGTGGAATGGGAGAGGGCAGCTTTAAAACATGCAACCTTCTGACCATGTCCCTTGGTTGTCCTAGTCTAGAAAGCATCTTCTGGACATGCTTAGAGCGCATGAAAAAGTGCAAACTACACTCCAAATACAATATCTGGGGGTGATTTCAGCCCAAACCCAAAAATGCTGGTTGCAAAGGCTGGAAAGGGAGAGAAAATTTGGGGCCTGAAGGAAAAACCCTAAGGAGCAATGTGGAGACATATGTGGCTCAAACACAGTCAACACTCATTCACTACTCTGTGTCCCCCCCTGTGCCTTGCCTGAAGGCAGCTCCTAAATGTAAATTCATTCTTTTGGCTCTAACAGTTCAGCAGCCCTTGTCTCTCACTCTCAGGCCTCAAACAGAAGTTTGCCTGCTGGAGCACAAGCTGCAGAAGATAGGTGTGCTGGGAGTTTCCAGTACACTTCTTTAGCAAAAAAAATCACTTTCATCAGTATCTTGTCTAATAAATAGAACTCTGAAGTAAACACAGATACCTCCCAGCCCTACTCTCCTTGGCTGGTGGGGAAAATCTTCCCATAGAGGGACAGAAGATACATCAGCATGACTGAGTCTTTAGGCCTCAGATATCTCACTACAGCCATTCATCTGCCAAGGACTTCATCATCTGAAACTCCACCACTTTAGACGCCAACAAAAATTCTTACTCATATCCTTTATCCCTAAACTTTCTAAAATTTGGCTATTTTGAAAGAAAAACTATAAATGAGGAGAGAGTAGGACTTACTTTCCTGGGGAGTATCATTTTTGGCAGCAGGCACAGTTAGGAAGCTGCAGCTGCAAGTTCCAGTCTTTGTACACCTCATTTACGACACAGCCTTTCTCTGGAATAATCCTTTTAGTGATGTTACAGCTGTTAGGGTTGTAATTCTACAGAACCAGCATATCACAGACTCCCTCTGAAATCACCAGCCATTTCAGAGGTATAAAAGAACACATTGGATTGCAGTGGGAATTCAGTACACTAGAAAGCTTGTGAGGAAGCCTGCTTTTTAACAAGTATGTTTTCAAAGAGTCTGACTTTACAAGGCTAGTTTGTGAACTGCTGGCTAAGCAGCCAGGTGGTGCAGCTGATTCCAGATATAGTAGGTCTTAAAAATTACACCATCACTGTATAAAAATAAGATGGGAAGAATATAAACTCTGAAGTGGAGAAAAATTAATTTCCATGCTTCAGATAATTTTGGAGGTTGGCTAAAAGGACTCTGGAATCCGTCAGTAGCAACTGACCATGTGTGGCCTCTTCCTAGCAAATTTATGAATGTTCATGTATAAAGAGTCTCATAGAACCACAGAATCCTACAGTATCCTGAGTTGGAAGGGACCACAAGGATCATTGTGTCCAACTCCCAGCCTTACAACCTCACACAGGACAACCTTAAGAATTCCCCCATGTGGTTGAGAGCATTGTCCAAACACTTCTTGAGCTCTGTCAGGCTGGTGCTGCAGCCACTGCCCTGTGGGAGCCTGTTCCAGTGCCCAACCACCTTCTGGGGGAAGAACCTTTTCCTTATACCCAACCTAAACCTCCTGGGACACAATTTCAGGACATTGCCTCGGGTCCTGTCACTGTCACCAGCGAGAAGAGATCAGTGCCTGCCCCTTCTCTTCTCCTCATGAGGTAGCCTGTGATGTGCTGTTCCCTCAGTCTCCTCTTCTCCAGGCTGAACAAACCAAGTGACCTCAACCACTTCTCACTTTAGAGAATTGGTTTTGTTAACTGCTAAGCATTTTGAGGATTCCTTCTCCCTTGAGCATTTTTTCTCATCAACTCACACAGAAATTTCACTTCTACAGAAAAGTTCATCTGAGCTTGACTTGACTTTTACTTAAATCAAGGACAGGTTGAACATTAAACACAGCTTGTGTTTTGACAAGAGAGCATGTCAAGCCAGGTGTCAGCAGAAGGGGAAATCCTCTCTTATTCCATAAGGAAGATATGATAGAGAAGCCAATATACAGCTGGGAAGTACATACCAGGCAGAGGATGATACTACAGAGATAACAACAACAACAACAAAGTACAGTAATCTTTTAGGATCTAAAGGTAAGTACCTTTCAAAGAGCTATTTAGTGGATTATCCTAAAATCCTCACTATCAGCATGTAGGTCGCTTAATCCAGAATCAGGGAAAGTCTCCAGGCACAAAAAATACCAAAATAAAGGGAAATGAAAAAAAAAAAAAAATTAGAGTACTAGGAGCTGTAGAGGCACAGTTCATAAGCACACACATGCACGTGCATCACCTCTGCTCACAGAGCAAAACAGCTTCACCTCTGATCTTATTTCAACCACCAGAAGCAAATCTGATCTCAGAAGCATTCTGCAGCAGGAGCATAAAGATCATAATTGAAAGTTTATTACTTAACACTTGGCAAAGCTATTTCCCATGGCAATTTGATAAATACCTTGACTTTTCTGCCCGTCATAACCTCAGACATTTATTGCCTCATTTGCTATAACAAACGTTCAGTTATCTCCTGACTACCCAGCTCACATTTAACAGACCATGCAGAGGGAATGCTGCCACTATAGAAAAAAGCACAGATGGGACTGGAATTTCAGGTGGCAGGAGAGACATCAGCTTTTCAGAGGCCTGCAACCCATCTTAAACTAGAAAAGCTGCTGAGCTGAAGCAGAAATCCTGATTAAACAGGCTGGGAGAAGCAGAGGGTTCTTTCTGCTGGTTGAGTCTCTCCGTACTCTTTCCAAGTCATAGGGAGGGCAGAGACTCACACCTCCATGCAATGCCATAGGGCAGCCAGAAGGAATCATCATGGGTCACCTCACTGGGACTGTTCACATTAAGTATTTATTGCTTTATTTACTCCAAGCCAGTCCTTGATTAGGCAAGGTCATCTTAGACAGCAGGGCTTTGCAATAAAAAAATTATTGGGGTAGGGAAATCCAGCCTCAGAGTAGATAATGTGCCTTCAGTGCAGTGGGATTTTTATGGCCAAAAGGATAAACAGAATGTGGGCTGACACTGCCATCAGTCTGAGTTCTCTCTGCTCTGTGATGAATTAATGAATTAATTGCTTGGAGGCACAGGGCACTGGAACAAGACAGGGCTCTCCTCCCCTCTGTGGGGCACCAGGGCCAGCATGTTCCCAGCCAGCAATGGAAAATATGTATTTTGAAGCTGAGGGCATCTTGGAGAAGAGATAGAAAAATAACCTGATACTTGGGAATTGTGGGGAAAATGTTGCCATTAGCAAAGGGGATTAGCTTCAGTAAGGTTGCGCACCTCACTCATTGCAGTTCATTCCAATCTTCAGATATTTGGGATCACCAGGTGTATTATTGTGCCACCTGCACAGGCACAAGTTGTCCTTCTTACAGTGTCTGCTCATGCAGGTGGTGATTGTGAGGCAAATTTCTCCCAAGTCACCTCTCAGTAAAAATAAGTGGCACCTGTGGCACCAATATGGGTAGCACCCACAATTCTAGCACCCTCCACATCTGGAGAGGTTATATAATTTATAAAAGGAAGTGAAATGGAACAAATTCCCAAATTAATGAAAAGAGAATTGGAATTTTCCAACAGAAAGCAGATAATACTCATAAAATCATCAAAGTGGAAAAGACCTCCAAGATCATCAAGTCCAGCCTTCAACCAAGTACCATCACACCACCAAACCATTTTGCAAAGTGCCAGGTCTACTCAATCTTTGAGCACTTCCCAAGATGGTGACTCCACCTCTTCCCTGGGGATCCTCTTCCAATGTTTAACACTGAAACAGTGAAGTTTTTCCTAATATCCAACCTGAACCTCTCCTGGTGTAACGTGAAATCATTTCCCTTTGTCCTATCACCAGCTGCATGCGAGAAAAGGGAAAACATACATGGGAGATGATTGCCGTGGAAAATTTCAGGCCTGTTGTTTTCAGAGCTCACCTTGGTGCTTGGGTACTTCCAGCACCTGAGGAAGGATCAAAGGACCTCAAAGAAACCAATGGATTATAATTTCCTATGGAGCCAGTATTAGAAGTTTATTCTTTGGTCTGCATTTCTCTGATATTATTCCAATTAGCTGCATTATGATGGGGGTGCCTGGAGGCTCAATTATTTCAGTTCACCAGGGACGCCAGCTGTATTAATTTTTAAACAATACATTTTAAATATTTACTGAAGTTGTTAAGAACCTGCAGTAAGATGCCAAACTGTCCTTAACAGGAAGGATTCAACGGTTTTCTAAAAAGTTCTGCTTGTTTTGTCATTCAGCCAGAGTTCAAAATTTAAGGGGAAATACTAACCTATCTTTGTAATAACTCTCCAACCTGAAAGAATTTGTGATGTGAGGTTTTTTTTTTTTCATTCCTTTTATCTGTACATTTCACCTGGAAACATTTCTGTTGAGAGAATTCATTATTTTATTGATAAATTCCACACCTTGGATTAAGAGAAAGGAGAGGACAAAGTCAAAGAAAAGGTAAAATGGTGAAAATGCAATTAATTTCCAAATATTTTGCTCCTTTTTTGAAATTCCAGGTCTCAGATGCAATTTGATATAGAAATATATATGTACCCTTATATTATATAATATATCCAATATATTTCTATATTGGATATAGAAATATATATGTACCTTCTGGTATATAAAGGCAAAACAGGAGGGAAAAAATAGACTTGTAAGTTTAAAGGGTCATTTAAAACACATTATTTAATTCTGAAGTTTAAAAGCAAGTAACAGAAGTGTTTATATACCCCTATGTATATATTTCAATCAGAGATTTGAATTGGTGTTCAGAGAGGCTGTGGGATTCTCCATCCATGCTGTTACTTGAAAACCACCTGGAAATGTTCCTGAGCAATCTAACCTAATTTTGCAGGCAGCTATTCTCTAAGCAAGATGTTTTGGGTGACTTTTAGAAGTTATGTTAAATCAGTCTATGATTCTATGTCTATAAATGATAAAACATCTTGAAAGACCTTTGGTGAAATTACAAAGCATAGAGTTCATCTCCAAGAAGGAAACCCATTTGGTCAACCCCTCCTGCAGGTCCAAATTTCTCTGTGGATTTAGAGATGCAGAGAGAGAAAGTGACAGATGCAAGGACATGGCTGAAGGGAGACCCTGAGCAGTGCCCCTGACCATGTTCTTCATAGACTAAATATCACAAAAGCAATATTAACTCATTCTTCAGAGAAAAAGGTTAGACTTTGAATCAAAATCAATGGCAAATTTAGGAGCTTCCTGTGGCAGACTTTCCATGGAACAACCTTAAACAAGATTTTTCTTATTCTTTTCTGTGAGCTACAGAGCATTTTTTTCTGTTACTGGTCTTTAAGAAATTATTTTTCCATTGCTGATGTGTTTCAATAGGTTTCAGTTCTACTGTTTATTTCCCCTTCTCAAAAGTCAATTTCATCACAATCAACACCTACTTGCAACATTGATACCTTTTGTGATAAAAGCAGCATTTTTCCAATAGGAAAATATTTCTTGACAATTTTTTTCCCTCAGCTCGATCTGCAATATTTATTCACCACATCTGTGGTGTGTTGACCTTGGCTGGATGCAGGGGCACATCAAAGCCAGACTGTCACTTCCCTCCTCAGCTGGCCAGGGCAGGAAGAAATTAAGATGGAAGCTCATGGGTTGAGATAAGGACAGAGAAAAATCACTCACCAGTGACCATCACGAGCAAAACAGATGTGACTTGGGAAAAAATTTAATTGATAACAAATTAAATCTGAGTAAGATAATAAGAAAAAACCTAAATCTTAAAACACCTTCACCCCCACCCTTTCTCTCTTCCCATACTCAACTTTACTTCCAATTTCTCAGAGTGCAGGAGGATGGGGAATGGGGGAATGGGGATTGTGGTCAGTTCCCCACGTGTTGTTTTGGCTGTTCCTTCCTCCTCAGTGAGAGGACCCCTCACACCCTTCCCCTGCTACATGGGGTCCCTCCCAGGAGAAACATCCTTCATGACCTTCTCCCCCTGAGTCCCTTCCACATCTTTCATGAACTGCTGCAGCAGGGGTTCCCTGAGGGCTCAAAAGTTCTGGCAGTAAACCTGCCCCAGCACAGGCTCTCCATGGGTTCACAGCCTCCTTTGGACACATCCACCTGCTCTGGAGTGGGATGTCCTATGAACTGCAGGCAGATCTCTGCTCTTTCTCCATGGACCCCCCCTTGATCTGAAGGGGAACCTCTGCTCCAGCACCTGGAGCACCTCTTCCCTTTCCTCTCCCAACCTTGGTGTTCCCAGAGTTGTTGCTCTCATATATTATTCTCACTCTTCTATCTGGCTGCAGTCAGATAGGATTTTTCCCCACTTTTTAATACATTATGCTAGAGGTGCTTCCACCATCCCTGATGAACTCATCTTTGGGCAGCTGTGGGTCCATCTTAGAGCTGCCAGGGGCTGGCTCTGTCAGGCGTGGAGGAAGCTCCTGGCTACACCCCTGCAGCCCCCTGCAACCAGAACCCTACCACAAAAACCCAGTACAGCCTGCTCAGTCACTGTGGCACCATTGCACAATGGGCACTAAATGAAAGTGAAAATAGCCTAAGAACAAAATGCTCATCTGGCCTGAAGCAGGGGAGATGAAATCAATAGATCTATGCTCAATTACAAATAAGGGCCAAACCTGTAATGTACAAGACATCTAGCAAGCCTTCAAAACCAGACACTTCTTTCTGCTAAAGGAATCACATCTTAACCATTAATAGGAAAGTCTTCTTATCGTCTAACTCAGCTCTGCAGAGTCGTTTCTCACTTGTTTCCCTGTCTGCTAATCTAAGTATTTCTATTCATATGCTATTTTGATATCAACATCCCCAAGCTAATTTAGTGAGCTTTCTTGGTTCACAGATGAGGAATTGCATGGGCTTGGCAGGACTGAGCAGTTTGAAGTGACTCCTCATGGTGGTCTGTGTTATTTTGATTTATATGGGCAAATCCAATGACCCGTACCTGATGCTGAAAGCAGTCCAGTATTAGGTCCAGAACAGTTTTAGTCTAACTAAGGTGTTGCTCAAAACACTCAGAATTTATACAAAAAGCAGGTTAAATCCTTGATGTATGAGTTCTGTCATTTTTTCTGCAGTAAGAAACTTCCCTACAACAGTTTTCTCTGTCCACAGAGAACTCTGCATAAACAACAGAAAATCACCTTATATTCAAGTAGAAGTTGATAACATCAGCCAAAATATTTAGTTTAGATGACAGTAGGCACAAAATGCAGCAAAGTAAATTATGATCACAGGTAAGGGAAATATTTACTCTGTGTGGTTTCACTCTGGTAACTTGCCCAGAGAGCTGATGGCATTTCAATCCCCAGAGATATTTTAAAACTCTTCAGGACATGGCCCTGTGCAACTGAGAATATCTTCAAAGGCCTCCCTGCCTTGGGCATGGGATAGGCCAGTCCTCCAGGGGTGCCTTCCATCTGAAATTAGTAATGATATGACAAAGCTTTGCAGTCCTTTGCAGCCATGACATGCTGACAGACAGCTAAATCTAGTCATAGTGCCTGACTGTAAATCCACAGCATAAAGATGATCCGTCCCAAGAGGCACAGCTAAATCAGGGCATTTAAAACTGCACATCTGTGTTGTTACAACAGGAAGAATAAAAGGGAAAAGGGTATTTGCGCTGTATTTGCTGGCATATGTAGAGAAATTTCATCAACTGTAGAGAAACTCACTAGCTGGGGAGAAATTCCACAACAGAGCTACTGCAATTTCTGCTCTGTAATTTCAGAGCAGAATTAAATTAATAACTCATCAGTCATAACTGTAAGAAAAAATCAGCAAGTGTTACACAAAGGCTATCAGGTCCACCTCCTCAATGTCCTTTCCTTCTACTCCAGGACTCTGCAACATCCTAAATACAACCTGAGATCAATCAGACAAGCAGGATGGGCTGTAAGTGCTGTCTCAAGAGGGGAGTAGGTGGAAGCGCTGCAGCTCCCTGAGCTTTCACAGCAGGGCCCTGGCAACCACCTCCACAGAGCTGCTCCCAGCTGAGACTCACAGCTGGCACAGACCCACCTGAATCTCTCTGTGCCCCTCAGCCCTGCAGGCCTGGGTGCAGGAGGGGAATGAAGCAGGGCCTGGAGAGGAGCCCAGAGTGGAGAGCAGCACTGCAGGCTGCTGTTCTGAGCACAGGGGGCTTTGGCCTGGGAGATGCAGGGGTCAGGCTGTAAATGTGAGGGACTGCAGGATGCACAAGCCAAGGGACACGTCCTGCTCCTTGCCTCATATTGCCCATGTCAGACAGACTGTAAAGTTGGGGCTAAGAACAGGAGGGGAAGAAATGAGATTGAAAGTCCTGATGTCATTGGTGCAGGGCTGACTGAAGAAAATGACTGTAAGGGCTGAAAACTTAAATCCATACCTGTGCTTATACACTGCAGCAATATGGACTAATTAATAGACTGGGTGAGGCCTGAAAAAAAGTCTCCACAGTATTCTAGCATTTTCTGTATTTACATTTTAAGCCTAATTTAAAAATATTGAGAAACGGTGAAACCTGAAAGTACTGACTAGTACCTTTAATTTTCTTACTTGACAGAGCTTTGTTTTAAATTGTAGGAAAGCATTATCTCTGGAATAAAAAAATAGATTAAATGTGTTAATTGTAAATTTACTATTTTCTCCACTGATACCATCTATAGGCTGGCCTTTGCAGCAGAAAGATCAGAACCTTTCTCCTGGGTACTCCTCAAAATTTGTGTTGTGAAAGAGATGAACAATGAGTCTAAAGAAGGATGAACGAGAAGACTGGAAGGTGATATAAGTTTCCTGGGACTATAAAAATCAACATACATGAAAATGTTATTCCTCTTGTCAACCTACCCTGCACAACTCTTAAAGCATATAGGAATAGATAGAAAATGCATCTGAATGTATTAAAAATACTAGCAGAATTTTTTTTTTGTCTTCTCCAAGTTTTAATAGGAGAAAGATCTCTATTTCATATAAAATAATAAACTTGGAGAGGTTGCAAGGCACATTGTCTCCAACTGCACTGTCATTAATGTTTGATTTTTTTAATAAAAAACAGGACCATTTTAGTAAATCATAAAAAGCCAGTCTAAAACCTGAAGCCCACCACAACTCTGGCAAACTTCTCTCCTGGGAGAAGGGATTTTAATTACTGTGCCAGGTAGCCTTCTCCAGCAGTCAAACCAGCTGAACAGAGTATTTAAAATTCCCAAAATCTCATGGATGTCACTTGAGCTTTGCTGTTACTTAACTCTAAATGCGAGGGGAGGCGTGGGGGCTGCAGCTGTAAGAGCAGTGCAGGCAGAGCAGAGTTTTTCTGTCTCTGCTCACCTCTCCTTTAAAGAGCTTCTGAACACCTGCAGCTCACATTAACTGCAATTTGTGGAAGCCAAACCAGTCTGGAAATCAGCCCCAATGCCCACAAAACAGCGTGCATTAAAATGAAGCACTCTGGTACTTCAACATCAGCAAGTCAGTAATAATCTAAATAACTAATAATTACTGAAAACCACCAGTATACAGCCCACCTGAAAGGCTTCTATTGCTGAAATACCAAGCAAGCAAATGCCTCACTCTTTCAACATCTAATTTAGCTTAATATGCTATCTGCACATCTGCTTTTTCAAAAAGCTATTAAACAAATTATATTGTAATGCATCTCTTTTTTTTTTTTAAACTACCCACCAATTCAGAATTTACTTGCATTTCTCTGTATAATTTTTGTGCCAGGAATACTGATAAAGCCTATTTAAGAGCTATTCACTGTTGCTAAGAGGATATCAACACAACTGTTAGCCAGAACCAGTCATGGCAGAGAATAAGAGAATAATGTTTCAGTAGATTTTTTGTCTAGCTTCATAGCCTAAATCAAAGGAACAATAGAAGCTATTTTCTTTTGTTGTTAAAATTTCCCATTAGCAGTTCAATGTCATTTAGTCAGTTGAACTGGAATTTGTTGTAAACAAATCCACCAGTGAGCTGTTTTAGTGCAGTCAATAAATCACCATTAGCCTCATATAGGAAATAAAATATGATTTTCAAAATGCAGCAGAGGCACTGATGTTCATTATAACGAGCATGTAGTTACCTACAGAACAAATGTGGGATCACATCAGCTCTAACACACACAAGATTTCTGTGTCTGCAGAAGAGCAGGATGGTGCTTGAATTCCCATTCCACCTTGTGTGTACCTGCACATGGTAAATGTTGGAAATTTCAGAAGGTAATTTACTTGTCACACACCTCCCCAGCTGCCAAGGTCACTTAGCAAGGCGTTTTGATACTGCTTTAAGGAAACCTCCAGAACTTTAGATTTGCACAGTAATGTTGAAGGGGCTTGAGTCCATTCCTTTAAAATCTTCATTTTTGGTGTGGTGCCTTTGTTCTGTGATACAAGTTTGTCAAGGCTGTGTGTGCAGCCTTCTTTCTCTGGTCCTGGAACTCTCCCTGCCCTCTGAAATCACCTTTTTTTACTATGCTGGTAATAAAAGTGCACAAGTACTCTGAGTTGAAACTTAAGAAGGGAAGAAAAATCAACTTCTCAAAACTGGATTCTGTAATGTATTACTTTCACATATATTTTAATTTTTTTTAAATTTCTAATTAGGAAAGTGGTGTTTATTTTAATTTTTTTCATGCAGAAATAGGAAAGAAAAAAATAAGACTTAAAATTGGAATATTTTTATAACAAACTTCCAAAATGAACAGTTTGGTTTTTTTTGGGGGGGAGGGGGTGTTTTTTGGGATTTTTTTGGTTTTTTGTTTTTTTCATTTTACCTGAGTTGGAAGTATCCATGGCATTGTCAGGACACAGAAAGTCCCCCAGGGTTTTTAAGAATACTGGCACTTTCCTGTCAGCACTAACCACTGGACATTAAAATGATGACATTTTAAACATCTCACCATTTTAATGTCCCTTGCTTAGTGTTGATAGGAAAGTGCCAGTATCCTTAAAAATGTTGTAGAATGCAGAGCAAAGTGCTGAACTTGACTTTTCTTGCATAAAGCAAACATCATGGGGTTCATCTCTTTCAAAATAGTGGTGAGCTATGATATACAAACTTACTTTTTAGTAAATTACTCACCTAGGTGTGTAACATTTATTTTAAAATAGGTGGGATTTTATTTTTTTAGAAAACAGTAAAGACAAAGATATATTTATTTCTTTTATTAAAAGTGAAAAGTGAAGCAGGCTAAAGGAGAAGCTGAAAAGGCACAATGTGTCACCTGACATGAGGATGATTTCCCCCATCTGTGAATTTCGGTACAGATGGCCCTGGGAGGTCTTGGAGTCTCATTCTCTGGAAACATTCCCAACCCACCTGGGTGTGTTCCTGTGTCACCTGCTTCAGGTGACCCTGCCTTGGCAGGGGGTTGGGCTGAAAGATCTCCAGGGGCCCCTTCCAGCCCTAGAAATTCTGTGATCTCTATGACCACATACTACCTGCATGACTACAAACAGGATTATAGGAGCATCTTTTTGTTTCCTTCTTGTGAGGTGCTGGCTCTACTGCTACTGTTGTTTCTTATTGTTTAGCTGCCATCTGAAGATCTAAAAAAATATGGTTTCATGTGAGACAAAAAAAAAAAAAAAAACTTTAAAAAGGAAAGAAAAGACAATTTTTTATGGTCAATGTCAGGTTTGGCAAAAAATATTGTTATTGGAAGTTTGTAATAAAGGCATTCCAATTTTAAATCCTATTTTTTTTCTTTCCTATTGCTGCATGACAGATTAAAATAAACAACCACTTCCCCATTAGAAATTAAAAAAAAACCTAAAAGATATGTGAAAATAATACATTACAGAATCCAATTTTGAGAAGTTGATTTTTCTTCTCTTCTTCAGTTTTAGCTCAAAGCACTTTTATACTTTTCTTACCAGCATAGTAACAATATTCTCAGGAAAAAGGATAATTTCAGAGGGCAGGGAGAGTTCCAGGACCAGAGAAAGACGGTTGCACACACAGCCTTGACAAACTTGAATCACAGAAAAAAGGCACCACACCAAAAATGAAGATTTTAAAGGAATTGGCTCAAGTCCCTTCTACCTTTCCCTTACATATGAACCCTATATTTTAAATGACAGGAAAATTGCAAGCTCTCCACTTTAAAACCCTCAGACCAACAAGCCACAACAGCAGACAACAGGAAATGTGAATATTGGCCCAGCCTGAGCTGCAGGAACAAGATCTGAAAGATGCCATGCTTCTTTGGCTCTGGTACACATGAAAATTGACCTTAGCAGCTGTGCTTTATTGGCCTGCACACAAATGGCACAACTGGGTGAACAGGACTTTGTACAGGAGGAGAAATGATTTGTTGTTTCCCCCTTTTTCCAATGCTAAAATTCCCCTCCACCCTGATAAAATTCCACCTTTTGGCTTGACGAGTCAGAGAAAAAAAAGAAGAAGAAAATAAAAATAAATTCTCTTTTTCCAGGGCATTTGATATGTGAGAAATCAATATTCAGCCATGGACTGCATCTGATCTGCAACCCCAAACCCAATAATCCACTCTTGATGCTTCAACCAGAATTTTAGTAAAGGAAGGCCAAGCTTAGCCCTTGCACCAAATACAGTGTCAACCTGGAATGCCAATATGGAGATATGAATCCAGGCATCTTACCATCAAAATTGGGAGATGAAACATCATCAAGGCGCTTGTCTTGACTTTTAAGTACCCAATATAATTCTGTTTTAGATAAGTCCATATTTAAATTCTAAATCTTTCCATACACAGTCAACACCTGAAAGCATCAAAGCAACTCCCATCTCCTTCTTCCCAGGAATTTTCACACTAAAATATATAAAGTTCTTATATTTTGAAACATATAAAGTTCCAGCTGTGTGGAGTGAGTGGATTATTACACCTTAATGCAGCAAGAAATGCACACAGGAGGGATCTACACACTGCACTTCGTGAAGTCAACATCTTCATTCCTCTCTGCCTGCCAGCAGCCCAGAATGTTCTGTCACTATAAAAAGGTGGCTAAATGTTTTAACAGGGAGCAATTTGTACTTCTGCAGCCCTCAGGAGGGAGACAGAATAGCTGGGTATTTAAAAATTGCAAGTAAGATGTGAAGATATGTTAGAATTTAAAGGTTTCCTTAGTGAACTGACCACTGGCATGAGAATACAAATGGCTGAGGATGAGGTTTATGCAAAGCATGTTTGCTACAGACCAAAGGAAGAAATGTAGAGTCACAGAATGGTTGGAAGGGACCTTCAAGCTCATCTTGTTCCAACCCCCTGCCATGGGCAGGGACACCTTTCACCAGACCGCATTATTCAAAGCCCCATCTAACCTTGAACACTTCCAGGGATGGGGCAGCAGCAACTTATCACACCACATGTGCATACAGCCAAAAATACACCTGCACAAAATCATACACACATTTAGATTTATATATTGTGAGTTCAGGAGAATTCTTTATGTCATTTCCATGCTTGTTGTTTTTTCAGTGACATCTAATGGCAAAATCTAAAAGTTTTGAAGACCATATTCCTGTTGTTTATGAGCATGGCTAGCAATCCTCATGACAGAAGAGGTAATATTAGAGTTTTTTCCACAGCTGAGCCACAGTGTCTCAAAATATCCCAAGTATTTCCTCAAAGCATAGAGAGATGGTGAATGAAGACTTGTATAAACACAACAAATGTATGCCAATATGGAAAAGCAGACCCTGCAGCTTTAAGAATGGGGTTTTTTGTCATTGGTGCTGAAAATATTTCAAACTGCAGCCAAGATGTTTAGGCTGTAGTTTCACCTCCCATTTCACCAAGCCTTGGTACCTGCCACTGAGGGAGCAGCCCTTTAAAAAGTGGCTCACATCCAACCCCTTAAAGGGCACCCTCAAGTTTGATGACCCTGACAAAAATGAACAATGTTGAAACAAGTTATAGAAGAAAATTCAGTTAGAAATAAAGGTACATGTCTACTAAAGCTTGGGTTCCTGCAGCAAGCCTTGTCAGTACCAACTCTCTGCCTTTTTCTATAAGAATTGTTCAAAACCATCATAAATCTCACAAATGTGATTATTGTTCCAGAATCACAGGGAATATTTCGTGCTTTGAACTTTTTTTTTAATGTTTCATTTAAGTTTCCCTTAATAGACATTCATGTCACTATTTGAATTAAAGGGCATTGAAAGCAAATATTTCTTACAGACAGAATAGTGAGACTCATGTCAACCCTTTGCTGCCTGTAGAAGTCAATGTGGAATTCCACTGGAAAATTCCTGTCTTATGCACATAAGAGCTCTTGTTCCATAGAGTTCAAACAGATCAGGAGAGCTGTCCAACAAACTACATTTTTCATCATCATTAGCTGATCTCCAAGGTGTCGTGTGGCTGTCTGATGCTACTGAAGACTAAAATGTTTCAGATATTCTAGGACAGAAAATATAATGTATATGCATGGGGTTGGTTGCCAAATGTCTCTGAAGATACATATTTTACTGTTCTGTATAATTTGGAGTTCCTAGGGTTTATATACAGAAATGCCACATTTTCATAATTCATCTGAAAAGAAATTAAATTAATATCTGTTCATTGCCTGTGAGTATAGAGTGGATTTTCATATGGCTTGGGATAACTGCTCAAAGAATTAAACAGCCACACTTCCAGTCAAATGAAACTCCATAAAGGTTTAAATCCCTTATGAATTCTAAAAGAGTTTTCCTATTATGAGTTCTGCCTGTTTTTCTCAGTCACTTTAGCCGGGGTAATTGGTCAAGAGACAAAGACTCACTAAAAGCATCATTTTTATTCACTAAACAGCAGTGGATGTTCTAGTCACGAAACATTTTGATGAAATGACCTATCTAGTCAGCTCTTGGATCTTTCCACTTGATCTTGGCTGGATCTGGAGCAACCATGATCAGCTCTTCCAATCTGTGATTACAGGGGTCCCTGTATCCTTTCCAAAACTTCATTTCACAGTCTCACTCCTGCATAGATGTTTGCTCAATACAAAATAGCCTGGCATTCTGCTCCTGTCTCAAAGGTGGAAGAATGATTTCATGTACACTGGGCAACCTTGTGATTTTGTTGTGATCTGCATTTGTTTCTGTGTTGAGACTCTTTTTAGTTTCTTTGTGTTTTTACTTTACAGAAAAACAAAACCAAACCCATCCTAAATCCACAGAATCAATGCCACTCATTTGACCTAATGGCTACAATTAAAGCTCACATCCCAGCTGATTACTTCACATACTGTTTTTCTCATGCTATTTCAACAACTTCTTTTTTCTTCCAGCACACCAGGCAATTTGTAGTTCAGCAGCCTGCAGGTATTGAACTGGTTTCAGTAAAGGCTCACCAGCCATTCCTACTTCATGCCACAGGTGGTCTGTTTTAGCTCATATTTAACACAAGAGCTTTGGAATTGGAAAAGTGGAAACCTGGCTGATGATCTTGGAAAATTACTATGAACCCACACTTATCCTTACCTCAGTCTCATTATTTTAGTCTGAAATGTTTAGACCTGAAATCTTTCCTTGAATGCTTTTAGAATTTTCTTTACATAGCACTGATTACAGGTGGAAAAGAGAAGTCTTTCCAAATCTGTTCTTTGAAAGAATATCTCTGTTCTAAGCCTTCACAGAATAACAGAAAGACAGTTGGAAGGGACCCACAAGGATCTCTGAGTCCAACTTTTGGCCTTCAACAGGACACCTCAACAATCCTATAATGTGCCTGAGAGTGTTTTCCAAATGCTCCTTGAACTCTGTCAGGCTTGGTGCTGTGACCCTTTCCTGGGGAGCCTGTTCCAGTGCCCAGCCACCCTCTGGGGGAAGAAACTTTTATTAATGTTCAGCCTAAACCTGCTCTGACACAGCTCCAGTCACGCTCTCAGGTCCTGTCCCTGTCACCAGGGAGAAGAGATCAGTGCCTGCCCTCTGCCTTCCCTGTGAGGAAACTGAAGAATGACAGAAAGCTGCATTTCTCCTCTGTGAAATACATAAACAATATTGCACACAGCATGACTGCCTTGGGAAACAGCCTGGACCTGGTCAGTTTATCACTTCAAAGGCAGATCTGTGCTGGGATCTGCATGTTAACTTTTGCTACAATTGTAATTTTTAAACAGCTTCTGTCTGACAGTAGAGCCAAAGAGCAAGGGATTTAACACAAACCAACCAAAACCAAACAATTACATTAAAGAATGAAAGACAATTTTAAAGGTTAAATGTGATAAATTTTAATAAAGAATTATCTGCATACAAAGGCTTAATTCTGCTCTGGGTCATATCAATACAATCTGACTAGCTCTGGTAGGAATGGACAAAAAGCAGAACTTTATTTTTTGAAAATCTGCCAGTGGCTGTTTCTGAGCTTCAAGGAAGAATTAATACTTACTTACTCTTCTCATCAGTATTGGAAGTGCCCCTAAAACAAAGTGCCACAGAATACAAAAACACAAAAGCCTGGATCTCTATATTAATATGTGAAAATGTTTGTCTTTAAAAAAAAAATTATAATAATAATAATTTTTTTCCAAATGTGTTCAAACATCAAATATAAAAAAAAAAGTTATCAGGTAAAGTGCTTTTAAGGTTATATAAGTCAAAAATCATATTTTTTAACTTAGCTGACCCTAATATGGTAATTAACATAGAATTAATCTCTCTTCAGGAGATAAAAAACATATGAAATCAAGAAAATCTGGAATCCAGCCCAGAAAAAGGGTTATATAAAAAGGATGTACTGAACCATTTAGTCAACAACACTGCACTAATCTTCTGAAAGGAGATGCTAAATGCTAAATTTTAAAGTGATAGAATAAATAAGACCTTCAGGACTTTATTCCTAACCCCACGAAGCAGAATATTAATTACATCTTCAGAATGAGATAATATCATATGCATAAACATGGCTCACAGGTTAACCATCCTTTCTGCTGGAGGGTTTTGTCAGCTGGGAATATTAATTAATTTAAAGAAAAAATAAAACAAACCAAAAACAAGATCAAAAAACCCAGACACATGCTGTCAGTTTTATTGCAATGGCAAGAGAGAAATCTGGCGTGAACATTTAGTGGCCAAATCATTGACCCAACCTCTCTGGCAAAAAAAACCTCCAGGATAAAGTCTGGAGAACAGGGACATGCTATTGGATAAAGAGATTCATAACCTGTTTTTAAAAATAAAAACAGCACAAATGATCCGAAGAAACAGAATAAATTCACCAAGAAATGAGAGCAATGCACAAAAGAATGGTTAAGGAGTTAAAGAGTCCTCTTCAGGAGGACCCACAGCCCCACAGAAAGAACTCACAACCTAAAAGCAATGAAAACTAAGGAGGTATTTGCTATTCTCTAATCTCCATGACCTCCAGATACTTTTCTGCCAGGGAAGATGATCAATCTCTTGTTCCTTTGCAAACTTTAAATATTCAATTTGTTAGAGGCTCCCAAAGTGTTGAAACATGAGCTTGAGATGAGCATGAATGAACTACACAAGAAAAACAAAGCTGAAGTCTGAAAGCATCATGATACAGGACTGTACCACCATGAAGAATAAAACTGTGTGAGCAGCATCAGATGGAGAAGGCACCACCCAAATGCACTTGCCTTAGGAACCTCTGGAACTCAAAGCTGTGGTTTACACAACACATTGGCAATAAACAAAACAAAACAAAACAAAACAAAAACCAAACAAATTTCAAAAAAGAAAGAGAGAGGGTAATCTTCAAACAGAAATGTGTAGTTTTCTCCTGGTGCTTTGGAGGTCAAACAGGCATAAAGGCAGCATATTTCTTTCCAGTGATGTATGGCTGCATAATTCACAACTGGTGATTTCAAATGCCCTCACTTTATTCAGCCAAATCAGCATGGACTCATTACCCAACAGGAAACACAGAAAACCTGCTGGACAGAGAAGATGACTTTTAATGCCAACAATCTAAATATACTTTCATCATTGCTCACAAAGACTAAACAGATACCTGAATCCCCAAAAAGACTAAGCAAAGTCATCAGTGGACCACCTAAACATACCTACATATGACAAATACATTTAATATGTTGTACCTGGATGTAAAAACTGGTAGACTTTGTAAGGAGGACACAAAAACTGAAACTTTATTAGGAACTGAACAATTCCCATGTCATTTTGATCCCTTCTTTGCCTTCAGCAAGCAAGTCTTCCCCTTGCCTGTTTGTACAGCCTTGGCACTAGGGGTCCATCATTCCCAATGTTTAGCTCTCAAGGCTCAGACAGCTGAACATATTTAGTCTTATAAATAGAAAAAACATTTGCGTCAGCCACTACACTATGTTAATTCCCTAAATTGCCATATTTCCATTACTCGTTATAAAACATCCCCGTACCCCCCTTCTCCCCCCATCCCCATCAGAGAATGATCTCCTGTGTAAAGGAGATAAATGTGGTTAACTGTTTAATTAATCCTCATGTTAGATCATAGCTTCTTTCAGGGAAATACTTAAATTTCTAGAAGGTAAAGAAAGAATATCAACAAAATGGAAGCTGTCCTTTCTCAAAAAAAAAAAAGAAAAAAATAGTTCAGATCTTCTGTTCAGTTACAGTCCCACTAATTGCAATACTTCAAACATTATTAATTTCATCCTTATTGAAACAGGTTTCCCAGGGAAATGGATATCCCATCCCCGAAAGTGTCCAAGGCCAGGTTGGACTGGGCTTTGAGCAGCCTGGTTTAGTGGAAGGTGTCCCTGCCCATGGCAGAGGGGCTGGAGATAAATGGTTTTTAAGGTCCATTCCAAACCAAACCATTCTATGATATCCTTTTTTTTCCCATTTCTCAGGAGAAGCTTGCAGAAATGATAATCCTCTGCCTGTTCAGTCATGCTCCCACCATAGTGGATTCCCAAATGAACCAAAAGAAGATTCTTTGCTCCCATTACAGCATAAACTTCCCTTTGTTCTTTATGTTCTCCCCAGATAATCTGCCACAATACAGGAATTTTACTGTAGCATTGAATAACCTTTCCAATAAACAAATTCATAATGGGTGGCTTCAGTGCCCTCATTTAACAAAACTTTCTTTGAATTATATATATATAGGCCATATGTATTACTGTGTATACACATATTTACAATATGTAGTCTTACAAGCAATATGGTTATTTTCATTTACAGGAGAACCAGATAATCAAATAACTATCATCATATTTCACGGGGCAATGAGGCAGCAATTAATTTGTTAATAATTGTGCAGTGCTTTGAAAAGGTAAAGTGCTGGGTACTATAATTAAGAAATTGCTAAATGTTGATAAACTGAAAACCAAAATTTCGTCTCTGAAATTGCTACAGAGCTGTTCACCCTCCATCTGGATACTGTTCTTGCAGCAGCTATTGGCTGCACACAGCAGTAAGCTTGAGAAGGCTTTGTTCTGAAAAACTAACAGGTGAAATACTGATCTTATTCAGGCAATAAACACATTACCCTGGCATCAGAGGGTCTCTGTCTTCAGACTATACTTGCTACTAGGAAGAAAACTACCCTATCCCAGCCAAAACAAGCACAGAGACTAGCTTTCATAGTGTTTGTTTTGTTTTGGTTTGTTCTTTTTTAATTACCTCAAGAAGCCACTTTGTCTGCACCAAATGATTGACTGCAATCATTGGCTATGTACAGAGAGGGTCAGAGTGGTTTTGTTTGGAATGGACCTTAAAAAACATCCAGTTCTGAATCCCTTGCCATGGACAGGGACAACTTCCACTGGACCAGGTTGCTCAGAACCTCATCCAACCTGGCCTTGAGAATTTCCAGGGATGGGGCATCCACAGCTTCTCTGGGCAACCTGTGCCAGGGCCTCACCACCCACACAGTGAATAATTTCTTCCTGATACCTAATCCAAAGCTCTTCTATTTCAATTTGAAGCCACTGCCCCTCAGCCTATCACTACATGTTCTTGTAAAATGTTCCTCTCCATGGGATTCAGGAACTTTTTATGGGAAAGGCAGGTATGAAAAAAAGGTTTGTCTGCTTCTGTACTTGGAGATCAGCTTCAATAGCTTAAAATACTAAGAAGAAGTGAAAACTCTTTAAAATTTAATGTTCATGGGAGTATATTCATATTTCAAATCAGGATGAATTTTTGCTTTGAATCAGGTGCTGAAATTTTTGCTTTGTCTCATATTCACTGATATCGTTAGAGTCTCTTTGGCAATCAATTTGCTACAAAGTTCTGTCACCTCATTCTAAATTGATCTACAGAGGACAGTGGCCTGCAGCAAGGAGTGACTTGAAAAGGAATCAGCTTAGTTTACCACAGTAGTTAACTTTATGTGCACCACCAGCAGAGGAAGAAGAGCATTGCTGTAGCTCAGATGCCATAAAAAAATAATATGAGGGAATTATTTACTGTTGTCTACTATAAATCATGAAGAAATCAGCCTGTTCTTTACCTTGAAACCAGAGAGCTCAACTGATATGGTATCTCTCTAGAAAAGCATTAAGTAAAAATACCCTTCCACTAATGAAAAAATACCAAATTAAAGGCAGTATGACTTGCCTTCTATGTTCTGTTTCAGTACCATGTGGAAAATCTGGTCTCAGTGGTTGTGTATAAAGGATTTACATAGTGAACTTGTTTGAAACACCTATAAAAATAAAATCTGCTTTGTCCAGGCAAAACTTGACACTGAGGTCAAGGTGGGTGCACAGCAGCTCAAATCCATTTGCAGTCTAACCTCATTTTGAAGGCAAAACAACCAGGGTAGAGAGAACTACAGGTTAATAGTGCAAATTCATGCCTAAATCCACACAAACAAGGCTTCAGGGGATTAGACTTTTCTGCCCACATCATCTTCCAAATCACTCTGCTTTTTTTTGTGGTAAGTCTTCACGCTCTCTGTCAAACCTGAGCTGGCATAGCTGGATTGATTGCTCCCAAAAGATGTTTCCTTACATTTCTAGCAAAATTAAATAAATTTAAGCAACAGCTCAGTTTGCTTTCAAAAATATATAGATATCTACTACTTTATTTGATTTTGTGGTAGTAGTCAAAAGATCTGCAGCCTCTTCCCAATCGCACAAATAAATCATTGAGCTGAAAAGAGCATTTGAAGCATTATGGTTTAACAGTCACCTCTGGTATTACAAGCATGGTAAGCACAGCCACAGGGCCTGGGGATGGAAAGCCAAGACTCTCAAAGGCTCAGTATAACAGTAGGGAGCTTGCTGCATAAAGAAGAAACTTCCAGCTTGGATGCAGTTTAGGTAGGCAAAAAATAGAACTGGTTTGCTTAGCACAAGCCTCTTTTATGTTGGGAGAAAGCCACTAACAACTAGGAAAATGAAATGAAATTATGTGAATCAATCCCTTGTCCAAAGAGATTTGGCCAAATGAGACTGAAGAAATGCTATGAAATGCAAAGAAAAAAAAAATCACTATTCCTCATTTTTGGTCAGCTATCACGATAAAATGGACTACCCTGAACAGAGCAAGACAAGGTGGTGTCTCAAAATAACTCAAAATGACACCGTGGTGCCTTTGGAGATATAGGGTGAAAAGACCCAGATTCTGCAGGAAAACAGTAGCATGGAGAAGTCATTCCTTATGATGGGAAATGTCCACATAAAACAGAAGAAACTGGGTTATGAATGTTCCCCACAGCATTATGAAGACATTTGAAGTACAGAAAACAATCAGTGGGTTTGGTTTATTTTCCTTCAGTCATAATCTACTGCAGGTATCCTATGTTCCTTTTTCAGATTCACTCTGGAAGTTTCTTGTCTCAGTGCACGACAAAGGCAGGAGAATGTTTTAAAGCTACATATGTTCATATTCATGTAATAGTTCCAAAACAGAATTATCATCATCAACTTCACTTGATAAAGGTTGCTATCAGTTCTTAACCAGTCTAATTAAGGCTGCTTTTTCCTGAGTGGAAAGATCACAGTAAAAAAAAATAAACTTCTAGCACCTACGCCTCATCTCCCATTTTTTTGTATAGTTTTGAGAAGCACACAATGCTGTGTAGCACTTTATGTACTTGGAAAACTTGGAGATGTTGCAGGTGAAAGATTGGCTGAAGCACAATAAAAGATGATAAACTATCTACCTGGGTATGGCTATCACAATTAAAAAAAAAAATTCAGTGTGGGTTTGTGGATTCAAGGTGACACTTTTACAAAATATAACCATGTGCTGTGTCCATCTCTTTTTCTCTGAAACCCTTACCAGCCCATCTCTAGGCATTCAAAGACCTGCACATGAAAGAATAAACAGATCCAAGACAGTGAATAACTGATCCCTATTCTCCATTCGACACCAGTTGTAGCAATGAGACCTTCCTTGGAAAATAAACAAGCTACATAATTAGTCTGCTATCTGGAGTCTCTTCTATTCCTCGTTTTAAGCAACATCAATCACTCGCATCCCACGTTATTTCCACTCAAGCACAGCATCCTTCTTATTGCTATCACAGAGCATTAGTTCTCTGAGAAATGCCAAATCACATAAGCAAAGTGGAACAGAATATTGTTTACAACACTGTATGGAATCCCATAATGTTTTATATTTTCTGCCTAAATTATATATCTTTATATATATCTATATATATATACACATACATGTTTCCACTTCACATTTGAGCCTTGGCAGGCTCAGAATGATGCTTTACTAGCTCAGTTCACACTCTTACAAAATGTTCATGTAACTCCCTAGTGAACCAGTCAGATGCTGGAAAATATCTTCCAGATCACAACAGCACAAGCCAAGCAACACAGCACCCTTTATAAAAGCTGGCTATTAAAGGATATAAGAGAAGAAATGGAAGGGAAAGGAAGGAAAGGAAAGATGTAATCTGGAACTTTTGGGGACTGCACACCATTTATCTATCACTGTCTCCTGCCCAGCTTGCTAGCTGATGACAAGAGCTACAGATGGAAAAGGTGGGAGGGAGTTCAATGGAAAGCTGTCCAGCTTTTCAGACTGTCAGCAGCTCTTCTCTGTTATTTTTTTGTGATTTTTTTTTCCAATTCCCCCGGGGAGAATTGTTCATAGCTTTAATTACTCTCAATTACTAAAAAAGAACATTGAAACAGAAAACACAGACACAGCAGTTCTTCTCTGCTCCTGAATTTTGTAAGGATCATGTCCCACCCGACTCCCACCAGCTTCACAGGGACCCTCAGAGAACAATTGCAACAGGTCAGCCCAATTTAGGAACAGCTTCTTCCAGGGTTTGACTGTCTGAAGCTCAGTTATGAGCCAGAGGGACTCGTCTTTTAACAAGATCCATACAGTTCCAAGCTGAAGCTTCCAAACCTGTAACACTGAGCTTGACCAGTGATGTTTTTTCTGGTGATCTTTTCTCCCAGGTTGAAACTCAACAATTCCCTCTGAACAGCTTGTACAACTGAAGAAAACTCACCAGAGTTAGATTTTAAATATGACATTGTTTTTCTTCTTTCCCTAGCCTTTCCCTTCCTATCTTCAAAAGCCATCTCTGTACAAAGTGAACTGAAGAGAGTAATAAGGTTTTACAGAGATCTGAAGCCTAAATAATGTCTCACCAAGGCATAAAGTCTCCTGAGCCTTTTGTGATAAATAAATGGCATACTGTAAAACACAAATGAGCATCACTGTGGCTGTGATTTCATTGTCCCAATGGGGAACCTGTGCCTGGCACAGGGCCAGCCATGTAATTCAATACTGAGACAGAGCACACAAATGGACCTCGGAAGGAAGATCAATTTTAATGTAATCCCATCCACTAATCAAAAGAGACTGAGGGATTAACATTCACTAGGAAATGTCTGCTCAAAGTTGTCATAGCTCATTGATAAAACAAAAGATATTAAAAAGATAGCTTTGTTTTAATTAAGATACAAAACGCCAATTCCAGGCCTAATTTTAGCTACAAATAATCAGTTATTGATGATGTGTCTGCCTGAATTATTTTGACCTCTCTAGAATATATTTTTAACTAGATCAGTCAGTGTGGATTGTTTTTTCTTACTGTAAGGAGACAACATTCTCATACTGTCTTCATCCTCCTGGCATGAGTTGGCCATAGTTTCCTGTTTCCCCAATACTCATTGTTAGTCCCATGCTAAACCTGACTCAAGAATCTCTGTCCACCCTTGTCTATCCACCTGCAAGTCTGTATCCCATTTTTCCAGCCTATGCCATACTGAAAGCAGCAAGTTGATCTGCATGCCTCAAAAGGCCAGATGACATCTCAAAAGCTCAAGTAAGAGGTGCCAAAAATAACTGTCTCCTGCATTATCTCATCAGAGAGACCAGAAAACACCATGCCTGGTCTAAGCTGGGTGAGTTTTCCAAAACAAGCAGCACTGACTTGTTTGTATCAGCAATAATGTGGCCAACAGGAGCAAAGCAGTGACTGTCCCCCTGTGCTGGGCACTGGTGAGGCCATACACCTTGAATCCTGCCTTCAGTGTCACAGCCCACATGACAAGAAGGACATTGAGGTGCTGGAGCACATGCAGACAAGGGAACAGAGCTGGGGAAGGATCTGGAGCACAAGTCTGGTGAGGAGCAGCTGAGGCAGTTTAGTCTGGGAAAGGACACTCAGGGGATTTATCAGTCAGGATATTATCCTCAGTCAAACAAGTCTGCACAGTTCTACTGCAAATCAGACACAACAAACTCTGGCCTTTGCAAGATCATGGTGGCAAATGAGAAACCCCTGCCATAATTTCACCAAAT
This sequence comes from Emberiza elegans, assembly GCA_024865655.1. NCBI lineage: Eukaryota > Metazoa > Chordata > Aves > Passeriformes > Fringillidae > Emberiza > Emberiza elegans. Next base: position 6,607,363 of record JALJVW010000084.1, on the reverse strand, counting down.
TTTTGGTATGAACCCAGGTCCAGAATTGAATTTTGCATCTGGAGCCTCTGTATCAGGCCACAGATGCAGACATTTTTGTAGTCTCATTGAAATCAAAGGGACTGTAAAAACCATCCAGTTTCCACCCCTGCCATGTGCAGGGACACCTTCCACTGGGCCAGGCTGCTCAGAGCCCCATGCAACCTGGCCCTGAACCCTTTCAGGGATGGGGCATCCACAGATTCTCTAGGAAACCTGTTCCAGTGGCTCACCACCCTCACAGTGAATAATTTCTTCCTAACATGTAATCTCTCCTCTCTTAGTTTAGGACTCTTACTCCTAGTAACAGGCAGTCCTGTCACTATCTACCCATGTTCCATCATATTGATCTTAAACACTGAAGCTTGAATGTGTTTTCTGATTTGACTCAAATCACAGCACATTCTTTTTCCTAATGCAGGTGCTCAAGGAGCTACATACAAGCAGTCAGATCAAGAAGCTGAGGCTAAATCCTACACGGCATCTCACAGCCTGACCAATCCTCTGCTGATCTCCCACTTCATTCAGACAGAATGGTTTCAAGGTGTGATTTAACTTCAAAAGCTCAGGCTTTACCTCTTTGACAAGCACTCTGTTGCCTCCATCTCACTGCTGCAAGATGTCGTTCCTAACTCACCCCGGATCATACCCCAGGCCTGTGGAGAGCTCTTTGTTCCCACCTTGCCAACAAAGTACAGGGCCTCTTCCCCTCCCACCCACTCATTTGCAGTCAGCTGGTGCAACTGTGACTCATCCCATTCTAGTACAGGCTTCAGAAACCTGTTCAAGGCATTTAATAGCTCATCTCACAGTAGCTGTAGCTTTCATAATTAGTTGTGACCACTTAGAGAGGAACAATTTTAAATAATGCCATTTCCTCTCTGGTTTAAAAGAGGATGGGGTCTTTCCAGAAGGCAGCTGGCAGCAGAGATAAGAAGATGTTCCTGCCTGACAAAATTGGTCCCCACCTCAGTACAGAATCAATCCCAAAATCACAGAATGGGTCAGGTTGGAAGTGACCACAGCTGGGGTCATCTGGTCAAACCTCCCTGCTCCAGCAGGGCCATCCCAGAGCACAGGCACAGGATTGTGTCCAGACAGTGCTGGAATATCTCCAGTGAGGGAGACTCCACACCCTACCTGGGAAATCTGTTCAGTGCTTGGTCACTGCACAGGAAATAAATTATTCCTGATGTCCAGGTGAAACTTCCTGGGCATCAGTTCCTGCCTGTTCCTCTTGTCCCATTGCTGGGCACCCAAGCAGGGCCTGGGCCCTGCTCTGAGCCCTCCCTGCAGACACTGACAGACAGGGATGAGGTCCCCCCTCAGGCATCCCTTCTTGAGGCTGAACAGCCCCAGCTCCTTCAGATTTTCCTAATAAGAGTTCCAGTCCCTCCATTATCTCCACTCGACCTGCTCCAGGAGCTCCATGTCTCTCTCTTGTCCTGAAGAGCCCAGAATTGGACACAGCACCCCAGATGCCCCTCTCTAGGGCTGAGCAGAGGGACAGGATCATGTCCCTCAACCTGCTGGCAATCAATGACCCTCCTAATGCACCCCAGGATATCTTGGCCTTCTTGGCCACAAGGGCACTGCTGGCTCCAGAGGGTCTGCATGGTTAGAACTCTACAGGAGAAGAGAAAGGAATGGGGAAAAGCTGCCTTTCTAGGGAAAGATGATGAAATTTTGAGAAACACAGATTGCTAATTGGTTGGAAGATAGGGAACAAAGGTGTGGAAAGTGAAGGCAGTGAATGAAAAGAAGGACATGGACAATCTAGCTTCTTTTTCCAGAAAATACAGCAATCCCAAGCAACCCTAAGTTAAAGGGGCTGCAGATTTCAGTAAAGATATGATGTTTATTTCTGCAGCACTTCAGACCTGTTCAGCACCCAGAGCTGAACATGATTACTGAGACAGAGAAATCAATCAACAGAGAAGAGCTGAGCCTCTTTAGACACAAAAAAAGCACAAGAATAGACCCAGCTCAAAAACATCCTTCCCAAACTGAATGAAAGGGGAGAAGGAGATTTAATTTTGAAAGGGAAGAACCATCCTCCAAAACCAGAGAAAAGTTATCACAGCTTTTTGTTGTTGTTTAATAGGAAGAAGGGCAAAAGAAAAGGCAAATCCCTGGGAGGAGTAGCTGGCAGTCAGCAGGGTGGTTTGCTGGGATTGACTCTGAGTTGTGACAGAAATGTGGCAGCTTCCCATGCAGGGACAGCAGAGACAAGGACAGAGGAGGAGAGTGCAAGACAGCAGGAGGCAATGGTCAGCACGTGTCCATGAAATTGGAGACAGGCAGGACAAACCTGCTGAAGCACCACTGAAGTCAGGACATGTTCCAGTCAGGAATTTTGCCTGGGCACATCAACACAAAGCAGTAATGGCACAACACAATTTCAGAGGAGGGGCTGTGAAACAATTTCCCTGTTTCTGCAGCAATCTCTTTATGGGATTTGGGGATAAGAATGGGCCCAAGCAGTATGAGAAGTCCATTATATTGAGAGGTATTTACACAGCTCTACCTCCATTTTACATGAGACCTGGGGGGACCACAGAAGATGCTGGCAAAGAGGGGAAATAGGAGGGAAGACAAGAGGTGAAGAGGTGTTTCTAAGCTGAAAGAAATAAAGGAAAGCAAAATGCCCATTGGAACTTTGGTACCTTTAACCTTCCAGTTCTAAACTTGTCATTGGGAACACTGGGGCTTTTAACAATTACCTTTTACAATCACAGTTACATGATGATGGAAAATATTAAATCCTATTATGGCACAGTGGGGGTTTTTCTTGAGAGAGACACTGAATGTTTTAACCTACTGTGGCAATGCAGATGGGTCTCCTTTGAGCCCTGTAGAAGAGATTGCTAATAATTGATTTATTATAGAATAATTTCACCATGCAGACAGAAGAGGAAAAATTGTTTCTAGTTTTGTTTTCCATTGTCACAAGTATCTTATTTTTCTGTGCATATGCTGAGCCCTGGCATTCTGCAGTACCTTTGTATTTCCTCCTTTCCATTTTTCACATAGAATTCAAAATTCTTATTTTCTTACACACTGAATAAATGGAACTTTAATTTTACCAAAAAAACCCAAAGCCAAAAAAACCCTAAGGAAGTTAATTAACAGGTTGGGTAGAGTGTTTCTTCTTTTTTTTTTTTCCTAATCTTTTTTTTCCTAATGCAGTACCAAACCCAGATTTTCTGAGTGCTTTTTGCAAGGAAAGGCACTGTGACATTTAAAAAGCAAATGCAGAATACATGTTCCATGTACTAAAGCCTAGTGTTATGTGCACTATGACCTAAGAATAATTTCAGTACTGATAGAAACAAACATAGAAAAAATAAAACCCCTAAAAACATCTCTACATATGGATAGGGGTTGATGACCCAAGAAATAGATGCTGGAGTTCACCTTTTCACTTCAGAATACTGGAGACAAATACCACATTGCAGTACCATGTAGGGGGATAGAATATAAGAAAATAAAGATAGTGTAGAAAGTAATCTTACCCCTAATGAGTTGCAGCTGGGCCAATTATCAAAGATTAGGAAAAGGTCTGATTTTACCAGGCCACAGCTGTAACCAAGGAGAATAAGGGGGCTATAAAAGAGTGGGGTGGCTGGTTGAGAAGGGAACTGGAGTCAGTTGGCTGCTTTGTGAAGAAGAAAGAGTCAGTGCTTTGAGGAGCTGCCCATGAGAAACACCAAGAAGGTCTGAAACTTTTGCAATAAGGAGACAACAGTATGGAACGCCTGCAGTAAGATGACAACAGTACCAATGATAGAGGCTTCAATGAAAAGCTGAAAATCATCCTGAAATGACAAACTAGACAAACTGCATCTATGGGACAAGCTGTCAGGACACAGACTGGATGGGTGGTCTGCAAGAGGGGCAGGAAATTGGCTAAAAGGCTGCACTCAGGGAGTGGTGATGGTGATCAGAGTGTGTCCAGCTCTGGTCCCCACAGCTCAAGAAAGACACAGAGAAATGGGAGAGGCTCCAAAGGAGTGCCCTGACCTGACCTCTGAGCAATGACAGAGGGAAATCTCTTCCCTGCAGAGGGGAAGCCCCAGGGGGAATCTCATCCCATGTTTCCAGTAACTATTCCTGCATAACTACAAAGGGGACAGTGTTTCTACATGAGGAATCACATGGAGAAGAAAAAAGGAAATGGTTACAGTTTACACCAGAAAAGGTTTAATCCCTGTGTAAGGGGAAGTTTTTACAGTGAGAATAATCAGTCCCTGGAACAACCCTGCATGGTCATGGTAAAGCCTCCATCTCTGGATGTTTTTCAGATATGACTGGGCAGGTTGCTCCGTGATCCAGTCTTGGCTGCCCTTCTCACAAAAGACTGGGCTGAATGAACTTTGGACTTTTCTTCTAATCTGAGCTATTCTGGGCAAATAAAAAGTTAAAAAATGTGTTTCCCAGCAGGTATGTTTTGTTATAAATTCTCTCAGATATTGCACGAAACAAAAATGAACCAAGTGGAAAATCTTTCCAAATCTTTCCATTTTCTCAGCCCCACTGACCTCAGTCTCTGTTTAAGACCTGATTTTAAACTCATCCTCTCATCCTCTAACCACAAATGGAGCACTTTTCCCTTGCTTACCCGTTTTCTTTTTTTTATTTTCCTTTGATATTTTTTCCTAGTTTGGGGGGGGGATTGTTTTGGTTTCATTTGATTTGGTTTAGTTTTTTGCACCCTACATGGTTTAAGAGTGCTTTGTTTTTTTGGTTTTCTTTAATCTACATTCTAAATAATACTTTTGGCTTTCATAGAATGCTATCTTTCCCCTGTGTTTAGGAAAATAAAAGAGACAAATTTAAATTGTTTCACTTTTGTTATTCTAGGTACTCAGCAGTTAGTTCTGCAGAGCACAACTGCACCCAACTTGCCACATGGACTACCTTGATAGCAAAACCAGGAGTGAAAACCTTCCTCATCCAACAGGAAGTTTTTCCATTAACTTCACAGAAACTGAGAACATGAGTACCTCACCCTTCAGCTAAGCATTTCCTTAATTCTTAGCTGAAATAACATTCATTTTACTCAAATCCAAAGCACAGAAACCAATGTGAATTCTGGTCACCTCCTTCTGGAGCCTCCAGCCTGTGTGACGCGGACCCTGGGGAGACAGTGACCAAATTAAAATGCGGCTCTTCAGCAGAGGCCGCGCTTCTGGTGAGGCATTGCAATGTTTTGGAGAACGCACCCATGGGACCTGTAACAGGAAATCTTCAGGCTGTGAGTGGGTGGGTGTTTGTGTTCAGACTCCAAATGAAAGCCCTCTATTTCCCACAAAACTTTTTGACAGAAATAAAAATATTTTGATGGATCAGAAACACTGCGTCTCAATGAATCAACATTTTTCATTTAAGATTTTTTTTAAATGTAAATAGCTTCTTTTCCTAAAACAATTGCATTTTGACATTTTAAAAAGGGTTTTAAAACAAACAAGCCCTGAACTTTCCAACTGGATCCCTTAATTTCCATATTTTGCCCTAAACAAATTCTAGATCAATACTTCCCACAGGTTCATGTTAATTGAGGTTAAAATATTTTTAAATGCCAAATATTTCACTGTATGGAGAACAAAAAAGCATGATTAATTTTTCTATTCACAAATAATCTTCATCCCAGTTCTTATACACTAAATATTCTATCTATTCACAGGAGATTTTATTTCCTAAGTTACCCATACACATAGAAAGGTTTTCTGAAGGCTTTCTTTCCTCTCAAGTAGTCAGAATTTATTTTTAAGCCAGCAAGTGCTATGAATCACTTAAGTTAATACTTTCCATTGTACATTACTTTGTATTCATCAACAGAAAATTTCATCTTTTTTCAGGCAGCTTTGTCAAGGTGCCACAAGTCTCACCTAAGCATAATAATTCTGCATTTCCTACCATCTTTATTACTTTGTTGATCATTAAATCAATGATCTGAAAAAAAAGGATGCATTCAACACTGATTTGAGGCTTCCAGTAGATGTGCTGAGACTTGACAAATAATCATAAACAAACCAAGATAAATATTGCCCTTAAAATTAAAAAGGAGGAGTTTGTCTTCTACCCCAGCAGTTCCAGTGCTACAGACTGAAGCAGCAAAGTGTTTAAATGACTAGCTCAGGTTCCTGGTGATAACCCACCCTCCTGATCCTGAGCAACCTGGTCCAGTGGAAGGTGGCAGAGGAGTCAGAACGAGATCTTTGAGGTCCTTTCCAACTCAAATTGTTCTAGGATTCAGTGGTTGATCCAGTCAGAACAACCACAGAAACCAAGTGAGCAGCAGTCACTGGGTAGAGCAGTACACAATGGTGGAGAGAGAAGGAAACAACCTTTTGAGTTGTCTCCTTTACATATTGTCAGCAATGTCTATGCATCAGTTGGTGAGAAATTTAGATTTTGGGATTTTCAGTACGTTGTGGATGGAAGCAAGATGGAGGACACAGGGTGTTGTCCTGGGTTTCTTCTTCATGCGTCTTTTTCCTTCTTCTTCATGGGTTTGGGTGGCATTTTGTAATTGGGCAGAGAACTCCACATTGCAGGCTCTTTGGGATCAGTTATTGGTTAAAAAGGAAAGTAATCTAGGTACCAGTTCTTAATTAGATGGTTTAGTCTTAAAAGACCTTGTAACAAGAGATTGTTGGCCATTTTGTGCCTTCTAATGAAAAGCTGCTGAACTCACAGAAGTGAGACTGTTTCACTGATAAGAAATAATAAACACTTGAGTCCAAACATGAAATACTGTCTTGAGTGCCTTCAAACCAGACCCAGAGAAACCCACAACTGGGATCCCCACATGTCTAAGAAGACACAGGAGTGAAAAATTTCTGGAAGTTTCCAGAACATATCCACTACAGAGAGGAAACACTGGATGAGCAGCAGCACCAGCAGAGTTGTGCAGCAGGACTGTCTAATCACAGACTGGGGAAAGGTCACAAATTTCACTGGTGGCTACAGCCACTCACAATCAGCATCTGCAGCATCTCAGCACCCTCTGCACCAGCAGCCACAGCTGGTGAGGGCACCCCAGGCTGGGCTGGCACTCACATTCCCAGCTGGAGCGTGGCTGCTGGGAGAGATGCTGCTGTGAGGCACTTGGGAGCTGCAGACAGAGGCACAGTGACCTGGCCTTGCCAACACCATCCAGGGTGACAGGCCTGTGTGTGGAGTGGGGGAAGACAGCCATGGGCCAGGGGCTTGGTTTACTCCTTGGATTCTTTGATTTTTTCTTCTCAATTCTACACACTTCAGGCTTTAGGTATTTACCTGGCATCACAATGCTGCTCTCCTTGACTTCAGCAAGAGTCAGGAAGACTTGCAGGGAGTGAGGCAGGATAAATCTGCAACCACACACACGGGAAGTTCAGGCTCTACAGTAACAAAAGGAAAATTCCAGGAGAGCTCTCATAGAGACAGTGATGACTTAACATCATAGAAGCACAGAATCATAGAATGTCCTGAGTTGAAAGAGACCCACAAGGATAATGAAGTCCCACTCCTGGCCCTGTATAGGACGTCCCAAGAATCCCACCATGTGCCTGAGAGCATTGTCCAAATATTTTTTGAGCTCTGTCAGGCTTGGTGCTGTGACCACTTCCCCGGGAAACCTGTTCCAGTGCCCAACCTCCCTCTGGGTGAAAACCCTTTTCCTAATATCCAAACTAAACCTCCCCTGACAGCTTCATGCTGTTCTCTTGAGTCTAATTGCCCTCATCCTCCCTCCATGAGGAAGGTGTGGACTACAATGAGGTCTCTCCCCTCAGCCTCCTCTTCCTCAGCCTGAACAAGCCAAGTGACCTCAGCTACTCCTTGTGTGGCTTCCCCTCCAGGCCCTTCACCATCTTCATGGCCTTCCTTTGGACAATTTCCAATAGCTCCATGTCCTTACATGCTCAGCCTCTCTTATTGCCACTCTAACAGCAGATGTAGGAATTAGACCTTCAGGTGCAATTCCTTCCACAAGTTTGTTGATTTACTAAGTACCAGACATACTTCATCCTTTTGGAAACCAGCTTTCAACTCCTTTCCCCACACAGAATAAGTTATTAAGGTACAAATAAGAACTGATGGTGAATAATGGAAATTTATTCCACTAAATGTGTTTTGTTTCAGTTTTTTTCTCCTAATGTGAACCATAACCTCTGCAAATACCAGAAGAGTGCCTATTTCTTTAAGAGGATCTGTATGTTCCCATAAATGCACCCACACAAAGTGCTAAATTGCTCTTCCAAACAAAGGGTGCTGCATCTCTGAACCACTACAGAGGTGTGCATGAGCTGTCTCTGAACCAGCTCTCCCAGGGGCAAGGAACAGAGGCTGCTCTGCTTGGCTAAAGGCGTTTCTCCCAACATCTGTGCATCCCAGTGATGTCCTGCTGCAGCTGAGCACCAGGCTAAGTTATAGTGCCTCTGTTATCCAAGCTGGCTCATGGATCTTTGCATCTTTCAAGTCCAAATGCTGCTTCTGAACAGGCTATCTTTTGCCAAATATGCCATTTATTCCCTGATTATATCTTAGAGCCAAAATCCTTTAGTATGCATAATGTGAAGCAATGCTGGGAATGCTTCACCATTTTTCCCCTGTCCGAGTCCAGTAACCAGCCAGGAGTCCAGGGTGGGGCATCACACAGAGGAAGGTGGTGGCAGATCACAGGAAATGTGGTCCTGCCCTCCAAAATGCCAGAACAGACTGGAAACCTGAATGGCAAAGGCAGCAGAAATGTGTACGATTGATTGAAAACAAAAGATCACTTATGACACAAAGACAAGTGTGAAGGGTGTTTGGAAAAGAGGGATAAGGCTCAGGATGTCTGTCCCCTGATCCATATTTTGACAATAAATAAGTTTACACTCAATAAAAGGACATACATCTACAGTGTAAATGGCTGTTCCTCAACTATTTGTCCAGGCTCATGTTCAGACACTGAAGGCAAATCTTGAGCATGATTTTTCTGTCCTAAAGCATGCATTTTAAAGGAGTTATCTGGGTAGCACCTTAGAAATATCTATTTCTTTGCCCTGTCCACTAAAAGAAAGCTGTTGGCTACTTTGAATGAAGCTAATTCTACTAAAGTAAATGAAATAAAGTAAATTCTACTAAAGTAAATGAAATAAATTCCACTCATGATCAAGATCTTGGACAAAATGCAGTCCTAGGCCTGAACATTACCATAGAAGAATTATCAATGTCATTTCAGCATGGGGATCCTTGTGTAAAAATGTGAGGGAGGATGAGCAAATTTCATTGCAGTTCAAAGTACTCCAAGATTATATGAGTGGTCCCCAAAATTACAGGGGCGGGGGAAGAGCACAGCATTTCTCCTCTGATGGTCTGGCTGCACGGACTAAAGTCTCACAGGATGAGCTAGAGCCAATATCCCTCTAATTTTGTACCTGTGCAGCCATCAGAGGAAATGTTCTCACCCAATGCAAGCCTGCATTCAACATTGGGAGCAAATGGAGGGGCATCACCTCCAGACAGCTGAACTCCAGAGGTGGGATACAGGCAGAAAAGAGGACTTCTGATGAGAACATTATCCCCATCACAAATGCACCATGGTTGAATAACCACCTGTGATCATGAGATGAACTGGAATGGACAGTGCTTAAACCAAGACACACTTCAGCACTCACATGGTATAGCTGGTAGCATATACAGATTTTTAAATCATGTATCTGCCTTAAGACTAAGAAATACTGTTCTTTCTAGCCAGAATAAGCTACAGGGATTCTGTTGCCAACCATAACATATAAAAGAACCTATAAAATTACAGTCACACACTAAGGCATATGTCTCACATTTAACTTAATGTTTATCTTGTCAGGAAATTCAGCTAGACCATGCCAACATTTTGTTTCATTCATGCTGTCTTCAAAATCATCTGTTGTTGAGGGAGGAAAAGCAAGGGGAGAGAAAAGAAAAAGCAACAGAATGATCCTATATATATATATATATATAAAATAAAAAGACAAAATTCAAAATAATCTCATAAATAAGGTTCAAACTCAAAAGCATCATACAAAGGACTCCACAGTAACAACATTCACCTTTACTTTACTTTACATGGATTGAAGTTGCCATCCTCAATTTAATCTGTAAAATAAACAATGAATCTAAAATTCTAAGTCACAACATGTGCCCTTCACACACTTATAACATGAACTGGACTCCTTGATTTCTGATAAGCCATATTCTGCTGAAAGATTTTGTGGGTGTTGGCACTGAGGAAGTCACCTTCACACACTACAGACCTGGTATCAGCCACTCCTGGAGAACACACTCATCAGAAAATCAATTGGTACACAAAAATAGCAAAAGAGTGAAAAGGCAGCAACGTCTTTCAAAATTATTTAAAATAGCTTTATTTCACTCATATTAGGAAAAATATTTCCTTACTTAAAACACAGCTTACACAAGTAAATAATTCATCATCATGAATTATTTAGAGATATGTGGACTTAATATGTTTACAACTCCCAAGCTGTTTTACAAAAGAGGAAACATTTATATAATTGGCCCTCAAACTCTTTTTAAAATGCTCCTGTGATGCTGAGGGTTCTGATTATCAGTGGCACTGGTCCTGCAAGAAAAGCTTTTATAAACAGTGTGTTTGGTGGGAAGATGAGAGCAGTGGGAAATGACTAAGTAAGGTGATCTTTTCTTAGTAATTGCTGATTATTGCTGCTGAGCAAGATGATTCTTCCAAACACCTGTAAGCCTTGAGTTGTCTCAGGTGTGGTAAAAGGCCTCCAAACCAGATATAATTAAGCCACTGACCTGAGGCATCATCTCCCAGAACAGGCGTGTGCCATGTACAGACACAGGGCAAGCCAGGCCCACTGCACTGCAAACAGCACCTTCCCTCTGGCAGTGAGCATTCCATGAGTCCCCAGAGGAAGCCACTTATGCTGAGGAATAAACCTGCCCTTGACAGCCCAAGAAGGCTTTTGATAAGTTCATTTTCACTTCTGTCATGCTCTGCACACCACCCTCCTTTCAGAGTTGCTGCCAGTTTTCCCTTGATATCTCCATGGTCAGAATTCCTCATGGAAATGCTTTTTGCGGGTGCTGCCAGACCTCCTGCCTCAATCTCAAAACTCTCTCTGAAGGCTGCTGATGACCCTGGTCCTTACAATTCAGAAAATCTTAGAGGCCACTCACTTTCTGTAATAGAAGTATAAAAAGCTGGACTAGATAAAGCCCTAAGAAGGCTGGTCTGACCCCACAGGTGACCCTGATTTTAGCAGGTGATTGGAATAGATGTTCTTCCAACCAGAACTATCCTATGAAACTATGCTGTGAACAAAAATAGCCTTTTACTATTCACTTCATCAGAGAGTAAGTACAATGGCAGTCCCAGAAAGAAGCTAACATCGGCTAAGAAAGACAGGCAAGGAAGATTGTCATTCCTGGTACTCCCTTTATTAAGATAACCTCAACTCAGAGAAGTCCACACAAGAAACACTATTCCAAGAGAAAAAACTCTGTGCTTTGCTTGTTCTGCCTCCAGCTGAACCCTCAAATTCCAAAAGTCCCAGAGGAGACACAAAGGACATTGATGTCCTTGGATCTCCTGGTTGTAATAAAGCAAAAAAAAAGAAATTACAAAAAAATCTCAGGTGCATTGTGGAAAGGGCTTACCTCTGTGTTGGATCCTATAAAACCATTTCTGTTAGCTGGCATTTCTTCATGCAATATCCTGGCACGTTCTGCTCTGAGGGAAGCACCTGTGTTTGTAGAGGCAGCAGGCACCTGGCTTTGGGAGGGAGGCAGGGCAGCAGTGATGATGCAGCCCCTGTGTTCCTCCTACCTGCAGGTGTGGAGACCAAAGTAGCTACAGCCATATCCTTGTCCATTCCCATCCCAGCCACAGGTCTCAGCGTTCAAACAAGTGGAGTCCCACCACAGCTGGGTTTTGTTACATATAATGCAGGAATTTCAAATTAGGGCATTCAGGCCTTGCTTCTTGTCTTCGCTGTCTCTGCACTTCGTGTTTGTATCTTTTATCTGGAGACAATGTCTCATCACTTGTGCCCAACACAGTCAATTAACTCCCTCTTTTCAGAGAGCACTTTTCCTCATCTCGGCTGTGCTGGGTTAGAGGTTGGACTTGATGAGCTTTAAGGTCTTTTCCAACTTAAATTATTCTATGATTGTGTGATTCATCTACAAGGCGTTCCTCACCTTTGATCTACCATCTGACAATGCAGCAGAGATCCATGTTGCACTGCTGATTCTGGCATTAGATGTGTCCTAATTTCATCTAACTAACCTATTTCAGGGCACCATATCCCCACCACATCTATGCCACTTTTAGCTTATTGTCATGGAGATTTTGAAGCTCAGAGCAGAAAAACATGTACATGCTAAACTGAATTTCACCCATGCAGAGCCCAAGTGGAGAGGCTGGGTAAACCCTGGGAGGTGGTAGGAAAAAAACAGATCAATCCCCTTGACCACACTGTGCTGCAATAACTCCAGGGCTCATAATTCAGCAGCAATCTTGACATCTGCTGTTTGTCCCCAAGCAGGAGCAGGGAGCAGTGGAGCAGAGTAGCCATGGTTACATCTCAGTCGCTGCTGCTGGTCACTCCCATGTCGTTGGGTGATTCCATGGCCACAAACTCCCAGCCTGGGACAAGCTGGCTTAACAAGTCATCTGACGCAGCCCATTTCACCCTATATAGTCTATTTATGACTCTGGATAATGATTAACTTTCCAAGGATATTAATTAACTTGCTCTGAGGGGCCTTGCACACCTAAGGTAGCATTAGGCAGTCACACAAATGAATGACCACAGGGCACTGCAGATCCAGCAGCTGCCAAAAACAAAGGGAAGCCATTCCCCCCACTGCCAGAGTCCAAAGTGCCTTCAGCATGTGCTGCTGTAGGCAAGAGGGCTATGCTGGTGTGTATTTTTAGTTCATCTAGCAGTGACTATTTCTGCACTCCGATGTCTGGTGCTGAGCTAGCCCACCTTCTGTTTCTCCATCAGGGTATTATTATTAGCTGCACTAAACCAATGAGCTCCTCAGCACAGCAAGTTTGATAAAGCACTAATGTCACCCACTACCAACACAAGGCACCTAAAGTAAACAAGACCTAATTTACAATGCTATTAAAATTAGCAGAAGTCTGATGATCATTCTTCACTGGCTTTTTTTTTTTCACTGTTTTTTTTCTCTTTTTTTTTCTCCAACAATCTTTCTTCCCTCTTCAGACAAAAGAATTGATGCAATCCAAAAGAATTGAAGCAATCCAAATGAATTGATGCAATCCAAAATCTATTCCTCCCTTCCCCACCACAAAAGAAAGAACACATCTAAGGGCTTTTCACGTCACCTTCTGGGATTATTATTCATCTCCATTTCATCCATTCATCCATATGGACATCTGTCAAAAGGGTAGCCTTGCTGAAATAATGTCTATCTGCCTTGTAATCTTCTGCCTCACAATGCCCCTGACTTTGCTGCCTGGTTCCCCAAGCAAAGACAAGGAATGTTCAGGTGGTTGTGACATCCCAGGCTAAAACAGCAGCTTGACTTTGATCCATCCATGGCAGCCAACAAAAGCTTTTCGGCCCAGAGGGCTCAGGCTTCCATGCCTTCCTCAAACAACAACCTCTTCACAGCCTTGTGCATTATCTTTCCTTCTGAAAAGACTTTTGTGCATGGGGATGACTCCTGCTGTTCCTGAGGTCAGTGGCAAACATCCCACAGCCTCCAGTGGTGCAAGGGCTGGGTGGCTGTGGAGCAAAGCACTCTAGAACATCACACAATGAGACTTTATTTCCTCTAACATCTACCATGGCAAACTGCACCCTCACACAGCTCAGCCTAAGCACAGCTGCAAAGGGAGAGGGAAACGGAGAGGAAACAATGAGGCACGGACAGAAAAGAGAAGTTTTCAGCTGAGATTTTAAACCAAGACAGGCAGGAAAAGAAAATAAATAGCACTGTGTGACTGCAGGGTGTAGAACAGGTTTATTATGAAGGGCAGTGTACTCTGTAAGAGCCTCTCTGTAAGAAGAGATACTTGCAGCAGCAGACACTGCTCAGTTCTAATGAAATCCATCTGCCTTGTCCCACAGAGATCCTCATGTCCTGTGACGTGGGCTAGGTGGGCCCTAACAGTGCAGAAGAGCTGTGCAGATGTGAGCCAGTACCTGCAGCACTCAGGTGCTCAATCACACAGAAGGAGAGCACTTGCTACAGGTACTGGCAGACTGCCAGCTCAAAACCTGTAGCCCAGAGTTCTCTACAGAAACTAAAATACCAGTAAGATCCCAAATTTATATTTAGAGCACACAAATCCAGAAAAGTGGCATACAAAGAGATGTGATCTCCCAAAAGTGGATGTTGCCCCATTCTGCTCCATCACCTCTGAAACAAATGGGAGACTTCTTTAAGCAAATAAAATCAGTGGTTTCATGCAGACACCTCAAAGCTGACACTTACAAGCCAAAGAATATGAGGTTACATCATCTATAGGCATCATCTCCCTGCAATGAGGTCAAGTCAAAGCCACTGAGCAGAGCAAGAGGCTATGAGTGGAAAGGAGGAGATACTTTAACAGAGATGGAAGTTTTTATACTGAATCACCTCTCTTGTCCAGGATTCAGTGGATGGAAATTCTGGTCCTTTTCTCTGTTCTTTAAGAAATAATTTTCATGCAACAGGATTGCTTTTCCAACTGCTACAATGGTTTTGGCACTATGGGTTAACAAATTGACCAAGATACAAGCAACATTTCACTCAAGCCACATCCTCCAAATAATACTTACATTCTTTAGGGCCATAAAAAGGTAATGGGACTGTGCTTTCCAGTGTCAGAAATAAATGCAATGTTAACAATGAGAGAAACCAAAATTACACATTAGAAGATGGTGCAGAACCAGATTCCTTTCCAGCTGTGCAGATCTGTATAACAATACAATGGGGAGGTTTTTTTGCCCAACTAGCTGGACCAAAAAAGAGCCTAGTCCTCCCCAGGCTGCTAAATGGTGGCATCAGGGTCCTAACAGCACAGGTAGTCCCTATCAAGCCAAGTTACAAAAAGAAAGTCCCACTTGTCATTGTGCTGCATTCTGTGAACCCTCAAAATCCAGTGACTAGGGTCTGAGGTTTACATGCAAAGACAAACATAGATTTATTGTCACACCACTGCTATGCATTTTCAGTACAAGTCTGTTGTTTAATATCTGCAGTTTCACCTCTAAATTCCAATAGAGTGCACAAGGTCTTAGCTATCCATGACAACACCCCATAGCTAAGAAGAAATAAAACAAATAAAAAGGAATTATGATGAATATAACTACTAGATACACATTATATATATATATGTATATGTATATATGTATATGTATATATATATATATGTATATATGTATGTGTATATACTAGATATACTACTACAAAATCAAGAATTTGGTGGACATATATACCAGAAAAAGGTCAAAGTATGCTTACGTTGTCTTAGTCCCATGATCCTAAGGATGAGAAAAGACAACAGGTAGGAAGAGCATATCAGGATATTGCATTTACCTGCAGTGCCTCATGTGCAGTAAGAGAAGTAAATTTTGTGGGTCTCTCTGTGACCACTGAAAATTATCTTAGTACAGAAACATACCTAGGTCAGAGGTGTGGGGGCTACAGAAACAAAGAATCCACACCAAGGCCTGTTTGAACCCAAGAGAGAAGCAGAAATGCCATGAGATTTCTGGCAGATTTATAGAAGGAATAGAGAGAGCTTCCCCCCTCCCCCCCAAAGGTATTTTCTTTCAATATGGGCAGCACATGGATGTCAGCAGCATCTGAGTGTACAAAATTAAGAAATTCTTCCTTTTACACTTTGTTTGGATGCTCCATCTGTGGCAGTGGAACGGGGAAGAAATAAAACTGCTGAATAACATAGTCCTTAATATTGCAGGCACTAATAATAGGATTAGAGAGAGAATAAAATCATATCCTCTTGGATTTGGAACATTTGGAGGAAGCCAGCTTCTGAGTCACTCTCCCAGTAAGTTGAGATGAGGTGTGTCACGGTGCTGACCTTCTGAAGGAGGATCAGCCCAGCAGCCACAGCTGCCCAGGTGGTTTCACTCCCTCCTGGAGCAGGGTTAGCAGAGGTCACAGGCCCCGAGGCTCTTGCAGCATGTCAGGCACCACCAGCGTGCAAGGGAGGGAGCTGGGTGCAGGGGAGGCCAGAAGAAAAACACACAAATTGAGACACCTGCACTGTTTGTGCTCGTGGGCACGATTCTGTCAGAGCTGTGCTGGGGAAGCACAGACACTCAGGTTGTCTCACCAGTGGGGGAAGAAGGTTTCAAACCATGAGCGAGGAAAGGGATGGACCCCAGGGGTTACAGACCAAAGAGACCCAAAGCTTGCACCAGGTGAGCCACTAGACCAGAAAGGAATTAAAACCTGCCCAGGTGCTGATGGGTTGTTTGCTCAGTGGGCACAAAGATTCCCACTGCATCATCATGGGTATCATTTAGACTAAGAGAACTTGCCAAGACCAGTCTGACTCTACAAGAAGATGAAAACTGGCAAAAAAAAGGTTATTTCTGTATCAAGTACGGATTGGGTACATTATTTTAAGGGAATTAAACAAATAGAGCAGTGTCCAGTTTCTAATGCAAAGATCCCATTGTCCCCTTCCTCGCCGGGAAAACTTTTCCATGTTTAAGTGTTTGTCTTATCAAATAGTGAACTTAGCCAATCACAATAGAGTGTAAAGGAAAAAAAAACCACAATATTGCAAGAGGGAAAATAACAGAGTCTGATTATTGAATAGAATAATAAACAGCAGTATACACATAGGCTCAAAATAAAATGAATATCATTGTTAAACTAAAGGCAAGATACAACATTCTTCTTCAAATCATCTTTTGTTTCAGCTTACAACAGGGCAGGATCTGGAAAAAAGTATCTTCCTTATTAAAAAAAACCCAAAAAACCAAGCAAAACCAAAAACAACAACAACAACAAAAAAAACCCCTAATAACAACAAAAAACACCCAGACCCTGGCTGCAGCATTTCCAAAATTCCTGCCTCAACCTGTTGGCAAATGCTGACTTTAGAACAACATACTACTATATAAGTCTTCTTTTGTTCTGAGCTCTGAGAGCCACAGTGAGTGACTAAAGAAAATTAGCAAGCAAGATTTTAAAAGATGCTTAGTTGTATCATGAGATACACATTTTTTCCCCTTAGAACAGTGCCAGTGAACAATAAGTGAGCATTGAGGGAGCAGCTCTTAACAGCTGTGCACAAAACAAAAGAAAGACCACATTCCTGTCCATTACTAAACTCATAAAATAAAATATAATAGAAAAAAACAATAGGTAAAATGAAAAAATCTCTCCTAAGCTTTCCAGGTTAAGGAATGGAAAGAGCTGCAAGACTGGGGGACACAGAGAATTAAATACTGGATATCTGAGGTGGGGAATATTTTTGCTGTTTCCACTGATATCAGCCTCAGTGCCCTGACTTTCCATGAACAGCCCTCCACAGAGGATTTCTATGGCCAAGCAGCGCCCATGAAAACATCCAGCTTCCCCGCCTTACCCAGTGTCATTTCTAACAGAAGTTTTCAGCCCTGTAGCAATCAAAAGTCCATGTATGAACTCTGGCTTCTCCATAATCACCTGCCCACCTCCAGCAGCACAGCAGGACTGTGCAGGGATACTTGCAGAGTGCTAATGTGTGATACCCAGAGCCCTTTGACCTTCAATCATCTGCTTGTGCTGATGGGAGGGTCACTGCTCTGTGCCTCACCCAGCTGCCCCTGGATTATGCACTGCACATCTCTGCCACACATGTAAACAGGACTGTGGCTCTGTCACTGGTGTCTGAGTGTCAGACACATGAGCAGGTTTGCACTCTTTTTACATTTTGACAGACACTTTTATTCCCTTTCTGTTACTACAAAGAAGTCTCAAGACCTAAATATTCTCTGAATTTGAAGCAAATGCCAAATCTCATGCAGAAATACACCATGTAATGTGCCCAGACTCTTAAGGGCTGTAGCCCTGCAGTGCTTTAGTTTAATTAATGTAAGTATCCAAAATCCTCCTCTTCAGTTAAACTTGGTGTCTGTGAGCACGGTCATTACCACAGATCAAAGAGCCCCTTGTAGAGAAGACCTGTTGTGATGAGGTCAAGTTCCTCAAGAAATTATTTTTCAGATTGAAGCACTGATTCCAAATAGCTGCCTATATTTTCTTTTTCTATCCTTTACCTTATCAATTTCTCTTGGGATGGAAAATAATTCCCAGGTAATTTTTACAGCACTTCTGCATAAGAACTGGACATGAGCTCTTGCCCACCCAAATTCCTTTCTCTGTAGCTTGCAGGAGGAGAATGTTTGTAAACATAGACAAAAGGTGGGTGCAATTCTGTCCTCTGTTCTGTACCTATAAACTTAAATTATATTCCTGCTCCTGCTGATTTTAGGAGGATCTACAGACGTAGCAAAATGCAGGACTGGGACCAAAAACCACTCTGATTTTCAAATCAGGTTGAACATGAGAGACAGGTGTCTCTTAACCTATGTACAAGGATATACATATATATAAATATATATACACACAAGTATACGAGTAATTGTGTTGGGTCATACCCAGACCATCCCCATGTTTGAATTAGGAAGCATTTCTAGCATTGCATAGACAAAGATGATTTAGAGAGGACAAGGGACACCAGAGAGGAAGAACAGGATTTTGGAGAAGGAGACAGAGACAGCAGCAGCGTCAGATCTCTTTCTCCTTACTGCTGACAATAACAAACAAACAAAGAAATAAAAATAGTTCTGTGGAAGTAGAAAGAGCTCTCTGCAGTCATTACACAGCAAACAATCACAGCTTAAACACTTGGCTTAAACTTCTTATTGTCCCTCCCTTTGTGCTCCTCAGACATACGCACTCACCCACATCTATTTGCCTGCACAAGGACACTCCACAGCTTTGTATCTCTTCTGTTTATAAAATGACAAGGACTGTCCTCATGTGCTTTTGGATCAGAACTATTCTTCCTACCTTCTGAAATGTATCCACTGCATGTTTTCTCACAACAGATGAAGTGAACATCTTTTACTGTTTGGCCATCAGACGCACATCTTTAAGATTTTTTGTTTTAATTTATTTATTAGAAGGTGTAAAGATTTAAGAGCAATATTTTTGCAATTCTATACAAACATATATTCTCAGGTATGACTGCATTGATAATGGAATCATTTATTCTGGTTTTAAAGCACTTAAGGTGAATCTGACAGTTGTGGACTACAGTGAGGTTTCTAGTCTTGTCTATTCATATACCTCTCCGCTTTACAGCTCTCTGCTGAATATGATGAGAGAGATTTATTTGTAGAGTGGGTAGAGACAGAAGTCCGTTGTCGCATAATTTTTTTTCTTTAAGGGTTATTAATTACCACATCAACCTTTGCTCCGCTGCTGCTGCCCACTTTTATTTTAGAAGCGCAGCCTTTCCCCACTCTGCTCCCATTGGGCTCCCCCCACCATCCCCCTTTTCCAACAACCTTTTAGAACATTATTTATTATTCCTGCTCTATCTGGGTGGAGGAGAGAGAGGGGACAGTATGGCAGGGATGGGGAACATGAGCTGGAAAACACGCTTGCCTGGAATTGTCATCACACCGCTGTTGGAAGGAGCGAGCCGGAAAACTCGCAGCCAACACTCGCACGCAAACACACGCCAGGCACACAGCACATCGATCCCATCCCGGGGAGTTTGTGAGCAGCCCCACAGCTCTTACCTGGCTGGTCTGGGATCCCTCTGCAGTGCAGCTCCCTCGGCTCCCTGTGCCCTATTCCCGCCGGGAGCAGCGGGGCCGGGGCTGTGACCGGGTGCCGGTGCGGGAAGGGGCTGGCAGCAGCTGGCTGCAGCCTCGGCTGCCGGGCTCTGGCTCCTGCCAGGGCTGCTGCTGCTGCTGCTGCTGCTCCTGATGATGCCGAGGAGGAGGAGAGCCGAGTGAGGAGGAGGAGGATGCTGGCGGTGATGCTGTTGCCATGGTTACCCAACTCGGCGGCGGCACCGCTCAGAGCAACAGCTGCCCCAGCACCCAGATCTGCTCCAACCCATGGCTGCCAAGCAGCCTTCGATGTGCAGGCACAGGGACGTCACCCCAGAGCCCCTCTCCATAGGGAAAGAGGCAGCCAGGAGGATGGAGGTCACTCCTTGGCACGGTTTTGGGGCTCTGGGAAAGCAGATGGAGTGATGCATCCAAAATGTTTGCATGCTGCACTTGTCAGCAGAGAGCTTGCTGCCCTGCAAAGGTCAAACGCCAGCTTCCAGAAGGGAGAAGTTTCCTTTTTTAGGGGGTTCTTGCATTTTTATAAAGAACTGAATAAAACAGCAAAGCTGGGGAAGTGAATGACTTTCAAAGTTGCTGCTGGGATGCAATTTTAAACTTTTTCTTTTTTAAACTGATGGCCAACCCTTTGCCTTTAAATTGGGACTTAAAAGTTACTGTCTTATTGTGTAAAGGTTTCTATACATAAAGATATAGCCCTAGAAATGAGTTCCTTGTGTGAGAGAGAATTGCCTCTAACCACCAAACAGTGAGAAAAAAACCTTCCAGAAAGGAACCCACTTACACAGCGCAGGACACTAATTCTTTCATGCATGAAGCAAACAAGCTGAACTTTGCCTCTGTCTAATGATCTGAAAGTAAGAAAGGAAAAAGACCTCAGGTGAATGGACTGCCACATGATCAAAATACTGGGTATTAACTGAGAGAGACATGTGAAATCAAGGCATTCAGCTGCCATTTATTGATCAAAGAGGCATGTTGTGAGGCTCTCATTTTGCACTGGAACATCACAAGACACAACAAGGTCACAACAATCAAATGTCACTTCCATCCCAAAATGTCAGTGCAAAGCTACGTAATGCTCATAAGCCACGACAGTTCTTTCAGGAGCTGGTACTGTTTGCAGGACATTGTGAAACCCTGTCTAGAAAATACTGAAAAAAAGAAAAATCACTGGAGGAAACTTTCTAAAGGGATTTGCTTCCTGCTGCCAGATCTCTGTTTGCGACCTGAATGCTGCAGATGATATGAATCTATGAGCTCGAGGCACCAAGAAAATGAACTGGATGGTATTTCCTGTTAAAGTATCAAACCTGGATAAATGGTTATAGAAGATGGGAGCCCACAAAAAAAGATGGACAGGGATTTTTTACAAGAGCAGGTAGTGACAGGACAAGGAGGAATGGCTTCAAACTGAAGAGGGTAGGTTTGGGTTAGACATTAGGGAAAAGTTCTTTGCTGTGAAGGCAGTGAGGCCCTGAAACAGGTTGCCCAGAGAAGCTGGGGATGCACGAGGCCCAGAAGTGTCCAAGGCCAGGCTGAAGGGAGCTTGGAGCAATCTGGTTTTGTGGAAGGTGCTCCTAGCAGGGAGGTTGGAATGAAATGTTCCTTAAGGTCCCTTCAAGCCCAAGCAATTCTATGATTCAATGGTGTGCTGTTGGCAGCATTTCTCAAGATATTCTAGAAGAGAGTGTCTCCACACTGTGTTCATTTGCAGAGTCATAATCTGGTTCATATAAAATCATTTTCCATATATCTCTCATGACTGTGGCAGAAGCTGGAACTACCTGACTGAGGAGGAAAAAGTGCCAGCCTACACTGTCAGACTTTCTTGGAGTAACTTCTGATTTCACAGCCTCCAAGTATCTTACAAACCATATCCCTGAAGATTTTTTAATTAATCTTCTTTTAGGCAACAATTTTGATGTCTGCTCAGAGATTATATGGAATGGCTTACTCAAAGGGACTTTCTAGCACTCTAAAAAGAAATAAGAAATATGTTATCTATTTTAATCTTTAAAAAATGTTATGCATGTAAAATTAGACAGGACCCTGAAACCCTTCTCAAGAGCTAAAAAATATTTGCTGCCTATGTGGCCCAGGAGATTCCCTGCTGTAATTTTGAATGCAGGGCAAGAAGATCTCATTGCAGTAATGATGGTAAGCACATCTAAATCACCCAGTCCATGATTAACCAGTTGACAGCAAAACCCATGGTTATTCTGAATAGATCACTGAGACCAGAGACAGATCTTATTTCTGCTAAATCAGGATGTGTACTGAAAAATGTGCCTGCTGAGGTGTGTGTAACCAGTTTGCAAGGTTGTATTTTCCAAGTTTGCTTATTGGGGCTTTTTTTTTTTTTTATTTTGGAAGCAGCATCTCTGATTTCAAGAAGACACATGAGAATAGCAGGAGGGAGTTGTCCTCTATCTTCAGGTTCTTTGGCTCAGTGTGGCTGTGTTACACCACTAAGGAATTGCCCACCTTAAATTTTCTTGCTAGGGCTGATCTGCAACACTGAGGACAAATCCACCTCAAAGGAGATGCAGAGTCCACTACAACAAATGGCTTTGATACCTTTCTGTCTGTACCCTGCAGAGTGGGCATCTTCAGCTGTGCCACGTGAGGACAAAGGTCTAACAAAGCACAGGGAAAAAAATTAGGTTAAAAAAAAAAAAAAAGAAAAGAAAGGTAAAATACTTAAATAGTTTCATTTTCCCCTCAGTCATGCAAGAAGGTCCTGCACAATGGTATCGATGACTTGCATTGTTCACTGCGGAGAAAAGTGGTGTTACAGTATGTAAAACATGCTGATTTCATAAGCAGCTATGATTCAATAAAGAAAGGACACATCACAGATGTATTTGAGAGAGTTGAGAGGGAAGGCTGTGTTTTTAAGCACAGCATTAATTTTTAAGTATAGAACCTACATCTTGCAGATCTGCTAAGGAATTACAGACCCCTCTGGGCATCTCAGATAGTACTAGGCACCTATGTTTAGTCATGTCTGTCATTAACTTTTTGCTTTAAATACTAAAGACAGGCAAATCAACTCAGCCTAACACAGATTTCTAAAGCAAATCAGGTAAATTCTCCCTTATGCCTCTTTTTCTCTCCCTGTAGTAAGAAAAACACGAGGGCTCACTTAACTGTATTTATCTACAACATCCTGAGGCAAAGGTAAATCCCATCCCTAACTCCAGTTCAGAACTATCCCACCAAACCAGCCATCTGAGCCCTGATGCCTGTCAACAAAGTTTTAAATCAAAACATTTCTTCTGGAAATATCTCTGAAATGCCATCTTAGCCCCACAGCAGCCTGAGGTTTCAGCAATGAGGATGCCTCAGTGCCTGTTTAGCTCTGAATGTTCCCACACTGGCTGCAATTCCCTATGGCACAGACACCCTTGGATATGCTTAGTGTCCTATATCCATCATAGGCAGAAAAATTTGTATTCTGGATTTTTTGTGTGGAGCCTTTGGGTTATTTAATAATAACCTGAAACAGATATTCCCATTAGGTAGCAGGATAACTAATAGATGTTCACTGGAGCATCCAGTCCATGCTGCAGGGCACACAATTGGGCTGGTAAACATTTCTACAGGTTGTAGGCTCCAGTCTGTTACTCTACACTACCAGTGCTGGAGGGTAATAGCAATTGTATAAATTCTAAGAGCAGCATTAAATAAAAAACCTTTTAAATAACTGAAATAAGCTTAGAACTACAAACTTCTTACAGCCTATTCATGCCTGACCAATTTGGTGACCTACTATGACAGGGCTGCAGTGTTGGTGGATGGGCCAGAGTGACTGACATCATTCATCTGGATTTCTGCAGAGTATTTGGCACTGTCCCACACAGGACTCTTGCCTCCATATTGCAGAGGCATGGATTTGATGGATGGAGCACTTGGTAGATAAAGAACTGGCTGGATGATGCACACAAAGAGTTGTGGCCAGCAGCAAATTTTCCACATGGAAACCAAGGATGGGTGGAGCCCCTCAGGGGTCACTGCTGGGGCTGATGCTGTTCAACAGCTTTATCAGAGACATGGGCGGTGGGGTGGAGGCACCCTCAGCAAATTCACTCACCACACCAAGCACTGGGGTGCAGCCACAGGCTGGAGGGAAGGGAGGGATCCAAAGGGACCTGGACAGGCTGGAGAGGTAGGACTGTGCAAACCTCATGAGGTTCAACAAAGCAAAATACAAGGTCCTGCACCTGGGTCATGGCAATCCCAGACACATCCACAGGTTGGGTGGAGAAGTGATTCAGAGGAGCCCTGAGGAGGAGAACTTAGGGGTGATGGCTGACGAAAAACCAACAGAACCCTGAGCAGCATCCAAAGGACTGTGGCCATCAGGGCAAAGGAGGTGATTCTGCCCCTCTGCTCTGCTTCTGTGAGATCCCACCTGGAGTGCTGAGCACAGTTCTTGTGCTCCCAACATAAAAAGGACATGGAACAGTTGGAGCAAGTCCAGAGGAGGCCACAAGGTTCACAGGAGGACTGGAGCACCTCTCCCATAAAGACAGGCTAAGAAAGTTGGGGCTGTTCAGCCTGAAGAAGAGAAGTTTGTGTGGAGAATTCAAAATAATCTTCCACTACATGAAGAGGGCCTACAAGGAGAGGAACTCTTTGTCAGGAGCTGTAGTGACAGGGGCATGAGTAATGGGTTTAAAGAGAACAAATCTAGGTTAGATATTAGTAAGAAATTCTTTGCTGTGAGGGTGGTGAGACACTGGACCAAGTTGCTCAGGGAGGTTGTGGATGCCCCAGCCCTGGCAGTGTTCAAAGCCAGGCTGGAGAGGGCCTTGAGCAACCTGGCCCAGTGGGAGGTGTCCCTGGCATGGTGGGGGTGTTGGGACCAGATGATCTTTAAGATCCTTTCCCATTAACCCATTAACACTCTATGATTCTGTGACTCCTCTGACACATAAAACCTCACATGATGAGGCACAAGCTTGTGATTTAAACACACACACACAGCAAGGGAGTGATTTTGTCTCCTGTCAAGGAAAGACCACAACCCTCAGCTACCACCTGGAGCACACAGGTGGCTGAGGGCAGAGATCTCATCCTGGCTGGAACAGCTTTCCTGGAGCTCTGGGACACAGCTTGTGCAGGAAACCTCTGTGGAAGCTCCAGGTGGGTGTGTAATAGGTCACACCGTGGCTGGGGACAAGAAGGAAGGGCTAAATGTGTGCTCCAGACAGGAAACACAGCAGCTCTGTAGGTAATGGACAGAGAAAGTTTAGCTTTTCTCTTAGTGAACCGAGAAGCTGAATCTACCTTTTGATTGCAGCACCGTTTCCAGAGGCTATTTCTCTCTAGTTTTTAATTTCAGGAAAGGGTAGGATCCAAAGGGAAATCTGACACAGAAAAGCAAACAGAACTCTCAGTCTTGACGCTTTTGATTACTTCTGGATCCTCTGTGTGCTTTAGGAGCATTCAGATGGCAAGACTCAGGAAGCAAATACACCATATTGTTATAGCAGGATTTGAAATGCTCTAATGTTAATTACACAGCCTCACATAATCCAGTTTCATGCTATGCAACAGAGAAGCAGTTAAGCAAAGGAAGGAGAAAAAGAGGAGAAGGGATCAAAAGATGCCTTTCACACAGCTATTTGAGAAAAATATAACTACAAGTTTCAACTAAAATATATCAATATTTATTTTGATGCAGCTGGTGACAGTCAGATCTCCATCACCCATGCCCTATCATTGGAAGCATTCAAAGGCAGATTGAAGGGGCTTTGGGCAACTTGATCCAGTGAAAGTTATTGCTTTCCATGGCAAGAAGTTTTGAACTAGATGATCAAGAAACCATTTTATGATTCTAATAAATATAGCAGATTCTTAGGGAGTTCCACAGTATAAAGGTGTTTTTAAAATAATGCAGGTTTTTGGTGGGTTTTTTTTTTCAACCATGCAGCAATTTAAAACCATGTGGGATTTTCACATATCATAGTGAAAAATTTAAGGTAAAGGCTACAGTACTAGAAAAAGTATAATTTATCATTTTAACAAGTACATATTTCACACAAAACCCACACAGTATAACATAAAAATTGATCATAAAGACTTGGCTTGTTTAAATAGTTGCATACAAGAAATGTTTATACCTCTCCTTGCAAGTCTTTGTATTTATCCTGTCCTGAAGCCACAGAGCCCTCATTCAGCTGCTATCCATTCAATATTTTGTTCATTCTACCACTCGGTTTTAGTCCAGCATTTTGTTACAGACAGCCTGCCAGGTAAACAACCTTGCTTTCAGTATCAAAAACCTACTTTTACCACCAGTGCTTCCCTTACCTGGAAGGCAATGGGAAGCACCAGGTTACAGTACTCTCATTCAGGGCTCTGGAAGGTTGCATACTGGATAAAAAACAGAGAGCAAATAAGCACAATTCAAATGTTTAACATGATGCAAACACCTGATAGGACTTGAAAGAACTACTGCACTATTAGAAGTTCAAAACAACAAAACAACAAAAATAAAACCAACCAAAAAAACCCAACCCCCCCAAAAAAAAAAAAAAACAAACACAAGTAAAAGAAGAATTTTGTGAATAACACAGCTCAGGCCCAAAACATCATTTTGCAGGCAGCCTTAGGAGCTGCAGAGCACTGCTCACTACTGCAGTACCTCACAGAATCACAATCAATATTTTTCTAAATGCTCCTATTGAAAAAGGGAGCACTGCCATCTATTTTGGGCATGGAAAACAAGTCCTGGACTTTTTCAGAGTCACTCACACAAGCAGCTGAGATTTTCTAGTGGTCAGTGCTGAACTCCCTGAACATTGGAACAGGATGGCCAGAGAGCTGTGGAGTCTCCATCACTGGAAATATTCAAAACTTGATTGAATATTTTTCTTCTGTATCCTGCTCTTGCTGATCCTGCTTTGGGCAGGGCCAGGGATGATGTGACCTCAAGAATTGATTTCTGACATCAACCATTGTATGAAATCATGCACAAAACCCATTCCCCACTGCTCCTAGCTTGAATTCCAGAGATTCCTGATCTCTGCCTCCTTATTCTACAACTCCTAACCTCTTCCTTGGTTTTATACACAACTTCCTTTTTGTTCCACACACAAACATATTGCCATACACCTTTAGTCACACCTTAGACTCCTCCATCCCAGTCAACCTACAGTATCCTAAGCCTAAATCACTTGGTCTCTTCCTAGGCCCCTTGTTACCTCCCTCTGCCAATTTTGTGCATCATAAGGGCAACTTCCTCCCCTATTTAGTCTGGGCACAGTGCAAGCTTTCCTCTCACCTTGAGTGGTGCTCTCCCACCTTGTGTCCCTCCTGGCCTAACCTACATCATCACAGAAAAAGGAAGGAAACTTGCAGAGAATTATGTTTTGACACAGACTGGGAAACATCCAGTACATTCAACACATCAGAGGAACTTGGCTGTTTATGTCTAGCTGCTGCAGAGCACACAAAAACTGTGTTTATTCAAAGGTTTATGGGCTGTCTTATAGAAGTTCTGAGAGATGGATACAACAGAAAGACAATTTCTTTTCTCTTTGGAGTATCTGCTCCTAAACACATAAGTACAGTCTTCCAAAGAAGAGTAGATGACCCATTTTTAATGTAGGCAAAACTGATTATTTCTCCTAGATTCCTCTATGGAAATATCTAAACTATTTTGGCTGCAGCTTTCACATATTAATTCAGTCCAAGGAAGATGTCCCTGCATAAAATGTTTCAGCCCAAGCAATTAAGATACAGCAAAATGATAAGCAATAAAAGCTGGAGTGTTACTATAAGAAATGCTGGACAACCTTAACAGCACTCACTGGTATCACTCCCACCTAAAATACATATTAATTCACTAAACAGCCAGATGGGCTTGTTTGTTTAAGACTGTTCCCTAGAGGTTTTCAGATTTTTTTTATATATATGTCTTTTATAATGCAAAATACCAGCTGGCAGGCAGTACTAGTAGTACCTAACTACTAACTGGAGTTTGCATATAAAGATTATTTTAAAATATCTGAACCAAAGATTATTTTAAAAAATCAGAATCAAACCTTGTCTAGCACTGCTTACAATAAGCACAATGTTTCAGGCTTGCAGGGAGAGGAGAAACATTCATCCTCATTATGCCTACGTAAACCATGGTGCAGGAAAGCTAAATATGCTTGAGGAAGGGTATATTACAGGTGGGAAAAGGACAGGGGAGAGGTTTCTGACTCCCAAAATATTCTTGAATGCTACAAATTATCCAGCCACGTGATGGCAATTTGTTGGCAAATCCCAAGCGAGTGGTTGCTAGTGGACACCTCCTTACCTCACATTCATTTTTGCTTTTAGCAAAAAGGTCATTCATGAGAAGGAAGGAGCTTAGTAAAGAAACTTTTGAGACATGTCTACATTGCTTTGGAAAGAATTTCAGTCTTACTGACCTCTGAAATCCAAAAAATGGTGGCTACATGGGACCAGTTCTCACCTGTCTTTTGGGTGATTAGAAAAGTTAACCAGAAGAAATTAACCAACCTGCCTTGTAGAATTTAGCCAAAAACCCTTACCTTCTTTGAATGAAAGGCAAACAATGTTATGAAATACATGTGTTGTAACTTTAAAATCAACTGAACATTAAGGATTTTCATAAAGGGGACTATGCCAGTTATAAGATCCTCTTGGGTCTGTGGTAGCTCAAAGAAATGTGAAAGATACTACACTGGATAAAAAATCAAGGAACTCTGTCTTAGCACCTATGAAGACATCTGCTGTTCTTCTTAAAGCATATTATTTATTGAAGAGACAGTGAGAACTACTACACATCTAAAGAGGTGAACCACAGGTGCACAGAGAAACTGCAGGACTCCAGAGTTTGCCATAGAATAAGATTTATCTCAAAGTTCACAGGTAAATAATTCAAAACCATTTCCACCCCTTAATGCCTCAGTTGAGCATATGACAACTGAAGTCAGTGACAACACAAGCCACCAAATGGTTTCACTCAGTGGGGAGGACAGAGACTGAGCAGATGTGGAGTTGGAGCTGATCCGGGAGGATGACAATGGACTCACTGCATGTCCCAGCTATGTAGGCATGTCTGTAACACTGATACTGACAGATATGAAAGACAGATAGAAGGATTTGGGTGTTTGTGTTCAGTAGCTTCTAAGCTGGAGGCTTGGCAGGAACAGAGAGGGGTTTGATTTCCCAGTGAGCTGGAACCCCACCAGCAAAACTCATGTTCAGTGCTCAGTCAAGGCAGAATATCCTTCTACATACCCTTACCAAAAATGTTAAGAAAAAGTGTTATCCATCTCCAAAGGGAATAAAAATAAAACTTTTTGTTGAGGATTTTGCCTGTAGGTTGGCCCTGTTATTCTTGAGGAAGAGCTGCAGAGCACCTTATATAATTTAGCATGGTCAGAGTCCAGGGAATGTCTTCAAAGGCTGGGTGTATATGTGACAGAAAGAAGGACACTTTCCTTTTCTTTCTCAGCTTTCTAGATCTGGGGGAAGGGAGGGGAAGCATCTTTTTGTTTCCCCTCTCCCATTCCACCCTAGCAGAAAAAAATCCCACACACACACAGGCTGCAACCAAGCCTTGAACAGA
Source organism: Emberiza elegans (assembly GCA_024865655.1). Lineage (NCBI taxonomy): Eukaryota > Metazoa > Chordata > Aves > Passeriformes > Fringillidae > Emberiza > Emberiza elegans. Next base: position 6,577,894 of record JALJVW010000084.1, on the reverse strand, counting down.
GCCCAAACCCTGGGCACAGCTCCATCACCAGAGTGCGGTTCATGGTCTTCCCTGCCACCTAAGTGCTAAAAGAAAACTCCACGTGCACACACCACAGCCCACACAGACTGTGAAGATGGGAGCATGAGGCACTACCCACAGCAACATCATCTCAAAACATCCATAATATTGTTATTTATAGATCCAGCAACCAGCGAGAACTGCAAAACATGGCTCTTACAAACACTGCTGTGCCCTTAGAATCCCTGATTCAGTGCAGGGGACTGGGGAGGAAGAAGCTCTGGGGCTGATGGACTGCAGAAAAGGCTCAGGGGTTCTTGCTGGACAGTGAGAGGGATGTGAGACTTGGCAGCAAAGACAGTGAGCCTCCAGGGCTGTTCCAACAGGACTACAGCCTGTAGATAAAGGGAAGAGATTATCCCTCCCTGCCTCAGTGCTCTTCAGAGCACACCTAAACACTGAACCCAGCTTTGGTCCCCCCAGTACAAGGAGCATCTGGATAAAGGAGAGAATAGAGGACCACTGAGAAGAAGGGACCTGAAGAACTTTCCAAGTAAGGAGAGCATGGAGGACCAGTTTCTTCAGCCTGGGTAAGGCACTGCTTTGGATGGACTCTTACAGGTCATCCAGAAGTTGGGAAAAGGTTCTTTTGGTGGTGCATGGCAGAAACAGGCACAAAATTAAATAAGAGACATTCAAACCATTTTCCCCTGAGGACAGTCAAGCAGTGGAGCACGATGTCCAGAGGGGTTGCGTGGTGCCCATCCTTGGAAATCTTCAAGACTGGACTGGATAAAGCTCTGAGCAATCATAGCTGGCCCCACAGCTGACTCTGCTTGGAGCAGGGAACTGAGCTAAAGACCCTCTGGATTTTTCTGTGATACCTGTGACTTGTCTCACTACAGAAGTCACTTTCCCAGGTTTCCAAACCTTCCCTTAGCAGCCTGCCTTGCACTCAGTCTGTGAAATGAAAAGCAGAGATTGTTTGTTTGTGTACTTCTGAGTGACGACATCCTGGCTAACAGATTGGCACAGCAGGAACGTGTCAGGCCAATAAAAAGGAAAAGGAAAGGAGGCTAAAGATAATAATGGAATTTATCAGAGCATTACATCACATTCTTTTATTATCCTTTCTTCTCCAGTCACAAACACAGCAATAGCATTGACTTCATTACCCAGCTCTGAAATTAAATGGGGCAAGAGAGAGGCTCAATCTCTTTAACACAAAGGGAAAAGTAAACATTTCCCTCTGCCTTGAAAGCCTGCATGACCCAGTTCCCTGCCAGCACCCAGATTTGAGAGATATGAAAGAGAAAGGAGGGATAGATTGAGGTGAAAGCAGCAGAAGTTCTTCTCACAGCCTTTCTGTTGAGAAGAGATGAACCCTTATCTGTTGTTTTGTTCAGTTTTCACCACAGAGCACACCCTTGTTTGCCCTTCTTGCATGGGACAAGGCATGGTAACAGCCCCTCTTTGTTAACTGGGTTTTAGCATCATCCTCTGCAATCTACAGAAACAAGCCAAACCAGCACATGGTGTTTGGGTTTAACAGGATCCTTATCTTTGAGTGGCCACAGCACAGACCCACAGCAAGCACTGACTCCTTGCAGAAATCAGAACCACCTGCTGTGTCACTGGGCACATGGTGGGGAAACCCTTGAGAGATCATTCCAACCCTGCCTGTCTTGGTAGGAACAACAGGGACTCCTCCAGGATCCCAGTCCTCCAGATTCCCCAGGATCTTGCTGTACCTTTCCCTTCCAAGCAAAAGCAGATTCATTCATTAATGTGGCCATGTATCACCTGTTCACACCTGCTCACACCTGCATTTTTGTTTGAAATGGAGAAAAAAGCAAACCCATTTTGTTTAGCTCTGTTCTGTCACCAGGCACCATCATTACCCATTTCAGGGTGAACTTTAGTAAATCCTCTGCTGAGATATGGCTGTGACACAAGGAACAAACAGAGTCATGATGGGTGCAGAATAATGATGTGTCACCCACAAGAAGTTGGAAGTGACTCTGCTCAGCCAGGGATTGAAAGGGAAGCTTTGTCAATACTGGCCCTGAACAGCAGGACTGTGTGATGTGGTCAGCCCTGCTGCAGGATCTTCACTGCAGCCCTGGGGAAAATAAAACCTGGCAGGGAATTCAGTCTTAGAAGAGTTTCCTCTCTCTCTCTCCTGCAGACACCTGGGGGTCTCCAAAATGCCACTCCAAGGACTCCCATTTGAGTTCATCTCCAGCCTACCTCCTGCAATAGCCATGAAAAATACCAGAACTGAGCTAGGAATCATTTTGAGCTACTTTATCACAGGGAGACTGAATTCTGCCCTGGAGGCTCCCAGTTTCCAGGGGATTTCCCTGGAGACCAAAACCAGTGCTCAACCCAGACAGTGACCTCTGGCAAGGGGGCATCGAGGCACTCTTGGCTCTAAAGGGTCTCCCCTGGGACAGAGGGAGCAGCACTGCACATCCCAGCTTCCAGGAGGTGCTGAGAGTCAATTAAATATTATTAAATATTATTTAAGTGCCAGAGTGGGAGACTCAGCTGAACACCTTGCTCCAAAACCAATACAGAAGTCCAGGTTTCCTCAATCCATATGTTTTAATGACCTAGAATTGCACATTATTAGATACATATATATATATATATATTCACATATGCATCCACAAATACATTTCTTTAAATATACTGAATTTTTACAAATGCACACAGACATTAAATATTTGAGTATACTTGCACACATTATGAATTAGTCCATAATCACATAATGACAAGATATTTATGTGTGTGTGTGTGTGTTCTTTTGCAAGTATACCTTTAGGTATTACAGAACTAATCCGGTTACACACAGGTTTAGTGTACATTTAGCATAAATAAGGTTCAATCCAGGTTCCTAGAATAAGTGAATACTTTTTTATGTAAAACCTCTTTTTCTCCTGAATTTGAAACTTAAAAAATATTTTGAGAAGATGACTAATACAATGCTGGATCTAAGGATTAAGCTCAGTTAAAAAAAAAATTGTTTTCTAAAATGTTTTTGTATTTGTATTTTTCAAGCTCTAAATTACCATAAATTAACATTTTCAACTACCTCAGAACATTCCAATGAAGGTTCAACAAATCTGTTTCAATCACAAGGTCAATGATCTCTGATTATATCAATCTTTCCAGTTTCACAGACTTGCACAGACTTTGTCAGCTTCTAAAAACAAGTAAGAAATTTGAGATAAGATTGGAGATGAGATTGATTACTTATTTGTCCTCCTGTTTCTCTAATACGATAAATCAATTAAACAAACAGAATCCTTTGAACTCATAGGGTGAAGGACAACAGAAAGTTTTTTTTCCACAAACTCAACCACATTGCCTTTTTTTTTATTCACTTCTCATGCTCAAAAAACTCCTTGGATGTGAGCATGCACCAGAGGAAAAGGAGTCCTGAACACTAGAGGGCACATAAGAAACAAACCATCAAGTTTATCCCTCATCACTCAGTCCCTGAAATAAAAATTTTTTTCTAGTAATTTTTACCCTTTTTATTTTTCATTCCACAAGCAACTTGTGATTATTTTCACTTTAAACATCTGTGCCAATGTTCAAAATTGTGCAGCACTTTATTTTCTCATTACTATTTCTTGAGAAGCAAAAAGGAAACTTCAAGAAAAGAAAAATCACATTGAGACGTCAAGATTGAAGAGCTGTTACTGCAAGCAATGGGAAATAACCCATGGCAGTAATAAATTCACTATATAGAGAGTGATTTCTAGAGCAAACCAAACTGGTACATACTCTGGTGGCACAAGCATATCTGAGTTACAGTGACCAGCATCCAGGGCTACACCTTTGCACATTCAAAATGAGATTCACATTCAAAATGAGATTCACTTGCTTGGCTGTCATTTCTTTGCACTTTTCCTCACTGCAGTCTTGTCCTTTGTTTCTTCCACCCCTGTAAACACTCTGTGCAATTACATGCCCCCCTCCCAGAACCCCACACACTGAATTTCCTGCATTCAGGTCGAAAAAGATGAGATTTCTGTCACTTCCAGCCATTAGTAGGCTCTGGTGGAGAGGCAGAGCTCACACCACAGCAGAAGTGACACACACATTTACAAACCTAAGAGGGGTTATCACAGAATCATTAAATAATAGAGGGGCTTGGATTGGAAGGGACCTTAAAGACCATCTAATTTCAAACCCCCTGCCATGGGCAGGGACACCTGCCACTAACCCAGCTTGCTCAAGGTTCCTCCCAGCCTTGCCTTGAACACTTCCAGGGATGGAACATCCACAGCTTCTCCAAGGCCTCAATATTCTCACAGAAAATAATTTCTTCCTAATGGCTAATCTAAATCTCTCCTCTTTTAGTATAAAAATCGTTCCTCTTGCCCTGTCACTATCTGCTCATGTAAAAAAAATATTTCTTTCTTTATTTTATAAGCCTCCATCCCTCTGATCATCACCCCTCATGCTGCCAGGGACAGCCAGTCTCTAAACATTTGAGACAATTCGCCTCCCATCTCAAGACAGCTTGAGGGAAAGCTTTTTTAAAAAGTCAGCCATGACCTTACATAAACCTCTGAATCACACCTGGGATGAAGCAATCCTGCTTAACTCCTTTGCACATCCTTAGCATGTCTCTTCTCACCACCAGGAGCCTGGCAGACTGCTGTAATTCAGAGGGATGCTTCAGAACTATTTACAAACACACCTCCTTGTGCAGCTCTGCTCTTTCAGCACAAATGCAAATACAGCCTCTGCAGCACCTCACACACACAACATTTACTGCTATGCAGATCATGCCTAGATGTCTTGGGAAGCTGCCTTCTCCTAAATGCTGAAACAAAAAACAAATCTGCTATTCTTCAAGACATTTTTTCCTGAGAAGCCTCAGTCCAGGGTCACCCAGAATGTGTCTTGCAGACTTTAGTTTCCCCTTGGCAGGGCAAACAAAAATAGCCAGGCTCTGCTGCCTGAGAATACAGACAGAGATATGCACTGCATTAGTGGGGCTAAAGCCTGAACTGATACACCTCAGGGCTCTCAGGATTTACTAATCTGGGGTGCAGACACATGTTATACAGCCTCTGGCTCAGAGTGGGCTACCCCAGGTTTGCAGGAATGCACACCACAACCTTGGTGCCTCCTGTCTCCTGGACACTCCTCTCAACCATACAAAATGGACCTTGAGATCTTGAAAAAAAATCCCTTTGGGAAGAATCTTAAAAGAACCAGAAGTTCTTAAAAGAACCAGACAATACAGTTATTCCTTGCAATGGGCCAAACACCCACCCAGCTGCACAATCACTCTCCCTCCCCAGAGGTACAAGGAGAGAAAGTGTGATGGGAGGGCTCAGGAACTGAGGTAAAGACAGGGAGCTCATTTACCAGTTCTGTCATGGGCTAAACAGGATTACACAGAGAAAATTAATTTCATTTACTCACAATTAAAATATATCCTGATATTGAGAAAGAAAGACAAGAAGCACAAGAAACACCTTCCATCCAGCTTTTCTCCAGACCCCCCTTCCCCACTTCTCTCCTGATTTCCCTGACATCTCCATGGGGATGGGGCAGTGGTTGGTCCATCCCAGCCTCTCTGGGCTGCTCCTCCCTCCTCTCCTGTCTCTGTGCTCCAGGTCAGGCCTTTCCCCAGGCTGCAGCAGGACTGATGCTCCTGCTGGGGCTCTCCAAGGCTGTGAATCTGCTGTGACATGTGACATCACTGTGACACGTCTGTGTGCAAAACAAGAACTCCATCCCACGACCTGAATGCGAAGGATGCTAAATCATATACTGATAAGGTCAAAACTGCATCCCCAGAGATGAGATAAACAACAACTGGTGTCTTCAAAGTTAACTTATTTCCTCAGTGGTCTCCCTTGTTACCATATTACAATGGGCTGTGCCTCACCTTTGGTCATCCCTAAGGAGCTCCATTTCTGCTCTTGTGAGAGCTCAGCCCATGAGTGAGTTCCCCACAGCACAATCTAAGATATAAAGCTATTAGAGAGTGTCTAAAGGAGGGCTTTGATGGTGAAGGATCTGGAGAGGAAATTGTATGAAGTGTGGCTGAGGTCACTTGGCTTGTTCAGGCTGGAGGAGACTGAGGGGAGACCTCAGAGCACCCTAAAAGTTCCTCACAAAGAGAAGCAGAGGGACAGACACTGATCTCTCCCCCTGGTGAGGAGGGACAGGACCTGAGGGGTTGGCAGTGAAGCTGTGCCAGGTTTAGGCTGGACATTTGTTAAAGGTTCTTCACCCAGAGGGTGGCTGGGCACTGAAGGCTCCCCAGGAAAGCGGTCACAGCCCCAAGCCTGACAGAGCTCAAGTACTTGGACAACACATTCAGACACTTGGGGTGATTCCTGAGGCTGCCCTGCCCAGGGCCACGATATGGACTCAATGATCCTTTGGGGTCCCTTTGAACTCAAGAAATTCTGTGAATTTATGGACACAGTACAGGTACAAATGGCAAAGCATTCTGAATTTGGTCAGTACAGGTAAGGAATTACCCATCCAGCTGTAAAAATGCCTGGTTGTAGCATCAGATGGAGTTGTGTTTAGCATTTCTAATCACCTGTTTTCAAAAGAAAAGGAGGGAAATGGAAGGAGGAACTGAAAAGGTGACTATGATCATTGTGGACAGGGATGCACACGAAGCTCAGCTTGGCATAGGAATGTAAAGGTTGTGGGAGGATGTGGTGACTCATACTTGTAAAGGATGAATGTCAAGATAGGGGAAGAGTTAGCTAACTCTAAGTGTGACACTGGCACAAGATCAATGGGATATATAATGTTCAGAAATAGGCTGGAAAATTACAAGATGATTTCTAGCAATCCAGGAATGGTGATTTTGCCCAGGCAACATTGATAAGGCTTGTCATGGACTGAAGAAAGAAAAAAATTGCTTCTCTTTATGCAACTTGACTTGGTCTCCTTCCTCAGATCTCAGAGGGGATTTGTTAGATTGACTTTCTACCACTGCAGGAGAGTAGAATAAGTGCTCATAGCAATGTCTCCTCCTTCCTGAGGAATCATATCATAGCAGCTCTAGGTGTCACACTGGGAGGTAGGAAGGTTAGTATTATTTATCAGGTATCAATTTATCCCAGTGATTGTGCTAAAAAATGGGTTTGTTTTGAAATGGGTGTCAGCAAACTTAAGGGCATTTTATGCCTCTAGCCAAGACCTGGCATAATTTGTTTTTTAGATATCACTCTCAGCCAGTCTTTTAAGCAGCAATTTGGCACTTAATTGCCATTTATTCAAATGGAACTGAGGCAACCAAACACCTCAGTAAAACCAGCCTAAATTATTTTTTTTTTTTTTATTTTAAATCCATGGTCAACAAATATAACATAGAAAATCTGTGCTGCTGCTCTTTGGCCTATCTCTAGACTCAGTTTTGAGCTCTGTGGTTCACTGAAGACACTCAGTCAAAGTATGTGCTTGCACTTTATTGTGAGATAAATAACAACAGGAGCTGGGAATGAATAAGTAATTCACATGTGTCAGCAGGTGTGAATCCTCCACCCTATTTAATAAAAGAAAATTCTGCAAAAGTGCCCCTGGAACTCTGCAAGAAACTATATGGAGGGGAGAAGATAAATCCCAGCACATTCATTTGTCCTGGTTTTTTAACACCCAAGCAAATCTTGCCCATCTATTAATTTTGCATGCATTATGCACTTGGGCTAAGTACTAACTGCACATTTGTACTTACCTAGAAGAAAAGAGGTCAATGCTAGAAGTGTCCTGGATGGCAAACTGCTTTTCATTAAACTTAATCAAATAGTGAAAGAATTAAAAGTGATAATGAACCTACAAGAAAGCAAGGGAATGTTACATAATCAGGCCCACTTGTATAAATGGATCTCAAATTCCTGCTTATTTAACATTTCAGGTTTCATCTGTTGAATAATACATTGTCTATTGGACAATTTAAGTTAGAACATGGAGCTGAATGTTCCATATTAAATATTAAGGGTATAGCAAGGAAAACAGTTGAGTTCCTTGTGGGCATACAACTCTGGGCTCAGTGGTTCAGAGGAAAGGAAGAGGGCAGAGTCCCCATGTGGGGAACCCTGGTGGAAAATAAGGATGGAAGGAAGCAAAGGGAAGGATTTCTGTGACCAGCAGGCTTTTTCCTGCAATTTTAATGAATCCATATTGATGTGTGTCATAGAAATATGATGTAACTAAATCACCTCACATCTCTCCAATCTACAGAATATTTTTCATGGAACAGTTCCTTTAGCAGCAAAAGGAATTGTAAGAGACTGATAAATCACATCAGTCATGCTGGTTGCATAATGTTAGAGTGTAGTGCAGTATTTTTCATTCTTGTCATTATTTATTTAATGTTTTCAATGGGTAAAAAAGGTCTTTTTATGCTCTATTATCCTTTGAAATGTAGACCTTCACAAAACTGAAAGGATTTTGACATGACAAACTAAATAGAATTGATGCAATTATTTTGATACAAAAATTTATTTGACTACATTACCCTCCTCTGACCCCCTAAAGGAGCCACAGGAGTAGAAGATGTCCAAGAACACAGTGAACTTTGAAAATTTGTGAACTACTTAAAACAGTCAAAGAAACTGGACAGCATATGATGTTCTACAAAGCAGGAACATCTTATTTAAGTGAATGGCTAAAAAAAAGGAGATGGTTGAATGACAAACACACATCACGACTATAAATGAGAATTTTGGGAACTTCTCGTAAAGTTTGTGCCTTTAAATATTTTTGATCAGTGTTTATTTGCTTAACAGTGCACAGAGAACCTGGTGTGGTCCAGTTGGACAAATTCAATTAGTTATTCTGGGCACTCTGGTGATCTAAACTGGAAAAAGTTGGCTAATACCTGGAGACAGGTCAGAGATTCATTTTTCTAAGAGCTGTTCATGGTAAATCTCAAGTTCTTGTGTAATTGCAGTTGAAATTTCAACTGGCTTTAGAACCAAGCACAGGCTGTGTGACACTCAGCAGTTGTGCTAAAAAGTACAAGGATAAATTTCAACCTTAATTTTCTCAAGTGGAAACTTCCCTGCTTGCTTTGTATGAAATGTGTGACCTGCTGTCACAGTGAGAGTGAACAGTGATGGATGTTTGTCTGGGCAGTGTGAGAAATAGGGCCCTCATTCTTTTATCTGAAGCAACTGTTCTTTCTTTTATAAACCTAATTACCATTCACTGTGGCGATGACTTTTATTGAATTATTTATCAAGATTTAGATGCTGGGAAAAGCTGAAACAACACCGCTACCATCCCTTTATGAATCCATTAAAAAGGGAGCATACACCTTGCTCTTCAGCAAAAACCACACCAAGGATTTTTTTGTGTCCGCAAGTTGAAATTAAACAATAGAATATCAGAGAAATTAACTGTGCGTCCAGAAATATACTTTCAACACACAGCACCTCTTATGTATTGTCTCCTCTTTATACTTTTCTAGAAAAATTATGTGGGTGCACTTGTATATTCTCCACCCTGTAGCTGTGCTGTATTAAATGCTGTACGAACAGGAAAAGAAACCCCCCCAAAAAAGAGCCATCTCTCAAAATCCATCTAGAGCAGTTTACACACTTCTTTACTGCCCCACAGAATCCACACAGTACCAAACTCCAGGTGCCAGGCTAATTGAACACCTGAGCTTTCTCATTGTTCGTTGGTATTTTTATAAGGGTAACCCACATAGAAATAGAGGTGGACCTAAAAAGGGTAGGACTAAATGCAGCTAATTAGGGAAGACAAACAAAAACCCAAAACAAACAAACAAAAACTTAGATTAAGTGTGCTAGGTTTAATTCCCACCAAACAAGCAAGAGATATTCACAAGTTACTTGATGGTTTTGTTTTGATACAGACATGGGCAGATCTATTTAGAATGTAGCTCCTGAATGTGAGAACGACTGTGATAAAAAGGAATTGAGCATGCAACCAGCCAGTTGTGATGGAGAGGCCATTGCAGCAGTGAAAACATTTTATTAAGTGGAAGAAACCTGAGGTGTGCCTGAAATATTCTCTAAAAGCATTAGGGCTGAATGTGCAGTTGAAAACATTCAGTGGAAAACTTCAATTTCATGCTGACCTCGTTCATTTTTTTAACAGCTTCCTCCTATAGCATTGTATGAAGGGGAAGATTTTCTAGGCAGTAAACAACACATTTGGCTAAGGGTTTAATTTCAAGTATATTCTTATTTCCTGTGGTTTGCTGAATCATGTGCAAACTCAGCTGGAAGCCTCAGGTTCTGCCCTGAGCTTCTGTGGACAGGTTTGGGGCAAAGGGGGGCTCTGGGGGAGTTGCTGAGAGGCTGCCAGAAGTTCCCCTTGTGTCCTACAGAGCCAAAGCCATCCAGCACCAAGGGATGACACACTTAAAACCCACGAGGGGGAAATTTGATCCATCTCACCTGATCTTTATCAGCCTTCTGTGCGCCAAAGCAGGAGATTTAGGATCCACTTCAAAAAACTTACCAGCAAGATTACTGAGCCTCTTGTTATCCATGCACAAACATTTCATCCCTTTCTAATTCACTTTCACTGCTGTTCTCAAGACTTTACACATCCTAATCACAAATTTTGGGGAAAAAAGCCCCACATTTTTGTTGGTTGAATTTGAGCTCCTTACAGTTTAGTTTCAGTGACTGTGCTTAGTCCCAAATGTTCAGATACAGGGAAAACACAGAAGCTCTTGATCTACTTCCTCAAAAACACTGGTATTTTTAAAAAATAGTGTTAAAAATTCATACTTTTCCTTCAAAGAAGACCTCTCATGGTACTTTATATTAGAGTCATCAACCTTCTTTGCACTCATCTGAGATCTAAAATCTCAGATGAGTGCAAATACTTTTTGAGATAAGACATCAATTCTACACATAGTATCTCAAATAAAATGCACTTTTTTCTTCTCTAGCACACTCCATTTATATCCCAATGTATTCTTCTGCTTTGCTGTTTAACTCTGCAGATGGCCAAACCAAAACTAATTGGGCTTTTTAGCTCAATGAAACTTATTCTGCTGCAATTAAAACTGTAAATATAGTCTCATTTTTCTCTCCAAATAATGATAACCATCCCACTCTGGACCAAGTGACTGTTTGAGATGTTTTTTTCAAGACAGTAAAAGATATTTTTTATACATTTATATACATATAAAAGCTGATTTCCAATGTCCCCAACACCAACTGTGATTCCAGCTACAGTGGACATAAAAGGACACTAAAATTCAGCCTCCTTGAAAAAAAAAAAAACCTACCACTCTGAGTTCTACTTGTGTCTGCACATTCTCTCTGATACTCTTTATGCTTCCATAACCATATTATCTGGCTTTTGAAATACCTTCCCCCTTCCCTATGAAACCCTGAGCTATTGCCAAAGAAACCATGAATCTGCCACTCAGCAGTGGTGAAAGTGAATAATGGAAGCCAAGGGAAGAAAAGAAGTGGATTTCCCCCCACAACTTGTCGTTTCTAATCTCTTCCTTTTAGGTTTTGTATTTGGGACAGTGCCTTCAGGCACCACTGAGAGAAAGGTGGGAAGCAAAGGCCAACTGCAAGGAGTAGAGCACAAAATTTGTCTTGATTTTTATTTCCTCTCTGCATAGTTCTAAATTTGATTATTTTTTAAAATTCCTTTTCAAGCATAAAATAACAAAAGTGTAGATGCAACAGAGATCCTGTTAGAGATGTTAGGGATTTTATTTGTGGAAGTGAAAAGAAACAGTGAGGAATTACTCAAAGTTAAAAATCGAAATCAACACTGTCATGGTCTTCTCCAGAGTAAAGCAAAAGATCCCCATCAACAACAAAATAAAGAAACCACAATTTTTTTGTTAATTACTTTTTATATTTCAATGGCAAACTGATGGAAGATTCCTAGATGAAGTGGACTTCTGGGATGTGCCAAAGATCTCTGCAGCAGGGCACTAGCAATGAGTCTTACCCCATGCTCAGCAGAATTTATCTGTGTGGGAAAAGACAAACCCTCCAACATGGTTGTAAGCCCATGAGAAGCAAAGTCAAGAGCCTTGGGAGGGATGGATAGTTTTTGATGTAACCCAGAAGAGCTAAATTGTAATTATGGAAGTTCTGCTACATAATTAGATAGAAATATGCCCTTCTCATCACCAAAACTACCAAGAGAAATTAATTTTCATATGAAAGAAAATGAAAATTTAATCTCTTCTGACTCTTTTTTTTTTTGAATCATCAGTCCAATTAAATGGCAAATACATCCCTATTACAAGTATGGCCTGCAAGCCAGTCTGGAAAGCTGCACAGTACCACAGTTGTCCTAAGCCTTCAGGTGCTGCAGAAAAACAAAACTGGTCAGCAGTATGATCTTGCTAAAATGTAAAAGTTTTTCTTACCCACTTGTTAGATAACCTGGTTAGACACTCATGCAGATTCTCAGAACTCAAATTTAAGGCCCATGTTGTTAAAGCTGTTAACATAGTCTGTGGTGGTGTTGGGATATTCAGGGCTGAGACAATAAATTAACACAGACAAATGGATGTCCTTGGGTATCAAATTTATGGGCAGAGAAAACAACAACAAAATGTGAAATGAGGAGGAGGGAATGGAAAACTCCCTAAGGAAACCTCCAGACAACACCTTTCATCAGCAGATATGAAAATAAAGATGCCACAAGTGAACACAAGGATGTATCTGAAGTGGAAGCTCACAAAAGCCACAGGATATTGTCTGAAAGAAATGGGGAATTTCTGGGGAATCACACACCCCAGAAGTTAAAGCAAACATCTTTCATGTCCTGTGGACAGATATGAGGAAAGGATTTAGGAGACAATGGAAAAGGGGAACCAGGATATTCCAAGGTAGGCAAGGAAAGAGCCACCTTCCAGCCATGGGATGATAAACAGGAGAGAAGGCTGGCTGCCTCTTTTCACCAGCATCTCCAGCGTTTGCTTCTCTGCTTTTATCACACCACAGCCTGGAGTGGCAAGCATCATTCTTCATGTCTGCAGTTCCACCATCAGTAAAGATCAGAACACCATTTCCTAAAGTTGCCATGAGATGTTGTGGATGCCCCAGCCCTGGAAATGCTCCAGGCCAGGTTGGAAAAGGCTCTGAGCAGCCTGTCCTGTGGAAGGTTCCCTGTCCATTGCAGGGGGGTTGGAAAAAGTTGATCTTTAGGATCCCTTCAGTGCAAGTCTTTCTATGATTTTAATGTTTTTAACTTCTCAGATTATCGGGGTTATTCGTTTGCACTTCTACATCAGTAAGTATATTCAATTCCTATACATATTTTACTATTATTTTCTAGAGACAAAATCCACACAAGTACAAATGTTTGATGCAATACAAACCTGTAGGTGTTAAGAGTTTCAGAATTGTGGCAGAGAGGCAGATCAGGGAAATACCAAAGACAAAAAATTTAAGATATTTTTTTAATAAGAAGTTTCAAAAGTTCCAAATAAAACTGGTAGAGGATATCATCTTAATTTTAAAATTCCCATTTAAAAATTAATTTTCACAGTAACAGAATGCAAACACTGCCACAATATTTTCCCCATGCTGTTTTTCCCCCATTTGGTCTGCAAAAACTATTTATCACTAATTATGCTTCACATAGTCTTCTCATAAAGATTCTAAAATCATATTAAGAGTGAAGACTTGCAAGGATTTTGATCTTTCTTACAAAACTTGCTATTTCTGGAGCTGTGTTGTGAGAGCACAGAACCGAGCTTATCAAAAGGTCAGTGAGAGCTGGGTAAGCAAAGACCATCTGCAGGCAGGCAGTCTCCCAAACACACCAATATTGATACATCTGCAATTCCATAAGGAGGAGACTGGCCAGTCTTCCCAGAGCAAATCTTTATGGAATAGCAAAGGAAAAGGAGGTAGGGAGAGGGGAAACTGCTGAAATTCACCTGTTATCAAAAGCTCTCCAGCAGCTGACTCCTAACTCATGGAGTTGTATGAAACAACTGCTCACTTTGAAAATTTAAAAAGGTTTATTAAACCTTAACAAAAACATAACAAAAGGACTGCATAAGAAAAACTCGCAGTGCTGGGAACCGCTCTCATGGATACCACATGGCTGGTTCCTTTTCAAGATGGATGCTCTGTCTTTTATACCCCTGGGGGCTGCATCAGCCAGCTCTGGCCCCTCCCAAACTCTGTCAGTCAGCTCTTCTTTGTCATTTATCAGTGGAAACTGCTTTCTTGTAACTTGATTGGAGATCAGGTGTCGCCATTCCACACCCCCTAAGCACCAAGCTTTTCCATTCCCATCTGCCCCATGCAAGGGACAGGTGTGCAGCTTCTTTGTACCTGTCCTAGACAACCCCGGCTGTCTGATGGCAACAATACAGGGGGGAAAGGGAACTATGGGGAGAACAGAGGACATCTAAACTACAATGACATAACTATACATCACTAAAGCTTTTCTTAATATTCACACAATAGTCATCCCTTAATTGCGAGAGCCAATCTTCTCATTATCCATCTGAAACAGAGTTAACCCTCGCGGAAGCCTCTAAATGCTTTCCTGGAAAGGTTTGCAACCCAGAGGACTGATTTTCAAATATCAAGCATATTCAGTTCTTCCAGCAGAGCCAGGACCAGGATCTTTGCCTGGGCTTATCTTTCCTGAGCTAGCTCACTCTGCCCAGAGAACTGACTGCCTTTGTCCCAGATCCTTCTGCATTCTCCCCAAGTCAGTGCTAACACCACTATCAGTTCAACACAACAGCAGCCAGAGATAAGGAAAACAAAGTGATTGTAAACATATTCCCATTACAAAAATGTGATTGTCCTGATCATCTCAGAGACAAAAGCTCCTTTTTCGGAGTAATGGCAAAGCATTTAACACTGCCAACTGCAGAGGAAACTGTTCAGTGCAGCTCAGGCCACTGCTAAATTGCAAAATGTGCCTGTGGCAGCTTTGAACACAATCCATCTGGGAGAGTTCTGCCAGCCAATGCACATGGGGTATAATAAAAAAGCTATTAAACACTTTTTGAGTTGCATCCTCAACCCTCAGCTCCTTTTAAAGGGACTTAATGCCACAACAGTGTCTTGCTTGAAAATAAATTCAAAGAACCATGATGGATCTTTCACATAGGTGTTTCAGCTATCAGAGGGATGTTGTTTGGGAAGGTCATCTTGGCTTTCTGTCTCTAAATGAGATCTTTACAAGGAATTCTTTGCAACCCCACCACCATCACTTTTAGTTATTTCTTCTGTAATGTGTCTTGTTATAGTATTGTTCCAATTGCTTTGAAAGAAATAGAAGTATCAAGGTATTTTTTATTTTCCTGACATATAGAGCACTTCTATTGACTGATTAGAAGATCCTTGCCCTGAACCTAGTGCCCTGAACTCCATGACTTCTACACAATATTTTGTGAAAGCCAGCATTTTTCTCTTCCTTTTGCATGCTCACACCAAATCAAATTATTGTTGATTTAAACTGGTAGGAAAGAACAGTTATTGTAAAAGGCTGTGTTTGATTATATTGGGATTAGGGGGGTTGTTTGGTTTTCCTGTTTTTAATTACAAGTCTCATGTTTGAAAACATTTAATGGGTTTTTTGTTTGTTTCCAGAATCTCCTCCAGAAACACTTTTTGTAAAAACTGAAAATCATAAAATACGTTTAGAAACAGTTTTTCTGTATGTACTGCTTTATATTAAATTAGGAGTGTGACAATACATGTCAAGAACCCTGAGGATTCTGCTGAATTATGGGCAAACTCCCCCTAAAAGTTTGACCTCCTTTGCTTTCTTCACCACCATGGATTTATTAATTTCTTTGCCTGTGACAAAAGGTTTAATCTTACAACGTCTCAAAATCAAATGCAAGCATTTGGTTCCTTACATTTAGTCTGTATGTTGGCAGTTTAATTGCACAGGAGTTTTGCTATGTCTGCACACACCTTAAGCTCATCCCTTGTCTCCCCTTATCAGTCTCTGACTAGGAGCAGCCTTTTCCCTGATCTTGTGAGTGCAATCCTGCCAGGTTCATTGCCTGCCTGCAAAGAGATTTTCAAAGGCCATTTTCCTGGCCTGCCATGGGCTTTTCTGTCTCAGTAACCCCTGACCTATCCTCCTTTGCCAAAACCACTTTGAACACTAACTTTTCACCTCACTTTGTGCCGTTCCCCCCTCATTCAGAGCAAGTGAGAATTACTAAACTTTTCAAATGTTGTTTTCTTATCTTGCCATTGAGTTCCTACCTTCAGGGAAACTTTCAGAAACATGCAGTGGGTTACCTTGTTATTTTCCTTCAAATACCTCCTTTTCCATCAAGCACTTCATGAACATTGCATGGTTTAGAAGAAAAAGAATAGGATTTAACAACAGCTGAATCCTGAAAGTTAGACTTGGAGAATTGCAGGAAAATGGACTCTAAAACAAATATCTTGTAAAATACTGCCATCTGTCCTTTGGAAAGGGTTGGGTTAAATATGTGATGAACCTTTACAGCCCCATTGTTCATGGATCAGATGCTTCACATCTTCCCAACTTTTTTCCTTCTAAGCAACAGAAACACAAGGGTAACATGCTTTGCCATGAGAGTTTTAACTCTAACAAGTCATGTCACATGGGCTATTGTCACACTCTATGCTTCTCCAATTAACCTTGAAGTCTTTTCCTCCAAGGAAAATTTCTATTTTGCAGGACATAGAAAAACACCTGAATTTCTTGATAAATAGGAGTCATGTGGAGTAAGTGAGGTTGGCTCTCTAGAGAATTCCCTTTTAGTCATTTGAAAAACAAAAGAGGGAAAGAGAAAAATTTAAGCCAAAAATTTCCAGAATGATGTTAAAAGCAAAGAAATGTGAGGTAGTATAACACACTATCTTATTTTAGTACCAAGTATATCCAAACCCTGCCATTTTCAGGCACACTGAAAGTTCAGTCTAAACTTTAGTAGGCATTCAACAGGAGATCAGGTTTCCATCACATTGGGAAAAGGTAACAAGGTCTGTTGTTTCTGGTTAGGTAATAAACCCTGGATGCAGAATTCCAATCTCACACTTTCTCCTCTAAAATAATTTTGAGCACTGATTGTCAGAGAAGGAAAATAAGCTGGGAGGGGGCTGGGTGTTAACATAAAACCACACTTATTGTTGTAATAAAGTCCTTCTATGTCCAATGAAGCAGAGTAGGACAAAGAAATGGATGCTCTCCCCATGGAATTTTCCAGGATTGCAAAGCTCATGTTGATCTGCAGTCAACACTTCCTACCATTTTACTCAAACATTGAATCAAAATGAAATTAAATCATGCATTTTCACTCCATCACCCACTGAATATACTTTCACATGCAGAATCCTTCCAAGTATATCACTGAGAGCCAGACACCATCTACCCCACACTGAGTCTATGCAATCAAGTCTCCATTGAAAACACAAATATAGAGCTGACTGAGTGACTGATAGGCAAATTAGTTCCTGGGCTAAGTCCTGCATGATGGGCTTGGCAAACTGAGAGGGTATTTGATATCTTCTAGAAAACCAAGGAAAATAAATATACTGAAAAAGAAAAATACATATAACTCCCAATTCAAGAATTACAGCTTCATACTACTCTTCAGTAAATACAGATGTCAGAAATAGAAGGTTCCCTTCATGTCTTTGCCAGAAAAGGCAGGAAACCATATTGATTCTTTTTTAAAGACAAAGACTACAGCTTTTTTTTTTTTCACAGACTCTTCATTGCTCTTTCACAGAATTAAAGGCACATTCCAAAGTCTTTGGCTTACTGAAGGTGTAGTGGTCATCAAAATGATCAAGAAACAGATCTACAAGAAACCCAGCCCCACAGCTGTAAGCAACCTTCAAATATGTGCTGGCCTCATCAGTTCTCATTGAATTCACCCTCAATAACTTTGACTCACTGTAAAGGCCGACAAAATCTTCCAGAGTCTTTCCTGAGAGTCTGAGAGTGTGCTGAATACAGAGCTATGGTTCATAGTCACTAGTTTGAAAACTACAAAGAATCAAGGAACACCTCCACCAGATACTTTTTACAAACATTTATGTCATCGTTAGCAATTCAATTAAGCCAAGCAGATAGGAAATAGAGTGATTCAAATTCAAATTCACTGTGTGATTGGACAATCAGGTGTTGGAACAGTTGAAGCATTGGTTTATTCAGTATAGTAGACACCTTGGAGGTCAGAAGAGAGCAACCAGCTCTCTTCATCAGCTTCCTGTAGATTTAAAGTATCACCAACCTTAGGTACTAAACTATCCTGAACTTTCTTCCTTTATATGCAAGTGGGGAGAGGAGACAAACTTGCTAATGGCACATCCAGCTCCTGCATCTGGATCATTGGCAGATATATTGAACAGGACTGGACCTAGGCTTGATCTCAGAGAAGCACCTCTGGTGTCCAGTCCCCAGCCAAACGCAGCCACATTCACTGCAACCCTCTGAGCTCTGCCCTTCACCCAATTCACCATGAACCCCCTCATCTCACAGCTGGACAACTCATCCTCAAGGATGCTGTGAGTCACAGTATCGAAAACCCCACTAAAACCCAAAAACATCACCTTCCCTTCAACCATTTGGAGGGTGATTCTATCAGAAATACATCAAATTAATTCAAAAGAAGTTTCCTTTTATGAACCTGTGTTGACTGTGCCTGATGGCTGCATTATTTTTTAAATACCTTTCAGCTGTACTCAGTATCATCTTCTCCATAATTTTTTACAGGAACTGAGGTTAGAAAAGCCCATCTGTAGTTCCCTAGGTCTTTTCTCATGCCTTTTTTTAGATTGGAATAGTACTGGCAAGTGTCCAGTCAACAGGGACTCTCCAAACTCCCAAGATCTTTTGTAGATGAAAGAGACAGCTCCTGCCAGAACATTTGCTCGCTCTCTCAAAGCTCTGGGATGGATCTCACCAGGCTCCATGGACTTGTGAACATTTAGCTGATACAGTTGGTCTCTTACAACTTCAGAGTCCACAAAGAAACAGTCACTGGTCCACACTGGTGGTGCTCCAACCTGGGGGACCAGGCAGCTCAGTAAGGAACAGTGGCCAAATGGGATGTGAAGGTTCCATTCTGCCTTCGCTGGTCTCTTGAGCATTTCATGTCATCCTGTGATGTGATGGCAAACACTCAGGAAGTTTGATCAATTTCAAATGTCCAAAAAACAACCCCAGAGACACATGAGATAACAAGACAGTATGGAAGAGAAGATAAGGCTGGAAAAGGTGCAAGGCAGGCAGAAGACATCTCCATGCTAATGGAGTGAAACCAGCTTGTTGATGGTTTTGTTTTGAAATACTACCACAGGATTCCAAATTCCAGAGGCTTGAGTTTAGAAAGATGGTGAGAAGGAATAGAAAAGCTCTCAAGAGAATAAAAGTTAAGCAACTATTTAAAAATTCTCAAGAATGCTATAATAATTAAAAATCTTTGAAATGAAATGGAGAAAGATTTTGGAGATGCTGCATTTGTTTCAGCCCATTAGATTACTTGATACTTTTCTTGAGGGCTCACCAAGATAAAAATCTCTTCCACTGGAATCAAGTTCTTCAGTCAAAAATGCCATGGAGTCAATAAGATGTTACCACTACCTCCTTCTCACTCATAATATTTGTTGGGATTTTTTCTAATGCTTTATATGTGTCAGAAAAATTAGAACATTCCCAGTTAAATATAAGTTGGAAATTAGCACAGACCTACCTAAAACTTTGCTAAGGAACTGTCAAATTGGTAAAACTTGACAGAAAGCTGTAATTCCATCTGATCCCACAAAAAGTAATCTGCTACTGCCACAGTTCCTTACCAATGAAGAAATTTTATCCCATCTTCCTCAGTATCTCTGGCCATGTAGGACACAAACTGAGAATGGAAAAGTCAAAGCTTCACCAACCCTTGCTTTCTTGGCTTGCAGCTGAGTGGTGCTGGAGCCTCTTCCAGACTCTCCCTGTGATGGAAAAGATTTGTTTTTTCTTACTCTTTACTATTTTCTAAAACAACCCAATGGGGAGAGCTAAGGGAACATCCCTCTCCTTTCTCACCACCAGCCTGGCCAGCATTTGCCCTCCACTTCCAAAAAACAACGAGTGGTGTGGGGACAACAGCATCAATAAACATTTTGTAACATATCACTTCCTGCCTCATAGGTAGACAACTCCTGGAAGTTGCCAAGGTGTTGACTTAAAACACCTACAGCTCTAAAAATTTATTTTTCCATGAAAATCCCTCCTAGGTTGCAACAATCCAGGCTTTTATATATTTCAGTTAGGAAATGTGTTGTTTTACTTTGTGCAAAGAATTGAGGGTTTGGGGTTTGGGGTTTTGGTTTGTAGCTTTCTGGGAGGAATTTGTTTGAGGGCTTGGTTTGGTTTTGGGTTTTTTTGTGGGATAGTGTTGAATTAAGACTGAACAGGGGCACTGGGCACTGCAGAGAAAGAATAAGTAATTTTGAGTGCACAAGTCTGCATGGTGCCAAAGGGAGATAAGTCCATTGAAGAGTAATGCACTGAGGACAGCAACAAATTGTGTCTCAGGAAGTCTCTGAAGGGGAAAGTAGCAGAACAGTGGGAGAGAAACCCTAGGGAAGGACTTCACGAGGACGCTCACCCCTTTTAATTCTCCCTTGGGTATCCACTTCAAACCCAGGCCCAGAACCTTTGGTCTTGCACAATTTGACAATGAGGGTCTAGTGGATGGTTGATACTTCAACACATGGAGTGAAAAACAGGGCTGATGCACCAGCTGAAAAGCTCTAGCTCTGAATGAACCATCCACAAAAGAGGATGGAACACTGAAGGTGTGCTTGAACTTTCTCTTAAGCCAACTGGCTGTGTAAAAAGGCCTTTGGAATAAAATAAAATACATTCCTTTTTGCTCTGTGACATCTTCCCTGCTCTGATCCTCCAGGACTTACAGCACTTTTGCCAGGGAGGAGGTAAAGCAGCTTTGCATTGCCAAAGACAAGCAGGTTGTACAGCGCATTGTGGGGTCACTTTAGTGTTATTACAACTGATAGAAAGGCGTGGATGCCTTTCCCAGAGTGTTGGGTGATGCCCTGAAGGTATCCCTAAGGGTCCTTGCTGAGCCATAAACAAGCTCCATCTTTTTGCTCAGCCCAGTGTCCCATTCCAATCCATCTACCCACATGTATGCTCACAGCTCAGCAGGAAACTCTTTGCCACAAATTTATGTTTAGTCACTTTTTTAAAAGGAATTCTGTGCCTGAAGGGCTGTCTATCTTGGTAAGTAATACTAATTAATCTTTCTCTCTTTATATAAAATATTTTCCAGCCTTGGAGAGGAGTTTCCATAGCAGACACATAATATAAATGAAAGACCTCATTATGAAGATTACTTTTTGAATCATATAATCATTTAGGTTGGAAAAGATCTTTAATATCATTGAGTCCAACTGTTGACCCAGAACTGCCAAGACCAGCATTAAACCATGTGCCCAAGGGCTTTACAAATGAAGACAGTTCATTTCTAGCTATGAAGCAGGACTGACTTTCTCTGTTCTGACACTAGACAGTTTTGTGTTTCATAAATGTTGCTTCATGTTTGATTTCTGAATGGGGGACAACCCATCCTCCATCAGAAATCAACCTCCTAAAGCTGAGTTTGAACAAGCCCTTGGCAGTGCTTTTAGCTCTGAGTACTTTCTTTTAATATGAACACTTCAATATAATCTCTCTATTGCTACCTGGCTGAGCTTCAAGAGTGGGGCAGCCACTTAACAAATGAGATATTTCTAAAGAGAAAGAAAGAGGGAGCAAGAAATCAGTTACCAGAGACAGCTCTGCATTGCCTTGGGAATTAAAAAAACGAATGACCCCATAGCTGGAGCCAAAAATCTTTATTGTCTTCTCCTATTATAAATCAGACAAGCCAAAATCAGTCCAACTAATTACTATGCCAAGCACCTAGAGCAGAATGTGCCTTATGAAGTTACTGGCAATGGAAGGTAATCCGTCACTCTGGAGCCTCACATGGGAGCTTGGAAATGGACATTGCAAAGCTTCCCTTCTACCACATCAGATTATGAACCCACAGATGTGGGCCAGCACGCACATCCATAGGTCCTGGCCAAAGTCTGGTGTCATCATGGAAGGGTTTTGAAGCAGAAGTGGGCTCAGCAGGGAATGTGAGCTGCAAAATGATGTCAAGAATGCAGGCAGTAACAAGCAGAGGGATCAGAGCAATCTTCACTGGTACTGCCTTTATAGACTCACTTAAACCTTCATCCTGAATTGTCCCCTCTTTACCAACATTTCCAACTATTGGTATTTCTTGAGCAGTTTATTCTCAGCCACTTGTTTGCAGTTTAGCAATCTGCAGTGCTGCTGTCATTTTCCATTCTGTGACACATGAAATGACCGCACTCCATCAATCTTGCATCAGCCAAAAACATGTTTGAAAGGTTCACCTCCTTTTGAGAAAGCCCAGCTACCTCTGCTTCAGCCTTTCTGAAATGGAATTGCCCCCAGAGTTTCTTTGCAATGGAGATCAGACACTGACTCTGCAGGAATGGCATTCAAATAGAAATGCTTATTCCAACCTCACTGTGCACTCCAACCTTTTCTACAGAGTGATTTTTTCCATTAAAATTGTTGCAATCCCATTCAACAGACATAGGTCTATCTGTCAAAATAAGAATTTTCATATAATTCTAAAAATTTACCTTTTACTCCCATAAAATTTGATAAATTTTAGTATTTTCCCCCAGCGTCTTAACTTTTCAGATTTTTTAAAATCATATTTTTAGGTGCCAATTATGGCAATTTTGTCAAAATGTCTACAAGAGGCAAGGGGGAGATGTGCAGAAAAATAAAGCAGACCTTTCCTGCTGACACCATCCCTTCAATGCATTTCTGTGAGATCTCTTTGCTATCACAGAGCACTCTCTAGGGAAACACCTCCTGGGGAAGTGGACTTCTGTGGGCTCAGGAAAATTGAGGGGAAAATAAATTTCTGTAGTGACCTACGCAGCCACGCAAACATGACAGTCTGGAGGTTAATGAGCTGCTGTAAGAGTCCCTCAAGACTGTGCTGGCCACGATGTCCAGAGCTCCAATTTCAGAAATAAACAACCATGTCTCACTCCTACTCTTGACCTCAGCAGAGAGATGAGGGTGAGAGGCCCCAATTGCTGCTTCCTTCACCCCAGAACTTCCAGGACTGACCCCACAGTTTTCCCTTAATCCACCTGAATTTGCCAGCAATTCCCCATCCACACCCTTGCCCTCCATTTGAGGTTTCATAGTGACCCAGAGACAGAAATAAGCTGCACACTAATTAAATCCACATCTGCTACAGCAAATATTGCTGCTGCTAGCACTGCAGAGAAATGATATAAATGGACCCCAGGCCATAAGAGAGAAATTCACTTGATTTCCTTCCAGTGCTGCTGACTCAGAGCTGTCTCCCTGCCCTTGATCTCTATCTCTTTGCCTTGCCCTCTTGACCCCATCACTCCAGGGTTTCTGACTTGCTCGCTTTCAGCCTAATTCTCTTCTGCTTATTCAATGCCTGTGGTATTCATGCCTGTCTCCCAGGTACAGCAGGAACATGCTCTTCAACCCCCATCTTTGAATACAAGAGCCCTTCTTCCTCCATTCAGACTTTGATGGCACGACCCGTTTCTCATTTTTAATGTCCCCCATGTCCGGTGTCATTGGGTGAGATGTGTTAGTACATAAAAATAGGGACTTAAATCTTAACTGTAATTCTTGGCTTTTAATTGTTAGCACCAGCTTGCTGTGGTGTATTTAGAATGCCAATTAGAAGCTTTTCAGGCAGGTTTAGGACAAGCACTCGCCAGGGACCATTCCCTGAAGGCAGCTGAGCTGAGGGGAGGAGAGGAGGAGCAGCCCCTTGGCATTTGTCTCTGGGCTGGAGATCGATGCCTAAACTGTTTTATTCAGCAAAGCAGCAGCACCCTTGCAGTCTGGGTTGTTCTGTTGCCGTTGACAATCAGCTGGATGGTCCATTTGCTGGTGAATGGGTCTCATTTGCCCTGTTGTGACAATTCCTTCAGCTACTGCACTGGGCAGTCATTCAGTTGGTTTGTGCTGTCCTGTGTCTTCTTGTAGACATCACCCCAGGTTGTGTTCCTCCAGGATCCATCCTCCTTTCACCCCTTTGACATGTTTGGGCTTTCTTTTGATGACAAGCAATCATTCAGCATTTTTTCAGTCTCCCAAACCCGCCAGTTCCCAAAAACTGAACTGTCCTTTGCCAAATTTTTCTGTGACATCTCCATGGGACTATCCAGAAGCTAAATCTAACAAGAGGTGCATTTTTTCATTCATGTCTGGCAGATTAATTTACAGCGTTGTGTGGCAAGATCAGAGAAATCAATTAAAATATTCAGTAGAAATTCCCAACAAGATTGCAAAAAAACCTTAAAATGTGCCTTCCAACTATTTTTTCCAACCTTCTTTCATCATCACTTGACACATCCATCTAAGATGTGTGCTGCAGCTCAGACAGGAACTGGGTAAAATAGTTATTGATTAGGATCAAAGGCATTTCTGTGCATGAAATTTACATTCATACATTAATGGCCTTTTCTTCCCTAATAATGTCTGTTAGTCATCCTTGTTCTTCCACAACCATGATGCAATATTCTCTATGTTGCTTTCCAAGTGTCTGAGACATATGATTGTCTGAGGCAATCAGAAATTCTGATTATTTTGCAGTATCTGGCAACGTGGACCTTCTACCTTAAGCATTTATCCAGGTGTTCTTCATGACTGCAGCTACTGCAGGCTTTGCTTCTTTCTGGGGTTTTAAATCTCAGCTCATTAGTCTTGGAATAATCATTTAGGTAAGATTGTCTCTCCTGCCCAAAGCTTAATATTTGTCATCCAAACTCTTTAATGGCCTTTATGGTCTTCTTTTTGCCTACATCACCTCTTTATCTTCTTCCCCAAACTTTTGCTCCCATAGATCTGAGCCTGCCTTTCTTTCTTTTCTGTTCCATCCTGAATCATTCTCATGACATCCCATTCTGTTCCACCACAGGGAGCTTTCTGGGAGTGTATGCCTATCTATCTTCTTCATTAAAATCACAAGACATTTTATGGAAACACACACTTGATAAACATTGTTATATTGTAAAATGAACCTGATTCAATTGAAAATCAAATCCAAACATACAGCACACTTGACAACTTTGTGTCAAAGCAGATCCATGTTTTATTTAAAAATAAATATATGTTTATGTTTCTAAATAGACACCCTGAAACTCACAGTATTTTGACCTTCAGAGAATGGTCTCCTCTGCATTAGCAACAAACTCACAAAAAGGAATTTGTTAGACTTTTTTTAAAATTAAAACCACAGACTTTTATTTCTCCTATATACTACTATTTCTATAAGAATCTGAATGACCTAACTTTTCATGTTTTGTGCCTATTGGTTTTGATTCCATATTGTACTGGCAATTCAAATGATGCTGCAAGAATTTTTTGTGAAGATGAAGATTTTTTTTTAAAGAATGATTAAGATAAAGCTACCTTCTTTATTTGAACTGTTGAACTGTTTAATGATGCTCACTGTGTTTAGGGACAGAAATGAAAACAACCTTCTGGTGCTGCTGTTTCAGAAAAAGAGTATGGTAGGTAATATACAGATTAATGCACTCATATAATCTCAGAGGACTTAAATATTTTTTATTCTTCCTATCTCTGCTCTTGTCCTTCAAGGAAATGAGAGTTTCCTCAATGATAAATTCACCATTAAGTTTACACTGTGCTGTTGTTTAATTATATTCAAACATTAATTAAAGAAGAGGTTAGTTATATTGGCATTAGTAACTGCTGAAGATATGTTAGCCTTAGTATTGCAGTAATTTCAGTTTCCTGATTATACTTCCAACAAATGGATTCTTCAATCCTAATACATATGTATAAGTCTCATTTTTAGAAAAGGTAAGCAATTATTCTATCAAAATTCAACTGCTCAATCTTTGCAAAACCTCTGCTCTTCTGCCCACATTTACTTTACCCTAGACATCCTACCTTGGAAGCAATATCCACAATAATAGCAACAAAACAAGCTTTCTTTACCTGTGTGAGCAGCAGCCAGCATCATTATTACAATCATTCTTGGTAAAAAATGCTGCGGTGCCATGCAGCAATGCTGCTTGAGAGAGCTCAGATAAAATGAGCATGGATCCATGCACCAAGGTTAGCCTCATTCCTGGGAACGGAGGGAACTGTTCCTACCAACACTAAATGCTGAAATTCCTTGTAGAACACAGCAGGATAGAGCATGGATTAGGGTTCACAATGGACTTCAACTGGAGACATGGATACATGGACTTGTGTAAAATTTCAACAGAGGAATCACCCTTTGGAAGTGCCAGGAAATCTGGATGCCTGCAGCACACAGCACCACCTGACCTGAGTGGTCTTCTCCTAGGTTTTAAGCCCTTCCAGCCATCTCTTAAAATTACAATTATCTTCCAGGTTTTCTACCTATTTTCAATCTCTGTGGATGACAGTGGTACAGTAACATCTTCAGCAGGGACAACCTGTCAGGCACACACCCACCACTATTCTAATTTGGGTGTCATGAAGAGCTGCATCAAATCCTGCGCTTATTTTAGGGATGCACACTCCCCTCCACCCCTCCAAGATGCATCCATTCACCATGCCCAAGTTCCTGCTGTGATCCAGTCTTTTAATAGCCACACAGCACAAGTGAAGTCTGCCTAACACGGTGCTGCTTCTCTATTCCAAATCACTGCTGCTCAGAAAGTACAACTTCTCATTTACAAGTTGCTTAAAACTTAGAAAAAACAGATAAATAAATAGGAATCATCAGGTTTCCTTGCTCCCCTGTGAGCAAGCCTTCTCCTCAGACAAGGAGTGACCCAGGGACAGGCACAGCCAGCCTGCAATGCTGCAAAGGGGCTGACACTGATGCAGTTGGATGTTCCCTTTGAACAAAACTTGGCTGCTGGCTGAATTCTGCTTTGAGACAGCACCAAGATGACAGCTCTGACAAATGCCTTGAAATTCAGTGCCCGTGGCCCTGCCCTTGCTGTGCTGCAGCCTGTAGCAAAGAATGGTGACAGTTCAAATGGCTGGCTGGCAGATACATTCACAATACATTAACATTTTGTTAGAATCCTGCCAAGTGTGTCTCTGGTCTCAGTGGGAGCTAACCAACTGCTTCAGCTACATTTGGACAGGACAGCTGCTTCATCAAAATATCCCATCTGTGAATGCTTTTGCAGGGTGCACCACATAGCAGTAGCCTTTTTCACCCCTTTCAGAATGTATCTTTCCTGTTAGAAAAGTCTGGTTTAATCTGCATTTGTCAAGTCTTGGACTATCTTGTGTCCTGTTCTCAACAAACAAAAATATCTCAATTACACAAAGCCTAACACAGAGATCATAAACTCTGTTCAGCAGTCTCAGGGCAGCTCCACCAAGCCCTGGTTCATGCCTGCATTCTGCCTCCAGGAGTGTGTAGAGATTTCATTAATGGAAGGTCACATTACCTTGACACACCTGAAGTCCAGCTGCCTCTTTGCACCCGAGCAGAACCCGTGAGACAGTCCCTGAATTAGCCAAAAGGTGAATTTCCTCACCTTGATTAGTTACACAGAAGGTGTCTGTCTGCAGAGTGGCTCCTGCTTTCCTGCAGGGAGCTCCTGACACAGCCTCAGATGTGTTTGGTGTCAGACTAGGGCATAAACAGGAAAATCAGCAAGAATTTCAATGTTTAAATGCATCCTCCTCACTCCTTTGGAAAAAAACAGTGCAGTCTCAATGTATTTTAAATAACCACATCTCTAGTTTGTTATGTGGAAATTCTACATCCCATGTTACAACTCTGGGTCCTCCACTCCTGTTAAGACTTGTTGACTCAGGGCAGCAATGAAAAAGTTTGAATTTTAGCTCAGCATGGTAGCTCTAAAGCTTTTGCCAACTCACCAGACTCGTTTAAAGCCACAATATTTGGTATCCAATTCTGACATGCAGAAATAGGATTACAGGTATTGAAACATCTGTTTCCCACTGTGAAAATGGTGTTCCTTGGCATTGGAGTTCCTGCTTTGGAGCTGATACAGGCTGCTGTCTGCAAGCCCCACTCTGACAGCACTGTACCAACCCTAATTCCAATCTCCATACCATGGGTATGGAAATAATTGTCCCTGCCCATGGCAGGGGGGTTTGAATTACACCATTTTTGAAGTCCCTTCCAATCCAAACCATTTTATGATAGGGTGGACCCTGTTCCTCTTTAATTCATGCTACACTGGGGGAGCTTTCAAGACTAAAATAGCCCTAGGAACAGCCAAGAATCAGGCTCTAAGTTGCTGTTCACATCAGGGTCCAGGGATTAGAATGAAGATAAATTAAAAAAAAAATAAAATAAGGGTGCAATTGGACTTCTGTTTTGCCAGGCATCATATCTGTGTGATTGCTTAATACATTACAGTGTGAGCCCATTCTCACCTGAAACATGTTGAACCAAAAACACGGAGGAAGAGGAGGGAGGCACAGAATTCAGAGATCACCCTTCAGCTGGAGACAAGTTCTGTTTGTTTTTTACAGTATAATCTCAAAGAACAAATCAGATGTCATCTTAGGCAATCAATACAATAAATCCAAGTCAGCAAAGCGGCAGGGATTTATGCACACCGCTATCAGATCCATAGTATTTAATCCAAGTGTAAAGAGCATTTTAGATTGTTGTGAAGAAGACAGATGGTATAGGAGAAAGGAGCAAGTTGAACATTACCTTTTCAACTGGAAATCAGTCCTCAAGTCTGTAAAATCCAATTTCAAACTGTTCTGAGTGAACAGAAACAGCTCAAATGGATAACAGGGTATACAAAAAATAGTCTATTAGCAAATCAGCAAATTGATTGTGGAAAGAATGGGCCATAAAGAGTGTACACACACAAAAGGTTAAAATAAATAAGTTCACTGACCAGATATTGTCGTCTCCACCTCCAACAGTAGCAGGTTATAAATCTGTCCATAACCTATTCTTAAATACTGTAAAGAATCACAGAATTATAGAATCATTGAATCTTAGTATGGCTTGGGTTAAAAGGGATTTTAAAGAGCATCCAGTTCCAAACCCCTGCCATGATGGGTAGGGACACTCAGAGCCCCATCCACCTTGGCCTTGAACACTTCCAGGGATGGGGAATCTGCAGCTTTTCTGAGCAACATGTTGGAGTGCCTCTCCACTCAGAGTACTATCTACTCTAAACCTACTCTCTTTCAGTTATCCAAAATCTGCTGAAGCCTGGAGGGCTAGTAGAAGATTTTTCAGAAACTTACCCATTTTAATTTATAAGTGTCTGTAGCCATGATATTTTCTGAAAAATCTGTTTGCTAGGATTTTTTCTCCTGAGAAGCTGAGAAGCCTCAGAGGAAAAGAAAAACAATTATTATCTGCTGCTGTGGAATGCAACAGGTGCATCTTTGATTGGTCCGTGTTGGTTGTTTTTAATTAATGGTCAATCACAGTCCAGCTGTCTCAGACTCTCAGTCAGTCACAAGATTTTATTATCATTCCTTTTCTATTCCTTGCTAGCCTTCTGATGAAATCCTTTCTTCTATTCTTTTGGTATAGTTTTAATATCATATATATATATCATAAAATAAGAAATCAGCCTTCTGAAACATGGAGTCAGATTCTCGTCTCTTCCCATGTCGGGACTGCCTGCAAACTTCCACAAGTGTCCAATTTTCCTTTTTTTTCCTGATGGCTCTGATTGCCCTCGGCTGAAGGACTCAGCTATTTGTGAACCAGGACCCAGTTTGGTGGAGAACAGCTGTATAACCCTGGTTCTGTGTTCCTAACAAAAGTGTTGCGACGTGGTAGTGACTATGTCCGTCCTCGTGGTGAGAACACCCAAGAATTAAAACTATGAACAACCAGAAAGGTGAAAGCAAAGACAGAAAAGTAGTAGCTGATTAGCTAGCAGCGCTAGCATTCAAGAGGGAAGAAGTATTGACACCAAAAAGGTATGAGACCCTAATTAAAAAATCAGGTAAGGAGAAGATGGCAGCAGCAGGGGCCAGGCTGTTCCAGGGAGCAGAGGAGACAAGTCCTCCCCGCCTGATTGATGAGTGCCTGGCCAGCAGGAGCACTGTGGTGAGCATATTAATGCTCAGCCTGCCAGCTCCTCAAACAGGTGTCTGCTGAGTACATGAGCCAGCAGAGAATTGCTGTGCCCTCCTTCAGTGCCCACTAAACTTGTCAGAGTCAAATGTGCCACAGTCCACCAAGAAAATCATCCACACAACAAAGTCTTCACAGCAGGTCAAGAATCCTTCTCTCTGTGCCTTCTCCCACCTGCAATCACCCTTTTCTGTGCTCTGACCAAGAGGTCAGCTAATTCTGGCTCTGAGGCAAACCAAAGGGAGGAATGAATCAGGGCAGCAATGATTTCTGGATCACTGCTGCTGCATTTCCTCCTCCCATCACAGCTCCCATGCTCAGATATGGCTTTAAAGGCACAGATCATCCCTTCACCTAAAGGATCACTGAGTAGTAAATAACATTCCTTGGTTCTGACACAGCTAGACCCCTCAAGCACTTTGCAGAAGAATTTAATGTTTTGTACTGGAGTCAAATCAAATTATTTGTTGCTGCACTGCTCAAAAACCTGAGGAAAAAAGGGGGAAAAATCAGGCAGCTTTAGAAAAATAATCACTGTGATGAAAACTGAAAGAAAGTAAAGCAACAAGAGGAAATCGCTAAGTCAGAAAAAAAATCTAAAAAATAACATGCCCGAGAGGCATTGAGAGGTCAGATGGTTTAAACACTACTGTGACATTAGCAGTATTGAAACTAGGCTATCAAAAATTATAAAAAGCACATTTTTTTAATTTTTGTACTGAAATAAAGGTGCTTAAGCCTGAAACAAAGAAAATAATCTTTTGAAATCAAGATCTATTGATTTCCACCTGGCTCTGGATTTATCTCCTTTCTCTAATTAACAGGCTGTGTCACTGGAAGAGAAGAACATTAATGGCACAAGACAACAGTGTCACCTCCTACTAGAGAGTAAATCTTGAAGGAAAAAATCAAAGCACTTGTTTAAAATAAATCAGCAGCCATGGCAGAGTTGGCTGTCTGCACGGCAGATATTTATTGCTTTTCACAATCCTTATAGAGGGATAATAATTGGCACCAACTGGTTAAAATAAATTAAGAAAGGTGCTTCCAGTGAAAGAAACAAATAATACCATTCAGGTTTGGGGTTTTTGTTTGTTTGTTTGGGTTTCTTTTTCTTTTTTGGTTGAAGTAGAAACAGTCTCTTGAGCAGAGAGAGCACAGTAAGAAGATGTTTAAATCACAGCCCTCAGCTGTGATTTCTACCGAGTCAATTCTAGCATCAATTTAACAATATGTGCTGCTATTTCATTGTTATTTCATTTCATGTTTCCTGTTATCCAGGAACCACACTATATAATTTAAAAGGGCCAGCCATATGGAATCTCCTTTTCCAGGCACAGAGTGCCCAGCTGTGCCTGAGCTCCAGTCAGAGACACTTCAGGCTTTATTCCACAGTCACCACGACCACTCGAATCCACAAGGCACTGAAGGTTTTCTGCCATGAGGCTCAAATGCATGAGAACAAGCAGCACTTTGGGATACTTCCCAGCTCCCTCTCTTCCCAGAGGAGGCAGAGCACTCCCAAAAAGCTTAGATGTTTTCCGGTTTAGGCAAAAGTACCTCCTGCTGCAGGTACCATCTCCCAGGCTAGATTTGTTGGCAAGCACGTCTTCAGTGCTGGGCACACAAACCCAGCAGACAGTTCAAATCAACGCTCATGCAAACATTCACATTTACCTTTAAAGTTTAGTGTCCTTGGATTATCAAAGACTTCATTCTTAACCTTTACAAGAGTTAACACAAGGATGCTGTCATCTGTTAAAAATGTATTTTTCATTGACACAGTCTTAGTTTTTTTTTATGGGAATTGAGCACAATATTAACAAATATGACAGAGTAGCAGCTAGTCTCAGGCTACATTTAAGAGAGAATTTACAAAGTTTAGCAAAGGTCACAGATCTCCCACTGCAGGCATATGTGGTTTCCAAGATAAGACCAGCAGGAACAATGCAATCATCTATTCTTAGCTGCTCCATGACGTTAGACCCTTTCTCTCAGTGCAGCAGGGAAAACCCTTTTTCTTTCATGTGTTCCTACCTCTGAATTCTTTAAACTGTCATTGAACTAGGTCAAATATTTTCTAAGAGATATAGCATTGACCCTGTTTAAGATTGCATCTGGGCCAGCCAAGTCTGGCATTTCATACAGAGAGCTTTCTAAAAGAAATGTTCGTGATCTTTTCTTCTCAGCTTCTTCTCAGTTTTCAGGAAGACTAAAGATCAGCACCTTCAAGTAATGGCATAAAAATTCACCTTTATTGTCACAAGATCTTGCCCTGTCTTTGACCAAAATGCCATCTGCTTTCCTTGAGAAGAATGAAGCTTCTGACTTTTCAAATCTCAGTGCCAAGCATCACAACAGTCAGAACAAAGGATTACAGTCTCAGAAATCAGATTTCATCAAAGAAGAAAATATACTTTTTATGGGCATATAAATGTGTATGTATGTGTGTGTGAGAGAGAGAGAGATCCAGATATATAATGTACAGAGATGTGTTTAAGTGCACATAACAGGAACTTGTGCTGTATCTCTCCCCTGGCAGCAGCTGGGCAGTTGCATCTCATGGCATCCTGGTTAAGCATGGATATACAGGATTGTTATTTGCTGGATAAAGAAGCCTGTGACACAAATATGCTGTTGAAATCTCATTCTGGTTAAAGGTAATTAACCATTTTCCTCAGCAAGAGGGCCTGAGTGACAAGCCAGTGGTCAGCACAGAAGCCCATGATACAGAAATGAGGCAAATTCCTATTTTTCCACACAGTACTGGACTGTGTTTCCTATGAAAGTCTCCAAAAGGTAGAAAATCAGCAGTGGGTATGAGAACAGAGAAGGTTTAATTTTCTCATGAACATGACATGCAATATTACAACTGAAATTTCTGCATTTTCATTTTCCTTCTGGCTTTGTGTTTCTTTTGTTCACCTGCTTTTCAATGTGCATTATTGCAGAGGAACTGCTGACAATCACTGCTTCAGATGTGGGACTTTATCACAGCAGGATTAGCTAAACCACAAAGGCAGAGTCCATATAGCACCAACCCCCTTCCTCTTCGCATCCCAGAAGCAGATGGCAATACAAAATGAATTTTTCTCATATTGTTAAAGCTTATGCTTTCTCACTTGTGAGAAGATTTTAGCTTTGGTTCAAGGAAGGAGGTGATTTTACAATCACAATATAAAAGATTAGTTGGCTCTACATAAAGGTGACTAATATATTCTGTAAGTTTGTGAAAAGAGGGGATTTTTTTTCCTTTTTTTTTTAATAAAGTTTCAAGAGCTGTTTTTGCTTTTCACACAGCCTTGTGCTAAGATACCTGTAAATTATTAGTGTGAGTTCTTGCAACACAAATGTATAATGACACAATCCCATGCCAGATCTGCTCTTTATCCCACACACAGACTCAGAACTCCCATGATACTTGGATATGTTAGGCTGGTGCCTGACAGATTTATGAATTTCAGGTTATCACAGGATTATTGCCTATGGCAAGGCACTGAGCATGACCGAACTAACTTTCTCATGATCTTTGAGATACAGTAGTAAAAGAACCCCTGCCAGAATAACACAATGAAAAAATTGTGCAAGAAATATGAGTTCTTTCAAAAGATTTCCCCCTGCAAAGATGCTTCTTCAGAGTGAAGGAGTATATCACATGCAAGCTATTAGTATGAGGTTAAACCCACAGTTGTTTTACTAAGGATACACCTACAGCTGAATGACTTCAAATAGGCCCCAAAAAGGCAGAAAACCCATTTTTAGTTCTGATAAATACAGAAATTAATGCAGTTCTTTCTACAATTAGCACATAATGCAATGAATCAGAAGATTGTAGGTTGTTGTCCAGAGAAGTCGCGAACACTCCCTGGAAGTGTTCAAGGCCAAGTTGGACAGGACAACCAACTTTGAGCAGCCTGGTCTGGTGGAAGGTGCCCCTGTCCATGGCAGGGGATCTTTGAGGTCCCTTCCAACCCAAACCATTCTATATTCCATGAAAAGACATGGAAGACTGCATCCTCCTTCTGCCTGCAATGATTAAAGCAAATTTCTCCCAGACAACCTACTTTTGACCATGGTCAGATCTTGGGCTGTTCAGGAAAGTTATTTCAAGGTGAAAGCCAGCATGGACAGCCAGCACATCTCTCCCAGCCTCCTTCACTGATGCTCTTCCTGCCTGAAGTGACCTTTTGACTCTTCTCCAAGTTCAATCCTGAGCAGACATATGTTAACTAACACAAAAAAAAAACAAAAAAACTGTTCTGAAGAAACTCCATGGGGAAAAGACGTTCCAGAAAACTTCCTGAGACAGATTAGCTCTGAAAAAGCTATTAAGTCAGCATTTTCCTTAGTCTTTGAGCTTTGCAAAATATTATTGTATAGGGGAATGCTGTGGTTCTAATAGTGACTTCTTCCCAAAAAATCTTTTAAACAAAAACAAGCTTACCAAGTTTTTGGGGTTCTTTCTGATATGTCCACACTCTTCTTCCTCACAGATATAAGACAATAAAACCTCCTCCTCACTCAAGAAATGAGACTGGGTTTGAGTTAAGAATGACTGAGAATAAATCTCCCAAGTCATATTCAAGTCTCTCAAGAATTTTTTTCCTATTCTTTTTTTTCTAGAGGACTCTGAAGGATGCTCCACATGGTACATTGGAATTTAAATACACAAAATAAATGGAAAAATGCAATATCTATCTTTCTAGCTATTTTTTTCATTAATATGGTCATTAATAATTGGTTTGCTTTTACTTCAGACTGATTATGTACTAGATCTTCAAAGCAGTAATGGAAATGTGGAAACAACCTTCCATTGCTGAGACATTTAATATAAAAGGATGTCTGGAACAGATTAGACAGCCATATCAAACTCACATGCAGGTGTAGCTATCAAAAAAGCACTGTTGTTTACATGGCTTTTTTTTTTAATTTTAATTTTTATTACATTCTGAACTGGTGCCTTTATCGCAACGACAAACAGAAGACTGCCTTCCTCATTCACATTCTTGTTCACACAGTCACATGTTCAACCAAGCTTTCAGCTTTTGACTTGCTTTTCTGCCATGATAAATCTGTAGCAATTATTGCCATTTAAATGCAGGTTGGGTTCAGCACAGGCACAGCACGTGTGTTGGTCATTACTGTGACACAGCTGCTCTCCAGGGCACGTGGCTGTACATCCATGCACTCTATTCCTCTGCATCATTAACAGCTGGCATTGATGAAACATAATACTTTAGCTTTAGTTAGCAATTATTTTCTTGATGTTCAAACAAACTGCAGTGCTACTGTCACACATTAGCTGTATTCTTTTAGAATCTGACAATATTTGCCGTTTTTCCTAAAATATCCCACTGTAGAAACAGAGCTCTGAAGTAAAAATTCTGTTCATATATAGCATGTTTAACACTTACTGTTAGAGAAAAGTCTTTCAAATGTAATCCCTAAAAGAATAGATAAAAAAGAACCCAGGATAATTTGACTCTGATAATTTTTAACTCTTTAGATTGCCAACTCTGAAATTACAGTACCTGATTATAGCTTCTTCTAAAAGAAATCCCCTCCAACACAGGAATCTCTGCATTCATTGATTTCTGTCCCTTTTCAATGTGTCTGTCTTCATCTCTGCTAGCTGATCTTTGTTACTAATTGAGCTCTCAAGAACAACTCTCACATTTTTCTTGAAATGGTTTAAGTTTCAGCTCAGTTCCAAATTCAGGATGCATAACACACTGTGGAATGCAGTTTTATAAGATCCATCACTTTACAAAATATACTTCAGTTAGTGTGTGAACAGACTGAATTGAACACAAAGATAAAGAGGAAAGAGGTTTAGAAATAAATGTTTGAAGTGAAGGACTCAAAGGGCTTAAAAAATTGGTTTATTACATCTGTCAAAAAAAGATTGCTTTCTAAAAACACTCAGACCAGAAGAAAAATAAGTCTATTTATGCATTTCTCACAAAAAGATGTATCTGTGCGTGGTAAAATCTCATTGTGCACACCACTGGAATATTTCTACATCTCAGGTGGGAAAAAGAAACTCTTAGTCAAGTGGTTCCCAGTTTTTTTTAGAGCAAACCTCCCTGACAGTCCATTATCCCCATCACTTTGAGGTCCACCCATTCCAATTCCTCCCACCATCTCTGTCTCAGCAGGTTCATCTCCTGATCTACACCCTCTCCCCACACTTTGTCTTCTTCTCACCTCCAAAAGGAGCAGGAGACCCTGGCAGGCAGTGGAGATGAGGGCAGAGGAACAGCAAACACAGAACTGCAGGTTCCTGCAGCTCCCCTGGTTTGGGCTGGGTGTCTGAGGTGGGGGCTGAGAGAGGACATGGCACAGCTCCACAGCAAATCACTCCCAGCCCCAGTCCCTCTCCTCTCTGGAGAAATGAAGACGTGAGAAGCAGCAGGAAGGAGGGAGCCGAGCTATCAAGACACCCCAGCCCACCTTTCTCCTGTCATATCTCCTACTTTATTGGTTGGGTACTCTGCATTAGACTACACATATAGTGAAAAAAGCAGAAAATGAAGGCCAAGGTAGAAGAACAAATCATCATAATTCCAAATGCTTCTAGAAGCATGGATGCTTTTAACACCTATTCACATGAATTATGATTGTCTTCTTCCAAGAGCAATGCTGTAAGTGCTATTTAAGATACTTTGACTGGACTGAAAGTATTTACAGCTTCTGCATTAGTGCATATATTAATTGCTTTTGTAGCTTTATTGTCCTATAAAACTCTTTCAGTACTGGTAGAGCCAACAGTGGCAGATGTTTTGCTTTGAAGTTCTAATAAAATCCAATCAGAATTAATTTAATAAACTCAGTTTTCAGTAAACATCAGAAAGCTTCCCCATGAAAATCAAGTCTCCTTCAGGAAGGTTTTGCTGGACAAACAGGAGCTCAACATCACTGATCACACATCAGATCTTAATGTTTTTCTGACTCTACCAACTAGTCCAAGTCTATTTCCCCCTAACTGACCCCACCATTTTAGATATTATTTTTCCCACTGCTGCTTGTAACAACTCAAGTCCTTCAGCATCGTTTTCTCCTTCTCCACTGCCATCTGCTCCATAGTAACTTTCCAAAAAATTTACACTACACAGCTCCCCCAGGACAGGAAAGAAGTTTCATTTAATGCCTTCTGAGCAACATGAACCTGTTGGCTTCTGAAACTTAAAGATATTAAAGATCAAAACAAGTTTTCCTGTCCCAGTAAGAGAACATGAGATATGCCTCAAGTGATCCTCACTTTATCTGCCCCAGTGTCCCATCATGATATCTGTAATCTGTTCTCAGATAGCACTGTGACAGACAACACTACCTTCAGCTCTAATTCCAGATTGTTGCTAATAAAAACAAGAGTGGTAATAATATCTAGAGTTTTCCCACTGGCTGTGATTGTGCTGGAGAACAAATGATGCCTATAGACTGTGCAGAAGGAGATGGGAATTTTATTTTCCTCTTATGATTCACAGTATCTTCTTTTGCCTCCAGGATTGCTCCCCTCTGCTGAGAGCAGAGACAAGCACAGCTGATTTTCTTTATGGCTACCACTTAGTGACACATAAGTGCAGTTGCTTTACCCAGAGAAGGATATCAAATGCAAAACAAGTCACAGCATGGAGAGTGAATGAACAAGCAGAATCCATGGGTCTCATCCTCAGCAAGCTGAGCATTTTGCTGATATGATGTACAACAACTGAAGATATCCATCTACAGAAAAAAACCCAGCACTATCTGAGCAGCATACTGATGTCCACCTCATGTCCTGGGTGACAAGTTCTATGCAAGCCATTTTCAGACTCAGTGGCTGAGATAAGGATAAATTCAGGGTCTCAGCATGAGTCAGATTTCACCTTTTTTGAAGATAGTTTGACATAATGGGGCACTTCAGATACATTATACAAAATCCTTCTACAGCATGGTGGCTGACTGCATCCACGTTTCCAGACACAGACTGTATATAGATATGTACAGCATAGATACACAAATACAACTGAAAACCTAAACTTTTCTAGTCACAACTATGTGGAAACTCATATTGCTCTAAAAAAAAGAGCCCAAACCGCCAGGGGTATTGTGGCAAAAGAACTCATTTATCTGATTTATCTGCCCTGGTTAGAGAGAGAGGTTAATTGATCACTCAGATCTTGAGCACGGCAACGGTTGCATTTGAACTAAAAAAAAACTAAAAACCACAAAAAAAAGAAAAAAGAAAATAAGAAAATAAGAAAAGCAGAATTATTCCCAATTTCTGGCTCTGTATCTGCCTAACACTCACAACTTACTTGCTTTGTATGAGACAGCTTCTTGAGTCAATGAAGGACCTGCCTTTGGGGAGAATCTCTTTCAGTTCATGCTTGCAGAGTGCAACAGAAAGTGATTATACTAGACTCTGTTTTTATTTTTTTTACCCATTTTCCAGATTGTGATAGACTTTTTTAATTCTAATAATATTTTGCCTTCTGCAGCACCTTGCTTCTCAGCATGGCAGAATACACTGCAAGCATTTAATTAATCCTTATGATGTCCCATTGAGGTTGGCAGGTAGGTGTTTCATAATAGCATCAGGTATTTAAAATTACTTACACAGACACACAAAAACCTGATCATTAGGTTAGGGGCATCAGTGGGACCACAGAAATGTCATTGCCACTTCTCCAGTGACTGCCTGAGAGCCGTCTGACTTTGAAGTGTCTTGTGTGCTATGTCAGGCAGCAGTAAAGCTGACTGCTAGGAAGGAAGATGAAACAGAGTGTGTTATGGCAATCTTCCCAGGATTTCAGGTGACAGAAGCCAGAGTGTCTGGCCTTTGGCTTCATTCACTGAAGGACAGAAGGGTATAAGATTATTCTCCATCTCAGAAGAGGCTGTGGATGATCACAGTGCCCAAGTGTTCTGTTCTGGTATCCAGAAAGGCAGCTCAAAACAGAAGGTCAAACCCTCGCCCACACGAGCTGGCAGAGCTGGCTGTGGAGCTGGAAGCTGGTATTTCACATGCAATTCTAAGAGTTTCCTTGGGCTGCCATAATCTATGGCAGCACAGCACCTGTCACAGTAAAACACAGATATATGTTCATCCCTGGAATACACAAAGAAGGACAGGACAGAAGTCAACACTGTGATCTTACATATGCTCTATAGTGAAGTCTCAGACCACTGGCTGTTAAAATCAGAACTCATCTGGGGATTCATCCACACATCCCATTCATCATAATCTTTGTGTCTGAAGTTAACTCCTCAAATCCTGCTGAACTTCTTTTTTTTCTGCTCAAGATTTCTAGTAACTCACTGGTTTGCAGAGCTGGCTTAAAAGAAAAAGAGCCACAAGACTTGTGTCTGCTCACAGTGGGTTTCTAAGCATCTCTGGCTGGTATCTTTAGCTTTGCCATATTCCATGACATGAAGTAGAGCTGGCAATCTGCTTGGTAGCAGTTTCCTGCTCACTGCTCAAGAGACAGCTCTGAATGCCAGCCCAGGCCAGACTTTGCTCATATGAGCTGAGCCACTTCTCTGTCACCTACTATGACACCCAGTCTTTAAAAATGTGGCAACAGAACTTCTCTTCCACATAGACATGCTCTGAAGCACAGCATACATCAGATTTATGAGTTTTGCATAGGTACTGATGACCTAAATGTTACCTAAATTCTGCATTTAGATACCTCTGAGTGTAAAATAATCCTTTAATAATTGTGGCCCTGATTCCTCCACCTCAGCTTTCCTATCTAGCTCTGAGTGCAGCAGCATCTGAAGGAGAGGTCAGATGTGCAGGGCTCCTTGTGTACCTTCCACACTGCTGTGCTAGTACAGAGTGCTCAAGCATCATACTAATTTCTTTTATTTATCCCTTTTTCTCCTATAAGCCTTGATTGAGTAACAGAACAGGGAACAACAAGTCCAAAGGAGAGAGAGAGGAAAGGAACACCTGCCAAATAAATATAACTGGTACATATGCACCCATCTGAGCCAAGCAGGGTGGGCAATTAACAAAATCATTTAATCCATTCTTTCCAAGCTCTTTGCAGGCAAAAGCAATTGGGACATTCTAGTCAATAGCTATATACAAGAGATTTAAAGATCTCTTAAAGAAACAGATTACTGCAGGATTTTATACATTTGAAGGGGGGTTTATCTCTGCTTGCAGAGGAACAGTGTTAGGGCTTATTAAATATCTCTGCCTACTCCAGAAGTACACCTTGCATTAGTGGAATAATTTGGTTAATGTGCTGCGTTTGAAGAAGACCAACAAGGGTCAGGTAAAGAGCCATCTTTACTGACATGAGCTACCTTCACTGTCACCTCTTAAAAGCTGCAGTCTGCTTCATGGTGTCCATATTTTATAAAGGTGTATGCTGGCATTACAGCATTGATGGCAGATTGCTAAATGCAGAAGATTGCTTAAAATAACCATCAAGCACTTAGCCCAGCCTAGCTTTCCCGAGACCTAGAAGCTTTTTAGTGGGACAAAGAACTGGCAACACATTTGAAACTCAAAGCATTTAAAATCAGAATACTTTTTCAACAGTATCATGTCAAAAGGGCTTCAAATAATCTGCCTAGGATCTTGCAGTGAGACCATTACCAGTTGTTATGGTTTCTCTTGTTGCTGTATACCTGTTTCTTTGGCTTTGGGATCAGCTTAGACATGTGACAGCAAAACAGCAACTGAAACACTTTCTGCTGGAAAATCCCCACATATATCACAAAAAAATAAAATAAAGGCATAATAAAAGCTTTTGCATCCTACTACTGAGAGAACACATGGTACTTAGATTGCCCTTTGGTTACCCTTGAGAAGAAATGTGGGGATCCATCCTCTGTAGGAGCTCTCAGAGCACAACACACCTGCAAGTCAGGACAGATCTCAAATACTTCCCTCCCCACCTCACTTTTATTTCTCAAAGCTGAACACTGATGTAAAGATGAATGGGATGAGGCTGCTCAGCAGAACATGGCATTCTCCGGGATCTATTCCCAGGGAATGTAAATTGACAGGTATCTGCTGACTCGAGCTGGGAGAAGCCAAGGTGATCTACAGACACAATCAGTGTGACAGCTTAGAGCTGACTCTCCTTCCCATGGAGGTGACCCCCTCTAGGAATGTGGTGCCATTTCAAACTTGTGGGAAGCTATGTGTGGGAATACCAGCAGCAGATCCCAGAAGATTTAACAGCAGTTTGTCAATTCCTGGGAGATTCTCAAGTCGAGATTCAAGGATGGCAGGGTCTTCCTAGATCCTTATGTTGAGGATGTTTCTCTCAGCATTGCCAATGCACCCAGCACCATGGGATGAAGCTAAGAAGGAACCACAGGGAGACTCACAAAATTTATCATCTCTTTAGCAGGCAACATTTGCCTTTATTTCCTTAGCCCTGGACAGTGAAGATTTGGGTGTTGTTCCAACCTCAGCAATCACAACCAACCCACAAAGAACCCAGTCTCCCTCTTACATCATGGTGTTTTTGGGGTGCCAGAAAAACCCAAAGGAGGTTTGAAAATCTGGGGAAAT
This sequence comes from Emberiza elegans, assembly GCA_024865655.1. Lineage (NCBI taxonomy): Eukaryota > Metazoa > Chordata > Aves > Passeriformes > Fringillidae > Emberiza > Emberiza elegans. The sequence goes on along the minus strand of JALJVW010000084.1, from coordinate 6,536,234 downwards.
GCCTGAAAGAGAAGACTAGATGGCAAAAACGGAAGGGAAGAGTCTTTGACCATTGGAGAACCTTTTATTTCTCTACAGTCAGATGGGTTTTTTGGTTCCTTCTCAATCTTTTAACATGGAAAAAGCATCATTCAAAAGGGGAAAGCAAAGATATTTTTTATTAAGGAAATTAAAAATGTGTAACCCCCTTGCTCCATGAAACAGGAGGGTAGGGGTATCTTATACCAGTCCTGAGATGAACTGACTTGGAAAAGTGAAATGAGGATCTGCACTGATCATTTGACCACTTACAACAGTTCAGAAACAACATCCCTTGATTTGCCTCTAGCAGAGGACAGGAAAAAAGAAACAAACAACAACAACAACAACAAAAAAAAAAAGCGCCAGCAGTCATAGGGACAAACAGTCCTTACAGGACATGAGCCTGAAATAGGTATCACGTAATCATTATATCCTACAAAGGTGAAATAAATCTGAGGGACAGCAGACAGGACACAGCAACCCAGACAACCACGGTCCATTTTCTTCCCACATTGTCTGTCTGAAATAGGTTTGTGAGGGCTTCATGCTATTTGTCACCTCCACCTACACAAACTCCCTGGGGAAGGGCAGAGATAGAGACTGACATCCCTGAAAATTCTTCATAACTGTCTGATACCAGCAGCATCTGAGAACCTCTGTGGTTTCCCGCAGAATGGGAGATGACAGGCAAAACAGAGAGAGAAGCAAGAGAATCCTGAAGGTTTGAGGGGGTATGAAGGTGGAGCAGGCAAAGTCAGGGATAAAACAAGGAAGGATTTATGAATTCCAAAAAATGAGGGTTGGGGTGGATGTTACAGCAACCTGGAGGTGAGGGGAGTTGAAAACTTGAGAGGCAAGTCAGGGCAAAAATAATGGTTGGAAGCTGCTCGTGGCAGCCAGATGCTGATTTTCTCTTAAACCCTTTTAGGTGGGCAGCTGCCTGAGGCCAACCCTGCACACACCAGGAATAAAATCCACTTTGCCACTTAACTGCAGGGCAAATCCCATCTGAAGAAGAGGTGGGCAGAGAGCAGAAAAAGCCCACCACAAACCACAAACCACTTTGCAAGAGAATGCATTCAAATTCATCACTTCCAGTGGTCAGCTGGAGATCCTTTGGTCACAGTGCTGAACCTGGAATCACCACAGAGAGAATAATGATGATATCCAGGTATGAGCTTAGACATCACATGTTCAGTGTCTGGATGATTCTTCCCCAGGCTCTGGGCAGTCAGTGCCACCCGACAGAGCAAAGAATCCACCAGGTTTCTGATGATGGCAGTGCAAATTTGTCCCCTCTTTAGAATGAGATCTTTCTGCAGGCTTTTCTCAGCCTGGCCATAAATCCCTTTTTATACTAATTTATTGTGCTGAGCACTGTGAATTCACATGAAGACAACTTCATAAAAGAACATGCAACCACTCTTATGCCTGTAATGGCATAAACAAGATTTACTGTAAACAAGGATGAAGACTGCAGGCATAAAACCAGTGGGAAGTCAGGTCTCCTGACAAAATTAGTACAATGACAGCCACTCTGAAATTTGTCTTTTCTAGCAAAATGATGAGGTAACCTGAAAGTCTCCATGACAACACAGCCCAACCTTGCATTACAAGATGCTTATGCAAGAATGCATCTAAAAGTACAGTGCCTGGGAAAGCCTTCCAACAAAGCAACCCCACAGGGTTTCAGCTGCTTCCCCTACCTCATTCATGTTATTTTCCCTGTATTTGGGTTGTGGTTCTTTTCTGAAATTTCAGGTAAGAAAGGAATTTTACACAGTCTTCTGATTACATGGCTGCTATTTTAAATTGAAAAGTCATGCACAGAAATGTTGAATAACATAGAATCATCACAGAATGGTTTGGGTTGGAAGAAACCTTAAGGACCATCTAGTTCCAAACCCCTACCAGAGGATGACACTCAGCAGATCCGGCTGCTCAGGGTCCCATCCAAGCTGGCCTTGAACACTTCCAGGGATGGGGCATCCACAGCTTCTCTGCACAACCTGTGCCACAGCCTTGTTATCCTCACAGCAAAGAACTTTCTCCTGACACTTAACCCAAATCTGCCCTCTTCTAGTTTAAAACCAGCCTCCCTTGCCTATCACTATCTGCCTGTGTCAAAAATCATTCTCCCTCCTTTTTGTAAGCCCCTTTTAGTACTGGAACACAACAGATTTTACTCTGGTCAGAGAGTTAAAACCTCACATCTTAATGCATTTTTGTTTTCCCAGAAGAGCTGTGCTGGTTGTCAGTCCCCACAGCAGTGGACAGCAGAAGCACTCTTCTTCACAGTGCATGCATTCTAAAATATGAGCTATCCAATTCAGATAGAATTTGCTTTAATACAAGATTGTTCTATGGCAAAAAAGGGAGTGCTTTTACATCAGAGGGGTTCTGGCCCATGGCAGGATACAGCTTTCTACAGAAGATGTCTGATGCCACTGAAGATGCACCAGGCTTCCCTGCTGGCCTCCAGCTGGTACTCCAGAGGAGATCAGGGCTCCTACAGGTCTTGTGTCATATCCAGCTCTGCATGAATAACAGAACAACCAACAGCAGAACGATCAACCCCCAAGTGAGGGGCCTGAGAAACAGTGGTATCTGCCACTATCAGAGTCAATAAATAGTCTTCAGATGCCAGGATTTCATCCCATAAATCTTATCTAGAGCATATCCTGAATTTAAAAAAAAAGAAAAAATCAACAAAGAAGCAATAAAAAATTATCCAAGTGTTTTATTTAGATCCCATCCCTAGGAAGCTCCTGGACCTTTCCAATGCCAGGGTCCATTCTGCTGATTTCAGTGTAACAGGGAAATGGCAGAGGGTCTGAAAGAAGTGCAGGAATTTGGGGCTTGAAGCACTCTCTTTTCCTACAGGCTGGCTGAGTTTCCCAGCAGAGCCCTCCACTAGGATCCCAGAAACACAGGGGGAGCAGAATATTAAAAGATGTCTTATTAAGTTAACATGACTGGAGAATTATCCTGCAAACAAATAAGCCAGGCAGGGATTATATGAGCTTTAATACAATCTTCTATCAGAGCTGAGCAGTCTCCAATCAAACTAAGTATGGAAAATAGTACTTAATGAATCTGTAAATAAATATCAGCAGGAGAGATGGCAGGGCTAAAGAATACCTCATCAGGGAAGGGCTGATCTCCAGAGGAGAGTTAAAAGGAGCAAGGCAAGATCAGAACTGCTGGAGCATCCCAGCTCCCTAATGGGTATCCCAAACACCAGGAAGCACCCACAACCTTCCTTCAGTAGCTCTTACCATGCCCCTTCATCTCTGGCAGTTTCTATGGAGTGCAACATCAGTAAAAAATATTCATCAGTTCAAACATGCTTTGAAGTGTCTCCTTCCACATGCATTTCACTGTGTTTAAACCACCACAGACACTCCAACAAGTTCTCCCTGACATTGCCTTTGATTAGAAGGGTGTGTGCCAAACAAGAGCTGGGAACATTGAAGGGAATGTGGGAAAAGTTACCTGAGCTCACAGCAGCAAGGAGATCACCAGAATAAGCAAACCTCCCAACTCCAGCCAAGCCAGATAAAGGGTATGCAAAAGCTCCACAGAGGCCAGAACTTCAGGTGAGTCAAACAGGATTTAAAGTTTAGTCATTCTGCTGCAGGGGAAGGTGAGCAGCTGCTTTCCCTGGGAGCAGAGTTGGTCATCCTTCTCTTGTGGGACAGCCCTCCACAATAAAAACATTTTAATGCTCTGTTTTGGATCCCACTCCTCCCTCTGGCCACATCCTGTTCCTCTGTGAGCACGGGTGACACAACCAGGCTGTGCAACCATCCGAGTCCCTGCCCACAATTCTGCTCCCTCTGGAAATGATCCTGCCATGGCTGTCCCAGCATCACCCCAGGAAATTCAAATGAGCCACACAAAAACACCTTAAAAAGTCTGAACAGCCAAGACAAACAACCCACACTTCCACAAACTATCATTATTCCTCCTTTAGCTCTTCACTACAACAATCTACCACTACAGCAATCCTCTTTTTCCAGATACTCTCTGGAATAACTTCTGCTACTCCAGAAGCAGCAGACATACAGGTAATTTTCCCAGGAAAAAAAAAAAAAAAACCCAAACAAATCTGAACAGTCTCCTATTAGAAAGTCTAATTCCATTTCTTTGATTAGCATAATACAACTGTGTGCAAACCCACAACTTACAGGGCAACTTTACACAAGCCACTGAGCTGGAAAGTCAAGCAGGGAATCAGCAAATAAACAAACAGATTACTCTTTTCATTTTGTTTGAATAATTTGTTTCAACAAGGCTTTATTACATCACGCCTCATTATGGATACTAATATACTAAGGTCCTCAAGGAAAGCTCATAGACTAACATCCCAATTTCCACATGCAGTACAAAAGAAATAATATTTTTGAAGCTTCATACAACCCTTATTTATCAGTAAATGTCTTACACTGTTACCTTTGTCTCAAGTAGAAAACTGAAACAATAGGATGGTGAGAACACAATGCTATCATCATGGGGAAGACAATACATAAATGAAGTTACAGATTATATGGTATTTCACCTTTTTGTCAACTTTTGACAGCTGATCTTGACACCTCACTCAAAGAGGAGTCTTCAACTCATTTCAATTACAGGAAGACAATAACCAAAATTTAGCACAATAATGAGCCAATGTCAAGACTGACTGACAGCTTGGAGATTTGAGATGTCTCCTTGCACAGAGAACAATATTGATCTACAACATCTATTTCCAAGCCTTACTTTATCCCTTTATCCTATTCAAATGCAAAATAACGTTTTTTTCCTTTCTAAATCTGTTTTTCTCTATCTTCACCCTTTCCTAGTTCAAATAACTTACCAGTTTCAGCAAGCTTGCTCTTCTGGGTGGCGTCTCTTAAAAATAAAAATACCTGCCTTAGGAGGCAGAGTGTTTATAGGAGAAGCTCCACCACAATCTAGATTATGTTAAGTGGTGGGAAGGACTAAGATCCCAAGCATGTGCATGCATATTCATCCACACCCACAGCATCCCTGGCAGCATTAGGTGAGCTTGTCCTGCTGCAGGTGGTGGCTCATGTCAAAGCATTTTGTTCATGGGGATCATTTTGAAGCTTGGAATTGTTTTGTTTCTTCTTCTGCAATCAGATGGGGATAGCAGCTGAATAAAATTTTGGTTTGAGGTAACTACATTTTGCAATAATGAGATTCTGGTAAAACATATAAAAGACCACAGTGACTGTCAGCCTGAATTAGATCTGGAAAAACGGCAGTCAGGTGTGTTTGTTGTTTTCTTTTTCTTCTTTCTCTTTTGTGGAACAGAACTATTCTGCTTTCAGTTTATGTGACAGACCTGATATTTGAGAAACTGAGAGCCTAAGATCCAAAGCTGGAGCTGTACATGATTAATTCCTCTGGAAAAGAAAAAAAAAAAAACCCAACAAAAAAAAAAAAAAAAAACAAAACAAAACAAAAAAAAACAAAAAACAAACACCAAAACCCAAACCAAATATACAGTAAGCTTTTGGTGTCTTTTGTAATTTTTTTTTTTTGCATTTTCAAAAACATGCAGCAGTTTTGGGGAATAAAACAAGCATCAGGGCTGCTTGTTGCACCTGAATCAGGAGAGCTGCTGTGTTTCCAGAAATCAAAGGGACCTTTTGCCAGCTGAAGTTCTTTCTAATTCAGAATCTTCTGTTTAGGGACAAAAATAGCACCGTGGTCACAGGGCTGCGTCCAGCCCTGAAACAAGACAGACCTGGCAAGAGCCCGCTGGTGTTAATGAGGTGATGTGCTAACACCGATGGTATCAGCTGCTCTGCTCCCGGGCAATGTGACTTTTCCTCTTGCCCTCTCTGCACAGAACCAGGCAAACAGCCCGTGTCAGGACTTGCCATTAGTTGTATTTCTCCTGCATTTTCCTATCTCAGGTGCTGAGCTTTTCCTTTCTGCTCCCTGCTGTGAGGGCAGGTCATATTTCCAAAGAAATGCATTTCAAACTTTTGTTTCCTTTTTTTTTAACCTTTAGCTCTTTACTTTTACTCCTGAAACAATTTTCAAGTGTTCCCGTCCCCTCCTCATTATCCCTGTCCTAGCTTTTCAAGTTTCAGTCACATAAACCAATCTGCTTCTGTGCTTTTTATTTTTTTAGAAACAAAAGAACAGAGAAGATAAATTTATCAATTTTTATCCCTCTGCAGGATTTAATTTCTTCCTTATTGTGCTCATTTCAGAGAGGGTTACCTGTGTGTACTTTCAGCGGTTAAAAAAAAATCCTTCTAACTTCTAACATTTATTTACTAATGTGCATTATTACTTGGCTTAACTACCTCTGTTCCCTCTGTGGTGCTACCTTTCTTTTCTTCCAAGCATATTTATAGGCAGTTATCTCTAGCCTAATTTCATTAAGCAAGGTCTCAGACTCCCAATTGTCTCAGTGTATTTGCACATCCTATTCTTCATAGCCCTGTAATTGAGGGCTGAAGCATGGCTCTCCAGCCAACCTGACACCTGGGAAGAGTGTGGAAGAGCCCTCCCTTTTCAGGGAAGCAGCTGTACAGTCTCCTTCTCATGTTTTTCATCCTCCAGCAGGCACAGCCCAGACCCACAAGATCTGCTTCCAAAGGAAAGCACATCACTGGTGCTCTGTATCCCCCAGCTGCAGGGCCACAGAAACTCCACTCACAGTCCCAAATCAGCTGCTGACAGCTCAATCCTCCAACCCAGAACAGCATCTCTTTAGTGGGAATACATCCTCATAGTTTCACCTTCACCAGCTTGAATCACAGACTCAGAATCACAGAATGGTTTGGGTTTGAAGGGCCCTCAAAGATTTCCTTGTTCAGCTCCCCTGACAGGGGCAGGGACCCCTTTCACAGACCAGGCTGCTCAGAGCTCCATCCAGCCTGGCCTGGAGAACATCCAGGTGTGTGTGTGAATGAAGTGCTGGATTAAACACTTATTTTAAAAGTAATTCCTGTGTCAATGGCTTTACATGGATTTTATCAGTCATGTGGGACCAGAGCCAGGAAGGAAAGAAACAGTTAAACTATTTGCTCTGCTGAAGCTTTTTTTGGTTGATTTTGGTTTGGGCGCTGCTATGGAGTGGAGACCTGTGTCAGACAAGACCCCTGCACACAAAACCAAATAACCAGGACAATTCCCTTTCTGCTCCTTGAGAAGGTATAGCAAACTGCAGTGAGCAGATGAGGCAATGAGAGCCAACACCTACATCAGAGACCAGCTCAGCCTCAGTGCGGCTGTCGGTCAGCACCTACATCCCTTCCAACCAAATGACCCAGGACCAGTGAGAATCATGAAAATCAAAGGAAAGTAACATGCAAACACATGCAGTAGCTCTTGGCTGAATGTAACAGCAGTTTGCTGATCATGGGAAAAAAGATTTTCCATGCAAGAGCTCCATTTTTTTCAAAGGACATTGCAGACTACTCTGAATTCTAACCCCTGAAAGGCTGCAATTTTGTACTTAAGAAAGCAGATGGCTGGGACTGGATGTGGTAAAATAATATAGGATAATGAATGCTCTGGAGAAGATTCCTCCTTTCTCATGTGTCCAGATAGTTGTTCAAAGAAATTAAGAGGTGAAGAATGAAAGGCAGATCAAAGGAGTGTCATTTTTAATTCACCCATGTGATTAAACTGTAATTAATTGCTGTAGGATGGGGATGAGGGCAAAACTGGCAGAATTTTAAATGGGACAAAACATCTACATAGGTATCAGAAGCATCCACAGTTATTTTTATTGATGATTAAAACTTTTAATTAAAATAATTCACCCTGTCAAAATATTAAGAAAGGATGCTAAATCTCATGCTGTAGGGTTTAAGAGAATTTCCAAATTATGGGCTCTGGACAAGTCCCAGCTCACAGAGCTGATTATTCACATCTTTCAATTGTTAATTCTAACATTTCCATCCTACCCCATGGTTTCAAATGAATGGGGCTGGGCTTCAGCTTCTCTTAGGCTAACTGGAATTTCTGAGCCTCAACCCATACTGTCCTTGTGCCCAGAATATCCAAGAACCGCAGGTGCTCAGGACACATTGCTATTTATTACTTCAAAATACATTTCCATGAGCAATTGTTTGGGCCTATATCTCAGCCTAAAGCCCAGAATAGAAGATAAACTATATCCAATTATTTCCTGTTGGCCTCACAGATATAAGAATTTCTAGCTTCTCTTTAAAATAGCTTCTGTTCAAAACTTCTCACCTTCCTGGTTTCCCATTAGCTTGCTACTGACTTGGTTAAAAAAAAAAAAAAAAAATTCAAAGCAGCTTACCATGGAGACATGACTGTATATAGAACAAGTGTGACGTGTGGAAACCAAGCACTCAATGCAGAGATATTATCTTTTTTGGATCAATTCATGGGAACTCCAGAAGTGGTTTCTGTCTCACCTGTATCTTTGACCAGGTGATGTTAACTTCACTGTACATCCTCATATCCTCAGCTAAATGCTGAAGCTAATAGCTTTAACATTCAGATCAATAATACCTTGAAACAGATTGGAGTCAATTTAGGGCAGGGCAAATTAATGTACTGAATCCCTGAGGACCCACCTTGTAGCTCTTCAAAACAGGTTACAGCACAGGCATTGTACACAGCCTGCCTTGATCCTGCTGCTCTGATTCTGGGGACAAGACAGAACAAACCTCCTCCCTCTTTAATTTGACTCCTTAGGGTGCCAATTAGCACAGGGTGATAGGCACACCACCATGGTGAGAAATCAATTGTATGCCCAAAGGTAGAGCTGAAACTCATTTCCTGCTAGGACCAAAAAAAAAAAAAAAAAATTAATGCAACTTTGTTACCGTAAAAATTAAAAGCCTCAGTGAAAGTGCACAAACTTGAACACAGCTAACTTTAGTTCTTGAACTTTAAGTAGATTCATTTTCTAGCTGGTATTAGATTAAACATTATAAAGATCAAACTTTATTTTCAAGTGGAATGCTTTTGAGTAGGTCTGGTTAATTGGTTTTGTCATTTTCTCCTGCATATCTTGTGGATTTGAGCCTAAAGCAGAAGCAAGCAAGAGACAGCTAACAGCATGTTTATCGCTGACATTGTGATGGGGGGGAATGCAGCAGGTTACACTGCAGCAGTAGAAATCGCTCCAGAATGACTCTTGGACCACACATGGCTTTCTCTTGTTTACCTTGTCATTTTTTTCTCTTTAAAATGGTCCCCTGCAGTTGAATAACCCACCATGAGTTACACAGGATCCCTTTTGATGGCTAAGATGTGCCCAGCACATGATTAACCAGAAGGTGTTGCTACCCTCATCCAGCTGTATTTTCCAACAGCTAATTCCTTCCTCCTGCAGGAGCTCGCCATCCCAAAACCATCTCTGATCCCTTTGTTTTGCCCATGAGGACTAGAAGTAGTTACCTCTGTACTGCAGGTGCAGCCATGTGTATTTACACACAAACTGCAACTGCATCCATGCCAGAAACCTTCTGCAGACTCATCTAAAAGCAACACTGATTTGACCTTTCCTAGCTGGGCTGAACAGACCAGGTGTTTCCTTCCAGTTACCTGCATATTCCAGTGTTTTGCTGAACATAAGATATATATAATTCCCAGCAACACGTTCTGTGCTTGAATATGCTGTACTGCGAGTTAACAGGACTTCAGGATGAGAGCCCTCAAAATCACAAGCTGCAAATTCCTTCTTTTGCTCCTATTTTATCCATGATGCCCCAGAAATAAGAAGTGAAGCTCCAGGCACTTAAGTCACTGCATCCTTTATGTCCTATGTACAGTTTTTTTGCTTTGAGGGGTGAGTAGCTGAAGGTCTAAATGACATCTAACCCAGGGAAGACATGAAAGTTAGTAATTCCTCTTCCAGTGTTATCAAAGAGGTTTTCCTGGAGAAAACATAAGGGAAACTTAAGCATTTCAAACAATTTTCTGTATACAGACTCCTTACAAAGAGCAGCTGGAGTAGTCACAGTGATTTCTTTCATTCAAAAATTCAATGAATAAACTATTCACAGTCACATGGCAGACTCTGAAGATTAGTTCCCTTGCCCTGCTTATATTGATCTTAACCCACATTTCCTCTCCTCAATCTGCCCAAAGGGATTTTGTTCCATGAAATGCTGAGAGCAGCTTTGGAAGTGCTGTGCACCTCATGTTGAAGTTGAAATTTTGGAGATAGAGTCTAAAAAACATTATGTGAACACAGCAACTACACAGAACTCCCTCCACCTTCCCCCAACACTTCCTTAATTTGTATTTTCTCCCTTAGGTGCTCAGTGAAACAAGGAATGAAAAGGTTTTCCTTCTTTGTCCCAAGGGGAGATTTACCATTAAGCAAAATGATCACACTCATTCTCATTTAACCTAAAGAATTTATCACTATTTAAATAAAATTTATCACTATTTCAATTTATCACTTTTAACCTAAAAAATTTATCACTATTGAATGTGCTTCAACAAACTACAGAAGGGGAGCTACTCCACAGTGCTTTTGTGAGCAATACCAGGTGATTAAGCTCTTTGCCTCAGATTTGGAGTTCTGATTCTATGTTCCCTTTAGGCAGAAGAAGGAGTTAAATCTCTCAAACCTCTAACTACTGATGTGTTGGATAAAAGGATGGTCTAAGATCTCTGTGTGTCCTGCTCCAGGACAGATCTGTAAGGGATACTCCAAGCCTTTCTACCACACTGAGAGATACAGGGAGATGATCACCATGGGAGATTGTTGATTTGGCTAAACATTTAAGTAAATCAGGATTTACAAAACCGGGACACTTCTAAACACATTCAAGAGAAGAGGAGTGAGTGTCTTAGGAATTTACCTCCTGAAACTCAGTGTCTGCAACCTTGGTACTTCCAGAATAAGGCAGATGAGCAGAGATTACTGAGCAGGCACACCAAAGCAAGCAGGTAGCAAGGTTTACTTACCAAAGTCCTTCTGTTCCCTTGTCTCTGTTCACCATTAGTTTTCTAGAGCTGGAATTTCTGCCTTTTTGCTGCATTTCAAGTAGCCATAGGCTGTTAACAGAAATAGTTCTCTGCACTAGTTGCCTTATATCTGTGGAGTGTGAAAATCCTGTTCTACCATGAAGAACAACTAATGCTACTGCCTATTTGATGTGGTATTTACTGGCTAGTTACTCCATGTGACTGTTCTGGGAAAGTGGGAATGAAAGCAGCTTCTCAGCTGTGCACCAGAAAAGCTGGATATGGTGTCAGCAAGTGTGCTTTACTGAGGTTTTATCCCACAAGGCTGATTATCATTCTTGTTTTCATAACGATCCCAGCTAAACTTGTGATCTAACATTGATCAGATTGTTCTCTCCATCCTGCCTCTGACGCAGAACTGCACTCAGCTGGTTGTTACTGAGGGTTGTTACCTTTCCATTTTAGCCAGGAGGGAAATTATTCTTTCCATATATGTTATTTATCAAAACTTTCTCAAACAGTATTTGCACTACTTTGGCTGTGCACATGGGTGAAAACCTCCCTCTCTTCATCTCATTTCTGCTCTTTGGCTGCCACAGTTTCCTTTTGCACTTACACCCTGCTGCAGCTAATCTGGGCACATTGCTCTCATTGAGCTCCCTTTGATCATTTAATCTTCCTCTACACACCAGAAACAAGATCTTTTAAGCTGACTGATAATTTATGTCCCATCCCATTTAACTGTCTTATTAACATCTCAAAACCAAAACAGTTTCTGTGGCCCTGGCTCCAGATTGAGCACACAGGCACTAACTGAAGCACAGTGCTGCTCCCAGCTTTCCTGCAGGTGATGGCATCCACCTCTAGCTCTGCCAGGATGAGCAGGATGCTGCCAGAGCAGGGATCCAGCTTTGCTGCTCCTCAGTGGTGCCATCACATCCCATTCAAACACTGGTAGAGTTGCAATCACGCAGGGCTTGATAATCACTACTTATCTAACTCACCTGCTCTTACCACCAACCAAACAGATAAAGCTAAATGTTTTGTTTCAAAGGTTGCCAGTCTCATTAAGGTTTTTCCCCTTTATAAGTTTCTCTAGTGACTCCATTTCCATTAGAAAATACGTGATTTTAAGAATCTGACTGGATATCTGTGAGCTACTTGAGTAACTTTTATACCAAGGCTTGAAATGAACAAACTTTGCTTTCTTTGTCAGATGAAGACTTCCAATTCACAGCCAATGTCTTTGCATCTGGGATTAATATGTGAACACTGAGAAAATATTATCCAGAATAATACTGAGGTCCAGGCTCATCCAACAAGTAGAAAAACATGGATCTATGCTCTCTCTGAGGAGTCTGTGCAGCCAGTGGGGAGAGCCAGGCTCCTCCAGACCTCAGGATGGAATAAATTACTCTAAAGAAGGTTCTGTCTCTCTGCAGAAAAAAAGATTTGCCAAACAGACACGTGCAGTGGTTTAAGGTAAGTATTGAAATCCAGCAAAATGACTCTGGACTTTGAAGTGAGTCATTAATTTTTACAGTTGAGTTTCGAGGATATAAACTTCTGTAAATTCACAAACCATAATAAAATTTTATTTTGGATATAATAATTTGTGATTTCTTCCTTTTCTCCTCATCAGGAAGTTTTTACACTGGAATGCCTGTACAAACTCTTTTCACCCCCCTTTCTCTTTTCTTATGTATTTTTGTTTCAGGTATCATGAACAAACTTTGAATTAATTATTTTTTCCAGATTTTCACTTTAAAATCCATTTGCTATGCAGTGCACACCTTTAAAAGGCACTTCAGGAATATCTTCTTGCTTTGCTGTTACACCTTTATAGTGTTGAATAAATCAATAAGGATTTCCTTTGTTGGTGTTCATGTTAAACTTCCTGCATGATTACACCTAAAAGGGAAAGAAATTCTGCCAGGGGAAGCAATGTGCTATGGCCCCACAGGACTCAGATTTACAGCTGGGGTTTCTTCCCAGGTCTAGCAAGTTTTGTTTGTAGGCTGATATTTTCCAGTGAAAAGGATGATTGCAGATATAAACAAGTGATGTGAAGAAATAGCACACGGATGATTTTCCTCAATCCAGTGCATCCTATTGAGATAGAAATTAATGAATAAGTGAGGTCATGATTTAAATATGGTTCAGATTAGTCATGAACTAAATCTGTTCCTAATAAAAACTTCCCAGCAGCCTGCGTAAAAGATACCTGATGTTCACCCAGACCTCCTAAAGAGGCCTAATTATCACCTTTTTTTGGTTTTTTATAAATGATAGGTAAGAAGAAGGACTGCTGCTTCTGAGCATACATTTTCCCTGTCAGGACAGCTGATGTGCTGTAACCACCCCATAACAGAGCAGGGCTCATCATTGCCTCTCAGCAATGTGGATTGCCACAGAATTAGTGCAAAGGACCACAAAAACAAAGTTGCCATCTTTACCTGAGCCTGAAATAACACCATCATTTTCATTGTAGATACCCCTGAGATATTTCTGTCTTGAGTTGCTGCCATGGAAAAAGCAAAAACTATTACTTCCTTGGAGTGTTACTTTCTGTTTTGTGCTTTTTCCTCTGTGTTAACCTCCTTGGTCTGTGAGCTGCTTTTGAGAGGGGGATTGGGGCAGGGGAGAACAAATGGACTTGTGTTTTCTCAGGTCCACACTCTTTCTTTGACACAGCCTTATTCCCTGGCTTAATAAATGTTCTCTGCTGAGTCCTGTTTACTGTAGCATTCTGCTCTTCCCTGTTACAGAAAATTTCAAAGCAGAAGTGAAGGTGGTGCATCCAGTCTGGTTAGGAGAGCCCTACAGGAGCCAAGCACAGGGAGGATGAGGAGAGACAAGACAGAGGGATTGGGAAAGAGCTCCTTCAATCAAACAATCTCAGCTGACACCAGAGGGTGGCAACAGAGCTGGGGAAGGGTCTGGGGCACAAGACTGATGAGGAGCAGCTGAGGGAGATGGGGATGTTTATTTTGGAGAAAAACAGGCTCAGGATGGATTTTCGTGCTCTCTCAAACTACCTGAAAGGAGGTTGTGACCAGGTGGAGGTTGGCTGTTATCCCAAGTAACAATCAATAGGATGAGGAAAGAGCCTCAAGTTGCACCAGGGGAAGTTTGGATGGGATATTAGGGAAAATTTCTTCACCAAAAAGTTGTCAAGCTCTGGAACAAGCTGAACATGGAAACAGTGGAACCACCAACCCTCAAGATATTTAGAAGCTCTATAGATGTAGTCCTTGGGGACATGGTTTAGTGTTTGAATTGGCAGTGCTGGGTCAATAGTTGGACTCAATGATCTTAAAGGTCCTTTTCAATCTAAATGATTCTGTGATTTCATGTACATTAAATTCAGTGGGGCTGCTCCAGACCAGCACAGATTTTAATCAGGCTGCCAGAATGTGACCTATTGAGTACAGGCTCCCATTTACAGTCAGCTGTGCACCTGAACTGTTCCAATGAAGCTGCTGAGAGCTGATGTTTGAGCAGGCTCCATCTTCATTCTGCTCACAGCTGTCATTGGCATCTCCAGGCTTACTCACAGCATACCCACAGTCCCAGGCTCTGCTTGTGAAACTAATCACATGCTAATCAACACTGCTCTGTGCATGTTGTTTAGCATGCCTGGCAGGGCTATATATTTGAAAAAGCAACATGCTGGAGAAGGAAAACACCTTATATAACTTCTGATGTTCAAGTGGTGCCTGTTTGGAAGAATTTAGGGAGCTGAATGTTTCTGTCTGCAATATCCAAGTTATGAAAGGATAGTTTTGACCTAATCTTGCTAATGATGTCTGCCATGCCAATATTTTACTCAGAGTCAAATAAATTAAAGTAGAAAAATTTGAAAATAGCTTGAAACAAAGCAGCATCCATAGCACAGGTGGCAAAAGGCCTGCAAGGCATGAAATGGGGAGGAAGTGTAAAGAGACTTAGCTTGCACAGTTTAAATTAAAGGAAGGTGAGGCTGAGGGAAAATGAAAATCTGAGACAATTTTTCAAGAGAAAATTAAATAAGGGGAAGAGCGATCTGTTCCAGGCTGCCCTGAAATATATTCCAGAAAGTTTTTGCCTTATATTTGGTGAGAACACTTTGATAAAAGGGATAATTTTCCACTGAAAGCCATTTAATCATCAAAAGGCACCCAGAAAACCTCCCAGGCTACTCTTGGTTCTGAGTGTGCTGTTCTTATTGCTGAGCACTCAAAGGGATTTAGCAAATGTCATCAACAGAATTGTGCAGGATCAATACCCTCAAGAAAGTGCTTATGGTGAGAATGAAAAACATCCAACTCATGGCCAATACCAGGAATATCTCTGGTCTTCCACAGCTGGAAATATGGAAACTTTATCAGATTGAAGATGAAGGTTTTAGAATAGTAAAAACCCATGTGCCCCAACAGGAAGACCAAAGCAATACCTAAAACATACATGATGTCTTCTTTTCATTAGGACCCATGTAAGGAGATCAAGGTGAAAAACCCACCTTCACAGGGGGAAAATGAAGTTCTAAGAGGCTGTACTTGGTGAGATGGAAGAGGTCCTCTAGTTTCAGCTGCTAACACTGTTAATGAGATTTCCTTTGGAAACTCTTATTATACATAAATATATTTACAGGAAAACGTGAACTGAAATGATTTAACAAGGTCTCAAGCTGGAAGGGGTGGAAAACTTGCTGCCTCTTCCCTGCTGAGACAGATCAAAGGGAAAGGTTCAGCACCTGGCAAAGGGAGTGGCTAAGAGATGCCAATATTGCGTTCCCAGATTTTTTATGTTTCTGTTTTCTCTGTGCAGCAGAGGTCTTAAAGAATTAGTCAGAAATAAGAAATATATGTAGTGGGAAGCCTGGCCCCTGCACTGATGGATGCAGCTGAGCTGTAGCACAGGGAAGGGAGATCTCCTTGTTCCCAGGGCGGGAACATGCTTCCTCTGTAAATGCTTCTAATTATGCTCTAATTACTCTACCTGGAGGAAATCCTTCAGATGCTTTGCACTGAGGTGTCACCTGTAAATGCTGATGAACAGCTGCAAGTTGTTGTCATTCATTAGGCTGCCGATGAAAAAGTCACCAGCCAGCTCATTGCCATCACTTTAACAGCCCCTTGGTTTCCTTCATGGGCTTCTCTTTGCTTTGCAGTTTATGTGCAGTCTAGACACAGGATTAGATCAGCATCTCCTACTGAGCAGAGAGGTTGTGGCAGACTCAGGTACTTCATACAGGGGTCTGCAAACAGTGAGGCCCTGGCACAGGCTGCCTGGAAAAGCTGTGGATGCCCCATCCCTGGAAGTGTTCAGGCTGGATGAGGTTTTTACCAGCCTCATCTACTGGAAGTTGTCCCTGCCCATGGAAGGGGGTTGGAATGAGGTGATCTTTATGGTCCCTTCCAACCCAAGTCCCTCCATGATTCTTTGGTGGTACACTGAGCATGAGTTTAAATGGATAACAGCTGAATTTGTGGGTTCAGCTGGGCCATCACCTGGTCTGGCACGTTTCCCACAGACGTGGTCATTTGGGTTAAGGTGGAGACCAGAAAGTAGAAACTGTAAAGGGCTCATCATGAATCCTGAGTCCCCTGGATCTCTGCCATGGGAGCTTTGTTGCTCAGTTTTCACTCCCATTAACAAGACTACAAGATACTGCAAATGTGTGAGACATATCAGTTGTAGGTAGGACATTCTCTTGAGAAGTCTTAATGTTTGATGAAAAATCCTGAATCAGGCAGTTTTTCACCCATTTTGCTGCCACATTTATGAAAGATATGAAATCACGGGAGGGCTTATTGACTCAGTGCAGTATATATTAACCAGCTCTGATCTGGGAAAAGGAGAAGCTAGGAGGAAGACATATCCTGAGGTCAGTGCTGTAGCACTGATGGTACAGAATCAGTTCTAAACCAACCCTCCAATCCTTGATTTATCCACTGGAGAATATGTGATAAAATCATTTGGCCACAAAAAAAAATAAATTCATAAGCATCAAATATTAGTTCTCATGTTGCTGTGGGACTTGTGTCTAGTATGAGCTCTTAGTTTTTTATTTGCATGGCAAAGAGACACAGGATATGTGTAGGTGGAATATCCATGGATGTTCTGGTTTTTCAGGAACGTGTTTTTGCTTCTGGAAGACCTGGTATGGCTCATGTTAAATCACAAGGATTCATCAATGCTAAAACGTTCCATTTGGCAAGGAACACTGGAAGACCGTCACACAGGAGACCTGGAGGAGTAACTTTCTAGGTGTTTTCAGCTAAGTGTACCTACAAACATGATTAAATCTATTTGCTGAAGGCCTAGAGACATCAGATTGGTGTAGCACTAAAAATACACTCTAGTTCAGCCACAGGTTGTGTAACTGAGTGCTTACAGAATAAACGTCTTGAAGATAGGAAGTGAGCATACAATGGAATACTACATTTATTTATTTTTTTAAACTAGTTATGCAGAGTCTAGTGCAAAAATGTTCATTAAAAGTAGAGCCCAGTCCTGATATCATTATTGTTCTTTCATTTGTGAGAAGAACAGCCCCTGTACCATTCAATAGAAATTACCATATCAGATAATTCTTCAGTCTTCAGAATACTTCTGTCAATGTAGGCTTTGTTCAGATATTAAAATATTTAAACCATCTCTAAGTGTCACTGGGAGGTTTTTTTCTGCCCACTGAAGTCTACAGTGAATGGATCCTAAGGAGGAGATGGGTGAGGCTACACTGCGCTGTGCTCACACCATTGCAGGCTGCACCACCCTCCCCAGTCCCTCACTAGGAAACACCCCTTTTCCTACACCAGAGGTGAAAAGAAGACCTAAAACCTTCCCAGAAATGAACCTCTTTTTATACCTCCAGACATCCATTCAGCAGCACCACCATGGACATGATTCTGGGAACACACAGAGAGGCAAAATCCAAATGAGGACAATCACTGAGTGGTTCAGCCTTCAGAACCAGAAAAACAACCTAACATCAGGTTTTTAAAGAGGAAGGGGAGCAGAAAGCCACACACAGGGCATCTTGCAGTGCACCAGAACCTCTGGCTGTTCAGTCTGCACAACACCAGCAGCGTATGCCGAGCACTGAGCCACAATGAACATCCTTCCACAGAGACAACAAAACTCTGCAGCATTCATATAAAACCCTGTGTAAACAGAATGACCTGGGAAGTCAGGGGAGGGCATGAAGCAGGAAGACAGAGAGCAGCAATAATTGGTTTAATCCACCCAAGGACTCAGCTGCCAGTTGGCACTGCTGGCACTCAGGGCATTATCTGTCAGCGCCCGGTGGATTAAGCAGCAGAGCTCAGAGATTGCTTTCTGCTGTGGGAGGCAGTTTCACACTGATGAAGGGCATTTACTTTGAAGCAAAAACCTTGCTGTGTACTCTGTGTTTTTGTTGAAACAACAACAACAACAAAGTGGCTTTAGATATACTCCAGGGTAGCTGACAGCAGAGTTTGACCTGACTTCAACAAAATGACATCTTATTAAAGGGGAAGGGATGATATTCACAAGGAGGGGGAGCTCACTGTGCCTGTGTTTGTACAGCTGTTAAGGCAAGATGGTTCCTGATCCATGACCAGGGCTCCTGCACATTACAAAATAGTAATTATAAAATCCATCTATATGACAATACAAGTCTAAAAACACAAGCTGAAGCCCTTCTCAGTAACTTTCTCACATTTGGAATGAGCCACAGACAGTCTGAAACAGAAAATTGTAAAGATCCTGCAAAGCTATCTGAAGTCAAGTTTTGGTTAACTGCTACAGAGCTTGCAGAAATATTAGGTAAGATTTGCTGTAATTCAGCAAAATAATTGCTTATGCTTTGGTGTGTTGTAAAAACTAGTTAACGAAATGAATTTATTTATTTTCAAAATACTAAGAAAGAAATGTAAATTGGCCAAAGATTCACTCTGGATGTAAACATGATGGAGAGATGAGTGGATGAGTAGCTTAGAGCTGTGCTTTTTCCCAGCCTCTGATCTGATACAAGACCCTGCATAGGATCCTTGCCAGCTGGGATCACCATGTGTTGTGTGGCTATTGAGAGTGTGCAAGAGGTTTTGTCATGACTTTTTAAGTTTTGCTGTTGATGATCTTTTTTCTGTTTTGCTTTTAACGAAAAACACAATTCTGAAAGTTATTTTCTCCTCCATATGTCCCTTATTTTATGAAGAAAAGAGGTTATGACATAGATATTCTCAAGTTTAGGAATTTGTTTCTGTTGCATGTTATACAAGGGCGTCCTTTGAGCCTTATTTTGCTTTTCTTGTGGGGAAAAAAAAATAAAAATCTGTTCCTATCCTATCCAGAAAGTAAATTCCATCAGTAAAAAATAGTCCTCTACTACTGGCTCTGTTTTAATCTGCTTTGTTGCCTGCCCACTCCAACTCTTTCCTTTCAGTCTGATGTCTCTTGGGATCTGGGGTCCTTGGACTTTGCCCTCAGATTTATTGGTTTGCAACCCTCCACTGTTGGCTTTAGCCAGAATCTCCTTTCCTTCATTGTGGTCCCTGCACAAAAAGCAGCCCTGAAACAAGCCACAGGCTTTCTGTTGTCATCACTCATTCTCTGTCAACACCTTCTGCTGTCAACACCCTTTATCTCCAGTTTTCCAGAGATAGGAGGGATGGGATTGAATTCCAGATTCAAGTACCTACATATAGATGTCAGCATGTAGGTGTCCAACTTTCCCTGAAGTCAGCAGAGATTTGGCCAATCAGTCAATCAAGACTAGAGAACAGTTCCTCTCTCCTCCAGGTCTATCTGTGCAGGTTAACACTTACCTGATGAAGCTTCACCCAACTGATGTGGATGGTGACACTCAGGAAGACCTTGATTCCTGTGAAAATCCTGTGATAGGATCAGAAAGTCCTGCTCAGTGTGTGGGAGCTGCAGGTGCTACCCCAATTATGGTGGTACTGGGAGAGCTCCCATGTCTTGGGAGCATTTTGCTTCTACCATGTTTCCCAAAATTTACAAACTTGGGTATCTGTTTCCAGCCAGCCAAAAGACACATCTGTGGCATTAATATTAACAACTGGATTTTCAGGTTCTCTGTGCATTAGAGCCTCTTGAGGAAATGAAATAGGCTGGCATCTTTTCACATGGAAAAAAATAAAATCTTCGCTTCTCAGGTTTCAGAATGACTGAAATAGTAAAACACACAGAGACTCATACACACCCTTCAGTTTTAGGCACACACCCAGCATAAAAATTCAGCCAGGATAATTAAACTTTGGCAAAATTACAAGTAACAGAAATGAGGACAAGTCTTGCATAATCTTAACCCTATCTGGCTAGACTAGCTCAGTTATGATGATAAAAACTTTCCTTCAATCAACCACACACAGTTTGTTCTCCTCCTCTATGTTTTCACTGATTTCTCAAGGAGAGAGAAGGTCTTTGTTCTTATCCATTATTGTTAAAAGCAGAAAAATGGCTTTTCTTGCCTAAATAAATGAAAAGTAAATCTTCTCTCTGCTCTGCCACTGTAATTCCACTCATTCCATCTGACCTCCTCTTAGGTTACCCTTGTGTGACCCACATGACTTCTTCTCAAATCCTTGCTTCTTTCAGAGATTTCCATGGATCTGTATTGGTTTCTTTTCTGCTTGTACTTCCCCATCACCTGTACATACCTATTTACCTAGTTTTTTTGGGTTTTTTTCATGCTCTACATTGATAATATCTTTTTAGCTCAACAACCGCTATTCTGTTCTCTTCCCACAGCTTTCTATTGCAATCCCTGCACAAGCCTCACCTTCTAAATGCCAGTGCACAGATACCAATAAAAGACAAGGAAGACATGCACAGCTAATGGCTACAAGCAGATCTTAGCAAAAGTTTCAGCTAAGACATTCCAGCCATCAAAAATGTGTTATTCTCCCTATTAATCCCTAGGTCAAAACACAGTTTCCTAACCTTTGCAATTAAAATGCAGCCAGACCTGATAATGAATCACTGGATCTCTCTACAGAAACTAATCACCTCTCACAGAGCATTTCTTCTCATTGACATTCCCCTTGGCTCAGGAGTGACTCACCAGCTGCTGAGCTATGAACTTTGAAATGTTTACTTTCACACTGAACATTGTGGCCTCTGCAACAAATGAAGAGTGAGGACAAGGCAGAGAGACCAAGCGCTCCATGCCAGAAATCTCACCCCTCAAACATCACAACAATCTGACAGTTAAAACCATTTTAAAGTTTTTGAAAACCGTTATTAATTAACCATTTTCAAGGTTCCTATATGTGGAAATAAACTAAGAGATGCTACTCTGCTCTGCCTATAGGAGCTTATAATCAAAGTCAAAATCAGCAAAGATTTCTGCTTTTGTCTCAGTTTTCTGCTCTATAAGTGTGTGTGGGACAGGACCTCCTCTGGGCTAAACCTTCTAGCAACAAGTGAGTGATTTATGGTCAGAGACCTCACCTGAAGCTGAAAATACAAAACATGGGGCAAAACAGTGACTGTCATTATTTGTGTCTCCAACAAAAAGGGAGAAAAAGGGAGAAAAATATGCTGGAGTAAAGAAGAATAAGGGCTGTTTGGTTTTGATATATTTCTCTTGGATTTATGGAAGTATCAAATTTAAGCAGCTTTTGAGATTAGAGAAATGGATGAACTTTATTATTAAGTCATACAAAGACATTTCAAAAATGGAAATTTCTTTTGGAAATTTCTTTGGAGTAGCAGTGATACTTTCTGGAGACAACATTTTAAAGACTGCTTAAATATCCTAAGTGACCCCACTTCTCATCTAGTGATTCCAGTCACTTCCAATCCAAACCATTCCTGATTCTATATTTTTGGGAAATGTCTGAGTTCAGACTGAACTCTCAAGCAGAAACCTGTTTGCTGAAACAGTAGAGGCTGACTGTAAATTTTTATAAGTTCTGGTCTAAAGAGAAATGGTACATCCTGAATCCTCCTATCAGTAAAGGGAAATGAAAAAGGACCACCAGAGAGGAGGCTGATCACTTTCTGTAGTTCTGTATCTAGACCATTCAGACTGGAAAAACTGAGGGCTTCCAGTCTGGAAAAAAGAGGAGACTTATACTTGAAAAGAGTAAGTTTTTGAGAAGAAATTGGAGACCTGGAAAGCAGAAGGTGAAGATCCTGACCAGAGAAAAGACCCTGAGAGTGGAGGGAGGCCTTGGAAGTGGGACAGATGCATGAGGCCAAGTCCAGGGGGACATTCAAGGACCTCTAATTCCCAAGGGTTGCATGTGGGAGCACCAGCTCAGTGCAGCCTGACATGACTTCCTTCCCAAATATCCCAGGCCAGCAGTGACCTCCCTGCAGGGAAGGAAGATGAATCCTGATGAATGCAAACACTGTGGCCAAGTGCATGTGTGAGTCTGAGATAATGAAGTAGGGTAAAATTTCCTGTCTCCATGGTTCTTAAATAGACTCCAGCAACAAGAGACACTACAGGTTATGGAACACTTCATCTCACCCTCAGCAAACTCTCACAAGCTTCATATATCCACCCCTAAAAATGTTACTATGGCTCTATATTTGGGGTTATTTCAACACAAATTAATAACCCAAATAAAGCTTCCCAAAGAAGTGGAACATATTAGACAGAGTGCAAGGCATGTGAAAGATACACATTCCAAACATTGCCATGATGATTCTCCTTATTATCCCTCACTGTCTATTCTAAAAGGATCTTGTAATCCATCTCTGGCAGATCTGGACTCCCGTGGGATGTCAGTGACACTCTCTGTGTGTGCTTGCCTGGGGTACAAAGCTTAAGCCTGCAGGGAACATGTCTAGGATCTAACCTGACAGCTCCCATGTCGTAAATAATGGACTGATCTAAATGACAGATGCTGGCACAGCTTAATCTCTTTGGGAAAAGGTATTCCCTGCACTGCTAAGGATGGCATGCAAACCCCTGAAATTCTGAGTGGGAAACACTGAAAATTCACATCCTTATTCTTGCCTCAGCTTTGAACAAGATCCCTTCCTCATTGACTAAGTTTTAGGGCACTTTTAAAAATTCTTTTCCCCTGGCAGTCTGACTGGCACACAAGTGCAGTATTGCTTTGCACCCAGGGAAGAACGCAGCATTGTAATGTCATTGTTCTCCAGACCTGTCCAACAGTATTTGGGTACTCTGGGTAAGGCATCCCATGGGATAGACAATGCATCTTTTTCACTGATTAGAGTCAGCCAGGACCCACAGTCTGAGATACAGAATGTTGACTTTCTGCTTGGGATCCTTTTCCTCAGCATTATACTTGAATGCGTTCAAGCAAAGGGACTCACAGCTTTTGGATACCTTACTTATAAATTTTTTTGTTATCCATTGACAAAGCAAAGTATTAAGCTTAACTTTCTGAGAAATTACAAATATTTTTCTTCATTATTGGGCTTTGTGGCTAGCAGCTCTGAATTTTTGAAATGATGGTAAGTGCTGCATCCTCTATTGCTCCCCCCAGCAAAAAGCCTCACATGCAACCTGCTGCATGGCTGTAAGTGGCTTAAGCTAAAGTCATGATACCAAAGTTTACAGCGTGCTCATAAACCTGAACCATGAAATATTTGCCAGCTATAAATATAAGACTGTCAACCAGATAAAAGCAATCTTTTCTGAAAACACTTTCTGCTGCTTATGGACAGCTTCCCCAGTCATTATATAAAAAATGGATAGAAACTACTGCTGCTAACCAAAGGATTTAAGCTTCTTCAATAACTTGCACACTATCTTACTGACTTGGCTCTTTTTTGTTGTTGTTCTAGAGATGTTGATAAAAACAGCAGCCAGAAAAATCTGTATAAAATGAGATGCTGCTGTGGGCCAGCATACAGAATCAAGTCTACCCTGAGACTCATTTGATGGGCGAGTAAACAGCAGCTAAATCAAGCAGCCTGTGTAATGTCATTGCCTTGTCTTCCTCTGTACCTAATTCAGCACATCACTCCTCTCCCTTAGCAAAGACAAGCATCCTGTGACCCTCACTGTGCAGGACTCGTTCTTCACCATGTTACCTGATGACTTTTCAAGCTTTGGTCCAGTAAGCAGAGATTTAACAGCAATCCCTGCAATTTGGTATCTTCTCTCCACTTGCTGTTTTCTCAAATCCCTTGGCATTAGCCCAGGCAGACAAGTGTGAACATGAATGCTTATTGACCACAGTCTTGTACTAAGTTGATTTTAATTTCTGGAGTCAAGGGTGTGCCTTTCTGTTCAGTTATTGAAGCAGACACAAAATGGCCCAGAATACTTGCTGTTGTGATACTTCACCATAAAGGCAGCAAAAACCCCTTCTGTATGCAGTTTATTTTCCACGTGTGAATGACTGAATTAAATCTGGACCAAGGAGTTTATCAGCCACTCTGTGTCTTCCTTCTGTTCTGTAAACATGGCATGAAGAAAGCATGTGACTGATGTAATTACATTTACTGAGACCTTTGACAGGTCTGTAAACTGAGGAGGCTGCAGTGTATTCATGCCTTGCATTTTCATGGCACTTTTTCATTTACAGAATTTCTCCACACAAATATGCTGTAGCACTTGATCCCTGCTGCTATCTCTAGCATTGTTATTTGTGGGGAGTTTATGAATCCACAATATAATATATACTGAACACTGCATAAAATTCTCTTGCATCAGGAAAAAATAAGCAGTGATACAGAGACACAAGAACACCTGCTGTTATGAAATCTCATTTTCATTTTGGAAACCATTTTGGAAAAGCTATTTGTGTACAGAAGTGAAGCAATAGAATCCAGTCTGAAACTCCACTGCCTGGGTTGCTGTTGGTTGCACTTTGCCTCATGGACTCACCTAGTGAGAAAATAGGCAAGGAAGGAGAGAAGACAAAAAATAATAATGGGGAAAAAAATGCACCTGGGATTTACTCAGTAAACATCACTGAAAAGGAAGTGAGTGGGAGGGTTAAAGAGAAAGCCTGTGTTCTTCATTAATAATGAGAGATGTTATTCTGTGAGAAAGATCAGTCTTGACCATACAAAGAGGCCAGTGCCACAGACTGGATTCTGGAATTACATACTTCACTGCATGGATGGAACTCAGCTTCTTAAAGGCCTGGATGCTATCCTCAAAAGGCTCCTTCCTAAAAACCAGTCCTTTCCCCTCAGTGTTCACCATCAGGTTGAACACATCCCCTGAATGTTCACCATCACCATGTGGTTCTGAATCATGGCCTAAAACATTGTATGTGCAGCTTTGCAGAACTTTCTTAGTGCACTTCCCAGTATATGAGCTTCATCCAATTTTTATGGATAGATATTGTGTAGATATTTTATAGTGCTCTAATATAGTGATGGTCCTGCAAAGCTCAGGATGTAAAGCTTTAATGGAAATTGGAAATAACATTTCAACTCTGCCTTTTAAAAAGGAATGCTCTGTGCAGGTATTTAGAGATGTGTATTGAAATTCAAGAGTAAAATAAACATGGAAAGAATTAAATCAATGTCTTTCTCATCCATGATTCATCCATCTTATATAATAGCCAGTACAGCTCACCAGTGAACAGGGCAGAAAAGATTAATTTCTGTGCTGCAGACTCTGTGTGGGTTTTTGATGGGATTCCCGTAGAGGTAATTTCATGTGAAAATTATAACTGATTCCCAAGTCATACAAACTACAGAGGAAACAAAGTCAGAATGCTAACACTCAGGGTAGGCAGATTTGCACCTATTGAAAACTGGAGTGTAGGGACTTGTGATGTCAAAATTCACTGTGTTCAGTGCCAGTTTGATACTTCCTAAGAGTTTGTTGAGCAAGAAGTCAAGGTCTCTGAATTCTGACTGTGTATCAAAGAAATTATTCAGGGAACAATCTGGAAAAGGCAGAAGTATTACTTATCTGCCTCATAGGTTTCTTGAAAATAGAACAGAATATCAAACATTTCCTTTCTAAATCTCACAGTAAAGGTCAAGTGCACTAAATTGCTGCAGTTGTTCAGAAGCAAGTGGAACAAAAGCAGACTTCACTATAGATCAAACTTGTTCTTTCATACTCAATGACTTTGCATCTTTCCCTTTTAGTACTAGGGTCCTTTACCCCACAGAGACTTGTAATTCAGCCCCAAACAGGTTTAGTTTTAATTAATATATTAACTCAAAAATTAGTTGATTTTAATTGAAAAACAAACACTACTTTTAGAGCAAGAACTGCTGGAGTGGAGGGGGATGTAAAAAAGTGAAGGGATTCAGAATTTCTCACTGAGACAAAAACTCTCATGTCATTTTTGTGTTTTCCTTTCAAAGGCTGGGGTGAGAAGTAAAAAGTCAGCCCTGCTGATTTTCTTTTGCTGTGGGTGAAACCACCTGGCCAGGTAAAAGGCACAAAGAAGGGAAAAGCTTGTACCTTCCTTAGCATAACTAAATATGCCTGGAAGAGAAAAGTTTTCAAGATGACATGGAACAAGCAGAGAGGAAACTTGGTCAGGAGGGAGCTGCAGCCTGGGCAGGAGGCAGAAGGTGCCCAAGTAAAACTGAAGAATCATAGAATGGTTTGGGTTAGTGACAAATGTTTGATAATTCTGAAATAAAGCATTGTTCTTCTTAAATCTATTTGAGAGGGGACAAGGGAAGATTTTTAAACTGAAAAGAACATTTGACTTAGAAAATTAATTGCAGAATACCCTATAAGGTGTTCTCTAGACAGAAAAATCATTTTGGCTTATGCTTTTTCTACCAGTCTGAAATGCAAGACATTTCCAGTGACAATCTACCTAATTCAAATAAAACAAATGTTTTTTTTCCTGTATAATGTCAGACCATTATTATCCTTTCTCTCTGAAGGTCTGGCATGAACACAATGACATCCAGAAGAGTCTATAAAGTGCTTTGAATATTAAAACAGGGCAAAGAACTGGGATCTGTACAGGGCATCTGTGTAATGGTGCTGCTGAATGAGGATGCAGAATCCTAATATACACATACACATGGAACCATATAACTTATTTTATTTAATAGTTTCATTCAGTCAGATTATCAAAAGTTTTCTAGGAAATAACCAAAAAAATCCAGTGTGTATGACTGTGCAGAATGTGGCAGAACTGTGCAGAACTAGTCAGCCTATACAATACAAAGAACAGAACAAAAAGCTAAAGAAAAATAACATTTCAAACAGAAAAAGATATACAGATCATCAGTTTAGCATGGCCCAAACAAGCAATATCATCTAATAAACAAAGAGACAACTGTGAACACAGAACTGGAAATAATAAGCATGGTGATCCAGTCTAAGTCCTTGGAAGAGCAGGCAGCTTTTTGAGAGTCATCAGCTCAAAAAGAGTCTTCAGAGAAGGTCTGACTTCTCAGTCCCATATTCCCTTCACAGTTGTGCAAACCCAGACAGCACCAAACAGAAGAGTGAATCAAGGGCATGCCCAAAGTGCTTTTTTCAAAGTAGTTGAAAAAAAAATTTAAATAAAGAATAATTTAGTTTCATTAGTGTTCTAGGAACAAATCAGTTATTCAGTCTGGGTAAGGCCTACTTTAGATCTGAAAAGGAAACTTTGCCAATAGCAAAGTTTAGACATGGAATAATATAGACACAGAACTCTGCTGTTGTCACTGTGTGGATGTTTAGAAATAGCTGAAGTGCAACAGTATTTTATGTGTGAAAATGATGCAGGAGCAATCAGTCTGGCATATATTTAAACTATGTGAGATAATTTCCCCCCCCCCTTCTTTCTGAACATACAGACCCAATGCAAAGGGACATCCTCCTAACAGGCAGAACTAGTGTTGAGAACAAAAAGGAATCCTCCTTTCAACTACATCAAAAGAAGATGTGTGAGCCACAGCCTTTTTACAAGTGGAAGGGTGCAGATATCATCCAGTTGACACAGCTGCCCAGGGAACACACACAGACACATGCTGTGAGCTACTGAAGCTAGTTACTTCAGGATCAAAACTCTGAGTTTCCTGCTGCCTTCTGAGAAATTTCATGCTGCTCAGGCCCATTCTGAGTCTGAGAAATAGGATTAAGGACATCTATTTGAAAATAAGACACAGGGAAAAAAAGTCAAGGAGAGCTCCCAGCTAACAGGACAAGATCAAAATGGGTTAGGTACCTCAAGACTTGTGTCTTTTCCCTTTCCCAGTGACTGCCTTTTCCCTGAGTCATGAGCAGACTGAAGCCCTCTGCACAGCACTCTGTACACATTTGCAAAGTAGGCAAATGGAAATTAGTGTTACCCCACACGATTTCTGAGCTGCATTCCCCAAACTGCAAGAGCAGCCCTCCACTCCCACTGTGGGGCCACCCAGAGCATATCAGAACTGGCCATGGACATGGAACAGACCCCACCAAATCCTTCCAGCCTGGATGTGTTTGTGCTTTACCGAGCTTTGCTATAGTCCTGGTCCCCCACCAGCCCTGAATTTTTCCCCTGAGGTTGAAACAGCAAGTGGCTGTTGCATTAATTTCTTGTTGGGAGATAGGGATGGGAAATGATCCTCACCTGCCTTTGAGACTTGCACAGATTCTGGAACAAATGCACATTTCATAAGCCATTGGAAGATAACAAGTCACAGCTTGAAATGTGAAACAGCTGCTTCATGCAGCAGCAAGGACAAGTAGCCTGCGTGGCTTTGTCAAGAATAAATTGTGTTGAACTGATCTAATATCCACTTTTAGCAATGTAACAGGCCTTAAGAATAAATGAGAAGTAGCTGTCACAAATCTTACTCCCTTACTAAGGTTTTCAGAAGGGCTGCATGTGGCATTCTCATAAGTGAGCCCCGGCAGCCTGTCTAGATGAGACTGTGATCGATTGGATGCAAAGCTGGTTTGATAACATATCAGAAAGGTTATCAATGGTGCTTTGTCAGAGTGGAAGGATGCAGAAATGGAGTTCAGCCAGGTCTCTTCTGGATACAGTCCTGGCATATGCTTTCATTAATGAATTAGATGATAGAAAAGAAAGTATGGTTATTAAATTTTCAGATGGCATAACGCTCAGAGACATCGTAAGTGCAGGAGGACAGGGTTTGAATTCAGAATGATTTGGAAGAACTGTAGAACATGTCTGGGGAGGGAAAGGGGAAGCCGAAATTCAGCAGGGAAAAGTGCAAGGCCACAGACTTCAGCGTACACTATACACAAATACCAAAATTTGCCAATAGCAGCTGTGTAGCAAAGTGTGGAATTGCAGTCGATGACAAGGTGAATTCCTTGTTAAAAAAAAAAAAAAAGAAAAAGAAACAGCCACCACACAGGAGTGAACAAACAGGGGTATAACACTAAAGATGTGCAACAGTCCTTCTTTTGTCACTAGAAAGACTTCAGATACCATGTCATATTCTGTTTTGAATGTATCAGCTCAATAAAAAGGTGTGCAGCAACAGTCCAGAGGAGAAGAGGACTACCTGAGATATAAAGAAACATGGCCAGAGCAGAAAGACTTGCAGGCTCTGTGTTTATTTAACTTTAGTAAGTCTTACAAGAAGCTCTTCAACAAGCTTCATGTATTTAAAGGGCTTGTTGCAAACAAAAGTACTATAATCTGTTTTCTAAATCTCCAGGGAATATGAAACAAAACAAACAAAAAGCAGCTTTCTTTATAATGAGAAGTTTCAGTTTGAATTTTTTAACAGTGAGACTTACAAAGCACTTGGAAGATTTCTTCTTAGACACAGTTTTGAGCTAATGGCCTGACCTTAGCTGCATCAATACCTTTGATGCAGGAGTCAGTGCATCCTGCTGAAAGCAAATCCTCATAAATTTCACACACCAAAGGACTGGAAGTGGGATCTCGTTGGGAATCTCAGCAGCAGTGAGCTCCAGACTGGCTCTGTGTCAAGTCTGGCAATACCCACTGAATTTCAGTGCAAAATCTGAGTGTGGGTTACTCCATCTGGGCTTTGCTTGTGGCATCAGTCTCTCCCCCTCTTGCTGCCTGAACTGCTCAAAGAAAGTTGTTTGCATGGAAGTGAGAATGGCAACACATTTTATAATTTCCATAGGGTGGCAGAAAAATAAAAAGCTTATTGATGAATGCTGAGATCTTTATTAAACATAAGAAATCAATGGCTTGGATAGCACATTTATTTAAACACCCCTGTCTCTTGCTTTGTGGGCAGAACACTCTGGGGAGTCAAAACCCACTCGTTGTACAGCTTAGAGTGATCTTCATTAGATATGCTACTTAGGCTTTCATTGCAGTTTAATGTGCTGAAGGATATGGCAGTTGTCCATGATAGATTGCTTTGTTTCTCCTGTGATACCATTGCCCAGGTGTAGGGACTGAATGTGGTTCCTCTGGCAGTGAGGAATCATTTGCATTCAATGATTTCTGAACCTGTTGATCCTCTGCATTCCTGTCAGACCTGAGCCTCTTGCATGGACTCAGTGCTGCATCACCTGAGGATTGTCATTGCTGAAATTGGACTGAAATTGGACAAGTTCTGAGATGAGGCTGCAGAGCTCAGAGGAAGCCCAGAGGAAGCCAGAAGGGCAGGTGGTGTTGGGGTCCATGCAGCCTGCAGGGACAGTGGCTTCTCTTGATGGGGATGGCCTTTTCCCCAACAACACCACATTCAGAAGCTACCACTCCTGATACCAAATATATTTGTCATTCATGTAGGACAGTACATGCAGTGTCCTTTGTTTTCTGGCAGTCTCAAAGTCACGTTTCCTTTGAAGTCTGCTACTATGCAATATGTCCAATTGATCAACCTCAAGACCTTTAAAAGAACTGGAAAACTGGTTGGTGTCAAATTCCACTGAAGGTGAATTTGGGATCAGCCTTTCATTGGTGAGCTTGGAAATCTGCTGCTGACTCCAACAGGCATGAGGAGAACAGCAACTGCTTTTTCATTTTTGGTTTGCCAACTCAGAGACTCCATCACTGATCACAAGAGCCCTGATCATGAAATTTTGGAACCTTTGACTTTTTAAGTACTGTTCATAGCCATTAAAAACTAAAAAGCTGAATTTCATGTAAAGGCATGAAAGGAAAAAAAAGTAAATGCTGGGATATAATATTTTAGATTTATAGTAGCCATAGATTGTAAGCATATACTTTAAAGACAGAAGGAGCCTTTGTAAATTTGACTTTGCATAAAACAAGGCAGGTGTTATACAGTCATACCTTCAGGTGAGTGAGACTGTGGGGTTTTCAGATTTCAGGGGGTAGACAATCTCCTGTATCCTGAGGTGAACTCTCCAGCATTAAAAATATGCAGCTTATCTGTAGTCAGAACTTGTCCAGCTCGAGCTACCAGCCTGTGAAGTGTTATGTACTTGTATGTGAAATTAAAAAGCCCTCTGCCCTTATATATAATATTCCCCAAATTTCTATTTGGAGCTATTTCCCCTCACTGCTTTTACATTTCATTACTGCTCTGCTGCAAGAGTTCAAAGTTTTCCAGTGAAAGTCTTGTGAGGTTCCAGGGGGCGATGCTCTCCTAGGCCAGGCTATTTGCAGTGCAACACAGGGTGAAGAGAAATGCAGGCACAACTCCCATCAACATTGAACGACAGGTTTAACAATTCTCCCTCTCCCTCCTCCCAACCCCTGAGTATGGATTATATCCATGTCTCTTCACCAGGGGCCTATATCCTAGCAGTTTATTGTTCTCTGATATTAACACTTGAAGTTTTAATGAGCACAAGCAAAGGAGGATGCTTAGAAACAATACATAAAGTACAACAAATACAGGATAAGCAGTCTGAGATTAGATTTTAATGCCATCTTAATGACAACACCAGGATCTACTTATTGCTCTGCATAACTATTTCATTACCACAGATGCCAGAACACTGCAAAGAATAGGAACTATTGTGTTTTCCACTTTGGGAAGTGGGATTTTGGAAGCAATCAGGACAAAGGGAAAGGAAGAGGCAACAGAAGGTGTCAGTACATATCTCAGTAACATATTCAATGTGCTCAAGCAGCTTGATGGCATGGTCAAAGTGCCCTCACTTGCATTAGTTTCACAGAATTTCTCTTGTTCCCAACAGACTAGAGAATTATAATGGCAATATTGCCACTGTTTTTTAAAGATTTTTTTAAACTCAGCTTTTAGCTCCATTCACTCCCAGCTATGACAGGTGTATTATTAACAGACACAATCAGGCTTCACAAATTATGTTTGTGGGTTTTGGAGAGAGGATTAGTTAAACAAAATGTGTGACTCTTCATTGGCTAAAACCAAATGTGAAAGCTTCGAATTGCTGTGCAGTCCCCAAAGAAGCTGAAGTCAGCTTGCCTTTCAGAAATCACCAACCAAGATGCAGAAGGGAAAGGTAGTCAAAATTGGACATGGAACCTCAAGCCCAAACCCTGTGCAATGTAGAAGAAAAACAGCAACATGGAATCTGAAGGGCTTGATGTGGGACATGAGAAATTTGTCCCTTTTAGCACCTGTGTAAGATGATGCTCTGGAAGGATTTTGTGTTTTAGACTCAATCCTCTAAAAATACCACAATTACTAGAATTTAATTCTCACACATCTCCAAAACCAGGATGCTAATCTTGTCTTTACTTGGGCCCCCTTGCTCATACTGACTTTAACCTCATCTCCTGAGCCAGGCAAGCTTTAGGAAGGGCCAATGCCTGCACATATTGAATGGGGTGATAGAAATGGGGAAATAGCAGAAATAGTGGGGAAATAAGACCCGTACGGGTCTGGAGAATGCATCAATGACAGGAACAGGAGTGAGACCACAGTCTTTCAACGCCTTCAATGTTGCCAGCTTGATATAGCCTCTGCTTGAGTTGGCATCAGCTTCAGGAGCTACTTCACACACTGTCCCAGATCTCCTCTGAAAAAAAACCTGAATGGCAAAAGCCTTGAAGCTCATTCTGCTCTTTCATCTCCAGTTCTCCATGCTGCCACAGAAGGAGCCAACTGAGCAAGGCACTGCAGTCCCTTTTTTACTCCTTTCTTTCCCATGTCACATGTCATAGAAATAATCAGCTGCAGGAAAATCAAATGACCTGGTGTGATGTAATTGTGTGCCTGTGACTGCCATGCACTCATTTATCTGTGTGTGATAGCCCACTGAAAAAATGAATATGGTTACCATGGCACCAAAAAGTCACAGCTGGTTTGAAAAATTCACAGAGGTCAGGGGCAGAGCAGTGTAAAAATCAGTTTGTGTTAAGCATATTTGGAGTTGTGCTTCTGTCACCCAGAAAATTTTCAGCATTGATTCAGATCTCCTTGTGCTGATCTTTGCTATAAGGAGAAGAAAATGACAGGACACTGAACAAGAGAATTAATGGCCTGTGTATCAATCTCTCTGCCTTTCTCCCTTTTTCTCTGAATGCTGTAAGAACATGCTCAGCTCCCACCAGACCTGACTCAGCCCTTCCTTCCAGGGAAGACACAAAACTGCATCTTTCTGTGTGTTGGCCAAAGGAGACCTAGGAAACAGAGGAGACAGAGGGCAAAGAAAAGGATTTATAAGGGAATGAGAGGCTTTTGATGATAAGAAAATAATGAAACATAAATGTCAGAGGGAGTAGCCACAGAGAAAACACCCACGAAGAGCAAAGTTAAAGAGAGGTGGGAGGAAAACGTTGATGATAGGGGGAAGAGAGAGCAAAATGAAGCAGAAAGGAGTCTCAGCAAATTTCCATAATGTAACACTGATGAAGCCTTTTATGATTATGACAGGGATTTTCAGAATGTTCCCTTGCAGGAAGTTTGCATACTCATACTTTAATAGCTCTGAACAGTTTCCCAGACTCAGTAAAAGTGGAAACTTTTTTCTGCTAGTGCTGCCTCCTCTAAATCTGGGCTACCCCTGTGCAGCACCAAGCTCCAAGGAGCTGTATCTCCGAGATCTGCTCTGGATGGGCTGGTACATAAAGCCCATGTCCATGCTGCCTCCAGAGAGTGTGAGAGCCCTGCCTGTACTCTGCAGAGCCAGCTGATGCTGCTCTTCAGGAGGAATACACTATGTTCTGCCAAAGGAATGGAGACATTGTTTGCACAATAGATTGTGGGACATGGATACAGGTTGTTTTTTTAATCCAGAGCCAGACAGAAGCCTGAGCTGATTCTACCTGTGTGTTTCATGCAAAATACCAGGGAAAATGATGAGATTCTGGGCTACCTGAAGCAAAGCCAAATTCACAAGTTAGTATGACCTTAAAAGCTTCCAGAATCTCAGCTTGCACTTACTTCCAGTCCAGATTCAAGCCCCAACCCAGTGTGCAAACAAAGAGTACAGATTATTGCTATTTACATACCACTTGTTTACCTGACTCTATCCTTTCCAACTTGCTTATTTTCTCAGACTGCATGATTGTCTGCAACATTTCTTGAGATAAGTCTATGCCACTATAAATACAAAAAAATATTACAGTTGTCCCTGGATGAGTTTTTGAAAGGTGTATACCATTGCTCAATGCTTGTTTAAGGAAAAAAAATAAAAAAGACTGCCAGAGAAATCACCTTACAGCAGAGAGGAAGCTTTTGAGCTCCATAGAATGATTTCACTAGACCTTTCTGTCTGAAACACATTTTGCTTGTGTAGATGATTTGCACTTCAAGAGAATTGACATCAGTGGTTTAGTCTTTCCAAATCCTACGAAGTGATGAGAAATAGTCTCTGATCCCTTCAGGGCCTCTGCTGCAGATTTCAGGGGGAGGACTCTCCAGTGGATTCCCCTCAAAATTGCATGAGCAGTAGTTGCAGCCCCAGTCCAGGTTCACCAGCTCCCCAAAGGCTGCTGGAAGGGACCGTAGATGGTTGTTTCCCAACCAAAGTGTGTGCAGATTCCTCAGAAGGCAGAAATCCTCAGGAAGGCTCTCCAGTGAGTTAAAGAGCAACAGCAACGTTTCCAGTTTCTCCAGATGCCGAATGCTGGAGGGGATGGTGTCTATTTTGTTGTCACTCACATCCAGAAAGGTGAGGCTCCTCAGCTGGCAGAGGGGTGCAGGCAACTCAGTGAGGCTATTGTTGGCAAGGTGGAGACTCTGCAGCCTTTGGAGTGCCCCCATCTCTGCGGGCAGCGAGCTCAGGCTGTTGTTGCTCAGAGTGAGCCTCTCCAAGCAGCTCAAAGTGCCAATTTCAGCAGGGATTTTCTTCAAGTTGTTGGAGTCCACATAGAGGCGGGTGAGGTTCCTCAGACGGCCAATCTCCTGGGGAAGCAGCTCCATCCTGTACCTCAGGCAACTCTCTCGTTCTGGGCTCATCTCCAGCACCTGCAGCTGCTCCAAGCCAAAGACCTGTGTGGGAACTGACAGCAGCTCTCTGCCAGAGATCTTGAGTTTCTTCTTCCCTTCATATTTTGGATCATGCTCTGGGAGGTACCTCCAGAGTGGATCAGGACCTGGACAGGCACATCTGGGAGAGGTGACTGCATCCATATCCCACCAGAACAGTGTCTGGTTGAGTAGAGACTTTCAGTCACAATTACCTGCATGCTCCACAGGCAACCTCTGAGGTTTTTGGTGGATCAAGGTTCTCTGTCAGCTTTGTGCTCTGCTGGGCAGGTTACCAACACACAGAGTGTTTGAGTTGCTCAGATACATCCCACTGAGTAAACATTTGGTATTCTCACATGATCAGGTGTTTTCCCTCCTGCTCTGCAGAGCACACAAACCCAGCTCCTGGGCTGTGATGTGGCCTCTCACAGCTGCAACCAGTGAGCAGTGGTCAGACAGGGAAAACTTCCTCTGCTTTTCAGCAGGTGTGTTCAAATCTCTGCTTGTGTGTAGCTCTCTCCTTCTGGAAGCATCAAGGGTGCCTTTCCTGAAGAATTTACATTGCCTGGGATTGCAGTGGAAGCAGCAAGGCAGAGTAGATAAGGCACATGGTAAATGGGACAAGAACATGGTAAATGGGACAAGGAGAAGACAGAGTAACAGCTGGTGGCCTGGAAACTGGGAGCCATTAACATATCTCGTCCTCAGGTCAGTTTGTGCCTTTAACATTCAGCAAACACAATAAAGGATCAGTTTTGAAATCTCCTCCATCCTGCTAAGTGTGTAAACCCCTACACCATGGAGATACCATTTTTGTTGTGTTGCACTTGCTCTGGCATATTTAAAAGCAAATTTTTATTCCTTGCTGTCAAAGGTTTTGTAGCTGTGTAAAATGCCAGGTTTATCCCAAGCCACTCAGCACAGCATGCGATGTTGAGAGCAAGGCATTTTTCTGGAAGGAGAAAATTGTGGGTTTGAAGCCTCAGGCTGAGAAAGCCAACCTCTTTTACTTCATCCTCTAATCCTTAAGCCTTTCAGCTAAAAAACTGCTTAAGACAGCCATTTCAAATGCTTCTCAAGGAGAGAGGTCTCCTTGACATGGAGATCCACAGGCCATCAGAGGTAGAAGACAATGTGTTAGAGTAGTCTAAGCAGGTCCACTAGGTCAGGTCTTGTGAAGGTCAGGTCTTGCACATCAGCTTTGCTTTCCCAGCCTCCTCAGTTCTGATCATCTCAAGCCAGGATGTTCCTGAATTTGCTAGAATCTGTGTTCCAGCCTTGGATCATGCTCTGGGAGGTACCTCCAGAGTGGATCAGGACCTGGACAGGCACATCTGGGAGAGGTGACTGCATCCATATCCCACCAGAACAGTGGCTGGTTGAGCAGAGACTGTCAGTCACAATTACGTGCATGCTCCACAGGCAACCTCTGAGGTTTTCGGTGGATCAAGGTTCTCTGTCAACTTTGTGCTCTGCTGGGCAGGTTACCAACACACAGAGTGTTTGAGTTGCTCAGATACATCCCACTGAGTAAACATTTGGTATTCTCACATGATCAGGTGTTTTCCCTCCTGCTCTGCAGAGCACACAAACACAGCTCCTGGGCTGTGATGTGGCCTCTCACAGCTGCAACCAGTGAGCAGTGGTCAGACAGGGAAAACTTCCTCTGCTTTTCAGCAGGTGTGTTCAAATCTCTGCTTGTGTGTAGCTCTCTCCTTCTGGAAGCATCAAGGGTGCCTTTGCCTGAAGAATTTACATTGCCTGGGATTGCAGTGGAAGCAGCAAGGCAGAGTAGATAAGGCACATGGTAAATGGGACAAGAACATGGTAAATGGGACAAGGAGAAGACAGAGTAACAGCTGGTGGCCTGGAAACTGGGAGCCATTAACATATCTCGTCCTCAGGTCAGTTTGTGCCTTTAACATTCAGCAAACACAATAAAGGATCAGTTTTGAAATCTCCTCCATCCTGCTAAGTGTGTAAACCCCTACACCATGGAGCTACCATTTTTCTTGTGTTGCACTTGCTCTGGCATATTTAAAAGCAAATTTTTATTCCTTGCTGTCAAAGGTTTTGTAGCTGTGTAAAATGCCAGGTTTATCCCAAGCCACTCAGCACAGCATGCGATGTTGAGAGCAAGGCATTTTTTCTGGAAGGAGAAAATTGTGGGTTTGAAGCCTCAGGCTGAGAAAGCCAACCTCTTTTACTTCATCCTCTAATCCTTAAGCCTTTCAGCTAAAAAACTGCTTAAGACAGCCATTTCAAATGCTTCTCAAGGAGAGAGGTCTCCTTGACATGGAGATCCACAGGCCATCAGAGGTAGAAGACAATGTGTTAGAGTAGTCTAAGCAGGTCCACTAGGTCAGGTCTTGTGAAGGTCAGGTCTTGCACATCAGCTTTGCTTTCCCAGCCTCCTCAGTTCTGATCATCTCAAGCCAGGATGTTCCTGAATTTGCTAGAATCTGTGTTCCAGCACCAGGGGAGTGTGTGGCTGCACAGGTGAGTGGTAGTAGCTGTGTATTCAGACAATGCTGGCAAGAAGATTCAGGGAATCTTGTTCAGCTTTCTGTCTTACTTTCTAGATGCTAATGCTTTTTAATTGGTTTTCACTCTGATATACACTTTTTAAGGCCTGGCATATACCAGCTGTCACCCTTGACTTGGATTCAGAGTGCAAATACCATAATCATTTTGAAATCAAGCCCTGGATTTCTTCCAGATAAATTTCCAGCATCTGTAAGAGAAAACAGTATCACTTTGCCTGTGAGGTGCTTAGCCATTTTAGGCTCCTGGGATAGAATCACAGAATTCTTTGGGTTGGAAGGGACCTTAAATACAATCTAGTTCCAACCCCTTTGCCATGGGTAGGGATGCCATCCTCTAGACCAGGTTGCTCAAGTCCCCCATCCAACCTGGCCTTGAAACCTTCCAGAGATGGATTTTACATGAAAAAATTTCAGCAGAACTTGAGAGAGTCTAATAATTTTTCATAAGCATGAATGGGTACAATAACTTAGAAATATCTGTACATCAGACACAAATGCAGCAGCCAAGGAAAAGTGAGACTTTCACTTGCAGAAGGCTGTTTTCCAACAGACCTCACAAATAACTGTAAAAATAAGACTCAACTCCCATCAAAAAGGTGCTGAAGAAGTTATTGCACTGACAATAATTTCAGACTTGGGTGAAAACCATCCCCCACATTGCTAAGGGGAAAATTGTGTCTCTAAGAACACATTGTCAAATACATCTGTCCTGTGAAATAAACCAAATTGCTGTATGTGCTGCCTTCTGTTTGAACATGCTTTTCTTTTCAAATCCAAACCCAAGTCTTTCAGACAGCATGTCATGCAGAGACAAAAGTATTGTCAGAGAGAAGTTTCTGAGGGTTTTGGCACCATTCTCTTGCTGCATTTTTTCAAACCTGGAGTTTGACCCCATGCTTTCCTTTATGAAGGTGGCAGGTTCTCTCTTCTGCTTGCAGGACATCCATCTTCCTGATGCTGATAGGAATGTTGGGAGTATGATTAATGTTCCTAATTGTCCCCTTATGCTTTCTACATAACGCTCATGTCACAAAATGCAAAGTACCAAGAAAGAGCTTGCATTTTCAACACATAATCCCCTAGAGACCCAGCAGGATGGTCTCGTTCTCAGTTCAGACAAACGTCAACAACATTGCCAGCATCAACATTGTGGAATCAAGCCCTGCAAGGTATTCAGATGTTAACCCTTACAACAAAAATCTGCCTTGTAAAGCAACTACCAAAAGCAGTCTCCTCTTAATCACATCTTCATGCATTTCTAAGCAGTTGTTCCCATTTCACAAGTCAGAAGACAAGTATCTACCGTGTATGTGACTTCCAGGTTTAAACCAAATCAAGAAAATTAAGCAGGCTTTTTCTTGATTCAAATTCATCATTTACAAAGGTGTTGAAAGAAAAATCCAAACCCTGATGGACTCATATTGCCCTAAAGGCCTCAGCTACCAAAATTAGTACATAGGAGGCAACTGGGTGGCTGATAAAGAGACTCTTCCTCCAGCAGTTCTGCAGAAGCAGCAGCAAGGAGGACTCCTGGTGGTCTCTGGTGGATGCTCACCCCTACACAGGGCTGCAGACTGGGGCAGGAGCCTGCCTTCAACTCCAGACTGGCTTCATCTTTATGCTGCTCTTCCTGCCCTGCCAGGGAGCAGCCACCTTAACCTTCATCAGCACTGGGCTCCAGCTCACAGAGGCTGAAAGTAGATTTATTTTCAGTCTATGTTGTAACTGTTGAGTGAGTGCAGTAATTTTAAGGAAGTTTTCATTGCCCAAGGACAGTACAAGCTCCTGCCATAACCTTGCCCCTCACCCTGTGAGCAGCCTGGCTGCCATCACCTGTAACATGAATATCCCCACACCAGCTCAGGGGGCATGTGAGTTACTGAGGGTGGAAGATAAAGACAGCTCCCAGAAGATCTCTTTTCCATGAAGATGTAGTTAATGTAGGCAACATGGTTCAGAGTGCTGCAGCTGAATACTTTAGGATAAGCTGAATGGATCTCCAGGTTCTACAGTTCTCACTGGAGCCACCAAAATGCAGGTCAAACCACAGCTTGACTCCTTAAAGTCAAGGAGCTGGACTTGGATGATCCTCATGGGTCCCTTCAAACTATGGATATTCTATGGTTCTCTGTTGTGTGACTCTGAATCTCACTGTGAGAGACTGAGCATGGGATTGAGGCACACAGACATTTTACATTATTTGATGTGCTTTCCCCTGGGGTCGCCCACTGAAGCTCTGAGAAGGCTCCCCTGGGTCCTACATCACATCTGCCAGTCCCTGTCAGTGTCTCTGGCCCCATGTATTGTGTGTGGTGACACCCAGCCATTCCTAGGCAACAAGTCCTACTGCAGAAGCTGTCAAATGCAATCTTTAACAGGGCAGAGCTTGGCCAGTTTCCACATTAAAAGACTGAACAAACAGAAGACTCTATTTTAGGAGTCTTTTTTTAAATATTATTTTTAAACTTTTTTTTTTTTTAATAATTGCTCAGAATGTAAAATCTGCGTTGGTCTCCTAAGCAGTTCTGTGGCCAGAGCACAGAGTTTGGGCTTAGCTGACACAGTATTTTTATTGTCTCTATGGAAAGAAGAAAAAGCCCACAGGCATTTGATACAGCTTCCAAAAAGCAGCTAATTCTAAACTGTTTAGAAATTGTTAAATAATTTAACACAAAAAAATATATTTTCCCCAAATGATCCTGTTGCTTTGTTTTGTCTTTGTAATTTGTTTATTTGACAGGCAAAAAAATTGAATGAAATAATGGTTTGTTTGCTATAATTACTGTAATTTACAAATGATTTTAAAAAAAGGAAAAAAAAAAAAGAGCAACTGATAGTGGTGCCATAAATCCCATGTGTTCCTTTTAAAAATCTGAATAATATATTGTCTCGCTCTCTAATGCAATTTTAGCAGTATATTGCCACAGGGCCAAAACAAAATCCAATCGAAAAATCAGTCTATTCCCAGGTTTAAACATCAGACTTAGTGAACAGAATGGTGATTTACCATACACTTGGTTGCAGACACAGGAACACTGAGATGCCAAAGCCACAACTTTCCCTTACTCAGGGCTGGTTAGGAGACAGCCACCAGCACTGTCCCTGTCCTACCTGCCGCCTCCTGGCTGTGTGTTCACCTGGCACAGTTCTGGACAGACAATACACTCGTGGTCACCTGCTCAGGCACAGAGGCACCTGCATTTTCTGGAGAGCAGATTCTGACCATGCCCAGGGCTGTACTTGTAGGTTTACTGGCTTCCCAGATGGCAGACCTACTTTGGAAAGTAATCTCAGGCCACCTTTACAAAGACTGCAAATACACACAAACAAACTGAAGCAAAAACTGTGGTAGTTTTTGAAATCCTCCAAATACA
This sequence comes from Emberiza elegans, assembly GCA_024865655.1. Taxonomy (NCBI): domain Eukaryota; kingdom Metazoa; phylum Chordata; class Aves; order Passeriformes; family Fringillidae; genus Emberiza; species Emberiza elegans. The sequence continues at coordinate 6,495,196 of JALJVW010000084.1, read as the reverse complement.
TCCTCCTTTCTTACCTGTTATTGCAGGTGTCATTTTAGGCACATTCCTGTAGGGTTTACTTCTCTAAGAGGTGGCAGCTACAGAAACCTCCCTTCAATGACCAAAATCTGGGTGAGTACAAACACGGGTCTTGATCCGGGTCTGCAGCTCATGTACTCTGTTCACTAACAACAGATTCTGCCTGGTAAATGTCACTTAACTGGCTGGAGTGAAAACAAGGTTTAAGAAAAAGCAGGGAAATGGCACCCACTGAATTCAGGGCACAGAGACAGTCTGGGGTGTCTCTGGGAACAGACTGAGCAGATAGCCATATGCTAGGAAATATGCTGAAACAAAGGGAATTAGGCTGTGTCCCCTTTTATGGGTGGAAAATGCTCAGAGATGTAGTCTGTGTCTAGCTCATGCAGATTTTTCAATTGCTATTAAAGATGCAAGTGTTTCCCTTGTGTTCCCAATACAGACTCTTAGAAATGGCTCTCGCAGTAGTTCAGATGAAAGAGTTATCAAAAAAAACCTTCCATCTCTTTCAATTGGATGCCACTGCACTGTCTCACCTACTGTGGATTGCACTAGATGACCCTTAGAGTTCCCTTCCAACCCAAATCATTCTATGATTCTATGACCTCACAGGAGTAAAAGACCCTGAAATTTGTTTAACAGAACATCATTATGTAGATTCCCTTCTCATGGTGCACTAGAATGTACTGAATTCTATGACATGCATGGCACATCAGACACACATGATGAGAGCCTGTAGAGACAAAAGGGTCACCATCACGCCAGGAATTAAATGACACATTTGCATGGCCCAGTTAACATGTTTAACTTCCATAACACTTGTTCATTACCACCACATTTACCCAAAACAATGTCTCTTCCCACATTAGGAGGTGCTGTCAAATAAGGACCCTGTTCTGCCTCATCACTGGAGGGATGAAATCTCAGCCTGGACTAAGAAAAATGCTTCTGTTAAATATGTGATCAGCATGTTTGCTTAATACTAAAATCCAGCAAGCTAAACCAAGATGCAGTACAGTAACACATAGACCATTGAAAGTTACTTAAAAGTGGTAAGCTTTTCACTTCATGGTATTTTCACTTTAATTGGTCTTTCCATAGCAAGAAACACAGTAAAATCAAATCAAAGAGTTTATTTGCATAGGAAATAGCAAAAATAGCACCATTAAGAGCTACACAGTAAAGACTTTGTTTAACCCTGGCATTTGTACTTGTTATTTAATTTCATTTTTCAGTAAAGCAGAGGCAAATTTTATCTGCTACTGGGTGAGCAAAGACTCCAAGATTGGCAAAAGCTTATCTCAGCGCTTTAGCCTCAGGGTATGATTCTGGGCTGGTTATCAACAGCTGTGGCTTCTGCTTGGACTGGCCAATTTGGAAGCACCATGCCATATGGAGAATGTGTTAGCAGGGCAGGGTGCCTGTTTTCTGTCTCCAGAAGAGCAGACCAGATTCCCAAACACATTCAGCACTTAGTGCCTGTGTCAGGTCCATTACTCCCATCTCTTACTACAAACTGCTTTGTGCAGAAGAGGTTTGAAACGCAGCTGCCTTGCTGGCTGGCACATATCCGAGGCCTGATTACTTCTCAGATCTGCACTTGGTGGGTGGGCATGGCTTGGTCGGAGGTTTAAGCTCACTAATGACCTATTGTGAAGGTCTTTTCAAACTCCATCCCCTTTTTACTTTGTCTTTGCATTCTCGGGTTGATTTTGGCAATTAGCGGATAGGAAGAAATGGCCACTGTCTGGCTTGTTGCTTTCACCCTCAAACACCATTTCCCCTGTGTTTCTGAACATCTCTTTGCTCTGATCCTTTAATCAGAGATCAACATCCTCCTAGAACAGGCTGCACTATGCACCAGCCCTCTAAGTAATACAACTTGCCAAGTTATTGTCATAGTGGATCAACCAAAACAGTGAATTAGGTCCTAGTTGGCTTCCTGAGTTTTTAATACCAGGGGGCTTTCTATGCTGCTCTGGCTGATTTTTGGGTGAAGCAGTGGTAGGGAACTGTGCAGGTGCTGACATTGCACAGGGGATTTGGCATCCTTAACCTGACAGAGGATAACCTTGCAAATGCATCTCCCTGACAGAGGTAAGTAAGCTCCACTTCTTGGAAAAAAACTCTCCAGTACAGAGAGGTTGAGATCTTCTGTGCATCCCTTCAGGCCTTTACTATGAAATCCCACATAACTCCATGAAAAAGTAGCTCCTATAGAATATTGATTAATTTATCAGCAGAAGAATATTAAATTTAACAGGGATCTTCTGGAAAGCACACACTAGCTGTTCAAAATTGTCCACTGGGAGTTGGATGTACTGGAGATACCTTTTCCAGCTTTGGTATGACTTTATCTTCCTCCCTGCCATGTGGATGGCAAATAGCACCAACAATCCTGTGCCTGTGTGTCACAGTTAATGCTCCAGGCTGCAGGATTTGATTTGAGCTGAAAGGGTGAGGGATAAAGCTTTGGAAAAAATTAATCACATAACAGATAAAAAATTTGGCATTGGAATGGTTTTGCATAAACAGTCACACAACACATTGCTATTATATGCTTTTCAAAAGAGGAAAAAACCCACTTATTTTTAGCATTTTAATATGCCCTGATGTTAAAGAAAACAAACAAAAAAAATAAGTTCACATATCACGTCAAAGATAATAATAATAATAATAATTCATAAAAATAATCTGACCGACCGGCAGCATTTGTTGGCTTTAGAAGGCCTCCCGCGAAAGAAACGCAGCTGAAGACATTGGAGAGCTCTTGGCAGGTGTGAGGAATTCAAGTTTTCAAAACAAGTCTGGGGGTGCTCTCTGCACTCTATGGCCCTTTGACATTGGAGGGCCGGGCAGCCAGGCTTGCATAGTAAGCGCACTGAGAGGGGTCACACTGTCCATTGGCTCCCGGGGGCCCCTGGGGACCTGCCAGACCCGGCACACCAGCTTCACCTTGAGGGCCAGGAGGTCCTGGCATCCCATCTTTGGCATAACCAGGCTCCCCTGGGAGGCCTGAAAGAGAAACAGAATGCCCTGGTGAGTGGTGCCAGGGTGACACGCCAGCATGCAGTACTCAGCAGTGGAACGTCACAGGAGATGGCTTTGCTGCCAAATTGCAGGCAGCAGCTTCCATAGGTTGGGATTTGGCTAGGATGTATCTCAAGGATACAACCAGAGTGTCTCCTCTGAAATAAAGATTTCTACTCCCTATGGGACCTTGGGATTCTCAGCTCCGATATGACTGCTCTTCTGCTATCTCCATGCTGAAGTTGTGGAGATGCATGAGACAACTGAAGACATACAGTCCTCACAGAGAGGAGGTGAGAATGGGAAAGTGGAGGCAAGAGCCAGCCTGGGGAAATAATTCACTGGTGCAGAGCGTAGTGGGCACATTGTTATTTGAAGGCAATGCAAGGCCAGTCTGCCAGATGCAGACAATGGGGTTATGAGGGCTTCCCATAGTTCCTTTCCCAAGAAAGCAGTGGAGGCAAAACTTATCAATGGTGCCTAATTTCAGACTGCAGACAAACTGCATTTGCTTCTGCTTTTTCAGTAATGGTAAAACAGAAGCTGTATCCCCAAGGCACAGGTGTTAAATATGACCTTTTATAACATCTGAAGCTGCCTGAACCTCTTGGTTCAGCTTGGTCACAGGAGGACTCTGCCAAGAACAGAGAAAACACTTTACAGTGCATCTTATAATTAAAGCTTCACTTTGGATTTGACCCAAAGGTCAGTTAACTTAGCTGTAACTGAGATAGTTCATTGTTCTCATTCATCAGGCTGAGGAAATAAAGGTGGCCAGATGTGATGTTAATGATACAGTTCTTCCCTTTGTGCCACATCTTACAGAAATTGTGTCTGTTGTTTTTATGTCATCCTGATCATCTCTCTAATACAGCAGAGAGCTGTGTGCTGGTAGTGGTTCTAAGGGATGTGTTTTGTGGGGTGTTCTGAATAACACACCTGGAATTCCTGGGGGACCCATTTCCCCTCGTTGACCAATGCCAGTGTCTCCTTTCTCACCCTTTGCTCCTCTTTCTCCTGTAGAGAGGGAAAGAAAAAATATGAACTGATGAGTGTGGTCTACAGAACTAAGCACTAGTATAGGTCTTCCATCCACATTGAAGCCAATATATTTGGTAAAAACAGTTCCTAATTGTGGCCAATCCTCTGAGAGAGGTCATTAAGTGGGAATGAAGACTTGCCCCACTCTAGTTCTGGCCAGAGGTGGAACACACCAGTAATTGCTGGTCATATTCAACACCTCTGGTTCAACAGAGGTAGCTTCCAACACCTGCATTTTGAGGACAATTTATAAACTGCTAAAATGAAAGGTTTAATTTATAAATTACTAAAAGGAAAGACCAAAGTCCAGTGGACACATCCTTTTATTGGACTGCCCCAACACACCAAGTTTCACTTACCTTTGGGACCTATTGGCCCAGGGGGACCTTCAGACCCAGTCTGTCCAGGCCGGCCAGGCTCTCCTGGAGGGCCAGTTCTTCCTGGGAGTCCTTCCTTCCCAGGGGGACCAGGAGGTCCTGGTCTGCCATGGGATGCTTTTACCTGTGCAGGCTGTATGTGAGCCAGGATATAGGGTAACTTTGCTGCAAAGAGAGGGAAATGGGTTTATTAGACTGGAAGGACTATGCTCCAAGAGACGGAAAACCAGGACCAGGGGCCCAGTAAATTCCCAGGTACAGTCACAGATCAATTTTCCAGGGCCACCCAATTTTTGTCCCTCCATAATCCATGATTGTGACTCCCTGATCCTCTCTAAATTGTTTAAATCTCATTTCTTGGTAGCCTTCAATTTCTCCTAAATTCCATACTTTATCATAAACCTTTCTCTCATCCTCTGCTCCTTGTCCTCCAAGTATCTGAAATGTCTCTTTCTTTAGTTGTGCAGATGGTGTATCCCTGTTAAACTGGGACCACTGCTGCTCTGAAAAGGAGAGCCTTTTCCTACTGCTTCTGTGATGTAGAGGTGCTACATGGCTGGTCTGTAAGGAGAAAGCTTTTCTTGTTCCAGGCTGTTCCAGACAGGCACACACTGCCTGCCATTTCAGTGCTAAGACCCTGAACAATCATGCTGCTTTTGGCTGGGTTGGAGTTAACTTTCTTCATGGTGGCTGGTATGGGGCTCTGTTTTGGATTTGTGTTGATAATACAGAGATGTTTTTTGTTATTCCTGAGCAGGGCCCACACAGAGCCAAGGCCTTTTCTGCTTTTTGTACAGCCACGCTGGGGAGGAAATTTGGGGTGTTGGGAAGACACACAGCCAGGACAGGTGACCCAAACTGACCAAAGGGGAATTCCAGACCATGTGACATCAAGCTCAGTGTACAAAGTAAGGGAAGGGAGGGAGGGACATTTGCAATGATAGTGTTTTTCTTCCCAAGTAACCATTACCTTTGATGGGGCCCTGCTCTCCTGGAGATGGCAGAACACCTGTCTGCCCATGGGAAGCTGGGAGTTAATTCTTTGCTTTGTTTTGTTTCTGGGTGCAGCTTCTGCTTTACCTATTAAACTGTCTTTATCTCAACCAATGAGTTTTCCTACTTTTACTCGTCTGATTCTCTCCCTGATCCTGCTGGTGGGGGAGAGAGTGAGCAGTGTGTGGGCCTTGGCTGCTGGCTGGGGTTACATCATGACAGCAACCTTGAGAGCTCATAAAACAGTCAACATCACATAAACATTCTACAGAATAGAGGGAGAAGAGGATTCTATCTTCTCTTCATTGATCTTAAATGCTTTCAGACTGGTATGGATATTGAAGACTGAGAGTGTGTAAATAAAATCTGTGAAATGATCACCACGTTTACCTGTGGCATTTTGTGCGTGGAACAAAATGCCTCCAGCTGTGTGTCAGCTGCATCAAGAGCTGGATGAGAAGGACTACAGCTCTGCATCTCACTGTCAATGGGATTAATAGTGGTCTGCAATTCTCATACTTTGAGAGAAACAGCAGCCCATATCCCCTTCAGCCCCTCTTCTTATACTGATGAGTATGAAAAGTCATAGGCAAAAATCATGAACATTTCTTCTCCAGTTGGGACCTCAAAAGAAAGTTTATGATCTACTCTGATTACTTTCTGTGCTATTGCTGGGAAAATCACAGCCTGGGGAACTGTAAAGCACATTTCATTTCACACATCTTCCAAGCACTCCAGTCATCTCAAAACAATCCTGAATGACCTTGGGGACTCCTGATTTCTGAGTCCCATAGATTTTTCACTCTCTTGGTGGCTGTGCAAGTGAGTTTCTACTTCCTGCTGGATTGCAGGAGCTCTAGTCTTGGAGCTCCTTGTTCTGCCTGCTGTCTTAGGGGGCTGCTTGTCCTGCACATAACCATTCTGACAATTGAAGACTGGTGCAAAGAAGGCATTCTGTTCTTCATCCTTTTCCTCATTCTTTGTGATCATAATCAACCCTGCATCTGGTAAAAATGGAGAATGTCCTTGGCATTCCTTTGTCATTTATCCTCTTAAACAAACAATATTTATTGTCTTTTACAGTAGTGGCCAGATGAAGTTCTAAGGGAGCTTTTGCCTTCCTGATTTTCTATCTACATGAGGTGGGAGCCAAGGGGTGGGACAGCCCGTGGGTGGGAAAATCAGTTTGGCAAGGCACAGGGTTTCTTTGGGGATGTTTATGGGAGGAACACATGATGGGAGAAGGAGAGATGCAGGCCATTGGGACAGGAACAAGCGTAGGCAAAGTCAAGGGGGAAAGGACAAAAAAAAGCCTTTGTATTCAAGGGGGTCTCCATGTCTCTCCGCGACAAGGGGCAGCTGTGCCCATCAGGCCTTTGTGACCCGCGGTTGCATCATGCCCAGTGGCCATTGTGACACGGGTCCATGACGTGACACGGAGGGCTCTTGTAGGGCCAAACCCCTCGTGTTGTCACTCTCAGGAGAGCAGCTCTCTGAGGAGGCAGCAGCTCTCTCACGAGGCAGCAGCTCCTCAGGAGGAAGCAGCTCTCCCGGGAGATCTTGGCCAGTGTTCCTAAGCGCACTGCCAAGATGTCTAAGAGAAGGGAAGAGAACGCCCACTGCCAGTCCCGTGAGGGGCAGCCGCTGCTGTCCAAGCGGCGACAGGTGAGGGATGGGAATGGAGGGAAAGGCTGCAGTGGCAGCTGGGGGAGGGCTGGGGGCAGAGAGCGGCAGCCAGGCCTGGCTCCAGGCCTTGCTCTGGGGAGGAGCCGGTGCCAGGACGGCCTGGGTGAGGGAATGGCCCAGAGACAGCGAGCGCAGCTGGGAACCCAGCCTGGCCTGGCTGCTGAGGTCAGCACCTGCCTTGGGACCAGAGCTGGGCACACCAACATGAGGAGGTACAGTGTGCCCATAGAGCCGCCTCCATCTCTCACCTGCCCCTGCTTCCCACAGGTGCCCCAGAGGCCGCCGCAGGCAGCAGCGGAGGTCACATGGGTGACCATCACGCCCCTCCATGGGGACAGACCGGTCCCCAGATTGGTCACCTCATTGAGATCCACAGGACTTGGATCTCAGGAGGACAGCCAGGAGGGAGGGCACTCACTGCCCTACAGTGGCACAGTCACACGGCCAGCAAGGTTGTCTGTATCAGACTTGCCACCTCTCCATGGCCCTCCACTGACAGTGATACCTCCGTGGCTGCTCAGCCCTGAAATGCCAAGAGCAGCCTCGGCAAGGGTCAAGATGCCCCCTCTGCCAGCAGCCCCAGAAACCTCTGGGAAGAAGACCCAGAGCATGGTCCAGGGGCTCCATGGCCAGGCGCTACCGAGAGCTTGTGCCACCTTCTGTACTGGGCCCTATGGCTGCTGACAGGGCCCAGGAAACACCTTCCCCAGACAGCACAGCTGAAAGCGCCTGGAGAGGGTCAGCAGCAAGGCAGGGCCATCGCCTGCCACCCCTGCAATGTGTGGGTGCCATGCCGCTCTGCACAGGGACCCAGCCTGCCTGGAAGCTCCGGGGGCACTGAGAAAGAGGAGCTCACTGAGGTGCAGGATGTGCACAAGGGCAAAACATCCAGAGACCTGTTTAGAGGCCTTGCCCTGTGCCTCTGTGAAGACACTTCCATCAAGTCCACGTGCACCCAGGAGCAGTCAAGTCTGTGCCAAGAGAGAGATGCAGAGCCCCAGGTGCTGCCCAGCACTCCCGGATGGACTGCAGGCTGCACAGGAGAAACGGGAAACTCCTCTGAGCTCCTGTCTCCTGCCCTGATGGCAGAGCTGTGCCCTGGCTCTGACAACTCATGGCATGGGGACACTTCTCTACAGGAGCCAGTGGAGAAGTGGGAGGAGGAAGAGCTCCCAGACCCAGAGGCTGCAGGAGATGCGGTCCGTCACCCATGGAGTGTGTCACTTGCCCCATTGAAAGAGAAAATGACAGTGGCCACAGCTTCTCCTTTGGCTGGCAATCCCTGGGATGAGGGGCCCATTGCGATTTTCCCCATCTCAGAGGCTGCGGAAACCTCAGGCCTCTCCACTTCATCTTCATCTGGAGCTGCCTGTGAGGAGAGGGGAACTTGTTGGTCAGCAGAGCAAAGTGCACAGGGCAAGCTGCTGTTCATGGAGACAGAGGGTGCTTCAGATCCCCTTCTGCACATCAAGGCAGCGGAGCTGGAGGAGCTGGAGGAAGACATTCTCTCCTCCCTTCATGAAGAAAGCACCTTGATGCCTCACAGCCTTTGCACCTTGACAAAGGGCTGTGCAGGAGAGACCGAAATCTATGCACAGCTCATGCCTCCTGACCTGTTTGCAGAGCTCTGGTCTCTCATTAACAAGGACATGCCATACCAGGACACTCGTGTAGAAGAGTTACTGGCAAAGTGGGAGGAAGGGGAGCTCCCTGATAGAGATGCTGCAGGAGAGGGGGACAGTGAGCCAGAATGTGCATTGTCTCTCCTCGTGCAAGACAAAGAAACAGACCCAGGAGCTTCTCCCCTGGACAGTGATCCTTCTTGTGAGGGGCACAGTGAGCCTCTCCCCCTGACACTGCCCAGAGACCCAAAGATGATTTTTTTCACCATGCCAGCTAAGCACATGGAGGACCCAGATGCAGCATGCATGGAAGCTGGCTGTTCCCAGGCCAGCCTTGACCAGGAAAATCCCAGTGGGCCGGCAGTGCTGCCAGGGGCTTGCCCAGTGCCTTCCCAGCCCCTGGCATGCTGTGTTCCTTCTACCACCACAAACATGACCACAGTATCGCAGCCTCCGGCCCCACGGCGATGGCGCTCCATTGTCAAGACGGCCCGGCGGGCACTGAGGCGGCTTTTCTCCTTCAGCTGCCTCAGGGGGCAGCCAGAGGATTGAGCCCTCCTGCCAGCATGTGAGAGGTGGTGTGAAGTTCCCTCATTTGCCTCATGGCCACCTCAAGGACAGACATTGGGACCCTGAGGACCCTGGTCAGAATTCTGGCCTGCCGGTGGTGGATGAACGCCAAAGATCCTGAGGCCCCTGAGCAGAGTTCTGGCCTGCCAAGTGATTGTTCACAGCGGTGTCTGCAGTGACTGCTTCTAGCAGGGCCTGCCAGGGGTGACGTGCCCTATATGCTTGTGCCTGCTTCTTGAAAATAGCCCAGGAATTTTCCCACCTCTTGGCCAGATGGACTTGCTGGGGCAACTTTGGTAGCCCCCCATGGAAAATATGTCTTTTGCTCCACTACCACTATGACAGACAGACTGAGATGGAAGAATCCTCCCTCTCAAGGACTGAGACATGAGACACCTATATGGAGAAGCTCCTCCCTCCCAAGGACTGAGATTGAAACCTCTAACACATGGAGGTGTGTGGAGGAGCCACCCTGACTAAAGCCAGATATTTGCTTGCAGGTGAGGCCATTGGACCAAGAAGACAATGGTTCTTGCCTACTGCTGAGAATATGGACTGCTACATCTATTCTTCATTGTATCTGTTTCTCCCCCTCAGCAATTTTCAAACACTTACCTGTTTCCCCCTTAATGATTTATCATAATAAAAACCCCTGAGTTAACTAGAGACTTCAAGATCTCTCTGATGTGACTAGGTGAACCCCATCAGGTGGACAACAAAGACTTTGTCTCTCTACATTTGGTAGCTGTATTCCCTGTCTCTTTCTCCCCCCTCTTTTCTAATATTTTCTTTTCCCTAATTCCTTTACCACATTTGCTGTGGTCATTCAATAAAGGTGCATTTGTTTTGATTGATACTTCCATCCCCTTTCTGTGTTGGTTTTTTGCACTCTGAGATCAGTAGAACACCATCACGACTCCCTGCTCATAGAGTGGACTGTGACACCGCACCAGGCACATCCCAAGAGATTGCTGCTCACCCTCAGTCCACACAGCTCCCAGAGGCAATGGCACAGGGAGGCTTGTAGTGAGTGCACTGATGGATGGACAGATCAATGGACAGATGCTTGGATGGATAATGCCCAAGGCAACCACTTGCCACAGGTAGGTCCTGCTGCTGACCCCAGCCCACCACTCCCCAAGCCAACTACAAGGCAGCCTGGTCAAAGAGAGCCAGCTAAGGAAGGGTGGCATTGCTGCCTTGTTGAAACCCAGAGAAGCTGAATTCAGGCCCTGGCTGCAGTGTGGGGGCGCATTCCCACCTGTGCCCAGGCCACATTAGGAGCTGAGGAATGCTCCTTGGACCTCAGCATTGCAGGCAAAGGAAGGCACGCCCATCCTCCTTTTGAATGGCCCATAGGAGAATGCCTCCTTGGATCCTCACAACATGGACTGGAGAAAAGGGCTAACCCCAGAAGACTGATCCGGGGACCCCACCTCCATCTCCATAGGATCCACTGGGACCTGTCACAACTGAGAAGCCCAGGGTGAGGAACAACCCACAGGATGCTGTGGGAGCCAAGCGTGGTGTCTGTTTTCTTCTTGATGTCTCCATCCCTGCCCCCTCCTTCCCCTTGTTCTTCCAGCCTCTCTCCTTCTCATCCTTCTCTTTTGTCTTCCTTTCTATCTCTCTACTTCACATTTATTGTTAAATAAATTTTTGTTGTTGACTTTGGTACATGGCCTTGTTGGCACCTTAATTCACACCGAGTCATCTCTCACTAATGGTGCTTAACAGGGGCACACATCTGGGCACAACCCAAGAGCTGTGCCCCCCAGTGCCCCACAGAGGGACAATCACTGCCCTGGTCCTGCTGGCCACACTCATGCTTACAGAGATGGCCACTGGCCTTCTTGCACATGTGGGCACACACCAGGCTCATGTTCGGCCACTGTCAGCCTGCAGCGCCAGGGCCTTTCCTGCTGGGCAGCTTTCCAGCACCTCTGTCCACAGCCTGGGGCACTGCAGGGCCTTGATGGGACACAAGGGCAGGACCCAGTCCTTGGTCTTCCTGAACCTCATCCTGCTGGCCTGGCACCATTGATCAAGCCTGTCCACATTCTCCCAAAGAGCCTTCCTAGCTTCCAGCACACTGACACTGCAACCCACCTTGGTTTATTCAGAAATTTACAACTGTGGGTATACTCCATGCCCTTGGCCACATCAGCAGGACAAGTATTAAACAGGACTGATCCCAGGAGACACCACTACTGATTGGATGCCACCTGGATGAGACACCATTCACCACCACACTGTGGGGCCCAGTCCCAACTGTTCTTAACCCAGCAGAGAGTGCACCTTCCCAAGCCCTGCCCTGGTGGCTTTTTCAAGACTCTACTGTCTTGAAAAGTCAGAAGTCAAAAGCTTTGCTCAAGTCCAGGGAGACTCCATGCCACTTCTCCCTCAGACTAGAAGTGGGTCACCCACTAATTAAAGGATATCATGTTGCTCAGGCAGGACCTGCCTTTCCTACACCCATGCTGGCTGGGCCTGATCCCTCAGCTGTCCTCTCTGGGCCCTGTGATCCCCCTCATGATGATCTGCTCCAGAACCTTGCCAGGCCCTGAGCTAAGGCTGACAGGCCTGCAGTTCCCAGCATCCTCCCTGCAGCCCTTCTTGGGCATGGGTGTCACACTGCCACCTCCAGTCATCTGGGACCTCCCAAGAGGCCAGGACTGATAATAAAAGGCAGAGAGCTGCTTAGCAAGCTCTTCTGCCGGCTCCCTGAATGACCTTGGGGAACTCCTGGCAAGCCCCATAGATTTGTCACTCTCTTGGTGGCTGTGCAAGTGAGTTTCTTCTTCCTCCTGGATTGCAGGAGCTCTAGTCTGCTCCTTGTTCTGCCTGCTGGCTCAGGGGGCTGCTTGTCCTCCACATAACCATTCTGACTATTGAAGACTGGTGCAAAGAAGGCATTCAGTTCCTCATCCTTTTCCTCATTCTTTGTGATCATAATCAACCCTGCATCTGTTTAAAATGGAGATTTTCCTTGGCATTCCTTTGTTATTAACCTTCCTTAAGAAACATATTTATTGTCTTTTACAGTAGTGGCCAGATGAAGTTCTAAGGGAGCTTTTGCCTTCCAGTTTCTCTTTCTACATGAGGTGGGAGCCAACAGGGGTGGGACAGCCCTTGGGTGACAAAATCAGTTTGGCAAGGCACAGGGTTTCTTTGGGGATGTTTAGGGGAAGAACACATGATGGGAGACTGTTCTTTTTGGCTTGCTGTGTGGGTGGAGAGATGCAGGCCATTGGGACAGGAACAAGGTGGGTAGATGCAAAGTCAAGGGGGAATGATGGGAGAAGGGAGAGATGCAGGCCAATGGGAGAGGAACAAGCATAAGCAAAGTCAAGGGTGAAAAGCCAAAAAAAAGGCCTTTGCGACCAAGGGCGCTCCATGTCTCTCCATGAGCAGAGATGGCTGTGCCCATCAGGCCTTTGTGACCCACGGTTGCATCATGCCCAGAGGCCATTGTGACACAGGCCCAAGCTGTGACACGGAGGGCTCTTGTAGGGCCAAACCCCTCGTGTTGTCACTCTCAGGAGAGCAGCTCTCTGAGGAGGCAGCAGCTCTCTCACGAGGCAGCAGCTCCTCAGGAGGAAGCAGCTCTCCCGGGTGATCTTGGCCAGTGTTCCTCAGAGCACAGCCAAGATGTCCAAGAGAAGGGAAGAGAACGCCCACAGCCAGTCCCGTGAGGGGCAGCCGCTGCTGTCCAAGCGGCGACAGGTGAGGGATGGGAATGGAGGGAAAGGCTGCAGTGGCAGCTGGGGGAGGGCTGGGGGCAGAGAGCGGCAGCCAGGCCTGGCTCCAGGCCTTGCTCTGGGGAGGAGCCGGTGCCAGGATGGCCTGGGTGAGGGAATGGCCCAGAGACAGCGAGCACAGCTGGGAACCCAGCCTGGCCTGGCTGCTGTGGTCAGCACCTGCCTTGGGGCTAGAGCTGGGCTCACCAACATGAGGGGGTACAGTGTGCCCATAGAGCCGCCTCCATCTCTCACCTGCCCCTGCTTCCCACAGGTGCCCCAGAGGCCGCCGCAGGCAGCAGCGGAGGTCACATGGGTGACCATCACGCCCCTCCATGGGGACAGACCGGTCCCGAGATTGGACACCTCATTGAGATCCACAGGACTTGGATCTCAGGAGGACAGCCAGGAGGGAGGGCACTCACTGCCCTACAGTGGCACAGTCACACGGCCAGCAAGGTTGTCTGTGTCAGACTTGCCACCTCTCCATGGCCCTCCACTGACAGTGATACCTCCGTGGCTGCTCAGCCCTGAAATGCCAAGAGCAGCCTCGGCAGGGGTCAAGATGCCCCCTCTGCCAGCAGCCCCAGAAACCTCTGGAAGAAGACCCAGAGCATGGTCCAGGGGCTCCATGGCCAGGCGCTACCGAGAGCTTGTGCCACCTTCTGTACTGGGCCCTATGGCTGCTGACAGGGCCCAGGAAACACCTTCCCCAGACAGCACAGCTGAAAGGGCCTGGCGAGGGTCAGCAGCAAGGCAGGGCCATCGCCTGCCACCCCTGCGATGTGCGGGTGCCATGCCGCTCCTGCACAGGGACCCAGCCTGCCTGGGAGCAGTGGGGGCACACTGGGAAAGATGGGCTCGCTGAGGTGCAGGATGTGCACAAGGGCAAAACATCCAGAGACCTGTTTAGAGGCCTTGCCCTGTGCCTCTGTGAAGACACTTCCATCAAGTCCACCTGCACCCAGGAGCAGTCAAGTCTGTGCCAAGAGGCAGATGCAGAGCCCCAGGTGCTGCCCAGCCACCCTGGCTTGCCCGAAGGCTGCACAGGAGAAATGGGAAACTCCTCTGAGCTCCTGTCTCCTGCCCTGATAGCAGAGCCGCGCCCTGGCTCTGACAACTCCTGGCATGGGGACACTTCTCTACAGGAGCCAGAGGAGAGGTGGGAGGAGGAAGAGCTCCCAAACCTGGAGTCTGCAGGAGATGGTGTCAGCGACCCATGGAACATCTTGCTTGCCCCATGGAAAAAGAAAAAGGCAGTGGCAGCAGCTTCTCCTTTGGCTGGTGATCCTTCGGACGAGGGGCCCAGTGCACTTTTCCCCGCCTCAGAGGCTACGGAAACTTCAGGCTTCTCTACTTCATCTTTGTCTGGAGCCACCTGTGATGAGAGGGGAACGCGTTGGCCAATAGAGCAAAGTGCCCACAGCAAGTTGCTCTTCATGGAGACAGAGGGTGCTTCAGATCACCTTCTGCACATTAAGGCAGAGGAGCTGGAGGAGTTGGAGGAAGACATTCTCTCCTCCCTTCATGAAGAAAGCACCTTGATGGCACACAGCCTTTGCACCTTGACCAGTGACTGCGCAGGAGAGACCGAAATCTATGCACAGCTCATGCCTCCTGACCTGTTTGCAGAGGCCTGGTCTCTATTTAACAACAAGGACATGCCATACCAGGACACTCGTGTAGAAGAGTTACTGGCAAAGTGGGAGGAAGAGGAGCTCCCTGACAGAGACGCTGCAGCAGAGGGGGACAGTGAGCCAGAATGTGCATTGTCTCCCCTCGTGCAAGACAAAGAAACAGAGCCAGCAGCTTCTCCCCTGGACAGTGATCCTTCTGGTGAGGGGCACAGTGAGCCTCTCCCCATGGCACTGCCCAGAGACCCAAAGATGTCGTCTTGCACCTTGCCAGCCAATCCCACGGAGGAGCCTGATGCAGCATGCATGGAAGCTGGCTGTTCCCAGGCCAGCCTTGACCAGGAAAATCCCAGTGGGCCTGCAGTGCTGCCAGGGGCTTGCCCAGTGCCTTCCCAGCCCCTGGCATGCTGTGTTCCTTCCCCACCACAAACATGACCACAGTCCCGCAGCCTCCGGCCCCACGGCGATGGCGCTCCATTGTCAAGACGGCCCGGCGGGCACTGAGGCGGCTTTTCTCCTTCAGCTGCCTCAGGGGACAGCCAGAGGATTGAGCCCTCCTGCCAGCATGTGAGAGATGGTGTGAAGTTCCCCTCATTTGCCTCATGACCATCTCAAGGACAGACACTGGGACCCTGAGGACCCTGGTCAGAATTCTGGCCTGCCATGGTGGATGAACGCCAAAGATCCTGAGGCCCCTGAGCAGAGTTCTGGCCTGCCAAGTGATTGTTCACAGCGGTGTCTGCAGTGACTGCTTCTAGCAGGGCCTGCCAGGGGGTGATGTGCCCTATATGCTTGTGCCTGCTTTGCGACAATAGCCCAGGAATTTTCCCACCTCTTGGCCAGATGGACTTGCTGGGGCAACTTTGGTAGCCCCCCATGGAAAATACGTCTTTTGCTCCACTACCACTATGACAGACAGACTGAGATGGAAGAAGCCTCCATCTCAAAGACTGAGACAAGAGACACCTATATGGAGAAGCTCCCCCCTCCCGAGGACTGCGACTGAAAGCTCTTACCCAGGGAGCTATGTGGAGCAGCTGACCTGACCAAACCGAGATATTTGCCTGCAGGTGTGGCCATTGGACCAAGAAGACAATGGTTTTCACCTACTGCTGAGAATATGGACTGCTCAGCAATTTTCAAAACACTTACCTGTTTCCTCCTTGATGATTTATTATAATAAAAACCCCTGAGTTAGAGACTTCGAGATCTCTCTGATGTGACTAGGTGAAATCCATCAGCATGACAACGAAGACTGTCTCTCTCTGCATTTGGTAGTTATATTCACTCCCTGTTTCTCCCCCCTCTTTTCTAATATTTTCTTTCCCTTAATTCCTTTACCACATTTGCTGTGGTCATTCAATAAAGGTGCATTTGTTTTGATTGATACTTCCATCCCCTTTCTGTGTTGGTTTTTTGCACTCTGAGGTCAGTAGAACACCATCACGACTCCCTGCTCATAGAGCAGATTGTGACACCGTACCAGGCACATCCCAAGAATTTGCTGCTCACCCTCAGTCCACACAGCTCCCAGAGGCAATGGCACAGGGGGGCTTGTAGTGAGTGCACCGATGGATGGACAGATCAATGGACAGATGCTTGGATGGATAATGCCCTAGGCAACCACTTGCCACAGGTAGGTCCTGCAGCTGACCCCAGCCCACCACTCCCCAAGCCAACTACAAGGCAGCCTGGTCACAGAGAGCCAGCTGAGGAAGGGTGGCATGGCTGCCTTGTTGAATCGCAGAGAAGCTGACTTTAGGCCCCGGCTGCAGTGTGGGGGCGCATTCCCACCCGGTGCCCAGGCCACATTAGGAGCTGAGGAATGCTCCTTGGACCTCAGCATTGCAGGCAAAGGAAGGCACGCCCATCCTCCATTTGAATGGCCCATAGGAGAATGCCTCCTTGGATCCTCACAACATGGACTGGAGAAAAGGGCTAACCCCAGAAGACTGATCCAGGGACCCCACCTCCATCTCCATAGGAGCCACTGGGACCTGTCACAACTGAGAAGCCCAGGGTGAGGGATGGTCTTGTCTGGGATGCTGTGGGAGCCAAGCGTGGTGTCTGTTTTCTGTCTGTCTCCATCCCTGGGCCCCTCCTTCCCCTTGTTCTTCCAGACATCTTCTCCTTCTCATCCTTCTCTTTTCCCCTTTCCATCTCTCTACTTCACATTTTCCTCTTAAATAAATTTTCCCTGATTTTCTTTGGTTTCCTTTTTCCTTAATTCCAGGGAGTTTCTCTACCCCTTTCTATCTCTCTACCCCACATTTCTTGTTAAATAAAATCCCAGTTGTTGATGTTTGTAGATGATCTCCTGAGCACCTTAATCCACACAGAGGCATCAGAGATGTAATCACGTCTTGGTTTGGAAAGACAGGTGTCTGCTGAGGAAGGCAGGAGCCTCCTCTGAAATGGAGAATGTAAACCCTCCCACCCCTCTGAATTGCTCTCAATTTTTAAAATTAGGGGCTCTCAGGCAAAACATATGGGATCAGGACATACCAGTTCTTTACTAGGGAAGAAAACAAATAAAAGGATTAAATAAACAATGTAGTACACTAGAACAACACTGACAGAGCCAGAACCTGGACCTGACACCCTGTGGGTCAGGGTGTTGGTACCAGTCCAATTAGAAATGTGGTTGCAGTCCTCCTGAAGTGTCAGGGGTGGTTCTGTTGGAGCAGGGGGTCCTGTAGAGAAGGATGCATTCTTCCTCCAAAGATCCAGTGGAAGAAGAGGCAGCTGCTGTTCCTCTGGAGAATCCAGTGGAGAAAGCCGTGCTGGTGTCTCCAAACCTCTGGATTCCAGCTGGGTAGCAAGGCTTGGCACCTCCCTCTGGGCAGAACATCTCACAATGGGATGTTACAGTTCTTATCAGTCATGCAGTGACATTCCATAGTCTGTTATCAGCAGATGTCCCCTCCAGAGGGAGGAGTGATTGTGGTGACTCAAAGAGAGTGATAAGGCAAACTGCCCACTTGACAAAAGTCAACTACCATACAGATGGTAATAGACTACATCTTGCCTTGCCATCTGGACCATCCCACATTAATGGGGCACACTTCTGCACACAGCACTCGAGGTGTGGCCACACCAGTGCCCAGCACAGAAGGACAATAAATGCCCTGGCATCTGCTGCCTACACTATGGCAGACAAAGAATACAAGGATGGCACTGGCATATTCCTGAACCAAGACTGGTGCATAGAACCCATCCATTCCCCACTTTTCACCACCAGTAAATAAAGTTGCATCTGGAAATTCTCCTTGGCTTTCTTTTGTTATAGTTCTTTTTCAAAACCACAATGTTTATAGTCTTTCACAGTAGTGACTCGATTAAGTTCAAATGGAGTTTTTCCTTTCTCATGATCTCTCTACATGGGGTTGAGGCCGAAGGCTGGGACTCATGGTGATGTGGGTGGGCAAAGTGCTTTGGCACTTTGGCACAGGGTTTCTTTGGGGATGTTTTGGGGAGGAACACACAGGTAAGGAAGAACAAGAGAGAGATGCAGGACATTAAAAGAGGAACAAGTGTAGGCAAAGTCAATGGGAAAGGGCTTTAAAAAGCCTTTGTGTCCAGGATCACCAGCATGGAAACCGCCAGCAAGGCCTATGGGGGAAAGGGTGCGGCCATGCCCACCAGGCCTCTGTGACCCAGCGGTGACATGGTGCCCAGAGGCCATTGTGAGGTGGGTGCATGTCATGAACATTGGGGCTATAAATACCCTGCAGTAGCCACTCCCAGGAGAGCAGCTCTCTGAGGAGGCAGCAGCTTCTCTGGAGGCAGCAGCTCACCTGGGAGATTGTGGCCAGTGCTCATCAGAGCACTCCCACAATGTCAAAAAAGCAAGAAGCGAATTCTCATGGCCTGCCCCGTGAGGGGCAGCCACTGCTGTACCGGCGGCGGCAACAGGTGAGGGCTGGGGAAGGAGGGACAGCCTGCAGTGGGACCTGGGGGAAGCCCTGGGGCAGAGACAGCCAGGCCTGGCACCAGGCCGTGCTCTGTGCAGGGCCCAGCCCTGGGATGGCCAAGGCACAGCAACGGCCCAGCCTGGCTGCTGTGGCCAGCACCTGCCTTGGGGCCAGGCCCGGGCTTGCAGGCACGTGGGGGACATTGTGCCCACACAGCCACCTCCATCCCGTGCCTCTTCCTGCTTCCCAAAGGTGACCCCCAGGCAGCCACAGGCAGCACCTCAGGTCACCTGGACCGCCATCCCACCCATCCCTGGGGACAGGCCCACTCTGCTCCCCATCCGGTCCCGGAGCCCCAGCATGTCCTGCACAGGCAGGGGCAGCCAGGAGGGCGGGCACTCAGTGCCCTGCAGCCGTGTCACAGGGCCACAGAGATTGTCCGTGTCAGACTTGCCACCTCTCCACGGCCCTCACTTGACACTGGCACCTCCACGCCAGCTCAGTGGTCAAAGCTCAAGGGCATCCACTGACCGCGTTCAGCTGCCCCCTCTGCCAGCAGCTGCAGCCTCTGGGTCCTCTCCCAGAGGCACAGCTCGTGCTGTGGGCCCCATGGCCAGGGGCCAGCCAGAGCGTGTGCCACCTCCTCCATGGGGCACTCTGGCTGCAGGCAGAGCCCAAGGAACACCTTCCCTGGGGAGAAGAATGGAAGGGCTCTGGCAGGGGTCAGTGGCAAGGCAGGGCCATCACCTGCCACCCGTGACACCTGCACGGGTGGCGTGCCGCTCTGCACTGGGGCCCAGCCAGGTTGGCAGCACCTGGGACAATCCGAGATGGAGGAGCTGATTGAGGTGCAGGCAGGGCATGGTGGCAACACCTACAAAGACCCTTATGAAGGCCTGGGCCCTGTGCCCTATTAGAAGACAGGTCCATGGTATCCACCTGCACCCGCCAGAAGTCAAATGCCCTCCAAGAGATGGATGCAGAGCCCCATGAGCTGCCCAGTGCTTGCAGCTCAACCACAGGCTCCACAGGAGAGGCAGCAAAGTGCCCTGAGCTCTTGTGCCCTCCCAAGTTGGCCGAGCAGAGCCCAGCCTCTGGAGACCCGCAGCCCAGTAGCACTTCCCTAAAGGAGCTGGAGGAAAAGCAGGAGGAGGAAGTGCTCCCAGAAATTCAGGCTGCAGGGGAGCAGAACAGGGACCTGCAGAGCGTTTCGCTTTCCCTGTTGAAAAAGGTGAAGGTAGAGGAAGACGTTTGTGCCCTGGCTGGAGATCCCTGGGACGAGAGCCACAGCCAACTCCTCTTCACATCAGACCCTGAGGAAAGCTCAAACTTCTCAGCTTCTCCTTTGTCTGGAGTGTCTGATGAAGAGAGGGCAGCTTGTGCGACGGCCAAGCACGCTGCACTTTACACACAGCTGTGCATGGTGACTGATGATTTGCTAGAAACAATGCGGAAAAAGAGAGAGTTGCTGGAGAGGCTGGCGGAAGAGAAACTCTATGCAGAGCTCTTTGGAGACATCTTCTCCTCCGCAAGCAATGAAGAAAGCCCCATGACATCCAGCTGTGACCTCAGGGATCCATCAAGTGCCAGCCTGGAACCAGATGCAGGCCCCTCAGTACCACACAGCCCTTGCAGCGTCACCAAAGATGCCGCGGCAGAGACACACAGCTTCTCGGAGCTTGTGTCTCCTGAGCTGTTGGTACACTCAGGGTCTGCCTCTGAGGATTCACTGTCCCTGGAAACTCTTCTGCACGAGTTCCAGGAGAAGTCAGAGCAAGAAGAAGTGGCGGGAGAAAGGGACAGACCGATAGAGAGACCAATGTCCATCCCGCCACGGGAAAAAGAGTTCGAGCCAGCACCTACTCTTCCATACAGTGACCTCAGCCACCAGGGGCACAGCGAGCCTCTCCCCAGGGCACTGCGCCAAGAGCCAAAGGGGTTTGCGGGTTGTCCCTCACCTGCCAATGCTGTTGGTGAGGCCGAAGCAGCAGGCATGGAGGCTGGGCGTGCCCAGGCCACCCCTCCCCAGGAAAAGCCCTGCGGGGATGAGCCGCCGGCAGGAGCTTGCCCGGTGCCTGCCCAGCCCCTGGCACGCAGCGTTCCTGCTTGCCCCGCTGGCAGCGCAGCCGTCCCGCAGCCCCGGGACCCAGGGCCATGGCGCTCCATGGCCAAGAGGACCCGGCGGGCTCTGCGCCGCCTTTTCTCCTTCAGCTGCCTCAGGGGGCAGCCAGAGGAGTGAGCCCGGGGCCAGCAGCAGGACGATGGCCAAAGATGCCGGCTCAACCTGGGGACACCCAGCTCCCAGGGACAGTGGCACGTCCCAGAGGAAATGGCTCCAGGGAGATGAAAAAACGGGATGCATGAATGGATGGGTGGATTGTGGCCAAGGCAAACACTTGCTGAAGGTAGGTCCTGCCGTTATATGTAAAAGTTAGGTCAAATTAGGGAATAGTTCAATTATATTCTATTAATGATGATATGTGAATTTTATTGTTTTTTGGGGGGGATAGCTGATTAGAATGTTCTAGGTGAAGTGTCCAGGGTTTGGTGGGACAGTGGTCTGGCGGGGCAAGGCAAGGTCAAAGAGAGATTGGATAGAAGATCTGAGCAATTGTTCAAAGCCCTGCAGAAACACTTGGTCCAGAATGAATGGCGTTAAAGACCCATGAGAAGCCTGGAAATGGACCAATCACCATGCGGATCCAAAATGGACCAAAGCCGGACTCAGAGGGGGCTATCAATGGGGGGAGTTTGGTTGAGTCGAGGTTCCTCTTTCCACTTGTTTTGTGGGGAGAAGCCAGTGCACTTGGGGCTAGCGCACTGTTCTGCTTTTGGCTGGCTGTGGGGGTGCCTGGGCTTATCCTGAGTACTCCGTTCCTTGCAGCTATTTTAATAAGCGAGTACCTCTTTCTCCAGGGAAAGTTTGGCCTCGTTCATATTCATAACACTGCTGCTGGCCCCAGCCCTTCAGCCCAAGCCAACAGCAAGGCAGCCTGGTCAGGGAGAGTTGGCTGAGGAAGGATGGCAGCGCTACATTTAAAAAAATCCCACAGAAGCTCACTTTAGGCCCAGGCCGCATTTGGAGCTGAGAAATGCTCCTTGGGCCTCAGCATTGCAGGTCAATAAAGGCAAACCCATTCTCTTTTCACAGGGCAATTAGGAAAATGCCTCCCTGGCTACCTGCATCATGGACTGGACAAAGGTGTTAAGTCCAGATGATTGACCTGGTGTCCTCAACTCCAGAAGAAACACCAGGACCCCAGTGCAGGGAAGTGCAGGGAGGGGATGGACCAAAGGGATGCTGCTGGCAGCAAGCATCTTGGACTGTCTGCTGTCAGACATCTTCACCTCCCCACTCCAGCCGCGCTCTTCCCCACAACCTTCCAACCCCACTCTTCCTCTCCCTACCCCTTCCCTGATTTTCTCCCTCTTTCCTTCTCACTTTCCTATTTCCTACCCCTTTCTATCTCTCTACCCCACATTTCTTGTTAAATAAAATCCCAGTTGTTGATGTTTGTAGATGATCTCCTGAGCACCTTAATCCACACAGAGGCATCTCTTAGTAATCACGTCTTGGTTTGGAAAGACAGGTGTCTGCTGAGGAAGGCAGGAGCCTCCTCTGAAATGGAGAATGTAAACCCTCCCCACCCCTCTGAATTGCTCTCAATTTTAAATTAAGGGGCTCTCAGGCAAAACATATGGGATCAGGACATACCAGTTCTTTACTAGGGAAGAAAACAAATAAAAGGATTAAATAAACAATGTAGTACACTAGAACAACACTGACAGAGCCAGAACCCGACCTGACACCCTGTGGGTCAGGGTGTTGGTAGCAGTCCAATTAGAAATGTGGTTGCAGTCCTCCTGAAGTGTCAGGGGTGGTTCTGTTGGAGCAGGGGGTCCTGTAGAGAAGGATGCATTCTTCCTCCAAAGATCCAGTGGAAGAAGAGGCAGCTGCTGTTCCTCTGGAGAATCCAGTGGAGAAAGCCGTGCTGGTGTCTCCAAACCTCTGGATTCCAGCTGGGTAGCAAGGCTTGGCACCTCCCTCTGGGCAGAACATCTCACAATGGGATGTTACAGTTCTTATCAGTCATGCAGTGACATTCCATAGTCTGTTATCAGCAGATGTCCCCTCCAGAGGGAGGAGTGATTGTGGTGACTCAAAGAGAGTGATAAGGCAAACTGCCCACTTGACAAAAGTCAACTACCATACAGATGGTAATAGACTACATCTTGCCTTGCCATCTGGACCATCCCACATTAATGGGGCACTTCTTCTGCACACAGCACTCGAGGTGTGGCCACACCAGTGCCCAGCACAGAAGGACAATAAATGCCCTGGCCATGCTGCCTACACTATGGCAGACAAAGAATACAAGGATGGCACTGGCATATTCCTGAACCAAAATTCTACCCATTCCCCCCACTCACCACCAGTAAGTAAAGAACGGAAATTCTCCTTGGCTTTCTTTTGTTATAGTTCTTTTTCAAAACCACAATGTTTATAGTCTTTCACAGTAGTGACTCGATTAAGTTCAAATGGAGTTTACTCCTTTCTCATGATCTCTCTACATGGGGTTGAGGCCGAAGGCTGGGACTCATGGTGATGTGGGTGGGCAAAGTGCTTTGGCACTTTGGCACAGGGCTTCCTTGGGGATGTTTGGGGAGGAACACAAGGTAGAACAAGAGAGAGCGGCAGGACATTAAAAGAGGAACAAGCGTAGGCAAAGTCAGTGGGAAAGGGCTTTAGAAAAGCCTTTGTGTCCAGGATCACCAGCATGGAAACCGCCAGCAAGGCCTATGGGAGAAAGGGCGGCCATGCCGACCAGGCCTCTGTGACCCGCGGTGACATGGTGCCCAGAGGCCATTGTGAGGTGGGTGCATGATGTGCACATTGGGGCTATAAATACCCTGCAGTAGCCACTCCCAGGAGAGCAGCTCTCTGAGGAGGCAGCAGCTTCTCTGGAGGCAGCAGCTCACCCGGGAGATTGTGGCCAGTGCTCATCAGAGCACTCCCACAATGTCAAAAAAGCAAGAAGTGAATTCTCATGGCCTGGCCCGTGAGGGGCAGCCACTGCTGTACCGGCGGCGGCGGCAACAGGTGAGGGCTGGGGAAGGAGGGTCAGCCTGCAGTGGGACCTGGGGGAAGCCGTGGGGCAGAGACAGCCAGGCCTGGCACCAGGCCGTGCTCTGTGCAGGGCCCAGCCCTGGGAGGGCCCAGGCACAGCAACGGCCCAGAGGCAGCCAGCCCAGCTGGGAACCCGGCCCAGCCTGGCTGCTGTGGCCAGCACCTGCCTTGGGGCCAGGCCCGGGCTTGCAGGCACGTGGGGGACATTGTGCCCACACAGCCACCTCCATCCCGTGCCTCTTACTGCTTCCCACAGGTGACCCCCAGGCAGCCACAGGCAGCACCTCAGGTCACCTGGACCGCCATCCCACCCATCCCTGGGGACAGGCCCACTCTGCTCCCCATCCGGTCCCGGAGCCCCAGCATGTCCTGCACACGCAGGGGCAGCCAGGAGGGCGGGCACTCAGTGCCCCGCAGCCGTGTCACAGGGCCACAGAGATTGTCCGTGTCAGACTTGCCACCTCTCCACGGCCCTCACTTGACACTGGCACCTCCACGCCAGCTCAGTGGTCAAAGCTCAAGAGCATCCACTGACTGCGTTCAGCTGCCCCCTCTGCCAGCAGCTGCAGCCTCTGGGTCCTCTCCCAGAGGCACAGCTCGTGCTGTGGGCCCCATGGCCAGGGGCCAGCCAGAGCGTGTGCCACCTCCTCCATGGGGCACTCTGGCTGCAGGCAGAGCCCAAGGAACACCTTCCCTGGGGAGAAGAATGGAAGGGCTCTGGCAGGGGTCAGTGGCAAGGCAGGGCCATCACCTGCCACCCGTGACACCTGCACGCAGCGTGCCGCTCTGCACTGGGGCCCAGCCAGGTTGGCAGCACCTGGGACAATCCGAGATGGAGGAGCTGATTGAGGTGCAGGCAGGGCATGGTGGCAACACCTACAAAGACCCTTATGAAGGCCTGGGCCCGTACCTATTAGAAGACAGGTCCATGGTATCCACCTGCACCCGCCAGAAGTCAAATGCCCTCCAAGAGATGGATGCAGAGCCCCATGAGCTGCCCAGTGCTTGCAGCTCAACCACAGGCTCCACAGGAGAGGCAGCAAAGTGCCCTGAGCTCCTGTGCCCTCCCAGGTTGGCAGAGCAGAGCCCAGCCTCTGGAGACCCGCAGCCCAGTAGCACTTCCCTAAAGGAGCTGGAGGAAAAGCAGGAGGAGGAAGTGCTCCCAGAAATTCAGGCTGCAGGGGAGCAGAACAGGGACCTGCAGAGCGTTTCGCTTTCCCTGTTGAAAGAGGTCGAGGTAGAGGAAGAAATTTGTGCCCTGGCTGGAGATCCCTGGGACGAGAGCCACAGCCAACTCCTCTTCACATCAGACCCTGAGGAAAGCTCAAACTTCTCAGCTTCTCCTTTGTCTGGAGTCTCTGATGAGGAGAGGGCAGCTTGTTGGACAGCCAAGAACGCTGCACTTTACACACAGCTGTGCATGGTGACTGATGATTTTTTACAAACAATGAGGAAAAAGAGAGAGTTGCTGGAGAGGCTGGCGGAAGAGAAACTCTGTGCAGAGCTCTTTGGAGACATCTTCTCCTCCGCGAGCAGTGAAGAAAGCCCCATGACATCCAGCTGTGACCCCAGGGATCTATCAAGTGCCAGCCTGGAACCAGATGCAGGCCCCTCAGTACCACTCAGCCCTTGCAGCGTGACCGAAGAAGCCGCAGCAGAGACACACAGCTTCTCGGAGCTTGTGTCTCCTGAGCTGTTGGTACACTCAGGGTCGGCCTCTGAGGATTCACTGTCCCTGGAAACTCTTCTGCACGAGTTCCAGGAGAAGTCAGAGCAAGAAGAAGTGGCGGGAGAAAGGGACAGACCGATAGAGAGACCAATGTCCATCCCGCCACGGGAAAAAGAGTTCGAGCCAGCACCTACTCTTCCATACAGTGACCTCAGTGACCAGGGGCACAGTGAGCCTCTCCCCAGGGCACTGCGCCAAGAGCCAAAGGGGTTTGCGGGTTGTCCCTCACCTGCCAATGCTGTTGGTGAGGCCGAGGCAGCAGGCATGGAGGCTGGATCTGCCCAGGCCGCCCCTCCCCAGGAAAAGCCCTGCGGGGATGAGCCGCCGGCAGGAGCTTGCCCGGTGCCTGCCCAGCCCCTGGCACGCAGCGTTCCTGCTTGCCCCGCTGGCAGCGCAGCCGTCCCGCAGCCCCCGGCCCCACGGCC
This sequence comes from Emberiza elegans, assembly GCA_024865655.1. Taxonomy (NCBI): domain Eukaryota; kingdom Metazoa; phylum Chordata; class Aves; order Passeriformes; family Fringillidae; genus Emberiza; species Emberiza elegans. The sequence continues at coordinate 6,469,289 of JALJVW010000084.1, read as the reverse complement.
ATGGCGCTCCATGGCCAAGAGGGCCCGGCGGGCTCTGCGCCGCCTTTTCTCCTTCAGCTGCCTCAGGGGGCAGCCAGAGGAGTGAGCCCGGGGCCAGCAGCAGGACGATGGCCAAAGCTGCCGGCTCAACCTGGGGACACCCAGCTCCCAGGGACAGTGGCACGTCCCAGAGGAAATGGCTCCAGGGAGATGAAAAAACGGGATGCATGTATGGATGGGTGGATTGTGGCCGAGGCAAACACTTGCTGAAGGTAGGTCCTGCCATTATATGTAAAAGTTAGGTCAAATTAGGGAATAGTTCAATTATATTCTATTAATGATGATATGTGAATTTTATTGGTTTTTGGGGGGGATAGCCGATTAGAATGTTCTAGGTGAAGTGTCCAGGGTTTGGTGGGACAGTGGTCTGGCGGGGCAAGGCGAGGTCAAAGAGAGATTGGATGGAAGATCTGAGCAATCGTTCGAAGCCCTGCAGAAACACTTGGTCCAGAATGAATGGCGTTAAAGACCCATGAGAAGCCTGGAAATGGACCAATCACCATGCGGATCCAAAATGGACCAAACCCGGTCTCAAAGGGGGCTATCAATGGGGGGAGTTTGGTTGAGTCGAGGTTCCTCTTTCCACTTGTTTTGTGGGGAGAAGCCAGTGCACTTGGGGCTAGCGCACTGTTCTGCTTTTGGCTGGCTGTGGGGGTGCCTGGGCTTATCCTGAGTACTCCGTTCCTTGCAGCTATTTTAATAAACGAGTACCTCTTTCTCCAGGGAAAGTTTGGCCTCGTTCATATTCATAACACTGCTGCTGGCCCCAGCCCTTCAGCCCAAGCCAACAGCAAGGCAGCCTGGTCAGGGAGAGTTGGCTGAGGAAGGATGGCAGCGCTACATTGTAAAATCCCACAGAAGCTCACTTTAGGCCCAGGCCGCATTTGGAGCTGAGAAATGCTCCTTGGGCCTCAGCATTGCAGGTCAATAAAGGCAAACCCATTCTCTTTTCACAGGGCAATTAGGAAAATGCCTCCCTGGCTACCTGCATCATGGACTGGACAAAGGTGTTAAGTCCAGATGATTGACCTGGTGTCCTCAACTCCAGAAGAAACACCAGGACCCCAGTGCAGGGAAGTGCAGGGAGGGGATGGAGCAAAGGGATGCTGCTGGCAGCAAGCATCTTGGACTGTCTGCTGTCAGACATCTTCACTCCCCCACTCCAGCCGCGCTCTTCCCCACAACCTTCCAACCCCACTCTTCCTCTCCCTACCCCTTCCCTGATTTTCTCCCTCTTTCCTTCTCACTTTCCTATTTCCTACCCCTTTCTATCTCTCTACCCCACATTTCTTGTTAAATAAAATCCCAGTTGTTGATGTTTGTAGATGATCTCCTGAGCACCTTAATCCACACAGAGGCATCTCTTAGTAATCACGTCTTGGTTTGGAAAGACAGGTGTCTGCTGAGGAAGGCAGGAGCCTCCTCTGAAATGGAGAATGTAAACCCTCCCCACCCCCCTCTGAATTGCTCTCAATTTTTAAATTAAGGGGCTCTCAGGCAAAACATATGGGATCAGGACATACCAGTTCTTTACTAGGGAAGAAAACAAATAAAAGGATTAAATAAACAATGTAGTACACTAGAACAACACTGACAGAGCCAGAACCCGACCTGACACCCTGTGGGTCAGGGTGTTGGTAGCAGTCCAATTAGAAATGTGGTTGCAGTCCTCCTGAAGTGTCAGGGGTGGTTCTGTTGGAGCAGGGGGTCCTGTAGAGAAGGATGCATTCTTCCTCCAAAGATCCAGTGGAAGAAGAGGCAGCTGCTGTTCCTCTGGAGAATCCAGTGGAGAAAGCCGTGCTGGTGTCTCCAAACCTCTGGATTCCAGCTGGGTAGCAAGGCTTGGCACCTCCCTCTGGGCAGAACATCTCACAATGGGATGTTACAGTTCTTATCAGTCATGCAGTGACATTCCATAGTCTGTTATCAGCAGATGTCCCCTCCAGAGGGAGGAGTGATTGTGGTGACTCAAAGAGAGTGATAAGGCAAACTGCCCACTTGACAAAAGTCAACTACCATACAGATGGTAATAGACTACATCTTGCCTTGCCATCTGGACCATCCCACATTAATGGGGCACACTTCTGCACACAGCACTCGAGGTGTGGCCACACCAGTGCCCAGCACAGAAGGACAATAAATGCCTTGGCCATGCTGCCTACACTATGGCAGACAAAGAATACAAGGATGGCACTGGCATATTCCTGAACCAAAATTCTACCCATTCCCCCCACTCACCACCAGTAAGTAAAGAACGGAAATTCTCCTTGGCTTTCTTTTGTTATAGTTCTTTTTCAAAACCACAATGTTTATAGTCTTTCACAGTAGTGACTCGATTAAGTTCAAATGGAGTTTACTCCTTTCTCATGATCTCTCTACATGGGGTTGAGGCCGAAGGCTGGGACTCATGGTGATGTGGGTGGGCAAAGTGCTTTGGCACTTTGGCACAGGGCTTCCTTGGGGATGTTTAGGGGAGGAACACAAGGTAGAACAAGAGAGAGCGGCAGGACATTAAAAGAGGAACAAGTGTAGGCAAAGTCAATGGGAAAGGGCTTTAGAAAAGCCTTTGTGTCCAGGATCACCAGCATGGAAACCGCCAGCAAGGCCTATGGGAGAAAGGGCGGCCATGCCGACCAGGCCTCTGTGACCCGCGGTGACATGGTGCCCAGAGGCCATTGTGAGGTGGGTGCATGTCATGAGCCTTGGGGCTGCCAATCCCTGCAGTGGCCACTCCCAGGAGAGCAGCTCTCTGAGGAGGCAGCAGCTTCTCTGGAGGCAGCAGCTCACCCGGGAGATTGTGGCCAGTGCTCATCAGAGCACTCCCACAATGCCAAAAAAGCAGGAGGTGAATGCTCATGGCCTGCCCCGAGAGGGGCAGCCACTGCTGTACCGGCGGCGGCGGCAACAGGTGAGGGCTGGGGAAGGTGGGACAGCCTGCAGTGGGACCTGGGGGAAGCCCTGGGGCAGAGACAGCCAGGCCTGGCACCAGGCTGTGCTCTGTGCAGGGCCCAGCCCTGGGATGGCCCAGGCACAGCAACGGCCCAGAGGCAGCCAGCCCAGCTGGGAACCCGGCCCAGCCTGGCTGCTGTGGCCAGCACCTGCCTTGGGGCCAGGCCCGGGCTTGCAGGCACGTGGGGGACATTGTGCCCACACAGCCACCTCCATCCCGTGCCTCTTCCTGCTTCCCAAAGGTGACCCCCAGGCAGCCACAGGCAGCACCTCAGGTCACCTGGACCGCCATCCCACCCATCCCTGGGGACAGGCCGACTCTGCTCCCCATCCGGTCCCGGAGCCCCAGCATGTCCTGCAGAGGCAGGGGCAGCCAGGAGGGCGGGCACTCAGTGCCCTGCAGCCGTGTCACAGGGCCACAGAGATTGTCTGTGTCAGACTTGCCACCTCTCCACGGCCCTCACTTGACACTGGCACCTCCACGCCAGCTCAGTGGTCAAAGCTCAAGGGCATCCACTGACTGCGTTCAGCTGCCCCCTCTGCCAGCAGCTGCAGCCTCTGGGTCCTCTCCCAGAGGCACAGCTCGTGCTGTGGGCCCCATGGCCAGGGGCCAGCCAGAGCGTGTGCCACCTCCTCCACGGGGCACTCTGGCTGCAGGCAGAGCCCAAGGAACACCTTCCCTGGGGAGAAGAATGGAAGGGCTCTGGCAGTGGTCAGTGGCTAGGCAGGGCCATCACCTGCCACCCGTGACACCTGCACGCAGCGTGCCGCTCTGCACTGGGGCCCAGCCAGGTTGGCAGCACCTGGGACAATCCGAGATGGAGGAGCTGATTGAGGTGCAGGCAGGGCATGGTGGCAACACCTACAAAGACCCTTATGAAGGCCTGGGCCCGTACCTATTAGAAGACAGGTCCATGGTATCCACCTGCACCCGCCAGAAGTCAAATGCCCTCCAAGAGATGGATGCAGAGCCCCATGAGCTGCCCAGTGCTTGCAGCTCAACCACAGGCTCCACAGGAGAGGCAGCAAAGTGCCCTGAGCTCCTGTGCCCTCCCAGGTTGGCAGAGCAGAGCCCAGCCTCTGGAGACCCGCAGCCCAGTAGCACTTCCCTAAAGGAGCTGGAGGAAAAGCAGGAGGAGGAAGTGCTCCCAGAAATTCAGGCTGCAGGGGAGCAGAACAGGGACCTGCAGAGCGTTTCGCTTTCCCTGTTTAAAAAGGTGAAGGTAGAGGAAGAAGTTGGTGCCCTGGCTGGAGATCCCTGGGACGAGAGCCACAGCCAACTCCTCTTCACATCAGACCCTGAGGAAATCTCAAACTTCTCAGCTTCTCCTTCGTTTGGAGTGTCTGATGAGGAGAGGGCAGCTTGTGCGACAGCCAAGCACGCTGCACTTTACACACAGCTGTGCATGGTGACTGATGATTTGTTAGAAACAATGCGGAAAAAGAGAGAGTTGCTGGAGAGGCTGGCGGAAGAGAAACTCTGTGCAGAGCTCTTTGGAGACATCTTCTCCTCCGCGAGCAGTGAAGAAAGCCCCATGACATCCAGCTGTGACCCCAGGGATCCATCAAGTGCCAGCCTGGAACCAGATGCAGGCCCCTCAGTACCACTCAGCCCTTGCAGCGTGACCAAAGATGCCGCAGCAGAGACACACAGCTTCTCGGAGCTTGTGTCTCCTGAGCTGTTGGTACACTCAGGGTCGGCCTCTGAGGATTCACTGTCCCTGGAAACTCTTCTGCACGAGTTCCAGGAGAAGTCAGAGCAAGAAGAAGTGGCGGGAGAAAGGGACAGACAGGTAGAGAGACCAATGTCCATCCCGCCACGGGAAAAAGAGTTCGAGCCAGCACCTACTCTTCCATACAGTGACCTCAGGCACCAGGGGCACAGCGAGCCTCTCCCCAGGGCACTGCGCCAAGAGCCAAAGGGGTTTGCGGGTTGTCCCTCACCTGCCAATGCTGTTGGTGAGGCCGAGGCAGCAGGCATGGAGGCTGGATCTGCCCAGGCCGCCCCTCCCCAGGAAAAGCCCTGCGGGGATGAGCCGCCGGCAGGAGCTTGCCCGGTGCCTGCCCAGCCCCTGGCACGCAGCGTTCCTGCTTGCCCCGCTGGCAGCGCAGCCGTCCCGCAGCCCCGGGACCCAGGGCCATGGCGCTCCATGGCCAAGAGGACCCGGCGGGCTCTGCGCCGCCTTTTCTCCTTCAGCTGCCTCAGGGGGCAGCCAGAGGAGTGAGCCCGGGGCCAGCAGCAGGACGATGGCCAAAGATGCCGGCTCAACCTGGGGACACCCAGCTGCCAGGGACAGTGGCACGTCCCAGAGGAAATGGCTCCAGGGAGAAAAAAAAACGGGATGCATGAATGGATGGGTGGATTGTAGCCAAGGCAAACACTTGCTGAAGGTAGGTCCTGCCGTTATATGTAAAAGTTAGGTCAAATTAGGGAATAGTTCAATTATATTCTATTAATGATGATATGTTAATTTTATTATGTTTTGGGGGGGATGGCTGATTAGAATGTTCTAGGTGAAGTGTCCAGGGTTTGGTGGGACAGCGGTCTGGCCGGGCAAGGCGAGGTCAGAGAGAGATTGGATGGAAGATCTGAGCAATCGTTCGAAGCCCTGCAGAAACACTTGGTCCAGAATGAATGGCATTAAAGACCCATGAGAAGCCTGGAAATGGACCAATCACCATGCGGATCCAAAATGGACCAAAGCCGGACTCAAAGGGGGCTATCAATGGGGGGAGTTTGGTTGAGTCGAGGTTCCTCTTTCCACTTGTTTTGTGGGGAGAAGCCAGTGCACTTGGGGCTAGCGCACTGTTCTGCTTTTGGCTGGCTGTGGGGGTGCCTGGGCTTATCCTGAGTACTCCGTTCCTTGCAGCTATTTTAATAAACGAGTACCTCTTTCTCCAGGGAAAGTTTGGCCTCGTTCATATTCATAACACTGCTGCTGGCCCCAGCCCTTCAGCCCAAGCCAACAGCAAGGCAGCCTGGTCAGGGAGAGTTGGCTGAGGAAGGATGGCAGCGCTACATTGTAAAATCCCACAGAAGCTCACTTTAGGCCCAGGCCGCATTTGGAGCTGAGAAATGCTCCTTGGGCCTCAGCATTGCACGTCAATAAAGGCAAACCCGTTCTCTTTTCACAGGGCAATTAGGAAAATGCCTCCCTGGCTACCTGCATCATGGACTGGACAAAGGTGTTAAGTCCAGATGATTGACCTGGTGTCCCCAACTCCAGAAGAAACACCAGGACCCCAGTGCAGGGAAGTGCAGGGAGGGGATGGACCAAAGGGATGCTGCTGGCAGCAAGCATCTTGGACTGTCTGCTGTCAGACATCTTCACCTCCCCACTCCAGCCGCGCTCTTCCCCACAACCTTCCAACCCCACTCTTCCTCTCCCTACCCCTTCCCTGATTTTCTCCCTCTTTCCTTCTCACTTTCCTATTTCCTACCCCTTTCTATCTCTCTACCCCACATTTCTTGTTAAATAAAATCCCAGTTGTTGATGTTTGTAGATGATCTCCTGAGCACCTTAATCCACACAGAGGCATCTCTTAGTAATCACGTCTTGGTTTGGAAAGACAGGTGTCTGCTGAGGAAGGCAGGAGCCTCCTCTGAAATGGAGAATGTAAACCCTCCCCACCCCTCTGAATTGCTCTCAATTTTAAATATAGTTGGCTCTCAGGCAAAACATATGGGATCAGGACATACCAGTTCTTTACTAGGGAAGAAAACAAATAAAAGGATTAAATAAACAATGTAGTACACTAGAACAACACTGACAGAGCCAGAACCCGACCTGACACCCTGTGGGTCAGGGTGTTGGTAGCAGTCCAATTAGAAATGTGGTTGCAGTCCTCCTGAAGTGTCAGGGGTGGTTCTGTTGGAGCAGGGGGTCCTGTAGAGAAGGATGCATTCTTCCTCCAAAGATCCAGTGGAAGAAGAGGCAGCTGCTGTTCCTCTGGAGAATCCAGTGGAGAAAGCCGTGCTGGTGTCTCCAAACCTCTGGATTCCAGCTGGGTAGCAAGGCTTGGCACCTCCCTCTGGGCAGAACATCTCACAATGGGATGTTACAGTTCTTATGAGTCATGCAGTGACATTCCATAGTCTGTTATCAGCAGATGTCCCCTCCAGAGGGAGGAGTGATTGTGGTGACTCCAAGAGAGTGATAAGGCAAACTGCCCACTTGACAAAAGTCAACTACCATACAGATGGTAATAGACTACATCTTGCCTTGCCATCTGGACCATCCCACATTAATGGGGCACACTTCTGCACACAGCACTCGAGGTGTGGCCACACCAGTGCCCAGCACAGAAGGACAATAAATGCCTTGGCCATGCTGCCTACACTATGGCAGACAAAGAATACAAGGATGGCACTGGCATATTCCTGAACCAAAATTCTACCCATTCCCCCCACTCACCACCAGTAAGTAAAGAACGGAAATTCTCCTTGGCTTTCTTTTGTTATAGTTCTTTTTCAAAACCACAATGTTTATAGTCTTTCACAGCAGTGACTCGATTAAGTTCAAATGGAGTTTACTCCTTTCTCATGATCTCTCTACATGGGGTTGAGGCCGAAGGCTGGGACTCATGGTGATGTGGGTGGGCAAAGTGCTTTGGCACTTTGGCACAGGGCTTCCTTGGGGATGTTTGGGGAGGAACACAAGGAAGAACAAGAGAGAGCGGCAGGACATTAAAAGAGGAACAAGTGTAGGCAAAGTCAGTGGGAAAGGGCTTTAGAAAAGCCTTTGTGTCCAGGATCACCAGCATGGAAACCGCCAGCAAGGCCTATGGGAGAAAGGGCGGCCATGCCGACCAGGCCTCTGTGACCCGCGGTGACATGGTGCCCAGAGGCCATTGTGAGGTGGGTGCATGTCATGAACATTGGGGCTATAAATACCCTGCAGTGGCCACTCCCAGGAGAGCAGCTCTCTGAGGAGGCAGCAGCTTCTCTGGAGGCAGCAGCTCACCCGGGAGATTGTGGCCAGTGCTCATCAGAGCACTCCCACAATGCCAAAAAAGCAGGAGGTGAATGCTCATGGCCTGCCCCGAGAGGGGCAGCCACTGCCGTACCGGCGGCGGCAACAGGTGAGGGCTGGGGAAGGAGGGACAGCCTGCAGTGGGACCTGGGGGAAGCCCTGGGGCAGAGACAGCCAGGCCTGGCACCAGGCCGTGCTCTGTGCAGGGCCCAGCCCTGGGAGGGCCCAGGCACAGCAACGGCCCAGAGGCAGCCAGCCCAGCTGGGAACCCGGCCCAGCCTGGCTGCTGTGGCCAGCACCTGCCTTGGGGCCAGGCCCAAGCTTGCAGTCACGTGGGGGACATTGTGCCCACACAGCCACCTCCATCCCGTGCCTCTTCCTGTTTCCCAAAGGTGACCCCCAGGCAGCCACAGGCAGCACCTCAGGTCACCTGGACCGCCATCCCACCCATCCCTGGGGACAGGCCGACTCTGCTCCCCATCCGGTCCCGGAGCCCCACCATGTCCTGCACAGGCAGGGACAGCCAGGAGGGTGGGCACTCAGTGCCCTGCAGCCGTGTCACAGGGCCACAGAGATTGTCCGTGTCAGACTTGCCACCTCTCCACGGCCCTCACTTGACACTGGCACCTCCACGCCAGCTCAGTGGTCAAAGCTCAAGGGCGTCCACTGACCGCGTTCAGCTGCCCCCTCTGCCAGCAGCAGCAGCCTCTGGGTCCTCTCCCAGAGGCACAGCTCGTGCTGTGGGCCCAATGGCCAGGGGCCAGCCAGAGCGTGTGCCACCTCCTCCACGGGGCACTCTGGCTGCAGGCAGAGCCCAAGGAACACCTTCCCTGGGGAGAAGAATGGAAGGGCTCTGGCAGGGGTCAGTGACAAGGCAGGGCCATCACCTGCCACCCGTGACACCTGCACGCAGCGTGCCGCTCTGCACTGGGGCCCAGCCAGGTTGGCAGCACCTGGGACAATCCAAGATGGAGGAGCTGATTGAGGTGCAGGCAGGGCATGGTGGCAACACCTACAAAGACCCTTATGAAGGCCTGGGCCCGTACCTATTAGAAGACAGGTCCATGGTATCCACCTGCACACGCCAGAAGTCAAATGCCCTCCAAGAGATGGATGCAGAGCCCCATGAGCTGCCCAGTGCTTGCAGCTCAACCACAGGCTCCACAGGAGAGGCAGCAATGTGCCCTGAGCTCCTGTGCCCTCCCAGGTTGGCAGAGCAGAGCCCAGCCTCTGGAGACCCGCAGCCCAGTAGCACTTCCCTAAAGGAGCTGGAGGAAAAGCAGGAGGAGGAAGTGCTCCCAGAAATTCAGGCTGCAGGGGAGCAGAACAGGGACCTGCAGAGCGTTTCGCTTTCCCTGTTTAAAAAGGTGAAGGTAGAGGAAGAAGTTGGTGCCCTGGCTGGAGATCCCTGGGACGAGAGCCACAGCCAACTCCTCTTCACATCAGACCCTGAGGAAATCTCAAACTTCTCAGCTTCTCCTTCGTCTGGAGTGTCTGATGAGGAGAGGGCAGCTTGTGCGACAGCCAAGCACGCTGCACTTTACACACAGCTGTGCATGGTGACTGATGATTTGTTAGAAACAATGCGGAAAAAGAGAGAGTTGCTGGAGAGGCTGGCGGAAGAGAAACTCTGTGCAGAGCTCTTTGGAGACATCTTCTCCTCCACGAGCAGTGAAGAAAGCCCCATGACATCCAGCTGTGACCCCAGGAATCCATCAAGTGCCAGCCTGGAACCAGATGCAGGCCCCTCAGTACCACTCAGCCCTTGCAGCGTGACCAAAGATGCCGCAGCAGAGACACACACAGCTTCTCGGAGCTTGTGTCTCCTGAGCTGTTGGTACACTCTCTCGGCCTCTGAGGATTCACTGTCCCTGGGAAACTCTTCTGCACGAGTTCCAGGAGAAGTCGGGAGCAAGAAGAAGTGGCGGGAGCAAAGGGACAGACAGGTAGAGAGACCAATGTCCATCCCGCCAAGGGAAAAAAAGAGTTCAGAGCCAGCACCTACTCTTCTTGGACAGTGACCTCAGGCACCAGGGGCACAGCATGAGCCTCTCTCCCAGGGCACTGCGCCAAGAGCCAAAGGGGTTTTGCGGGTTGTCCCTCACCTGCCAATGCTGTGGGTGAGGCCGAGGCAGCAGGCATGGAGGCTGGATCTGCCCAGGCCGCCCCTCCCCAGGAAAAGCCCTGCAGGGATGAGGGGGCTGGCAGGAGCTTGCCCGGTGCCTGCCCAGCCCCTGGCACGCAGCGTTCCTGCTTCCCCTGCTGGCAGCACCACTGTCCCGCAGCCCCGGCCCCACGGCCATGGCGCTCCATGGCCAAGAGGGCCCGGCGGGCTCTGCGCCGCCTTTTCTCCTTCAGCTGCCTCAGGGGCAGCCAGAGGAGTGAGCCGGGGCCAGCAGCAGGACGATGGCCAAAGATGCCGGCTCAACCTGGGGACACCCAGCTCCCAGGGACAGTGGCACGTCCCAGAGGAAATGGCTCAGGGGATGAAAAAAAACGGGATGCATGAATGGATGGGTGGATTGTGGCCAAGGCAAACACTTGCTGAAGGTAGGTCCTGCCGTTATATGTAAAAGTTAGGTCAAATTAGGGAATAGTTCAATTATATTCTATTAATGATGATATGAGAATTTTATTGGTTTTTGGGGGGGATGGCTGATTAGAATGTTCTAGGTGAAGTGTCCAGGGTTTGGTGGGAAAGTGGTCTGGCGGGGCAAGGCAAGGTCAAAGAGAGATTGGATGGAAGTTCTGAGCAATCATTCGAAGCCCTGCAGAAACACTTGGTCCAGAATGAATGGCGTTAAAGACCCATGAGAAGCCTGGAAATGGACCAATCACCATGCGGATCCAAAATGGACCAAAGCCGGACTCAAAGGGGGCTATCAATGGGGGGAGTTTGGTTGAGTCGAGGTTCCTCTTTCCACTTGTTTTGTGGGGAGAAGCCAGTGCACTTGGGGCTAGCGCACTGTTCTGCTTTTGGCTGGCTGTGGGGGTGCCTGGGCTTATCCTGAGTACTCCGTTCCTTGCAGCTATTTTAATAAACGAGTACCTCTTTCTCCAGGGAAAGTTTGGCCTCGTTCATATTCATAACACTGCTGCTAAATAAAAGCCCTTCAGCCCAAGCCAACAGCAAGGCAGCCTGGTCAGGGAGAGTTGGCTGAGGAAGGATGGCAGCGCTACATTGTAAAATCCCACAGAAGCTCACTTTAGGCCCAGGCCGCATTTGGAGCTGAGAAATGCTCCTTGGGCCTCAGCATTGCAGGTCAATAAAGGCAAACCCATTCTCTTTTCACAGGGCAATTAGGAAAATGCCTCCCTGGCTACCTGCATCATGGACTGGACAAAGGTGTTAAGTCCAGATGATTGACCTGGTGTCCTCAACTCCAGAAGAAACACCAGGACCCCAGTGCAGGGAAGTGCAGGGAGGGGATGGACCAAAGGGATGCTGCTGGCAGCAAGCATCTTGGACTGTCTGCTGTCAGACATCTTCACCTCCCCACTCCAGCAGCGCTCTTCCCCAACCTTCCAACCCCATCCTCTTCCTCTCCCTACCCCTTCCCTGATTTTCTCCCTCTTTCCTTCTCACTTTCCTATTTCCTACCCCTTTCTATCTCTCCCCCACATTTCTTGTTAAATAAAATCCCAGTTGTTGATGTTTGTAGATGATCTCCTGAGCACCTTAATCCACACAGAGGCATCTCTTAGTAATCACGTCTTGGTTTGGAAAGACAGGTGTCTGCTGAGGAAGGCAGGAGCCTCCTCTGAAATGGAGAATGTAAACCCTCCCCACCCCTCTGAATTGCTCTCAGTTTTAAATTAAGGGGCTCTCAGGCAAAACATATGGGATCAGGACATACCAGTTCTTTACTAGGGAAGAAAACAAATAAAAGGATTAAATAAACAATGTAGTACACTAGAACAACACTGACAGAGCCAGAGGTGGACCTGACACCCTGTGGGTCAGGGTGTTGGTAGCAGTCCAATTAGAAATGTGGTTGCAGTCCTCCTGAAGTGTCTGGGGTGGTTCTGTTGGAGCAGGGGTCCTGTAGAGAAGGATGCATTCTTCCTCCAAAGATCCAGTGGAAGAAGAGGCAGCTGCTGTTCCTCTGGAGAATCCAGTGGAGAAAGCCGTGCTGGTGTCTCCAAACCTCTGGATTCCAGCTGGGTAGCAAGGCTTGGCACCTCCTCTGGGCAGAACATCTCACAATGGGATGTTACAGTTCTTATCAGTCATGCAGTGACATTCCATAGTCTGTTATCAGCAGATGTCCCCTCCAGAGGGAGGAGTGATTGTGGTGACTCAAAGAGAGTGATAAGGCAAACTGCCCACTTGACAAAAGTCAACTACCATACAGATGGTAATAGACTACATCTTGCCTTGCCATCTGGACCATCCCACATTAATGGGGCACACTTCTGCACACAGCACTCGAGGTGTGGCCACACCAGTGCCCAGCACAGAAGGACAATAAATGCCCTGGCCATGCTGCCTACACTATGGCAGACAAAGAATACAAGGATGGCACTGGCATATTCCTGAACCAAAATTCTACCCATTCCCCCCACTCACCACCAGTAAGTAAAGAACGGAAATTCTCCTTGGCTTTCTTTTTTTTATAGTTCTTTTCAAAACCACAATGTTTATAGTCTTTCACAGTAGTGACTCGATTAAGTTCAAATGGAGTTTACTCCTTTCTCATGATCTCTCTACATGGGGTTGAGGCCAAGGCTGGGACACATGGTGATCTGGGTGGAAAAGTGCTTTGGCACTTTGGCACAAGGGCTTCCTTGGGGATGTTTGGGGAGGAACACAAGGAAGAACAAGAGAGAGCAGCAGGACATTAAAGAGGAACAAGCATAGGCAAAGTCAATGGGAAAGGGCTTTAAAAAAGCCTTTGTGTCCAGGATCACCAGCATGAAACCGCCAGCAAGGCCTATGGGAGAAAGGGTGGCCATGCCCACCAGGCCTTGTGACCCACAGTTGCATCGTGCCCAGTGGCCATTGTGAGGTGGGTGCATGTCATGAGGGCTCTTGGGGCTATAAACCCCTGCAGTTGCCACTCCCAGGAGAGCAGCTCTCTGAGGAGGCAGCAGCTTCTCTGGAGGCAGCAGCTCACTCAGGAGGAGCATGGGTGATCTTGGCCAGTGTTCATCAGAGCACTCCCAAGATGTCAAAAAAGCATGGAAGTGAATGCTCATGGCCAGTCCCGTGAGGGGCAGCCACTGCTGTCAAGCGGCAACAGGTGAGGGCTGGGGAATGGAGGGACAGCCTGCAGTGGACCTGGGGAAGCCCTGGGGCAGAGACAGCCAGGCCTGGCACCAGGCCTGTGCTCTGGGAGGGCCCAGCCCTGGGATGGCCCAGGCACAGGGAATGGCCCACAGGCAGCCAGCCCAGCTGGGAACCCAGCCCAGCCTGGCTGCTGTGGCCAGCACCTGCCTTGGGGCCAGAGCTGGGCACACCCAGGCACGGGGGGACATTGTGCCCACAGAGCCACCTCCATCTCTCACCTTCCCTGCTTCCCACAGGTGCCCCCCAGGCAGCCACAGGCAGCACCGGAGGTCACCTGGTGACCATCCCACCCATCCCTGGGGACAGGCAAACTCTCCCCTGGATCAGGACACCCAATGGAGCCCCAACATGTCCTGATCTCAGGAGGACAGCCTGGAGGGTGGGCACACAGTGCCCCTCAGTGGCACAGTCACACGGCCAAAAAGATTGTCCGTGTCAGACTTGCCACCTCTCCATGGCCCTCCATTGATGGTGATACCTCCATGGCTGCTCAGCCCTCAGCTGCCAAGAGCAGCCTCGGCACGGATCAAGCTGCCCCTCTGCCAGCAGCCCCAGCAGCCTCTGGGTCTTCTCCCAGAGACAGAGCATGGTCCTGTGGGCCCCATGGCCAGGGGCCAGCCAGGCCGTGTGCCACCTTCTCCATGGGGCACTCTGGCTGCAGGCAGGGCCCAGGGAAACACCTCCCTGGGACAGCTCAATGGAAAGGGCTCTGGAGAGGGTCAGCAGCAAGGCAGGGCCATCGCCTGCCTCCCCTTCAACTGGCAGGTGGCACGCTGCTCCGCACAGGGACCCAGCCTGCCTGGGAGCACCTGGAGCACACCAAGATGGAGGAGCTCACTGAGGTGCAGGAAGAGCACAGTGGCAACACCTACAGAGACTCATTTAGAGCCTTTGCCCCGTGCCTGTTTGGAGAAAGGTTCACCAATTTCACCTGCACTCAGGAGCAGTCAAGTCTCTGCCAAGAGGAAGATGCAGAGACCCAGGTGATGCACAGAGCTCCCGGCTTCAACAAAGACTCCAACGCAGACACTGGAAACTCCTCTGAGCTCCTGTCTCCTGCCTGGTTGCCAGAGCAGCAGTCTGTCTCTGACAACTCACACGGCTGGGAGACTTCTCTACAAGAGCCCAAGGACAAGTGGCAGGAAGAAGAACACCCAGAAACAAAGGCTGCAGGGGAGAGTTACAGTGACCCACAGGGTGCATTGCTGCCCCATCTCAATGGGGAAGAGTCAGAGGAAGCAACTTCTGCTCCGGATGAAAATCCCTGGGATGAGGGGCACTGTGAGTTTTTTCCCATGTCAGAAGCTGAGGAAATCTCAAGCTTCTCAGCTTCTCCCTCATCTGGAAGCTCCTGTGAGGAGAGAGGAACTCATCAGCTGCCTCAACAAACCGCATATGGCAAGCTGATGTGCATGGGGCATGAAGATGCTTTGGATCATCTCCTGAATATCGAGGAGGAGGAGCTGGGGAAGTTGGAGGACGACACCCTCGCTTCCCTGGATGCAGAAAGCCCCTGGGTCCAGCACAGCCTTTGCAGCAGGACCACAGACTCTACAGGAGAGACCAAAAACTACACACAGCTTGTGCCCCCTGACCTCTTTGAAGAGATGTGGTCTCTCTTTAACAACAAGGATGTGCCGTCCAGGGACACTCGGCCACACCATCTGCTGGCAAAGTGGGAGGAAGAAGAGCTCCCTGAGAGAGACAGTGCAGGAGAGGGGGACAGTGAGCCAGAGAGCGAGTTGTCCCTCCCACTGCAAGAGGAGGGAACAGAGCCAGCAGCTTCTCCCCTGGACTGGGATCCCTGTGAGGAGGGGCACAGTGAGCCTTTACTAATGGCAGTGCCAGAGGAGTCAAAGATGTCTCCGCTTTGTGCCTCACCTGCCGATACTGTGGAGGAGGTCGATGTGGCAGGCATGGAGGCTGGCTGTGCCCAGGCCAGCCCTCCCCAGGAAAAGCCCTGTATGGCTGGTGAGCTGGCAGGGGCATGCCTGGTACCTGCCCAGCCCCTTGTACACCAGGTCCCTGCTTCCACTGCTGGCACAGCCACAGTCCCGCAGCCCCCGGCCCCACGGCCATGGCGCTCCATGGCCAAGACGGCCCGGCGGGCTCTGCGCCGCCTCTTCTCCTTCAGCTGCCTCAGGGGGCAGCTGGAGGAGTGAGCCCTGTGTCAGCACCGGGATGATCACCAAAGATGACTGCTCACCCTTAGGCCAGCACTTGCCACAGGTAGGTCATGCTGCCAGCCCAAATCCCTCACCCCAAGCCGGCAGCAATTGCAGCAGCAAGGTTGAAGAGATCTGGCTGAGGAAGGGTGAAAGCACTGCCCTGTAAAATCCCACAGAAGCTGACTCCAGACCCAGTCTGCATTGAGGGCTGCATCCCTCAGCCTGCATTAGGAGCTGAGAAATGTGCCTTGGGCCTCAGCATTGCAGGAAATGGGAGGCATGCCCATCCTCTTTTCTCATGGAAAATAGGAAAACTCCTCCCTGGATACCCCCAATATGGAAGGGAGAAAGGTGTTGACCCTGGAACTCCAATACCTCCAAAACAACTACTGGGAGCCCCAGAACAGAGAAGCACAGAGTGAGGATGGACTGACAGGACACTGCTGGATCCAAGTGTTTCAGATTGTCTTCTGCTTCATCTCTCCCTGTACCCTCTGTTTTCCCCTTCTTTCCATTTCACCCTCCTCCTTGCTATCCCTCTCTATTCCTCTACCCCACATTCATTTTTCAATAAAATCCCCATTGTTAACTTTGGTAGATGGTCTCGTTGGCACCTTAATTGGCGCATCAGCATCTCTCACTAATCGCATCTTCACAGGGCCACACATCTGCACACAGCACTCGAGATGTGGCCTCTCCTGTGCCCAGCACAGAGGGACAGTCACCACCCTGCTCCTGCTGGCCACACAATGCTGACAGAGAAGGCCAGGAGACTACTGGCCTCCTTGGCCAACCTGACACAAGCCAGCTCACGTTTGGCCACTGTCAGCCCAAGGGTCTCTCCCACTGTGCAGCCTTCCAGCCACTCTGCCCCCAGCCTGGGACACTGCAGGGCCTTGTGGGGACACAAGGGCAGCACCCAGGCCTGGGTCTTCTTGAACCTCATTCCACTGGCCTTAAACCATCCATCCAGCCTGTCTACATCCCCCTTACAGAGCCTCCCTACCCTTCAGATACTCCATCCACCTTGGTGTCATCACAAATTTACTACTGAGGGGTACCATTGATGCCCTTGCCCACATCAGCAGGACAGACACTGAACAGGACAGGACACAGGGGACACCCCTAGTGACGGGATGTCAACTCATTGCCGCTCCATTCCCCTCCACTCTTTGGTCACAGTCATCCTGACTGTTCTGAAGTCAGCCAAGAGTGCCCCTGCCCAAACCCTGGGCTGACAGCCTTTCCAGGAATGTGCTGTGGGGACAGAGTCAAAAGGCATTCTCAGTTTCCAGCCTTCTGGCAAACCATGGGTCAATGGTTTAAGCAGGGAGCCTGGTCTGAGGGCATTAGTTGCAGCACTGCCCCCATCACCATCCTTAAGAAAATCTCCTTCCTATGCATTCATAGAAGTTGTAGAAGTCACATGAGGTAACATCTCTCCCCTACCAGATCACAGTGGAGATTCTATGTTCTTTTTCATCATGGCATGTTTCCTTGCAGAGAGTACATGTGCCCCAAAGGTTCTAATGCTGGCTATCTGGACTTCCTGGAAAAACTCATATCGGATGTATCCCCTGCCAACAGGCCTTATCTCAGGAAACAGAAGCCAGTTTATGTATATGATACCTATTCTTCCAAACCAGTAGAAGGTTTTGTCTGATTTCAGGCTGTTGAACCGAGACAGGGCATGTGGCTGTCTGGCCTTGGCCCCCTACCCAGCTCCCAAGGCACAGTATCTTTCATCCTTTCTCTTAATTCTTTTGTGCTGCTGCTGTTCTACAGCTGTAATATCTGTAAAAACTCAAAGTAATGTGAACTACAACTCTGGATGATGCAACTAAAATAATTATGAAAGCATTTTTGATAGGTGGAAGAATTTTTTAGATTGTAAACAATAATAAAAAACAGGCTTTAGCTTTGTCAGGCTCTTGCCTCTGCAAAAACTCAAAAGAAAATTGTAGCTATGTTTAAACAATAAACCATTTTCAAGCAGAAAGACCAAGTATTTTCTTTTATAAATCAGAAAATGAGATGTTCCACTCGATATACACTTTTCTTTTTTTTTGATAAAATAATTCATTGCATTTCTGTCAGTTTTGAAAATACTTCTGGTCAACCTAAAGACTGCATTCTTTTGTGCATCAACTGCTTGCAAAAGTGTTGCTTTTCCCTCACACTTACTCTTGTAACATACAAGGATGAAAACCTAGTGAGCTCTTCTGAATCAGAAGTTATTCTTCATTAAAAAATGATATCTTATTAAATAGCTAAGTGACATTTCAATTTTAATCAATAACATTGCTGATAAATACAGAGTTGGTCCATTTACTGCCTCCTTCCTGACACAAGTTTTGCATGACAAAAAGATGTGTCACTGGTGACAAAAGAAACAATTTTATCATTAAGTACTAAGCATTTTTGATGGCTCTTACTGTATATCCCACTAAATAAACATAATTGCAGAGCATACTTTAAAGGCTTACAAATTATCTTTTCAAGTTTTAACCCCATTCGTTAAATTAAGTTTCCATAATCATCACTTGATTTCAAACACAAAGAAATGCTTTGCCTAAAATTTAGTCAGTTTTTACATCAGAGATTATTCTCTGTTTATGCTCCTCAGACATGATCTCCAATTCATTCTCAGGATGGGCACAGTGGCTTCACCGCTGTTGGTAGTTTTTCTCATTCTGCAACATAAACCACCCCCAGGCATTCTCAGTAGTGAGACTGTTTCCCAACAGGGGGGAGGAAAAAAAAAAAGAGAGAATATTAAACAAAAATAGTATTTCATGAATTCTGATGAGCTGACTACAGGACTTCCAGGAATAGAGCAGTGACCTTTCCACAGCTCAGCATTTTTTCTCTCATAACAACCAGCAGCAGAGGAAGGTGTTAGTCTTCTGTATGAAGTGCTACACATTATTGCCCTCATAGAAAGAAGGCCCTCATCTTTTTTTACACTCCAGTGCCATGGCAAACATCACAGGACTGGGTTTAGGCATTTAGGGGTAAAAGGTGTCAGCAACTGGCCACACTGACTATGAGTCTGGATTATTTAGCTCCCCTGAAGTGCAAGTCAACACCCACATAAGCCTTTCCTAACTTCATCCATGGAAGTGTCTGATGCTAGATTGGACACAGCTTGGAGCAACCTGGTCTAGTGGAAGGTGTCCCCAACCATGGCCGGAGGGTGGAAGTGATGGTCTTCAAGGTTTCTTCTAATCCAAACCACTCTATGATTCCATGATTCTCTGAGATGTGCTACAGCTCCCCTTTATGGGTATTAAGAGCTAAAAGCAGTGCCTCCCTGTTAAAGCATGCTCCTGCTCCAGTTTCTGTCATCCTCAATGTACTCTGAGCAGCAAAATTACTGTACAAAGCCTTTCTCTGGCAACCTTACCCTTGGTCCTGGAAATCCCGGCTGCCCCGGAGGACCGGGAGGTCCAACTTGCCCAGTGTCTCCTGGAGGTCCGTGGGGACCCATCAGTCCCGGATGGCCCTTGTGACCAGGTATCCCGGGATCACCTGGAGGACCCTTTTCTCCTCGAAGGCCTTTTTCACCTTTGATGCCAGGTTCTCCCTAAGTGAAGAGAACAACATTATCACCACAAAATAAGAAGCAAACTTCTGATTTCCAAACACAGAGAAACACTCAAAGGTGAGCTGGCAAAGTTGCTGAGTGCAACATCTGGTGCACTACAAATGAACCACAAATTGTTCTGATGGAGAATGATTAAAGAGACCTAGAAGACTGAGAAGCACTGGCTTCACTTTTAAATGACCTCTGCCCCCAGGCCCTAACTCAGAATAGCTCTCTTTATTTCATCATAATGAAATAACTGGTAATGTTCTCCAACTTACCCTCTCTCCTTTGGAGCCAATTGCACCCTGTTTCCCTGGTGTGCCCTGCAAGAAAATAAAGGTAAGCATAAAAGAACCATCCATAATAAGAGTAAATAATGAAACATATGCCTTTGTAATGATTCCTGTGACCCCAGGAAAATTTATTTCCATGACAACCCCACAGTTTCCTGAGAGCTTTTGCTTTTGCTCTCAGTTATCAACAATTAAAGGAAAAATAAACCAAAAGAAAACCCAAAAACCAACCAAACAAACAAAAAACAACAAAACCCCCTGCCCCAACCGCATGACAAGCAGGTTGAGGAGGGTGATTCTCTCCCTTAACTCCCGTTTGGTGAGACCCCATCTGGAGTGCTGTGTCCAGCTGTGGTGCCAGAATATAAGCAAGGCCATGAACCTGTTAGAGCAAGCTCAAATGAGGCCACAAAGATGCCCAGAGGGCTGGAGCACCTCTCCTGTGGATTCAGGCTGAGAGAGCTGGGGTTGCTCAACCTGAAGGAGAGAAGGTTCTGGGGGAACTTCCGAGTCCCCTCCAGTACTAAAAGGGGGTTTATAAGAAAAATGGGGACGAATTTTTTGTCAGGGACTGTAGTGACAGGACAAGAGATAAATGGCTTCACAATCAGAGAGGGTGATATTTGGTAGAAATTTTTCACTGTGAGGGTGGCGAGGCACTGGAACAGGTTGTCCAGAGAACTTGTGAATGTCCCAAATCTGGAATGGTTCAAAATCAGGTTGAATGGGGTTCTGAGCAACCTGGTCTAGTGGAAGGTGTCTCTGCCCCTAGCAGGGTGGGTGGAAATAGATGATATTTAAGATCCCTTCCAACCCAAACCATTCTATGAAAAAAAAACCAATTTGTTTCAACTCTGGTAACACCCTTGATGATTTTTTCCCTGTGACACCAGTCTTATATTGAAACAACTGTTAATTTAACTTACCTCTTTTCCAGGAGGACCTTTCTCTCCTGGTTCTCCCTAAGACACACAGAAAATGGATTTAACATCACACTGGAGGAGCTGGAAGAAAGACTCTACCTAATACTCATAAGTGTTGCTTATGCAGGTTTGCATGATTTATCCTTATCCTACTGCTATTGGTCATTCCTGGATAGACACATCCTGCTATTTGGAAAGCATTTTTTACTGAATTTACATCCCATGTAAACATAAATAACAGGAAGTAATTTCTAACAAACCAGCTCAGGGCAGATCTTTCACTGTGTGTTCCTGCTTCCAACACACTTTGTTCCTTTTTCTTACCAACAATTCCCAAAGTTTCATACACTTTATATGGTCTTGTTTAACTTAAGGAGCACCAGCATTATACCCATAAGTGTCTGAAGATGTAAGTGAAGTAAATTTTGTCAGTAGAAGTACCATATTGTATTACACCAACTGGAAAAACACATACAGATGTTTAAGGAATTTTAAGCTTAAGTGCTCACCTGTATTTCAGAACTATATTAAATAATCTTAATTTGAATAAGTACCCTTGTAGAGTTATTTATACATATCTATTTAATTTTTTTCCATTTATAATGTGATAATTAGACAATATAGTTTCCATTTCAGTATTTCAATTAAAAAAAAATCACTACAGTCCTGAACTGTAGGTAATGCAAAATGAACATTAAATTAATTTTTGCTGAAATTCTGGCCATTTTCCTGTATCATGTATAGAAAAAATAATCTTTCTAAGTCTGTTTGCAGCCAACACATGCAATCATATCTATAAGATGATATTTGCCCCTGAAAACATAGTATCTTCAGCTGTATCAGCATCCATACATGTCTCCATGAGGAATGGAACTAATTAGAGATGTGTGATCCAAACTAGGCTGCATTAAACTCACTTGAGTTTTCCTTAGGCTCACTTCAGTTTTAAATGGCCACCATGTTTGCTGCTTAAAATTAATTGTCCAGAGAAATATTTCTTTCTCCTCTTTTCATCCAAAAGCTTCTTTTCAAATTATAAAATAAATATTAAAAAATGCAGAAGGAAAAAAGAATCATCCTGTGGAAAATTCAGCTCTGCTAGAGACACACAAAAATCTTTTAAATTATCATTTTTTGTCACAACAAATTTAGAAATAAAAAAAAAATACCTAGCATTCACTTTTTCCATCCTTCTAGTGGAATTTAACATCTTTTACTCACCTTGCAAAGAGACTGAATTTTGAGGCTGTGATAATGGGTATAGGTTTATTATTTATTATTTTAGATCACTTTGGGAGATACATGAATGCTTTAATTGCAATGTACCTCTGTTGCTGGCAACAAAGGAATTTCCTTCAGAATAGCAAATATCAGAAATACCTGTACTATTATCAGCACTCACAATTTCCCTATTTAGCCCATCTAAGGCTCATGCAGAGGTATACTCTGAGAACTTAAATACCCCATACCTGTATTAAGAAGACTATTGAAGCAGTCTGATTAATGCACACATTATCAGGGCTGACTGGCAGGTACCAGCTCCATACATGAGATTATGGTTGCTCATCCATATGAAAAATGCTATTTTTGCAGTCCAGTTTCCTTTGGAAGTAAAATTACACGGTTTCTGGGTTTGTTACATATCCTGCTTATGCTTTTTTTTTTACCTAACTGAAGATGACCATGTCCCATCTTCCTGTCTAAAATCAGGTAAAAAGAGGATCTGATAATCCCCAGACATACTCACAGGTGGTCCTCGGGGTCCTATAAAGCCAGGGAGTCCTGGGCTGCCTGTTTCTCCTTTATTTCCTTTGGGACCCTTAGGACAGAAATGAGACAGACACTTAGCAGACCTTTCCCCAACACCTCTTTCCCAGAGCATTCATTTACAGATACACTGGAATGGGGAAATTTCATTTTAGCAGCAGGACTCCCAAAACTGACAAGGAAGAACAAAGTATTTTAAAAAGCAGGTTGCAGGCACCATGGTTGCCTTATTAATAAGCTCTTCAGGGTCCCTGGGAGAAGATGAAAAGGGACAATTATGGCAGGGGCAGGAGGTGTGTTCCAGGGGTGTTGTGGTGACACATGGTTTATAAGGGGGTGTTGAGAACAGAAATGCTGGGATGGGTGATGACAGGGATACAATGCAAGTGGTCATACTGCTCAAATCCAAGAATACAACCAACAGACAGCTACAGAATTTCTCCTTTGCCTTTATTTCCAGGTTCAATTTTGTCTCTTCCACTTATCTCTTGTGATATTCTGTCAAACTGTCCCTTTTTTCCTTGCAGATCAGGGCAGTTGAAATGACAGTTCATGATACAGAACTGTTTTGTGCACACTTCTGATATGGTTTTAACTCTTAGTTTAACCTTTACTTTCAGAACTTTTCCCCCTACTTTTTTGGTTCAGAACACAGCCCTTTTACTTCTTAGAGTAAAACTCATGCAAAGTGAGCACCAATGAGCCTGTCAGGCACAAAGCACATGGATTTGGGGTGTGTAATTTGCCCTGAAGATTTCAGGGGCTGGATTGTGTTGCTGTGTGTGGGCTTAAGCATGAACAAGTGTGAACTATGATGGGCACTGTCAAGCAGCAAATGTAAAAGGAAAAGGCTCCTGGCAGGTTTTACCTTGTGATTACAAGTCAGCAATGGTGAAGGTGGAAAAAAATCCTTATTGTCATGATAACCCTCCTCACCTTCCTTTTTTTCAAAATAGAAATATAAAATATTGACTTGTCACACCACACTGTGAAGGAAATTAGTGCATTTCAAAAATAAATGGATTTATGTACAGCACAAGGAGACACTTCCCATAATAACCTTTATGATAAAGGATTCATTTTAATGGCAGAGAATGATAATGATGAGATGACTGTCTGTTCTGCTGACCAACACTGTCTCATCGTTTCCCCTTCCTCATCCATCTGACTTTATCCTTTTTCAATCTCCTATGTTATTTTTGGATTCTAAATCCTCTGGAGCAAAGGCTGCTGTGGTGCTGTTTGTGCAGGAAGCTGCCTGTGAGTCCCTGGGTCACATCATATAGGTACTCTGATAACACTATGATGATTAAAATAATAATCCCCACTTGGCATTCACAAGGCATCCCAAAGCCACAGTGTCCTGATAAAGACCAGAAGGTAAAAAAAAAGCAGTGATAGGAATTGGGAACAGGGGTAGGTATAACAAAAAGAAGAAAAGTTTGAAAAGGCAAGCGCAAGGATCCACAGGGCAAGAAGCAATGGCAGCAGCCTCAGGAAGGTAAGAAGAGCTTATGTCAAGGACAAAAAGCCTGTGGCACTTGTTTTTTGATGCAGAAGGCTCTCAGACTGCAGCACGCTGTCCCACCTTCCCACACAGAAAGGGGGTGTACAGTTCTGGTGCCTCAGTTTAGGAAGGATGTTGAGAGGCCCGAGCACGTCCAGGGAAGGGTGACAAGGCTGGTGAGGGGCTTGGAACACAAACCCTGTGAGGAATGGCTAAGGGAGCTGGAGGTGTTCAGCCTGGAGAAAAGAAGACTCAGAGGTGATATTATCGCCCTCTTCAACTTCCTAAAGGTGATTCTAGTCTGAAACCAACTTCCTGAAAGGGGTTTGGTGTCTTTCTCCAGGCAGCAACTGACAGAAGAGAGAACACAGTCTCAAGCTGCGCCAAGGGAAATATAGGTTGAATATTAGGAAAAATTATTTTATGGAAGGAGTGATAAAGTACTGGAATTGTCTGCCCAGGGAGGGGTTGGAGTCACCATTCCTGGATGTATTTTAAAAAAAGACTGGATGTAGCACTCAGTGCCATGCTTTAGTTGAGGTGTCAGGGCATGGGTTGGAGTCAATGATCTTGTAGGTCTCTTCCAACCTGGTGATTCTGTGATTCTGTGGTGTTTGCTTCTCTGAAACATCCCTGCAGATGCTTGATCAGGGCACAAGTCTGTGGCAAGGCTGGGGTGGCTTTATGACTATGCAAGGGTCACAAAGAGTGAAGTCCTGCTGCAGCTTTTCACATTCCTCCTGCTCTGCCTTTGTTTTCCTGTTAATCCCACAGTCCAGCAAGCTGCACTGTCTCCATGGGCAAAAAGAGGGAAGAGCTCTGCATTGTGATAGATTCTACCAGGCACAAAGGAATGTTTGCATGGATTTGCTGAATTCTGGACAACTTTCAGCAGCAGAACAGAGGAAAACACAAAAACCCAACCAAACCACTGTCCTTCTTACAGCTCCTCATTTCCAAGCTGTTCTTCCTCACAGGATGGCCTCAGGGGAGTTTCATTATGCTTCCTGATCCTGGTTTACTGCCCGCTGTCTGCTCTTCCCTCAAGGAAGCCTGGGAGGATTTTTCTGCTGCCTCTATTCCTCAATGGCAGCCTGCCAACTCCCCGAGGCCCTCTCCTTCCTTGTGACAACTCTCTGCTGGCTGCATGCTCTCTGCTTGGCAAAATTAAATCTACTGGTGAAGATGAGGCATGCCAATCTTTTTTCCATGCTAGGCAATCAATCATTTCCATTTGCTGTGAACACTTAACTTTCACTGGGAAAAGTGATGACCCAGCTAGCATCTCAATTCCAGGAACGTAGCCAAACACCCTTCAAAATTGTGGCCAGCTACTGATTTTCAGATCCCCATCTTCAGGCATGGAAACCTCAGGGATGGTAACCAGCTACACTAATCCACTCCACCTACACTTCATCAGTCACTTCTCCTGGCTGCAGCAGTCTCCCTTTGTGGTACTTACTGGGATACCAGCTGGGCCAGGTTCTCCTGCAGATCCAGGCACTCCATTTTTGCCCTGTGTCAAAAGAAAAAAGGTTAGTGATGTAATGCATGCTAAAACTAGAAGTATTTAGCTATGCCTACACCAGCAGGGATTTCTTTAGCATTGTTTAGTCTCCTCTCCTGACAGACTGTGAAGTATCTTATTTCCAGCTGACCTCACAGCTTCTGCATCCCTGGTTGCATGGCTGATCTCAGGAAAAAAATCAATACATGGACCCAAATCCACAGGCCTGAGGAGGACCAAAGCAGCACTTCTCCTTCCCTGCACCCTTGTCCCTATCATATGCAGCATCCTTCTGTAAAGCTGGAGCCACCTCCTCTGGCTGCTCCAGGTCACCACTGTTCAGATAAGACTCTTTTAAATCATCTCAGGCTTCCCCTTTTTTGGGGAATGGAGAGAAACCCTTGTTCAAACATTTGATCGATACCTGACACCCGACAATTCAGAATGAATGAAATGATCCTTTAAAGGGACCTGTTTCTCACTGTTCCTTGAGAAAGCAGCTGAGCTAATCATACACAAAGTTTGGTGAGATGAAGTTTTACACTCCTTTTCTCTCAACTCAACATTCAGAGTCTTTCCCTTCATTGTAGTTGACCATAAAGACCAGCTCTTGTATTCAAAATCATACCTCACACTCCTTTTTAGATAAAAAACAAAGAAAAGGAAGAACAAGAGAAACTGATACATTTCCCTCCAACACATAAGTAATTCTTCTGCAAAGAAGAATGTGGCCTGGAGTTATGATAATTTCTAGCTCTTCAAATATTTTTACTCACTGCTAGTGTTGTGCAGGGGCATGACATGATAGGGAGTGATGACAGCAGTACAGGAGTAATGAGATGAATTATGAGGTAGACACAGGAGGTTCTTGCAGTCTAATCTAAACCCCAACCCCCAGCTTGGAAGGACCTGCTGCTCCAACTCCTGGCATTGCTGAGTCAGCATTTTCCCCCTGATCATTCTGTGGAATCTGTTTCACGACCAGGTCTTCCAAAAAGGAAAGGAACTCACTCACTGCTACACACTACAGATGTGCCTTGGTTCAGCAACAGAGATATCGATTCAGATTTGATAAGGATTAACTTCTAAGACAGAATTTTAAACCCTGTGAAATTAATAAAAGTAATTTCTGAGCCATCCCAAATGAGACTTTTTGAAATGTCAACTAGATTTCTCTTTCTCCACTGAAGCTGTAATAAAATAGGACAGGTGAATAGTATCACAACTGGACCCCACAAAACCCAGCCTGGGCACCCACAGTGAGTGTCCACCTTTAAAAACTGAGATCATGTAAGAAGTGAGTGGGATCCCAGATGCAGGACTGAAATATGAGTATTTCTGACTCTGCATTCTGACAGAATCCATTGAACTGTTCTTCCCACTGAGTCAGCAACCATCAGTCCCTTGCATTATTATAAGTCTTCATCAGTTTCTAGCAATATTATTCTTATTTGTCTTTCTGAAAATAAAAGTTTTTTAATCAAACATTGTCTGAATCTGCCTAAACTCTCCTCTTTCAAGCCAGAGTTCTGGACTGCAGAATATTCCCACCACACACAACATCCCATCCCTGGAAGTTTTCAAGGCCAGGCTGGATAGGGTTCTGAGCAAGCTGGTCTAGTGGCATCCCTTTCCAGGGCAAGGAGTTAGAACTACATTATCTTTAATGTTTCCTCCAATCCAAACCATTCTGTGAACTATTATGGACCTCTAGAAATGGCTTCTCAGGAGAGAGAACTCACCGGCTGCCCTCGGAGTCCTCGAGGGCCCTGTGGTCCTATGGGACCAGGATCACCCTGAAAGGAAGAAAAGTATTCTGGTGAGTGAGAAAGATCTGACACAGAGGCAAGTGAACAAAAATTTTAAAATATTCCTGCTAAATTACACTGTTCACATATTAGGGAAAACAGGATTAAAGGAATCTCACTGCCCCCTTTTAGTTATTTATGAGGAAGACCAACCCTTCCAATTTTAAACACCTACCACTAAATGCAACCTGATTACAGGCAGAAACCATTTCTATCAGGTTATTATCAGATTATATCTTAAAGATGTATTTCTTAGGAACAGAGATTCTCTAAAATTTCTCAAGAATTGACAAGCCTAGTCTCTCTCCAGGGAGGCTTCAGAGCTGCCTCCATCTCCTCCGAGGGGTTCCTTTTGGTCTGCCCTACATTTTGCTTTGTAGGGTACCATTTTCAGCCCACCAGCCTCCAGTGACACAAAGGGGTGCAAATGAGGAGCCACTTCTCCAGGTCCCATGGCAGTGGCACATCAGCTGCTTGGAACATTGCTCGGCAGCTGCTGCAGGATCCCATGGCAGCTGCTCCCTCCCAGGACTCTGTTATGTGACTGCACTTGACACTAGTCACGCTAGAAGAACTGTTTGTACCATCTTTCTTTCCTCTGAGCAGCAGCAACTTATTCCATAGGTATTTCCCAGACTTCAGTGGAGTGACACAGCCAGTCAGGTGCAGCTGTGGCAGAGGAAGCATGACAGAGCCTGGCCTGGTGGGACCTGCAGAGCAAAGCTCTGCTCAGAGATGGGTGCCAGAAGACAGGTCCATGGCTACCAAGCACAGCCTGGGTTTCACATAATGCTGCTTTCTCTGCTTATCCAAAGATATATCTGACATTTTAGTGCCAGCAGCTGAGCAGTGACAAAGGCCCACTAATTCTTTGTTTCCCCTAATGATCTTTGTGCAAATCATTCCTTGCTGTAATTCACCCTTTATTGGAGTTTCTGCAGCTGTTTCAGGTCAGGGTCAAAGCGAATTGAAATTTTCATTTGTCAGGGAGAAGGAGATGCATTTCTGCTCAAAATGGTGCACTTACATCTTTCCCTGGTGGTCCCTCACGACCAGCAGGACCCATCACACCTGGCTCCCCCTGCAATTCAGCAAAAAGGGAAGAGATCAGCTCAAGGTCAAATTCAGACCAGTATCACCATGGTAAGTTGTATGGGGTTTCTGCAATGTGCGACTGAGCTCAGTGAAAAATTTTTTAAAGCCAGCAAGAGCCTCATTCATCTTATATGACATGCAGCTTATAAAAATAACTCAGAAACATCTCCTGTAAGTGATGCACACGGCAGTGCTCTGCTTTCCAGCAAATTATTTGCTACTGCTACTGCAGGCACTGAAAACCACCAACACATTCATGATACAGAAGCTCTCATAATGAGGAAGAGATGAAGATCTCCAGCACTGGATTTCTCACATAAGCTTCTGAAAGCAGAGAATTTTATTTCCCTGTTAAAAAGGCAGGATTAGGTAGAAGAACAATCAGTTTTGTATTCCCCCTTTTACACCAAGGAGCTCAAACAGAGTGGAGAACAACTTTTCATGCAGGACTTGAGGTTTGGGTTTTATGACCCACAGGAAACTAAGCCAAAGGGACATTTCTGTTCACTCTTCTGTAAGTTTGTACTTGAACTTATTTTGCACTTCCTTAGCATTTGTGGAGGAGAGCTAGCACTTGTCCAACAAGTGTAGTAGGAGTCCTCACTTTGCCAACATTTTTACCACAAGGATGTGGCATGGAGGCATCCTTGAGTCTCATTCACAAAGGAGGATCTCACAGGGAGAATCAGAGGATTCAGCTCTACCAGCTGCCTCACCTTCCCTGGAATCAGAAGTTCAGCAGAGGGAATGAAGACAGCTGCTGTCATTTCTGTGCCATAGACGTGGCTCATAGTTGAAAACACTGTCAACAGCCACATGAAACACTGTCATAATTTTTACCTACTGCCTCAGAAAAGGCAATTTCAATTCCCACAATCTTTCTCCAAAGGATTGTGCATGAGGTGCCTGTTACTTACCCGGGGACCTGGGGGACCTGTATCTCCTCTCTGTCCTTTGAAACCCTACACAAGGGAATGAAATCAATAATTATCCATCACCTTGATGCAGGAAAGACTAAGAAAACTCTAGCTTGAATGTTCATTTAATAACCTTTACAGTTTTGCCAAAAGTTACTAGGGATTGATCAGCTGGAGTAGCTGTGTCCCAGAGAGTAATTAGGCAGGGCCACATCACAGGAAAAGTCTTCCATAGCTCCTTAAGCTGTAAAACCAAGGCTGTGCTCTGTGTATCCCTGGTGTGTCCAGCCAATACACTATTTAACCCTAAACTTTACTGTCCCCACTCTTTCAGAGGACCTGCAACAGAACACAAGGGCTACAGCTGTGACTTCTGGTGGAGGGGTGTCATGAGGTCACATGCTTTAAGTTCTAGATAAGGGATTTACTGTTCTCCAATGTTTAGGATTCAGAAATGTTTGTGTTCCAATTGTTGTTGCTTATTTACATATT
This sequence comes from Emberiza elegans, assembly GCA_024865655.1. Classification (NCBI taxonomy): domain Eukaryota; kingdom Metazoa; phylum Chordata; class Aves; order Passeriformes; family Fringillidae; genus Emberiza; species Emberiza elegans. Next base: position 6,439,972 of record JALJVW010000084.1, on the reverse strand, counting down.
TTATTTAGTCACAATGCCAGGACTGCTTATATGTTTCCATCAGCAAAGAACCTCATGTGCCCAAGAAAGGCTCCCTGACTACTGTGCAGGGGTTGAGTGGGTGGAACCCTTCTGAGCAGCACCCACCGGCAATCCTCTGGCACCCTCCCGGCCTGGGAGCCCTTGTTCTCCAGGCTTTCCCTGTGGGAAACAATAATGCTCGTGTTAGAGAGAGCCCCAGGTCCATCCCACTGCTGCTGGAAACCTCCCAGTCCCCTCCCTTAGACATAGCATCACTGAGAGCTGTGAGTGCCCAGGGTTTGTCCAGCAGAGTTTGCAGGAAGAGCAGCAGGGAGGGACATTCCCAAACAAACCTCGAGCTGCACTGTCACCTGCACTCTGAGCTCCTGAGGCACCTCAGCTCTGGACTGGTGCATGTTTGCAGTGTCTGAGCTGCACCAATACCTAAGCAGCACATGCAAAGTCAGCATTTGCACATAGAAATGGGATGGTTTGGTGCAAACACAAACTATCTGCAGCTTCTGTGACAAGCACTCCTCTACTTAGCAGTTGTCCTAATGCCTGGGAACTTGGCCGTTCCCAGAACCACTAAGTTCCATTTGGCAAATCACAGGAAGAGACTGGCAATGCCTTATACTTGAAGCACATTCTTCATGTAACACACACAGTTGCAAGAAATAACATTCACTGCCAAATTTAATAACATTGCCTTTTAACTGACAACTTCGTGGCTCACCTTTTTTTCCCTCAGCAAATGCAAGTATAGACTAAGTAGAGAAAATCAAATATAAACTCTAATTCTGGGCAACAGAACTGTCTCAGAGCAATCCAGAAAAAAAGCTTCTTTAAAGACTCCTCCTCTAAACTTTTTATGCCCCATAAACTTCTATCAAAAGGATGGATCACTAGGCTTAATGTTACAAGACAACCTTCTTTCCCTGCAGTGTTTAAGACAGCTGTAAAAGTGGAGTCACTAAGTTTTAGTGTATTTATGGTAGTTGTAAAAGAACACAGTTTCTTTTCAAGATTGCTCATGTGTCATGCCTATAAATCGCTCAAGACAATACAGTTCTTCTGGTGTTAAAAACAGATGTGCAAACAGGCTCCTTGTTCCCCCTAAGGAGTCCATAGATAAACAGCTTCAAAAACAACAACTGGATGCAGCTTCTGATTGACTGAGCAAAACAGTTTTAAATTACATTACCGGTTCCCCCAGAGATCCTGGTTTGCCATCTTTGCCATCATTCCCAGCAATGCCCTGTTAAATGAAATGCAAAACAGAGTAAAATTGACAAGGATGATTGGTGGGGGTTTTGTTAGTGTAAGAAGTCTGCTCATCATTACATGCTTATGTTTGCCTAAATCTCCAAAACCCTCCCTACTTCTATAGCTCAGCCATAAACCTCTCCCTGCTACCCCTGTAACCTCTTTCCCTTTCCAATATGGCAATATTTCCCTTTCCAACAAGGTGAGCATGCCAACAATCTTAAATCATGATTCTAAAACCAACTGTTATAAATGATTATAGTGCCATTATCTTCAGGTAGGCTACTTTACAGTAGAATTATCTCTGGCTCTATCCTTATGACAGATTAAAAAAATCCCAAATGCTGTACTGTTACATTTTCCAGAAGAGTCTATGCCCAAGGTGCACTTGAACCTGAGCTAGTGCAAAGGAATCATTTTGACTGGATTCAGATAAAGTCAATGTCCCAGTCTCTGAATCCCTGTGCCCTTACACTGGAGTAATTACTTGATTTCTGTGCTCTGTATAAGAGTATTTCTTCCAGTGAGAAGACAGGCAATGAACAGTCCTGATTCACATTCTTATTAACACTTTGCTTTAAAGTGATGAAATACAGATTCTGGAACAAAACAAACACTGTCCTAGAACAAGGACATTGCATCAGCATGACAGACACTGCTACAGACCACGCATGGCTCTCAAAGCACCTCAGAAGTGTCACCTCTTTGTTTTACATACCTATGTGTGCATGAATAATTTAATGTACTGAATTAGAAAGAGCTTAATCACACTCACTGGAAGTCCAGGCAGCCCTGGTGGGCCCTGTGGACCTGGGGGACCATCTTTGCCCTGGAAAGAAAGAACAAACACTGACAGTCAGACAAGTTCCTCAGAGGCTTCTATCAGATGAAGATTTATCACATGTAGAGTCTGATGGGACAAGTGTGAGAAAGTGGTCTTGTAGCCCATGTCACACAGTCTATGAGGTTTTCCTGAACTCCTTCTAGGTTACAATGGATGGCTCCCTTTAAACATAAAAAATCACGATTATCATTGAGTTCTTACAAATTGAGAAACTTCTGAAATAATTAGGGTTTTTTTTTTCCTGAACCTTAATTATATTTAATATTTCATCCTTAACTTCCTGGATGAGTCCTGGAGGAGTCCTGCCAGGAAGCAGATGTGTATTTTATACCTTTTAAATGAGTAGTTACCAGAAGTGCCTTGCTGACTGTCCCAAAAATTCCCCTTAGCCCACAGGATTGGACAATATCACTCCAGGTCTTTCACAGTGTCACAATCTTATCATCAATTTGAAATGAAATTTCAGCCAGCCTGTTCATTTTGTCTATGGCCTCTCTGAGAATGCTCACTGATTTCATAACAGCCATCAGAAGGACCATCACTGTTTACTTATGATGAAGTTCAGCTTGTGAAATGGCTCTGCAAAAGGCACCTTGTCCCTTAGGAAACCTTGCTCTAGAAAATCATAATGGAATTACATAGTTTTAAACTGTTCCAACTCAATAGGGAGTATTCTTTAGGGAAGGTTAATTTTCAACTTTTCAAACTGAAACTAGGACCAATCAGATTACCTGTTTCTCCCAGGGTTTTCTGATGCATTGACATAGAAACATCTGAAAACCCTTAAAATGAAACAGCAATGCCAAAATTCTTAATGGGCTTCTTGATAGTTATACCTGTACTGGTATTTTTGATGGTGCCAGGAAATAGTGCCAGGCTCCAGCATCTCAGCAGTCTGTGCTGTGACATCCTTCAATAGGTTGCTGGTTATATTTTGATAATCCCCACACAGAGTTCAGGTATTAGCCTTAGGTCATGAAGCATCTAACAGATTTAGAAATCCTATTCTGGCAGCTAAGAGATGTTAATAGCAAGGGATAGATAGACAAGAGGTACAAAAACCTCCACAGAGGTCCCATGGGCTGGACTATCCTCTGGATAACTTGGAATTTCATTTGATGAGTAAAAAAAGTGCTAGCACAGTAACCTGTGGTTATTTGTGGAGGTTCTACTTGCAGGCTGAATATTTTGGGGAGCTTTCAAAGGACATTACATGGATGCCAGCTCAGCTTTACTTCACAGACCTAAACCCAGGTGAAGCCAGCAGTCAAGCACAGAGCTCAGAGCTTACCATGTCTCCTGGGTTTCCTGCTGGTCCTATTGGTCCTGGTGCCCCATCTGATCCCTAAACAAAATAAAGAAGAAACAACATGAATGATTAATGCATTTTATATGTTTGTCAACATATTCCCTGACATAGCTGGCAACTCTGGAGCTTTCTTTAATCACTCAGCTTAACATTCATTCTGTTTCTTCATCCATCACTGAAAAGCAGTGCCAACCTCTGCACTCAATCAGCCTCCAAAGCCAGAAATAGTCAGATATTTGAGTGCGGTCTTGGCTCTTCCTTCTGAAAACAGGGGACAAATAGGAAAAAGCCAATTGTGGCAAAAATAACTCTGAAGAACAGCAATTATGGCAGAACAGAAATTATGAAGCACACACTGTGGCAGGCCAACTCCTGGAGCCACAAGTCAATGCAGACAGAGGGAAAAGTCAGCAAAATCCAAAGAACAAAATTGTATAGGGGACATCACATTTTGCTCAGTTTTGACAGGCTCAGTTTTACTTTTCCTTTGGCTGTGAGTCTGTTCAGGAGGTCTCATAGGACAATTTAAAATATTTTAATCCCACTGGTTCAGCTCTGTAGTTGCAGCAGTATTAGGTTAATAGAGACACAGCAAATGTGTCCTAAAATAATGCTCATGGGAGCTCAAATCACCCACAAAGCAAGTTCATGTGCTGTCACAGCAGCAAAGCACCCAGCATCCTTTAGGCACTGATACCATCTGAATATAGAATTTTAATCTAATCCCCCTTTCTGGTATGTCCTGTCATTTAGTCAGTGCAGTGGGAATTCAGGCTGTGCTGATCCCCAGAACAGATGAAGGTGGCACCCCCTCAGCACAGCAGAGCCAAACTGCACTGTAAGCAGCAATATGAGCTGTGATGACTCTGGGCAATGAAAGGTGGTTTGGAGAGAAAAGTCCTTGACTCAGAAAAAAATCCCCAAACTTGAAGGGAGTAAGGCAGGAGAGCCAGCAGGAGAGCCAAGTGATCTCAGCCGTGATCCTGCACTGTCACCCATTTTTAAATACAAAGAAGCATAATTTTATTCACTGAGAGAGCAGAATTTAGGAATGAGGACTGTGATGGAGAGGGGCAAGTAAAAAGACTTTTAATTCAAAAGTAACTCACATAATATGAAAACTGGAGAAAATCCAGTCTCATACCACTGTGCAAAATTGAGAACTAAAATGCTCTTAGATCTGCTAGTTCTAGACTAACAACTTACCCCACATACACAAAAGCACCTATACATGTACTAAACAGTCCCTATGGAAGACTTTTAATCATCATCTTTGTGTTGTATAAAGAGAGCAACTGAAGCTTAGCAACAATTTACAGAATGAGTTGAAGCAATCAGTGGAAAGTGGCCAATGTATTAAATAGCAATTACCATGAGTGGGGAAATTCTATCACACTCAGGGGATCATGAGGAACCCACTGGAAAATGCAAATTCAGTGCACAGACAGATGGGAATGGTCCTTTCCACCACATGGAGCTTGCAACACCCTTTATCAGCAAGAAACTACAGGACCATCTTTGCAACAGAGGAACTTACAGGTGGACCAGGGTTTCCAGGAGCCCCTGAGAAGCCAGGCATTCCAGGGTGGCCCTGCAGAATGAAATCAGAGACTTTCCTTATGCATTAGTCACATATCTACTTTTATAAAAGTTAACTGGTGATTATTGTGAAGTAACACCAAAATGAGTCAATTCACAGAGAGCTCGTTATAAGGGAATAAGGGCTTTTTAAAGTGAAACCTTTGTTTTCAAAGCATGCATTTCAAAAATGCATGCTTTGAAAAACATAGTTAAATTTCAGGTGTATTTCTTGTCATGCATATTTTAGTCTATGCTAATTGCAGATGGGAGCAGATATGGTGGAATTGCACAAGACAGGAGGTCAGTTGGGAAACCAAGCCTGTTTAAAATGTCTTAAAAATGTCATTGAAGAGGTGCTGATTTACACCTTAAACCAGTGACTCAGCTCTTGGCAAAATTAACTATGAAAGTTTACTCTAATTTAAACCATTCTCATCTTTCCTGTGGCATCTCAGTCCCTCCTAAAAGAGGTCCTCCTTATATTCATCATCTAAGACAAATAGAGACACTGGCTTTTTCACCCCATAGACACCTGAACTCCTGGAAATCATCTAGGAATTATCCAAGGAAATGAGTAAGTGTTAGGTCATGTAGAGAATTTAATGCATTCAGTCCAGAGGTGAGGAAACAGATGGTACTGGGAGGTTTTTATTGGAGATGAGGATGGAATCTGTGGAGGATTGCTATGGTTCCACTCTTTCACAGAGCCCATTTGTGGTTTGTCAGTGATGAAGAGCTCCCATCTTCCTCCTCTGCCTCTGAGAAGGATGCTCTTTTACAGGCATCATAGGAGTTACTGAGGAAGGACCAATCACAATGACAGCACTGCTGGAAAGCACACTCTGTTTTTACCTGTTCACCTTTTTCTCCTACTTCCCCAGTCATGCCACGGTCTCCTTTAACACCCTGGTAATAAAAAAGAGCCAATGAAAGTCAATGAGATTCAGTGTTGTGACAGCTTTTTGACCTCTCTCATAAAGCACTTGGACATTCAAGAATAAAATTCAAGAATCAGGACTGAGCCCTCCTTGCCCTCCTCTTAAATTCTTCTCCAGACTTTCACTACCAGTGCTGGAGCCAGGAATGTATGTGGAAAATGGTCTCTGAGCAGAGCCAGCATAGCTGGTTTTTAATGTTTTATTATCCTAGACATAAAGAGGAATTACACATCTTTAAAGACCAGGCAGGTAATTAGGCACTTCACTAAATCACATCTTCATAAAGAATCATCTGGCCCAACAAAGGTGCCCACACCCTTCAAGGACAACAACAATAAAACCAGCATTTCTAAGGTGCAGCCAGAAAATTCATACCCAGAAAGTGCTCCCCTCTTTCTGTTCTAGAGACACAGGCAGAGACAGCTAACTCAAATGTGCATGTCTGCATTACCAGTGCTTACAGTGAGACAAGACAGTGAAAATTGCTGAGGTAAAGGTGAGCAAGGTGTGAACAATGCACAGAGCAATACTGAAATGCTGGCCATGGAAATAATACACTGGTTGCTACATGAGAGCAAGGAGACAAATGGGAGAAAGAGGGCTGATATTTATTAATAAAGGAGCTCTAATTCATATGGCCAGAAGGAATGAAGCTGCTCATGAGCAAAGATCTGCAGTTCTACTGCTCTTCTTTCAGAGCAGGACCTAATGGCTTGGATGATGCTGGTAAGGACAATATACCACAGAGTCAAAAGTGCAGAGCAATTTGGGTCTTCCACTGCAAGGATCCTCCTAAGATATGCAGAAGAGTCACAAAGACTGACCTTGTGTTTGCTCCTTCCCAGGGGTCTTCAAATAATTTTTTTTTGAGAACTGTTTTTATTGAATTCAAGTTAGACTACTTATCAGTTACTTGATTTGACTTTATGCACATGTGCAGTTTGAAATTTATCCTGCTATTTCACCTAACTATCCATTTTTGTTGCCTAAATCTCTGCTTTCTTATGAAATATAAGAAAGCAGCAGACATGGTATGTCTCAGATTGCTTGGCATTTCTGCCAGTTATTGGCTTTATGGGTTACTAATTCTCTTGTAAATTTTATCCTGGAACATACTTTCATTTTGATCAACTCTATGTTTACTTTCAAGATCGTGCTGCTCTGCCCACCACACTTTTAATTGCAAGATATGAAATTAATTCATGAAACTATTAGCTTGTCCTGCACTCTAACAAGTGCAAATACAAAGATGTTAAAATAGCAGGAGCTATTTTAGACAGTAAGTCAGTAGTGAAAGGATGTCTGCAGGAAGCTGTGGCCGATCATTAAATCACCTTACCACTCCTTCATTGATTTGTTTTGATTTATTTCACATTAGGCAGTTGTAAAGGTTTTAACTGTGGCCAGGCAGTGGCATTGTGAGCAGACTGGAGGCAGCCCTCTTTATGAGAAATGCTTGAAAAGTGACATTATTGGAATACTTCAAACAATGGAAGTATGTTCACATATGTTCACCTATGTCCTAGACCATGAAGCAGCACCATATAGCTAAAAGAAGCTTTTCCTGTATCATGTTTCAGGAAATACTTGGAGTTGTTGGGTAAGACCACCAGAGCAGATGGTGTTTGGAGCCCAGCAGCTCATTGCAGCCTTAAGTGATTCCAGGACATAAGATTCAAAAAGGAGAGGTACAGGCATGGTGGCTACTGCTGAGGCTTTAATTTCTTTCTCACCTAATCTGAGTTGAAACTTACCCTCAAGTTTATCCATCAATGTAATGAAATTCAACACCAAGAATCAGGTCCTTTAGATGTGTCTGCCTGTCTGTGTGTGAACAAAGGGATGGCAGAAGACACTACTAAAGTGAAACAATCCCTCATGCCATGGGCAGGGACACCTTCTACTAAACCAAGCTGTTCAAAACCCCATCCAACTTAGCCTTTAACATTTCCAGAGATGGGGCATTCCCAACTTCTTTGGGTAACCTGCTCCCAAAATAGTTTGTGTGACTAATTAGTCACAAATAAGTTTTCATCAGACAAATGAAGAAAACCAACCAACCTTTGGGCCATCGAGCCCAGGTGGGCCTGGAGGACCTCTGGGACCAGCAATCCCCTGCAATGCACAAGAGGTAGAGGTAAACACTAGTTTAGTTCATTGACTCCACGAGCCTCTAAAAAGGATTCAGCAGGTTGTTGATGAAAAAAAAATAATCATCTTATAGAGAAACCATCAACCATATTAACAGAAAAACAAGGTCCCAGCAGATGCAGGCATGGTGACTCCCTCAGCTCTCTTACCGGTTTCCCATCCTGGCCATCTCTCCCTGGTGGTCCTCGGGGACCTTTATCCCCTTTGAAACCTGGGATGCCTGGCAGTCCTGGTGGGCCAGGAGGGCACTCACTGCACACATCCTGGGAGAGAACATGGGAAAACACATCAGCAATAGGCTGCAGGCACTTAGCAGACCCTATGAACACCCACTACGAATGCAGCACTGTGGTGTTGGTATAATTCTCAAACCTTTGCTGTTTTACCTCAGGATTGGGGTGAATTTGCCTTTAAGAACCAATGAAGGCAGGGTGAAGCAGAATGAGGGTCAGCAGTTGAGCTCACATCTGCTCCCATGGGAAGTTTCCTATCAGTTCTAGGTCCTAATTGGTCACCCAGGATCTGGAAACCAAGGAAGAGCTCTTCCTGATGGGGAGGTCAGGGAGACTAGAAAGACTGTCAAGAAAAACATTGATTTGAATCTACAAGACCACTAGAAGCCTTTGTCTGCTCCAGGCTGAAAGATCTGTGTTAGAGGGCACGTTTCTAGGGAAAAATCAGGTGCAGCACAATGTCAAAAAGGGTTCTGCAGGAGAAATTATTCAGCAGCCAACTTGGCTAAGGACAACTCATCCAATGGAGTTTGTAAAGATCAAGTGACTGTCACAGTGTCCAAATTTTATCAGGGAGAATCACTACCTCACTCCTTCCAAACATCTTTGAAGCATGGTCTCAGCACTCTTTACATTCCAGCTATCCTCAGGAAATTGAATCCATCTATGACATTTCCATTTCAAAGGCAGACTCCCATCAGTAAAGGGGGAATGCTGCCCATAAGAGCATAATACAGAACAGATCATCAGATGGAGAGTCAGAAGCCCCTGCTACAACACCCAACTCTGTCAATAATCTGTTGTAAAACTGTGGGGTAAATTGTCCTTCTGAGTCTCAGTGCCTACGTGCATATTTATCTATTTACAATATAAGTGCTTCAGAAACACCCATAATAGCAGAGCCATAATTTCATCTGGGATTTCAAGGTGCTGCTTTCTGTACCAAGCATGGAGTGAAAAAATACCAAGCAGAAAAAATGCAAAAATGTGTTTAACCATAATAGAAGCAAAGGAAGGAACACCAAAGTGACATCCTATACCCAAGAATGAGTCCCTTGCTCTTGTCCAGATCAGAAGTCCCAAGCAACACCTTACAGTGAAACCTCCAGAACAATATTGGTGTCCACAAAACAAAGGAAGCTCTTCAGTGAAGAGTAATTTCACAGCAGCAATCTTAAAAGGGTCCTTTGGTTAATGTGGTTGGTAAGAGAAGGTAATTTTTTAGTTTATTTTAACCAGTAAGAAAAGATTTCTTGCCAGGTTTAAGATAGCTTAAAAAATCACAACTCAGCCCATGTAAATCTATAGAGATTTTTCAGTCAACACCTATCAAAGACTGACTAATTTCTCACAAAATTCTCTACATGGAGAGTAAAGGCAGACAGATTATCACTTTTGAATCACAAGCATTTCTGGGGTTAATTACCTGCATCCTTTTAGATTCACAATGCAAACTAAATTTGCACCCACAACTACCCAAAACTACTCCAGTCACTGTTGAAGGTTTATGTGAAAAAATCCAGCATTTCATTAAAATGGTTTCCATTTTCTAGTTTAGGTAATGTAACTTGATAATGCTTATCTCTCCTTGGAATGCATGCCTCAGAAAGAGCTGAGAACGTCTTGGAGATGTTATAGAGAACTTTTTAGGACATTTCACTGCTGGGGAAGGGATTTTCATCTCCACTGTGAGCTTGTGTCCCAGTACCAGTGCAAGCAGGAGACTTGTAATTCTTGAGTTTTGAAAGAGTGTTTAAAGACACCTTTTGCACTTGTAGTTCAGACACTTTCCCATTACAGTGTTAGTCAGGTTTGAATCAAACAGAGACATCAACTCCCACCCTCATTAAAGGCTGATTACCTTTACGAGGAGATGTATGTCCTCTGGAGTGAGCAGGGGTGGCGAACCCTGTGGAATGAGAAATTAATTATTTCAGGCAATTTTAAGAGGCATCAAGACATAAGAATTTTTCCTGAACATGTTTTTGGATTCTCACTGGTTTTCCTTGTCCTGTCTAGGACTCTCTGGGCTAAACTTGTACTTCCCACCCTACCCTACCAATGCTTGTCATTGGAACCTGAGATGAGTTCTTGCTGAGGGTATTGTAGAGCAGTGCTAAGGAAGTGGAATTTAAAATTTTGGCTTTTATTTACATGCAAAATATCCAGTTGTTCCCATTCCAAAGCCTTCACTAAACCTTTAGTGGGTCTTAGGCTTTTTTCTACTGCTCTACTGGAAAAAACAACAGTGGAGAAGCACCCAAGTGCACTTCTGAGGTGAGGCGTACAGATGGAAACTGAGTTAAAAGGAAGAGGTAACACAGAAGTGAAGTTACATACAGGTTTTCCAGGAGGTCCTCTTTCCCCTGGATTTCCAGGCACACCCTACAGATCAAGAAAAAGAAAAATATTGTGAAATTATTATACAATACCCCCCTGGTTGCTCTTGCACTCTGCTGACTAATCTGGACTAGCATGCATTTTACTTTCTTCTCCTGAGCAGCACTACTCCTTGCATGAAACAGAGAGCAAACTTCTCCAAATATCTGCAACTTGAACATCCTCTCAAACCTTTGCTAAATTCATTTGAGTCACAGAGAGACTGGAATTGCTTTAGCTTGTCTTCTGGTGATAGGAAACATTTTGAACTTTACTGATGTGAAGGATGAAGCTTTAAATCTCTGAAGGCACCTGTCAACAAGCAAAATCAATTTGTTTGGTTGGTTGATTGGTTGGTTGGTTGGTTTTTTGTCTGTTGAGGTGAAGGGGTATCAGTTTTCTTGAGATGAAGGCATAGAAGTCACCAGCATTTTCAGAATTTTATGTTCAGAAAGGCAGCATTAGGAAAAGGGAAAACCTCCACCCCACAGCGTGCATCTCCAACATATCGTTTACAAGGAATTAAGTTTGCTAAAAACAAAACAAAAACAATGTCTAAAAATTTTTGTAAAATCTTTGCATAAAGTAATGCTCACTTGGGAAACCAAATATTTTGAACAAGACAGTTGGCCATGGCTCAGACGGTGACAATAATCTGCATTGTGAGGATCCTTGCAGAGATTTTAAGGATACTCAGTGACACTTCCCCAAACCCTTTTCTGCTGAATTCCTGTATCCACCTGGTCCATCACCCTGTGTCATCACTCAAGCAAGTGCATGTTCTATTCATACTGAGCACCTTAAAGAGCATACAGAATTTACCACATACAAAAGCTGTCCTACCTGATCATTTTTGTTTCTAAAGAAACAGTTTCTTCTGACCATCTAAACAGATCTTATTTGTTCCCTTTTGTTGATTCTGCAGAAGTCCCACATATAGTTTGCTCTGGGATGGTTCCAGATTTGCCACCCAGGATGTTCTTAGAGTCATAGAAGGGTTTGGGTTGGAAGGGACCTTCAAGACCATCTAAATTCAACCCCCTGCCATGGGCAAGGACACCTTCCACTAGACCAGGTTGCTCCAAGCTCCATCCAACCTGGCCTTGAACACTTCCAGGGGTGGAGCAGCCAAAGCTTCTCTGGGCAACCTGTGCCAGTGTTTCACCAACCTCACAGTAAAGAACTTCTCCCATGTATCTATTGTGAACCTACTTTCTTCCAGTTTGAAGCCATTATACCTTTTACTGCCACTCCCCTTGTGTGGCAAAAAAAAGGTTGAAAGTGGAAGATCTGATGAGAAGGGTTGTTTTCACTAAAGATGACCTTGCAGCTGGAGAATGCTAAGAATATTCAGTGTGGAAAAGTTCACATGTTGTGTTTTCTTTGGGTTGTTTTCTGTCTGTCCTGAGAAGTGGACATTTTATAGAAGATAACAGAATGCTGTAAAAAAAACTTAAAAGGCATTCCTCACAGGCTGGTGCTTCCCTGCTGGGAGAAGGAGAGATAAGGAGTTTGGAGGTTACCCAGAGCACATTTTGCCCCTGCCAAGATGGAATAAGCTTAGCAGTGCATGTGTCCCCATTCTGCCAGAGTGGTAATGGAATAAATCTATTCTTTACACTTCAGCTCTGGATTTTGGCTGTCTTGGTTACCTGTAGTTCTCACACTTGGTCAAAAATCCCTCTCCATCTTTCTTCAAGGCTCCCTTCAGGTACTGGAAGACCACAAATAGGTCACCCTGAAGCCTTCACTTTCCCAGGCTGAACAATCCCAATTCTCTCCACCTTTCCTTGTAAGAGAGTTGCTCTATCCCTTCAGTTGCCTTGGTGGCCTCCTCTGGACTCTCTCTAACAGTTCCACATCCTTCCTGTGCTGTGGGACCCCAGAGCTGGACACAGCACTGCAGGTGGGGTCTCACCAGAGAGGAGCAGAAAGGCAGAATCCCCTCCCTTGGCCTCCTGGCCACGCTGGTTTTGATACAGCCCAGGCCTTGACTGGCTCTTTGGGCTGCATCAACATCTGCATGCTGATCAAGGTACAAGTAGTGGCTTTCAAACAGTCTAGGCTCAGCAGAAGCTACTCTTTGAGACTATCTAGTATTTCCATATGGAAAGTTCATTTAAAATTTGGTCAAATGCTTTGCCAGGAGGGGCACTGGGTGTTCTTTCTGGCACCTTGTCTCAGGTTATTCCATTTTGCCAATCAGTTCCTTGCATTATTTACACAGATGGGGACATGGGGATCAATGACTGAAGAGCACTGTGTGTCATGATACACCACAACTGTAGCCACAGGGCAAACTTGAATTGCATCCTTGAGTCTCACTTAGTACTTAAATCCTGTATGTCTCACTAGAGGAGAGAAAAAATGGGAAAATATATCATTTATCTTTTTCTATGTCCACATTAAATGCTTCTGGATGAGCAACAACCCTTCAATTACCTTGACATTCTAAGAGATAAAAATTAAACACACACTGAAATGGACCTAAAGTGGAGCTGAAGTAGCACTGAAGTTCATGGATGAACTCTTGTTTCTTGAGGAACTAAACCTTCCTAAGGTGAGAACAAAGAGAAGATAATGTCTGAAGAGGATGTTTAGCTCACATGCCTCCCCAGAAGTCCTTCTGGGGAATTGAGTAAATATAAGTAATCATTTTAGTAATTTATAGCCTTCCTTATTCCACAGAATTTCAAGGTGAATCCAGAGAACTGTGCATGGTTCCCAAAGTCCCTTCCCTTTCACGGATGCTGTCAGGCCATGCTTTTGGCATCCTCTCCACTGTGTTCTCAGCCACTTCTGCAAATGGGAAGAGGGATGGCTAAATAACAATTACACAGATCTTACATTCCCAGACCTACTTTGTTCAGGAAGACTCACACAGAACTTGCTCTGAAAAGTGTGATGCAAAGCAAAAACTTGAGCCATGAGAATAATCCTGGATCAGAAAGCAAGACAGAAAAGACAGTTCAGAAATGTCTTTCATGCTGACTAGTAGCACAGCTATAAATATATGCCATAGGGCTCACTGACAGCCTTCTGCTTTGGGATCTGAAATATGAACATGGCACTAGCGCTGTAATCTGAGTATTTAAAGATCTTTTAAAAAAAGAATATAGGAAAAGACTTCTTAGTGATGTGAAAAGAAATGCAAGAAGAGAGTGAATAAAATGGAAATCCTTGGAAAGGATTAAGCACAGCTATCGTGTCCACATGGTATCAGAGTGTCTTGAGACAAAAATGGATGAACCCATTTTCTTGCATGCTGTATGATGTGGAGCTGGTGATGTCTCCAAAAGGCTGGAAATGAGACAGGAAAAGAGATTAAGCTCTGTGCCATGACTGACAAACCTGAAAAAAACCCACAATCCCCAGGAAAACTTCCCAGAAAAATTGAAAGGTACAAGATTGCAAACAGAGAATGTCCATTGAAGAATGATTTTGTGAGCCAAACTGAACAAACCAGATGTAGATGATGGCATTTCAGCATGGTGCATTATCAGAGAACAGGCCAATAGAAGCAGTCCATTGTAGAGGAAGTATTGCTGGTCTGTAGAGGCATGGAGTTAGAAAAGGCTGACAAAAACAGACAAGCTGCAAATATAAACTGACAGAATATCCTGAGTTGTAAGAGACCCACAAAAAATCAAGTCCAGCTCCTGGTCTTGCACAAGGCAATCCCAAGAATCACATCAGGTGCCTGAGAGCACTGTCCAAATGCTCCTTGAACTCTGTCAGGTTTGGTGCTGTGACCACTTGCCTGAGGATTCTGTTCCTGTATCTGGACACTATCTGGATGAAGAACCTTTTCTAATATCCAACCTAAACCTCCACTGATGCAGCTTCACATTGCTCAGAGCAGAATGAAAATACTAGAATGAAGACATGGAAGTTAAAACTGCATCTGACAAGCTAATAGGGGAGGGAACTGGAAAAGAGAAAGCCAGAAAATGCAGAAAAAAAGAAATGAGTGTGGCCCAAAAACTGCATGGCACAGAAAACAAATGCTGCTAACACGATGTGGGAAAATGCACAGACCCAAATAACAACCAGTGTTGGAAAACTCAAAAAGTTTGAACACTTTCAGGAGATTGCAGCCAAGAGTGGCTGGCACAAAGGAGAATATCCAGTAAGTGGTACAGCACACCAATACAGGGAAAAGATGTCAGCCATGAGGAGGTGTGATGCATCCTATCCAGAGCATCAGTCTGCAAAATCTGTCACACAGGAATGAATGGTCTTTAAATGGGAACTGATGGAAACTGCTGCTGATAATGCTAAAACCCAGTATTTAGCTTAGTTGGTTGGCAAATGGTGCTAATTATGCCAAGGTTGTGGCTTTGATCCCCTCATGGCCCATTCACTTCAGACTTGGACTTGATGAGCCTTGTGGGTCCCTTCCAATTCAGAATATTCTGTGATTCTGAATTAAATGCTGGTGCAGTTTGCAGGCAAAATCCTATGATGGGGAAAATGATGCTCAGGTCAGTGGTGCATGTGAAAATAATTAAAGAAAGTCTGTAAGGAAACATAAGTGTATAGGGGAAGTGTGTCAGTCACACAGGCATATGGTGGGATAGTTCTATTACAAAACTGAAAATTAAACTTGAAATGCAATATCTTAAATCAGTTAAATGCCACAGCAATAAAGAGACAATAGGTGGGTTAATAAGTGTACCCTGGTTTGGGGTGTAAGTACCCTAAAAGAAAAACAAAGGCTTCTTGGAACTGTCCTTCTAACAGGATGGGAAAATCAACCTCAGAACAGCAAACTGGTTTTCAAATCCATTGGCAGTAATTTATGCATCCACAAAGGTTTTGCAATTATGAAAGCAAATGCAGGGGGAAGATGAACTTCTCAGTAATGCTGGAACTTAGTTACCATAAATAATTAACCTAATGAAAAAGTGATTAATTCAGTGTTTATGTTAATTCAAATTACCATAATCAAAATACAGAAAGATCCTATTAAACAGGTGCCCTCACTGTTAATAGGGGGATAAGAGAGTATCTCATTCAGATTGTTTCCTAATCTAAGGACACTAAATAGTTGTGTTGAACAGAAACATTTTATCTCCCAGCAGACAGGCAGGGGAGAAGAGATGATTCCCAAAACATGAAGTGTAAGAGTGGCTGGCCAGAGAGTGTCTGCTCTTTTAGGGGTACCTGGTCAAGAAAATTTTTTAAATCAAGAAAGGAAGAGAAGGAGAAAGTCCTAAATTAGAATGTCAAGGACACAAACCTGACCAACAAAAAAAGATGGCAGTGATGGGAAGCAAACCTGGACATTCACACTAATTGATCAAGGCATGTGGAAATCTGAGGAGGCTTATTGCAGCAAGGTTACCTCATCCAGGACCTTGTCAACTGGGAAATTAAGAGAAAAGGAGGAAATCAGAAACTAAATTTTCCAAGACACGCAGACCTAAAAAGAAGCAGATCTTGTCACTGGCAGTAACTGATGGGCCATCAAAAACCACAGACTGCACTCGCTGGGAGAGCAACCTGGACCTTGCAAGTGATCAGATGTAAAACTGGGGGACATGAACTGGGAGGGCTGAGGGACTGACAGCTGGGGAGATGCATGAGGGGCTGTGCAGGGTGAGGGAGAGGAACAAACAAACAGGGAGTAGACACAAAAGGGTATAAAAGGGGCTGGTAAACCAGAGCTGGCTGAGCATTTGCTTGGCTGAGCCCTGCACCTGCCCACTGTGGCTTGT
Source organism: Emberiza elegans (assembly GCA_024865655.1). NCBI lineage: Eukaryota > Metazoa > Chordata > Aves > Passeriformes > Fringillidae > Emberiza > Emberiza elegans. The sequence goes on along the minus strand of JALJVW010000084.1, from coordinate 6,423,551 downwards.
CCTGTCATTTCACATCTTCCAATAAACCTTTTCATAGAAACATGGGATGGCTTGGGTTGAAAGGGACCTGAAATCCCATCTCATTCCAAGCCCCTGCCAGGGGCAGGACACTTTCCACTGGACCAGGTTGCTCCAAGCCCCACCAATGTGACCTTGAGCATTTCCAGGGATGGGGCAGCCACAGCTTCTCTGGGCATTCTGCTCCAGTGCTTCACTACATGCACAGTTAAGAATTTCCTCCAGGTATCTAATTTAACCAGGCAGGAGGGACCTGCTCTGCAGCAGCTGGAGGAGACAGCATTGCATATAACATCACTGAACATGGAGAAATACTTTTTTGTAATTCTCAGACTAGGATACTGGCCAACTTCTCCAACAGAAGGTACTTAAGGCTACACTATTTTAATGCTTGATACAGGAATACTGACAGATTAAAATGTGATTTGGATTTTTTTTTTTTTCAAAAGCAAGAGAAAGTAATTTTTTTAAGTGACTGAGGTCTTTAAAGTAGGCACAATGTGTAGCAGTTCTGTTATGGAAAAAATAGTCATATTATTAGGGAAAAAGACATAAAAAAACCACATTTTTCAGCTTTAAGAATTGAAGCTTTGGTTAATCAGAAAAAAATGCAAATTTAAAGACAAGAATATTATATATATGGAAGAAGACATGTCTCAGCTTTGTCACAGAAGAAGATAGTTCATAGGGATTTATGGACATAATGAACTCTTGAGGACAAACAAATAGCAAGGCCTTTTCTAAGAGGAACAGAACAAGGCCAAAGCAGCACAATTGTACTGTTAACCTAGGCAAGTGTTTTCAAAACCTGAATTTTAATAGAAAAAGACATTGTCCTGAGGACTCTTGATATTAGATTGAGTAGCCAACAGATGCTTCAAAAGGTGACTTTGGGCTATCCCAAAAAAATATGACACATGCTTTTAGGGGACCACAAAAAATCTAGAAGGTAGTCATATAAAAATCCCCAAATTATTCACCAGTAGGAGAGAATTCTGGCCAAACCTATTGCAAAAATAGCATTGAGTCTTTCATCTCCCCAAATGCAGCTGTAAATCTGATTTGCTATATCAGAGAATGCAACTGATAGGAGGCACTTCCACAAGCATCTGATGAGTTTGCAACTGGAAAAATAATTCAGAGAGTAACTTGATGTATGTAAATGTGATTTAAAAGGATTTTCCAGTCTCAGAAAAAAAACATGGAATACATTTGCAAAGGCCACAGCAAAGTACAAGACACTGAGGCAAGTCATTCAGGCAATTGACACTGCACGGCTTGGGAGTTGCAGAGCAAATTCATATTAGCAATTCAAATTGGAGCTTTCCTATCCAATGACATCCTGTTTGAACACAGCAGAGTACAAAAATGGACATGTTTCAGAGGATACAGGAACACTGCATTGGCACACAAGAGTGCAGAAGCAGAACAAAAAGTTCCTTCTGCTAGTTAAATAAAGACAGAGATCAGGGAACTGCAAATGCATGATCTCGTCAAAATAGGTTATCCCTGCTGACACACCAAGAAATGTTGGAATGTGCCCTGTACCTCCAATTATACCTCCTGAAACGCAGACAGAATGGTTTAACAAGTGATCAGACAATACAGAAAGGTTCTAAAAAATATATAGTCTGCAATTAAAGCAGTGAGTGTAACAGAGAATGTGTTTTATAAGTAGCCTGAGGAACGTTTGTGTTTGCATTAATTTTCTGCAGGGAAAAGAAAAATGTAAAGACCTCAGTGCTGCATCTCCAAGAGTTGACCAGCCAATGCTGATCTGAGCAGAGCCAGAAAGAGACTCCAGAAAGCTGCCTCAGGCACTCTCCTCACACACTACAGCTCTAACAAACCCATCTATCCTATCTCCTGTTCAAAACACCTTAATTAAAAATTTCAAACATCTGAGGCAAGGGGATGAGATCCATGGAGAGGCAGCAGGACACAATCAATCCCAAATCTCTGGCTGCCCAGAGACACAAGGGACCATTTCAGCTATCATGGGCTCTGGAAGAAAACCCTGGCTCAATCCTTTGTCTTGTGACAAAGTATAGAGTCAGAGAATCTTGGAATGGTTTGGGTTGGAAGGGGCCATAAAGATCATCCAGTTCCAAACTTGTGCCATGGGCAGGGACACCTTCCACTATCCCAGGCTGCTCAGAGCCCCATCCAGCCTGGCCTGGAACACTTCCAGGGATGGGGCATCCACAACCCCTCTGGGAATAAGTAGGTGGGAAGAAAATGAGACCTTCTTTCCACAGGAAAGGACCCCCTTTGAGGCTGCCTGATGGATGTCAGTAAAGTCACACTAGGGTTGGAAAGTGCTTGCTGTGGAGCTGGTGAGAGCTGGTACCATTTCAGACACGACAGCAGCACTGAGGAGAGTTCCAGGAGGTCACTTCCCCCTCTCCACAGTGTTTCCTTAAACCCAAAGATCAAGCCCTTCCAACTCTTCAGAGGCTCCTCCACAGGACTGGTTTCCACATCATAGAGGAAAAAAAAATCTCCTCCTTCTGATGCAGCACTGAAGTGGAAGCAGGCAGAGAGAGGGGCCAGCTTTCCAGCTGGGAGTCTGCCACGTTCCTCTCTGCTCCTCAGTTCCATGACTCACCACCACTGAGACAGTGGGAGCACAATGCACCAAGAGGTTAAAATGTCCTCAGAAATGCACAATAGCAGCAGCAAAATGAACTCACAGAGAACTTAACAGCTGTGGCCCTGTTTTAACAGAAAGGGTACTTATCTCAGTGGATTCTAAGAAGTTCCTCGACAGCCTAACCACCATCCTTTTCCAGTGTGGGATCTTTCCCCAGTGTACGCTGCCAAGTCCCTTCTCCAGGGTCATTTTAAAATGGTTCAGTGATGAACCCCACTTTCCTTGAAGCAATCCTCCTTATTCCAACTATTTTCCCCTTTGACATCCTGAGTTGTAAGAGCTCCACTTCTGCAAATCATGTCCCTTGGAAAATCCTAGTAACACTCAGAGACTGCAGCTGATTATCAGCACAAATTTTTAAGAAAATTAGATGCAAGCACTGACCAGTTTCTTGAGCACTTACACTTTAATTTTACTTACATCCTGGCCAGGAGGCCCCTGTGGTCCAGGGATCCCAGGCACACCACGAGGACCCTGAGAGGGAGAGAACAGAGAACCCAGTGATGTGAGCAGTATTTATGAGGTGTTTCTTAGCTGAAGAGAAGAAAACCTTAACCCAATAGTAATTGGTGGAAAAAATTAACCAGCACCTACACAACTATGAGAGAGTTTAAGAATAATTATAATTACAGCTTACACTGCACTATCCTGATATCAATAATTTCAGTGCCTCAAGGCACCTCATGTGCATCACTAAAGTCAATCTTCCCATACATTGATTGGAGAGGTAATAATGACTCTTTACAAGAGGTGAGTTTTTGAAAAGAGAAAATATGACTGAGCACAGGACAGTAGAGGAGAACAAAAGGTCCATCTCTGTCACTGTCATATTTTCTGAAAAATCCCTTTGCCCAGGATTCTTCTCCTGGGAAGCTGAGAAGCCTCAGAGAAAAAGGAAAACCAATAATGATCTCATTTTGCTTCTCCTGTGTTTTGCTGCTTTGGAATGTGGTTTGGAGATTGTTTATCCAACAGCTGGTTGTTTGATTGGTTTCATGTTAATTGTTTTTACTTAATGACCAATCACAGTCTGGCTGTGTCGGGACTCTGGAAGAGATCATGAGTTTTTCATTAATATCTTGTTTAGTTTTCTGTATGTATCCTTTCTCTATTCTTTAGTATAGTTTTAGTATAGCATTTTTTTAAAATATAATATAAGTACATAAAATAATAAATTAGCCTTCTAAGAACATGGAATCAGAATCATCATTTCCTTCCTGCCATGGGGGACTCTGAAAATAGCACACATCTCCTCAGTTCCAGGCTATCACTCTGCTAGGACTGGCTGTTGGGCTGGAAATTCAGGCCAGTGTCTACTGAGACCATGGAACACAATTGTTTGTGCCACACCAATGGATTGCATCCTTGAAAAACTGAATGTTCAGGGACTAAAGTGTGTTTGGTGAATACTGAAATCTGTAAGATTTAAGTAAGAAAAATGTTCTAAAATGGTTTCTTTTAAACCTTTGAGGCCTTGGCTATACAAAATATGCTTTGAATTATGTGCCTTAAAATAATTTTTTGAAAGAAGGGTGAAGCAAGTCACTCATTATTTCTCTTTTAGGACTACTGACATGTAAGGAAACATTTCCACCAGGCCAAGGCTCTTGATCAACTCTTTCTCACAACTCAATATAGCAGACAAGTACCTGGTAATACACAGAAGTTCTGGTGGATTAGCCACTCTGTGACTATTCCTTGAGCAAAACCAAAGCAATTTCATGTGCCCTCATGAAATGACTGGCAAAAACATAATTAGTGTGGCTGTCCCCTCCCCAAAGAATTTGGGTATAGCTAGAAAGACATACTGTACCAGTGACCCTTTGTCTCCCGGGGGTCCTGCAGGGCCCTACAAACAGAAAAGACACAGCAATCAAAACACTTTAAATTGCCATTTAGCAGGGTGGGTCCTGCATTAAGGCATTATTCTCTGCTCTGGTCTGTGTGCTGCACTCACGGGTGTGGATGTGCCCATGGACAATCTATGCTCCTGGCTGGGTCTGGAGACACAGATCCACAGCATCCACACATCCCTTGGGCTGGGACAGGACAACTCCCCCAGCTTCTGAAGACCACTACATTCAGCTACCTCTTACACAAGGAAAAACATCTCACAGGAATTCTGTGCTCTTTAATTTAGGTCAAAGCAAGGGGGAGGGCAGTGGGCTTGTGCATGCTGTTTGTTTGGGGATGCAACTTAAAATGTGCAGCTGAGTAGAGGGAGGCCCTGGCAGGTACCCACTCCTATAGGAACACCACAGAAGTGATGCAGTGCCATATCCATCATGGGTGACTCAGTCTGGTATTCCAAACACACCCAAAACAAGGTTTGAATAAATTGGCTACCACTATAACTCCTCTCCCCTTCTGCTTTCTGTTTCAGGCACAGCAACTCATTAATCCTCACAGTGTCTCCATGAAAGAAGACACCTTCAGTGCATGTTAAAGAAATGGCTTAATGCATAATTTAATTAATGCCCACAAGGCAAGACAGGGCAAAATTGAAATCTTTCTACTTATACTGTGCATCCATGCATTGGGTAGCTTCAGCATAAACATGTGAATTCACCCCAATTGTCAGAGCTGTCCCCTACTCTGCTGGAAATAACACACTCTGCTAATGCTGAAGTTTATGGCTCAGTGTTATGTAAATTGTAACTCAATACTTCAGCAGATAAGGTAAAAAAAATCCTCATCTATATATACTTTTTGTGCAGGGAGCAAAGCCTGAGAGAGGTTAAGGGCAGAGGAGGAAACAGGGTGAGGATTCCAATTAAAAAGAGTTGTTGGCTCTCAGCTCTGAAGCTGAAGTATTATAAACACAATTTTGTCACATTGCTAAAAAGAGTAGAGGCTGACGTCTTTAATTCAGCGTGTAATATGCACTGAAGCAACTCCAACTGATTTTATTCTGGGGTTTTTTTTACTGTGGGATTCAGTCTTTGTGACAGTCTGCTAGTTTCAAGGTTACACAGAGTTGGTTTTTTTTTTCCAATTCCAGTCTTTGCATTGGAGCTGAGGTTATGATGAATCTATAGTGGAAAAAACCCACCATAATAGTGGTTTGGTTGGTTTTATTTTATTTTTTTTCTTTTCTTTTTTAAAAGAAGCATTTAGTAAAGCAAATTAAATAAATAAAACATATCATTTGAGAACAGTGTGGTGTGTAGGTGGCTACACATCCTGACAGTGGGCAAATAATGAAGACACCGAAAAAACCAATCTTCTGGTGTGAGACAAGAGATGTCTGCATTTGGAGTCAAGTCCTTAGTCATTTGTGTTTATGAAGACGAGGGTGCTAAATCCCCAATGAAGAACAACTTTGTCATCCTGTATACATCAGGATGCAGACATGAACTCATCTAGCCCTGGACTGAATCTAAAAAATCTGTAATTAAAGAGTATGCGCTAGATAGTGATTTTCAAACAAGCCAGATACTCATTTGTTACTTTAATTTTAATTTAATTAATGGCTGAACATTGAGAAGTGCGAGAACACCACTGTTCCTTAGATAAATCATAGATAAATCTATAGATCCTTAGATAAATCAAAGGACACCCAGGAAACCTGCAGTCACTGCTAACCCTGTGAGGACCATAAAAACCATGATACAATCACAGTGTGAAACAGGACCAACCCTGTCTCTTCTAACTGAGATACAATTCAGCATGGTAAAAGCAAATATTAAGTGGACATACACCTCAGAAAGCTAGATTTTTCAACTCTTTACCCAGCATTATGACTTATCCTTTCAAGGCAATTCCTGTACTAACTGGGACATTTATATCTAGAGAAACAGACTACTAATAACCAAACATTGATGATTGGTCCAGGATCAGGGCATGCATGAGGTATTGTAAAAGAATGCAAGGGCTCAGATGTCCTCTTGCAATTACAGCCAGAAATAGCATTTACTTCCTCCTAAACATATTTCACTAGCAAATTCAGTGCATAGCTGGAGGTCTCTGAGCAGGACTACTGCCAGAGCACTGCCAAATCCTCCTCATTTCTAGAGGAGCTGAACATGACAAGTACTGGAGTGATCAAAGCCCAGCAACAAGAAAATCCAAAGTTTTCAAGCAGACTCCCATATACACCATGTGACAACTGACATTCAGGAGGGCAGAGCTGGATGAGGTCAAACCTACCAAATATTTGGGGGAAATTATGGGCAGGAGGCCCCTCCTGGAACACAGAAGTTTAAGCAATCTGATTTTGTATTTTGCTATTGGAGTGTCACTGTGTCACTGATGTGAACATGTGTGTCACACTCATCCCTTCCAACAGGGTTCATACAACAGCAAGGTTGTGTCTGTGCAGGAGACCAGAGCTGCTGCCTTGGCACAGATCTCCTCTCACATCCACAGCCAGGATGATGCACAAAATTCAGGAGTGACGGTCCTGACAAAATTTCAGGAGTGACACCAATCAATCCCAGAGCACTTTTAGCCCTCATAGCAGACTTGTGACACGTGAGCCACAAATGGCAGCCTCTGGACCCTTCTGGAATCTGCACCTTCAGAAGGCAGAATGTCCCACAGGCTCTCAGCACAGCTGGGCACAGGCAATGCAGGTGGCAATGCCTGATTTTCTACCTTATTACAGGTTACAGCAGGACTTGCTACTTACAGGGGGTCCAGCCAGGCCAATTCCTGGCACTCCTCTGTCTCCTGGCTGTCCAGGGAGGCCAGGAGCTCCCCTCTCACCCTGAAATAAAGGAAAGAGTTAAAAGCTTTGTGTGCTGATGAGAAAATGTGCTGAAATGCAGCAAATGCCTACACTAGAATGTCACATGAGTACATCTGGTCCTGATCCTGCCCACAGAGGGACAGCATGTGGCAGCATGGGGACATGGCACAGTTACTGTCTCATCATGCCATTAAAGTGTCCTTTTCCACCAGGGGCCCCAGCCCACCTCTGCAGGCTCAGAGTGTTCACATCACATCACAGAACTGAGGGCAAACACAATCTTTGTGCGTGTGTTCATTTATTTTAGTGCACTCCATCAAATTTCCAGAATTTCACAGAATCACCAAGGCTGGAAAAGACCTCCAAGATCAGCTAGTCCACCCACCAGCCCAGCAGCACCTCAATCACCCCAAACCACACCCCCAAGAGTCACATCCAGAACAGTTCCAGAACCAGGGACTTCACCCGGGTAGCAGGAACTTTCCTGGGCTTGGCACCATAAATCACTTCTCTCTGTGTGCTTCTGTGGTAGAAGGCTAAGGTACAAAAATTGCTGAACATAGATAATTTATCTGGGGAAGACAGGATTAGGGAAGTTTTTGCTGCATCTTAATAGTCTCCTGTCCTTTACCAACACAGGCCTACTCATGGAAGTGTATGAAATTATTTTGGTAAGATGTAAGTCAACACTTCAACCACTCTCTCTCAAGCACTGTACTAGGAAAGGAGAGCCTTCCCTTCTAAAAAACAGACTTTCAAAGTAAAACCTGAACAGCAGAGAAAACAGCTTGACATTGTTCAATGTACACTGCAGACAGAGGGCTAAGAAAGAATTCAGCTGTAAGACTTTAATTTAACATCTGTTTTCTAGTTATAGGGAGAAATCAATAAGATTTTTATGGATTGCATTGCAGTTGGGAGATTTGGTCTCACGTTGGCAGTAGATTTATAACAACCAATCTTATTTATGCTATTTATTATGACATTATTTCTAGCTATATAGAAGCATGATAGAAAAATGGTTACCTGTGGATTCTGCCCACTCAAAATTAAATCTGCAATATCTCCTATTTTCCCCCTTTCTTGCTTTCTTCTTAAGCTAATCTTTTACTACAAAGAAATAATACTGCAAGGCCAGAGAGGAAAAATGCATTCTGATGAGTTCAAACACTCCACACATCCCTTATCAGTTATTTTATTCAGAAAGATAATTTTAATACAAAAATTTCAATAGTATTTTCCCACATACAATTAAGACTTTTATCATCTTCTGTTGCTGTTGAATAGAATACTTAATGAGATTTCTTTTAGTGTTTTTTCTGACTTTTATATTAATTCTCAGTCTATTAGTGTGTGTCTGTGTGGGTGTCGGTCTGTGTTCTGAACTGTCAAAGATATATAGAAAAGACTACACTGCATTTGTACAAAATGCATCAAAACTAAAAAAAAAATCATAGCAGTTTGGTTATTTCAAAAATATGGGACGTAGATGGATTGGGTCTCATACTCCTATAATCCTGCTTTTATAATTTACAGAATCTGTTTCAACACCAGATTCTTTTTCCAGTCCACATCAGAAAATGGTCATTTTGAAGAGGACAATTTCTGAAATGACTGATTAAATGTTCAAGTACAATCCAGATCCTCCCAAAATCAAAGATTTTTGCTGTTTTATTCCTTTCTCTCTTTTCTGTGTGCTTATAAGGGAATAAACATTATTTTCAGCAGAAGTTAGTGTCATCAACCTCTTCAACTAGCCAGTCATTGCCTCAATACAGGAGGAGAAACCAGGACTACCTGGTTCTACTGAAAAACAATTTACATCCTCCTTGCAGAGAGGTGAAGGGAATGAAGGCTAGGGAAAAGTTCTCTTTGAGGCTGACAGGTGGTTCTGAGAGCAGATCACCCCTGAGCCATGCAGTGTCTCCCTGGCTGTGTGGACTAAAGGGTCCCAGTCCCAGTTTCCCTGAAAAAGTGTGCACTGAGACCTCCATCTGTGCTGAATTCTTATAGTGCTGGAAGGTACTTTAAATGTGGAAAGTGAACACAGCTAATTCATAGCTGAGTATTTACATCCACAGAGATGCTGGAATAATAAAGAAAGGAATCCTCTAGAAGGCTAGAAGTGCACTTTGAGTCAGAGTTTTGCAAATTCTATTTTCCAGTGGAAAACAGACCATGTTTGCACCCTGTTCTTTTCCCCAGTTCAAGTGATTAAGATGTGCAGTCCACAATGAAGTCCATCCTCACCTTATGTCCAAAGGGTCCTGGCAAGCCTGGTGGTCCTCTTTCCCCCTAAAGTGAAAAAATCAAACCAAGAGAACAGTCACTATCCAGCCAAACAAGAGCCTGGGCTTTGCTATAGTCAAGGCAGCAATTTTACTGACAACACATAACCAAATCTGCTAATTGGGCAAGAATTAAAAGCTTTTAGGGAACTTCCATCAAGCTAATAATTTTTGTACTAGTCACAAGGACAATGGATACTCCTTGTGGAGGTCTCAGTTTTCAATGTAAATTTCAGAAATACATCTTCAGTTCTGACTTTTTTTAATGCACAGATCAGATCTGTAGCATTTTCCACAGGGAGGCCTTCCATGGATTCAAGTAAATCCATGCTCTCCATGCTTGCCTGTGTCATATTGAACTAGTCAAGCACAAATCTTGCCAGCAGGACTTACCTTTTCTCCATCTTTACCCTTCCCAGGCAAACCTGGCTCTCCAGGATGCCCTGGCCCACCAGGTGGCCCAGGTAAACCCACTCTTCCTTCTTTTCCAGGATCACCCTGTAGAACAGAAGCCATCAGAACTCATTAAAATACTAGACAATTACCACCTCAGATCTTTCATTGGAACTGAAAGACATTGATATTTTCCTACCTGTCTCATCTGGATTTCTTTTGGTATCATAGGAAAACCTTTTTAATGGGAATTCTTTTCCTTCATTAATCTCAATGCATTTGTAATTTCCATTCAGGAAAGTAAAAGAAGACCTCAAAATGTTTTGGGAAGCAGCTATAGCAGCTATATGTGGTGGTGTGCTCTCTCCAAGGAGCACACCCTAACTTGAACTCATCAAAATTGGTTATCCCTGCTGTGACACTGAGAAATGTTGGAATGTGCCCTGATCCCAGCCTGATCTTTGCTTCCCATAACCCTGCCCAAGTGACACCAAGCAGCAGCACTGGATGTCTCTGGTTGTGATGGCTGCTCCTGACTCACAGTGGGTTTGGGGAAGGGAGATAAAAACCCTACAGGTGAGGGCTGGCATGGGCCATGTGCTCTCCTAACCACAGTGCTGGTCAACACCTTCACAAATTTGGGAGAAACATTTGTAGCCAGCATGAAAACATGCGCCAACCATCTTACTCCCCCACCAAAAAAATAATGTACAACCCAGGGCCTGCAGTGGGCTGCATGCCCAGATCTCCCCTTGAGCATAGATGCCTCTTAAGGTAACTCCTCAAATGATCACCTTAAAATATCAGCTACTCAGCAAACAAAATGGGAATAAATATATTTGAAACTCTAAAACCTTAGCTAAGAGATAGAATGGAATGGTTGCGCACATATCATGCTTTAGACAAAATACTGATCAAGTTTGGGACTAACTTTGGATGCAGCCACACCTAAATTCCTCTCTGAGAAGGAGTTTAGAACACAAAGGGATCCTTTCTGAAGCTCATGACTCAATGGAAGGGTCTCCCTGACAGTTTTGTCTCTCCCTGTCCTCAATGCAGTAAATAATCAAGTGCATCTTGCATTGAATCTTGTTAAACCACCATGGCATTTACCACTGAACTTTATTAACTTGGTGTCTTACATCAATAAAATATACTGTTCTTCTTCCTTGTGGGTGACGTGCATCACTCTTTCTGCAACACTGAATGAGAGAGCCCTTGGTCCTCACATGACCCTGAGGCAGAGCTCAGTAATTTGGAAGATGATTTTACTGAAGGAGCTGGGATTCATTCCCTTTGAAGCCCCAAATACAAGGATATAGATAATCATGTTTCTGATTAATCATTCCTACTCCAGAAAAAAAAAGATCAGGACTCCAGCAGGCTGGGCACTCTGGGGTGCATGACCAAACACAAGCCCCTGACTTCGGAAAGCTCATGAAAGGAGACAGAAAGCCAGTTTGTCTTCCAGGTTTGGATTTACAGTCATGAATAGGAGTTTCTTAAAACACCAAATGCCTGCTCTTGTTAGGTAATGAAGACCATAATTGTGTAGCAGTGACTTTACTATATCCAGTCATATATCAGTGGTTTATTAGGTAAATTTTAAAGTTGCAACTGGATGAAAACCTTACAGCACATGTAACAGAGGAGCTCAGACAAGATGAATTCATGAACCCATGTGTCTTAACCATCCATGAATCTATGAAATAATTTCCCAGTTCAGACAGTATCTGTCCCTATTACTTAAAATGCTCAAGAAAAAAAAAGAAACAAACCCATCAAAGAACCAACTCACCTTTTCCCCCTTTTCTCCTGCCTTTCCTGGGAGTCCAGGGCCTCCAGGCACACCCTGGAGAGAAAAGAACTTTAAAGCTTGGAGGTTTTTTTGTAGGCAGTATTGGATTTTAAACAAAGGGGCAGACCTGGGGATTCAGTATAGTTTATCTCAAGGATCAGAATCAGCTCAACATTTCCGAGTACAGAAAATCTGTAATCCAGAGAATACCACAAAAGGTGTATAACAGGTACTTAAAGGAGGAATTTCTTTTTCAATATAAAAAGTAGCTGAACAGAAAAAGCAGAAACTGAGCTTGTACCAGATTTGTGCATTGTACCAGTAACTATTTGTTTTGTTTTGTGAAATTCTCAGTAGCTCCTATTATGCTACCAACAACCCCCAATCACCACTTCTGTATCAGAGAAGCCAAAAGCCTCCCAACACTGGGAAATGTAGCTATGTTCATTTCTTCCTCTAGTTCAGTTTTCAATCCTTTTAACATCTTGGCAGGTCTCAAAGGACTCTGTGTCAAAATATAGATGATTTAGAGCTCTAAATTAAGTACTGTAACTTCCTAACCCACCAAAACATATCTTAGAATGGTACTCCATTTTAAGAAGTGAAATCATGTCTTGGCACCATAAAGATTGGATTGACCTCAAAATGGATGTGATAATTATTTTCCTTTCTGCACCAGTAAAAATTATTTCCAACTATATTGGCTTTTATGGGTAATATATTGGTATTACTGGTATAGAAGTTTGCTTAATGGAATATGAAATTGAAAAGTTCTTAATTTTCAATATCACCTTTCAGTTTGAAATTAAATCACTACATTAATACAATTAAATCAAATGTATCTTAACAATTAGTTGAAGGGCAATTTAAGTTTTCTTGGATTGCCCAGGTAATAAACTCTGGCTCTAACAGTACTATGGTCTAACCCCTGTACCTGAATACATCATACCCTGAGGTCTAAATGCTGTTTTTCACCTGCTCCAGTCTAAGTCCAGTGAAACCCCAGGAACTAGAAAGAAAATTACCCTAGTGGAGCTGGGAGTAGAGTTAATCCAAAGATTTTTTTAGCAAATATGAAAAAATTTATCATGCACAAATTAACAGTGGTGATGAACCCCCAGGTAAAGGGACACTGCATTGATTTCAAGGGTCTTTAGGCTCAAATGCCTACAAAGTTCCATAATAAAAGTGGGAGTTTACTATGTTATTTTCATACCATGAAGTCTTGTTTACAAAAGGAGAGGACAAATGAAAAAAAGGCAAAGAAAACAAAACCAAAGACACAATAAACATTGAATTTTTTCTCTTGAAGAGCTGGCAGCAAAAATTGCTTTTAACAATTTGGTGAGGAATGAAGCAGCTCTGTTCCTCCCCTTGATAAAATGAATATGAGAAGATAGTTAATGGATACACCATTCCCAGGTGCCTCCAGATCTTTCAATTCAGCCATAAGAAACAAGTTTAATGAAACACAGCCTTTTGAACTTCATAGTAATACCTATGGAAAGGAAAGCTAAGCACATTAAATAAAGAAATCAAGGCACAGATGGGAAAACAAATACACTGGTGCATACTTACCACATTTCCTGGCAAGCCTCTTGGACCTGGGGGCCCTGCTGGTCCACTCAAACCCTGTTTTAAGAAAAATTAAGTGTGTGTGTGTGTGTGCATATCACAACTTGTATCACCATAGGAACAAGATATTCCAAGTGAGATTGGATTTCATGTCAGACAAGGTGTTGTACATCAAGAAGGCAAAAAATAGCACATTTGTTTGAAACTTTTTAGTGTAAAGAGTAATGAAACAATACAAAATGGATGAAGGCTCTCTTTGGGAGCTTAAAGCTACCTTCTATCAAAAAAATCCTAACTCTAGCTCAGACACAGGAAGGAAGTCTGGGCCAGAAACATCAGAAGAACAGAGAAAAGAATGTTGATTTATCATAAAAAAAATGTAGGTCAACAAAATGTGCTTTGTTGACAATTCTACCTTTCTCTGCTGTAGGGAACAAAACCTGAAAACATTCTTGTGCACTAAACAACTGAAATAGCCTAAACCATCCAGAATGTATAGTTTTGAATTGCAGGTCTTTATCCATTTGCAAGTCAAAGTTTTGTAGCATGAAAAACCCCATGTGTGTCTCCAAAATTTCATGGGAGACATTAGAGGACATATATTTGGGGATTTATGTCTCAATAGAGATGTATGTTTGGGGTTATCAGGCTATATTTAGAGGTTTTACGGAATCATAGATTTGGGTTAGAAGGGACCTTAATCATCATCTGGTTCCAAACTCTCTGTCATAAACAGGGACACCTTCCTCTAGACCAGCTGGTGCTGGGCAACCTGTGCCAGTGCTTCATCCCCTTCACAGGAAATAATTTCCTCCTAATACTAATCTAAACCTACTCTCAGTCTGAAGCCATTCCCTCTTGTCCTATCACTCCATGCCCTTGCAGAAAGTCCCTCTCCAGCTTGTTGTATTTCCTCTTTAGGCACTGAAAGGGGCTCTGAGATCTCCTTAGAGCCTTCTCTTCTCCAGGCTGAACAATCCCAATCCTCTCAGCCTTTGCTCATAGCAGAGGTTTAAAGGTTTCCTCATTTCTGTGTTATTTACAGTCACTGCTCTATGAGCCAACAGAAACACGGAGCAGCAGCAGTCTGTGAAATGATGGCAAGAAAAGAGAAGGTGCCTGCAAATACCTGAATTTCCATATCATAAACATCCTCTGAGCCATGAGGTTTCCAAAGAAATAAAACCAAGGAATGGGGGTTTGTGGAATAGATTTTGCCTTTTTTTTTCCTTCCTCTCCAAAATACTAAGGAGTCCTTCAACCAAGAGTGAAAGACTCCTAAAAATAAGCAGTTCAGGGTTTAGGGTCAAAGCACTCCTTAGGGTCCATGCCTAAGCACAAGCCCAAGAAAGAAAACCATGAACACAAAGGTGGAAGAAGAAATTTCAGTGCTCTAGGATGCATGATTTGGATTTCCTATTCCTTCCTTCTCCTAATCAACTGTACCATCTCTCAATCATGATTTCAAACAGTTCTTCAGTGTTTCTTCCTTATTGGCTTGCAAAGAAAGTCTCTGGACTTTTATTCAGCTGCAAAGGTCTTATGTGGTCTCACAATAATAAAACTGGACTGGAATCCTTTGCTGTTCCTAAGCACAGACAGACAAGAGCAGCACTCCCTACAACAAATGCCTCAAAAGGGGGTGTGGGATGAGTGTTCTGGATGAGCCAGTATTAAAAAAAAACCCAGCAGAATTGATAGTGAAGCCTAAAAGCACCCATGATCACAAACCAATTGCTGCTGCTGCTGAGCAGTGAGCTCCCTGCTCCAGCTGGCTGCCTGAGCTGGGCTGACATTGCAGTGCAGTCACACTCACTCACAAAAGGGTGTTCTGTAAGGCAGGGAGAGATTTGAGCAGGAAAAGATGCACAACCTTGAGCTGGGCTGAATGGGGCATTGATCTGTTTGATGCAGATGGTCCTGTTTGCCCACAAACAGCCTCTTCCAGCTGTGGATGAGGATGTGCTCTGTGATCAAGCAGCCTGGGACTGCAAATCCACAAGATGTTGATGTCAGTGTCCCTTCAGGTGTGTCACTC
Source organism: Emberiza elegans (assembly GCA_024865655.1). NCBI lineage: Eukaryota > Metazoa > Chordata > Aves > Passeriformes > Fringillidae > Emberiza > Emberiza elegans. The sequence goes on along the minus strand of JALJVW010000084.1, from coordinate 6,408,098 downwards.
CCAGGAGAAAATGCTGCAAGGGAAGCAGTTACTCACAGTCTCTCCAGGGGCTCCAGCCTCTCCTCGGGCTCCTTTCTCCCCCTTTGCACCCTGTGCAGAAAGGAGAGATACCAGCTGATTAGAAATGGAAAGGAGACCTCCTGCCAGACAAAAAGGCTTCAAGGTGCCTGAATGTGTACTAGGAATTGGTTTTGTTAACCACTTCACAGAGGAGTTAATGGCTGAGGAAACAGCTCCCAGTTCTCTATGCAGCAAGAAAGGAAACTATAAAAATAAAACCCTGAAACTTCAGAATAGTTACTAATGACTGATCAGCTCAGATACTGTTTCTCAGCACAGGATGCTGAAACCTGCAGGTATTCATCTGGGTGAAACTCCTTCCTCTCCTCAGGCCTACCAATTACTTAATTTCCAGCTGAACTCTGATGGTCTCCCTTCACAGAAGACTCACCTACAGCTCTGAAATAGAAACATCAGTCATCTAGAAATGGTAATAAAAGATCCCCATGCAGAGGGTTTGTCCTAATCACACATATCAGAGAGCCCTTTCTGAAGAATTATTGCAGCACGAAGTCTACTAACTGAACTGTCCCACCTTTAGTAGATGTTAGTTAAAAGTTGCATGGCATTACAGTGTTTTTTCTTGGATTTTTGGGGGATTAGTTTTGTGTGGTTTTTGTTAAGACATTTTGGGTAATTGAATCATTACTAATACTTTTATCTTTACATGGTGCTTTCCCTCCCTAGGAAGCATTTTTGGCTTTTATTGGGTTTTGGTTTGGGTTTTTTTGTTTGGTTTGTTATTGATGCCCAATATTGCTGATTATATAGGCTGGACACAACATATATGATGGCAGAGTGAACACCTACCCATGTTGAAGGGAAACACCTCAGTGTTGATTTGAAATAGTTTTGTGTGACATAATAAATATTCTGAAGATGGCTGAGACCATAGAACTATTTCACATGAGCCATTGCTCATTCCAGGTCAGATGAGCTAGGGTTGAACCTGACTGCTCTGCAATGTTTTGGAAATGTGACTTTTTTGCAAGACCTGTAGTTTGGTAGCAGCAGTACAAGATGCCCTCTTGAAGGACCGTGAAGCTGGAAGAAGTCTCTCAGAAAATACTGACCATGCTACAGAGATAATGTATCTCTGAGCTGATTTTCCTCCTGTTTTCCTGCAGTCCAACAGAAGTAAAAACCTCTACAGAACTCCCCGAACTTATGACAGTGAGAAAAAAGAAATGGGCTGCTGGTGTGTACAGGAAGGATTATTTACAGTGATACAGACCTTGAGGGCACTCCACTCTACTCATGTCAAAGATTTTCTTCAAGGTCCCTCTTACCTGTACTCCTGCAGGTCCTGGCACACCTTGCTCACCTGGGACCCCAGGTAATCCCTGCAAAACAGAGGGAGAGGTAAAGGAGCTCCTTCCACTGAGAGAAGTATGATTTTTACAGAGGCTGCCACTGCACAGGGCTCTGTCTCTTCTGGGAGCTTCATCCAGAACAAGAAACTCCAGAATACAAATGAATTACCCAAATGCACACTTTAGCTGGGCCACATTACTTCAAAATCCCTTAATAAATCCTGCACATAAATTACTGCCAGCCAAACTCTGCCTAGCAAATCCCATAGTCCTCTATTCAGCTACTAAGACCCAGAACTACAGATTAGATGCTTAAACTCCAGCAGTCATGTAGCTTCCTCTACAGGCAGTACAAAGATAAGCACCACTGTGGCTATTTCTGATGAGAGAAACATTCCAGCAACAGAAGGAGCATGTCCCACCCTCTCCCTCCAAAACTGACCACTCTCATGTCCTCTCTTGGCTGTACTTACAGTTTCTCCAGTCATTCCTCGATCTCCTTTGTCCCCTTTTGGTCCAGGTTCACCCTGATGTAAAACAATAAGACAAAGAGGGAAATGAAAGCTATTTCCAGGACTGGAACTCACACTAGTTCTGTTTAGTAAGTGGGCTCTTTCAATCAGTTACCCATTTCTGACACAAAGTACCTTCTTTAAAGAACCTTGAGGTCAATGAGTCAAAACTGAATGTCACACTAGGACATGGAGATCACTGTCTAGACTTCTTGGTCTGTTCTGATACTAACTGAAAAAATACTCAGCTTAAAAGGAGAACATTTTGCCTTCATGCAGAAGAGTAGCTAAGACTATACCCAAAATTAAAAAAAAAAATCTCTAATGTTTTAAAAGGCCACATGATGTGAACAATAGCAAAAGCACCAGTGCCACTGCACTACCTCTCAGTAGGACCAGAGCCCTGATGTCATCCTACAGTGATCACAAATACAGTTCCTTATTCCATCTACAAAAGAGAAGTGTTCAGTGATCATCTGGACATTTCCAGAGGTGAGCACTACACAGTAATTCCTGATCTCTAGTTCTCTTAACATCTCCATACATCCATACAGCTTCCTCTCCCTCCTGCAATGACAGTACATTTTTTCATGCACCACCATCACTGCCTAATAAGATTAATTTATTCCTGTTCTTCCTCCTTCCAGTAAATTGAATATGCATTCAGACAGAAGTTCATCAGCTTTGTCCTGTGGTCTAGAGCAATAATCAATAAATCCATATGTCTGCTTTTTATAAATTGAAAAGGAAAGCACATAATTATGGAACTAGCTGGAATAAACCAGGCACTACACCAATACTCACTTCTGTATATTGTTATGAACGTAGGTATTCAGGCAACAGCAATCATTACATATTCATTATTTATCATACCAAGTGTTTCAATTATGCAATCAAGGAAGAGTAAGAACATCAGTGATTTAAGCTACACACACAAGCAAGGAATAGTGATCAGCCAAAATTCAGAGCCAGACAAATCAGCTTGAATTTTATTTACGTCTGCTATTTGCCAATCATTTCTGCAACACCTGGGAATTCACAGTCCATTTTCAAATGATTCTCTAACAGATAAAATAAGTGTAGCTGCATAAATATTACTTATGCTTGTATTAATTATGCATTATGAATAAATATTGTAATCTGTGGTAAATAATGGGAGGAATTTTACTCTACAAACAGCATCCCATTAGCTCGACTTTTAACCAGGCAGTCCCTGATGCCATCTAGTGTCCTTCAGAAAAACATCAGGATCACCTAAAGCAGCTCAAGCAAAGGGGCTAAAGCTGCAAACCTGTATGTTTGTGCTTGGAAGGTGTTTTGTGTAATGACATTTCAAATTTTGAAACTCTTTTGAGAGAGCAGAATGACAAAGCACAGACACAGGTCAGTACATTTGTAGGCAGGGATGGTTTACTGAGTGGGAATAAGGATGTGCTTTACCAGGGAAAACAAAATTGCAAAATGAAGACATAATACAAGAGGGAAATGAGAAAAGTTTTTAAGATTTTCCTTTCTTCCACTTTTTCCTTGATACTTGACTTGCACAACAGTGCAAAATCTAACAGCCACAGACATGGGCAGAGGAAGGATTTCTTCCCAGATTCATACAAAGGTTTGGGGAGAAAGGGACCCTAAAATCATCTCATTCCAACCCCTCTGCCATTGGAAAGGCACTTGAAGCACCATCCAACCTGGCCTTGAACATTTCCAGGGATGAGGCACCCACAGCTTCTCTGGACAACCTGTGCCAGCATCTCAGCACTCTCACAGTAAAGAACTACTTCCAAATACTTTATCTAAACCTGCCATCTGACAGTTTAAAACCTCTGGTCATCTTTGTGGTGTCCTCTGGATTTACTCCAAGAGATCCAAGATGTCCATGTTTTGGAGGCTCCAGAGCTGGATGCAGCACTCCAGGAGGGGTCTCACCAGAGCAGAGGGGTACAACCACCTCCCTTGACCTGCTGGCCATTGCTGCAGCCCAGGACACAACTGGCTTTTGTTAACACAACCCACCAGAATATCTGCCTGTGAGTCCCTTCCAGTTTGGCAAATCCATGACTCTGCCAAGGCTGTTACCACTGCCTGCTAGTGCTGCCCACTGGCAGCTGCTCTTAATCCACTGCCACCCACCTCTTACCACACCTCAGTGACAGAGTGAAAGCTGCCAGGTGCCACCAGCCTGGCCCAGAAGAGGACTTAGAGCTCCCATGACCTGCTCTCAGAAGTATCCTCCTGTAGTCTCAAATATGCCTCAGTAATTCCTGTCTTTCTTAAAGGAAAGCAAGTGCAGTGAGGGTCCAGCTGTGCCTGGCCACAGTGGGAGACAGAAGGCAAATTGAGGAGCCACCTCTGTTTTTACTGGTTTTGCCTCTTTCCAGCCATTATATCTGACCACCACTGTGGTTCTCTCACCCCATCTCCAAGAATATTTCATGATCCTTCCTGAATAGCCTCAATATATAGGAAATAGTTCCCTGGTACAATACAACACACACTCAATGGGAAGCAGTGGCAAGGATTGGTTTTTGGAGAGCAAATGACACCTGTCAGCACCCTGCTGGTCCTGCCACCTCTGTAACATTACCCATGACACTCTCCCAAGGCTCATCACCTCCTTCTGACACTTTAATGTGTACACCTGTACATCCAAATGTTCTTACCTTCTCCTCCCTCACACTGCTATCTGCAGAGCTGTGCTGTGGCAGGTGTCACCACAGTCGTCTTGCACAAGGAGAAACCCCAGCAAATGGAACAGCTGACACACTTCAAGCCTTTTATTTCTTCCTGCCTTGCAGCTCATTTACCAGAGCAATGTACTCAAAGCAAAAGGAAAAACTCTTTCTGTGATTGCAGCACAACAAAGACCACATAAGATGTCATTGTTCTGCATGTTTCCTTAGGGTATATATATATATATATATATATATATATACATTTAAGTATAATCTTTGAGCAAAGGGGAAGAGCAAGCCAAAGAAATCTTGTCTCTTTCTCCAGTACTACTTCACATCCTTATTTCCTTCCTCAGCCTCTGAAGAACCCAGCATATAGGTTTCTCTTTCTAATGGCACTTCTACAGCCTACCTCTGCCATCCATGAAACCTCCCAATCCATAACAAACTTATTCACAGATCATGTTATATTATTTATTCCCCACTAGGTGCTAAAAATGGGAACAAAATCTTCATTTTACACTTGGTTTTAGAGGCTGGGATAGCACATGGTTCTGTCCCAGACACAGCTGGTTTGACTGCTGATCTTACCAGCACAGCTTTGGACTTCTCATCATAGCTGGTTACAGTGATGAGGATGCCCAGAACCAGATTCAATCTGGGTTCTTTACTGAAAGCATTTAAATAACACAGAAAACACTAAGGGGTGTGCCTACCAGATACAAGAGAGGATAAGCCAGAGGCCATATTTATTAGAGATGTTACTTACAGGAATCCTGGGGTGTGGGGTGAAGAAGGCTGGCTGGAACAGAAATCAGTGTGTTAAAACCAGGATAGTCTATTTTCCTTAAAATGCAATAGTTTACACATACTCCTGTCATTACAGACTGCACATTCCATACATTCTATAAGTAGGTTTATAAAAGAGCATCCCGCTGTAATATCTGGGTGTTTGGAAAGAAGTCCACAAATATCTTACATCTCCCAGAATATCTGAAATATGAACATAAACTCAAGACTATCCTGTGTGTCCTACCATGATTAAAAAACAATTAATCTTTAGACTTTATAGCAATTCTACTGCTAGCAATCTCCAGCTCACTTTTCCACTTAGAGCCATCTTCTGTATTATTAAATTTCCTGATACCATGAATGAGCTCAGTGTGTTCTGCCTCTGCTTTGTACCATGTACATGAAATCTCAATGGGAATACAAAGTCACTCTGAAGGGGTAGCCACAAAAAGAAATTATAAAGTTTTGTAGAAAGAGACAGTACCTTTTCTCAAAGCTGATAAAATTTTGAAGAAAAAAATAGACCTTGATGACATGAAGACTTGTCAAAAGCATTACCTACTTTTAACAGCTGAAACAGTGCCCTGGTTCCAGCCTAGACCAGTGGGAGGGAGCATGGCCAAGACTTTATGTTATTCAATACCACCTTATGCCACTGCCAAGGGTAGAGGAAAGGGGTCCTTTCTCTCATTTTGGAGAAGAGAAGGACATCCTCTGTGTTGGAGTGAGCAAGGCAGATGAGCAGTGGGATAATGCTGGTCCTGACCAGAGAGAGTGTTTTGGGTGGCATGGCTGCAGTCAGGTTGAGCTCCACACTCCCTCTTTTGTCCACTTTCGTTATTGTTTGTTTTGCTATTGTTTGTTTTCTTATCTTATTGTTGCTTCCATAAATTGTTCTTATCCAACCCTCAATCTTTGCCCTTTGTGCCTCCAGTTCCCCTCTCTGGGCACACGTGGGTGGAAGAGGGGAGAAGTGGAAGTGAGTGACCAGAGGGTGGTTTTGGGGTCTTGGGGTGCTAAACTGGGGACTACCATTCCTAAACCATGACAAATAGAAATAATTCCTCCCTACAAACACAGGAAGCTTGAGCAGTGGCACACATTTCCATGTCCAGACATGTTTTATTTGTTTGTGAGCTACCTTTTCTGCCTTTACCAACACAGATTCATCTTTGGTGTTGTGACTAGGTCATTCTTGTCTGATACATGTGGAGTCTTTCTACACAATGCACCATGAAGTGCTCTGGCATAGACTGAGGCCCAGCTAATGGCAGAGAATAAATTAAATCACCTTCTCCATTATGGGGATTTTTGAAGGAATTTTTAATAAGTCAGAGACAGGACCTCTGAGTTTTTAGACTATGAGATTTATTTTTAACTTCTACACAGACAGGAAGGGTGAGTTAAGCTCAACATCTTCATTGCATGGTTCAGAAGGTCACAAGACCTCTAGTTACAAGACCTTTTAAAGATTTATTGACCAATAAACCACTGCTAAAAAGGATATTTATGATTTTGACCCAATCCTTAAATATTCTGTCTTATGGACTCATGCTACAGTGTAAGCTTTCTTAGCCAATCACGTTATGACACACAAACCACAGCACTGCATTCTGAAGCTCTTGTTTACCTTTGTAACTACTTTTATTTTTTCTATGTCTTAAACTCTAAATTTTCCTTCTTCTTAACATTTCTCTGCTTTAAACTAAAAATCACATTCTTGTTTCTATCACCTAAGGTTTGGAAGCCTTTTCCAAGGTCTCAGACCAAATCCTGTGTTTAAGCTTTGGCTTTCAGGCCCACAGTTCTGAGAATTCCCTGCATTTCACATTCTAACACTCCACTGCTGTGTCAAGGTCTTTAGGCACTCGATTTTCACCAACCAACAGACCCTGATTCAGATTTTCTCTATAATCTGTAAATGAGGCAGCTGTATCCAGCTGTGGTGAGCAGAGCTGATGAGAGGATGTGTGCCGAGTCTTGGAGGATCTGTGACTGGCATAAATCCTCTAGTTGCAATGATGGTGCTCATTCCAAGCTGTTTACTCAGGTTTTCTTAGACAGAACTCAGAGGTTTGTGTATTTACATTCAATGGGTGCTGATTTAATCATCAGTGAACTTGTAATTGTACTCAGGCTCCTCAAACTAACTTTGCATCTTGATTTTGAAAACAATAAATTTATGTATTCTTGGTCTGTTTTTGAAGGTACAACCTCACCAAAAAAAATAAAAAGACCAAATAAACCTTGGTATTGCTTCTGTGAAACAAAAGGAGATAATCTCAGAGTAATTAAGTCCCAAAGGTTCTGCAGAAACGTAAGACACCTGAAAATTGTTTCTGAGGAATTTATGTGGAGGAAGTGCAATGATGCCTTGAATATTGTTACAACACTAAAATAAATCTTACTTACTGTTCCAGGTAAGCCTGGGGGTCCAGGGGAACCTGTGTCACCCTGGAGAGAGAAAAAAAATGTAACCAATAACATAAAAAGATTCCCAAATAAAATTCAACATTATCATTTAGAAGATGCAGCATTACCAGATGAGATTCAACCCAACCCCCAGTTCTGTGACACTTCTGGACTGAATTTTTGCTGTCCCTGCTTTGTTGCATGAAGGATTCTCATTCTGTTGTCTTCATCCCTCTATGATTTTATCATCAACCTGACTTCACAGGTTGATAAATTTCTAAAGTTGCCCCATCCAGTTTAGGATATGGTGTTTAATTTGCTTTTTAAATTAATGTTAACCAAAAGTCTGGATTGAACAACATGTTTTAGCTAAACTTCTTTCATTGATTAAAAAAAAACCTGTTTTTCATCAAATATTTAAGTTGCTAAATCCAATTCTCCCCTAATTTTGAGTTAAAACTAAGCTGTTGCTGGAGGATCTCCTGAGCACTGGCACTGACCTTCCTGTGGGCTGTGCTCCACAAACATCCGACACTTGAAAGTCAAGAACTACCAACAACACTTGTTAACCTCCCAGGTAAAGGAGGTTTGGGTGCCTTATTGATGTCAGTGGATCACCCATGAAAGAATTCCCACCTCCACAGGTGGTGAAAGTCACTGACAAACTGAGAACTGATGGTTCTCAGCTAAAAGTCTTCCAAATTTTCTAGTCTTCCTCAGCCCCTTCTATCATTTGTGTCTGCCTCTTTGTCTGTTTTCTTCTCTTGTCTAAGGAAGATCAGGGTAATTTAATGACTTACTTTTTCTCCTCTTTCACCTTTTATTGCTGGGAGACCATCTCTTCCTTTTTCTCCCTAAAAGCAGGGAAAGGAAAGCAAGAAACATGCACATTTTGATTTTAATGCATCAGCCTCACTAAAACATTTTACACTCTCATTTATCTATCTTCCAAGATGTAGAGCAAGCGATTAAAAATGTAACATTTTGAAGATGGCTTCAAAAATCCACTATATTTTCAAAACAAATGAATATCAATTGACTTCACAGAAAGTAAAGCACCAATCCTAAAATAACTTGCTTGTAGAAGATCCTACTGCCTGATGTAGTTATAAAAAGCAAAGGGTTTTTTAACAATTGAACAAGAGGCAGCAAAACAGCAGTTAAGACGCAGAGTGAATATTCATAATACTGTTTTTGGTTTGGGTTGGAAGGTACCTTAAAGATCATTTAGTTTCAAACCTCTGCCATGAATATATTCTGTATCCTTTGCTCTACAAGGCATATAATGGAGCAAACTGCATGGAAAAACCTCAGTTGATTTTAGATCCTTCTTTATCACATCCAAACATGTCATCAATTATCAGGATTACAGACCTCATTGACATGGCTAAATTTACTGTCAGGCCCCTGACCCAAATACTTCCTGGCATGAAGAGATCTCCAGAGTTCTGCAGCTACCCAGAGGAAGCAGTAGACACCAGGACTTGAGTAGAACTTAAGCCATCAGAAAATAATTCAGCCATCTGAAGTCTTTTCCAGGGCTCAGTGATGAGGTGAAATAGTTTTTTTTTTGTTGTTAACAAGAATTTTAAATGTTTTTAAATCAGTCAAGTAATTCTGAAAGGGAGTTCTAAAGTGCAATCTGACGTTTAGAGTCCTTTCTTACTGCCTCACACGCAGCATGGCACAACTCTTCCCATTTGGGACAGATATTGTTCATTAGCACCTCTGTGTTAATTGGGAACAGTCACCAGGCAGGGAATACCTTCTTGGGTACTTGGTAACCTTGCTGGCTGCCAATCAGCTGCTCACCACAGCCATCACACCGAGGCACATCATCATCTAGGGACATTCAAGATAAGTCCTGATGCTAAATGGCCAAAAGAAGATCAATTTGTGGCTCCAAGTCACTCACCTGGTCTCCTTTTTCTCCTTTTAGTCCAGGTAAGCCCCTAGGACCAGGAAAACCTGCTTCACCCTGAAAATAAGACAAAGTGTGAGAAATCTGAATGCTGTAAAACAAACCCTGCCTGAGTCTTCTCATGAGACTGACTGTAGATGTAGTTTGCTGAGAGAGAATAAGATTAGTTTGATTATCAAATAATTTTTTTGTTTTTTAAACCTTTACCTAAAGCAGCAAGTAAGACTTCTCCGGTTTTTTTGCCTGTTAATTGATGCCATAAAATTTAGGATGTATTTCCTTCATACTGCTCTGTAGCAGGACCAAACAAGCAAATGAAAGCAGAAAAATGAAATACAATCTGACTTTTATTTTCATCATAATGGTCTGGTATAGTCTGGAAATGCAAAAACTGCAGTGCATTCATCTGAACAGTACAGATGTCACCTGATGAACAGATCTAGAGTTATCTGAGTGCACTGTTGCACATTTGGATTTACTTCTGTCTGAATATTACCTTTGAGTTTCTGCTTTATAATACTTGTGATTGGAGTAACTATGATCTCTGTGTCATGTGGTTTCTCCTAAATATATCAAGTACTCTCAAATTTAGCTCCCAGTTGACCCAGTTTGTAATATGAAAATAACCATGTGGTTTCCTATTTATAATTCTTTTCTATCTGAATTTACAGTGCAATATCACAAAGTAAATCAGTCATGGATAGGACCCAAATTCACAAAGTCTTGTAGACATACTGAACTAAGAAAAGATAATCCCTGTTCTAAAGAGATTATCTTAAGTATAGAGAGAACAAAAGATTATCATGGTAGAGGTGCAATAGGTCTGTAGATAAAATCAGGGGAGGAACAAGATATTGTAGTAACTAAGGATAACTAGGAACATCCAGGTGATGATGGAAGAATTTTAAAGAAAGTAGCCATTTAGTGGCAGATGGAGTGATGCTTTCTCAGAGCTACTGTGGGATCCTGGCTATTATGGAATAATGGAATAGTTTGGGTTGGAAGGGACCCTAAAGACCTTCTAGTTCCAGCCCCCTGACATTGGCAGGGACACTGTTCCCTCAACCAGGCTGCTCCAACCTGGCATTGGACACTTCCAGGAATGGAAATGACAATGAGATCCCAGCCATTCCAGAGATTCAGAGAGTAATCAGAGCATCTAACATTGAAGGACACAGAGAAGAATTTAGAGGGAAAATAAAAACACAGTTTTAATTTGGCCTCTGAAATGGTCCTGAAGCAAAATATCATTAAGTTTGTATGAGTTCAAGGACAGAAAGATAATACAAAACAGCCAATGTGGATTTGTTAAAAACTAGTTGTATCAAACTCATCCAGTTCCCTCCTCAGACATGAAAACTAAGCAGACAAGAAGAAAGCATTTTCCTGATGTATCTTGACTTTAGTAAAATATCTGACATAAGCCAAAATGATGTTCTGATCTGTAACCACAGAAATGTAGTGTAGAATGGTACCTGGAGGGTGGTATATAACTGATGAAGAAACAGCATTCATATACCTGCTATTAGCAAACTACTGTCAAAATTCAGAGGATGTATGAAGTCCTCTCAGGGACAGCATGATTCAATTTATGACAGGAAAGAGAACCTTTATGAAACAGAGAACATCACATTGTGGAGAGAGGGACAAGTGTCTTGGAAGGTGGTGCTAAAATTCAAAACAGCCCTGTGTGGGGAGATGATTCGGACCAAGGGGACAATGTTCTGGCTGGGGTCTGGCCCCTTGTGGCACTTGGACCAAGCCTGCCTGGAAACTTCAAGCCTGGTAGCTTATTTGCCTAGCTACAGTGAAATGACATCAAGGAAGGACACAGAAACCACTCTTCTCCTGGAGCTTGATGGAAACACCCCTGGGGAATCATTTGCCCATGCTGTGGTGATTTCCCCTTACCTGGGACACCAGGTAAGGATACTTTCCTGGGAACTGAGTGATACCTATCAGGCAGATTGTAAAGACGTTTGGAATAGCAGCAGTACAGTCCAGACTCAGAGGGTGGGGTAACTGTTACTAACTTAATGAGTGCCTTATCCCAATAAACCTCAATTTGTTCCTTGCACTTGTAGCCTTCTTCCATCAATCACAGAATCACTGAGGTTGGAAAAGCCCTCTAAAATCAACCATAAGTCTCACCCATACAACTGTTGCACCTTCAATCACAGATGCAAGTGACATGCACAGATCTTGTGATTTGGCAAATGGCTTTGTTATCTCATGTGGTCACTTGCTATTGTTTTGACAGGTCAGGTTTGCTGTTAAGACTGTTTTTCTGCTCACCTGCTCACCAGGTTGGCCACGGCTCCCTGGTTCACCCTGGAAAAACAAAAGCAAATCTGTAACATTGTAAGGACTTGATCCTTTGGTAAGAACACTTCCTCATTAGCAAAATGCGGTCCCTACTTTTCCATGTTGTTCAATCTACATCCCACAAGGCTCTGAAATTGCCTTTCTGATGGCTTGGGAATTCAGCCTGCAGGGAGCTCAATGCAAGGTCCAGGTTAGACCTCCTTGCACACCAAGGTTTGAGAGAGGAGCATCAAACTGGGTTGGTATTTTGGAACACCATGAAAGTCAGTGAACCCCATCTTCTCATCCCCTTATGTCTCCAGCTTCAGAGGAATCTTCTTCTCCCAACTTCAGTATAAGACCTTCCAAAATCACACCTTGGTTGACTCAGTGGATACTCAGCAGACTATGAAATACAATCCCTTACCTTAGGGCCAGCTTTTCCAGGAAAGCCTTCCTCACCCTTTTCCCCTCGTTCTCCCTGCAGGGAACACAACAGGTCAATTCACAAAGTCCTCTGGTGTTTGTGCAGCACATTTGCAGTCAATGGTGAGGAATATTTTAACTCAGTTCCTCAGGATCACCGTGAGGGTGTAAATGGAGCCATATGAGAATATGCTTCCTGGAATGTTCTTCCATTCCCGGGCCATTTGCAATCACATCTGCAGCACCCTACTGGAGAATTTCTGGAAAAACACAATCATTGCTGCATTAAAGATGTCCATAGTGAATTATCCCGGAAAAAACACTTCCATTCAGTTTCTTCAAACTGTATGTGGTTAGAAAGTTAAAAAGTGTTTTAAAAGAACATAAAATTTTTGGGACTGGGGCCTTGGTCACTGGATCCATTGTGTAAATACTTTAAAACTGATCTTCCAATGTGGGTGGCATCAGCATGGACAGCAGAGGCTGCAGTGGTTGAAATGTGGCTACACAGCTGGAAAGTGCAGTAAGTGCTACACAGATGTGTGGATAAAATCCAAAGTTTGTTTAACATCAGAAATATGTTATGGACTGCAAATTCCTCACCTTTATTCATCAATAAATAGGAGCTGGGGACTCTGCTAGACTTGGGATCAAGTATCAGAAGCAAGAAAACCTCTGTCAAGGCAATCCAAGGCAACAGATAGTCAAGAGCTGTTTTCTTTACTATAATCATCATCCCCAAAACCTAGCTTGGCCTTTGTAGTCAGAACACAGTACATTTCTTTGTCACTTATTTGCAGGGAGATGAGAAGTCAAGTGTTTCCTATCTCTGCATTTACTATCTCCCTTCTCCCAATGCATAGAGAATGGAGGAGACAACTCCCCAAGCCATAATTTGGAAAAGATTTCAAAATGGGGCATAAGAAGTAGGAAATAATAAAGAACCAACTTTCTGCCACACAGACCTAGAGAAGGCTCAGGGGAATGGCATCTCTTCTTTCCAGCCCTTCAGGGAGGAAAGAAAGGAACATCTTTGGAGCCTGATACACTTCTTTGCTCTTCTTTGTGCCTTGGATTTATGCCTTGACTTGCCACAGTCACTGGATTTCCTGACTGATTGTTTGCAAAGCTCGGCTGTGTTTTTCCTGCCTCCCTTGCTTGCTCACCCCAATGATCTACCCAAGTAAGGAGCTTAATCCCAGTGTCTGTGGTGTCACTTGCCTTTTGACCTGGAAGCCCAGGAAGCCCATTGAGTCCATCTTTGCCAGGCAGCCCCTAAACAAGAGGAAAGCATAAGCTGTAAGTGCCAATTCTTTAAATTGTTACCAGCAAACTCAGCGTAAATATGCTCAGCTCATCTCTCCTGCCATCCACCTAAGTTTAGGAAAAGAAAAACTCCCTCATGCATTTTGATTTTTTTTTCCTATTTTGTCTCAAAAGACACAAAAACTTTCACACTGTACATATTTTCTCTGCTCTTTCTTCCAGTATCCCAATTTCAGTGAATGACCACCGGATGTCAGCATTGTTACAGAGAAACTCCAGTATAGAGCTTTTATGTACTGAGGATCTTTACATTTTTTAGGTACCTTACTTACATTTTAACTTATTCTCTATAAGTCCCAATTACCTGTAGCTATATATATATATTATTATTATTTACATCTGTTTTTCCTTTTAAAACTTGGTAATTTCTTATACAGTAAATAGACACCTAAAATTAAATTCTGTAGCAGATAGTGACAGAGTGGTTCAGCAAGATAAGAATTAAAATTACTTCCTATAATGCATTTAAAATGGCAAGAAAAAAGTTTTCTTCCCTTTTCCAAGTGTCAAGTCAATCCACACACGCTGCAGACTGTAGGTGGCAATTCTGTACTAAGCATTTAATTACTCAGTTTTTATGAGTTAAGAACAACAGAAATTGCTACAGTCTGCTAAATCTGAGATTTTAATCATGAGTAATTTGGCATGATTTAGGAAATTCCAGGTTAGGAAAAACAATATTGTGTCAAATGGAAAAGGAATTTTAAAAGATATCACATAAAGAAAATATGATCCAATTGCATAGGAATAGTGGGGCTGCACCTGGTAAAATTCTTACTCACAAAAGGTATCTGAGAATAATTTCTGGATTAAAAGTGACAGTACTGGAGCCCATGTTAAAACCTTGTGTGCAAAAAAGATGTGGGAAACAAAGCAGACTTCAGAATCAAATTATCTGAAGTAATTAAGAACTTTGAGGTGAGGGAAACAGTTCCTCCACACTTACAGGTGGTCCAGGTGGTCCAGTTTTACCAGAAACTCCAATCTCTCCTGGCAGTCCCTGAGAAATGAAATCGGGAGAAAAAATAAATCAGTATTTCTGTTCTCTGCAGGAAATCTCACTGGAGATTGCTGCTTTCACTTGAAGTACACTTTTCCCTTCCACTGCAGTCAGGTCACTGCTGTGGGGAACCTGGAGACCCTGAATTATCCCCAGGAAGCACCAATGTGGTTCCAAGGCTCAGCAGGGAGAAGCTGTGCTCTAGGACCAGATGTGGCTTTGCAGCAAGAAAATATAAGAGAAAACCCACATTGCCAGAGGCCTTAACTCTGTTCCCTCTGAAATCCATGACCTAAAATTTTCTCCAGCTGTTTTTTCTTCTCCTTGATAGAAAACAAAACCCTCCAGGGTTTCTTACCGGTGGTCCAGGTGGTCCCGGGGGTCCAGCAGTGCCTGGGGGCCCTGGAGGTCCCTGCAAGAGAGGAAACAAAGCAAATTTATCAAATTCTCTGGTAGTAGCTGAAAGCCTCAGGTCCTCACCTGTGTAATAGGGGCCCTGTAGTAAACAGGCAGAAGCATTGAGCTTTATTTGCTTAACTTCTACCCAAAAAGTGCAACATGCCAAAGCAAGGGGCCATGAACACAGGTTGAACATTTTCTTCTGCTTAAGCCACTGCTGCCATTGCTACAAGGGGAGCTCCATCCTCCACTCCAGTACAAGAGAAGGAGGAGTGGAAGGCCATCAGGAGCAACCCACAACAAAAGGCTTGACCAGTGGGATTCCCTGGAGCATCCAAAGTTAACCTTGATTCATGTTGTTTCAAAGTGAATAATTTACCTCTGAAAAAAAAAAAAAAATTGCTGAAAGCAAATAATGAATGAACAGGCTTGTGGTTTGAGCTTGCTTTTTTGGGAGGATGGGGTTAAAAATATGAATCTAAGAGAAATGCTGCAATGACTCAAGTGTCTTAAAACAAAATCTGCCACCATTTTGTTGCTTGACATCAACCTGGTAGGTAGTAAAGATTCTCACAATCTCACAGTTTGATTCATATTTTCAATTGGAAATATCTTAACATTCTTACTCATTCCCTGCAACAGCTGTTTCTCTTAGGAGAAACATTCTCACAATAGACACCTGGTTTAAAGATACATCTATTTTTATGCATCAAGCAAATTGTTAGATTTGGCTTCCTATGAGAGATTTGTTTCCAGCCTTGAGAAATCATAGTATGTTATTTGAGACACAAAGGTGTTTGTTACTGTCAGCTTCCCCTGTAGACAAGACAGGATTTCTCCTATGCTAAGAATGAAATGTGTTCATGCATTTTTTGGATTAGGACCTGAGCAAACAGTGTGAGAAATGGATATGTGACTGAGCTAAAATTTTACCCTGGATGTCTGTCATTCTAACATGACAATCTGACTAATTTTCATTTTTCAGCATAAAGGGAATTCTGGTTGATTCTACTTTAAAAAAAAAACAACAAACCACCCCACCCAAAACTCTGTAGAAATTTGAAACTGAGCAACTGATACAAGACAGAAATTGGCCAGACAGCATTTTCACTATCATCATTCAATATGAAGGTATTACAAGCCATAGATCAATATTAACAGTTATTTTTAATGAAAAATGGAGATGATGAGAAGAAAATGGTGAAAAAAGTGAAGAGAAGAACCTATCTGAGGCATGGTTTGACAGAGACGGCAGATAAGTGATCTTATAAAATACACTCACAAACTTCAGCCAGGAGCTAAGACAGTCTCTCACCAATAGATGGGGCAAAGAGACCAGAAAATGAAACTGCAGCTGCACTTGCTTCACTGCAACTCAGAACAGACATGGAGTTATCCTGTCAACAGCACTCTCACTTGTAGAGTGCCTCAAATGTGAATGCAGGAAAACATTTCAAAAAGATGTGCCTTCAGATGCAGTGATGCTGATGATTTAATTCCTGGGGAGTCCTGCAGTTGGATCCTGCAGTTAAAGATTCTACACCCATCAGAATTAGGTCAAGACCATCCTTCATTCAAAAAGGCTTCACCATTCAAGGAAAAGACTCAACAGCCCAAATAAGCCCAGCACAAGAGAATATACTACACACAGACACAACTGTGTGCAGCCACAGCTGGAAGGAGCAAACACACACCAAGGACATGGAAATTCTGCTTGGCCCTGCTCCACCTCCACAAGGCACTGCTGGGAGGCCCTACAGAAGGTATGGGCTCCAAGAAGGGGCTTCCATGAGGAATGGGGACAGCACTGGGAAAAAAGGCAAAACTTTAGGAAAACTACAAACTGATTCAGATTGGACTACGCGTAAATTTGCAGACTTTCCTTGAAAATTCCATCGGTTCCTTCCTAATAACTCAATTTTCCTCTCTCTCTGTCAGTAAGTGAACTGTCTCCCACCAGGAAACACATCCTTCCTAGCCCTACACCAGAGAATTTCTATCAGGAGGTGAAAAACCCCAGTGAGGACCCAGCCTCAGCCCAAGCAACCCCAGGTATGATGTGTTACCCCACACAGTGAATTGGCAGGGGTCAATCTGATCTAAAAGCAAAGTCTTACTCCAGCATGTGCCAGCAACCAGTATAATCCCTAAAATGTGAAGTGCTACATCCTCCTCATTCCAGCTCCTTCTCCCAGTAACTCTTGGTATTCTCACTATCCAAGACAATTTCTAATTACTCTCTTAAATTTTCCATATGCTCGACCACAATAACCTCATGCAACCGGAAGTCCTGAAATTCAATCCCACGGATCCTTTCCCTAAATTGGCACTAATAATCAATTTCATTGTCCTCCAAGAGATAATTAACCAGGATATCATGCCCAAACTGGTTTACAGGTAGCTTCACCATGCATTGTACTGACAAATGCTACACCCACTAATGGGAAACTCTTCTGATGAAATCTTCTCTGAGGTGGACACAGAAAGAACAGTTTTATGGAATGGCCAGCATTATCCCTTGGAGATGCACAGGGTGCTGGCAGCCTGCTCCAGCTGACTGCACACAGCAGCCATCAACTGTCCTACTGGGTTTCCTGCTTTCTGCAGCCTGTCTACAGCAAGTGATGGGACAAAGTGAAATAAAATGGCAGAAATACATCACAAATATCCTTTATAGAGCATTCCCTTCTGCTACTGTGCAAAGAATTTCTGTTTCACTTATATATCAACATCTCATATTGTAGCCCTTCTCCTGATTTCTGATTATAATCCACAGGAAGTAATATTTTTTTAAATATTAGAATTCACCAAACTGACAGAATCTATTTATGTTTTAAAAAACCAAACATGATAAAACTACAGCAGCAGGACTGTGTGTAATGTTTACCCCAAAAAATCTCACACCATCTGTTTTCTTTGCTTCCATTTTTAAGTGAATCCAGATTAAAGCACCTGATTTACACAACCACCTTTTTCAAAGATTATTTGATGAATTCTACAGATGAGAGTCCTTATCCCAAATCCAGAGCATAGTGTTGTTCTGTTAAAAACCTGAACCAGAAGAAAATAATCACAGGATGTATTTTTTTTTCCAATTGGTAAACATCTGACATGTGGTTTGTAAGTGTTGAAGCAAGAAGTGATACATGAAAACTTGATTTTAGAACAGATCAACACAAACTCACTTTGGAAAACAAATGCAAAACATGGAATTTTTTAATAAAATGTTTAGACCAGAATATTTTCAAACGGCTGTTCTGAAACAAAAATATTTCACATGTTCATTAAAATCTAAAATCCAAATATTGTGTAGAGGCATCTGTGTTTTGGGTTGGGATATCTTTAAAAACATTGTGGAGGTAGTTTTTTTTTCAGGCTTGTGTTTCATCCAGCCTCATTTCTTAGACAATGTAATGCAGTAACAGTGCTCAGGAAAGAAATCTGACATTGTTCATACTGGAGACACAGCTGTATCTGTCCTCCAGAATCCACTCTCCAGTGCTCTCCTCTTCCAGTTGTACCTTGCTGGAAGATGGGCTGGGAAAGGCAGGGATTTTAAGATTTAGGTTGTGGACTCCCTAAGGAGGCTCTGGGAAGGAACAGAAACTTATGTCTGGGACTCCATCAGTAGGCAGCTGGGGCTAAATCTCTTTTCCGTGAAAGAAGGGATGATTAAATCTTAAAGGGAGGTGAACAAATGACATTCCACAATGAAAACTGAAGTCTGATGGCTTTCCCAGACACCTGAAGGCAAAGCCTAAACAGACATATTATCTGTGTATTATTCCATGCTGTTGTCTGGATTCTCTTACACTATGACAAAGGTTTAGATAAGCCCTTCACCATATTAAAACAGTTTCTGGTCTGGGCTGTTAATGCAGTGTAGCACTTCACAAACAAGAAGGGACACACAGGAGCATTCTGTCTGCTGCCAAAATGAGAGCAAAATGAGTAACTGAGGCACTGACAGCCTTTCCCCTTCCACACTCTCTTCCTGTCTCCAAAGACATTCCCTGCAATTTCACCTCTTAGAAAGACCCCACAGACCCCTTCCTGTTGCCTTTGTGCTGTCTTTCCTTTATTTACATTTCTTTCCCATCAGAAATGAAGCTGTTGCAGCCAGTTTTGCGGACCAGCCCATGTGTCTCACTATGTCCTCTGCTACTCCAGAGCTTCACTTCTCCTCCATGGCATCTGAGTGGATTCCAGGATCAGCTCCTCAAATCTGCTTTTCATTTCTCACCCCAGCCACTTCTGCTGTGAACTGAAATTATACAATCAGAGAATCATTGTGGTTGAAAAAGACCTTTAAGACCCTCGAGTCCAACCATCAACTCAGGGCTGCCACAGCCACTGCCAAACCACATCTCTAAGTGCCACTTCTTTTAAATAGCTCCAGGGACAGCAATTCTATCATTTCCCTGGGCAGTCTGATCCAGTGCTTGACCACCCTTTCAGTGAAGAAAATTTTCCCTGTATCAAATCTGAAATGGAAATTATTACTGAGATGTTTTCTGTAATGCTGCATTGGAGCACCGTGTTTCTCTCTCTGCTTAAATCCTGCCTTACAAATCAATATAAAGGTAAGAGAACTTATAAAAAAAAAGCTGGTGCTGATGACACTAAAAATCAAAAGCCTGAAGAGCCAACAGATGTGAGCACTTGTCTACAATATATGTCCTGTAGTCAGCATCAGTGACAGTGCCATAACTCATACACGGATCCAGTCTCCAGTCACTTCATCAAGTGGCATTGGAACTGGAGTACCAACATTAAATTTAAAATAAAAGTTCTGTCAACAAAGAATTCCCCAAACTGTCTTTGCAGCTCTTTAAAAGTACGGAATAAAGTTGACTTTGTACATAGCAGTCTTTCTAGGAGAGTTTCCTGCTTCCAGTGAAAAGCAGTGTTTGTTTAATTTAATCACTTAGTGTAAGCTATGGACATGATCTCTTTTGTCTACAGAGGAAGATTTATTTCCCCTTGTGTTTGCTTGGAGTTGGTTTACTGAGTCAGTGCAGCAAATGAGAAAAAACAACTAAAAAACCTCCTTTAATGTCTTTTGTTTCAGGACTATTAGCAATCTTCACAGGTGAAGACTTTTTAAATTTATTTTTTTTAAGGTACAGATCTTATTAAAGATTGCTCTGAGCAATATCTTCCAATTCCAAGCAGCACTGGCAAAGTCTGAATTCAATCTGAGCTTTGCAGCTGGGGCCCACATCCTTTTCTTACCTTTTGCAGTATTAACTTGCATTATAAAAAGAACATTAAGGACACTGTGTGTTTCAGAGGAGATCATTTATTTCCTGAATTACTTGAGAAAAGCTGGGCTTGATCTCACACCCTACAGACAAGTCTATACTAACGAAATCACTGCCAGGCAGGACCATAACAGGTACAACTTGTACTGGTCTCCCTCTCAGGTCTGACTTACACCACCAGGTTATCTAGCAGAAGGCAAGCCTCAGTAACAGCCCAGAGGTATTGCAAGGCAGAGCTATGGCATTTTTGTTTAAATTTCCAAGACCTTTGATGTGTTTTGCTGTCTCCCAGGTGGCCAGCAAGTACCCACTCAGCTCAGGGAGCCTCAACAGTGGCTCCAGTGGCCCATTTGTAGGTGCCTGTTTTAAGAGAGCTTCAGGATCCACTGATGATATTAACTGGATCTTCATCAAGAGGAGGAGGCACCTGAATCCCCATTCTTAACCTAAAAAGTGCTTGCATGTGGAGCCAAACTCCAGCCCTGGTAACTCAGTGATACAGCTCAGAGTGCCTGAGACAATTATTTAAGCTTAAAGTTCTTTACAGAAATGCTCATTTTTCAGTCTGCATTTGAACATCCTACTGCAATAAAAGTTGGGCCTATGATTAAGGTTCCTGGACACTAAAATAGTACAAATAAATAATACCAACACTAACACATTATTAAGTTCAGGTGTCTGTGTCCTTGCTGCCAGAAAATTGCTCAAGTCCAGACAGGAAAAAATATCCAGAATTTCTATTCCATGGCTTAATGATGTTGCAAGATGCATCATTTATAAAGATGACTGGAAAATAAATGCTCATTTTTAAAGATGCTGATCAGACAACATGAAACAAATAAGCAGAAGGACAGGTTCACCACCACAGCTGATTTGGAAGGAAAAAAAAATTTTAAAATATTTTTATATTATAATTTGGTTTGAGTTGGTGTGTGCAAAGAGAGACAAAGCTACCCTACTGCCACAAAACATCCCCAGTCCAGCAGGGAATTTGCCTCCTAGATGCTGCTGTCTGACAAATAATGTCTCAAATGGTCCTTGAGACTTTGACTGACTCATCTCACCTGCAGCTCATCACTGGACCATAGAACCATAGAATATCCTGAGCTGAAAGGGACCCACAAGAGCAGCCCTTAATTCAGTTCCCTTGCACAGCTGCTTGATCTGTGGCTTCTCAGTTGGACTGAGCATGACAGCAATGATTTTCCTTGGCAAAGCCCAGTAATACATTCAGAAGATCTTTCCTGTGTCCTTCAGCAACAATGAGCCTTCTAAAGGCTCTCCTATATCAATCCCTTCCTCCTGTCCATACAGATATCAATGTGGGGAATCAGGTCAGGAAACACAAATTTAAAACTGCACAGGAAAAGGAGACTATTTTTGTGTTCTAATCTAGTTTATGTGCAGCCAACTCAAATCAGTTCTCCCTCAACACCACCAGGACAGCAGAGGAACAGCTGACATAGACTTCCATACATAATTTGAATAAATATCCATGTAACTACAGTATAAGAAAACCACTTTTCTTCCTGGGAATTTTTGGGACATAGTCTAATTAAAAAAAAAAAACAAAAAGAAAATAAAATGCTGATAAAATGTTTTAAAAATCTAATGTCACAAAAAGTGCTGTTAAGCTGAATAGTTTTGTCACAAAGTGAATGTAAGCATTTTCGTTAAAGAGAAACATTGAAATCTGCAGCAATAAGTCTAGAACAGAGTGCCACTGCAGGAATAGGAACAATATTTTACCTTTCATGCAGTTAGCTTGGAGGAAGAGTCAATTTAAGTATGCCTTGATGGGGCAAGCATTTTGTGCAGTTTTAATTAACATAAAATTTGCTAACATTATTTAGCTTGTGCAAAAAGGGAAATTACTTAATCCTATGTCAGCAATTTTCACAGATACATTTATAAAATTGCTAACACATGCATATATATCTTTAATTTGCAGGGAACTTGAGCTAAGTAAGTGTGACGTTGTTTGGATGGATACTGTCAGGTATTTTAAAAATTATACATGGATAGAAAATCTTCCTCCAATATGAAGGAAAATAAGAAAAAAACAAAACAAAACAAAAAAAAAACCCCAACAATCAACCAAGCTAAGAAAAATAACACAACAAAAGCAGGCTGTTGGACTCAATGATTCAAGAATTCAAGAAGCGTTCTTGTATGCTCTCAGGCACAGGAAGGGATTCTTAGGGTGTCCTGTGAAGGGTCACAAGTTGGATTTGATGATCCTTCTGAGTTCCTTCAAACTCAGAATATTCTATGATTCTAAAATCTTTTAAATCCATTAGAAACACTGTCTTCATTCTTGCAGGCTGCTGCTGAAATACTTGCAGATTAGATACTGTACCAAAAGAAAAAAGTCTTAAAATATGAAAACCAGTATCAAATGGTGTTTTGCTGGGCACAGTTCCCTTCTGGACACAAGGGATTTCACCTGTATGGGGCCTCAAGGTCTTGGATTACTTCTCTGACATTCTCCATAGACAGGTGAACAGCTCTTTACAAAACTCCTGTCACACAAACCACTTCCAGATCATTCCTCCTGCTTTCAAAGGCATAAATTGCCAGAGCAAATAAATGAGCAATCAGTGTCTGTTGCCTAGCAGTGTGATTCCCTCCCCCTCAGGGAAATCCCCAGAGCCCTCCCTTGGAGACACCATAGAGTTCACCCCACCCCGACAGACAGGAAAGACTTCCTCACAAACTTCAGCTTAACACTGCCCCATCCCAGCTCCTTTCCCCCTATGTCCCAACTTCCCCTGGTTTCTCGTTTCTCCTTCTCCTATTCCCTCATTGGTTGTGGTACCCCTGGTGGCCAGCCCCATTTTCCCTGAAAGCCAATGCCCTTTTCCCTGCCCTTTGTACCGCCCCCATGCCCTCCCCTACTTAACCTTGTGCAGGGCACCTGGTGTTGTATTTTGTCTCTGGTTTCCTTCCAGTGTGCTGAAATAACCTCACTAGAACTGGCCATATAAAAGGCCCTTCTGCCTCTCTTTGCTGAGCTAGCCATGGTGAGTATGGACTTGACTGCTTTCCCTGAGTGCTTAGCCAAGCAGCTTTTCCACAGGAGATGCTTATTGGGGAACAAGTATAGGGAGCAGCAACCACCATCTAAACCCCACTCTGCTAGAGCAGTTACAGTACATCACCAACAGCTGTAGCAATGGAAGCTCATACTTCTTCCCCGACTTTAGCAGTTATTGAAACACAATCCTAAAGCCAAAGTCCAGTTTGTTAATTTACTATTGTAAGGGAAACAAATTAAATGCTCAGTTTTATTCTGAGCGGTCAGCTCAATGTGAGGTTGCACCTTTCCTGCTTTAGGACATTTCCATGGATATTTTTCTTATTGCAGGGATGACCCTACAAAGTAATTCAGGTCTGCTGAATTTGTCTCCAAAGTTAGCACAAAATTATGTCAGAGGTGTCAGTGTTATAACACAGGACCAAATGGGCTGATCCATGGTGGAGCTGAATCCTCTCTGGCAATTCTTAACATAAACCCCTCTGTGTTGCCCTTATGATGCTATGGTGCAATTTGGAGCTCTAATTTGCCAAAAGCTGTTTAAACATAAAGTGTTAAGGGGTCATTAACTTAAGAAATTCCCCTTCCTCACTAAACACAAATCAATGGTTTCCCTCTGGGATGATGCTGCTCTAAGCACAAGCAATGGGGAAATCCCATACAACACAGCTGTCCTGGTTCCAAGATGTTGAAAAACTCTGGAAGGTAAATGAAATTGCTGTCAGACAGACATCTCTCAATCTCAACAAGTTAAATTATTTGCATCTTAAAAGGAGAAACATGAACTTCAAATACAGGATAAAGAGGAAGATCACACATGCTGCATTGTGTCATTCCATGTCCCCTGTTGCCACCAAATTTGGTTTTACACGTCTTATAGGAAAATAGTAATAAGAAATAAGTAATCATCGCTTACCTGAGGGCCAATCAGACCATTGATTCCTGGGAATCCTGGTTCTCCCTTTTTGCCCTGCATGTTCAACAGAGGAGCACATATTAGAGAGCAGACCAAAGACTGCTATTGATTTTCCAAAGCCATTTCACCACCAAACTGGTAAATCAATGTAATGTGGGTACACAAAACACAAAAACTAGAAATGAAGACAACAAACACCATTTGGAAATGAAACCCCAGTTGTCTTTGACAGTCATGTATCTCCCAAATGGTGACAATAGCTGCAAAGTTGAGAGCTGTTCTCACACACATTGTGGTATCTCCTACACTCTGCAATCCCACCTGGCTTCCCTGTACAGAGGGGTAGGGAAGTCATGGTGCTCGGATGCAGCCAAGGGAGGTGCCAAGTGTAAACATGGGCTGAGAGGTAATGCAGTGTCCTTCTGGTCCCTTGCACTGCTTCTTGCACTAAGAAATAAAATACTTGAGAACTCTGATACATGGTTGAATGGAAAAGATCCACAATCTCTAAGCTGGGAAACAGGAATCCATGAGGCATTTCTAGGTAAAGGTGGCATTAGCACCAAAGGGCAAAGCTCATGGACTCCTTTGTAAGTAAAAAATATCCCTTCAAAGGAACCAGAGAACTCCACTGGTGCAAGGCAAGGAGAAGCAAAGAGCTGGAGTACAAGCCTGAGACAAGATCACCTGTATGGATGCTGGACCTCTGTGTCCCCATGGGTTTGCTCTCCAATAATTCAAAAGGAAAAAATCCGACTTGAGAAAAATGAGGAAGAAAGGATGGAGTAAGCACTGGAGTTAAGGCAGAGGTGGTATTTTTTGCTTAACCCAACAGGTGACTTGCTGTGTTACTTTAGGTAAGTCACATATTTTATAAAAATGATCTCTTCTTCCCTCATATGTAACCAACACTGAATCATAAATATTTCTAAGGCTGTTAGTAATATAGTGGGAGGGTACAAGAGGAGTCATGTAAATATCTGAGAGACAGACTTTTTCCTCCTTCATTTCTACTTCTCATCCAGACTGATTTTCTTTTTAGAAGGAAAATATAATTAACAAAGTTTAATGTCCCTGATAACGTGAAGGATCAAATATAAAATTTTCCCTTTATTTTTCTTCATTGAAAGATGTGCAGAAACAGCATCTATTAACAGCAGTTTTTTGCTGACTTGAATTAATGAAAAATCTAACCCATCAAAAACAAAACAAGTTTTCATTACGTTTTCCTCAGCTGTGACTGAGATTTATTATCTGATGTGTCAGAATCAGTTATTTTAATTATTTTTCTCATTAAAAAATCCCCAGCAACTCTCCACCCTAAAACAATGAAAATCAGCATTCATATACAGAAGAATTTAAGAAGAATATTAAAGGAGTGATTATAGGGTCCTCAGGTATCAGAAGAAATTTGTAATCATTTGCAGGACTCAATATCAATAAAAATTTGAATTACATACTCCAGCACACCCACTATTCATAAATGTTCCTTCTACTTTTCCAACATTCATCATTTCTTTTCTTGTCAAAGCCAACAAGATCTCATTTTTAATTTGAAGGACTTATGTCACCACATGATTTAACATATGTTTTCTAGTTAAAAATGATCATTTTGCCCACTGCCAAGGTGACCATGCAAATGGCACTGTTAAAATACTCATTTAAATAAATATGCAAGCCTATGAATAAACCATACAGGATGTGGTGTGGGGGGCCAGACACAGGAGATGAGCTGCCTCCAGCTTCCTATCCATGTGGGAACTCCATGCCAAGGCGGCTACTTCCAGACTTAAAACACTGAGGCCAGAACAGAGAATCACAGAATCATGGAGTCACAGAATGGGTGAAGTTGGAAGGCACCACAGCAGGTCATAAGATCCAACCTCCCTGCTCAGGCAGGACCATCCCAGAGCACAGGCACAAGATTGTGTCCAGACAGTGCTGGAATATCTCCAGTGAGGGAGACTCCAGTGCTCAGCCACTTCACAGTAAAGAAGTTCTTCCCCATAGTCAGGTGGAACTCCTGGGTATCAGTTCCTGCCCATTCCTTTTGTCCCATTGCTGGGCACCCAGGCAGAGCCTGGTCCCTGCTCTGAGCCCTCCCTGCAGACACTGACAGACAGGGATGAGGTCCCCCCTCAGTCATCACTTCTGCAGGCTGAACAGGCCCGGCTCTTTTGATTTCCTCAGAAGAGAGATGCTGCAGTGTCCTTCTCTGAGGCTTGGTCCCAGGAACAGAGAGAGGTGGATTTGGCACCAGGCACACAGGAAACATCCTTAATTGTGTCCATCAAAACAACACAGTGTTACTGATGCCTTTATGTCCCACCAACCAACTGTTCTGTCTCCAGAAGAGATGCAAGAGGAGCTGTTTATTCTTTCTTTGGGTATAACGTTGAGAAGCTTCAGGTCTTTTCAAACATTAAGAAATCTCTTAGAGCAACATGTAATTATAGAGACTGAGAGAGATTTCCCATTGTGAAGGGAACTTGTGAGCCACTCTGAGGTTAGCTGAAATCCAGCTACAACAAATTTGCTCCAAAGCATTATAGTCTGTCTGTAAAGGACAGAAATACTTGCTGGGAGAAATTATACCTATGAGAGCAAAACTCAGTGAAATGTCACACTGCCTAATAATACAACAGAGAAACCCAAAAATTATGCTCTGTTACCTACACTAGGAATCAGGTAAGATTGTGTATCTTTTGACAATATGAAATATATCCTATTTGCTTTTATCAGCAATTTGAACAAAAGCACAGTTAAAAATGCATGTTTTATTGGAAATTCATGTATTTACCTCACTGACAATTACAGTTTCACTCTGTATTTAGTCTATGACATCAATTCCTTCTCCTTTTTTTTTTTTTT
This sequence comes from Emberiza elegans, assembly GCA_024865655.1. NCBI lineage: Eukaryota > Metazoa > Chordata > Aves > Passeriformes > Fringillidae > Emberiza > Emberiza elegans. Next base: position 6,380,870 of record JALJVW010000084.1, on the reverse strand, counting down.
TTTTGTTAACTTGCTTACAGTTTGATTTCTGCATAGCGGAACTTTGCCAGGGCAGGCAAAGTCATCTGAACATTTCAAATACTCACAAATAAATGTGAACACAACCATCCATCAAAATGATATTTTCTATACAGAAGACAGGAAATCAAGGAAAAATGTCATTTCCACTCTGCTGGAGGGGAAATTCTGAAAGATACCTCAGCCCAAGACTGGTTTCCCATCTTGCTGTCCAATAGCCAGGACACACATATGTTTTCTTAGCATGTTTTTCTCTGAGGTTTGGCCCAGGAACACAGGTGGATTTGGTACAAAGTACACAGAAAACATCTTTAGTTGTGAATGAATATGACTGCTAGCATAAATGCCAATTTTGTTTTCTCTGTAACCTGGATGGGATACTAGGATTACCAATTTTATCTGGTCTCTTGACCTCTGCAATACTAGAGAATCCAGAAGAAATCCAGCAATGTTAATCAATGTTTGAGCTCCCTGAAGGCTCCAGCCTTTTGGAGTCTCCATATGCATTAGATGACACAGGTAAATTATGAAGTGAGAGCATCTCCGTAGCTTGAGGATGAAAATACCACCAGGGTTGGCCAGATCATGAGTGATTATTGGGGCAGTTGTGGCAAAGTAAATGGTTACAAGGACTTCTGGACATTGAAAGAGACTGCACCTTGTGACTGGCTCCTTCCAAAAAGCCTACTTAATTTTATAGGCAAGCTTATTCTCCTGTCTCTTGGATTATTTATCCATTGCACCCTGGAATTAACAGTCATCTCTCTCCATCCCTTGGATTCTGGGAGCCTAAGGTGGTTCAAATCCAGGGAAGTTCATACTCAAAGAATTAAGAGTTGAAATAGTTGACTTCCAAATTCAAGTTGTGACTGGCCTGAACAGGAAAAATTGTATGCAACAATCCACTCAGGGAGAGATGAGTCAAGAATGGAAAGTCAAATGCCTGTATTTCTTCCACCATCAAACACAGGAAGAACTCAGCAGCCCTCCACAGATTTGTTAACTTTATATCTCCCAGGACAGCTGAGAGGGACAAACCTTTCCTGCATTGACAAGTGATCTGAACACTGCTCCTCTGGGTGGAGAGTGCACCCTGAACCCAGGAGGTCCCAGTTTAAATTTCTATTACTATTTATTATAGTTATTAATATTATTATTATTATTATTACTTATCTGCCTGACATGTGTACATTGAGTCTTAAACATGGAGAAGTACATTCATTAAATGTTACTATATTATAAATGTATTTTCCATTAATTTTCATAAGTTTATTCTTATTACCTCATGAGATTCCTGTATCATTTTTGTTTTGTACAGATTTTACTTTGAACTTGGATAGATTTTATCAATGTAATTTTATAAAACTAAGCTGCAGTCCAGCATATCACACTCAAAATGGTCTAAACAGCTCCTACCTCATGACTGCTGAAGGATAAATGTTTTCTCTTGGTCTCTTTCTGAAATTTCAATGACTTGAATGAAATTTCATTTAATATTAATATTAATTTATATTAATATCAATAAATTTCATTTAAATAGCATTTAAAAAAGAGGCAAATTCTTTAAATCCAAATTGTTGAGTACACTTAAGAGGAACCCTATGTTTGGTCTGTACTGGCCAGAGATCTGCATGTTTTCCAGGAGCATGTCATAAGCCTGCACCTTTTGTACCTATCAAGAAAAAAAATTTGGTTTTATTTCCAACAAATATTTCATCTTCCACCATCAAAACAGGAAGAATCAGCAGCCTCCACAGATTTGTTAACTTTATATCTCCCAGGACAGCTGAGAGGGACAAACCTTTCCTGCATTGACAAGTGATCTGAACACTGCTCCTCTGGGTGGAGAGTGCACCCAACTCCAGAGGTCCCAGTTTAAACTTCTATTACTATTTATTATAGTTATTAATATTATTATTATTATTATTACTTATCTGCCTGACTTGTGTACATTGAGTCTTAAACATGGAGAAGTACATTCATTAAATGTTACTGTATTATAAATGTACTTTCCATTAATTTTCTTTTCATAAGTTTATTCTTATTACCTCATGAGACTCCTCTATCATTTTTGTTTTGTACAGATTGTACTTTGAACTTGGACAGATTTTATCAATGTAATTTTATAAAACTAAGCTGCAGTCCAGAATATCACCCTCAAAATGGTCTAAACAGCTCCTACCTCATGACCGCTGCAGGATAAATGTTTTCTCTTGGTCTCTTTCTGAAATTTCAATGACTTGAATGAAATTGTAGCACGAAAAAGAGGTACCTTAACCAAATTGTTGAGTACACTTAAGAGGAACCCTATGTTTGGTCTGTACTGGCCAGAGATCTGCATGTTTTCCAGGAGCATGTCATAAGCCTGCACCTTTTGTACCTATCAAGAAAAAAAATTTGGTTTTATTTCCAACAAATATTTCAGTAGATCAGGTATCAAAACTTAAGAGCAGAACCAAAGCACTTCAATTTTCTTCAATTTGACAGAAAAAAAAGAAGGACAGGAAGAGGGAAGAAAACCACAAAACCACCTTAAAAGTGAAAGCAGACTCTCAGAGTTCTTCTTTTTCAGGCGGTTTTAATAAAATCAGGACAGTATTGTCTGTCACTCAGAGGTCTTGCAGGTCACATGAGAATAGCAGAGCATTTTTCTTCACACAGTGTGCTCCTGATGTGAGGGTATCATTGTCAAAATGCAGACATCAGCTGCCAGGCACTTTTGACATTATTATTATTATTATTATTATTATTATTATTATTATTATTATTATTATTATTATTATTATTATTATTATTATTATTATTATTATTATTATTATTATTATTATTATTATTATTATTATTATTATTATTATTATTATTATTATTATTATTATTATTATTATTATTATTATTATTATTATTATTATTATTATTATTATTATTATTATTATTATTATTATTATTATTATTATTATTATTATTATTATTATTATTATTATTATTATTATTATTATTATTATTATTATTATTATTATTATTATTATTATTATTATTATTATTATTATTATTATTATTATTATTATTATTATTATTATTATTATTATTATTATTATTATTATTATTATTATTATTATTATTATTATTATTATTATTATTATTATTATTATTATTATTATTATTATTATTATTATTATTATTATTATTATTATTATTATTATTATTATTATTATTATTATTATTATTATTATTATTATTATTATTATTATTATTATTATTATTATTATTATTATTATTATTATTATTATTATTATTATTATTATTATTATTATTATTATTATTATTATTATTATTATTATTATTATTATTATTATTATTATTATTATTATTATTATTATTATTATTATTATTATTATTATTATTATTATTATTATTATTATTATTATTATTATTATTATTATTATTATTATTATTATTATTATTATTATTATTATTATTATTATTATTATTATTATTATTATTATTATTATTATTATTATTATTATTATTATTATTATTATTATTATTATTATTATTATTATTATTATTATTATTATTATTATTATTATTATTATTATTATTATTATTATTATTATTATTATTATTATTATTATTATTATTATTATTATTATTATTATTATTATTATTATTATTATTATTATTATTATTATTATTATTATTATTATTATTATTATTATTATTATTATTATTATTATTATTATTATTATTATTATTATTATTATTATTATTATTATTATTATTATTATTATTATTATTATTATTATTATTATTATTATTATTATTATTATTATTATTATTATTATTATTATTATTATTATTATTATTATTATTATTATTATTATTATTATTATTATTATTATTATTATTATTATTATTATTATTATTATTATTATTATTATTATTATTATTATTATTATTATTATTATTATTATTATTATTATTATTATTATTATTATTATTATTATTATTATTATTATTATTATTATTATTATTATTATTATTATTATTATTATTATTATTATTATTATTATTATTATTATTATTATTATTATTATTATTATTATTATTATTATTATTATTATTATTATTATTATTATTATTATTATTATTATTATTATTATTATTATTATTATTATTATTATTATTATTATTATTATTATTATTATTATTATTATTATTATTATTATTATTATTATTATTATTATTATTATTATTATTATTATTATTATTATTATTATTATTATTATTATTATTATTATTATTATTATTATTATTATTATTATTATTATTATTATTATTATTATTATTATTATTATTATTATTATTATTATTATTATTATTATTATTATTATTATTATTATTATTATTATTATTATTATTATTATTATTATTATTATTATTATTATTATTATTATTATTATTATTATTGGGATCTGTGTAGATCCACCAAGCCCAGTATTTTGATTCATCTCATGAATTCAGTCATTGAATAATGGCCTTTAATTAAAAAAATATATCTATTCATCTAAGATGCTTGGTGACTAATAAAGACCCTTAGGAGAAGTCTAACTAGCTAGACACAACAGAGTCTAGGGAAAAATTCAAAGACAGAACAGATCAAATGACATCTGTAATCAAATGATCATTAACAGAAGCATTTTCTGTCCTGTTGCAAATCCTGACAGATCACTGTCCTTTACACAGCTAATATGCTGTATTAATCTTATTCAAGAAACAATGTTTCACAGCAGGCTTTAAAACCAGGATAATTCCTGACTTACCAACTTAGGGGCAAAGCACTGCAGAGTTATTTGCTAAAGTGATATTTTCTGTTTAGGAAATTACAAGAAAGCAAGTAAATGCCCTTTTCCACTGAGGCATTGACTAAATGCTGCTTGGACTATCTTTAGGAAGATTCCTAAAATTCATTCTTACAGCCAAATTTAACAGCACACAATCCAATGGACAGTCTGTAGAAAGCTTCTTAGCAAGGTATATATTTTTTCCCTGTACTGTTGTTGGCCCATCACCCTCCTATGCTCACAGGTTCTCTCTCGCACAGGCTGATAACAGCCCTGGTGCTGACTCAAAGCACTGCAGGCAAACCCCCATGATCTCCTTTAAGGAGTGAACTCCTTATAAAGTCTCTGTGGCTTCTTAAAAAGTGACCCATTAAACAGCAGTACTGAGACCCAAGTGACTGCCTCCAAAAATGATAAGCAGGTATCTCAGTTCCAGTCTTATTTGTTGACTCCCTTGAGGGCAAAGAAGCCCTGAAGAGAAACCTGGACAAATGGACTGGACAATCACCAATTGCATGATGGGCAATCACCAATTGTATGGTGATTGGTGTGAATCCATAGTTCCAGATCCTGCACCTGGGATGGGGCAACCTGATGTACAGACTGGGAATGAGGCTGGAAAGCAGCTGTGAGACAGGATCTGGGGTCCTGGTAAGGGAAAGTTGGATTCAGCAGGGCTCTGCAGCCAGGAGGGTCAGCCCTGTCCTGGGGGCATCAGGCACAGCATCACCAGCGGGGTAAAGGGAAGGTCCTACTCCTGCTCTGGCACTGGGGTGGCCTCACTTGGAGTCCTAGGGGCAGTTTTAAAAGCTACAATATAAGAAACATACAAAGGTATTAGAGCGTGTCCAGAGGAGGCAATGAGAATGGCCTTAGGGAGGAGTGACTGAGGACACTTGATCTGTTCAGACTGAGACCCAAGTGACTGCCTCCAAAAATGATAAGCAGGTATCTCACTTCCAGTCTTATTTGTTGACTCCCTTGAGGGCAAAGAAGCCCTGAAGAGAAACCTTGACAAATGGACTGGACAATCACCAATTGCATGATGGGCAATCACCAATTGTATGGTGATTGGTGTGAATCCATAGTTCCAGATCCTGCACCTGGGATGGGGCAACCCTGGATGTACAGACTGGGGAATGAGGCTGGAAAGCAGCTGTGAGACAGGATCTGGGGGTCCTGGTAAGGGAAAGTTGGATTCAGCAGGGCTCTGGCAGCCAGGAGGGTCAGCCCTGTCCTGGGGGCATCAGGCACAGCATCACCAGCTGGGCAAGGGAAGGGACTGGGGTGGCCTCACCTTGAGTCCTGGGGGCAGTTTTGGGTGCCACAATATAAGAAACATATAAAGGTATTAGAGCGTGTCCAGAGGAGGGCAATGAGAATGGCCTTAGGAGGAGTGACTGAGGACACTTGATCTGTTCAGCCTGGAGAAGAGGAGCCTGAGGAGAGACCTCCTTGCAGTTACAGCTTCTTTGTGAGGGGAAGAGGAGGGGCAGGTACAGATCTCTTCTCTCTGGTGACCAGTGACAGGATTTCAGGAAACGGCATGAAGCTGAACTGGGGGAGACTGAGGCTGGATATCAGGAAAAGATATCCATCCACACAGAGTGTGGCTGAGCACTGGAACAAGCTGCCCAGGGCAGTGATTACAGCACCAAGCCTGCCAGAGTTTAAGAAGCATTTGAACAATATTCTCAGGAACGTGGTGGGATTCTTGGGGTGCTTTGTCCAGGACTGGGATTTGGACTCAATAATCCTTATTGGTGCCTTTCAACTCAGGATATTCTGATTCTGTGTTGTCTAGTGAGATGTTCTTCATATGAACAGGCTCAAGCAAGGAGAAGCAGGCTCAGAGGATGATTGTAATAATATCAGGCCCACTATGAAATTTACCTTTTAGCAAAATATGTGAAGATATAATTCTGTGTAAAAAAAATTCCAAGATTTTTTCATATATAGGAAAACTAAGCTACTGGCAGAGAATGGTACACCAGCTACCATTTTTGGGGAGCTACCCTCTTTTTGAGTACAGACCAAACAGGAAAGAAAATAATAAGTATTGCAAGAATCTTTACATTCATTTGACTTCCAGGACAACAGAATTTCTCTGAAGTTTCAAACTGACCAGATTAGCAGTGGTTCTGCACACTCAGAGTCATATCAAGCAACCCCTTAGCAGTAAGGAGCAGATATAAATACAGGAGAGCACATGGCAAGAAAGAACCTGCACTGCATTCAACCTGTCAACTCCAAGGTACTGAAAGTTCCTGGACAATGAATAAGGAAAATGGGAAAGGATCTGGGCCTCAGGATTCTTATATAAGTAGACAAGTATATGTAAGGTGGGTGAAGGTAGCAAACCTTATTGAACAAAGCTCTCCCAAGCCTCCTGAGACTCAGATTAAATAAAAGAAGCAACTCACCCTTTGACCTGGCAAACCAGGGACTCCAGGCTTGCCTTCCAGACCAGGCTCTCCCTTTAAAATTGAGAAGATTTAGAAAGTTAACAGAATAAGAAAAAACTAGTGAACGATATATGATTTCCTAGCTGTTTTGTGCTACCATTACTGCATGGCTACCTAGACAACTCTTACCTGTTGATTATGTTGTCCTGTGAGCAGAAGAGAATGAGTAAACAAGATAAAGTGACAATGCCCTGATTAAATACAGAGTGTATAACTATATTTAAATTACATAATTCAAACTGAATTTACCTAAGCAACACACCTTCACAATGCCATCAATTTTACAAAAGCCAATCAACAGTGAAGCACAACAAGTAATTCAAAAGAGAGGAAACACAGAGTGTTTACAAATGAGGCAGCAGTGACAGTCTGAACTGAGACATCCTGCAGAGCTGGGTCATAAAATATAACTAGAATAGGCTGCAATTTAAGTCAGAAGTAAGAATGTTGGCATGTACAAACTGTTGTAAAAATTGTGTTGAAATATAAACACACATAATCAATTCTTAGTTTCCATCCAGAAAGTATTTCAGCCCTGACCTTGTGGCATAACACCAGCCCCTTTGACAGCAACTACTCCCTGACCTTCATGACATAACAGCTCACAAATTATCAGTCAGTGCCTCTCTGAGATGTTCTGAATGCCCATACAGCTCTTCGGGACATTAGAAATAGAAAAATTATCAGGTTCTGCATGACAACAGCCTTAAGGCAAAGTCTGCCCATGTCCTGGTTGTCACTTCCCTGTGTTCAGACAGGCCATCCACAGCACAACGCCTCCTCTCAGCAATAAAGAAAACTGGAGGCTGTGGGCACTATTTAAATATTTTAGAGCCTGAATAATGTATAAGATTTTCATATGCCTCACTCCAGCTTGAGTTTCAGCTTCTGAAATCACAAGTAGTGAGAGAAACAACTTACTGGAGGTCCAGGAAGTCCAGGGTGGCCTTGTGGTCCTCGTGGCCCAGGCTTTCCCTACAGGAATGTTTGGGGTTTTTTTAAAAAGTGTTAAAAGTATCTTTATGAAAATGTGCATGGGCACATTAGACATGTTGCCTGTCTTTACAGGACCTATACCACCACTTTCCCCACAAGTCCTGAAGAACCAGTGCAGAGACCAGCTGTTTTTCTCCTTAATCTCCGGCTTCTCAAATTATCAGCACTCACTAGGCTGCAGACAGACTGATCCACCCACACTCAACAGGCACTTATCCGTATCTGGTTCTCTGTTTTTCAAAGAAAAAACTGACTCTACTGAAGAGGCTGGGATATCCTGGATATTCCACTAGAACACTCTGGGTTGGGGTTTGGTGGTGGAGAAGAACAGTTTTTGCATAAGCAGCTTCCACCAGCATTTCCCCCAAGCCTACAGAGCTCTGAAGGGCTTTAAAGTATCATTTACATTATGCATACAATTGTATTAAGTAACAGCTAAATGGAAATTACAGATCCACCAACAAAAAATCAAAATTTAAAAAATATATATATTTTATACATCGGATTAACAGACTGATACAACGGGTATGTCCTCCCTATTTGAGTGCCCAGGTTCAGAGACAAGCTAGGCATAAAATTCAAATACAGGTTAACATTAATGTTAATACATCCTGTCCTTAGATAATTGCATAGCGGACTCTACAGTTCATACTTCTTATTGATGTAAGATACACATCTGAAAATGACACTACCCTTTTTCTTCATTATTTTCTCCACTGTAAATAGGAAAATTTATTTCTTGATGTCCTGATAGTGCTTCCATCCACCTTCCCTTTAAAGTACTATTTTACAGCAAAATCTAACCCAACAGGCAACAGAATTACATTAAAATATCCTTGCAATGAAAGAAGAGATATTGAGTCTCTCTTACTTCCTCTCCTTTTAGGCCTTCAGTAGGCACCTGCAATAGAAATGAAGAGTCATAAAGGATGGAAAGAGTAAATACAAGGCAGAAGGTGCCAGAGGTATGATGGGCCCCCACAGGGTATTTTTCTGCCCTTGCTGTTCCTTCAAGTGGCATGATAACTCCTACAGCTCCTCAAATCCTGTTGCAGGCTGGGAGATGCTTTCTATTTAAAGAGCTCAGACTAACACAAGCTTTTCTCTCACCTGTGAAGTGATTTGGGTGGCTGTATAAACAGTAAGAACTTAATTAATTATTATATAAATAAGTTAGTAAATTCCCCAGATCTTGTTTTATTCTAAATCACAAAGATGTACTGAGTGCAGGATGAATCACATAACAAGCAGACTGGCTGGGGATATGCCCCATCAGTTAAACTCATTTTCAGATGTTATACACATCTTTCAAAATCCTGTGGTAATTGCTGTCCCATCATTAATATCACATTTGAACAGGACAGCAAAATGTTCTTACCCAAACAGCCTAGTTTTTTTCATGGTTTTCTAATTCCTTTACTTTCTACCACATTCTGAGTAAGGGAATTGCCTGCTGACTTTCCCAGGATTACCACGGAGCCTTCTTTTTTTTTTTTTTTTTTTTTTTTTTAATTGAAGGGATACTCCCTAACTGCTTTTTTACCAGCCCATACTGAACTCAGTTCTAGACCTCTCCTCTGCATACTTAGTGGTAAATCTTTATCCATTCACTCAGAGAAAACCTCTTCATACAGACAATACTAGTCTCTGGATCCTTACATCCCTGCCAGAGATGTCTCTGGCATCAGTGAAGGCAAAGAGATGCACAAAGGATGTTAATCTAGTTCTACTATAAAGATAAACCCCATTCTTCTTTTTTTCTGTTTCATTTTTTCATGAGTGCTTTCCTGATTTCAGCACATCAAGTCCTAGCTGTCTTAATATTCCACCAGGACTTTTCCAGATACAAGCTAAGGAAAGATCAGTCCCTCTCATCAGAAACTGTCCCAACTCTTACACTCAGTCCATGTCAAAGACACCCAGTTACTCAATACTGAAATTTCATTTGCTTTTCTAACTGGCCCAGGCTCTATGTACCAAAGGCCACTTGGAATCAACAACTGTCAGAAACCACACAGTCCTGTCACAGTATTGCTCTGTCTGATGCACTTGAGGCAATAATTTCTTTCATTGCCTCAAGTCCTGATCTTCAAACTTCATAATCTCCCAAAACTGTGCAAAGCATCTCCTCGTTGGAACCTGTCACATGCCTTCTTCAAAAGTCTTCGCTTTTAAAAACTTCTTAAAAAAAATGTATTTGAGAACATCTCTCAGTGAGATCCTTCCAACCTGCATTTCTACTTCTCATGCAATAATGCTACAAAGTCTGGGAAAGCCAAAAAAAAATTCTTACTGAAGTGCCAGGCAATCCTGGAAGTCCTGGTTCACCCTGCAGGGAAACAACAAAGAAATGAAAAAACATACATAGAACACAACATGGCACAGTACACAACAGTGCAAAGTAAAAGCAACATCCTGAGCATATTTTCTAACTGTTGTACATTCTTATTTTCAATAACCATCTCATAATTACTAGATCTGGATGTACAATCTCAATTAACTCTGTTTTCTCTGCTCTGCAGATGAACACATGCAGAAACTGGTTGTGGACTGTGATGTTTTACATACATTTTAATGACATTCAGTGACTTAAAATGAACAATGCATTGGATGCACAATAGCATTAGATTTAGGCTTCAAAAAAATCTTGTATTTGCTCTGTACACTTACCACACAAACAAACAGTTTGATGCTTAGATCACTAAGACCCCCAAGGAGATCAAAACACTTTTATTTGTTAGCAACCAAAACAACTGCAAAAAATGTGAGAAATGGTGCCATTTTCCCCAAGTCATTTTATAGAACAATTCACACCATAGTGGTTGTGGAACACTGGGATGCTACATCCTCTTCCCATGATTTATTGCCATCTAGGCTATCAATTTGTTCCAGTTCATTTTTCTCCAGCAATGCCCACCATTTATTATGCTTCAAGACTGTGCATACAGAAGGTTTATCCTTTACTTTAGGCACAGACTGGTGTTACATTTATCACACAGCTTCCCTCACACTCTATTTATTCATTACTCATGTAGATCTCTGAATGACCCAGCATATATTTTCTCTTAAGTTGAATTATTCTTTGTTATTTATACAGAGCATCACGGAATGGTTTGGGTTGGAAGGGATCTTAAAGATAGAATCACAGAAACATTAAGGTTGAAAAGACTTCCAAGGCCATTGAGCCTAACCTTTGACTGAACACCACCATTGGCAGCAAGTACAGAGCACTGAGTGCCACATCCAGGAGTTCACTGAACATTTCCAGAGATGTTGACTCCCCCAGGGCAGAACCTTGCAATGCTTGACAAACTTTTCAGTCAACAAATTCTTCTTGCTGTCCAACATTAATGTTTCCTGGCATAGCTTGAGGCCATTTTGTCTTGTCCTGTCGCTGGTTGTGTGGGAATAGAGACCAATCCCAACCTGGCAACAGCCACTTGCCAGTTGTAAAGAGCAGTAAGGTCCCCCCTGAGTCATCTTTTCCCCAGAATACACTGAGATCCCACAGCAATTCTTCATAGGATTTACCCTTTAGACCCTTCATCAACTGCACTGCCCTTCTCTGGCAACAGTCTTGGCACCTCAACCCCTTTCTTTTCATGAGGTACTCAGAGCTGAATGAAGATTTCTACCCAGTGCCCAGCACAGAGAGACAGTCACCACCCTGGTCCTGCTGGCCACACTAGTGCTGACACAGAAGGCCAGAAGGCCACCGGCCTCCTTGCCCACATGGGCACATGCCAGCTTACGGTCAGCCTCTGTCAGCCAGCACCTCCAGGGCCTTTTCCACTGGGCAGTTTTCCAGCTACTCTGCCCCCAGCCTGGGGCACCGCAGGGTCTTGCTGCGACACAGGGGTAGGACCCAGGCCTGGCACTTCTTGAACCTCATCCTGCTGGCCTCATACCATCCATCCAGCCTGTGACCATCCCCTCAACAGAGCCTTCCAAACCTCCAGTACATGGACAATCCCACCCAGCTTGGTGTTGTCAAGTGTCTGCCAAGCGGTGAATGCAGAGTCCCAGGTGATGCCCAGTGCTCTTGGCTTGACCAAAGATACCACAGAAGAGACGGGAAACTCTTCTGAGTTCCTGTCTCTGGCGCAGTTGGCAGACCAGCAGCCTGTCTCTGACAACTTGCAGCCCTGGGACAGTTTTCCAAAAGAGCCAGAGGAAAAGTGGGAGGAGGTAGAACTGCCAGAAACAGAGGCAGCAGGAGACAGGGACAGCAATCCTCAGAGCCCATCCTTTGCCCTCTTGAAAGAAAGAGGGAGAGGCAGGAGCTTTTGCCCTGGACAAAGATCCCTGGAATGAGGGGCACAATGGGCTTTTGCTCACACCAGAGCCTGAGGAATGCTCAGACTTCTCAGCTTCTGCCTCATCTGGAAGCCCCTGTGACGACAAGGAAACTCATCAGCTGCCCGAGCAAACTGCACGTGGCAAGCTGATGTGCACAGAGCCTGAGGATGCTTCAAAGCATCTCCTGAAAATCGAGGCAGAGGAGCTGGAGAAGTTGGAGGAAGACATCCTCTTCTCCCTGGATGCAGAAAGCCCCTGGGTCCAGCACAGCCTTTGCAGCTGGACCATAGACTCTAAAGGAGAGACCAAAAACTACACACAGGTCGTGCCTCCTGACCTCTTTGAAGAGATGTGGTCTCTCTTTAACAACAAGGATGCGCTGGCCAGGGACACTCGGCCACACCAGACGCTGGCAAAGTGGGAGGAAGAAGAGCTCCCTGAGAGAGACAGTGCAGGAGAGGGGGACAGTGAGCCAGAGAGCGAGTTGTCCCTCCCACTGCAAGAGGAGGGAGCAGAGCCAGCAGCTTCTCCCCTGGACTGGGATCCCTGTGACGAGGGGCACAGTGGCCCTTTCTCCATGGCAGTGCCGGAAAACATAAATATGTTTGCGGTTTCTGCTTTGCCTGCCGATCCCTCGGACGAGGCTGACAAAGCAGGCATGGAGGCTGGGCGTGCCCAGGCCGCCCCTCCCCAGGAAAAGCCCTGTGGGGATGAGCCACCGGCAGGAGCTTGCCCGGTGCCTGCCCAGCCCGTCACACCCATTGTTCCTGCTTGCCCCGCTGGCATCGCTGCCGTCCCGCAGCCCCCGGCCCCACGGCCATGGCGCTCCATGGCCAAGACGGCCCGGCGGGCTCTGCGCCGCCTTTTCTCCTTCAGCTGCCTCAGGGGGCAGCCAGAGGAGTGAGCCCGGGGCCAGCAGCAGGCGGATTCCCAATGATGACTGCTCACCCTTAAGCAACCTCTTGGCTAAGGTAGCTCCTGCCAGCCTCAGCCCAGCATCCACAAGAAATTAGCAAGGCAGCATGGTCAGGGAGAGCCGGCTGAGGAAGACACTGAGTTGTAAAACCCGACAGAAATTCACTTTAGGCCCCGTCTGCATTGCCGGGGGGGGTGGGGTACATCCCCACCCTGCTCCCAAGCTTGCATTCGGAGCTGAGAAATGCTCCTTGGGCCTCAGCATTTCAGGCAAAGGAAGGTATCCTCCTTTCAAGTGGCAAATAGGAAAACACCTCCCTGGATACCCAGAAGGACTTGAGAAAGGTGTGAACCCTCCACAAGAACCATGGAGACCCCCAGCACAGACAAGCACGTGGTAAGGAAAGACTGACATGACGCCACTGGAACCAAGTATCTTGGACTGTCTTCTGCTTCATCTTTCTCCCAACCCCCTCTGCCCCCACTTCATTTCTCACCCTCATCTATCCCTTTCTACCTCTCTTCCTCCCATTTATTGTTAAATAAAATCCCTGTTGTTAACTTTGGTAGACGGTCTCATTGGCACCTTCATTTGGGCAGAGGCATCTCTCACTAATCTCAGTCTCAACAAGGCCCACATCTGCACACAGCACTCGAGGTGTGGCCTCCCCAGTGCCCAGCACAGAGGCACAGTCACTGCCCTGGTCCTGCTGGTGACACCAGTGCTGACACAGAAGGCCAGGAGACCACTGGCCTTCTTGCCCACCTGGGCATTTGCCGGCTCATGTTTGGCCACTGTCAGCCAGCACTCCCAGGGTCTTTCCCACTGGGCAGCTTTCCAGCCACTCTGCCTCAGCCTGGGGCACTGCAGGACTTTGTTGTGGCCAAAGTTTACAATCTTGAACTTTGATTTCTTGAGCCTGATACCATTGGCCTCGGCCCATCAATCCAAAATATCTGGTTCCCAAAACTGTCTCCCAGGGTCTTTCCCACTCTTTCCAGCCACTCTGCCTCAGCCTGGGACACTGCAGGACTTTGTTGTGGCCAAAGTTTACAACCTTGAAGCCCATCAATCCAAAATATCTGGTTCCCACCCTGTCTGCCTCAAGCAGACATTGCCACCCAGTAGATCAGGTTGCCCAGAGCCCCATCCAAACAGGCCTGCTCCAAAAAGAGCTCATGTTATGTGAGGAGTAGTGAAGAGATACACACCAGCCACTCTGAAAATATCAGACCAAGGAGACAAACATCTTCTGGAAGCACCAGTTTGAGCTGGTTCAGAAATATGAATGAAGTGATCAAGACTGCAGGAAGAAAATAGTGGGAATTGTTTCCAGTGTCTGCATTCTTGGATAAGGGTCACTGACTTAATCCAGAGGAGAAAAAGAGAAAGAAATCCAGAACCGGCCATGCCTTTCCACTCCTGCTGAAGAGCTGGGTCGGAAATACCAAAACCACAGCATCATCTCTAACAGAGAGGGAAACATAAGGCTGCCCTGAATATTTGAACAACTCTGAAAAATAACAAGGTCAAAATTGCTGCTGAGAGAAGTGAATAATTATTTTGCAGGTAGGAGGCTCAGAGGCATTTTGTTGTCATTTTCTGAGTCAATTCTGCATCTCCTGGGTGAGAAAAACAGTTTCTACACAAACATATTGGCATTGCTACCCACATTTCTTAGATGAGGAATATTCCTGACCCACACTACACTCTATTTCCTTCTATTCTCACTATCGGCATTAAACTAAGAGCAGAGGAGTCATAAACAGATACATTTTAACACTCACACCTATTTCAGGCCAAAGCCATGTCAGAAAAGTGAAACATTTAAAAATACATAAACTTTTGTTGTATCCAAATGAGATAAATATTAGTCCAACAGCCCTAATGTTTCCAGCGCTGAGGGCCCAAGGAAGAATTAACAAATGTGTTTCTAAATCCACTTTGTGCATCCCATCCCAACTTACCTTGTCTCCTTTGGTCCCACTAGCACCAGGAGGGCCAGGGCTGCCAGGAGGGCCCTATAAAGAGGTAAAATTGAGAGAAAATTCTTTGTTTCTGAAATACAGGAGAAGCATAAGGCTGCAGGTATTGGCAGTACAGTGATGTCCTATTGCACTGGGCAGGAACTAACAGAACACACGAGCCTGCTTTGACTCTGCAGCACAGAGAGGAAAGAGAATAACAATGGAGACGCCACAGCAACCGTAATAATACTAATCCAATTTCAGCTGATTCAGAATTGCAGTTCAGTGAGTATATCAGCATCAAACACAAAATTTAGTATAAAATTCAGGCATGAAGATTTACCCCCTTCTAAGTGTCTAGACATGAAAAAGGAAGAAATGCTTCAGAAAATCCAACTTCTGTAACAGGGTTTCACTTGGAGAAATTGTTCCTTTGAAGTACTAGACAAAAAGGATCCATTTTGACATCCCTCTGCATTTTCCTACTTCATCTACATTTGCTGCAAGTATAAACCAGTTCTTTATCCATCTGTAACACCAGAAAACATTTCCATCTTGCAAGGATAGTGATAAACACTAACTAGACACACACTTCTTGGTACAAGGCAAACTGCAGCTGAGGAACAGAGCAGGATGCAGATGCTGCGCCCTGGAGGTATCAGGCTCAGGGGTGGCAGTGGTTAGCTGCATGGCTTTTGGCAAATCACTTCTGTCCTCTGCTTCTTATTTTGTCCTTTGCTATTTCGACCTGAAGGTCCTTGGAAGAAAAGGATGCTTCTTGTTAGGTATCATTCCCTGGGTAATGAAAACAGTATTGTGGAATCTACAGATAGTGGTTTTAGATAAAGCAGTGTGTGTCTGATCAGCAGAAATGTACTGATCTTCTAGGCCATTTTCTGTTTTCTTTTTGTTCTAAAAATATAAATAGTTCCAAGCAATTTTTTATTGAAAACAAACCCAATATATTAAATCCAGTTCTCTTCCTTTCCTGTTGTGGGCTTAAACAACTGAATTCTTCTGAGTGCTTTCTTATCTATTTAATGAAAATTAAGACAAACATTTAGACTATCATGTTTAGAGGACTGGCATTTCCTGTGAGTGTAAGTTGCATTCTAGTTTAATTCTATAAGCAAACAAACAAAAAAGAAAACTGTACCAAAGATTCTCAGAATAGGGACATGATTGGATACTGCCATAATTCAGCAACCACCCAGGATAAGTCTCAGTTTTAGGGTCAACTTCCACTCTTTCCAAAGAAACACTTCCAGTTTTTGAGTATTTGCCACATACCTGTTTCCCCTCCACACCTGGCTTTCCAGGGAATCCATCCAGGCCTCTGTCTCCCTGGAAAAAGAAGAGAAAGAACCACTTTAATTTAAATCTGTGCTGTTTAGGTCACTGCCCTGAAGGTGATGCCCATACTATCTGCTCCAAGAGTAATGAATAAGGAGAGAAATTCCAGCCAGTCCCATAGAGAAAATAGCTGAAGTTCCTACATCTGTACCATGAAAAGTTGCTGCAACCAGAAGCAGGTGTGTGCTAGCTTTCCATGCTGGCATCTTTCCTCTGCCTGCTGAGGTGGGTTTGTGTAAACTGGACAATGTGCTCCAGCAGAATGTCAGCCCAGAACAGCTTTTACAAAACTAATAAAGCAATCCAGCAATAGGTCAGTTTTACTCAGTAATGAAAAATCTTTCATTTTTCACCTTTCCTTTCTGTAACCTGGGGGAACAATTAATTTGTTCCTGTATGTCTCCAGAGCTGGACAGTCCACAAAGTCCATATGCAATGGATTTCACCACTTTATTACTTGAAGATATCATTTTTCCCCCTGAACCTAAACCTGATTTTTTTTTTGCTGTAGTTCCAGACTAGTAAGTCTTTCCCTGAGGAAAGTGTTTCCTTCATCTTTTCAATGACCTGTTATGTATTTGAAGATTTACAAAACTCCCCTTTCAACTTTCTCTAGACTAAACAACCATAATACTTGCAACTTTTCTTCATGGGCATGTTTGTCAGTTCTGTGATCATTTTTATTGCTCCCCTTTGTGCAGTGTCCAATTTTTGCATGTCTTCACTGTAGCTAGGTGCATAAAACTCAATACACCTGAGGCTAACTTTAAGCAGGAATATATTTTCATGTTTTATAGAGTATTTTTCTGTTTAAATCACAGGACAATGTTTACTTTACACCAAACCCCCTTCCACAAGACAGCTCCTTGATCAGTTGTTCCCAATCCATAACTGCAATTTGTTGTCCTGTGTGTATGAGACATCCTGCAGCTGCCCCTTCTCAATGCAATCTTCTGCTTTGGGGGATTGTGTTTACAGGATAATTTTGAATTCTGACCCTGATCTGTACTGTTCTTCCATATTCAAGTTCAATATCATATTTTATAATCGAGGTTCTTGATAGAGATAACTGGATCAATTACATACTTCTGCTGAACTTGACTTTTCTCCTACTGGTTGTGGCCTTTGACCATTCAATCTCTTTAGTTTAAAAACTCCTAGAAACAGGGACTTGTACTCTCTAAAGTCCTTAAATCTCTGAAAAATGAAACACAGATTTTGTTTGGATCCTTCACACACAGCTGAATATAAACTATCAAACACACACACTCTGCCAATGTGAACATGAATGTGCATGTAAAAACAAATTCTACAAGTACAAGCAGTGACAGAAAACTAATAGTTTTATGCTATTTTTTAGTGTTTTTATATATCTTAAACTCTGTTAGATCACTGTTATTACCTGCAAACCCACACTTATGGCATTAGATTTAATTAGCTTCTTTTGTAAACTACATTGATTTGCCAAGTCAGAAATGGATTTGCCAATCACTATTTATTTTTCCTCCTTAGAAAGTCAATAAATCTTCCAACATAAATGTTATTTCAAATTATGTATTCAAGGAATGAAATTAGAGAGACCCATATCCTCCAGAAAGCAGCTGAAAACCACTGTCAGACACACAGATCCACTTGCTTTGGAGGTATAGTTTCCACATTAATACTTCCCTTTGCACTGCCTGAACTACAAATATCCTGAATTTAAGACTTTCAGCAAGTAACAGCTTGTTATATTGCTGACAAAATGTGCAGTGTATTCCCAGGAGAATTTTTAACATCAATACACTGCAGCAATGAGTACTTCACACATGCTGCTTTAGCTGCCAAAACAGAAAAGTGTCAGTGTTCTTACTGCTACCAATGGGGGCTGGAAAAGGCAAATGTATTATTTATACAAGCAAATACAAAAAAAGCTATTTGAAAACACTCCAAACAATTGTGTTTTCTGCTGTTTCTTCAGAAAAATCTGTCATTATAAATATTTTTTATTATTTTTCCATTCTTTAAATAAGGCTACTCAGTGAAAGGTACTTTTCTCCCAATAGAAATAGCAAACACATTAAAGTTTCATTCTCAAATTTTCACTTTAAGATTCCATTTCTTTCTTCTGTGTTCTACTGTTTTTTCTTCTTTTAACCAGTAGAACAAAATGATAAAGATTCACAAGCAACTAGGGGAAATAACAATTCTGTGAAAACTTCAGTGCTGCTCTCTGACCTCTATCATTTAGAAAATTTAATGATTTGTTGGAAAAATGATAACCCAGGAGTCTGTAGGGCCCTGGAAAGGTTGGAGGAGAAAAAAACCCACTGCAAAGGGATCTGGCAGCAGCAGACCAGTCCTGCTGCCTTCTTACACAATCCCTTCTCAATAAAACAGACAAGGTTTTGCAGGTTGGACACAGGATTATGCAGCAAAAGCAATGTCCTTTGTCACACTGAACTGCTGGGCATGCCTAAATTAGAATGCCAAGTATCACAAACAGATATGCCTCCTGTTAGATGGGCAGTGCATCAGAATTATCTCTGGAGTCTGTCCTGGGGTCTACAATGGGCTCATTGGATGCAAAAGATCATGGGATATGCCTCTTATGGTGCAGTGCTTTTCTAAAATGCAGGTGTAACCTGGTGCAACTACTGGATTTGGGAACCTCACTATAAAACCTCAACATTTACATCCAAGGTCCCAGGATATGTGAATAATGCAACAAGATAGATGGGATAGTTAGGGCTTTTATGGTAGTAAGGGAGAAGACTTGATAAAACAGTACTCAGTGCATGAACTAGTTCTCCCTCTCATATTATAACCCCTTTTCTCTTCAGGCACAAAGAAACGCAGGCTGCGTAGGTGTCAGTATTGAGGTTACAGAGTGAAGAGCAGACAAGAAAATATTTGGCCCACTGAATTTACGCCCACTGTTTTCACAGTAATACCGACTGGTAAAAGTTAAAGCATTGGCAATGGGTGCACTGAGACCATCATTAAAACCTGGGAAAAAATTGAAGCACAATTGTTGTAGCAGAGATTTGGCTGCTTCGGGGAAGAAAAAAAAAAAGGATGGGGGGGCACCTCTAATTGTGCAGATCCTTCTAATGAAACAAAACCTAATTCATTTCTTCCCCACTCTGATCTTCCTCTGCTTAGTCAGTTGCCTGCCCACACACAGCTCCATCTTCCTCTCCCATCACAGTGATGTCAGAAAGATGGATTTTCTTCCAGGAGCCAAATATTCCAGCAGATTAGACAATGTTGCCTCTGGAAAAGCAGCAGAGGCACTGGCTAGACACAGGACACCTATGCAGTTCTGCAAAGGGCTGAAGGAAAAGCATGACAGAGATAAAGTACAATCCAGCCATTTGCTCTAGCTGCAGTAACGAGGATAGATAATACAAAATATGGTCATGGCTACTTTATCATAAACAGCAGAAAGGTTGTTGGTAAAGAGAAACACAATATCTCACACTAAGGGTCTACTGATAACTTTTCCCAGTAGGCAAAACTTTGGTATTTATTGCTGGGTTTCCTCTCCTGAAGAAGATGGAGACTGAGAAATGGGAACAGAGCTGTGGCAGCAAGATCATGACTCCCTCCTTTACACAAACACAGGCAAAGCTGCCAGACCCTCCCTGAGATAAACATGTGTCAGGACTGGCTTGAGTCATAAGCAAGACAGAACATTTTTGAGGGGCCCTGAGCACTGCCAGGCAGGTCTACAGCAGAAGTGGGTGCCCATCTGATGTCGCTCTGAACACAATGAGCAAACTGATACTACTAAGGCTTTCTGCCTGCCCAGTTTTCCTTTTAAATGCCCATTCCAGGTATAATGAGCATTTGGTCTTTTCCTTGAGCCACAAAAATGGTTCAAATCCCAGAGTGACCTGTACTCTGTGAAACAGCTCTTCACAGTCAGAAGAGAACATGGAATTGGGAAGCAATTCCATTTGGTTGAAGCCTTTGACATAGTACAAATTATCTTGGTACTTACTACTAGTGAGTTTATGGGGATGGAAGAAAAAAGAAACATAGGAAGTTGGATGATGTGAAAAACTGGAATGAGATGGGAAAATTCTAGATGCAGACATGGTCAGTGGCAGTCAGTGACCATCCTCAACTCTCAGGTTGTGCACACAATGTGAAGACCCCCTCAGATCTCCACACTGGCAACCTCCACTCCTCTCCTCCTCACTCTCCTCCATCCATAGCTGCACACACACTAAGTCCTTAAATGTGTGCTTAGCAGATGGCATAGATCCCAAAAACCCCCCACACACACCAATGGGAGGTGGGGAGCACTTGGAAGTGCAGTGCAGTGAGGAAACCCCATCCCTCTCCAGAGCTGCTGGCCTGGTAGTCCACCTCAACTAATGGGCAAAGGAAAAGCCTGGCTTTTCCTAGCATGCAGCAGGAATACCTTGTCTCCTCGTGTTCCCTTTTCTCCTCTTTCTCCTTGTAGACCCTAAAAACAAAAATAAAAAAAGATTATAAAGCTAAATCCAAGTAGAGGCATAGTTACCTTCTCTAATTAGTCACAAAATCAGTGTGCACATCTGCACAATCAATTCAAGTGAACCTCAAGGACATTTTCTGTGTTGCCAGTCCTCAAAGTTGGCCACAGGCATGATCTAAGCCGACTCACAGAGCTTGTGAGCCCAAGAACATCTGTAATATTATATTGCCTGCAGACACACGACCCTCCTGCCAACAGCAGAGTGGAGGGACAGGGAACACACCACAGCTGCAGATGGTCTGGAAAACATCCAATGCTCTGCATTTTTCAAGTTTCTTGTAAACAATGAGAACTTTGGTAAAGGACAATACTGATGAGAAAACCTATCACATAAACAAGCAAGAATTCCTGTTCCTGGTGGGTTTGGATGTGGTAGCCAGACAGACAGCAGGTAGCTTTGAGAACTGGCAAAGGTTAGATGCACTCTGTCCTGGGGGCCCAGCACATTTTTGTGCTGTGGATGCAATGCCAGTGTTTCTCAGGACTGCATAATTCATCTCCTCCCAGCTACACCAGGAACATTGCTGGAGCTCAGTTTGATGTGGCACTAGCACAGACAATTGACTCAATGGGCACAAAAGTATTTCACCTTTCCTTAGCTCAGCAAATACCTTGTATTTTATCTTTATTGTAGAAACTGAGCAATCAGCTAATAGCTATAGAGAGACAAATGTGCTCAGACAGTAGTGACCTCTCTATAACTGCCAAAGCCTACAGTGCTTCTTGCTGTAATAATTTAAACTTCAGTTTACTTTACACTATAGTGGAGTCTTACCTTCAAGTTAATGAGAGCTCCATGTCTGGGTATATTTCTCCCTCAAGTTGATTTACATAATCATCTAAATGAGCAGGGCTATTTTATACTAGAGCAGGTTGCTCAGAGCCCAGTCCAAGCTGGCCTTGAATGTTTCCAAGAATGGGGCATCCACCATCTCACCAGACAACTTGTTCCAGAGTCTCACCATCCTCGTAGTAAAAACTTGCTGCCTTATATCCAATCTAAATCTCACCCCTTTTAATTTAAAACCATTATCCTTTGTCCTATCAAAACAGGTCTTATTAATAAGTTCAGCATCTTTTAAATATTTAAAGGCCACATTAAGGTCTCCTCAGAGTCTTCTCCAGACTGAGCAACCTCAATTGTCAGCCTTATCTCACAGGAGAGGTGCTACAGCCTTCCTACCACTTCCATGGCCCTGTTCTGGACCTGTTCTCAGAGGTGCATGAATCTTTCCTGTGCTGGGACCCCAGTGATGGATGCAGCACTGCAGGTGGGGTCTCACCAGAGCAGAGCAGAGGAGCAGAATAATTTCCCTCACCTGCTGCCCGTGGTGCCTTTGGGCTCTGAGTGCACACTGTCAGCTCATGTCCAGCTTTTCATCCACCAGCATCCCAAATACTTCTTGGCAGGGCAGCTCACAATCCTTTCATCCCCCAGCCTGTGGGAGATGACCCCCATCTGGGTCAGCAAATCTCAGAAAATCCAGTCAGCCTTTGCAAGACCAGCTTAAAGGCTGCTTACCAAGCTGGGACCTCAAGACAGGGGTGCTAAGTGGATAGAATCTAATTTATTTTGGCCTTGCTGTCTGTTCATTCAATGCAGATTTGTCCCCTGAGCCCAAAGTCTCTTCCCTGAGAGCTTTGAAAATGTGACTGGAAACTTGCTGAGAGGTGGTATTTTTTCTTGGTGTTCTGATGAAGTTTTAAAGCACCATATAAATGGTGCATCATCACAGACCAAAGTAATTGCATTACAGTGGGAGCATCACAAAATCACCAGCTGTTATCTCAGTAATCAAGTCATTTCTGCTGACACCTCTCTACTGGCTACAGGTCTGTTCTCATTTAAAGAAGAAAGAAGAAACTCAGTGAAGTCAAGACAATTTCATGACTTGGACTTAGTGCAGATAACTGTAGACTGCTTAATATTAAAAAAAATATATATATATGGGCAGAACACACTGAAAAAGTAAAGAAAGTTTCTAGTTTCTAGAAATTGAACAAGAGCCGTGACTTACCGGTGCTCCTACGTAGCCTTTGATGCCTGGAGGACCCTGTTTTCCTTCGGATCCCTGGCAAGGAATTGAGATACAGTAAATCACCAGAAACTCTTTCACATAAAAGACCAAGAATAAAATTAATTTGTCAGAAATGAAAGTTGCTCTTCCAGACTCACACTGAGGCTTCTTGACTCAGTGCTAATAGAGCAGTCATGTCTTACTTTCCAACTACTTACCCAAACTGACACTCCAGTATTTCCCTCTGTCCCCTCAAACATTAGGAAGTTTTATCCTTCTGTTTTCAGACTTTAACTACAAACTGTCCCATACAGATTTCTCTACAGGTTATTTCAGAAGGTTTAGCAATGTCAACTGTTGCACTCAACACAGTTGGGGCTCCTGAACACGGTGTTAATGGAACAAAGCAAAGGTATACATTGCTGCAAAGTGACCATAGTCTTCAAAATGTTACATGTTTTGAAGAGTAAATGCAAAGAAACAGATTAGAACTAAATTTTCCAATGGTTATGTTTACTGATAAGAAAAAAATGCAAGAGGATCAGGTACATTTCATCAGGCTTTCAGCTGGTTGTGCACTGTCTCACCCTGGAGAAGGTACACTGTAATGGAGAGTACTCACAGTGTGCCTTTATGTGTCTTACAATGCCTGAAAATTATCTGCATCCCCAGCTGAACAGGCCCAGCCCTCAGAACTGTCCCATGGAGACAGCCTGGGCCTGGTAAGTTGACCTAGAGAACTGGTTTGGCATCTTAAATCACCTATTTGATTATTTTCTTACTTACATCACTTCCCCATCCCACCACTCTCATCTGTCTAACTCCTGTCTAACACTAATTGGGTGGCTGTAATGGATAGGGCTTCAAAACAGATAGAGGTATTATTACTAAATAATTTTAAAATAATTACTAGATTTTGTATTAATAAAAGTTTTATATTAAAATGATAATAAATCAAAAATGCAAGGTGTGTTTACAATTACTTAGAAGCAGAACTGAGGCTTTTTTTCCCCAGAGCAGGTTAATGACAGTAGGGCTCAAGCACAAGCGAAGATGGCTGTGGGTCAGACCTCTGCAAGGTCAGGAAGCATTGCAAGTCCTCTAATAGCAGGCATGCACCTAAATCTCTCCTTCAGCCTGCACAGAAATACTGCTACCAGAGTCTAGGCAAAACCCCAAGAGAAACAGAGTCCTGCTCCAAGTCATCCAAATTGCAGAAGTCTAACTCAGTCCTGTTACATAAAACGTGGTTGTAACACTCAGCAGAAGTTATAGAGAAACTGGGTTTGTCTGGCTGAGATGTGCTGAACCCACTCAAGGCCTGTGCTGAGATCATGTCTGGTAAACCAGAGAAGCGTGAGACCTTCGACAGCTCGAGCAAGCAAGAAGGAAATTTGTCAAAATGAAACTCTTACCTAATACTTTTTATTTCAAAGGATTGATTTTTTTTCCCCTCTCCCTCTGCTTTTTCTATTAAGTGCAGATAACTGTCAGTTCAGATGGGAATGCTATAGCTATGTCTGTGCCACAGCAATGACAACCAAAAAAAAACCTCTTTATCCTTTTATTAGAGATACAGTGGGGAAAAACGAAGGAAAAGGTTGAATATTTGCTGCAGGATATTGCAGGCTAAAGGGTCTGATCTCAAAAATCCAAACTTTATTTCTCTGCTATAACATCGTACAATGAACAATCTGAGATATGGCCCTTTTTCTCTGGACCCACTTATTCCATTTAAATTAACCTGTGAAGTCCCACATATTTATGTGGGAATTTTCTCCTCTGACCAGTGAATATTTCTTGCCATCTCAGATTACCATGACATCTGTAACCAGAAGCTCCAACACCTCAGCACAAGGCTGACTTTGATTACTAACTCTTCTTTGTGTCCAGCTTGTAGCCAGCAAGATCACACATCATTTCTTGGGGAAAAAAGAAGTTTACCCTCCAAGTCTGATTAAAAAGAAAAAACCCACTCCAAACCCTACAGGTTTATGCTGAAGACACTGAGCTAGGAACAATCTCCTCCAGAGACATCATTGAGTAGCAAAACCAGTAAAACCAGGGATGACATACCAAGGCCATTTCATTCCTGTAACCTGTACATGAACCCTAATGGGCTCAATGACCATTTCTGTAACTCTTAGGACTGAAATTCCATTACCAGAAATCTGGAGGACTCTTATCTGTGCTACTGGAAGCTTCTCACAATTAATGAGGTCTGTAAAAAGTACAAGACAATGTCTTAAAAGAAAGTGCTGGCAATTCCCACTGAAGCAAAAGGCTCCTCAGCCAAGGAGATAAACAAGGGGCTGAATTTCCTGGGGCACAGGTATCATTGCTGAGCACACACTGGGCTTGTCTGGCTCAATGCTAATGAAGATGGATTGAGACAGGAAGGATCACAACCCAACCAACCAGACAAACTGCAACGTTGCTCTCCATGGAGCCTGGGGTAGAGCCCAGAGCTGCTATATTGATGCCAAAAATAAGTGATCTGGCAAAAAACCTGTAAATAATCATTTCACCAGTAATTGGAGATGTGACCTCTCTAATTGCCAACTCCACCCATCCTTATACACCTTGTTCCACATTGATGAGGTGCTCAGGCTTTACACTGAGGAGTAATGTGGATTCCTGTTTTAGATTTTAAAGCCCTGTCAGCAACTCAGGGTTATTTCTTAAAATAGCTCAGGCCACAATCCAGCTCAAGGACACTGCTCACAGCCAATGCTCCATTGAGGTAAATGAAAGACACTGTGAAAACACACAATAATTTTATATTTAGGCACTGTGAGAGGCTGGGGTTGGCCAAGCTCATGTCTTCCCTGGGAGCACGTGGCCCTGTCCAGTCAGATGTCTTTAGGTCCAGCCCCACCAGGTCCTGCCCAGCCCATAGATCTGAACTCCTCCTATTCTGCATTGCCTCATTAATTGGCTGAACTGCATGTTCCTGAAGAACCTGGTGGGAAATATGGAGCAGGATCAAGTCCACTTTGAGGAAAATGTAGGTGCCTCAGTTTAGCTTGGTTTGTAGAAGCTTTGCAAAGCAAATGTGAGGAAATTCATACCAAAAAGAGCATCATATAGCCTGCTGGTTTGTAACTCCAGAACATGAGATATGCAGGACAGAGAAAAAATATGTATTTATTTACTTGATAGGAGAGATGCAGAAAAAAAGCATTTGTGAGTGATAAATTCAGTTCATTTCATCCAAGATCCAAATCCTATTCAGGGCAAAATATTCAGTATGCTGCCACTTCCGCTCAGCCCAGCCCTGCTTTGCATGTGTCATTTATCCCCAGCTGAAGCCAATGTGGTTTCCACAGAGAACCCTGGGATGGCTGCCAAGTATTTCTGCTAATCTACAAACTCCTCATGAGCTCTGATACTCTCCTGATGGGACTTTGGGAGAGGGCGATTTTCCCTCTATTCAAAATCACCTTTTGGAGATGGGGCTCTGCATAGCTGAGGAACACAGAGGACCTGTGTCTGACCTGCTTCATCAAGTCCTCTCAGACAGAGCCAAGGGACAGCCAAGGCTCCACCAGGAAAGGTGCTGAGGTATTGAACTCCTATTTGAGGATAATGGCATCAATGAACTCAGTGTGAGATTTAGGTGACTAGAAATGGCTCTTCCAGAAGGATGAGATATTCAAAGGTCTTGGCTTGTACAGGAACAGAACTGAGTGAAGTTAATTCAGGCAATCAAATTGTTGTCCTTGCAGCACCTTTCACAAGATGAGCGGAACTTGCTGTGCATGATACCCCCAAAAACATACTTGTCACATCTACTTTTTGTGTTGTAACAACAAGACTGAAACCATCTGAGGGATATTTATCCCCTCAATAACCAGGGAACAAGGCAAGGAGAGCTGAGATTTGAGAGGAGGTTAAAGAATTGCTGCTTCAAAATTTGCATTTCTGATGCTCAGCTAAGTCCCAGAAGCACCTTGTTTGAAGCAAACCCAGTGATATAAGCACTGGCTCAAGTTCTGGATCACTCAGGCACTGCTCACTGGTGCAAAACAGAAGCTCCCAAACTAGGCAGAAACATTCATGATAGGATCTCTACATGATCTTTTTTTTGAGGCATAGAATAGGGGAAATAATTCTCATTGGCATCTTAGTGAGAGTTGGAAAAGCTACAGAAGATAAGACACAAGGCTTATGTGCCCCAAAACATGTTTTGTTACCTTCTCCAGCTACACTATTGATTGAACAAAAGTTATTTCTTCTCCTTACACACTTTGCATAATTGCTGATACCTTAGCAGACCCCTTATGAAAATGGGCATTTTGAGTTTCTTAATTCACCAGTGAGAATATCAAATGTCATCAACAATGAGTAATTCAAGCCATCTAAACATAAAAAAATCAGTGAAAAAAATATGCCTGCTCATGCAAAGAAGAAAGGAAAGCTTACCTTTGGACCTGCTGGCCCGGGCAGTCCAAAGGCTCCTGGATGTCCTCGTTCACCCTGCACGTAACAGAAATATCACTGATAAACACAAATCTTTTATATATAAAGGCTAGCTCCAACTAGTCAGTGCATGCAGTTAGAAATATCGACAGTCCTGAGTGCCATTATACAGAGATCTGAAAGTTTACAATGTGTTTTCCTTACAAAAATGAAAGCAGAAAGAAAATAAAAAGTGGAGCAGCTATCTACTCTCAAAACACAACCAAGTAGTAAAAAATGAGTTCCCAAAGTTGTGAACAACTTGCACTAATTACAGTGGGCAGAGATGGATTCCTTGGAGTCAGCATAATGCATTTGTTCTTGATTTGTCACCTTGCAGTGTATAAACACATCTTATAAGGAATTCTGCTAATACAACATTGTCCAATCCCATGCCATGTGTGATGCGATGAAGTTGCATCAGTACTGGAAGCAATATTGAAAAATTGTCACAGTTTTTCCAAAGTTGGATAATCGTGGAACAAAGAAGAAACAGGATGTAAGGAAAAGAGCTTCTTTGCTGTGTGTCTCTCCTTTTGTGTATAGCTGCCTTCCAGAGAATCCTTTCCCAAGCTACTTCAGTTGCACCAAGTGGCTGCCACAAAGTGAATGACGTGGTGAAGGTTCAACATTAGGTTGAAGATATTTTTGGGGATGGTGATCAAGCAAGGGAAAGGATGTAAGGCTTTAAAACACATCTCTATGAGATACTGGAAAACACATTTGTGGTTTTGTGCTTCAACTGTAGTCCTCTCAAAGGCAGTATTTGGTGCACTGCATCCTTCCTTGAACTAACCATGCCCTCCTCCTCTTCTTTTAGTATTTATCAGTGCAGAAAAGGACTCAAGGTATTTTCTTATGTGACCAAGACTCCAATTTCTCCAGCCCATGGCTGCTGTGGAAAGCAGCATAGTCCCTTGCACCTTTGCTGACTCTGCTAGCCAAGGACTCCTTGCCAGCCATAAAACTCATGGCCAGGCTCTGCAGCTGCAGCTCTTTACCAGCAGGTCCCAAACCACAGGCTGCTCCCTCTCCCTCCTTAATGAATGACAACAGAGCTGCCCTGAGCCTCCAGCCATGGTTAATCCATAGGACACCTGCCTTGGCTGCAGACATGTGAGGGAGAGTTTTGGGGCTATTAACCTCCTGCCATTGGTTTCTGCTGCTCCTAAAATGGCCACACAAATCCCCCAGACGGGTTCCACTCCAGGCAGATTGGTGCCCACTGCCTGCCTCACACTGAAAAGCAGGATTACATGGGGGAAACAAAAAGGCTTACAGTTTCTCCTTTTGCTCCATCCCTCCCAGGGGGGCCAGGTGAGCCCAGGGAACCCTGTAACAACAACAGAGTTATCATCAGCACAGCATTAACACCCGCTGCAAGTGCAGTGACACGAGCAGCACATCTAGAGAAGAATAAGAAATGAGGAGAAACATTTCAACACAAACATTTATTATTTACAGTTCCTGGAGGAGCTGCTGCTGACATTAACACACTAGGGAGGATTGATGAGCTGCTAATGAGGAACTAGGCACTCTAGTCCACTTAACTCATTTAAGAATAAATTAATATAAAAGCTCTGGAGCTAATTAGACACATAACAACTGAGTCATCTTAATATTATCATATCATCTTCTCTTAGCTTCTCTCTTCACCATTCCATTGTCTCAAAAATTGCATTTTTTTTTTTTCCTCCTTGATTATACAGCATTCATCCCAAAGCTCAGAAGCCTCTAGGCAAAGCTATAATATACAAAAGTAGTAAGCCTAAAAGCAAACAGAAAAGAAGCCTTGATATACTCAAGCAGTCCTCAGGAATGATTCTGGCCACTGGGAAGTGAGTCCTAGAGCTGTGAATATTCAAAGGTGTAGAAAACAAAAAAACAGAAAGCCAAATACCACTTAAATTCAAAATTTTACCATTGAAAAATCTTCCTATGCACCAGGATGAATGGAACTAAATATGCTGAGATTGGCAGCTCCCCATCTAACAGGAAACAGCAGCAAATGTGGAGAAAAAGCAAGTTTTCTGCCTGCAGCTTGCAATTTAAAGAACAAATGGAGAATGGAACAAACAACACACAAGTCAACACACAGTGAGGAACTGGCGTGGTGTTTTGACTTCTAGGCACTGCAGCAGTTTTGTCTTAGGTGTGTTACAAAAAAAGGCTCAAGTGAGAAACAGACATGGGCACTGCAGGCTGTGATTGTACAGGGCTGGGTTGTTGTATGTTACTTGGGGAGGCATCTTGCCTGTGATCTGGAACATTTGCTGTTTTATAAGAGGTGGGAAAAGTTTAATTTCCTAAAATTCCTCCTGCAAATGAGAATTTGATTAAGAGATTCCCAACAAATGTGTCCAAAGTCAATACTAGTCAACAGAATTATCTCAGTACTGGATTTAATTTTTGGGTTTTTTAAATGATGACACAGTAAGCAGCTAAAGGCCACCACAGTCCAAAAGTTATTTATGTTCAGTGCAAGTAAAGGCATAGAAAATCTTTGGCCTTCTGTTCTCATATTGAAGACCCTCTAGTGTTCCTGTGTGTATTAGCACTGAGCCCCTGTTCTATTACATGTATGTATTTTGGAGTTTTACAAAGTTTAGTCAAAGCTCATGACTTTGAGCTCTCCACACATTTGTCAAATGTGGCTGAACATCATCAATAAAACTTTAAAACTTAAAAAATTATGTGGCTGCACATTGATAAAAAACAGTACAACATTACAATATCCTTTTCTGAGCACCTTGCTTACACAAGATGTAACAAAATATAATTCAGAGGTAAAACAAAAGACTTAGAGTAGGGTCAGTTTTCATTAGACTTCCACAGCAGCTTTATAAACTCCCAAACTTTTCAGAGTATAATTAATAAAGACTTGGACTTACTTTTTCTCCTTTGTCCCCTTTCAGTCCAGGAAAACCAGGAAAACCTTCTTCACCCTACAACCCCAATGGAAGAAATACCTCATATAAAATGCCATATCATTCTGTGGTATATCTGTGTACTTCAGACAGTGCAGTTGTCATCTCTTGAGAACTGAGTCCAGCTTTTCACCCTCACTGTAACAATGCTGTGCTCAGTCACCTGTCACTTGCCCATATTTGAACAGGTTCACTTTCAGTTTTCCATTCCAGTGCATTCCTTCCCTTCCCTTTTGTAATTACCATCCAGAAACAGCAATTTTCTAAGAAAAAGATTAGAGATCTACCCTTGTTAAAAAAAAGCATTTCAAAGCATTTCTTCCTTGAGAAACACTCCTGTTGCCATATTCCAAGGCATAAGAACTTAAAGTTTGGCATGGCAAATTTACTACCATGCCAAGTTCCCAATGCCATAGATTTTTTAAATTGAAATAAATGGCATGGAAATTGACATGAAAAATTTTGGAAAAATTCAAATTTAGGATTTTTTTTTCCCTCTAGCTACTCTCATTAGGACAAAAGACTGGGAGCTTTTTCCCCATCTGCTTTTGTAAAAACTCACTAGCACAGAAAAATCATTTTGCAAGAGCATTAAATTGGCTAAGAAGTTGATGCATATATTTCCAAGTTGTCTGCATACACATAAGGACTACCCAAATATGTAGATAAATCCAGGCCAAATTCTACCACTAGCAATCTTATTTCTGACTTTTTTTTTCCATAAGTCTAGTCTAACAGACTTAGATGGATGTATTCCTAGGGCTAGGTTCCCTATTTTGACAATAGACAGTGTTAAAATCCAGCCTTATTTACATATAGGTGTATTTGGCACTTAAAGATAAACAGAAGATAGAATCTGAAAAGTATCTGTCCTGCATATGCAAATTAAACTCTTTATAATCACATTTCTTGCTAACTGAACCTTCACGAAGCACTCCAGAATTTGCAGCACAGCTGGTGGTAAAAATCAGCTCTGCTCTATTGGAATGGCTCTCTAATGAGATAGAAAAGCCATCAAATAGAAAACGTGATTTTTGAGGAAATAATTTGCTCTAAGAGGTCAATATAACTTGAAGAAACTGTTGTTCCATGGCAAAGTATGTCACACAGGTAGGAGAACAATTTGTGTCTTTTCTATACAAAGTAAAAGGAGTCTGCATAAGGTCCAGGTAATTAGCTTCTTCTCTTGCCTTTTTTTTTTTTTTCCTGCCATGAAATAGCAACTGCTTGGCAAAGTTGAACAAATTAATCCTGGGAGCAGTCAATAAGTTTGAAGCATGGTGTTCACAGAAATATTCATGCAGGACAGGAGAGTATCCACCAGCTTTTCCAGTTTTTTCTCCAAGGAGAAGATTGCACAGAACCCAGACTCTAGAGACAGGTTTAACGTCCCCTGGGAACCACCACTGGGAATGCTACAGAGTGGGAAAAGTTCCTACTTCTGCACCTTCTGCTGACCTCCAGTAGAATCATTAAGGGCGGAAAAGCCCTCCCAGGTCGAGTCCAGCCATTTACCCAGCATGGCCAAGTCCACCACTAAACCACATCTGCATGTTTTTTCAACACTTCCAGGGACAGTGATTCCTTAACTTCCCTGGGCAGCCTGTTCCATTTGCTTGACCATTTAAAATTGCAGGCATTGTGTAAATATGAAAAAGAAAGAGCAGAGGCAGAGAGCACAGGGCAGTGGAATATCTGCCAGGCAGACACTGTCTGCAAATGCTCTGGGATGAAACACACTGGGACACCAAGTAGGCTCTGGTAGCTGGCACTCAGCCCTGGGGAACAAAAGTCCATCACATGCTTTGCACAAAGGCCAAACCTGGTTGTGCCACTGAGAGGGATTAAAATAATCCTGTATTCCCACACATTGGCTGCACTCCCAGCTTCAACACAATGGGAATCAGGTGGTGACATGTAGACCACACATAGCTGTTTATGCCATGCAATCCTATTGTCACCCATCTATTTTATGAATATCTGAAATTCATAGGCTTTCCTTTTCTAGAGAAGCACCAGGACCACAATAGGAAGGTAACAAGGACTTGGGAATAAGAAGCACCAGCAAAAGAAGAAGAGGCTACTGATAAAGAGAGGAACTGACTATACTTCTAAGACATCTTCCCTTAGGTTTAGCCTGTATTTTCTGGAGTAGTTTTACACTTTAGATGGGGTGTCCTTCTGCTTTTTTTGGTCAATAGTGATAGAATCATTAAGGGCAGAAAAGACCTCCCAGGTCGAGTCCAGCCATTTACCCAGCATGGCCAAGTCCACCACTAAACCACATCTGCATGTTTTTTCAACACTTCCAGGGACAGTGATTCCTTAACTTCCCTGGGCAGCCTGTTCCATTTGCTTGATCATTTAAAATTGCAAGCATTGTGTAAATATGAAAAAGAAAGAGCAGAGGCAGAGAGCACAGGGCAGTGGAATATCTGCCAGGCAGACACTGTCTGCAAATGCTCTGGGATGAAACACACTGGGACACCAAGTAGGCTCTGGTAGCTGGCACTCAGCCCTGGGGAACAAAAGTCCATCACATGCTTTGCACAAAGGCCAAACCTGGTTGTGCCACTGAGAGGGATTAAAATAATCCTGTATTCCCACACATTGGCTGCACTCCCAGCTTCAACACAATGGGAATCAGGTGGTGGCATGTAGACCACACAGAGCTGTTTATGCCATGCAATCCTATTGTCACCCATCTATTTTATGAATATCTGAAATTCAAAGGCTGTCCTTTTCTAGAGAAGCACCAGGACCACAATAGGAAGGTAACAAGGACTTGGGAATAAGAAGCACCAGCAAAAGAAGAAGAGGCTACTGATAAAGAGAGGAACTGACTATACTTCTAAGACATCTTCCCTTAGGTTTAGCCTGTATTTTCTGGAGTAGTTTTACACTTTAGATGGGGTGTCCTTCTGCTTTTTTGGTCAATAGTTTTGAGAAGAAACACTTGAATGTGCAGGTAGTGGTACCTATGAGGTATTTTGCAGTAACAAATATGGCATTTGCAGTAGCAAACAAGCTTGACTTAGGAAGTTCTTAAAAAATTAAATACTGCAAGCTCTGAGGATACAGCACTAGAAAAATCACTCTAAAAACTCCATCCTTCATTCCTCAAAGAATTGATAACAATTCTGCACAAAAAAAATTAGGAAGGTTTTCTGAGCCATACTGAAAACAAAAGGTTTAACTGGAATTCAGTAAAAATGATAGAATTTTGAATTTCTTTGTATTTGCTTTTAAATGGAGGCATTCAGAGACCCACAATAGATTCAAAGCAAGGGGTAACCACTGTTTCTGTTCTTCCAGGGACTCTCAGAGCAGGGCTCACGTGGGCACATGGGTTGTCCAGACTTAATGGACCAAAGGAAATGCCACATCATGAGGAACTTAAAAGGGCAGGCAACTCTCAGCTGCTGCAGACAGAATATTGGGGTGATGAAGAATAAAAATACTTCTCTTGGCTTCAGCAAAAAAAAATAAAATAGGTGATCTAGGTAAGGACAAACACACCCAGAGAGGTTTCTTTGTTAATTTGTGTCCATCAGCAGAATTATTCCATTTCTGTATTTGAGGAAGGATGTCTGCCTGGCACACCAACATCCTGTGGATTTACCAGACCAGGCCAGCTCCAGGTTAGTGATCCCTCCATACTCACCATATGCACATGAACCTTAATTTGTTGTGGGTCATGCAAAAATTCACCTCACTCGGGTTACAGTGAGCCCCACTATCCTGCAGTTTATGGAATACCCTGTGTTTATGGTCAGTGACCAAATTATATCCACATTTGCCATGGTGTAACCCCAGCCAGCAGCCAATCCCCACACAGCCTCTCTCTCACTCCCCCACCAGTGGGATCAGGGAGAGAATCAGAAGAGTAAAAGCTGGAAAACTCATGGGTGGAGATAAAGACAGTTTAATAGGGAAAGCAAAAGCCAAGCACACAACCAAATCAAAACAAGGGAAAATTTCCCTGCTTCCTAAGGCAGGCAGGAGTTCTGCCATCTCCAGGAGAGCAGGGCCCCATCACAGGTAATGGTTACTTGGGAAGACAAACACCATCACTGCAAATGTCCCCCTTTCTCCTTCCTCCCCTCACTTTGTACACTGAATTTGATGTCATGTGGTCTGGAATTCCCCTTTGATCAGTTTGGGTCACCTGTTCTGGCTGTGTCTCTTCCCAACACCCAAATTTCCTCCCCAACAAAAAGCAGAAAATGTGGCCATACAAAAAGCAGAAAAGGCCTTGGCTCTGTGTGGGCCCTGCTCAGCAAGAACAAAAACATCTCTGTATTATCAACACAAATCCAAAACACAGCCCCATATCAGCCACCATGAAGAAAATTAACTCCACCCCAGCCAAAAACCAGTACAAGATCCCATGTAGATCCTGCTATGTCTGAGTGGAGATAATGATGAAATTACAGAAAAAAATACCTTAATTGTTAGATTATTTATTTCATCAGAGTGGGAAAAAATAGTGCATAGATTTTGCCATATCCAACCTCATAATAATTTTTTTCTGAAGAGACCTAAAACAGAGAAGGAAGGAATCTGCAGGGATAAGGAGAGATGTGGAGACAGAACAATTCAGTATTACCTGATCCTAGAGAGACATCAGAAGCACATAAAGGAAAAATTCTTCAGTGATGTTTTTAAGCAATCCACTCAAATTTAAATGCTTTTCTTTTCTCCATTTGCAGCTCCTCAAGCAGCTGCCAAGTTTACAAATATTTCTTCTAACTTGAGAACAGCTGTGGCCTATAATCACATATTTTATTTGCAACTCTGGGTTGCGGCCTATGCTAATGAAAATAGAGCAAGCTAAACAAAGAAATAAAATGGGGAAAAGTTAGTCACAAACACATGATTAGATTCTCATTTGCCAGTCAAATTCAAATAAATCACTGGTCTCTTCCTTCAGCACACAGACCAGACAACACAGGACAGGTCAATTCCATACATTCTATTTATCTTCCAAACTGGTCTACATCTTACTTTTTATTAGAAAAGTGCTACTTTTCTAATCCTGGTAGGGTTAAAATTTCTAACCCTGTCACAAAATGTCAGTGGAAGACCTGCAAAAAATCTGCCAAGCAGAACCCCACAAATCACACACTCAGCACGTTGGCAGCTGCACAAACTGGGTGGTCTGGAGCTGAAGTAGGAGAAAAAATATCATGATTTGAAGAGAAAAAAAACAACTGGGCATGATGAAATGGAAACAGAAGTAAAATTGAACTGTGGAATTGTGGCACTTCACCATTAACGCCCCCCCTCTCTCCTTTGTTAATTAACTGCCCAGCATCCCTGTGAAATGAGACGGGGGTTACAGCAACTGTAATATTGCTGTCACCTCACAGGGGTGATCAGTCAGAGGTGCAACACTGGAGAGGACAGACAAAAGGTCCCAGAGTCTGGGGCAAAGACAGAAACTCACTCCTGATTCCCTGTGACACAGGTCAGTGCCTTAACCATAAATTCATTATTTCTCCTGGCTCTTTGGCCTGCATCTACCTTGGCAGCTTGATGTTCATGAAGAATAAATGAGGAGATGATGGGTAGCTGTCCTACTGCTGATCCATGGTCACACACTGAATTGTTAGCAGTGTTTGATGAGTCGCATGAAGTGGGAGGATAGAAGAGATGTTGAGTGGGGTCTTCAGGTTCAAATGTCTTAGAACACATCCAAGAGACCTCACGGTCTGGAAGAATGCAATACTTTTCTCTTAAGGTTTCTCCATTCAATGGAACCAACCCAGGACATAATAAATATTTTATTGAAATATACTGTAAATTTAGATGTGGGGTGGTTTTGAGAGTTTTTTTCTTAGAGAGGCAGGGCAAAGGCTTCATTAAAAGCCAGGGATGACCTGCAGATCAGCTGAGAGGCAAAGCTACAGTGGATATGTCACCCAGCTCAATTTTCAAAAGCTGCTGACCAGACAGGCAGCACAAATGGCTGCCATTCTCCAGTTCCCAGATACAGGATTGTATTTGCTGAATAACCCTAAAGCCCTGTTAATATCTTGGCAAATTTGTCACCAAAGCTGGCTTGATTTTCTGCTTCCACATAAAATAAGACATTCATCTCAACTTGGACTTTGCTGAAGTAAAGAAGAAGGAAGAAATTAAGGAAATCTTCTCTTCTGGGTCCTCATATGATATTCTGATTTAATAAACAGAATGGTAATGTGGACATGATACACAGGGGTCAGTAGAAGTCATAGGTTCTGCAGGACTATCAGGAAATCCAGCCCAGTGCAAACAACTGTTTAAATGATAACTATTTGTGGGTTTTATATTTCAAATGCATGAAATGTTTTATTTAATCCATTACATAGAATTCAATTGTCTCCAAAAGGTACTTTCCCAGGAGATATTAATTTTCAAAAGCTCTCTAAACCCTTGAATCTTATCATGAATGTCATGAACTCCCCATGAGACCAGAAGGGTCCTTCTGACTCTCCATTTTATGATCGTGGTTCTTCTGGAGAGAGCAGATGCCTAATTTTTTCAGAGATTCCAACAGATATCTTTCTCTCAAGAAACCTGATGCTCCAAATTTTCATTAAAAGAGGTAAAGCAACATCTGGGTTGCAGCTAATTTGACACATGGTCACCTATAAGCTTGGTACTGCAGGAGAGAAGATGCATCACAGCTCAGTCATGTGGCACGAGTCATCATGTCAGTGTAGAGTTCAGAATAACACAAAAACATCCTAAAGACTTCAAACTTCTCACTGGTGCCTGGAATTATGTCTGTCAGCTTCATATTATCTGTTTCCCTACCATGACACTGCTTCACTCCCTAAGCAAGTGATTGCTGAGAGACCGGGGTGGTCAGACCCCCTGACAGCTCCTGAATTTCTGCTTCATCTCCAACCCAGCCTGAGCCAAGTGGAGAATGCAACTAAAGAAAGCATCTCTGCAGCAGAGAGCACAGGGGAGTACAAGAGGGAGCTCTTTTGTTTAAAATACTCCTGCTCAACAATTGCTGAAATGTTCAAATTAAGAAACGGTCAAGAGTTTGCAGAGCTATTTATGATTAAACATAATGAATAGGAGGCAAAATATAATTGGAAACAATGAGTACTATAATCCCACTGCACAGAGGAATAACCTGACAAATATACTGGGCTACAATGAGTTGGGTTTGCAGAAGTAGGACTAATAGATCCCCAAAGTTCCTTTTTATCTTGTTTGCATCGTTGGGGCAAGAGGGTTTTCAATTAAAGACACATTTCCTAGAAACCTTAAAATATGAAAAACATAACTCTGCTCCAGAAACTTCTTTGCCTTGAAGCACAAGCTGATGCTCCTTACCAGCACCTGACATTACTCAAGACCAGACAAACAGTTTGCCAAGTACCAGAGGGAAGTGTTCATCGAAACAGAAAAATATTCCAGTCATGTATCATGGCATTGATAAATTAAAGTCCTTTCATCTATGAAAAGTACACAGAAAATGGTTCTGGTCTTGTGGATGATTTGACACATACTGGTTGATACTTTTTCTTGCAAGAATAATCTATAAAATCCATTTTCTCTGCTTCTGGAAAGTTTCTGATGCTTCAGATCACATATCCCTTAACAATTTCAGTATCTCCAAGAAGAGCTTGTTAGGGCAGAGGAGTAATGTGTCAGAGCACTCCAAACTCTGGTGCTGATCTGCTCTTATCCATCTTCTGCTACTGATATTCCACATTCACGCCTTAGTCTATCTTCTGGTACCTCCCTGAAATATGTACAAAGCTTTTCCTCAGGATTAACTGCATCATCTAGTCCACGATTCCTCTCCTCCTTGAAGAGTCCCTTCCTTTAAATCTCTCCCTGCTGATTAAATTTGCCAAATCACTGATCTTCTTTGGAGCCAGTGACAAGGACAGAAAAAAACCCAGTCTCTAGAGACCCAAACCTACTCCCAACACCAAATGTATCAGATATCCTTGAAATAACAACCACTAGGGGTTCCACACACTGCTTCAGCAGGAAAGCAAACTTTTGTCATGAAAAATACTCACATTTTCCTCATCTGGCACTTAGTACTATGAGTACATTTATTACTCAGCAGAGTCTGAGACCCAAAACATCATCTTCCTGCCAATGCTAGAGACAGAAGGCCTTGTGGGCTATGGGAGACACAAAATCTCAAGGTACTGCTTAAGAAAAAGGATGAGAGACCCAGAACAGGAAATTAAAGGTTCCCAGAGTTGCACTTGGGCAAGTGAGGAACAGTATAAAATCCAGTGCTGCCCTGTCTCAGCTGCCCTTACCTGCCCCTTCAGGGAACCCATGACCAAGGCACCTGCACCTTCTCAGCCATCACAAAACCAGAAACAGCCCAGCAAGAGCTTTGATCAGTTTCCCCTTTAACAGAGGGGAAAACCCATTTGTTTAACGAGAGAGATTAACCAGCAGGGAGAAGGGCAGGAAATGCTTAGGGTACCTTTGATAGGCCAGTGATAGCAACTTGCTTTGTGTGATTCAGCTCTCTGTGATTCACTGTGCTTAGAGCTGCACTTCAGAGGGTGTGCTCCAGACTGCTGGGAAAGCTGCTTTATTTCCCACCTAACAGGCAGATAATCCGTACCTATCCACTACAATATCACTCTCAGGAGCATCCTCCATTCCAATAAGATTTATCAATTACAGAATCAAGACAATCTGGTTTTTCCCTGCCCCCCCTTCCCAGTTTATTTTCAGAAGAAACATGGAGCTGGCAAATCTCTCTCACATGCTTCCTTTCTTCACTGCCACCGGATCTTGGCAGAGAAATCCTCTAAAGAAACAAGTGCTGGAGACTTTGCAAACTTCTGGCTGCCAGTAGATGTCATTGCATACCAGCAATGCACCTACCAGCCAGGGGGCAATGCTGGAAAGAAATACATGTTTTCTAAGTTTATGTAAGGGAAAAAAAAAGGGGAACCAAGTTAC
Source organism: Emberiza elegans (assembly GCA_024865655.1). NCBI lineage: Eukaryota > Metazoa > Chordata > Aves > Passeriformes > Fringillidae > Emberiza > Emberiza elegans. Next base: position 6,341,156 of record JALJVW010000084.1, on the reverse strand, counting down.
TAGCACTCTTACACTGCTGAGAATTAAGCTGTCACAATCACAATAAGTATGTGAGCTGACTTTGAGTTGTTTATTGCAATCTGCAGCTGTTATTCTGGGTCACAGAAACCCACAGAATTTATCTAAAACCCTCTAATTATGGTAAAGAAAAAGAACTCCATCAAACCATGGTTATTTAGCTCTGCAGAATGTGCTTTAACTACAGTTAAGGGGACACAAAAATACTCAGCATGCAGACCAAAATTGGCCACGTACTCAAGAGGATTCAAAACATAGTGAGGAAGGCAGATAGTAACTTTACTAGAACTCATCTTTTAATATGAGGATTCTGAAAAGAAATCACAGATATGAAAAACTCCAGTGAACTGCATGACAGCCTTATGAACCTTATGAAGTAGATGAGGTATTATTATACAGATGTTTAAGTGATGGACTGAGAGGTTAAGTGCTCTTAACCAGCACTCAGTAGCTAAGAATAGTTCCTGAGCCAAAGAACAGTTCCAGCACCAAAAAAAAAAAACCAAAAAAACCCCAAAAAACATATATATAAAAAATCCCTGCAGGTTGTGCTTTCACTTTGCCTTACCAGGTCAGTTTTACTCACATTACCTTTTATTCTGCAATAAAATAAGAAGACCTGAGCACTGACAACATGAGAACTCAACCCTGAGGAGGCATGTTTCCATAGCCACTGTCTCCAGGGAACATCAGTGACAGGGCATTGGGGTTTTGTTTTGTCTTCAAATTTCAACTCAATATTATCTCTTAACTTGGAGAGGTTTTCCCATTTTGTTACTGTCAAGAAGTGTTCACTGAAGGAGCCAGCATGGATGCTGCTGTACCAAGGCTCCTACAGCTTCTGCCTGAGCCTCTCTGGGGAAACCCTTCAGCTCTCCAGTCCTGGGTAAACTGGGTGTCATTTGTGAGTCTGGGGACTTGGTGACACTACCTGAACACCACAGCAGCCCAAGCAAGGTCTGTGACCTCACTGGAGCTTCTTCCCTGCACTGAGCTCACCATTTCAGCAATGAAAAGGACACATATCACATATCTCACATATTCTCTTGAGGTGATAATCAGCTTTATTTGGAAGTTGCAGGAATAAAGACTGTTTCTTGGTTCATGTAAGCTTAGGCCCCACATCATTTAAGAGCTCAGACAACACATCCTGCTATTAGAAGTTCAAGCTGGTTGCTTCCCCTCCTTTGTACTGAAGCTGTTTTCAAGCTTTCACTTCTGGCCCTTGGATCTAAATTATCATTGCCAGCCTGAGCCTTACCTGCCAGTGTGAGCTTTACCTGCCAGTAAATCACACACACCATCCTCCTGGTCCCAAAATGCATCCCTTAAAAATAAACATATGAAAGCTCTCTTTCTCCATTGAACCAGCCTGCAGCACTTTTTGCAGGCAGAACTGCACTCATTTTCTTGTGTCCCAAGTTGCTGGATGCTGGCCAGTCCTGATCTAAAGGCACAGTGCTTGTGCTAATTTGGTAAGTCCTGCTGACAGCACAGCACAGGGGTGAAAAAGCAACAGGGCTTTCAGGTCAGGCCTTTGGTATAATCAGCTGCCTCTGGGCACACAGGGCACGGGGCTGTGTGTGGAGACACTGTATCTAACAGAGCAGATTTCCACAGCTTTTCCAGAAGCCCTAAAAATGGCAATAACTCCAATTTGGAAGAGAAGGGAAGGGGAAGCAAAGCCTCTGTTAGAAGGATCTAGTGGGCAAGATACACAGACCTGGAGGGAAAGAGGCTCTTCAGCTTAATTTTAGGGGAACAAAGACCAGCTGCTCTGCTCAAGGTCATTAGAGCCAAGTTCCAAGTCTGGATGTCCCACAGTCTAGCCCAGAGCCTGAACTATCTGCCTGCTTTTCTTTTCTATGATTGGCCTTGCAGTCACTGCATCTCTAATAAGCCAAGCCACTTCAGAGATTTTATTCTCCTTAGAAATACTATAATAGTCCTTCTGCGTTTTTATCAGAGTCATTACCATGAAAAAAAATTTGCTAGGAGAATATAGACTTTATCTACTAAAGTTGTTTCTCATATTCATTGCTGCCTGTGTGATTATTAGCATGAAGGAAAATAGATAAAGCACAAAAGGAAAGCCTGGATACTCTTGGAAACTCATTAGTGAGGGAAGCCCCATGCAAAGCATAATGAAACCTTCATCCACCACCTTTGCAGAAGATGGGTGCTCATGCTTAGAACTTTTTCCTCTGATTAATTGGATTCCTATGGAAAAATCATGGTAGTGATCACTTGATCCACTTGTTTCATGACACCTTTTTCATGCTTCCTACTCTTCTTCAACAGCTGTGAATAGTATTGGTCTAAGCCCTGAACAAAGTATGGAAATATCTGTCCCTTTCTGGGCAACAAAGATGTTAGGAATATTCGAGAGTTATACAAAAGTCTAAGAATAGCTGTCAGTAGTCAAAACAAAGGTGCAGTGAGCTCCTGGCCCATCTGCCTCAGTTCTCCTCATGGGAGACTTCTCAAACCTGTCCTGTCACCAATTACATTTTGCAGAGCTCCACTGACATCCTGAAGCAGAGAATGTCTTTGTACTCACTAGAGGTTTACAGATGTCTCTCTCTAATTAACTCGTATGCACTGTTTCAAACACAAAATTTTAACCTCCAGAACAGTCTGCAAAGAGGTGTTTCAGTACCTGCTGGATGAAAAGCAACTTCATTTTGTTCATTTTAAACTTGTTAGAAAGGTAGCTTAGTTTGCCTTCTCTTCAGTTTTACAACAGAAGAAAGAGTGAAAGTAATTTCCCACTAACATCTCCATACCACTCAAAGTTTGACAGATTTGTGTCTTACTCCCCCTAAAGTCATCACATTTCCAAGCACCTTCCTGCCTGCAGAACCTTTTCAGTGCTCTTGGCCTTTGGGATACTGTAGGGTTGTCTCAGCACCACTGCATAATGCTCAGTCCTTTGCAAGACAAAGGCAGAAGTTTTTGAGAGCCTCCCAGTTACATTTTGCATGGAGGCCTTAGAAGGGCTGGCTCATGATGTGGATGGATGTGCCCCAGGAATGCAGACCTCATGCTCTACAGAACCTCCCTTGTCAGACATGAATTCTCTGACTTTGATCGAGTTACTGAAACCCCCTTTTGCTTGAATGGTCCTCAGAAATGCTCTCCAGCTGCTCCTGCTGCCCTCACTCCTCTCCTGCCCCTGATCCTCTTGAATCAATGGGGATTTGAGATGTGAGTTATAACCCTTCCAGAATCAGGCCATCTGGTTTAATAGATATCCACTTGAATAACCTCCAGAATAAAGCTAAAGCATTCTTTTCATGGTGATGAGGTTACAGAATTTCGTATTTGTCCACGTATAATCATCAGTTCCAACAACAGAAGCATTTGCAAAAGTGAATGAACACACAGTAAAGGGACATAGATTTATGAGCAGAAATATGACAGACCACATCTAATGTGAAAGGGATTAAGAGCTCCAAGGGCTGAAAGATGACAGTCAACAATGGAAATTTAAGATCCAATACAGAGCAGCAATAGGTGAATCCCACCTCTCCAGAAAATCCACTTGAGAGTGGTTTACAAGGGCAGCTGCAGATGCATTATGGTATTTTCTTTTTTTATATATCTGTACACAATAACTTGGCTGCATGTGCATGTTTCTGTACAAAAAAAAAAAACAACAAAACAAAAACAAACAAACAAAAAAAACCATCCTCCATCATTCTGAACTATTTAGGCCTGGCAGAACATGCCAGGCTGCTGCTTGAACCATGAGTTTCCTGGGTATAAAAGTTACACAAGTCCTCATGTCAACATGAATTAGGTTTTCAGCCACAGCTGCTATTATCCCGGGGTTTGCCACTAATGATGTGCTTGACATGTTATATATGCTAATACAAGCATCCTTTTGGCTTTAACTTGGTGATATAACCAAGGTGATGACCTGGAGAAGCAAAGCCAGTACCTCTCCTGTCCTTCTGGAACAGCACAGGATTTTCTCTCTGACAAATGCCTCAGACCTCACAAAAATGCCATACAAACAGTACTCGGCAACAGTATGGTCTGACAGGTGTTTGGCACTGGCACAGCTGGAGCAAGACTGTAATAAGGGGGTGATTTTAATCTTGTCATCTCAGTCTTTTCAAAGGTGAGACCACTTTGTTCCATCAACATTTAAGATGTGAGCCTCATCCTTTTAAAGGATCCCACAGCACATGCATGGCAACAACCACACGGACTGCAGCTGTTAACAAAGTCCAGCATCTCTGATCCAGCTTTCCAGCACTGGCTCTTACCCACATAAATCAAGGAAACAAACCTGTCACAGCCAAAGTGAGAAAGAAGAATTCCTGCTCGTGCAGCCATTGTGGCGCAGCAGGCAAACAAAGGAGACACGTGAATCCTCTCCTTCCAGGTGTTCTCCTCTCTGGGAAGGTTTTGATTTCATAGATTATTCTACTCTGATGGTACCTGGCATTGCAGGCACTTGCAGCCCTGCTCCCTGTGGTTCTGGCTATTTCTTGGGCACTGGAACAGACTGTGCAGGGACATGGTTACGGCACCAAGCCTGTTAGAGCTCAAGAAGCATCTGATTGTGCTCTTGTTACAAAGTTTAGTGTAAGTAGTCCTGGAAGGAGCAGGGAGTTGAATTAGATGATCCATATGGATTCCTTCCAACCTGAGATAGTCTACGATTTTATGATTCTACATCCTGAGGCTCTCTTTTTAATCAAGCCAGCAACATACAGCTGATAAATCTTTGCCCTGCACGAGGAACAGCAGTGACACTGAGCCATTGGGTGCACATGGGGCACAAACACCCTGGGTCCCATAAACCCTCCCTGAACAGATGAGAACAAACTGCCTCAGCTGGCAGAGGTACCAAACAAACACAACAAGCTGACCATAAACTCAGCATCCTCCCAGTCTACATATTTCTTTGGGCACTCAATGCTGTTTGGCTACTCCAGCTGAAGAAGTTCTGCTCATACTGTGACATCTCTCTATTTTTCCCCTTCCAGATCTGAAAACCTATTTGTCTATGCATGAAAATAGTACAGATGGAATGATATTTTTCTGACATTTTTCTGCAGAGTTCAAAACAGAATAAAACAAGAACTTGCTTCCACTACAGCACAACTAATACCATAAACAGTATGTTTCCCACCACACTGCTGGCTCTCACCACCTGACAAACACAAGCTGGTTTCCAAAGGCTGAATCCTGAGTCTCAAAGGCTAAATAGTGTCTGTCAGTTGGAGGGCTGCAGGAAAATGAATGCAGAGATGTGGTTTTTATGGCCCCCATGTTTCTAGCCTGGCTCAATAAAATTTCCTGCCATGAGCAACTGGCATTTCAATTGTAATTTCACATGATGAATTACCACTATATACAATCAATATATCATAACCATAGAAAGAGCAAATGAGAAGCTGCAATGGGTATAAATGCCATGTTCTCTCTAGTGCAGCATTCTTCCTTTCCAATCACAATCCAATATTGTTTGAAATTCTCTGAGCAATTGAGTAGCCACAGATTCCCTGAAAAATATCTCAACAGATTTTTAATCTCATTTTCAATACGAACCTTGACTTCTTCCTTAATATGTTCATCTCCCATCCTGCCAATCTTTTCCCATTGTTCCTTGCAACTTGAAATTTCATTTTGATCATAAGGAAAACACCCTCAACCAAGTGTGATACAGAGCTACAGATGGAAAGAGCTAATTCTCTTCTGAAGTCTAGGCATCAAGACTCTTTTTTTTTTCTTTTGTGCAGAATGGAAAGTTTGTAGCCAAAATTGCCTTGAAATTACCATCTTTTTAAAATGTAAATTGATCTGCTACTTGTTTCCCACTGTTGATCACCAATGAAAGAGTTTTCCAAGATAGATAACACAGAAATTTTGGTGGTTATTCCATATCTTCAATTTTAACCTCCAAGTCTTATTACTCTGTCCTGCCTAATATTTGAAGTAAAAAAAAAATTCAGCTTTTTTTGTTCAGTTTATTAATGAAAAGATCCAATTGGAAGAAAGACTATGACCGACTTTCCATAAGCCAAATTTAATCCTGCTGAAAAATTCAATAAACTCAAAATTATGCTTTCTTTCTGTTTTTCATCCTTCCAGCCAATTTCTTTTGTGCATTATCCTCCACGAACTCACTGCTGCTTATACAAAGGAAAGATTATGATTTCAATTTGATCAGATTTTCCATGCTCAGTGCACAAAGGAACTCAAAGAACACGAAGGGGAGAAAGCAATGAACACTCAAAAGCTTGTCTGCAGAAGGAGACATAAAGGTTCCCTACAAAGATCCAACATCTTTTGTATCCTATGCACTCCAAAAGCAACCTCTGAACTACAGCAGGCAACAGCAAGCAACTCCTTTGTTGGACCAGTGAAGGATTAGTTCTTACCTTTTCTCCTTTCTCTCCTATGCCATAGGCTTTGCCCTAGAAATAAAAAAAAAAAAAAAAAAAAAGAGGGGAAAATGTAAATTTGAGAACAAGGGCATCAAACAACACTACAGATACATATTTCATATTTTCCTTGTTATGCATCCAAGATCTATCTCTCTTTATATATAGACATACAAGTCACTTCAAAACTACTACAGGGAAGCAATTTTCTTTTGGCATAATAATTCAGTGACAAATTAAACTAAAAACTTATCCCAAATTCTCCTACTGCAGCCAGAAAAACATCCTATTTTTTATTCATGGAAGAGCATGATGTTACATTTCCAAATGTGAAGTTGCCAACAACACTTACTGGAATGAATTTTACATAGGGTTAAAGATTTTTTTGCCTAAAATCTCAGCCTGGCATTTGCATTAATTACAGCTGGGGGTGGCTGTAGCTTGGTCATCTGAATGTAAAAAGTCAAGAGAGATTTGCATTTTCTTTGTGTTGAGTTGCCTCACATTGTCCCCCAGCAGACGTGCAGCTGTGGTAATCAAGTGCATCCAAGTTACATATTTAATTAGAAGGTCAATTTTAAGTCAGTTATCAGCTGTACCCAGGGATGAAACCTCCATCTGCCCCTCTCCAAGAGAGGCCAGGGAGATCCAGCTCCTCCTGGGATTCAGGTCCAGCAGAGGGAACAGCTTTGACCAGGGCACTCAACATTGTGAGCAGCTTCTCACCATGAAAGAGAAAACAACTACTTACATGTTCATCTCCTTTAGCAAAATTATTGGGTATTTCCTACTTACTGACTCTCCTTTTTCTCCTCGGAGTCCAGGAAGCCCTGGGATGCCTCTTTCTCCCTTGAAACAGAAAATGTGTTAATATCCCATAGCTAATTCATTCCTTTCTTAGACATAGAAGGAAAGTGATGCAACAAGGATTTGACTGAAATAATGGACACTTTTGGTTCTACCAGTCTCTACAGCCAAGATTTCACAAGATTTCAGCTCCTGCCCTAAGGACTGGGTGTACCTAATTGCATGTCTTGAAAACATCCAAGTTTCCAGAATCATTTTCTCTTTTATTTTTCAAATGAAAATACTGGTAGAAGCCTTTGGAGTGCACTGGCAAGGCAGAGAGTTTTCTCCTGTGAAGTACTTCAAACGCCCTTATTTTTTATTAAGAGAGGAAATATTTGCAAAGGTGCTTTGCAGAAGACCTCGAGGGTACATGCCAAAAATGTGCAAAAAATAATCTGAAAATATTGTTAAGATTTTAGAGCTTTTTTGGTTTTTGTAATCCAAACCCCTTGTTTTCAGTAACACTAAATTTTCAGAATCAGCTAACCTTTCTCTTCCCTCCCACAAGTGTGCAACACACAGTCATTATTCCTGCTTGTTCCAATGGGAGAGAGGGAAAGTAACATAGAAAAGAGACAAATGGAAAGATACAAGTTATGATGGTTGGCAAAGTTATAACTGGAGAAGGACATACACAGGGAGGAAAAGAGAAAAAATGGTCAATCAAAAACCAAGCAAAACTTTTTCTTCACTTTTCTCCTAAAAAGAACAGGAGTAAAAGGGATTAAGAATCAAAGATGATCCAAAATTTCATAAATATTTATCGGATACAGAACTTAAAGTGGTGCCAAACCCAGCAAGCACAGAAAAAATACTTGTAAATCATTTTCACACACTTCTCTGCACTCTCAAAACTATAGGAAGGAGACCAGTGGAGGATATATCCACTACCTGGACTAGTTTAAGGCTATGTGCTGTGCTGCCACCAGTTCCTTCAATTCCTGCAGCACTGGGAGCTGCTGGGGAGCAGAGGGCCCTGCCCACACACTCTGCCCAGCTCCTTCCTGATTCTCACACAAAATGCACAAACCAGAAACGTGCTGTGCTGAGCACCCCATCTCTCACTTACAAATGCAATGTGCTCACCTATTTGTGCACTGTGACTTCAGTACAGACTTAAAATCAAGCTGAAAAAGTCTCAGACCTGGAGCAGGACCCTCCAGTACCAGAGCATCAATAAGTCTGATGGCCCCTGCTCTCCCCAAATCTCTCCACATGGACCACAGCAGGATTAATTTTGTGTCTCTATCAAATTTATCCTGACCTATGCCCCCTCTAAAAGAAAGTGCTTAGCAGAACCAGGAACTGAAAACGTTTTCCAGGATCATCCTCTCTTTTCCCCAGGTGAAGAAATGCTTTTGAAAGCACAGAAAATATGAAAGTTTCTTTCTTTAACCTTTCTGCTTTGTTTTTTGCTGAAAGAAAGAAAACTCACACAGCAAGTAGCATATATATATAAATTATGTCATCATCAATTAAGAAGGCTGTGGTAAAATTAATAAAAACTTTTATGTGACCATCTCTTTTAAGTCAGTTTCTAATTTGGAGGAAAAGATACATTCTGCTAGAACTTGTCTGATACACTGGACTTCACAAACTTCACAATGGTAGGTAAGACTTGTAATTTCTTTGTGGATGAAAACACGTCTAACAGAGCAAGGATTTTGTCACACTTGGATCAATAACAGTGCTGGAAGAGAGAAGCAGCCTGTTGATCATCAGCCCAGTGCCCCAACCAGCCATCCTGGCTGCCTGCAAACAACAGAGCCTGCAGAGGGACTGTGGAAGCAAAATAAATCAGACTGGGCTGTCATTAGCATCTAAAATTTATCAATAGGACCCAGCCTCAGACATATTAGCCAGTTCTGCCACAGCTATTTCCTGCCTAGCTATTTCCCAATACAATTCTTTACCACATCTCATTCCAAAACACATCAGCTGTGTCTCCATGCATTACCCTCACTTTGGCAGTGTGGGTCATTGAGGCAGAGGTGTTTATCTCCCAGAAATATTTTCCACTTTTTGATAACTGCAAGCTCTCCTGTTTCTCCCAGCCTTTGAAAGCTTAGAGAAGATCAGAATCACATTATCTTCATCTTTCTCTAATAAATACCAGGTGGTAATGTTGGCAAGCTGCAAATAAGCACTGAATTCTTTGCCAAGGGCAGGATTTAAGCCCAGGTAGCTCAGTAATGTTGCAGGGAGAGAGGAGGAGAGCTAAAATTCATTCTTGAACGTAGAGCAAGGACTGTGACAAGCTGGTCCTTGGCAATAGCAATGTAAGAGTGGTATTTGTTATTGAATCACAACATCTTTGCAAGATGGGAGATAAACATACAACTTGCCTTATTTAGCAGATAGAGAAGCTAAATAATTTGTCTCAAATCATCATATTTATAATAAATTGTTGCTAGATCCTATATTTAAATGGCATCATCCCCAGGTCCTTGAGACTGTGACACAGTCCTGCCTTGTCTGTGTACAGGTCTCAAACCACTACAGCCAGGGAGAAGTCACTCACATCTGCAGGAGTGGGGCAGTGCTTTTGGGGTCTGTTCCAGAAAGCCTCTGATGCTGTGCTTGTAGAAACACCCCTCTGTATTCCAGCATTTGTCCTGCACCCCAGGACTGACCCATGTGAGACACTGAGGCACCCCAGCAGCACACAGGCCTTGGCAAAGAGGGGAAGACAATGGGATCTTGCTGCAGGGCCCTTTTATCATTATCACCATTGTCTTTTCTGCAACCTCCTCAAACCAGTCATGGCTTTGCTGTTCCTTAAAATAGCCCATCACTATTTTAGCTGTCATGGATTAAAATAGAAAGCTCCTATATATATATACATGGAGGCATAAAGAACCTTTGTCTGGACATTTGAGCAGTAATGAGCCCATGTTCTTTCATCCCTGCCTCCAAAAGGCATATTCTTATCTCCAAAACTTCTCTCTGCAGAGAGCAGACCAAGCTTTGCCAAAAGACAGCACCTCTCTGAAGATGTTTGACCCTCCAAAACCCAGAGATTATTCCTTTCATAATAACTGAGTGACTTTTGATGGGATGCAACTCAGTTATTCACCAAACTGGTATAAATTCAGTGATTCAGTTTGTAGAAGTTATTCAGATGAAATAGTCTTGAATATAACTTTTCCCCCAAACATCTTTTCACAGATAGTAAAGCTGGGAACCACCAACACCACCAACTTTCACCTCTCCAGCCATGTTGTGACTCTCTGTTTTCTTCCTGTACAAGCCCTTCCTTTGAGTCTATTGTCTCACAGCTCTATCTGTAACCAGGCACAGAAGGAAAATGTATTTATGCTGAATGCACACACATGTATATCAGAGAGGCCTGCAGAACAGGCAGGGTAATACAAAGGCTGCACTGTGAAACTTGAAGCAGACATCACAGCCACTCTCCTACCCTTTTATCTAGGAAGAAGAGTACTGAGGGAAGTGGCCTGTATTTAGCATCATGACTCAGACAGTCTTACTAAGGATAAAAGATTGAGACTGATCCTTTACCCTTAGTCTCAAGAAACTTTCTGAAGTGTGACTGAAAGGCTGCTACCTAAACTATGCACATGTATTACTGCGAGAAAGGCACAGCATGGCAGCAGCACCTCTGTTTCCAGGTGACCTGCCATGGAAGATGTGAATGACCTAGTGAATAACAGTAACTTGCAAAAATTGCAGTTTAGAAGCTGTAGGAAAGGATTTTGCAGCACATTTACTCTAAGAATGACGTAAAGCAGCCAAAGAGAAGCCTAAATGCAAGCGTAAATTAAAGATCACAAAAACTTCTGCAGTCCCAGGCTCACCCAAAACTGTCCGAACTTAATTATATACTAAATTGACTCTCATTTCTCAAAATCTTCAAATCCTCAATTTACTGTGAAATTGTTTTGCTGTTGCTGTTTTTATTAACCAAATGAACTAGCACATATTACTGACCTTTTGACCTTTGGGACCTTCAAAGCCAAGTGGACCCCTCTCCCCCTAAGACAAAAAAGACATGATTAATCAAACTTATCTTCTCATTTTATATTCAAGCAAGGGGCCTGATCCTAGGAGAACAGGAGGACAACAAAAATGTTTTCAGGTTTAAGCAGAGAAAATAATAAAGCTGACATGCCCTCGGGAGCAATGACAATGAAGCTGGTTTCTCAGAGGTCCCAGTCAGAGCCAGAGAAAGCAAGCACATTGCTTTTAAAAGCCATGAGATTTTTTCAATGTGGCCACATTTACCTTTATAATCTGTTTTATTTTATTTGAAGAAGGATACACATAACTGAGCTAGGTAAAGATAATCACATTGTTTCAATGTTGTAACCAGGACTACCAGCATGACCAGAATCACTGAATTAGGTAAAGAGAAAACATCAGGGAAAACTTCCTTTAGCTCTATAGACATCCCAAATGAAACACTGTCATCTCAGCACTCACCTTTTGTCCAGGAGGACAGGAGCAGTTGAAAATCTTGAGATGTCCAACTTGCTCACTGCCAACAGTGGGCCTCACTTCCAGGGGAGGTGCTTCCGTCAGGACCGTGACCTGGCACTGCACCCAGACACCCAAGGTCAGGACAAAGCCTTAAATGCTGGAAAGTTTCCCCTTCCACCCACTTTAGACAAATCCTGTGTGTAACACACAGCCAAACGTGTCCTCATGAGGAATGAAATCCCACAAAAGCCATTCATCCAAGCAAAAGGGGAAAATGTGGCAAAATGAACAATGAACCACTTTAACCAAGACTGAGGGGAGACGAGTGAAAGGAGGGTGGAAGTTTCTAGTGAGAGTTGGGCACAGGAAAATAAACTGCAACTGGCACTGTCTTTAGCTGTTTCCAAATAAAACCAGTGGGAAACATGTTGAATATTTCATGCTGCATTTCTGTTGTTCTATCATCACTTTGGGGTTTTGTTTCCCCTGACAGTTTGACAAGGAAAGAGGAACTTGGAAACTTCAAATTCCTCATACTCATCCCTCTGCAGTGGCCCTCCTCTGGAGCTTCTACACTGCCAATTACACAGTTGGGTTTCAATCACCCTTATTAAACAAAAATTATAATCCCACACTGCCACATATTCCCTGGTTTATGTAATAGATTTCAGTGAAGAGTGTTCATGTGAAAATGAATAAATGACAAAAAGGAGCTTACTGGTCCAGAGGGAATGTCGCAGCAGGTCTCCAGCTCGGCGTGCCGGGAGTCACAGTAAATCACCATCCTCTGAAGATCAAACTGGCAGACAAAGGGAGGCAGCACTCTCAGACACAGTGAATTATTAAAGACCCTGTGTCCTTTTGCTTGGACACAAACAGGGCAGGCAAACACAAACAAAAACCAGATGGTGCAAACTTCAGCGCGGTTCTATGGATCCTGTAGTCAATCTCTATCTCTCCCTATCAATAATAGACCGATACCTCAGCATGCTACAGGAGCTGAGATAATAAGACCCTGAAAATGCCTATTTAAATTCTGGTCCAGGTTTTCATGCAAATCCCAATGTTCTGGCCAAACTTCTGTCTGAGAAGACATATCCTGGCCACGTCTATCCTTCCTAGAATTTCATCTAGACACAAAGTCTATTTTCCTCCTGTTGTGCCTTGCATCTTCTGACCATTTATTCCTGCGTGAGAAATGCTATGAACACATTTGATATGCACATTCCATCCATTTTGCACAGCCAAGAAAGATTATACAGCTCTGAAATACCAAACTATCACACATAAATTATACCAGGGTAGCACTGCTGCTGGACAATCAGCCTGTGTGTCTTGACTTTGGTTCATTTGTACTAAGGGTCATTTAATATCTGAGGAATGGAGAATATATCACAACTCTTTTGAGTTAACAAGTTTTCTTTTTGCCTCCATCTCTTTTTATCACCTGTGGAAACATTCATAATTCCAAGATTAGATGAAGACTTTTCTGTGTAGGTCAGTACCCTGTTTGATGATATTTGTGTACAATTTTGTCTTTGCTTCTAACTGTAGCACATTCTGTGACTAGACAGAAATATGAAATACATTTCTCATTTTTAATCCCTGTTTTGGAGATATAGTATCACCTAAAAATACAGCAATTCCTGTGAATCAGAAGGTGCCAATCTGTCTTAACTATGTAACACTGGTAACATTTCAGCAATGCTTCCTCAGGAAAAGGGTCAATTACATCATAACCCCCCTCATTCACAGGCTGCAAACCCAAAGCTGAACCTTCACTGTGAAGAACGCCAATCACTTGTTTTTAAAATATTAAAAAGTTTAATAATAATAAAAAGGTTAAAAGAATAGTAACACAATTAGAGCCATAACAGCTTGGACAAACTAAATTAGGACAATATGAGACAATAAAAGCAAAGCGTTACGGACGTCCGGGTACCTTTTTCAAGGGCACTACGAGCCCCAAAAAAGGACACCCGTTAACAAAGGATTAACCCTTAAAAGCAATAGCCTGGTACATATTCATACCCTTCATACATGATGCATAAATTCCATTCAAATACAGGCTGCTATCTGGCAATTGTCAGCTTTGTCAGCTTCCTTGTCTCTAATTCTACTGGCATCTTCAAGGTGGGAAGAAGTTCGTTTCTTCTGATAAGAAGGCAATAAATTCTTTTCCTTGAAAGATTTAGGAGTCCTGTGGCTGCTATCTGATGTGAGTGCTTCATTTCTTTCATTCCTTTCTTAAAACAATTCTGCTAACATAGTTTCTATTTTAACAGTTTTCATAACTTAAAACTATATTTAACAGAGTACTTAAGAGAATTAATACAGCATTACTTTCTAACACAACACATTTAATATTTGCGAAAAGCCAATCATGAAATACATGCATTTTTCACATTCACCCAGCTCTAACCAGCAGGCGCAGTACTTACATCAATGGGGACGCTGTCATACAGGCGTTTGCCAATCACAGTCTTTCCTTGAATGTCAATGTTCTCCCTGTCCTCGATGGGCAGCACCTGCACCAGCTTGCAGTCTATGTACAGGGAGACAGCCTTGGCCTGGATGCTGAGGGCGATTTTGTGCCAGCCGCGGTCGAACAGGTCGCTGACGCGCGCGTTGCGGAACACCACCCTGACCGCGTCCCTGGTGAGCCCCACGGCGTTGTACTCCAGAGCCTTGTTCTCCCCATCCAGCCTGATCGACACCTGCAAGCAAACAGGGGGGGTCCTGCTGAGCAGCAAAGCCTCCTCCTTCCTCCTGACTGCTTTCCATCAGCACCCACGCCCCCAAGCCAGGGATGGCACAGGCTGCGGTCAGACAGCGAAGAGCAGAGGATGGAATTTTGTGGGGAATATGGAAAGGGAGCCTACACTTGGGTTGGTAAATAAGATGGGGCTCCACGGGCTTCAGGTCAAACCCACAACTACAGGAATGTGCCCTCTGTTGACAAAGTGACAAAACTATCTTTTGTCCCATTAAAAAGGAAATAAGTTAGAAGTTTCTCTCCTCGATTAAGTGAAAAGGCATCTCATAAGACCCAGGGGACTTCACCTCAAATTTAAGGACAGCTAATTGGACAAGAGTCAAAAAGTCCAACCTGGGCAATTTACTAGAAAAAGAAGAGAACAAAGAAACTAATCGCTTTTGTGAGGTGTTTTATCAGGGGCAGGAGGTCCTCTTGCACCTAAATCGGTTTTTCTCTGTAAAGAGTTTGTTATTTTGCCTTTTATTAAAATTTTTTTGTTCCCAACACTGCCACAAAAGCCATCCTGCTGGTTTTATGCCTTCTAAGGTAGCTGAGCTATCTTGGGTGTGAAAGAGATCTCCAAGAGCTTATGAGACCTGGCTCGAAGAGACTCCTATTTCACACCGCCAGCTAAAGCCTCCTCCTGTGAGTACAACCCTTGACATGTTTCAGCACAGGCCACCTTGCTGCCGTGGCTGGGTGGTGGTGCAGGTCATGGGCACCTCCCCAAAGGCATCTCCCCAAAGCTGAACTTGGTTTGGATCCCTCTACCCCATGTTCTCCTCCACTGCTTCCCAGCAGGCTCTTTACTCCCATCACAAATCCTCAGTTGTCCCATGGGATATGGAAAAATGCCTCATTTGAAACCAGTCTGCTGATCTGTGGCACTGCTCACACTTTATTTCAATTGCTATGAACAGAAAACTACACCCCATCCTCTGGACTGCAAGCTGCAGAGCAGGCAAAAATAGGTTTTTGAAGACATGCAACTTTGAGTTAATTTACAAATTGGTGTCTTCTTTTACCAAAGTCAGGCAGTTAGCAGCAAGCAGCAGGGAATGGAGCAGGCAAAGCCAGGAATGGTGTGCCCACGAGCTGCAGGGCCACCTTGGCACTGAGCTGTGAGTGTTGTGAGCAGCCCAGGGTAGGCTGACTCCACATCTGACCCAACTTCTCCGTGCAGCTGAGCACTGTGCTGGCTGGGAATGCCAGCTGGGATCAGTGTTGGCTCAGGAGTGTCTGCATCTGTGAGCTGTGCAGGTCTGCAAGGGAGCAGCCAAACCACGACCAACTCCACATGAAACGAGGCTCATGGGGCTCTAAGGCACTTCTGGCACCATAATTTAAGGCATTTTTGAAATTATTACTGGAAATATTGAGTGTTTTTCCTCTCTTCACACCTAAGCAGTTCAAGTTTTTAACTTCCTGCAAGAAATACCAAGTGATAATTCTCACTCTGCAGCACCTAGGAATGTATGTGGCACAGTAAATCACATTTCATTTAATGAAGCTTCAGCTGATAATAACTTTCATATACACCTTTTACCACTGTCTCAAACCCAGTTATCTAATTCTTCAAACTGCACCTATTCTTCACTGATAGTTCCCAAAATCCTTTTAAACACCAGTCCCAAAGCAGCAATACTGAATTACAGAGCTATGTGAGCCCATGCTGACAGCCCACTTTAGAGTCCTGGGTAATGCCATCACCACTATATTTGGTGCTGAGCAGAAAAATGTACAGCCCAAATCACTCCCTCCTCAAGCACCCTCAAGAACCTAAACTCTACCAAGCTGCTAAAAACTTGTTGTGTAGGGACAGACAGCCCTTTAGTGCACACTTACAGCATTTTTTTGCTGAGAACCTGAGAGTACTTGAAAGAAAATTATTTGACCAAATTGTGCAGCAGCCAGGACTCAGGGTTTTAGATGTCACACCCACACCCAGAGCAGGAACCCATATTTACAAATCACCTAGAAGGCTGTGCAAAACCTGACATAACTCACTGCTCTGTAGTACATCCATGTGAGAACCTTTTTCCAGAAGACAAAATATTTTCCCTAAGCAGAACTATCTGAACAAAACAACTGAGAACTCAACAGTAGTTTCAAGAGCAAGGATGGTATTTTTGTCTCCCTTTCCAACTAACACATTTATCTGCATCCTAATAACAACCAAAGTATATACAAACATTTATTTGGGGTTTGAATTAAAGGTAAAATATTTGCAGCAAAATCCACTGAAAAAGTAACGGGATTTTTACCAGTTCGCAAGAAAAAGGAGTGGGAGGTTAAAGCAAGAAAACTGGCTCATGGCAAAAAAAAATAAAAAAGGCTGTTCCTGCTGGCTGTAAAAGAGCCTCTTACCTGTGGTATGCCATACTTGTCAATAATCTGCCAGATATACCAGTCTTCCTTCCTGGAAGCCTTCCGGAATTTGAAGGTAGTTACAAAGGCATATTCATCAGGCAGGCCTTGTGGAAATACATCCCTGGCACGGGGAGGGGAAAGAGAGCAATGTATCAGGCTTAGCAGTGAAAAGCAGAACTTCTAAAACTCTCTCCATGTCCCAGCAATACTTTCTAAAAGTATCATTATAGTTCCTAAAAAATCTGCTTTATTTGGAAGCCTGAAGAGAGATGAACATGAGCTTGTGTCCTCCAGGTTCTGTCTCTATGGAGCCCTTTCATCATTCCAATAGTGAATCTCTCAAATTGGCTAAAATATAATGGAAATCTGCAGTTGAGTATCCATCACGTTAAAAAAGGTTGTTTTTCACTTCATGCTTCTGTTCATGAAACCTGTAAATAATTCTGTTCTGTTCTAGATGCACTGGAGACCTGTGACTTCATAGAATGGCCAGGAACACCCAAAACCCTCTAAATGTACCAAATTGTAGCAACAAATGTTATAATGTCTGCCCAAAACAGGCACTACAGCTCGTGTCTTTGTTCCTTAGCTGGCAGCCCCAGATAGCAGAAGTTTCTCAAATCAAACATTGCAATCATATCAGGCAGAGATTTACTCAGTGTGACACCACAACCCCTGCACGTAAGCAAACACATGAAGTAACCAAAAATCCAACACTATTTTTCTCTACTCCATCATAAAACCTGTCATAACATGGGGATGCAGGGTGGGACAGAAGGGATAACTAATCCAGTATCACTATTTTTTTTTGTTACTAGCCATTACTGGATGCCTAAGAACAAGAATGAACACAAAAAACATCTCTCTCATACCTCTGGATCTTTGGAATCCAGGTGTATAATTCAGAGACAAATTAAATTTCTATATCAATAGATTTTAATGGATTTATCTCATATAGACTTCTGCTTCCTTCCCTTGAACTCAGGTAAACTTACACCATTCACAAAATCCCTTTGACAAGGAATCACCCGCCCATTGCATAATGGGCATCCTCGTCTTTGTTTAGGACCTAACTCAGTTCTTATCAGGGAAAAGACAATGAACCTATTCTTTTTCTATCTTTTATGCCATCCATGATTTTTCAAACTTTTTTTGTAATGCCTCTAAGCCATCTCTTTTCCCACCTGAAGAGTCACAGTTAACATTGTTCTTCATGCCCAAGCCAGCCTGCTCCTATGATCATTCCCAAATAAACCTTTCATAAATATCAGAACATCTGAGCAGTCAGGCATAAGCACTCAATACAAAACAAAACATAATGGCAGCAATTAATGAAGAACAAACTATGAAACGTGGTCCTAATGAATAGTTAACATAATCCATCACTATGCAAAAACTGGCACAGTCCAAGGCACATAAAACTAGAAGGCTTTAATTGTATTAAAAGCAAAAAGTCCTCTAAATTTCCAGAATACTGTTTTGCAGTTGCAGCAAATGTTGAGATCCAGTCTTTCCAAATGCCAAAATACTCGATCATATTTTATTCTGTGCTTTGAATCTCCCATCTTTTCAGCCAACTTATAAATTCAGAACACTCTGGTTTCATCCACTAATGTGGCTTTTGCTGTATAAAGTGCCCCTGCAAGATATGCACCAGTATAAGTTCAGAGACAGAGACTCTAAGTTCTTCCAACACAAAAGAAAACTGAACCAGGCTCCCACTAGCTAGCTCCCTTAAGAAATCCTTCCTTTAGGAGAGCAGACAAGGCTGTCTCACTTCTTGATACTAGTTTTTTTAACCAGGGAGGTCCCAGTTGCCTGGAAGTTAGCAAATCTACAAGAAGGGCCAGAAGGAGCACCTGGAAGTGAACAGAAGTAGGATCTGGAAGGAGGATTGCCTAAACTAGATATTAGGAAAAAATTATTTACTGTAATGGTGGTCAAGCACTGGAACAGTCTACTCAGGGAAGTGGTGGATTTGCCATCCCTGGAAATGTTCATAGAAAAGTGTGGATGTGGCATTTGGGGACATGGTTTAGTGGTGAACATGGAAGTATTGCATAACAATTGGACTCAGTGATCTTACAGGGCTTTTCCAGACTTTTCAGTTTTATGTTTCTGGACAGCTCTGAGCTGGGAACATTTGAATATCATTATGCAAGCTTAATTTCAAAAAGGGTTTTCAGATGTTTAATACCTGGAGAAATAACTGGGAGTTAGGTACCTAAACATCGCA
This sequence comes from Emberiza elegans, assembly GCA_024865655.1. NCBI lineage: Eukaryota > Metazoa > Chordata > Aves > Passeriformes > Fringillidae > Emberiza > Emberiza elegans. The sequence goes on along the minus strand of JALJVW010000084.1, from coordinate 6,322,084 downwards.
GTGAGTCTGGCCACACGTCACCACACAAGGCTGGCAAACAGCCCATCAGGTGGATTTAAACTGACAGAAAGCCATAATGACCCATTACCTGCCATCCTCAACTGATTTTTAAAGCTGCCGAGGAACCAGCTGCAAGTTCCCAACAGAGAAAGGTTTCATGCCTTTCTCTGCAAATCTGAAGGTACTGTCATTGCTTTATCACTTGAACAGTGATAAAAACCATTTCTGAAGTCATTGGTCCCTGTATCTTTTACAGAGATGCATTGCTACATAAATAACAAAAACTTTGTTTAGCAGTTTTAACTTATTTCCTCACCTAAAAATTATCTGCATCTAGAAGTTCAGCTTTACTTGGGGATCCAAGAGCAGGAGCTGCTGTCCCCAGAAATGTTTTATGTTCTTCTTTCACACAAGGCTGAATTGAGCTGATGATCGATATTGTGGAACTTTGCTGGATGCCTGGTACCTACAGGGAGCATTCTGCCAGCTCCTTGGTCTATAATTCTGACAACAGGATAGATTGCAAAAAAGGCCCTTATAAAACTCCAAGACAAAAGAATCCCCCAGTGCTGCAGGTTAGTCCAAGAGTCAATTAACTCAACTACAAGGTCAGGTGAATCACAACTTTTACAAGAAAAAAAAATTATTAAGAAGGCAGAAAATTCTTTTAACCATTGCTGGTTTTCAATATACAGCAACCTTCTCACATGTTTTAATTTGCAGTAAGAGCTTTCATCTGTGACAATAAGCATGAGATCCTACATCTATAATAATACCATGGAAAAATTATATTATCAGATCTCATTTCAGACAGTCAATGGAACAACATTTAATAGGGTTTTTACATTTGGTGAGGAAGAGTGTAGTTAATGTGCTTGAGCAATTTGATCAATTTTACAACAGCTAAGCCTGTTAATATGAAATGTAACCCATAAGATCTGCAAAAACAAGTTGGAGGAAGCCAGTTCATTTAAACATGCTTCACATCACCAGAGGCTCTTAGAATGACAGGAGGAAAAAAAAAACAAGAAAAGGAAAAGGAAAAGGAAAAGCTATAGAAGGATGTGTCTCATACATCTTTGGCAGACATCTTTTTGACTTCTACTTAAAAACCTCAGTGATGGAATAGATACATCCTCTCTAGATAATTTCTTCCTGTCTTTCTCTGTCCTACAGGCTGTAAAAAAAGAGGAACCTGTCCTAAACCCCACTTGCTGTCATTTAATTTTTCCAAAACAACTTTTTTTTTCCATAAGAAGCCATGTGAACAACTTGTTTTCCTCTGCTTGCTGCAGTATTTTCTGTGTTTCTCAGCTCTCCCTACAGTCCTTTACTCACTACAAGACCAAAAAAGCCTTCAGTCATTCCACCTCCACCATGATTTATCTCCTTTATCTTGTTAGAAATAGGAGACACTGAGGGACCTCTTGAGATCATCTCATCTAAAGAAGGTTTTTCTTGTGTTTAGATTTCATTGATTGAAAATTTTCCCATTCCTTCTTGTCCTGTCAATGAATATGACTAAGAAGATTCTGGCTCTGTCTTCTTTGCTTCCTCCCCATCAGATATTTATACACATGGGTAAAATCCTCCCTCACTGAGTCTTCCCTTCTCTAAGCTGAACAAGGTTTTTTGTCTCTGCTCTTCTTAATATGCAATATTTGTTTGGGAAAAGTAAGAAAAAAGGAAGCTTTCAACAGGTTCCATGTTCAGTGTGGGAGTTTTTTGGTGACTTTTTGTAAAACTTCTTCTCTTGGAAGGGGACAAATGATGAGGCCAGGGCAGGAACTCATGGAGAAACCTAAGGCAGCTGACTGAAGTCAAAGCTAACATCAGGAGACACAGAAAAACACACCAAGGTATCATCTAAACAACCCAAGACTCTGTATTGGTACAACACTGTGCCAGTATAAAGAGCAAATAGATCATGACCAGAAGCTTGGCCAAGCATCAGGTAGTTCTGTGAGGTGGTAGCCAAGATCATGGTCAAGTCAGGCAGAACCAGATCAGGCAAGAGAAACCTGAGGATGGACATGGCCAGCACGAAGGGCCCAGAGCCACAACTAGGAGATACAGAACAAAAGGGTGAGCCAAAATCTTGGCATTAGGCAAGACACCAGTAATGAGAAGCAAGCCTGAGCATCCAAAACCAGAAGTCTGCAGCACAGTTTTGGCCAGAAGATACACTGAGAAGCCATGAACAAGCAGTAGGACAGCCCCAGTTACATGAGGAGTGGGAAAAAACACCAGCCAGATTCTGGGGCCAGTCCTCAGACAGCTGAGCCCAGAGGCCCTCAGTGATCAGGTTCTTGACTGAAGCCAAGCTCTGGCTGCTGGGTTTGCTTGCTCACAGATGCCTCACCACAAAGAGGAAGAAAGTTCATAGTTGTAGGTTACAGATCAGAAGATGAGTAGGCACATTTCCCAGACAGCTAATCTGGCACTTTGTAAAAGTACTATTGCTTGTATAAAAGAATACAAATCCTTTAAGCAGATAATAAAGTGAATTACATATATTACTCAGTCAATGATTTTGTATCTAATTATGAGATGTTGCTATCAGTTGCTAAACATTGCTGGAGGTTATCTGTGAGCCACGACAGATGTTTTTGTTTGGTTTATTATTCCAGTTATCGGTTTTGAGCAGCTTTACAAGATTTCATTTTCTGTGAGCAATGACCCCATATGCAGCATCTCAGAGTCCTGGCATACAAATGCTGAAATGAACCAAATATGCAAACACCTTCCATGGTGTTATACCCATTTGGGTTCATTCCCAAACCACAGGAGTGTGAAAGTTACAATACATAAGGCTGAAAATGTGAAAATCCTCCTTGAATTCCATGTTTCAGAATAATTTGAAAGGAATTTTATTCATTTCAATCTACAAATTAGGGATGTTTTACTTCTAATTGTCCTGGGTGATAAAATCTTCTGCTTATTTTAAGGGCAACAGCAAAAACCAATAAATGGGTGCAATCTGAGCAGATGGAAAGCCGTCATAGCTGGTTGGCCTGGCTTCACTCCCTCAGTCTTTCTGAGAAAACAACAACAGAAAACAACAACAACAAAAAAGTTTTTCAGCCCTTACTTTGAAAAAGTAATTCAAATGGACAACTCTCTGTAATCTATGCTTTCTCCAGTGGTTAATTAGATTCATCCTTAAAAGCATGCCCTCCTTCCCTGCTGGTTTTTGATGCCAAGTAGCCACTGCCCTTCAGCCTACCATGACCCTTTACCAAGCTTTGATTTCCCAGAGGTTCCTACAGAGAATGATCCCTTCAGTTGTTGGCTGCTTCTTAATTTTACCTGTCTAGACTGCAGTTCTTGTATTTTTCACCATCACACTTGCTTCTCAGGTCTTCAAACTGCCATTCACTCCATTTCTACCGACTGAATTATGGAAAATAAGTCTGGGCACAGCAGCAGTGGTGACTGAGCTGTGTGGTATGAAGATTATCAGTTCATACTTGACAGTTCCTGTTCATACTCCAAGAATTGCTCAATTTTTCATAGTATCACCCAGAACCCAGAGATCACAGTGAGACAGATGAAATAGGTTTCTTACCATCCAAGTGAAATAGGTTTATGGTTTATTCCCATCCACACTCAGACCAGTTACATATATACCAAACCTAAGATGTCTTTAGCTGGCTGTGTTGAATCAAATCACTGATCAGGACTCTGTTTACTCTTAGACTTGATATCATTTATGGACTCTAAAGAAAACAGTTTTCCTCTAGGTATATAATTTATATTTTTTTAATTATATTAACATGGAGAAAGAGGGCAAGGGAAAAAGAGCACATCATTCCTTTTGGTTCCAGAATGAAAAAAAATTGTGAAATCAAGCAAATGTAATTCATAGGACAATCTCAAAAATGCAGTGAGCTGAGAAAAAGAGCTAAAACAGAATAAAAAATAACAGCCCTCATCCAAAGGAAAGAAAAAAAGTATTATTGATTTTTTTTAAGCTGAAGTTCAAACCAGCACTGAGAAATTTACTGCAAAAATGTTAATGATGATAATTCAATCCATGGCTCATAGTTACACAGTGAAATTATGCACTCACTCTTTTCAAGGCTAATGCTAGCAGGGCTCAAGTAACAACCCAAAGAAACATTTGTGATAAACTGTGACACAACTGGCAGCCTTAGGTCCTAAAAGACTCTGAGGACTGACTCCACATTGACATAGGATTAAAAACTGCTCATTCTTCTACAAGGCCAGAATCCACATTTGCTACCTGGTAATAGCATCTAGCAGCAAGTGGTCTCTTGTGTTTAGCACATTTCTATCTCAGTGGGAGCGAGATGTTCAATATTCCCTTTAGAAGCTATTTATGTAGCCCTAAGTTATTTTGTGAATGTCTTGATACTGCTTCTCAGAACCACTGAGCTACACCAAACACAACTCATATTCTGCCAGGAAGGAGCCTGCAGTGACTCCTGAGACTCCTGACCACGTTGTGCATATTCTGTGCCAGCTGAACTGAAACAGCTGCTCAAAGCAGAAATATACCTGTAGGTACCAGATAACTACTACAAAGTTAACCTAGAGGAACCAAATAATGTAAGACAGAGGTTCAGATGGAAATAAAGTAAAAACCCAGAGTACTCACTCAGTTTTCTGAACAACAGGAAAGCTTCCAAGCCGTACATAAGCACTCTGAATCCCATCTTCTTTCATTCCAAATATCTGCTTCACGCTGAACGAATCCATCAGGTCAAATCCTGTGTGTTAGAGAAATATAAATAAAAGACATTAATCAGGTAGTGGGACATGCCTCCACTTGTACTTACATGGATCTCTTAGCCTACAAAGAGCACTTCAGAAATGAGCCTTGTTCTTGTTGGGAAACACCAAACAAAATTCTGGTATGATCTAATCCTCTCAGCCTAAAAACTCAAAACCAAGCTTAAATTCAAGCCGTCACAAGCTTGAACAGAGTTTTCCAGAAATCAGTAGCTAATTTTTGCATTGCCACAACATCCTGAAGATGCTGCATAATTCATTAACTCCCATGCAGAAAAATGCAGAGGTGCAGACTGAAACATTTATTCATAGAATAAGAAAAAACACAGAATGTTTTGGGTGGGAAGGGACCTTTGAAAGATCATCTTGTTCCAACCCCTCTGCCATGGGCAGATGTGGGAGCTTGTCCTGGAGGGGACGGGCCGAGAGCTGACCCGCACAGCAGACAGTCGGTGTTCGATGTCCCAATACCAACACCAAATCTTGGGAGAAGTCACAAAGGATAACACCTTGAAGAGCAAAAGATTCTGGGATTGACAGGGGTGGCCATGCAGATCAACAGCCTGTGATCCGCCAGAAGCCTTCCAGAACATTCTATGAGAGACTCTATATATATATCTGTGATGACCCCACTTTGGGGTCTTCTGAAGCAGAATGTTTCAGAACATTCTGAAATCTTACGTTTTGTTTTGCACCCTCGTTTGTGCCCCTTTTTTTTATTTATTTAATAAATATCTTCAGTTTTGGCTCTTCAGTGGCACCTGTCTCTGTTGCTGCGTCACGCGGCCACACCACCAAGACCAGAGTGTTTCCCCCATGCCCCATGGATCCCCAGGGTGTTGTTCTGACCCATCCCAGGCTGCTCCACTGCTGGGTAGGTCAGAGATCACCAACAGGCAGGGACACCTTCCCCTAGATCAAGTTTCTTAAGGCTCCATCCAGCTTGGTGTTGAACATTTCCAGGAATGGGGCATCCACAGCTTCTCTGGGCAACCTGGACTAGTGTCTCCCCACCCTCACTGTAAAAATTTAATTCTTTATCTCCAATCTAAATCTACCCTCTTTTCATTTAAAATTGTTGCCCCTTGTCCCGTCACTGTGGACCTTGATAAAAGATCTCTTTCTTTCTTGTAAGACCCTTTCATATATTGAAAGGCCATGAAAAAGTCCCCTGGAGTCTTCACTTCTCCAGGCTGAACATCCCCAAACTTTCTCCAAATTTCTTCACAGCAGAGGTGTTCCAGCCCTCTCATCTTTTTCATGGACCTCCACTGTGTATCCACTGCAATGGTCCAGGACTTTACTGAAAACTCCATGTCCAAAAAACTTGACCACATATGTTTTTCATATAATTTTAATACAACTTCGTCCAATCAAGTTATCATTATCATGAGCTATTAATCTTGGTGGAAGACAATTGCCTAAAGCTTCTGACTTTGTTCTAACAAGGTATTTTTAGTTCAATCTTAAGCTAAAGATTTAGCTCAATTTTAAGCTTAAAGCTTAACTCACAAGTGAGTCTACACAGCTCCAGAACAAACATGGTCCCAGGCACAAGGAACACACGGTGTTGTGACATGAAGTCCCAGGTGCTAAGCCCTGTGAGGGACAGCAGGGGTACAATGGTGCCACAGTTCCTGGAGGTGCAGAACTGTGTGGATGCAAACATCCCGCTTTTAGCTCCAAACTGGCTCCACAGGGTGCAAATCCAAGCTATCAGCCACTCCCAGAACAAAACACACTGTGGAGTTAGAGGCAAAGGCGCTGTAAAAGGCAGGTTGTGAGCAACTGAGCAGAGAATATGTGTTTTAATTTTATTCAGGCTATTGCAACATTATCTCCCCCTCACATATGCACAATTACACACATTAACTTCTGGTTTTGTAATTCCAGCACACAAACCTGGTGACATAAGTGCAGCTTATTTGGATAAATTGCTTTTAAACTATGGTAGTTCTTTCAACTTTGTTCAGTTAGTGAGCTCTTGAAACTTTTCCAGCATAGATAAACATTTTTATGTGATGAAATTAGGCCTGAAGATTCTTGGGTTTCATAGTTGTCCTCCTCAACCTTTCAGGCTGAAAGGCACTGCAGAGCTTGAAAACAGCTTCAACAGGAAAAGGCACCAACCTAATAATATTATTCTTCCTAATGATATTATCTTACTATTCTTATTATTCACATTTATTTGAATAAATAGGTGCAAAAACCTGTGTGGGCCAGTACCTAGACAAATCAAAGTAGCAAAAAGCAAATAAAATATAAAGCTTCCATCATTTTCTGGATGTTTTTCTGAAGAAATTGCTTCTTCTGTGGACATGTAATCTTAATTGTTTGCAAAGACAGAAATGGCTGTCTGGTGCCAAGTTGAGCCCTTTAGTATTACGGTAACTTTCCTTGCTGTCAACAGCTTTTCCTTGTTGTCCACTCTATTTTCAGCTATTACTGGGCATTTGGGAGGGTAAATAAAGCAGATAAAATGCTCCAGGGCCTCATGGCTGCATCTCATAATCACCTCCGCAGCAGCTCCAGTGATACACCTCTCTGACACACTGCAATCAGCCACGACTGCAGCTGTAAATCAGCGTAAAGAGACCCCACCAGAACATGAGAGCTCCCTCCTGGCTGTCACAAACACCACCATGACTTGTCCATACACTCGTTCCCCCACTCAGTGCAAACCCCTCATCCACACTGCCACAGGAGCTGAGGGAAATAATTGAGTGCTGCTGGCAGGGAGAGACCACTCTGACTGGGCAAGGAAATTGTTAACCACTCACAGGAGAGGAGCTGTGGATGGAGAAGGCTGAAATGCTGCCCAGGTGACATCCTAATGTCCACTCACCAGAGGCCCCAAGCTGTGAAATCCTGCTCATTTCACAGGTCTTGTAAAGCTCCCTTGCTGAAAATGCACAAGTGCAAGACACGGTGACAAGAAGCCCCTGCCAAGGTTTCCCATCATTAGCTCAGACCCAAAGCTGCTCTTGATCTCTCTGACAACTCAAACGAACGTTCACATCGTGAGCAGCTCTGAAGCTGTGCACACTGGTATAATTTTCCAGTGGAAACAAGCATCAAATTCAATCAATCTCTTCTTCTTTTCCTCCTGAATTTCCTATCAAAATGCACTTTTAAAAGCCTAAATAATACCATGAAACAGAAACACAACTATCAAAACTACTTTGCAAACAGAATTTGGTGTAATGAAAATAAGTCATGCTCTTACAACATAATCCCATTTACATTTAGGAATGGATAAAGCACGAAAGTAAATCATAATAGGATTTTTTTCTTTTATTCAGACACTGGATTGACAAATTAAAAATTGCTATCTCTATTTTTAATTAATTGATGAACGAGGATAGCTCTTTGAAAAATTAAATGCAGATCTAGGGAAAAATTAAGTCCTTAGATGTGTCAGAGGCCACACTCAGAAGCAAAGGGTTTTTTACTTTAATCACACTATTAATTTGTTCTGTGCCAAATTTAAATATTGGCCAGCTGGTGAGATAACCTCCACTCTTGGATACTCTATTTACAAGCTAAACCCTTAAAATTAAGGGACATTTTAGTTGCTGAAAATTTCAATAGAATTACAGAAAATTTGTCATCCGGCCACACTAAAAAATTAAGAACTCTGTCGAGAATGAGATGCATATCACCTAATTTTAGCTGTCTGAAAAGGAGACATATGATGGATGCAGGTTTCTTCAGTTTCCTTGTGAGTCAGCAGAGAAATTTAGGAGTAATTAAGACAACTCATCTTGAGGACAGGCTGAACCCACACCTGGAGTGCCTCTATTTTTCAGCAAAAAGGGAGCTCAAACAGACAGGAATTTTTACTGAAGTTGTCTCACATGCATTCTGCTTACAGGGAATGCTATCCACTTTGTGCAGGGAGTAAAGCAGAGATAAAGAGGACAAACATGTTAACAAATCCCACATAACTTACATTGCCATTGCTTTATTTGCCATCAGAATTGCATAAAGGTTGCAGATTTCTAAATTCAGCTTGATTAACCAGATATGATTTTCAAAATCTCTTCTGAAGAACAAGGAAAGAAGGAAACCTAAAATAGTATTGTTTGAGCTGAGAAAGTACTCAAGGCAGATTACCCAAGTGGAACACACAAAGAAACACACACACACACCTTGGCAAACCTTCAATTTGTGAATTAAGGGAACCTCTAAGATTGTTTCAGCTCAAGGACAAACAAATATATTATTATCATCACTATTATAACTACTAGTAGTATTACTACTGTTAGTACTAATATTACTCCTATCATTACTCTCATTTTGTTTACTTTGTGTGCCTGGAAACGCTTTGCATGCATTATGTCCCTTGGCTTTAGGAAAGGAACTGGAATTGTGTGGGAGACAGCATGGAAGTTTTAATTTTGATTTTTTTTTTTAGCCTTGAATTACAATATTAATGTAAAAAATAAGCAATGCTGTGATCATTTCTGCAACACCTGACCAGGACATTTCACCTGGCAGTGTTTGTCCACTAACAGTGCAGTAAAAACTGCTCAGTGAGATCTTTCCCCAAAGAGTTAAATGTGTCACACAGCATTTCTGTGCTGGAGTTACAGCAGAAATAGTCTGTTCTTTGGTTTTCCCACCACCAAGGAGGCACCACATTGTCAGCAGCATATGGAAAGTGAAATGCCACATGTAACTTCCCAGTTCTCTCTGCAAGTGAATGGGAAAGAACAGACCTGCCTAAATTAGCAAGAGCAAAGATGCTGTTACCTCTTGCACCATGCACAAGCACAGGGTAAAAGGGTAGGATTTTCCTATTCTCAGCTGCTTTGATTTAAAAGGTGGCTTTTTGTATAGCAGGGCAGGTGTGGTTTCCCAAATGGCTCATAAACTTCTTAATCAGTAATGCCATAAACACGGCATTTAATAAATGCTCTTTGATCTCTTAAGCCTCTTACTTGATTAGAGCTTCTAAAACAATATGTGGCCACTGAAACCCTCTAACATGATTACATCTCCTGAAAGCCAGCAGACCCTAGTCCATATTAAAATTAAAATAGTGAGCTGAAAGAGAAGCTCAGATTTGTAACAGCATACTTGGCTTTAAAAGTAACTTCTTATGCACTGCTCTGCTGATCAAATCAGCTGAATGTCTCACTGCCTGAGAGTTATAACCCCCTTACAGGAAGCAGCCTGTTTTCCAGAATCAGAAAACACACACCAGATATTTCTGTTGCAGGGAGAAGATGGCAAAACTTGGCACTGGACAATTTATACATCATCTAACTACAACATGCAGACAGGTTCTCTTTTACAGGACAAATGTCCACAGTGCACCCAACACCGCAAAGCACGGCCAAAGGGTGATCCAACACCTTTGTACTCATTCTGTGATCCTACAATGGTTTTCAAGATTTTTATTTGAAGGGGCCATGGTTGGTTGCCCTGAGTATGGGCTGTATTTCTGCTTGGCTCCATTAGGGATCTGATATGGGCAGCATGGTGGAAGCGGTTGTGCATGTTGAGATTTTCCTGACTCTCCTGTCTTCAGGGCAAAAAACCCACAAAAAACAGAAAAAGAGAGCAAAAAAAAAAAAAGTTTTATTACCCAGAAAACACAGCAGTGGAAAATACATTTGGAAAGGCTTCTCAAAGCAGGACAGAGTCATTGACTTCTTGTTTTGCCCAAAGCAGCTTTCTGAAAAAAATCTCTTGCTTTGTGTCCCCAAGGATCCCAAGATAACACTCACAGGGGGAACAACTGAGCTACTTCTAATTCTGAAAGTTTTTGTGAGACAACAGCCTGGAGAGGAATGTGGAAAATGAGAAAGGGATCAGGAAAGGCACTGGACATCACAGCCTCAAGTGTGGTGTCTGGAATGTATTTACTCCAGTGGATTGCCAGCCACGAGCACTAACATCAAACAAAGCAGCTTTTGCAGGAAGCGCTCCATCCTCTGCTCTTGCTCAAACTCCCAGCTGAATTATCAATCTTGTCAATGCATTGATGAAGTGTCACCAATGGCCATGACCAGGGGAGTTGTCATCACCTGCTGCTTCACTGACACTTCTGAAAACAGCAATCTGTACAGACTGTGATAAAATAGCTCATGCTGCTTTTACTGGAGGATGGTCAATGGCACTGAGCTTTATTCAGTGTGTGAATTCCTATGAAAAACAGTAACACCTGGGAGGCTTTCAGCAAATACATGAACTTGTCTAACATCTCTGCACTCTTGAAAGCTAAATTTTAACAGATTTCCTGTGCCCACAGGGAAGAGCCTGTATGCCCTCAGCGCCCCTTTTAACTCTTCCAGTGTGGTCTGCAAGGTTATTGCCACTGTAAGGACCCCTCATTTTTGTTATCTTAATTCATTTCTGTGCTAATATATACTCTAAAAAAAGAGGAAAAATATGCTGTCATGCCATAAAATAAGGTTTAATGAGATAGGTCTAGCAATCAGTTATGTCAAGGCAGAGTGTAGAGGAGGTTATTTTTTTTTTCTCCTGCATCTAAACATTTGCCATCCTTATCTTCCACAGTGCTCTACACTGAAAGCAGCTATTTCTGGACAGCCAAGATGTGGTTCAATTCAGGGCTAGAGCAGAAGTGTCCAAATCCCAAAGGAGAGATTATTTACTTTATCCAGAATGTGTTGCTGTTATTGTTATAGTAGCCATTATCTGCTACAGCATTTTTGCTGTTCCTGACATTTCTTCCCTCCACAGCTCTTCTCCTGTCAAGAGCTGAGCGAGTACCACATTTTAAGATCTCACTGAAGTGTCCATCTCAAAGGATCTTTGACCACATCTAATCTAAGCTTACTTTCTTCCTGTTTGAAGCCATTTTCCCCTGTCTGATCACCACAGGCATTTTTAAAATGTCTCTCCCAACTTTCCTCTCAGCCCCCTTTAAGCACTGAAGATTGCAAGAAGGTCTCCTTGGCCCCCTCCCTTCTCCTGGCTGAGCATCCCCAGATCTCTCAGCCTCTCTTCACAGCAGAGGTGTTCCAGCCCTCTGAGCATCTTTGTGGCCTCCTCCGGACTCTCTCCAACAGTTCCATGTCCTTCTTTTGTTGCGTACCCCAGAGCTTGATGCAGCACTCCAGATGGGGTCTCACAAGGACAGAATTGAGGAGCAGAACCCCCTCCCTCACCTGCTGCCCACAGGGCTTTGGATGCAGCCCAGGAGACTTCAGGCTTTTTGGGCTGCAAGTGCTCATGGCTGAGACATGTTGAGCTTCTCATCCACCAGCACCCCCAAGTCCTTCTCCTCAAGGGCTGCAATCAATACATTCTCTAGCTGGATTTGGTCTTGAGATTGCTCTGATTCAGGTGTAGGACCTTGTACTTGGCCTTGCTGAAATTCATGAGGTTCAGCCCCACCTCTCCAGCCTCTCCTGGTCCCTCTGGATGCCATCCCTTCCTTCCAGTGTGTGACTGCACTCACAGCTTGGTGTGCTCAGCAAACAAAGCTGAGGGGGCCTCAATCCCACTGTCCATGTCACTAAAAAAATGTCAAACGGTGTCAGCCCCAACACCAACCCCAAGGAACACCACTCACCACTGGTTTCCACTTGGGCATCAGGCCATTGACCATGCCAGTTTGAATGCCAACCCATCCAATTCCACCTGCCCAATCCATGTCTCTCCAGTTTAGAGACAAGCCTGTCATGCAGCACAGTGTCAAAGGCATTGCACAAAATCAGGTGCACGAGTCTCGCAGCTCACACTGCTCAGACCTGTGCCATTGCAAATGTTTGTAAAAATGTTTTTCCAACTATCTCTGGCTGTCAGAAGAAATTCATTCCAAAGACTTATGAAGGATAAGAGTTCTGTCATTTTGCCCTGTTTATTTCACTGCATTCTACCTCTCCAGAAAAGATGGAAAAAGAAGCAATTAATTTTTGGATGGGTAATTCACACCACATTCAGCTCTCCCAGAAGTTTGATTCATCATCATCAGTCAGCAGTGGTTCCCTGACTTACCCCCAAAACATTAAGGACAGCACCTCTGGAGGAACAAACCAGAAATTTATTGGCTGCCCACAAACCCTGCATGAAGCACTGCAATGATGACTAAATGGGTTGAACAGGTCATTTAAAAAATTAGTTAGCTAAATTTTACAAGAAGCTTGCAAGGGAATTTTGGAACTATAAAACTTTCCAGAGTCTACAGATTAAGGGTCTCAAGAGTGCTTTAAAGAGGTTCTTGCTGTTAACCTTTTTTTCCACTGATGTTCCAGCTGGGATTCAAGCAGCACTTCATGCTGACCCAACTTTCTTCTCACCAGATCCCCATATTCCAGTAGGGAGAGCAGCTAAGAGCTTAAGTTAATCATGAGGTTTTGCTAAAGCAGATGGAACACGTCTTATCCCAGCATGAAAGAGGTGTCTTCCAGCAAGCCTAGTACCTTCTAGGTCATACTCAGTAAGGCTTAGACCATTTTAGATGGTCTCAGTTTTATAAAATTTATATGTCAAATTTACCCCTGGTACATGATGATGATGATGATGGTACAACCACTCAAGCTGTTGGATTACTGGTTCTGGTTTGCTTACTCTCCTTCACAGCACTGGAAGACACAATTTCTACTTTTCCTTGGCCCCAGGAAAGGAACAAGCTACAAGAGTCCCATGCAGACCACAAAAAGGAGTTAGATCTCAGCTCAAGCACCAATCCACATTTGGGGGTTATGAGGAGCAGAAACTTTATTTGAGGTCTACAATTGAGTTATACTTCAAAAAGGAGCAATCTTCCAGAGGCACTGAGGCAGGTGAACAGGCAGTCACTGAACTGAAATATGGGGTCACTCTTTCAAAAACATCAGTCTAAAGTTTCAGCCAAAACAGAGGGGATAAACACAGCACTTGGTATCTTTACACAAAAAAAGAAAAGATAACACTTCAGGAAAGATAAAATGAATATAAACCAGTAACAAAATTATGCCAAAGATAGGAGAGAGAATTAAAAATAGAAGCAAGTAAGCGGATACACAATCCTAGCATCCCACCTCATGTAAAGGCTGTTGTAATCTAACCCCAAGCCTGCTGTAAAAACAGGAAATAAATTCATGTATACAGCAGCTGCCTCTGAGGCAGCACCTTTCAACACCTGATCCCATGTTAATAACACAACACTTTATGTGGTGCATTGTTCTGTTTATCTCCATCTGTCCCCTGCTTCTCTCCTACCCTTCTGCCTCTTCAGTTTTCAAACAGTTGCAAGTGGCATATTGAGCAGCACTGAAAGCTGGTTTTGACACTGAACTCTTTGGCTCTTTACTGAAGGCTTTTCTTGTGTTGAAGTCATCTCCATTTTCTCAGTAATGGACACTCGGCTTGGTGCCACAGGCCCTCTTTCAGCTCCTTCCTGCTCCAGTGATTTACAAGATTAAACAGGAGTTCATTACTCCTTTGATGTCCTTTGTGTGCCAGATAGGCTTGTACCAGCTGAATTACCTGAGACTATTTGTATTAGGTTCTGGTTTTAATTAGTTCCTCTATTTTGAAAGCCGCTTTTGAGTTCCTCAGGTGTCAAGGTGCTCTGTGTTCCTCCAGAAAACCATAAAATGGCACATCTGGAAAGTCATGCTTTGGGATAGCAATGGGGAAGGGAAGACCTCAGTACAAGCAACTACTTTTTAATTTTAGTATTATTTTTTAAGGTAAGAAAATACATTTAAGGAAAATCATCTTACTAAGACCTGCTAGATTCTCCCTGTAATGCTGCCTAGGCTGTAAGAAAACTCAGCCAATAAGCTATTCATGAAAATAAAAATATTTCTATCAATTTTAGGTGTGATGAACAAAGAGTTAACATGAAAGCAGGTAGGGACTACTCTTTAGGAGACTGTCAAGGTTGCTTATGCCAGGTGACCAGTATAAAACAGATTAGACCTATCCCAAATCCTGTCCACTGCTGTCATCAGAGAGAATTCTCATCAGAAAGACTAATTTATCACTGAGAATTAGAAGTATTTTGTTCAGATTCTATATATGCCTTCTTCCCCTCATGTGTCCACAGTAACCCAAAAGCTTGCACTGATGAAAAATCCATAGGATGGTTTCTGAAGGAGAATTAATATAAAATATTTGGACTGAAAAAATATCTAAAAGTATATCACAGTTAGACAAGCTATTAGTCTTTTTATAGCCAAAGGATTAGTTGCTTCTTGGGCTATGAACAGTCAAAATTGAATTTATTTCCTTTTCATCAATCTCAAATGCACTGGACTAAGAAAACTACCTAGATTGTTTAACTTCTGGGAGAAAGCAAATACTACCAGTCAAAAATCACTTTCATGTGCATGATTAACTCTTGCTAAACCTTCTTGTGAATGCAGATGTCAGAATTTGTCACTGCTGGGATCAGACCAGAGAAAGGCTTTCACAGGGACTGCTCTGCTGTTACCAGTTTACTTCCTGCAGAAGCACATTTTAAAGTAAATTCAGCTTTCCATTTCCATGTTTCCAGACATTTTTGAGAAGCTCAGCCAGGCTACCTGCTCCAGGACAGATCTGATGTTGTCAGGTCATTCACTGTGTCAGGAATCCATTGAGATTCATGACCTTGTGCAACAGCTACAACTCTGACCATATTAAGAAAAAAAAGATCAATTTGAAACATGGTTTTTTTTTAATTCAAAGAACTCACCCCAGCTCTGTTGGTGTCACCCTAGTTGTGCATACTGCAGAGGATGCTCCAGTATTTCCAGACTCCTAATACCAGTGCACAATTTGGTAACTCCCTACTCCCTGTTGGGTTGACTGTGCATTTTCACTCACCAATTCTTCAGTTTCCTGTAGAAGGAAAATTCCTTCTACAGGAAACTGAAGAATTGGTGAGTGAACATAAATCCTAGAGAAACCAAGGTCCCCAAATTGGATAACTGGTGGGTCTGGACACTGGGCATGCACAGTTTACAGCCAGCCCACAGGCCTGCAGTGGCTGTGCTTAGAAACCACAAATGATTTATTGGTAATTATTGGCCTGCTTGACCTGTTGTGTTTTTTTAGAGTTACTGGATATTAAAATGCCTTTGAACACAAGTGAGCCATTTGTCAACCTCTGAAAAACTTCAAAGACCTTTTAAATGCAGTGATCTAGGCTATAGTGTTGAGATTAACTATTGCACAGTAGAATGGTAGAATCACAGAATTGTTAAGGTTGAAAAGATCTCTGAGATCGAGTCCAACCTTTTACCTAACACTGCCAGGTTTATCACCAAGCCACGTCCCCAAGTGCCACATCTAAATGTCTTTAGAATCCTTCCAGGAATGATGATTCCTCCAGTTCCCTGGTCAGCCTGTTCCAGCACTTGATCAACCTATTAGTGAAGATATTTTCCCTAATATCCAAGTAAAACTTCCCCTGGCACAACTTGAGGCCATTTCCTCTGGTCTCTCATTACCTGGAGTGAGAGATTGAGCCCCCCAGCTCACTACAGCCTCCTCTCAGGGAGCTGTAGAGAGCAATAAGGTCCCTCCTGAGCCTCCTTTTCTCCAGGCTGAACACCCCCAGTTCCCCCAGCTGCTTTTCATTAGATTTGTACATGGACTCCTAAAAAACGAGCCAAGAGGATCTCAGTAAGGTCACCTGCCCTGCAGGTATCTCATCTACCAGCCCAGAGGACAAAATCCAGCTCACAGCACAAGTCCAGCCATTTTCTCCAGCTCACAGGAGACTCACATAACTCCTGTGATTACAGGTCAGCTCTCCCTTTCCCTGTTTGCTTCTCAGGACTTACAGTCACTATTGCCAGATGTCTGTATGTCAGGAACTCAGTTTCAAATTCAGCTCAGACCAGCTTCACATTTTCTGGGGGACTTAGTAGAGAAAATGTGGGGAGAGGAGGAAATAAGAAGCCCTGAGCCCTGACCCATTAGCACTGCCTAGTGATGGGTCACTGTAAAACTCGAGAGCAGAGTGACTTAAGCTTCATCCTTCTGCCCCATCTCTCACAAATGTCACAGCTGCTTCCAGCCCTGCCTGTGTGTGCGTAACCCCAAGGATGGAGAGTGGTGGTGTCTGCACCAGCAGCCTGCTCCACCAGCACTGCACATGGGCAGTCTCTGCTGGTGACTGCTGTGTCTCTGCATCCTCTGTCCCAGGGCGGTGATCCCTCACAAATCTCTGCAGCTGTTCATGGACAACTCACTGGCACCCTGGGGGCATCCCGAGGACACTGCCAAGTGAAGGGGAGGGCACAATGCCTGCCACACAGGCACCACAAATACACCTTTTTCCCCAGGAGGACATCGGTCGAATGCGCTCGTCCTGCAGGTCCAGCAGCCTGGACACACCAGTTCTCTCATGCCACCATGTGCTTTAGTGGGCAAATATAAATAGTCCCAGGGATATTGTAATTAGCTAGAGAGTCACTGGCATCTCTGGAATGTGAGCCCTGTGCTGCAAACCACAGGAGCTGGAGACACACTGATAGCTAAGCACAGCCACTGCAGTCTGTAATTGTAGGGAAACCAGTTTTACAACCACTGCCTTCCTTTTAAAATGCCCAAACACCCTTTATGGAGTCACAGAAAAACACACAGGTCGTAAATGTTTTGGAATTTTGGTCATTTTCACATGGAGGTTTTGGAGACAAGGAACAGAGTTGGAGGCTGAGGTCAGTCTGTGGTAGAACCCATAATGCAGTTTCTGCTGCTGTTCACACACACAGCCCGTGTGGCTACTTAGGAGTTAAAGTCAGGGCTTTCATGTTCCTCCCTTGCCCCATTAACACCATCCAGTGCGGGATGTTTGGTGCCATGTGTTGGTTGGAATTGTCCTTCCCCAGGGTTTATTTTTGTTAGCACTCTGTGGAAATCACTTCAGACCTTTCTTTACTTCCTTGGCAGAGTGCCCTAAAAGCAGCAGCCAGTATCTGTTGAGGAGTATCATCTCCTCTGGTAATGTTCAGGACTAGAGCTCAGATCACTCTTAATTCTAGGGATCATGCAGATTTCTGCAACCAAATCCCATGTCCAGCAGGTCTAGTCTAAAATACAAATGATTCAAATGTGAAGTCTTAAAACCTCAAGAAATATAATTCGTTTTAAATAACATTCAGGTGTAGCTTTGATGCAATATTATGGCTCCTAAAACTACACAAAGGTCACATCTGCAGGATGCAAAATATTATCATTGTGTTTTCCTGCTTGGTTGTGACCCTTTCTTAAATGCTGATGGAATGAAAATGACAATTTAGCATAGTAAGAATTATTAAAGACAATTTAGCATAATAAGAAGTATTAAATACAATAAGGTGGGGAGGAGGGTGTTACTGAGAATTTTAGGGCAGGTGAGTTAAACCATCTTTTGTCTTTATTTCCCTTTCAAAAAACCGATTCAAAACACAGTGCCCACAAGAATGCTCTAAGGATTTTGTTTAAACCATTGTTAAGCGTTAGTTTAAAATATCAGACTTCCTGGATGATAAAGTGATATTCTAAGTAGATTCCTTCCTTTCTTTCAAAATTCCCTGTTGATTTCTAATGCATTCAGCAACATATTCAGTGTAATATTCTGAATTCACATGTTATGTACTGTTAAACAGATGCTGCTTCACTTCACTGACAGAATTCTCTCAGTAGTAGAGTAAAGCTGCCTATATACTCTTGCTCATGCAGCCCCATTTCACTGTGGCAGCCCTTCCTGAATGCTACAGCTGGAGATTTCTTATTTAAATGCTTTGAGACCAGAGGGTCAGAGAGTACAAACCTCTGCTCTGAGAGGACTCAGGACTATCCATCACTGATTGCTTGTCTCCATCAGTGCTACTTCACCTCTTGTCCCAGTGCTTCATATCTCTGACAGCTTCAACCTTCTTCTGATGTCTTGAATGTATGTCTTAAATAGCTGACAGTCATTTCCTATTGCTGCCTTTGTCCTTCAGCCTGAGTGGCTCCCCTATCTCCCTCCTGCTGTTCTCCTGATTTATTAACAGAGAGCAATATTATCTCCCCTTTCCACCTGCATGCTGCAAGATCAACCAAACCCAGGGTTTTAATTCCTCTCTCTGGCTCCTGAACACACTAAGAGCTCCTCAAGGCTGGATCCATCTTTCCTGAACTAAGGAGGTCTGAGCAAACTTTTCTAGATGAGCAGTAACCAAAAGCCCTGTCCAGTCTCAGGAATTCTTCCTTTCTCTACCTTGTCCAGTAACAACCTTTGCATTTTCCCCAGCTCTACAGGACTGTGATGCACAAACAGCTGACTAAGATCCCATCAGTTCACACAGGAGGAGGAGTTTATAGTTTATCGTCCTGATATCGATCCATACCTACCAAAACAAGCCTTTTAAACTGACCTTTTTAAGTTGGAAAAAAAAATCCCTGGGTTTTGGAGCCATTGATCTCAATCCATAGAGTGGAAACTCACAGGGGAGATTAGACCTAAAACTGGACCCTGAAGAACTTCATCACTGCACACACTCTAACTCAATATTCCCTTTCCTAGAAACTCCATGATTGTCTCCCTGCCAGGCAGTTTCTGGCTCATTTTACATTTATTTATCTCTACCCTTTTCCACTTTAGCAGTGCCTTTCAATGCAGTACTCAACAAAAGCAGATAGATGAGATTTACTTAGTCCAGTTTGTCTAAAAAAAAGAAATCATTGTCTTTTATAGGAAAATACTAGTCTAGAGCTTTGGCTGTCCTCCAGATCATAATGGGGTTTTTTGATGCAGTTTTTGATTCTGCATGGAGCCACATTCACTATCTCACTCCTATTCTCAGCCTCTAACTTAACAAAATCCTATGAATCTTCCACCTCAGCCACACCATTGTTTCCCTTTATCTCACAGAATTCCTCCTTTTATAGCTCATTTTATGTTTTAGCTTCTATTTTTTACTTCTGCTGATTCAGAGTGACTCAATTCATCCACTTAAATGCAAACACAGAACTAAATGTAGCAGGTCATGATATAACTTGTATGCAGGTAGGGTAGGCAAGAATGGGCTGGAATTGGTGATGCCTTGTGTGAAACAATTGTCTGTGCCTTCTGCTGCTGCATTTCACCCAGTAAAAATATAAGAAAAAAAAAATCCTCAAAAAGATTTTTGGCACTCAGTTCTGAGGTCTTGTCCTTCTCTGAGAGAGGAAAATGTGTTAAATCTAAGAAGATTTTAAATCTGTTTTCCCTGTCCCTGAAATGAGATTTACTGCAACTTCTACTCCATGAGACTGCACTTTGTGTCCATCTATAAACAAATTTGTGCAAGATATAGCTCTGAAACTCAGTGTTAGGAGCCTGTTGGGCAAGGACCTGTTCTGGTTCCTAGAGGAGCACAAGGCACAGGTGTTAACCTGAAATCCTTGCACACATGAAGAGCTGGGTGGCAGTCTTGGGACTCTAGCTGGTCAGAGTGACCCCAAGATGTGTTAGAAAGTCTCTTTTCCCAGCCCGGCTGTCAAAGAAGGTGTCAGAACTCTCCAGTTCTTGGTCTCAACATTTTGTTTATTGTATCTTACCTATAAAATTATTTTTCTGGCCTGCAGAGTTCTGTTCAGCAGGTCAGACAGAGGCACTCTGGCTGCCCTTGGAGTGGTGTTATCTTTTTATAGTAAAAACTACATATACAATGTTTACAATTACTTCCCAATACCTATCACCTATGTTAGACAGTGAGCTTCTACTCTAAACCAATCTAAAAGTGCCAACATCACAGCAGAAGATGGAGGCCAAGAAGAAGAAGGAGAAAGACTGGACATGCCCAGATTCCTCCATCTTGCCCCTTGAACCCTCATTCTAAAAACCCCAAAAAGTCTATTTTTCCACCCCATGACAAACTGATTATTAGTCTACTTAGACTTTCACAGCTTGCAGATCCTCCTATAGGGTTGGTAACTTTTTCCATGGCTCATAATCAAAGTCACAGGTGTCTTGGGCTCTGTGCCAGGGTCTCTGAGCCCCTGGCAGGGGTCCTGGCAATCCAGGACAGTCAGAGGGATGTCCTGAATTCCAACAGCAGAGGAACAGCCTCCCCCTGAGTGCTGTCACCCACAGACACATCCCAGAGCCGAACCTCCCTCCCAAGTGTGAGGGAGCAGGACACAGGCTGTGCCTCACAGCTGAAGGACAGTCCCCTTCGGGGTAGAACACAAAAACCTTTCAGCACAACACATCCTTTTGGAATGGGAAGCACAGCACTGTGGGCCAACTGAAATTTTCAGGTTTAGCTGGAAGAAGGTAATGTTGTTCTGTTGGAATCAGACCCAGGAGCCCAGAGTCTCCAGAAAATGCTATGGAGTAAGTAAGGAGCACATAAGGAGTGGAACAGCACTTTGATTTATATGATCCATATCCAGCAGCAAACAACCCTTAGCAGACCCAGACTATCTGTTCCATTTTTCCAAGAAAGAGGCAGACATTTTCCTGATCACCAGTAACAAGATGAGAAATAAATAATTTTCCCACCATATTGGAGTAGTTAGGAGCCTTCTACAGTCCTCTGTATTGGTGGTGAGGGACTGAAGTTGTCAGTTTTAATTAAATGCTGTAATTAATCTGTTGTTAAGACACTGAATGCAATGGTAAACATTTACAGTGAACAGATATCCCTTTGGTCAAATAAATGACAGCCCTGAATGATCAGCCTGATCAGACATTGCAAAAAATTAATTTCTGCTTATGGAATTCCCTAACATAGTGGGGGAAAAAGAATCACTGTGATACTGACCAAACTGGAAGAGTGCCCAGAGGATCTGTAAAGTGTCCATCTTTAGAAAAACTTAAAACTCAATTATACAAGGTCCTGAGACATCCGATAGAATTTTAAAATGGGCCAAATTTTGAAGGAGACCCCATTTTGAGTGGGATTTTGGACTAGATGATTTCCATAGGAACCTTCCAACCTGAACTAACATACAGATCTAAGACAGCAAAGTCATCTTTTATGTTCTGAACATAAAAGAACATCTCAACATTCTGAATATTGACTTCTTTCCTAGGAGGGAAGAGGGACTTGAAGATAATAGGAAAAATACCTCAAAAATATTACAGAAGAGCCTAAGAGTCTATATATATATATATATATATATATATATATATATATGTGTGTGTGTGTGTATATATATATATATATATATGTATATACACACATATGTAAATATTACTGCATATAGGCATGTACACCTCACTCTACCCAAAACTTTGGTGCCAGATCTGAATTGGGATTCCTGTCCTGTACATTGCTCAACAAAAGATATTTTTTAGAAGTCAAATAAAAGCACAGAGTCTACTAGTTAGCACTTGAATCAAAATTCAGATAAACATGAACTGGAAATAGGAATCCACTTGTAGCTCCATTCTTCTGGAAAGAATCACATAGAAGGTGGTCATCTGAGAAGGGACACAATCCTCCTACTCATTCTTTCTGAGCAGCAGCTTCCACTGCAGATGGGTTCATTCAGACTGAGTTGCTCCAAAGTTTGCCAGCCCAGAGACAAAAGGACTTTCAGGACATTCAGGTTAATGCAAGACCCAGCAACAGACAGCAGTTCAAAGTAGGCGTT
Organism: Emberiza elegans; assembly: GCA_024865655.1. Lineage (NCBI taxonomy): Eukaryota > Metazoa > Chordata > Aves > Passeriformes > Fringillidae > Emberiza > Emberiza elegans. The sequence goes on along the minus strand of JALJVW010000084.1, from coordinate 6,299,824 downwards.
GGGGATAATCTGCTTGGTCTAATGGTCACAAAAGATGTTACCACCCAACACTATCACAGGCTCAGATGTAACCAGAATGCAGCCAAAATAAGCTGCCCACAGACAGCACAGCTGGTAATTTGTGCAGGCAGTGAAAATCCCCCAATGAAAAAATTCTGAATTAGTAGCAAAGCTATAAAACACTGAGCATTTCTACTCATAATCAAGCTGCAGAAGAAACTCCAGCCTGCCACTGCAGTGACTTATGTCCTTGGGTCAGTCACAATTATTCCCAATGCAACCTTGATGGGCATCTTTTCTCTGCAGCTCAAGCAGTCTTGGGAGGCTAGAAAAGAGGCACAGCCAATACAAATATCTAACATTAAGTCCTTCAGCTGGCTGAAAAGATATATCAGAGCTCACAGAAAAGCAGAGCTATCACCAGACTGTATTTGCCCTTGATCTCTCACCAGTGCTTCAGAAAATCTTTTATTTATATAAATGCACACATAAACCTTTCTCCAGTGGTAATTACCACTGTGCTTGGATTTTCACAACAATCACAGATCAAATAAATGGACAGTAAAACTCACTAAATGTGCAGTGGTGAGAAAGAAGTGATGTCCAAGACTTATTGCACTCCACTAAGCTCCACTGGCTTTTTAATTTGATGCCATATCAAAAGAAAGTTTGTGATTAATTTGGTGTTGGCTGTTAACAGATAACTCATTTGGAGCCTCACAGTTTCTAATACACCTTTTCACCATTGCACATGTGTTGGAATAAGAAAATTCCATCTAGGGAAGGTGCAATTAATCAGAGCATCACACAAGAAATGCACAGTTGTGCTATTTCAGTTCCCAGAGGGGCAGCAGAATGTGTTTGTGTTTACCTGGGATCTCATCAGTGCCCCCATTGGTGTGTTTGAACCGGTCTCCTTCCACGTGGACATTTGGACACAGGACATCTGAAAAGCAAAAGAACCAGGACAAAATTATCCCAAGGAAACACATCATTGTGGAAGCTGCAGAGCTAACAAAGGCTGATCTGATCTGATCTTTGGGGTTTTGTTCAGGACTTGCACATGGTGCCTCAGCAATAATCCCATCCCATCTGCACATCCTAAATACCCTTCCTCTCCCCTATAGCCTAATTTCATGATGGACAAGAAACCCTGTACACTATGTCTGGTTTTCAGTCTCTCTTTTCTGTGTGATCAGACAGGAAGACAGAATAGATGAATTGAGCCTTTCCATCAGCTGGGACAACACTCTGGGTTTGTGTCTTTCTCCTGTCTGTAAATCTGCATGAAAATCACAAAAAACCTTAAGAAAATACAGAATGTGCTTCCACTCCCAGCTTGGCTGGAAGGGAAGTTCTGAAAGGCCAGCTGACATTGGGGCGGCGCCCAAACTTTTCAGAAAGGAAGCTCCTACTCTGGAAAACCTCCTCACTTTGTTCAAGCAGAAGTTGGAGTTAAATGACTAAAACTTTGCAGAGTATTCACCCCTACACACAGGTTTTAAAAAGCCATGAAAATACCCAGCCTTTGCCAGCCACTTCTCATGCTCCCAATTAGTGTCAACACAATTGCAGATAAATGCTTCTCCACAGAGAACTGTCTGTGTATCCACCCCTTTCCTGTCAAACCCTTGAAATAGCTTTTATTTATGCTTTTTTTTCCCAGATCAATAGGTTATTGCACACTTGTAAACAATGGGGGCAGATAGCTCAAGGGATCATTTTAATGAGAACTGGTGGAGATATTGGGTCTGTACATGTTCAATATTATAATTATAACAATAACAAAACAACCATAACAATAGTAACAACAACAATAGCAATAAGAAATATATATCATTATATGTATACCACTGCACTTATTAGAGGGCCATAAAGATGATCTGAGGCCTGGAGCACCTCTCCTGTGAAAACAGGCTGGGAGAGCTTGGGTTGTTCAGCCTGGAGAAGGGAAATTTCCAGGAAGATCTTAGAGCAGCTTCCACTAATTAAAAGGGGTTTTCAAAAAGTGTGGAAGAGACCTTTAACATGGGCAGATAGTGATAGGGACAATCTTTTATTACCTCTTAAAGAACTGTAGCCTCACTTTTGCCTGTATTTTACAAATGTCCTGTGCTCCTTTTGACTCCTCCCCTCCTGCCTGCATCTAAGGAATGAGCATAAATAGCTGGCAAGGGAAAAAGGTTTATTGCAATGCTCACTTTCCAGTGACTTTCCAGGCACAAAATAATTCACAGAGACTCAAATGAGGTTGGTACTTTCCTGTCCCAGTTATCAGCACAGCTCTGTATGTCCAAAGGAGCAGAGTGCTGGACTGGCAGCGCATCCATCAGTCCCAAGGAGCCACCAGGTCTCCTTGCCACACCCAGGGCTGCATTGTTGGGAAGGCAAGACAAAATCTTCCCTCCTTCTGCTGGAGCCTTTCTATGAAACCCCTGACACAGGTGAACATTTTAGTGTCAAAGAGCATTTATGCCCATTTTTTCTGCTACTGCCAGGCAAAACTCTGAGCAAACACTTGTGATGCTCAGAGGATTTGCAGTAATGAGCACCCACTGAAAATGGCAGAGACAGTAAAAAATCTGCACTGCAGCTAAGGCTCTGCTAATTTGTAAATCTTCACAGATTTACAGAAGAGAAAGTACAGCTGACTGACCTGAGCTTACAGTCTCTGCTCCCTGTTACATCCTCTGCTTGCAGTTGCCTTTAAATATGTATTGTTTAAAACTTCTTTCTTGTTGCCACCTTATATAATATTCTGTCAATCATTTGCTTTATCCAAAATTTTTATCAGCAAAGATTTTGCATTTATATCCACGGGGTTCATGGAAATTTTTAATAGCACCAGAAGCGCTAAATATTCTTTTACAGTTGCACCAGGAATGATGACTTTCCACTGACACCTGCTACATGAGATCAGTCAGCTTTTAATCCATTGTAGAGTGCTTCTTTTTAATGCAAATGCGATTCAATACATAGTAACCATGCCTAAGAAAAAATGTACTTTATTAAAGAACAAATGTATTGTATCAAGGTAGTTACCATATCAACCAAACTGTAACTCCGCAGAAGAAAATTAGTTTTGTTAGTAATGACCTCTTTCTCATAAAATTATAATTCTTGAATAGGGATACATAATAATTCCTTCCCTGTAATATTTTATTCACTGGCTTCAATATCAAACATTACTTTTTTGTGAGTGAGATCAGGAAAATTGCTCTATACCTATATATATGGACCATTTTTCAATTTCTAATAGTCTTACATTATCAACATTTCAAAGGCCCACAGTTAGAGGGACTAGGAAGCTCTGTGTGGGTAAGTCTGCAGATGACACCAAGCTGAGTGGTGCTGTTGACACACCTGAAGGATGGGACCATCCAGAGGGACCTGGACAAAAGCAGCTCATGGAAACCTCATCAGGTTTAACAAGACCAGGTGCTGGTGCTGTATTGTATTTGCAGGGACCCTTGTGGCAGGCAGGAATGATGAATCTGACTCCATGTTCTCAGAAGGCTAATTTATTACTTTATGATGCTATATTATATTAAAGAATGCTAAACTAAACTGTACTAAAGAATACAGAGAGGACACTTACTCAATGCTAAAAAGATAATAATGAAAACTCGTGACTCTCTCCAGAGTCCCAACACAGCCTGGCCCTGATTGGCCAAAGAGTCAAAACAGCTCACACCAGAATCCAATGAAACAATCACCTGTGGGTAAACAATCTCCACATTCCACATGAGCAAAACAGAGGAGAAGCAGATGAGATAAGAATTGTTTTCCTTTTTCTCTGAGGCTTCTCAGCTGCCCAGGAGAAAACTCCTGAGCGAAGGGATTTTTTTCAGAGAATGTGAATGCCTCAGTGCTGCATTTGGGCTGGGGAAATCCCTGGTATCCATCCAGGCTGGGGAGGGAAGGGGCTGAGAGCAGCCCTGCCCAGAGGGACCTGGGGGTGCAGGTGGGTGAGAGGCTGGGCAGGAGCTGCCCAAGGGCACTGGCAGCCCAGGAACACCCTGTGTCCTCGGTTTGTAAGAGCTTCTTGTTGAAGGAAGCATTTCTGAGAGTAATTTCACTGCAGATCCCCCCTTTCCTGTAAACAAATGTGAGATATGTTTGATGAGGAGGGACTTAAGCCTTCAAACATCATTTTTTTAGAACTTTCCCTATGAAAAAAAAAATCCCAAAGCTCTCAAATATTTCAAAAGCAAGAGACAATATGTCCTACAGAGTACATGTTCTGCAAAGAGATGTGTCAGAAGAATGTGTTGGTTCAGGAACATTCACTAACACTAAAATAACATTAAATAACCTGCTGCAATTAAAATGTAACAATCGGGCTGCAAGTTTGGAAAAGTGATCTGATTGTTTGAGTTTCCTTGCCTCCAAGCCATTTCAAAAGAAATTCAAGGAAATTGGATAGAAAACAAAAGGGAAAATAAAATAGAATGAGAAAGGAGTGGAGAAAAAGCAGATGGGTGGAGAAGGGAGGGAGCGAGGGGAGGGAATGGCAGTATTGTGTCTGCTACAGCAATTTCTGGCCAGAAAGGGTGTGATTCTGCTGCCCCTTAGAGCTTTCTGTAGAGAAACCTTCCCTGTAAAGTGACAAGCACAAATCCCCATTGCCAGCTTTCCATCCTTGTGTCCACAGGACTCTGCTGAAACAGTTTCTTACTTTTCATTTTAATTCTTTCAAGGATAAGCAAGCCCTCAGCTGCCAAGGGCTCCTCTGGGGACTGGTGTAATGAATGCTGAACATGTGTAGCTGTCAAGTTCCACAAGAATAAAGTAGAGAGGTGAGAATGGAAACACAAGAAGGTTAAAGCAAACATTATTTATTATCATGTTTCTTTTTTTTTTTTTTTCTTTACAGACTGATAATTTCAGGATTCCAGAATCTCAGCAGCACCCAGTGCATTGGCAGAGATTCAGACACTGAATCTCCATCATTATTCCATTCCCACAAGAGAAATTCTCTAGTTTCTCTCAAAAGGTGTGATACTCCCAATCCAAATATTTGAGTTGTCTCATCCCCTGACATTGAAGTTTTGCCCCTTGTAATCCTGCCCATGAATAAGGCAATGCAGGGCAAATGCAACCTTCCCTAAAAGTTGTCTCCCAAAACTTTACAGGCAGACAGCCTGGTAAGAAAGAGGAATTTGGGTTGAGTGGGTGGGTTTCATATTCTCATGTAGATAGTATTGCAATTTTTTTCTACATTGAAATAATTTTCCCATTGAAGATTGCACTTGAAGGCAAAGGGGCCTGGTGAGAAAATTTTTACCTAAAGTCAAGAATATTTCATGAAAGTAGTTTCTCAGAGGAGCTTTCCCAGAGCCCATTAGCTCTGTTCTTTAATTACTCAGGCAGTTCTCTGTGCAGCAGCTCCTCCAGCACATTTAATTCCCTGCAGTCAGTTGATGACTCCTATATATAGTACTACCTCTATTTGTTCTTTTCTTTTCTTTTACAGAACATCACACATAGACCATTTTATAGCTTCCAAATTTAAGGGGGTGTTTTTTTCCCCTCACTCTTTTAAAAATGCATCTTTTGAAAGAATGCCTCCACTCTCTGCCCATATTACTGAGTATTTTTGGCAAATGTTTGTTGTCAGATATTCTTTCCCTGAAAGTAATGCAATCCATAAAGTGCCACCCACCATGGAAACAAGTTTATAAGGAAAAATGTGGCTTTTTTTTCAGCTACAGAGGCAGGCAGCCCTGACAGTGCAATGATACTGCAATAGTGTCTGTACTAACATTATAATTTGCAGCAAGGTGTAGGTACAACAGAGCATCACAGCAACTATATGATTACACCTTGCAGTTTAATGCCTTGTGCAACTCTCTTTTCCTTTCTGAAATCACACTGAATCTTCACACCGTGGGGTTTGAAGTCCATCAGTGCCAGGAAAATCACTTCTTTGACGCTGTTGATTCTCTCTTTTTTCCTTCAGATAATGCCTGCATTGATGCTGGATGAGGTTTCCGTATTTGCTCTCACACAAAGGCTGTCTGTCACTACAGTGATAGAATCAGAGCATCCTGGAGTGCTTTGGGCTGGAAGGGACCTTAAACCCTCTGTTTCCAACCCCTCTGCCATGGGCAAGGACACCTTTCACTAGACCAAGTTTCACAGGGCCCCATCCAACCTGGCCTTGAACATTTCCAGGGATCCAGCATCCACAGCTTCTCTAGCTAACATGTTCCAGTACCTCACCACCCTCACAGTGAAGAATTTCTCCATGATATCTAATATAAACCTGTCCTCTTCCAATTTAAAACCATTACCCTTTTTCTATCATTACAAACCCTTGCCAAAAAACCCTCTCCAGCTCTCTTGTAGAGCTCATGAATGCTGATGGTGAAATGAAAAGGGAATAGCAAGCCCTCACCACTGCACAGCTTTCAGGTGGAGAAAACACAGCCACAGCCCACCCTACTCCTCATAAGTCTGTCATAGATTTCCACTAAAACATTATTCTGAAAATGCACCAGTACCCAGCTGAGCTGCTCCCCAGGCTCCCCTGTCTGCTGAGAAATTCACAAGTGACTTCAGTGGGACTTTGGGGATCTGTTTCCACAGGGTTGCCTCCCCTTTTCCAGCACAGTAGCCAGAAAAAGTGAATTTCTGTGTGACCATCCATTCAGTGCTGGCACTGCTCAGCAGATGGTGTGTTGCACACAGAGAGTAAGCAAAATCACTGCAGGGCATTATACCCCAGACAGCTCCCATGCAACACTCATTTAAGGTCCTAGGCAAGAGGACACTCTTCTTTGAAAGGCTCTTTCTATAGAATGGAGAAGCAGGGCTCCTTCAAAGAGCAATTCAGAGCAGAAACCCAATTTAGGTACCCTGATGTAGCCCTGAAAAAGCCACTTTCTTCCCATTGTTTCTAGAGGAATTCTAGGAACACACAGTTCCCAAATTAGATATCTATCAAAGGCACAAGAGTTACATCCACCCAATTAAAACAAGCATGGTTGGGTGCATTCCTGGGCACTGAGGCCAAGGCATGTTCAAGCCCCTATCTATGCTAGCAAATGGTCTTAGCCTCCAAAACAAAAGGGCTGCTGACCAGGAACACTCCCTGGAATGTTGGAAGTACCCATCTGGAGCCCAGAAATGTTCCAGTGCAGTGTCAGCTTGCCTGGGGAGAAAGGTGCCAAACCCCAGGGCAGAGGAGGGCATTCCACTGCCCAGGAATGCTTCTGGCCACATTTACAGTTACTAGTTCAGATATAGCCCATAAAATTCATCCTTTGCTAACAGTTCTTTAACACAGATCAAAAGCAACGATGCTAAATTGATTTTATGGTCACAGGCCACCAATCCTGAAATGCATTCAGTGCAAATGGGAAAGTGGGAAGGGGGCTGCATGCACAGCAAAGCAATACAGTATCCTGTTTAAATAGGGACAGCAGGAATGCAGGGAGTTCTGGCATTTGCAAAGCACTTGAAGTCCTTTTGAAGGTGAAAAAGTAAATTTAATTTAAAAGGTTAATTTCTTCTCCTACAGTTTTCTTCCTGTCCTGTCTCACTTACACTGGAGCTTTACATCAGAGATGTGACAAATACTGTTTTCCCCACAATGTGGCAGGCTGCACTGTGCATTTATACCATCTTCTCATCCTGAATCCAAGCATCTCTCTCTTCTTGTGTTACTATCGATTGCCTTTTTTATTTTTCCTTTTTCTTTGCCCTGTGATCTGGAACTTGATTCCAAAAGAGACAATGCTCCCAGAGGTGCTGCCACCCCAACAGCACACAAGAAGTGACAATTACACACCTGCACCAGCACAGGGAATCCTTTACAGCCCATCAGCCCCCATGTCTAGGCTGACCCCATAATCCAACCATAATTTCAGCTTCAGATGCTCTTTAAAATTTTCTAGAGAAGTTCCTGAATCTTGGTGAGGACTCATCTTTCCAAAGGATACCTGCACCTCAGGATGCCCAGAGAACCTCTCCCTCTCTGATGCACCCACACAAATGTTGGAAACTCCTGGTATGACTGGCAGCAGAAGTATATTGTCAAGAGGACTGATGCAATTAGCACCATTTAAGTGAGCAGCATACAGAATTAATTTGCACATGCTCCCACAGGGAATAAGTGGCACTCTGGGAGCTATGAAAATAGCATCAGGCCTTGGCACTTCCAAGCTAATTTGCTTGTGTCTGCCCCTAAATAAACACAGAGACTGTGTGCCAAGGAGCTTGTCAGCAAACAGCACAAGGTTTTGAGGAAAGCAATTAGCAGCTGCTCTCCATCCAGGCCAGGAGCTGATTGCTGCTCTGGGACGCGAGTCCACCTCCTTCTCTCCTTTTGGGAAAGAGGTGAAGCTTCAGCATGCTAAGTGTCCTTGATTGGAGCGAGCCACCAATTCTCCTGAGGGGCCAGCCATTGCCTTAGCAGATGAATTGCCATGAGCATGTCTTCATGCTAATGATCCATAAAATATTTAACAGGATGACAGTGTGGAGTTGAACTAGAGCACGCCCTCCAGGAGCCAACAGCCACAGCAGCAAGCCCTGCCCCAGGGGCTGCTCTATTGGCACACATGGAATATGTCACTCCTGATGCAGCTGCTGGGCTCTTTGGCACAATTTTAGGTGTTTGCTGCCTGTACCTCAGAGGCTGGAGAGAACAGGGTGCTGCAAGGCTAAAAGGGTTTCCTGCTTGGCCTTTGTCCCAGATGAAGACCAAAGATCAAAGATACAGCTCACCTGGCTGTGGGGAGACACAGCCACCCCACCTGCCAAAGTGAGGATGCCAAGAGTGCAGAAAGAAGGGATCAGCACAAAGGGCCTCTCTAGGGGTGCAGATGGGAATGAGCAGCCTGTGGATGGAGCAGAAAGCCTGTGGATGGAGCAGAAAGCACTCCAGGTGGATTGTCTCACCTGCCCACCATCTCAGAGCCAGGCATAAAAAATTCCATCATTCTCTCTCCCCTTCTTACTCATTAAGGTTTAGAAAATAGAGTTTTTATATTCTTGGATTTTGCACCGTTGGACATGAATCAATTCCAATATCCACCTGTCTAATAAACAATGAGATTTCCATGGTGTGTAAGAAGACCCAAGGTAAAACATCTGTGCTTTACACTCCTTTAAATACTTATAAAGATCAGTACCACACATGCAAATGTTGGTTGTAGAAACAGGAGAAGCATCTCACAAACTCATGCAGATCTCTCTTATGTTTTTCTCCTGTGCTAAGTGATATAGAAGCAAAATTCTGCCAGCAGCAAATTTCACAACAGGGAGCTGGTAGCAGCAGTAGCAAAAAATGCAAAATCTCTTACAGCAATGACTGATTTTAGGATGGACTCAAACATTGTAAAATGCTATCAACATATGAGAGGTGGGGGTTTTTATTTGGTTTTTAAATAGCAATTCTGTGTTAGTCCTGTAATTGAAACAACTGGGATGATTAAAAATAAACTCAGTGTGAAGCTCCAGTAGGTTGGTTCTCACTGAATAGGAACAATACAGAATTTCTGCTATAAAACCCCATCAATCTCACTTGCACTGGGCATTCACCAAAGGCACATTCCCCAGATGAGCCCAGTGGAGCAGTGCAGCTACAGATCTGCTGAAGCCATCAGTTCCCACTGCTGGCTGGAGGGACAAGACAGTCTGTCCATTATCCTCCCATGTGCCACAACACGGAGACAAGAGCGTGGACTCTCCTCATCTGAGCACTGCCAGAAAGCTGAGATGCCAAGTCACAGTTTATAATTGATTAAAAAAAAAAAAAAAAAAAGCAAATCCTGGGCAGACCATAAATGTTATTTTATTTGTTAAATTTCTGTAAAAGCAATTACTTGTCCAGAATAATAACGAGAAATCCAGGTAAGGCATTCTGTTCCCTCACAGGAGTTCCAAAAGTGAATTAATTAGAAGCAACTTGTTTCAAAGCTCTTGGCTTTTCAGCAGATCAATAAATATACACTAGCTGTTCTCAAATAACTTCTGAGAGAGAAATACAGCTCAAGGATGAGTTTAAGAGGGCTCTGACTGCCATTACTCTTCTGGTGTAATTATACAACTGCAAATTGAACAGTATCTTCTTCCATGTGGATATTTCTGGGGGCTGCTCGAACTGTGGCTTTGGGACTCTGACCAGCAGCAGTATAAATATATCATAAGAGGAAAGCAAAAAAAATTCTGTATAAATACAAGACATGACTCTGGCTAAGAGTTTGGTGTTGTTTTGTAAAGAATTGTAGCATCACCTTTGCAAAATGTAGAGGGTTTAAGAAAAGTCAGTGACTTTAGTTTCCTCTTAGAAGAAACCAGGGTTAATATCACACCCTGGCTACAGGATGGTATTTTATGAATGCAGACTCAGACTGTGGACTGGTTGCTGTCCACATCCTGCTGAATTTGGCCTTTCCTGGGCAGGGCATGGAACTGGCTGCACAGAGGCAGAAGGTAGTGGCAGGCACGCCAAGACCAGCCAGAGAAAGCAGTGGGACACTTCTGTGGTGCTGCAGCTCTTCAGAAGAGATCCTTCAAGAGGAAGACATCCATCTGATAATCTTCATGAGGTTAAACCTTGGGGACACCATTGGAAACAGGCTGAGGATGAGTGAGCATGTGGGAAAAAGGACTTGTCCAGGATCAGATGCCACCACAAGCTGCTGGCTCTCAGAGCTCCCTCTCTGCCTTCCAGGGTGCTACAGAGTCCATCAGGAAAAAGAAATTACTCAAAATGAGTGAAGGATGGCAGGAGCAAGCTCAGTGTTCACTTCTTTACCTCCAAAGAGTTTAAACAGACCACTGATATCTGCAAAGGTCTTAACGGATTTAGAGACCTTTAGGAGCCTATCTGGGTTTTTCAGCTTTCAGACACACCTAAAATTGCCAGGTTGAAAGCACTAGGTTCACTTCTGACTTAAATTTTGAAAGATAATTTCAGTCCTTATGTTAATTTTATCCAAACAGCCTGATTCACCTGCCAGTTCCAAACATTCCACCAGGCCCAAACTTTCTAAGGAGGTTTGCATAAGATCTGGGTGCTTCCTTCCCATGGGCACTTCAACAATCTCTCCTCAGAAGCCTAAAAGCAGCCAAAAGAAAAGCAACTTAACCAGAAGTGGTTTTGAGGGCATCTGCCCCCTCCACACTCTGCTAAACAAAGGATGTGAGAAGTGGAGCCTGGAAAATAAGGATTTTTGAGCAATAAATAAAAGCAGGCACAACCTGGGCTATGTTCTCTAGCGAGGTGCACATAGTTCAAATGCCAATTTCCCCTTTCTTTCCCCCTGACAGAGTTTTCCCTGCTCAAAAATGTCAACCACTCATTTTTAAGGAGGTCTAAGAAGATATTTTAGACAAGACAGTTGTGCAAGAAGGGAAAAGGGAAAGAACCAACCCAAGCACAAAAAAGAAAGGAGTCAAGAGGGAGGAAGCACATGGATATCAACCAGCATCTATAGCCCTGCCACCTCTGAGTACTGAGATCTTCAATCCCCACTAAAAGCTTATCTGTGCCAGAAAAAAACCCATTTATCAAGCCCTCTGCACTAATACAGGGCTGCCACACTGTGTAATACACCTGTGCTGTCTTATTCACGTACCTGGAATCAGATTGTGCTGTTGTTGTGCCAGTCTGTGCCAGCAGCACAGCCCAAGCCTCCCCACAGGCATGGCAGGATGAGTTAATGCTGTAAAACTTTCAGCTGCACAGCCACAAAAGGGACATCCCAGCATGAGAGAATCTCTGTTTCCAGAGGACCTGCAAAGTCAGCCCAGTGGTACCTGTTCCCATTGTCCCTCTCCAGGGAGCTGAGCACACTGACTCTCCAAAGGGGAACATGGTTTGCATTGATTTTTTTAAAACATATTAAGTAATTGATATTTTGAACCAAAACCAGTTCTCCACTTCAAAAAAAAAACAAAACCAAAACCAAAAAACCCCCAAGTTTAAAATAAAGCATTTTAATAGCTACAAAGATTTTTTCCCAATCCTTCTTCCATGATCAAAAACTCATCTAAATTGGTTTTGCCCAGAAGTTTTGATCTTGATGAATTAGTGTTTTCCCTATGACAGGCATTTAATTAAGAGATCCCAAATCAATTCTGAGAGGTTTCTTTTCCTACAAAACACAGTGTCTGCTGTCCCATGCACCTAGGGGTATATGGTGTGGGAGGGGATAATTTTACCTGCCATCATCTAGGAATGAGAGATTTGGAATTGACATTTCAATCTGAAATAAAATGAAATGTTGCAGGCAGAAGTACAATGCATTAGCCCAAGAGCTTCTGATGAGTCCTGAAGGACAACATTCAGCATGGTGCCCATTGTGCATGCACCTCTCCAGCCTGAGAAGGAAAGGGGTTTCAGAAAAATTCTTGTGGCCTCAGGAAAGGAGATTTGCTGTATTGTATCAGGCGCCTCAGCAGCAGTTCAGCAAGTTTTTTGTGCTCCCCACAAGGTGTTTTTCAGGGTCACTAAACATTTTAAAGCACGTCCAACAGGCTTGAGTTTTTTAATTTTTTTTTTTATTTACACATCCCTAAATTTTTCCAAGGATCTCTGAGACCTGCCTTTCAAATTTAGGCCAAAGACCAATTCATTTCTTTCCTCTTGGAGTTTTTTTTCCTTTCTAAGTGATGCTTCTGCAGAGGATATGCTGGGAATTGCTGCATCAGGTGGGGCTGCACAGATGGGAAGGGGAATTTCACACTCAGTTCTGCATCCTCAGACTGCATCACTTGGTGTGGGGATCCACAAGGATTCTCTCCAGCACAGCCACTTTGGGAGTTTCACCTTTGCTCAGTGCCAAAGTGAAGATGCTCTCATTGCACCAAAGAGCCACACAGGCACTGAGGACCAGCCAGACTCTACTTCTTTAATGTTTTTTTAACCCTGTTCTTTAGAAGAACTGAATCACAGAATCATTAAGATTGTTAAAGAACTCCAAGATCATGGACTCCAACATTTTAACCACCATGTCCATTAAACCATATCAGAGTCCACTCATTTTTTTAAAATTTCCAGGGATGGTGACTCCACCCCTTCCCTGGGAAGTCTGTTCCAATTCTCAAACAGTCAGTGGATAATGTTTTCCTAATATCCAACCTATTTTCTTAGGTAATCCTCTCCTTTTCTGCATTGTCAGAAAGGTAGATTACAACCTGTATAGTTGATGTCTCAAAAAGTAATTCTTGGAGCTTTTTAACAGTTATTTCCCAGACTTTATAAGGGAATGTGTTGGGCACAAAGCAAAGTAAAAGCAGGGCCAGAGCTTGGCTGGGACATCCATGTGTCTCTGCACACAAAGAGAGAACAGCCAGGAGGGCTCACAACACCCAGTAAAGGACAGGTCAACCAGCTTTGGTTTTTTTATCAGGGAGAACTAGAGAAAATCAACCCTGCAAGGTAATTTCCAGGTGCCCATAAGATCCAGAGGCAATGGAGAAGGTGTGGGTGCATGCATAGTTAGACATCTGTGCAACTACTGAGCAATCAGAGCTGTTATTTCATCTGGATTACAGATTCCGTCCCTCAAGGAGGATGGAAAAATGACATTCCAGCTCTACTTCTTGGGGAAGTTGCCTATTCAGCAAGGTTTGACTTGCAGTTCTATGTTATCCATGGAGAGGGAGAACTGGAGGAGGAGTAAATGTTTTCATAGGAACTGCAATCCCAAGGAAGGTCCCTGCTGCCTTTAGCTGCTCCTCCCCTCACAGAGACTTGAGCCTATAAGTGAATGTGGTGAAGGTTTGTACAAGTTTATCTGACCTGGCTTGCTGAGGTACTGACTTTGGGAATGGATATTTTAGGTGCTGACCTGAAGAAGAAATTGTTTCTAGGTGAGGACCATGGGAGAAGGAGTTTGCACTTTCAGAACTGTGTCAGGGCACGTGCTGGGCTGGGACTTTCTGTGTGAAGGAAGGAACAGCAAAGTCTGCTGTAAGAAAATGGCTAGACACATTAAAGATTTTCATTAGCACTTTCTGATAAGATTATAAATATTCTGTATAATTACCATTAGCTAGAGTGTCCAAAAGCCTAAAGTGGCAAGACTGCAAGTCCATTATAAAAATTATGCAGAACCCGCATGAGAGGGGAAAGCAGAAGACGGAAAAACAGAGCTGAGGAAGTTAATCCATTTCTTAAAAGAACCTTTTAATAACTCTAAAACACACTGCACAAGCCCCAGTGTGGACCAGTTGGCCCCTTGCCACCTTCTCCTCCGGGGCAGTGGAAATGGGATCCATCAGCTCAGCAAATCCCGCCGGCAAACAAAGGCCCCACTGCCAAGATCTGCTGGCACCGGTGCCATTCCCACGCATCACCCTCATCCCCTCCAGGGAGCAGGGCTGCCTTTGACACTTCCAGCCCCAGTGTCCCTGCCTGGCACCAGCACCCCAAGCTTTGTCCTTTTCCCCTCCCCATTTCCCCTGGGTCTTTGGGAGGCCTGGGCTGCATCCAAGGGGTTCCCCCGCACACTGAGCCGACCTCATTGTGCTCTGCCCCAGTGAGCACAACTAATAACCACGGTTTGCCTGCTTTAATTGAGGCTCTGAATAACTGGGAGCAAGGACCCACCCCTCCAACAAAGGCAGAGCTCCCCTCGCCACGGAGCACAGCTGCCACTCACGCTGCTCTGCGCTGGGATGCCACAAAAGCTGAGCTGTCCTGCATGGAAAGCAGCCACCACAAAACCCAGCCATGAGCAAACGGGGGCCAGCATGAATTCCAGGAAAGTCCCCACGGCAGAGAGCATGTCCAGCCCTCTGTGCCCCACGCTTGCTGAGCACCAGAAGCTTGGTGAAATTATTTTGCCCTGCAACAGGTTTTTTTAAGAGGCTGTGGAAGCTCAGAGGAATGACATACATGCTGGTGATGAAAATTACCATGGAGGGTGTTTTTCAGCTCAGAATACAAAACAGATTGGCTTTTCTGCAGGCACTGGTAAGAAAAATACTAATTAGTACAAAGTATGGTGACAGGCCAACTCTCTTGCTTAGTTGCTCATTCATTAAAGTGAAATTAATCTGATTTTAGATCAATGTAAATGAGTGAGGAATGTAGCTGGGTGTTTTGTTTTGTGTACACCCATTTGCTGCTGTTTCTGATCACAAAGAAACAAAGCTAAAAGCACAGCACAGGACACCCCAAAGTCAGCTCTGTCCCTAATGACCAAGACCTGCTATCAAACAAATGTGTCCTATTACAGCTGCAAGCCCCCAAAACTCAATCTGAGCTTGTGAAGCCAGTCAGGTGAACAGAGATAAATCTGGATAAATCACACAGAAGTAAAAGCAGAAAGCAGGAAAGGCAGCTGCCTCAAGTTCCCTATGTGGTGAGGTCAAGGACAGCCATGGCTTGGTAGGCAGAGAAAAACCTTCACATACAAGAAATCTGGAAAGGAACTCTATACAGGGGCAGGTAGTGACAGGCCATGGGGAAAAGGCTTCAAACTGAAATTTAGACTAGATATGACAATTTGGAAGAAATCCTTTATTATAAAGGTGATGAGGCATTAGTACAGGCTGCCCAGAAAACTTGTGGCTGCCCCATCCCTGGAAGTGTTCAAGGCCAGGTGGGATAGGGCTTGGAGAAACCTGATTGACTCAAAGGTGTCTCTAGCCCTAGCAGGGGGTTAGAACTAGATGATCTTTTAATTTCTCCTCCAACCAAAACAATTCAGTGAATCTCTGACTCTGTGATCACATTCTTGGCTTTGGCTTTGAGGTCAGAACTTTATTTCACTGAGCTTCCCATCCCAGCAACATCTCAGATGAGATTTCACAGGTCACTGTACCAAACCCCTAATTCACACAGGAAAAAAAAAACCACCATGAAGAATGTGATTTGCCTAAGAACTACTTACGAACATGATAGCTGTGCCACTACACAAAAACTGGCAACAGCATTTATGACTAGCTGAGGAAACTCCCTCCCACCCCAAAATAGTGTAGTATGGACCAATGCTTCCCCATTCAAACATCCTGTCTGCTTCACAATACTCAGCACTTCCATATCTCTATACAAACCAAACTCATTGTTGTGCCAGGAGGGCAGGAAGGCAGAGCCAAACTATTCTCCCTACTCCCATCCACCCAAAATTGGGATGCCACATTCCCAGTGCCCATTAGGGAAAGGCTTCTGGCCTGGGACTCTGCTATCCCCTGAACCATGTCAGGTCATTGTTTAGAAAAAGCTCATTAGCACAGAGTGAACCCATCCCACCAAGTGTCCCATGGGCTGTGGTGGGACAGTGCCAGGGCCCAGGACTTTCACTGGCAGTGGTGTGGTTTCCAAGGGCCTGTGCTGACACAGGACATCCCTCTGGGTGGCATTTCTCCTGGCTGCACTGTGTGTGCACATGAAGAGTCGGGTCCTCCGTCACTGCTGCTCAGCACAAGCATCCACAGAGATAGCTGAGGTGTTCAAAGAGGTTCCTTCCATCCCAGAGCTCACATGGAGATATCCAGAACCAGCAGATATTTGGCTGAGTTACTCAAGTTTTGATTACAGAGTTGCTGGAGCATGTCCAGAGAAGGGCAGTGAAGCTGGGGAAGGGTCTGGAGCACAAGTCTGATAAAAAACAGCTGAGGGAGCTGGGGCTGTTCAGCCTGGAGAAAGGAGGCTCAGGGAGGTCTTATCACTCTCTGAAACTCCCTGAAAGGAGGTTGTGGCCAGGTGGGGGTGGGCCTCTTCTCCCAAGTAACAAGCAAAGAGGACAAGAGGAAATGGGCTCAAGTTGCACCAGGGATTGGATATTGTGAATAATTTCTTCACTGAGGAGGTGGTCAAGCATTGGAACAGGCTGCTGAGGGAAATGGT
Source organism: Emberiza elegans (assembly GCA_024865655.1). Lineage (NCBI taxonomy): Eukaryota > Metazoa > Chordata > Aves > Passeriformes > Fringillidae > Emberiza > Emberiza elegans. Next base: position 6,283,011 of record JALJVW010000084.1, on the reverse strand, counting down.
GGAATCATCATCCCTGGAAGCACGCAAAAAATGTGTAGATGTGGCACTGAGGGACAAGGTTTGGTGATGGCCATGGCAGTGATAGGTTGAGAGTTGAACTCAGTGATCTCGGGAGGTCTTTTCTCACTTTGATAATTTTGTGATTCCATGATAACAGTGGAGCACAAAGAAAACAAGAATGTACCAGTGGTCGCTCATAACACTGGTAGTTTCAGCTTCACAGGTGTTGCCTTAAGCTGCCTTAAGATCACAGTGGTGGCTGTTGTGGCCAGAATGCCTTCCAGATGACAGTGCCTGCATCTTACAAAGGCCCACACAGGTGCATTTCTTTGGGCAGGACATGATTTTATATGGTGTTACAGAAAGAGGGAATTTTCATATGAGATAAGAAGTAAGACAATGAAACCCTGAGCCCTTTTAATAGTTAGACTTGATCCATCCTGGATCTGTTTCTTCCCAGCCATTCACAAGCCATCACATCATTAGCTTCTCACAGAACTGACTGTCTCCATAATGATCCAAGGGCAGCTTCTCTTGAATTGCTCCCCACTGCCTCTCTGGGAAGCAGATGGGCTGGGGAGAGTGACACAGACCCGGTGCTCCTGCTGGGACATTGACAACTTGTTCCCTGCAGCGATCACCACCATCAGTGTCTGACCCCTTTCCCTGGAAAGTGTTGGATATGTGGTGTTGTTTTCTGTGCCCATAACTGACTCGGGATTAGTTACTGACAAACAGCTTGGCAGCCTTCCAGGCCACCACACAAGAAAATCACTCTATTGCCTTATGGCCAGACAAAGTTTACAGTTTGTCTCTAATCACCTCCATTAGAGCACAGTTTGCCTTCTAATCAAAGGCCACGTTTTCCATCTTATTTTTCTTCCCATCTTCCACCCATGCCAGGACCAAGATGCTGCACACATTCCTATATATGAGGACACTTAGAGATTAAAATATCCTTCCTCCAAGGTCTGAAAGCTCAGAGTTTAATAGAGAGGTTCTGGTAGATTTTCTGCTGGGAGAGAGCACAAGGAAAATATATTGGTGATCTCCTCAACAAAGCTTGTTTTCCATCTGTCTGCCAGACTCACAAATTTTACATCTACAGAAAACTATGGCCAGCGTCAAGGCCTCTTGCACACGACATCAGACATCTCATATTCCACAGCAATATCTGCTCTTTTGGAAAATAATCTTTCCTTTCTCAGAATAAAATGCTGTTAAGGCCAGCAGTTTGAGGCTGAGATGAACAAGACTTCATCTCTTGAAAAGGCATCAGCCTGCATTTTAAAGAAGTCAGAGCACACTATTCCAGCCCCATAGGTGATCTTGTTTCAGGCATTAACTATGCTCAGTTAGAAAAAAATGAATCTTACATGTCCCTTAAGAAGCAGCTTCTAGTTTCCACTTTTGTCTTGCTGATGGGATTCAGACAATCAGTGCAAACAAATTTTAGCACTGATGATGTGCCTTCTATTTCCATGTTTCCATACTTTCCAAAAGCAAGATGAGTACTGATGGTCGTATCTCATCATATATTCTTCCACAGGTGGTTTGGGAGTTTTGATCATTACCAATGTCAGAATTTAATACAACATAAATTTTCTTAGTCACTGCAGGGTTATGTACAAGTCCAAATAAAAGAGTAATTTAAAGATAAGATTCAGCGTCATGATTCTCTTGACATCTTGCACAAATACTGAGCAAGCCCAAGCTTCCATCACACCTCTGCCCAGACAAAAATAAAGCTGCACATGTACATCCAATCTATTATTTGCATTAACCTCTTTATATATGTAGATAGGACATCCACCTGTGGGAGCAAGTCTAAGAGTTAGCCACCAAGTTGATTAGAGGGATGGAACATCTCTCCTATGCAGAAAGGTGGAGAGAATTTGGATTCTTCAGGAGGTAAAGAGAAAGCTTTAGAGTGACCTGACTGCAGCCTTTCAACACCTGAGAGATGGACAGAGACTTTTTACAAGAACCTGGAGGGACAGAACAAAGGGGAATGGCTTCAAACTGAAAGACAGTATCTTTAGGTTAGATATTAGAAATATTATTTTTTTCATAAAGGTCGTGAAGCACTGAGACAAGCTGACCAGAGGGGTTTTGGATGCCATGCCCCATCCCTCTCAGAGTGTAAGGCTGGGCTGGATGGAGCTCTAAGAACCTGATCCAGTGAAAGATATCCTTGTCCACAGCAGGAAGTTGGAAATAGATGATCTTTAATATCCCTTCCAATCCATTCCATATTTCTATAATAAACTTCTAAATGTAATTGCTTTTGAGTTAATGTTGCCATGGTGTACTTCACTAGAACCACACCTGAGCTGGCTCCTTTTAACCCAGAGAGGATCCAACATCTGGAATTCATCACTTTATTTCCACCTTCATTAATAAGAGCTGGCATAGCAGAATGAGTGAATCCAGCGGGGAAGGTTAAATGCTGCTTGGCAGACTCACAGGGGAGTAAGCATTATATTGTTCCCCTTGGTGAAAGTCAACATTAAACAATTTTTCATGCTATCACCCTAGCAGAGCTCTTCCTCACCTACTAACCCAGAAGTGCAGGGAGAATCAAACTTAGCATCCAGCCTGGAATTCCAGATGAAAGGGAAATGAAAAAATCAGCCCAAGAGCAGGAAAACACAAAGGCAATGTTTTCTCTATACTGGCTTCAGCTGCTTTTTCATGGGTCCCACCAACTCTAGGAAAATCATCAACATGTCAAAAAAAAACCAACCCAAACCACCAAAAACCCAACAAAACCAGAAATTACTATATAAGTATAGATTCATTGCAGATCTATGTCCTTACTCTCCACTTTCCCATTCAAAATTATATAATTAAACATGTACTGATTTAATGAAAACTCAGTCTGTACTATTCTGAAATTAGGACACTCACCTCCCCCCATGGGAGTACAGATCCACCCAGCATGAATAGCATGTTTATCCACCCCTGTGGTTTCCATTCCTGAGATTGTATTTGTGTTAACTGAGAGAAAATCATTCACTTTCAGTTATATATATGGATGTGTGTGCATATGCATACATTAAAAAAAAAAAAAAAGGTGGATGCTATAAAAAGAAGTGAGTCCAGAAGAGAAGACAGTAAAGGATGTCTGTACTCCAAAAGAGGCTTATTTAAAGGATAGATTGTGGGATGCTTGAGTCCATGGGAGTTGTGGAGTCCCTCATCAGTGGCCATTCTTCACCAGAAATCCACAATATGATGAGCAGCCAGCCCCTTACCCTTAGTGGCTTGAAAACCACTTCATCCCCTGCTCAGTTTGAACCCACATCCAGCTGCAGGAGAAAAGTCACAAACCCCTGGGACAAAGCAATGAAGGGCAGAGGGCCCTTGGTGCCTTCAGTTCTGTGCTCTGGTGATAGCAGGTTACTTGGGAGCTTATTCTGTGAAAACACAGACAAAACAACCTCTGTGACTATGAACTTACTGACATCAATTTACTTCCTCCCCTTGGCATTTCTCCCTCTCCCTCCACCACAGAGTTACGGGCAGAAAACACTTTTCCTGAAAAGCTGTTCTTCTCCTGTGCATTTTGTGGTGAAGGGGAGACAATTATTGAGCAGAAAAAAGGAAAGAACAGAAGATGAAAGGGTCAGCCTTGCACAATTACAGCCTCAAGCTCTCCTGCACCGTTCCTGAGCTGCACCAGCACAGCCTCAGCCTGGCCCCATGCTGGAGGTGCCTCTCAGGGAGCAGTGAACACCCATGAGCAGAAACACCATCCAGAACCCTGCAGGGCCAGGCCAGGTCCATCCTGAGAGCTGGGCTGTGCTGAGCACAGGAGAAAGGTGTAGGGACACCCCCAACCCCAGCCCTGTCCCCACAGGTAAAACCTCTGCAAACAGCCAGCAGTGAGGCACCATCTGCTAAGAGTTTCTGCAGTTGTTTCTCACACCTTCCCTGCTGGGAGGACAGGAGTTCTTCTAGGACTAAGAGTTGGATCTCTGTGACCCAAAGGGCATCTTCGTTGTACTTGAGTGCATCAAACCTCTCATGGAAAATCTTCAGAGCACCCCACAAGGAAAGGATTTGCACCATAGGTAAATCTGCTCAGCCAAGGTTTATTTCTGAGGTCTTTTAATGCCCTTCTGTGTAAGCTTAAGAAAACCTTTGGATTCACTAGAAATAATGTATGCAAATAGCTGTACAAAGTCGTGACAAGTCAGTCTAATACTTTCTCAGGTGTTTGGTTAATTAAACATTTATTATCTGGCACCCTAGTAGTTTGTGGAAAATAATTAACAGTGTTATATATTACTGAGCATAAATACGGAGGAGTGAAAATACTCTATGCTCAAAAATAGAAATCAATGCTTTAGTTATAAGACAAACTAAGGAACCTAAAAAAAAAAAAAAAAAAGAAAGAAACAACCTTCTCTAGGATCTGAACAAGGAAGAATTTTCTTGACCCTGTGAGAGTGAGAGATATTTTTCAACATTTCAGTAGCACCTAACATTTTATGGTCAAGGCATGCGCCCACAGAAATCAAAGTAAAAAGCTGAGAGACTTTTCTGTATTACAGGCCCCCTAGAACAAATAAAAATATCGACCTCCAAAGCCAAATGACTTATAATCAACTCAAAAATAGTTTGCAGAGGTGAATGTGGTGGGAGGGTGTAGCAACCCATCCACTAATTCCATTTATTTACCGTTCCTATTCTGCTTTCTTGTGCTGTCAGCAAGCACACAGGACAGTATTTTTAACAAAATAATAGTATGCAAAAGGATTTACGATGAAAAAAACATCCCACCCACTGGGATAAACTCCTAATTATAGATGATAAAAATCCTTGATTCTGAGCCAGTCATACATTAAAGAGATTCCTGTGTACCATCTTACACCGTGTGAAGCCACAGTGTCTTACAGCTTGTAAAGCTGTGAGCACGTAAATACTCAGCTGGTGATAAATAAATTATAAATATAATATTAGTGCAGGAAATTAATTCTTCAGGATATTATAAAGGTCACTACAAGAACAGTTTATCAGGCAGGTAAATTAGACAGGCATCTGCTTCTATGCTTGCTAGCAGGAATCAGAACAGCCAGTGTAAATTATGTTGAATTTTGAAAGATTTGCAGCTCTGTAAATGTTACACTTGTCCTTAAACATCTTTGTCAAAAATCAACATGCATGATTCACTATTCCAGCACAGAGCTCTGATAGCTTGGAGGAACAGTTAGCAGATACATCCCTGAATAAACTAACACAGTAAATTTTCTGGTACATTTTGTTTTATTTCATGAGTATTAGGCACTCAGAATTCAAATAAGACTCATATCCTATTCATTACAAGATGATAACTTCCTTCTATTTTGATACTCTCTTGCCCTTTTCACTAGAACCATGAGCTCCAATAGATCCAGAGGTGTAGAAGTAGGATTATTTCTCTGGAGTGAGAGTGGTGATTGCAGGTTGTCAATAAGCTTGACTAGGGAAGGAACATTGTGGCCAGCACCTGCCCTCTTGCAAAACTCCTGGGGCTGGACACTGCCAAAATATTTAGGGAAATATGGTGTCAGGAACTGAAAAAAATAGATTTTCAGTTTCCTAGTCTAGACACCAAAGTGACCTTTCCAAAGTGCCTGATCAGTGTGCTGCACCAGAGAGCACTGAGACCTTCAGGAATCTGCGACTCAAAGGCTGCTCTGGATCATTTTGGTCCCTGTAGGATTTTTAGTCCTGAGCACATCCCTTCTCTAACATGATCCTTCTTACATGTGTTATGTTTATATACAAGCCAAAATATTTGAGACAATTCCATCCAATGCTGTATTTCATCAGGAAGGCCCTGCTCAACAATAACAAAAACATCTCTACATTTTCAATGCTGTGTTCAGTAGAAATATAAAGCATATCTCCATACCAGCCACCATGAAAAAGATTAACTCCATCCCAGCCAGGGCCAGCACTCTACTGCAGAGGTGCCATTTACGTGGACACTTCTGCAAAAGGCGCTCAGAGTGAATTCAATGAAAGTTTGAATAAATCATAGAGTCATAGAATGGTTTGGTTTGGAAGGGACCTTAAATGATCATTCAGCTCCAAAACTGCCATGGGCAGGGACACCTTCTGCTACACCAAAGTCCTGGTCCATTGGAACTTGTTCCAGTGCCTCACCACCCTCAAAATATTTCTTCCTACTATCTAATCTAGATTCAATCTCTTTCAGTTTAAAGCCATTTCTGTTTTTTCTATCTGATAAGAAGGATTGTTTAATTACCTTAACCCATACTCAGAACCCCACTGGCTCAAAGTCAGTTTTTCAATGCCATTCATAGCAGGATGAATTTATCACAGCAGTTCTTCCACTGGGTTTGTTCACCAGATCCTCCAACTGAATTTTTAGCTTGTCTCTATGGGAAGACAACCAGGATGCACAAGCAACATGGGTTTGGTTTACATTCAAGCTGGTCTGAGCTGGCATCCTTCCCATTTTGGTTCCAGTAAAGCACAGTCTGGTTTGGGGTCTGACTTTGTTACAGTGAGAACTGGAAAGATCATTAAGCACGAGTGGATTCACGCTTCAGTTAACAACAACAACAACAAAGCTATTAGCAACAAAGGTATCTTTCAATAATAGCCATTTAAAAAGCTGTCTCTGTTACTCTTAATTGTATTGCAGTCATTATTTGTTTTTTAAAGTATTATCTGCTTGCTATAAATGAGTCAACAGACTGCAGCAGGTAATGTCGCAGCACAGTTAACTTCAAGGACCAATTTATCACAAGATTTAGGCAGAAGGCAACGATGAGGGAGAGGGATTCTTCTCACAGGAGTAGACCCTTAGGGATTAAATAAATTAGGTTTGACCCCAAACATATGGTAATACTTGGTAACAGCTCTCTAAACTGACATTGTCTCCTTCACTTGCACAAACCCCACAGGATCAGGCAGCTGGGTGAGAATTGCAGCACACCCACCTCAGCTTGCAACACTGGCCTGAATATCCCTCAGTAATATAAATTCCAGCAGACTGAATTTACTGGCACAAGGAAACAAATGTTACTGTATTCCCAGAACGTGGCAGGGAAATGTTCAACTCTTTTGCTGTTGGCTGTCAAAGAGAAGAATCCAATGAGAAGGTTATATAAATTCTCTCAAAAGTGAGTGAAAAGAAAGAGGCACTCAGAGGTTGAATCATGTCACCTGTCTCAGTCATCCTCAAAGAGGATGAAACATTCTCTTGAGATGTCTACTCCTTTCCACTGACTATCAAAAGAGCATGGACAAATAATTTTCAAGCTACTGCAGTAAGATGATATGAATCCTACCAAAGATACCTAGATATAAAGATACAAAATTGTTTAATTCTATTTATGGCTTTCAGTTCTGGTCCAACCTCAATCTTCAGCTCAGGAACACCCTTTGATCTAATCTATTAGAGTCATTTGCCTCAAAGCTTTAGCGCTAGTGACTAAAATTCTGCTGCACCATCCCACCTGTGTCATGTTAGTGCTGCAGCCTCTGACAGAGGTGTTGCATCTTCAGTGCCAAATCAGAGAGACTTTTACAGCAGATGTAGAACTAATATGTAGATAGAGCTAATATATGCTATCCATCTTGCTGTAAAACCCTGGAGGAACAAAGCACAGTGATTCCTATGGCAGTGCAGCTAAATGAAGTCTCACCCAGAGGTGGTGGATTGGGTTGATTGTGTGTAGTCTGCAGTAAAAATGGCCTGTATTTCATCCTCTCTAGAGCTTTAACATGTTACAGCTTTATCTACCTCAATGTAAGAAAATACTGATACTTCAGGCTGAAAGGACACAGGTTTATTTTTCAGAGGTTATACATATAGAAACAAACATATGTCTTACGGATATACCCAAACATATATGCATATATGTGCATTTTATATATAAATTCCTCTGTTTCCTAGAGTACAGATGAAGTTATAGCCAATCTGACTAATCCATAAAGAAATTAATGGAGTTTAGGAATCTGATGTCCCATGACCCTGCTGTTCAACAGACAAGGGCAGCAAGTGACAAAAATCACCTTATCCAACTGAGCTACCTCACTTGAAAGGTACCTTCCTTACTTCTGGCCAGGATTAGCAGCAGTACTCACAGTTCCCAAAGTATACAGCATGCCAAAAAGCATTTTATGCAGAACTTAGAACTATTCTTCAGCATTTTAAGGTACACGAATACAGCGGAGCTTGCAACAATGTCTTAATTGCATTTTAAAGAACTTAATTAGCACTTTATCAAAAAAGCAGTTCTCCAAGGTGTCAGAGCACTCCCACTGCTTTTGTTTTGCATCATAAACAAGCTAACCGATTTGAAAAGGAATTTGGTATTTAGGTATAACTTGTAGGGAAATTGATGGGATTGAATCACTAACCCTACAATTTACTAACAAAAATAGCCCACCAGTTAAACCACACTGCAGCTCTACCACTGAGCAAGAAATATTCTCAACAGACTGGCACATTAGAATTCAATTCTGTTTGTTGGCTTGGTTTATTTAAAGAAAAAAGAAAAAGAAAATTTAAAATTCAGCAGCATTTACAAACTTCCACAGAAGAAAAGATGCACCACTTCATATTGCCAAAGGATAAGAAAGGAAATCATTCTATCACTTGAGTTTGAGCTCTAGCAATAACATGAATCTCTCTGTTGCAGAGACACCATGCAAGGTTTCAAGGTTTCAAGGTTTACAGGTATCACAGATCTGTTCAACCAATGCCCCATCCCTGGAAGTGTTCAAGGCCAGGTTGGATGATGTTCTGAGCAACCTGGTCTAGTGGGAGGTGTCCTTGTCCATGACAAGGGGATTGGAATGAGATGATCCCTTCCAACCCAGGCCATTCTATGATTTTATTATCTACCTCAGCTTCAAAATAAGCCATTAAACCTTAAATGCCCAGCTTTGCTTTTGATCACAGAAATAAATAACACAGGCTTCTAAAGGCAGCTCAGCTGAACACAGAACTGGAAGCAATGGTTTCATCCCAGATCTTAAAAATAGGTGGTCCTGCCCATTTTGTTCCAGGTGTTAATGTGACAGCTTATCTAGCTCTGAACATGGTTTTGTGTTATAATTTGTCTTATAGTTCTGTTCTGCCTGTGAAATTGTTTCTAAAATAATTTCAATTATCAGGTGATGCACTTCATTCAACACCTTGAAATGTCACAAATTTTCTAGTTAATCTATTTGAAAAAAAAGCTCAGTTTTTGTGCCAAACCTTTTCCCAGGTGAAAAAGGCAGCTCATTACCAGCAAACACTTCATCCTTCTATGAAATCCAGGACCTGCCATGGTACCTCCAGACTCTCTCATTAGGCTGAATCACAGGATCTGCAGCTCCCATTGCAGTTACTCCTCACAAGACTTTGAGGCTGGAATTTATGGAGCCAGGAGCAAAAGAAAAACCCACCAGCCCTGAGAGCCCAAGCCCACCCCTCCTATAGTGGGTTTACAGAAATATTCATTTTATAAGGGCTGGGGGTTTCAGGAAACCCACTGGGTTTTAGAAGTATAATATCTTATGATGGGACCTTTAATACATTGCATGTATGGGTTTTACATGCTCTGATACAGATTCAACCTTTTCTATAATTTTCCATAAATTCTACCAGGTCCATCAGAACTGGGAATACCATGGCACCACCCCAGACTTTCCCTATCCTAAAAAGAACTACATCCCCAAACTGAGGGAGAGCAGAGGAAATCTTTAATTTGCAGGTGCACCTAACTCCAGCAGGAAAAGGTCTATTCCATTTATAGATTGTGCTGGGATTTACCATTAGATTTTGATGTGAATAGTCACATAAAGCATAAACATTAACCCCAAGGCAGGCTCAGAACACTAAGACTTTAAGTAACTGGTGTCCTTTCAGTGTGAGGTCAGTTTAGGGGTTGTAAATGAAGGAGCAAGAAAAGCCTGACTATACAAATCTGCTGAAATTTAAAGTATTTAAGATTTGTGAATGCCACATGCCAAGGGTTTTCTCCTCATTGCTTTGTTTTTCTTGGACAGAAAAGCCTGTAACTAAACCTAAAGCCTCAGAGGTTTTTCAGTGCCTTGCCCTTGTCTCCCGCTGAACATTTGGCATCTTCAGAGGTTGTTCTTTCTGCTGAGCACTCCTCAGCAGCCCCACCAGGAGGGACAGTGCTGCCCCAAGGATGAGCTGTCTCTTTCACCCCATCATTTGGGCTGCCCTGGAGCAGACAGAAACCCTCCTCCTGTAGCTGGAGAAGTGTTGGGCTCCACAGCTGAATATTGAAAGTGCTGAGCATCCACAGCTCCTGCAAAATCAATGTGGGCTGCAGACAGAGTTGAAAAACAAGATACTTCCAGCACACAAGAATATGTTCCAGCTTTTTGCCTGTTCCTATTTCTGTATTTCTCCTTCACTTCTACATTATTTAGAAATGGCTTCCACATTCCCCCCCTCTTTTTTTTTTCCTCCAAGCAGCACATTACTTTTTCATAGGGCTGTGAGACCCATGCTTTTCCTGATTGTCTCAATATTTCTTTCTAAATCTGGGACTTACTTTAATCTGAGTCTTTGTCTTTACAATTATTTTTACTGTACATCAAACAGTGTTCAGAGAGCTTTCTTGTCTGAAATGCAAGAAAACCTATTACAATTTAGGGGAGATGTTATCATCCAGACAGATTTTGTGATTTCAGACAAGATGTTGTTGGCAGTCCAGAGATTCACTGTTTTACATAAAGTGATTGCCTGTGGTTTATGATGCTACTATTTGTCTGTAACTGCTAAAGAAAGAAGATAGAGATAAGAAAGGCGAGTGCAAAAGGTTTAATTGATCTCATTTTATTATATTCCTATCTTCAGAGTCCCATATTAATATTCCAAGTTGTCTGTATGAAGTTGCAGGTATGGAACAGACTCCTTTTCTCACAAATTGCATCAAAGAAGTAAAACCATTTTCTGTCACAGACTTTTTTCTAAATCTATGGATTTTGGATGACTTTTGGATTCATATCCTTTCTCCCTCAGCAAAAAGAAGAAATCAGGCCACAGATGCTGAAACGCCCTCATCACCTGAAGGCAATGTCTAAGACATTGCTTTTTCCAACGTACAAGAGAATGAAAATAAATCAATAAATCACTCTCTGAAACTCTAACAGAGCTAACATCCATTCTGGAGGAGAAAAGCTACCCAAGTGCACAGAAATATCAAAGTGCTGCCTGGAGGCACTGACAGACAGTCTGTGTCTAAGTGAAGGTGGTGGCAGCTTGCTCATCCCTCCCACCAACAGCCCCCAGCAAGATGCTCCCAGCCAGACACAGCCTGTGTGAGGAGGAGAGCTCTGCCATCCCTCCCTGAACCAACAGGAGCTGAGGCAGCAGTAAAACAGCAACAATTGTGTGTCCTGGAAAGCCTGGCTAAGGAAAATGGGACAGGATCCTGAAGAGATCCATCTGCAGTAGGATATTTTTGTTAGGCAAGATGTTTATTCAAGGCAAGCAAGTTGTGCTGAAGCCTAGAAGTGGAGTTTGAATGGGAAAAACCCACCCAGAAATCCACTTTGTGCACAGCATAAACCAGAGCACACCAGCTCAGGTCTGCTTTGGGAGCACACGAAGGATTTGTCTCAATTTTCCAAAGTCCTTAACTAAAGTTCATCAAGCTGATACGAGCTAGCACTGCACCAAAAGACACAATCCAGATCTTCTGTTCCTATTAAGCTGCTCTCACCTTGTGCCAGTTCGTCCTCTGGGACAACATGGTGAAATAAATCTGAGTAAAACTAATCTGGGAAAGGAAACAAAAATATTCATTGGCTTCCTGCTATAGGTCATGATGGGACCACATAGATGCATCTGCTGGCAGATGGGAGAAGGAAGTTAGGAAGAATAAGATTTTCTTTTCTAGAAGTGGGGCTGGTCATAAAACAGCACTGTTGCAAATCTCGGAATAAACATTCATTTCAGAGTACCAAGCAAAATAAGAATTTATTTAGAATCGTGGAATTGTTTAGGCTGGATAAAACCCTTGAGAACATTAAGTCCAACCATGAATCCAGCACTGCCAGGTCCATCACTAAACCATGTCACCAAGTGTTACACCTGCATGTCTTTTAAATATCTCCAGGGATGGTGACTCTACCACTTCCCTGGAGAGCCTCTTCCACTGCTTGAAAATCCTTTCAGTGAAGAAATTTTTCTTAACATCCAATCTAAACCTCCTCTGGTGAAACTTGAGGCTGTTTCCTCTTGTCCTGTTGCTTGTTACCAGGAAAAAGAGACAAATCCCCACCTGGCTGTGATGCCTTGGAATGGCTACCTGGAACAGAGGCTAGACAGAGTTAGGAAATAAAGTAGGTATTGATTAAAGGCCCTCAGTAGATACACCTTGGGCAGCACAAAAGCCTCACAGAGACTACACCCAAGATGGACTGTGGTTATGAGTTTTCCAGACAGATATAAGTTTGGTCTATTAGCACATGAGGGGTTAATTGTCCAATTACAGCTTCAGGTGATGAAGTCTTACTCCCCCAGTTTGCTTCCCCCCAATTCACTTTTGTTTGTGCTTTTTGGGGCCTGAGGCTGAGGCTGTCCTTGGCTCTCAGGCCTGGAGGGATCATTTTGTCTGACCAAAATGTGAAGAGAGCTTACTAACACCCTAAATGGGGTTCAGTTCTACACTAATGCAGTACAGGATGTGACAAATATGAAAGCTAGAAACTTAAGGCATCATCCTTTCAGGGAGTTGTAGAGAACAATAAGATTCCAACTCAGCTGCTTTCCTCCAGGCTAAACACTTCCAGCTCCCTCAGCCACCACTCAAAGGACTCATGATAAAGACCCTTCACCAGCTTTGATGCCCTTCTTTGGACATGCAGCATTTAAATGATGTGGAGATTACACAGCGCCAGAACAGAGCTGTAGTTATGATCTGGGAGAACAATCACTTTTGCATCATCTGTGGAGAAAGTGAGGGACAACCAGCAGCCACAGCTCATCCACAGAGTTCAAAGCTGCCTGCCAGACACCAGCTCTGGAACCATTTCTCTCTAAGCTGCTGATGACTGGACCAAGTGGAAAATTAGATCTGAGAGTTTCAGACATTTGATTTGAAAATAAAAGGTTCTGTAAGAGAAAAAGAATATCTGAATGTCTCTGTTGTGCTTCCAGGAGCCAAAAGATACCAGACAGTCCCTCAACTAAATGGCAGAAGATCACCACTAAACAAACATTTTGTCTCCTGACATGCATGAAAAGTCTTTTTTTCCCTTTAGTTTCAAGGAAAGGATAAATCAGTTGGAAATTCTGTCACAGACCTTTCATGCCTTCACAGGAAGCTGCAATTAGCCAGCAAATGTGGTGATGAAAGGATGAGTGATCCTGTGGTCTGTACCATGAGTGATTGCTGGAAGATGGAGATGTTACAGAAAGGCACCAGGACAGCTGTGGGAGTGCAGCATCAAAAAGCAGCAGGACATATCAGAGGTGACATCAGCTGGGTCACTGCCCAGATGCAGCTTTTTAAAAAGCAGCAGTTGTCTGCTGAGCTTTTAACAGGCTTCCAAAGCCATCTCAAAGCCACTGGATTTTCAAGTGATGGTCAAATTCTTGGTACCTGCACTTAATCTGGACATCTTATTAAGCAGCAAAATGTGTAATACATCCTTAGATGTTGATATGTTCCAATATTTCAGTACTTTTGTGAGATCTGACTGTACTGATAAGTCTGTTAGGAAGTGTCAATCAAGGTATGACAATTCAGATGTCTACACTTTGTCATGGTATTTTTAACACTAAAGGCCAAAAAGAAACAGCTTGCTGTTCTTCTGTGAATATATCATGAACCTGGGCAAAGACAACCTCAAAAAAAGACATTTCTGAAGCTTTCAGACCATCCTTTTGATGGATGTTCAAGGTGTTGCTTTGAAGGCTGAAAGCCCTTCATCATCAGTAACAGAATAGGGGTAGCATATGTCTTATATTTTATGCACTTCATACACTACCCAAAGTCAACAAAGACATGTAAAAATAGAAATATAAATGTTTTGAATCATCTGGACATGTGGCTGCTTTTGATATCTTATCACAGACCTCACTAAATCAACAGAAATCAATGATAAACCATTGGTACCAACTCATTATTGAAACAATTCATTCCTCATCTCCTTCTGTTTGCAAAGTATCTGAGATTCATGTGATGACAGTCCTTTGGTCTAGTATATTTTTAAATATTCCAGAGCTGCCTGTTGTTATCCCTACAACATATAAGCAGGAACTGTATTTAGGAAATATGTAACATCTCTGGAATTTTTAGCAGAATGCATATCTCTCCTGCTTTCCTGTGAAAGCATCACCCATTCTTACCAGCCAACTATAGTCCAGAATGTAATGGAGATGTGGGGCAAAAATAACTCCCCCTGCCACAATGTCCTACTGAGCAGACATGTTTGTTTTTTTTTTTTATTATGCTATGCTTACTGCCACAAGATCAAATGAGAACTAAAATGCTATTAATGCCGTCAATGACATCTTCTTAGCAATAAATTCAGTCAAATATAGCAGGATGGAATGACAGAGTCTAGGCCAGATGTCCAGGGAGACCTGAGACAAGCAATTCTGAACAGCTGCTGGCATGAAATCCAGCATTTACAGCACTTCAGAACCCTCCACATTTCAGTAGCAGCACCAGGGCTGGAGGACTCATCAGTGGTCAGTACAAAAAAAATCTTCCTCCCATTTCCACTCTTTGATTCATGTGTCTCCCTGGAGCTTACACAGGATTATGTCTATTAAAACCAGAGCTTGGCTGTGGCAATAGATGCTTTTGTCTCAGAATGTGCACAAAATAAACAGCAGCTTGGCATGAGCCCTGGTCACATTTTCCACCCACCCCGTGGTTTGTATTTTCATGTTTTATGCAGAGCTGTCATTAAAACCACTGAAAGTGAACTGCAACAGCTGTTAAAAGTTTGATCTTCTAAGCATGTAGAAGGCCTAGCCATCACAGTGAACTCCTTTCCTGTTCCTACTGAAATAACGTGGAATTTAAAATGGTACATGCACAAGAAATCACTTGGTCCTGTTCTCCATCTCCATTCTCTCACTCCCCAAAACATTTCTACTTCACACATGCAGGCAACAAAAAAATTAACTGACCTCTAACAAAATATTTCTGCTGGAGGTGCTTTCATTACCTCATCCTGTGTTTCAGCAGTATTTTCATAGTTTTTAAGACCTGATCTAGACATCATGCCTCTTGAAAGCTTTCTGCATGCAAAGCAATAAGCTAAATAAGTATAATAAAACTGATTCTGCTAAAGAGCATCTTTTCTGTTTTAAATGCAGGCAGAAAAATTCAGGGAAGACTCTGTGATTGTGTATTTGAGGGTGAAAAGTTACAATGCAGAAGAAATCGCAGTCAGAGGTGAGAAGTGAGAGGTGGGGCCATGAGAGAGGAGTTAGCCCCAGTACAGAAGGAGGCTCAGGGGGTGCTCCAGGTGCCAGAGCAGAGGTTCCCCTGCAGCCCCTGCACAGCCCTTGGAGAGGCAGCTGTGCCCCTGCAGCCCAGGGGGGTCCATGGGGGAGCAGAGACCCCCCTGCAGCCCCTGCAGACCCCACACAGGAGCAGGGGGGTGCCTGAAGGAGGCTGTGACCCAGCCCATGTGCAGAAAACTCCTGGCAGGACCTGTGGACACGTGGAGGGAGGGGCTGAGGAAGAGTGTGAGGAGTCCTTCCCCCCAGGAGGAAGGAGCAGCAGAGATGAGTGCTGAACTGAGCACATCCCCATTTCTCACTGAGCTCACCAGTGCAGGTAGAGGCAAACACCTTGGAGAGTGACTGTCATCCAGGATGAAGGATGCTCCCAGTGATCCCTCGCAATACAAGGAGAAGTGTTATCCTGGCCTGTGTGGACACAGGATGGGCTCAGAAAGCCACAGATAGATGTTTTTTTCTCTGACAGGCAGGTAAAAGATTTCTTTGAGCAGGCAACAAATGATGTCCCAGGTACAAAGCAGAGTAAACACTTGCTTTGGAAAAAGAAAGTGAGAGAATTGCAAAGGAAAATCACATTTTTGGTGTTCAGCAGCTGCAACAGGAGGTTGTTTGAGTTGGTCAAGTGTGCCAGTTGGAAGGAAGGGTTTACCATTTTCTACTAGAGCCCAATTGTGTGTATGATTACATAAGATTTTCACAGAAAAAAGCCAAGCTCCTTCAGTCTGCATAGCTTACAGTTAATATTCCCCATGACTTCCATTTGTATTGGGATTACACCCTCCATTACCCATTTATGTTTAGGCTAAAAAAGCAGAAACATCTTGATATTGCTGGATAATGTCAAATAGACTCTGCCTCCTTCCACTTGTCACTCTTTAAGGACCCTGCATAAGCCCAGAGCTTTTTTTCTTACAAAGGGAGGTTCCAGAAAGCAATAACAGATCTTCACAACATCAGCTATGAGGCCTGTTCACAGTAATCACAACACACACTGCAAAAAGCAGCAAAACCAGGCAGCTTTCATGTAGTCACTAAGAACAAGAGAGTGATTTATTAGTGGTGGAAGAACAGGCTGTGTGATTGCTGTTCCTATTAAAGTGTTGGGAGATAGCAGCATCAATGCCATTCCCATCCTCTTCACCAAGGATCTGGAAAATCAGGGTCATTTATGGAGTGCAAATCCCCCACACTTTTCTCCATTAAAAGTCATTCAAAACATCACCAATGCTTATGCTGTTGGCAGCCAGAGCACTAGAGAACAGCAGTTGTCAGTAGTGTTGAGATGCTGAGAGGCAGAAAAGCACAAAGATCCCTTTGCTTCCTTAAGGATCATCCCCAGCAGCATCCAGAGCATTCTCTTCACAGTACAGTGCCAGAAAATAAGGGGGGAAAGGGTCCTACACAAAGTAAACCAAAATCTGGATATAAATAAGATGTCACTATTCATATTCAGTAGTCCAAATTATTATAAAGTAATTGAACTATGTAAGAGCCAAAAGGGAATTCATGGTTTACAGTGGAAGCTGACCTATAATTAATACTGACTTGCCAGAAAAAAACATCACATCTCCTGTAGTAAAATCATAGAATCATAACATCAGAGAATACTTTGGGTTGGAAGGGACCTTAAAGATCACCTAATTCCAAATCCCTGCCATAAGCAGTACTCCACTAGATCAGGCTGGCTCAAAGCCGCACCCAAGTTGGCCTTGAACAGTGATCTCTTACAGAGGGGAACTGGGTAGAATACACAAAAATAATGAAGTATAAGCATGAAAGAAAACAATCATAGCTTTTCATATCTATATCTTAACTGAACCTATTCTAATTTTGCAGAAAGGAAAGCTCTACTTACTCTCACAGAGACGCCTCCTCAGCTTCCCCCGAATTTTGTCAATGGCATTGTAATCAGAGACATGAAACACGTGAGCAGACTTGGGCTCTGAAGCAATCTCATCAAGTTCCTCTTTTAAGGCTTCTCCAACACCCACAGCAAAAATCCTAATCCCAGCCTGATGGGCTGCAGTGGCTGGATCCAAGACAAAATCCTGGCTCCTTCCATCAGTCAAAAGGATGGCCACTTTTTTAACAGTTCGATCACTAAGTCTCCCACCAGCTTCTTTGGAAAAACTGTAGGTGGTGATGTACCTGAGAGCATCTCCAGTGTTGGTGTTACCCCCATAGTACTGAATCTGTCGTGCAGCCTCCTTGATCTCCTCACGGGTTTTGTACTTGCCCAGGTCGAACTCTGTGCTCGGCCGATCGCTGTACCGCACCACCCCCACTCGGGTCTTGTCGGGGCCAATCTCAAAGGTTTCCACCAAATTGGACACCCACTGACGAACTTTCTCAAAATCTTCTTTTCCAACGCTGGAGGAGGCGTCCAAGAGGAAGACAAGGTCGTAGTGAACGCTCTTGCAACCTGCAGGAGAGGCAGAAAACATTGTTAAGGGGAGATGGACACAGAGGGCCAGACATCGCAAATCTTCCCTCGACACAGCTCCCTAGTGAACAGTTTGGAGGAGGCAGCAAACCCTCTCCCTATCCTGCTGAGGAAGAGCAGATTCCCAGCCCTTCTTCCTTGTGATTCACCTCATCAGTTTCAGGACATCTACAGAACAGCACAGACTTGGCTTTGAAATGCAAACCCTTTCCATTCCTCTGCTTCTAACTACTTCTGCTCAATCCCTCAGCTACACCCCCTGCATGAAGATATTTTTCTCTGACTTCATTGCAGTGCCTCTGCTCAGGCAGTGCTCTGAAATGACCTGGACAGATCAAAAGCCCTGTCCTGACCTTGCCTATGCCAGTCCTGACCCTGAGTAATGAAGCTTTCATGTCCCCTCTTGCATTAATGTTATGATTCATTTATGCTTAGCAAGAAGCAGTTCTTTTGCCCAGCATGATATGTTGATGTAGAAGGTCTGTAACAAGATTATTTCAAATTTGAGGCTTTCTGCCACTGCCTATTGACTAAAGGATGACTTAGTGAATTTTGGAATGTGTTCCTCAACAACAAAGGGCAGTTGCCTTGTAAGGGAAAAGTTCAGTTATCCCCACAACCATTCCTTTGCCTCCAACCATATTTGCAATGTGAGGCCTATATAATCCAAACCAAAAAGCTATTTTAATTGCAAATTGCTTGCCCTATATCAATCCAGACTGGTTGCATGTTTGTCAGACACTTGCTAAAAAAAATCTCTCAGAAGATGTCTTTTAGCTGTTTCTGGATACAGAAAATGATGCAAGTCAGGAAGCAGTAGGTCCATAAAAGTGCCACTGATGCCCAAGAGTTATCAATATAATGCCCCAACTGGACAAAATGTGTATATATATATATATATGCTTGTATTTATTTAAACCAGTATTACAGACCACAGAGTTTTAAGACTGAAAGCTGCTCCACAAAATCAGTTTGGTCACAGCTGACAACCGTTGCTTCTCCAGAAGTTTTTGTCTCACCTCATCTCAAAAAGTACAACTGCATGTTTGACCAGTGGTAAAGTTACACATTTCCTACTGAATTCCAGCATTTGAACCTACAGGAAGGTCACAAAGTCTTCTCCCATACTCAGATTTTGTCACAAATTAGCTCTGGATCTTTTTGCTCATCCCAGGGTTGTCACCCTGCCTGGAATGGAAGAATTCCCCAACAGCCCATGGCTCTGGAAAGGAGGGAGTGAATAGCTCAGCTACATAAAGAGGATTTGCCTTCAGAAAAGAGTAAAAGTATTATAAAAGAGTAGGTCAGTGCTCAAGGCATTACATGATGACCATGAGAGTGATTGATGTACACCTGGAGTGTGGCAGGTGATGAGAAAGGAGCATCACTTGCTGCTGTGTTGATTTCGGTAGCAGAGCACATCCCAGCACATCCCAGCACATCTCAGCTGCTGCAGGGCCTGTGGGAACAACCTCTGCACATGGGATTGGGATCACATTGGGACCAGCCCATCCACAGGGGATCTCTTTGGAAACAGCCTGTTGTTGTGGTTTAACCCCAGTTGGCAACTGAACACCACACAGCCCCTCACTCACTGCCCTCAGCAGGACTGGGGGGAAGAGAATTGGAAAGGTGAAAGGTGGAAAATTCATGGGTTGAGAGAATAAAATAAAATAAAATAAAATAAAATAAAATAAAATAAAATAAAATAAAATAAAATAAAAGTTGTAATGAAAATCAAAATAACAAAGAAATATAAATAAAATCCAAGAAAGAGGAGTGATGCAAATGAAAACAGTTGCTCACCACTGACTGAGTCACAGTCTCCAAGCAGGAGTCTCCAGCCAAGTGTCCCCCCAGAGTTTTATATCTGAGCATGATATGGTTTGGGATATCCCTGTGGTCAGTTGGGAGCAGCTGTCCCAGCTTTGTCCCCTCCCAATTTCTTGTCTCCCCAGCCTCCTGGCTGGTGGGAGAAGGAATAAAAAAGGCTTTGGCTCAGAGTGAGCTCTGCTCAGCAGTAACAAAAACATCCCTGTGTCATCAACACTGTTTCCAGCACAAATGCAAAGCACAGCCCCAGAGCAGCTACTGTGAGGAAAATTAACTGTGTCCCAGCCAAGACCTGCATGTGGGACTGGGTTCTGTGATGGCATTTTGTGAGTGAGGGAGTGCTTGTATCTAACTCCAGAGCGAGAAAAGTCTGTCTGGGAAAACTCTCTCAAAGGCAATCTGGGAGTGGAGATGATGGTTTATACCATTTAATGTTGTGGCATGCAAGTTATATCTGTGAATATCAGCTGGGCTCTCAGTTGTGCTTAATTTTTGGAGACTATAAAAGGTAAAAATGTAACCAGTAAAAGGTAAGAAAGAAGCTTACACTTCCCCACCTTGCCTCCTTCCTAAATTCATTATTATATTAATCTATTCTGGCTGAAAGAATGTTAATTAGTTGAGACTAACTAGAGAGCAACACCCACAGGACCTTCCTGTTACTTATTTTAATGACTCTCAGCAGGTGAGACAAGAGCAATTTCAAAACAAACAGAACAGACAGAATGAATCCTGTCTGTGTTCAAGGGCAATGAGCCTTAAAACAAGGGGGAGTTAAGGTTTAAAAAGTGATGCCTATTCAAGGCAGTATTGCAGAGAGGAAAAACATGGTCTTCCAGGATCTTTTTTTTTGGCATTGGTGATTCTTTGCTTACAGACCTGGTGGCAGTGAGATGAAATGCTGAAGAAATGCTTTTAGTAAATATTAATCTACATTTTGCGCACTCTAATGTCCACTGGTGGACAAAATTGATTGTTTTCCAAGAATGCCATAACAGTACTTTTTACTGGCAGAAACAATTCCATTCGTGTTAAGGGAATATGGGAGATAACTCATAGAAAGCAAAATTTCAGTTTTATAATTGCAGAAATGCTCTCTGGGAGCACAATTCAAGGAGTTGTGCTCATCTATTCAGACACTGAACCAACTGTTTTGCAATATTTCCTTAAAAAATAGTTCGTAAACAAGCCATAAGCCCAAAAGTATTTAAAGTAAGCACAGAATGAACATATAAATGGCTTCACTATATTCTGCCTGTGACAGGCCCAGAAGCAGGAAAAAAAAAGTGAGATTTCACTTTGTTTGCTTACTAGGTATTTATTTCTGGTAAACTTCACCCAAAAAACCATAGAGAGATCACATAAGAAAGCTGTAAAGCAGCTATTCCTTAAACTGAAAAAGGTCTAAAAAAGCCTTTCCTTTCTTATAAATTACCCAAGCCAACAGAACAGCAGCTTTCCTAGAAAAAGAGACAGAAAACCTCCATCTCAAAATGCCTTTGGACTCTTATAAAAAATTGTGTGGGTCTACAACCATTTTTCATTTGAGGTGTGGCATCATGATGTCAGATAACTCTTGCTGCCACACAAAAACCAAGGTGTCCTTAACAAGATCCCCATAAGAACAGTCCCTGAGCTACACCATCCTCTAATGCACTCAGTGGCATTTGGGGGAGAGGGTTCATGAGCCCAGGCCAAAAGCTGTGCCAGAGACCATGCTAATAGCCAGACAGGAGAGAAACACAGAATCCTAGAGTCATTTAGGCTGGAAATGACCTTTAAGATCATGAAGTCCAACCATTAGCCCAACATTGTCAAGCCCATCACTAAACCATGTCCCTGAGCACCACATCAACGCATCCTTCAAGTGTCTGGAATCAGGGGAAGGTATGAGCAGTGCCTTTGGCCCTGTCTAGCTCACAGGAAAGTCCCAACCAGGCAGAAGATTCACCAGGTCTCATCTGACACCCACAGGAGGCAATGGAAGAAGTGATCACCTCCATGCCAGTGTGGGGTAGATGGAGCACATCCGGAGCAAGCTGTGCTGAGCTGCTCCTCTTGCTGTGGCCAGCTGAGCTAAACTTTCTATGCCCACAGCAGAACCAAAGACCCCAGGTAAATCACAGCCTTGACACCTGAGCTTTCTCCATCCCTAAGGCCTGTTTTACAGATTTCCAGCAGTAAATATCTTGGGTTGTTTATAGATTTCCTCCTGGAACTGATGGTTCCCATCATGGGAGAGCCCAGCAGCTCCGGGGCAGCGAGCGGAGCGCGTACCTGCTCTCTGTGCCGCGGTTCTCTCCCCGCTGAGCACCAACGTGAGAAGAACCAGGAGCTGGGGCACACGGCACCTTCCCACCATGGACGTATCCATATCTCCTCTCTCACATCAGCTCCTCTTTTCTCCGGGGTGCGAAGCTTGCTGGAAATCCAACCCGCAGCCTAGAAAGGGAAATAAAGAGCGAGTGTTATCTCACAGCAGCACCAACGGCAGTAATGATGCGAGGCATGAGAGCAGCGTTCTGGAGAGTCGCCTCCTCTGCCTGTCATTTTACTTGACTAGACATAAACTGCTCAGACAAAGAGGCAGGAGTTCACCTACTTTTCAAAAGCTATACTTGTTCACTGGCTCTATTCACTGTGAAGCAGCTGAATGGAAACAGGAGAGAGATTACCAGATTATTATACTTTAATTGAGCCCACTGCCAACTACACAATCAGCGCACTGGAGTGGAAACCATTCCTGACCTGGCCCTCCCACGCATTCATCATTAGGAGATACACAACACAGAGCCCAGATACAAACCACTACAAATCACACACACAACCCGTTGCCACTTCACCCATCACTGCTTTCAGTTCTGGAGCCCCCAAAATGGCAAATGCTAAAAATACACCACTGTTTTCATGTATTAATTTGTTGCCATCAGTCCTTCTCTGTCGGAGTAAACTCAGCAGTTTCAAAACATCTTTCCCCTATTTAGCTTAAAGATGTACAAAAGCTCAGGGTTATCTTCAATATGAGGTCTTTGGTTTGGGTTGACTTTGAGTGAAGTCACTGGAGTCAGAAGGTATTGTAAGAAGCCAGGCAAAGTGGCTGAGCTGTTAAAAGTTAAGCTGTGTTTTCTAACACTAGATTGACACTTAAAAATAATCTGTTATTGCCCTTGTTTTATTATTTTTTATAATATCATAAAGTCATTGCAATTTGATCTACTGTTTGCACACCCAGAACGTAGCAACCAGCTTCCACTCTGCAGCTCTCACTGCCTGAGGCATTATTTTCAAAAACTTTTTCCCATCTCCTGATTCTTTCTTTTCCTCTTCAAGGATTCTAATGATTTCTTTGTCCATTTTCTTGGGGAAGTTGTGCCTTCTCAGTCTTTTAACATGCACGTCTGCTTCTCACTGTTGATAGCTGGGTAGAAGTCATGAAGAGGACACTGTCTGATGTATTTCATGCTGCAGAGTCAATTATGCCTTCTAGGGTATTTCTTTTCAAAGCAATAAGGTTCTGTGGGAATCACAGACAGGAAGAATGGTGGCGTCAGCATTTGTTCAAAACCCATTTTGATCAGTCAGATGTTGGGCCTATCTCTACCATGTATCTCAGCATGTTGCGCTGGTTTAGGAAATTAAAAAGGGGAAAAAACTTTATGAAGTTGTCAAGATGTCGCTATAAATCCTTATCCCCACAAAAAATACAGGCTCTTTCCAAAAGATAAAAACCAGGTTATTTTCAGAAGTCTGCATCATATGCAGACAAGGAGAAAAGCAATACATATAATAAACCATTCACTGTAAATAAAATTTAGAAGTATCTGCCAGCAGTGGAATATAATACAAGAAAGATTAAAAAAAAATCATATTTATTCATGTACCAACCCTAAATACAAAGGACACAGTCAGGTGCTGCAGTTTACACCTCAGCCAGACGATGTCCCTACCAGACAGTGAGGTGTTCAGGTTTGAGCCAGCTGGAAAAGGCTGCAGGGTAAAAAAGGCACGAAAATACCACTGTGCCCTACAGGAGTTAGAGTTTCCTTCTAAATAAGCACGTTATTGAAATACCAATCAGGCAGCCGCCTGCAGAGGGATCAGGACAGGCATGACTTAAAATATCTGTGGGAGCCTTCAGCCCAAGGTTTCTGCTCCCCTGGATTTTTTTAGGAAACATTGTTTTTGGGTACAAGCGATGGGACAGCAGGTTTGTGGCAGCAGCAGCAAGAGCTGGGAAACCAGATCTGCCAGGAGACACCCTGCGCTTCCAGCGCCGCGCTCAAAACGTCCTTGCTCCGTATCTGGGCTTGCACGGCTGTGAAGTTTTATAAATACATTCTTAAAAACAGTCTTGGCCAGCTGCTAACCCACAGCAGGCCAGGATAAAAGGAGCAGAGCACCAGCTGGTGTCAGTCAGCAGAACAACCCGGGCTCTGTGAGCAGCAGATGCCGCTTGGTGGATGGGGCTCACTGGGCGCATGTGGGATCCCAGCCCAGCAGAAGAACTTCCTCCATGGCCAGGCCTGAGGGCTCTGTCTCTAAGGGCTCATTCATCTCCCCTCCTTGCCAAAACACTTCAAGGACTCACTTCTGCATTTTGAGTGCTGCAAGGTGTCTCAGAGCAGCCATTTAGGCTAAAAATAGTGGGGAAGAAAAAGCCACAAATCAAATCAGAACATCTGCTTAAAATCTATAATCATAACTTGTGGTGGCTTTAATACCCATTTATGGTTATATATTATTCTTGCATTCAGGCCAAAATATATAATTTTATCCACTTTTATAGCACAAAGAATTGAACCAAGTCTCTTAATTTGCAACTACTTTATGTACAAATATACCAGTGACAGAAGATTGCCCCATTCACATCAACAGAACTCATGTCATGGCAATGAAGTCTTCAGAGGTGTTATAAGAAAGGTTGGAAATAAAATATTTTTAGCTATGGGTTTTCCACACTTTTTTCTTTCCCACCTCAGTCAGCCACTTTGAGACTGAGCCCAGTTTGAAATTGCAGCAGCTGATCACTATTTATTTCCCTTTCCAGGAGAAAAGGTCAAAAAGGAGCCAAAATTGAGACAGTTTAGTTTTCAGAGTGATCCAAGACTAAGAATTTCTCTATATTTAACCCTATTTCCAAATGGCCAACATGGATTTTTTTTTTAATTACTATTATTTTTAGTTCAGCCTATCATGT
Source organism: Emberiza elegans (assembly GCA_024865655.1). Classification (NCBI taxonomy): domain Eukaryota; kingdom Metazoa; phylum Chordata; class Aves; order Passeriformes; family Fringillidae; genus Emberiza; species Emberiza elegans. The sequence goes on along the minus strand of JALJVW010000084.1, from coordinate 6,258,060 downwards.
GGGAATAATTTTGCTCAAAGAGGCCTAAGTCAACATACATCATTTAAAAATATCTCCCATTTTCTTTTTATTTCACAAACATCACTTTGGGATTCCCTTGTGATGCATTAAGGGACATTGCAAAAAGAACTGACAAATCCTATCACGTCCGAGTTTATTACTGAACTGTGGAATCTGTGTCTGTCTTTTTAATAGTTTAATGGGAAAAAAAAGGAGTGAATACTTCTTGCTACATGCAAACATGATGTGGGAATGGCATCCTGGCTGGGAAGTCGGTGGATGTTAGAGTGAGCTCTCTACACTCTAAATACAAGCACAGCATAAAGCTATTCATACCATCTCACAGCTGAACAAACAATATGCAAAAGAAAGGCATGAGTTCTATATAACTTCCAGCTTTCAGGATGGCTTTTTGGGGGGGTTAGTGTAGAGTTTTAGGTCAGTTGGAATCCATGGTAAGGTCTCTCTAGTTTTGAGCAATAAGTAAATACTCTTTGGGGAATGCAGGGCAAAAAAAACATCAATTAAAAAAAAAAAAAGATCCAAAGGGGAACTCAGATTTCTCATTGTAACATTGCAATTCAGAAAACAAGGATGAAAAATGTTTTTGTGCAACATGAGAAGCAAAGTTGTTTGTTTAGGAGTGGCATCTTGAAAAAATAAAGGGAAAGACACAGAGGGAGGCAGACACAGAGAATGTGGCAGAGAAGAAAACTTCATGGCACTTCTAGGTGAAGCAATTTGCACTGGCTCTGGATATACCCAATCTCAGCCTCTCCAGATACTGCTCTTCTGTCCTGGTTTGAGAGATGCCACAAACAGCAAAACCCACGTGAGTTAGAGATGGAACAACACAGAACACTTTCTCTGATCTGCTTCATTTTTCAGAGCAGTGATTCAGCCACAAATATTCATAAAACAAAACAAAATAAAGCTGGAGTCACAGTAAGATGAGCATTTCAGGAGTGTGATTTAATAAAACTTTTTCTACCTCATGTGAGCAAAAGTTCAAAGACCCTACAGGGACAGAACAAAGACCACTGAATCAAAGTTAAATGTTAAAATTATGCCCAGTTATGTACTTTGGACTCCTCATTAAAATATTTGAGCTCTTGCTTGCATATTACTAAATTATACCACTGAATTGTTTGTCTTACTGTTAAATTCAAGGGGGGCTGATTCTATTATTGTGCTTGATTTCATCCATTCGTCTGCTGCCACTGAACATCACCATATGCCATATAAATGTTGTAACTATGCTGGCATTCATAATGTGATTTTAAATGTCTTTGGTATGCTCCTCTGAAGAAGAGGTTAGCTGGGGGTGAAAAAGACAGTGTCCAATTATACAGCTTTTCACACACACACAAAAAAGAAAAACAAATATAAAACCCAGCACACTAATACATCTGACATCTTAGTAGAGTCAGCTTGTTGATTGTGCTTCTTCCAACTACTGAACTAAGCAATTTAATTATCTAAATTATTGCTGATATGAGCAGGAAGCCAACTGTATAAAAGAGAGATGGGACTTTCTCCCCTGCTGATCATCCCATGGGTCATATATCTTTGTTCAATGATTTTTAAAGAAATTATCCAATGGCATTTCTGGAAGATGTGCATCTTCCCAGGCCTGATCCAAAGCCAACTGCAGTTAATGAAAAGAGGGACATTGATTTCAGTGAACATTGTTTAAAAACCCAAGTGAATAATAGAACAGAAAATTCTCTGCTAACACCAGAGCTATTCCTGGGGTACTTTGCTCAACTACAACTGAGCCAAAGTCTGCTGAAATCAAGGAGGAGAGTGTCAGCAGACCCAGAGTATGCTGGATGAAGCCATTCATGCACCCTGCTAGCAAAAAACTCTTCAACATCTGCTCTAAGTGTTGGTGAGGCTGCAGGGAGTGGGACATTTCTTCTCTTCATTTGCAATGATAGAATCACAGAATTGTTTGGGTTGGAGGGGACCTTCAGGATGATCTCATTCCAACCCCTGCCATGTGCAGGGACACCTTCCACTAGACCAGGATGCTCAGAGATGCATCCAGCCTGGGCTTGAACGCTTCCAGGGATGGGGCAGCCACAGCTTCTCTGGGCTGCATCACATTTTAAGAGCAACTTCTATTCCAATCCCTAAAAAACTGATCAGATGCAGAGTGATGGTTAACATGAATGTGAGCCAAAGCAGTTTTTCAGCTTTATGGGAGATGAAATAGGGCAGTGGGAAGGATCAGCAGACCATTCCACCCATCAATTTGTTTGCCTTTGCTGAACTCTATTACTGCCCTGAAGCACTTGGTGCTGGAACTGCCCATGCCCATGAATGATTAATATTGCTGCAATTGGAAGTGTTTGATTGTGTGAGAAATAAAGTACATACTGATAATTTAGGAGGGGAAAAAATAATACATGGCTGTTCCCTAAGTGATAGGTACCTGTCCAGGAGACACAACAAAACAGGAGTTGAGTGGAAAAAATCCTAAAAAGGAGCATAGCCAAGAGTCCTAGAGGGCCATGAAGCACACTCCAAGGATTAACTCAACATGGGCATTTCCTAATTTGCAGTCTGAAAAATGTTCCTTTAACCTCTGTGGTGCTGCACGTGCACACACACAAGGAACCCTGAGGCAAGGTCAGAATTAGAATACAGCTACTCTTGACTCCTTAACCTATGCTTGGATCAGGCATTCCACAAGTTGACCCCTCATAAACGCATTTACCACAGACGCTTTAAAACAAGCCCTTACTGGTTGTCTGCCAAATCCCTGCTATTCTAAAACATCCTCACTGCTAGAAGAGGACTTTGCAGGGTATTTTTGCCTAGCTGCAGCCACGCAGTGTCTGCAGGCTGAAACCTTGAGGCAATATCCCCAAGTATAACTTTCCAGTGTTTTGCCCAGAGGAATTAACTCCAGATTTAAGTTGTACTCTTGCATATCAAGCTTAGAAATCTTTCTACTCATTGTCCAAGAAAACCCCAAGGTAATCTACAATCAAAATCTGTGACAGACTCTCTCTTTGGCTTTGGCATCATTGACCAGACTGTCAGGAAAATCTCCACTGCACCCTATGAATTATTGTGTTTATGGACCAGCCAAGTCCACAAAGGGTGACCCCTTCTCACTTCAGCTAACAAGGAGTTTGAATTTAAAAATAAGTTCTACATCTAAAAGGCTGGTTCTGTATGAAACACAGTTGCTCAAGCATCTTGGTAAGCTTTACTGAAATAGTTATCAAGGAAAAGACCCTTGGGAAGTGTCTCAGAGTCTGAAGGGATTAGAAGAGCTGATAAGGAGAGGCTGATAAGGGGAAGCTTTGCACATCTGATCTGGGAAAACAGTGCCTGAAAACAGACTATGTCCAAGAACCAGGCACCAGCACCTGTAGCACTTGTACTGACAGCTTCTCTCACCATGTTTATTTACTCACTGGCAAAGGCAGGAAGAATGTCTTGAACTTGAAACTGAGGCATTGGTTCAATACTTCAAGATGCTTTAAAAAAAAAACAAAAAAACAACTGGCTTCTCAGGGCTGCATTTTATTTGAATTTTTTTTCAAATAAATTTTGCCCCTTAATTGTTAATTACTTTCCTCTGCAAATCTGTAGCCTCTTTAACATGGACCAGGGAATTAGCAACAGAAAAGGATACTCAGAGATTGGTTGATTTATCATAATCTCATTTGCACTATCCACTTCTACCCCCAAAAGATTCTCAAGAATAAAATTCAAGTCACATAAATGGCAGGTCAATTGCAAAACATGTTGGTCGATTTTCTGCCTCTGCAGCAGCTCATCTTTTGGGATGCAAATTTACTTGAATCTTCTGGATATTAACACACTATTATTAGATACATAAAAATTTAGGAACGTACTTGGAAGAACGCACTCCAAACTACATTACCAAGTAGCAGGTGCACAGCTCAACCACCCTAATAATGATTGTATTGCACGAGGCTAAGTTAGAAAACTTTGCCCATACTTTTTTTGTCTTCTTTTAAACCTAGCATAATGCTGAAATGTCTCTCATGTTGTTGCTGAAGCAGGATTTGCAGTACACAGACCTCCTGGAAATGGGAAATCCATCACCTGAAGGTAATACAGGTGATATTAAATAACATAATTTCCAGAGCTTCATACATTTAAATTAGCCTCCACATTTTCCAGGGGGTCCAGATTAAAGAGGAGAAATACAAGCAAGACAAAGACCAAAATGATGTCCAGAAAAGTTATGGTAGGACCAGTTTGTGATGGAGTGGAAAATCCTGAGATTTTTTCCTCAGTACTGCATGTTCAAACTCTCCTTAGTGCAGTATGTATGGAGCATGTTGATTTTGTACAGGGTCACAGAACACCAGTCCTTTGGCCTAAGCCCTGTAAACCTGTACTGGCAAAGTCCTACAAATCCCATTTCCTCTCAAGCAGAGGCCAAACTGTTCCAACCTACATTAGCTATTAGGAAGAAGCCTTTAACACTGAGCCCCTGAAGGCTATTCAATATGAGAGTACTCCACTCTTACAGGGCCAATTTCCTGCTTTTTATATCCTCATGGAAGTTCTTACAGCTCTTGGAATGAAATTTAATATTTTCTTTTTTAGTACAGTCGAGGATTATGTCAGTAAAAAGACCCATATGTAATGGCTTTATATAGTTAGCAAGCAGAGCTGGAGCAAGGAATCAGGATGGGGTAACAGCCTAAATCTATTTGGAAAATAGACAACATACTTTCTAACAAAGAGGAGCCTGGTGAACGCATTTCCCAGAACTCTTAACTGGGGCAAGGAAGAATTGCTCTGCATTCCTTGCTCTCTGCCTTATGATAATGGCCTGGATAACCAGAATCCCTACAAACTCCAGAAATGAGCTCATGCCCATTGTCTGCCACTCTCAGGGTTATTAATAGGGCCATGCTAATTGGATGTGTACCACACACTCACCTACCACTTCCCAACATTCCTGCTGAACTATCCAAATGAGAGAAAATTTCCCAAATACAGGAATGTGAATGCCTCCTTCTTGAACCACGTGGCTGAGTTCCTCCTCCACGTGTTCCAAAAAGACGATGGACATCTAATGTAATGAAAGTTTGTTCAGAAACAACAAGTGCATTTGATTAAGAGATTTAGTACTGCAGAGCCTTTCCATGGTCTAATTTGCATGGACTTGACCTTTATAATGAAACCCAGAATTCTACTGTGGACACCAACACACCAGAAAAGATGAAAAATCTGTGAATAAAGGTCATGAAAATAAGAGATATCTGTCATTACTTGTGGAGGTACAGATAGCAGGGTTGCATCTTCAGCTCTGAACCTTTCCCTCTCCATCCAGCACTCCCAGATTTTGTATCCACTGCCTGAAACCCACCCAAGCTGAGAATCTCCATGCTCTCCTTCACAGAGAATGAGCACAGCCATTTCTATTTTAAAACACTGCAGTGAAAATGGACAATTGAACAGATATAGGGATATTGCAAGGAGCCCCTTCTCTCCAGGTATTCTAGAAACAGGCCAGTCTTCACCTCCTGTTGCAGCAGGGCCCCAGTGTAGAAAGCCATTCACAGCTGACATTGCAACAAAGCATTTTGAGAACTGACCCAAAACAAAAGGTGGTACTGGAACTGATGTAGGATTGCCACCTAATTTCTCATAATTGTATAACTTAAATCATTTAAGGCAGGGGCAAATCTTGGAAGCCCCAACAGCAGAACCCTAAGGTTAGACACCTTACCCAGCTTAGGTGTCTGCAGAGTGGGGAGGTTGAGTGGAGAATTTAAGACTGAAAATCTTGGAAGTGATTGCCTCCAGTGTCCTTTTGGCTCTGACCAGAAAGGTTTCTCTTTCTTATGAAAGGAGCTGGGCTAAGAGGATGCGGGAAGAATCATCTCCTATGACCACAAAATTCTGCATTGTGAATGTTTTCACCACCAACATCGATTGCTATAAAATAAGAGAAATAAGAAGCATGGCCTCAGTGCAGGACAGTTTTAAGTTAAGACAAGTTGGATTTTTGATGTCTCAGCCATCTCTGCCCACCACCATGGCCACCATCAGCATGGGACAGGCAGGAGTGGGGAAAACAGGGGAGTCAAGCAGAAGCACAGTTTATCAAGTGCCAGAGATCCTAAGTCCAAGACTGAGATAAAAACCAGGCTCTACCCCTCTCAATTTCTGAATCTGACACTCAGGAAATTACTGACTGTCAATCCTTCCATGATTTCACCATGATCCCAGCAGAAGGAGACCTGCAGGAAAATTCTGCCTTGTCACTTTTATTGTCATTTCTGCCTCCAGGGCTGTGAGTAAGATGGAAAACTAAATAAGATGGGATGGATGAACGGATGAATAAGATAAATGGATTGGGAGCAGTCCTGCCAAAAGGGAATTGAAGGGGCTAAGGGGATAAGAAGATGGACATGAGACATGAAGGGGATAAGAAGATGGACATGAGACAGCAATGTGCACTTGTAGCCCAAAAATTCAACCATATCCTGGTCTGCATCAAAAGCAGAGTGGCCAGCAGGCCAAGGGAGGGGATTCTGCTCCTCTACTCCACTCTCATGAGACCCCACTTAGAGCAACACTGGAAGGACATTGACCCGTAGGACTGGGAGGCCACAAACAGGATAAGAGGGATGGAGAACCTCTCCTGTGAGGAAAGGCTGAGATAATTGGAATTGTTCAGCCAGGAAAAGAGAAGGCTCTAGGAAGACAATATAGCAGCCTTCCAGCACCTAAAGAGCTGAAGGGGGGCTTTTGTCAAGGATAATGTAATGCTAGAACAAGGGATAATGGCTTTAAACAGAGAGAGGGCAGATTTAAATTGGATATTAGGGAGAAATTCTTTACTGTGAAAGTGGTGAGGCACTGGCACAGGTTACCCAGAGAAGTTGTGGATATCCTGTCCCTGGAAGTGCTCAAGGCCAGGTTGGAGGGGCTTGGAGCAACCTGGTCTAGTGGAAGGTGTCCCTGCTTATAGCAGGGAGGTCAGGACTAGGTGATCTTGAAGGCCCCCTCCAACCCAAACCATTTTATGATTCTGTGAAAATAGAAGATGCTCTGAAGACACTGAAGAGAAGTACAGCAAATAAGGGTCTGAGAGCTGTAAATTTAACAGGAAAAGATGTAGCTGGAGAAAACATGTAAGTCATCCCTAGTTTCTTACAGGAAGGGCTCTCTTCACCACTGTCACTCACACTGAAAGGATAAGACACAAAACCTTGTGCTCTACAGCCCACACACAGCTCTCATGTCAGGCAGCTGACAGAGGCAAGAGGGAGCTTATCACTTAAGAGCTGATAAGAGATGTGCAGCTACCCCTGAAGCACAGCTGGGTCTGCCTGTCTGTGCTTATGGCCAGGGGTGTGACAGCATCAGATCAATAATTCTGGTGTTGGCTGGAAGGGTTTTGGGCCATTTCAGCTCCCACCCTGTCCCATCCTCTCCACTCTGCTTCCTTCCCTGTCATACTTCACACAAGTTTCAAAAACAGCAGTGGGAAAAGAGAAAGCAAAAAGGGAATGAATGACAAAAGAAAAAAAGGAATTTACAGATCACGTGAATGAAACATCACACTCAGGTCTTCCTAACATTATCATTTCTTCATTTCTAAAATTTTTACAATTAACTCTAGTAGGAAGTGCATCAAACTGTCTCAAAAGACCCAAAACTCCAAAGAATTATTTAATTCCCTACCTCTTCATATGCAATATCCTGAATTTTTATCTTAAAAGAAGAGAGAGCTGTTGCATAGATAATATAGGTATCATAGATTTTATTTGATAGTTGGGGAGAAGATATTTTGAAATGGATAAGGACATAGAGTGTTTTCAGGAAAATAATAACAAAAAAAAAATTAGGAAATTTGGTGGGGGAGAAAGGACATGGAAAAGTTGTAGAAATGGAAAAGAGATACCTACTAGTCAGCAGTGCTAGAACTTAAAACAAATTAAATCTATGCATTCCTGGACTGTAAAACTTAGTTTCAAATGGTCTCACACTATACTCTTTTTCTTAAGACATAGCAGAGCTCTGGCTGGGATTTATCTCAATTAAGTTTAGACTGTAGGTGTCTAAACTAACATTTTATGTGGTTTTATACTAAGCTCCTTTCAACTTCATGGAGAGAAAAAAAAAAAAAGGAAGAAAAAAATCCATACCCAGATTGATTTTATTTCTTTCCCTTGAGGAAGAGTAAAATAAATTAAGTACTCACAAGAAGTGATTATTTTCCCCGGACACAATAAAAGAAGCTTAGACAAAGAGCAAAGCTTTAGATGTTGGTGTTCCAACAGATACCAATATTTCAGCAAATGTCTGTCTGGTCAAGGTGACATAAGAAATTCAGCCAGAAGCATCAACAGCTAAAGATGGTAAAGGTATTGATATGAAACTTTATCAAGTTCAGAGTCTGAGGAGGAGTAGACTTTAGTGCAAAGTCTTTACCTAATGGGGAACAGAAGAAGCACAACTTGACTTCTAAACAGAACCCCCCCTTCCTGAATGGTGAAATTGTCCAAGAAAAGCAGGTTTGGGAAGCAGAACCAAAATGGAGCTAGGAAAAGCAATGTCTTTTGAACTTTAGCAGTGGCTCCACTGGGAGAGCTTAAGAACATTCTGCGCAGAGTTTAGCCTTGTTTCTGGGTGAATGATAACAGATATGGGAACCAACACTACAAGGGCACTTCTGGATTGCCTACAATTGTTAAACTTCACTCTGAGTTTTCTCTGTCCATGAATTGGATTGGATGCAGCCAGCCCTGAGGCTCAACTGGCCCAAATGCCAGCAGGGGATGCTTTGCTCTCATTGACTGCAGGGAGGCTCAGGAGCCCTCACCAGAAAAAAAGGATACAAAAAGACCCTGAGCACTTTGGCCTTTCTACATCTGTTTTGGGATTAGACTTCCTGCTCCACTCAGGGGCAAGAAGGTACTTAGCTTTCTTTTCTTTTTGATGCCAAGGAAAATACCAAAGTACTAATACACTGCCATGGGCAGACATGCACATGAATTGACATCATATTCAGATAAGCAAATATTTTCAACACAGTTGCTGTCTGAAGAGTAACTGTTTTAATCTATCTGTTGCCAAATAAACAACAAAAGAAAAAAAAAAGATGAGATTGTGCTTGTTTTGCTGTTTTGTCTTTGTTAGCAAGACTGACAGCCTGTTCTTTAAGAGATAAAACAGGTGTTATAACTTGTTTTCCACAGATACATATGAGATCTAATTTGATGTGTGAAAGTTTGTCATATTCATGTCAATGTATTCAGACACCAACACTTATTTATAGATTAGTACAGCTGAAAGAGACAATAATGTGCAGTCTCACCTCCCAGCCAACATAAACCCAAAATTACTCTTAACAATCCCAGTATATCATCTATACCTTGTTCAAAGTTTCAGTATTTTTCCTGATCTATAGAACTCTTGGTTTTGATTTAAGACAGAACATTCCCTCACTAGGACTAGAAAGCTGCTTGAGTGCTCAGCCACCATCACCTGATGTGCTTGATCTCTAAAATGAATGCATTCTTCTTCTTTTTGCAGTGTCATGTTTTAATCTGAAACCCTTCCCTGACTTCTGGGGCCCAGAACAAGTTGCTTGACTGATGGTGAATCATGAAAGAATTTAAATTTATTCTGTACTAAGGTAAATGTGAAAGGCCACAATGCTATGAGCTGTTTCTTGGCCTCAAAATAATCCCAAACAGAGAAATAACTAAGAAATTAAATGACACATTAGCTTAGCTGCATCAACAGTGTTTCACTTGCACAATAAAGAGAAAAAGAAAATAAAAATTTTCAAGCTCCTTGCCTTCTTCTGCTTTGAACAGAAACTGAAAAAAGCAGCTGGTCTTTAACAGTGCCTGGTTAAATGGAGAAAAACTAAATACAAGATTATATTATTATGTTATATTATTATCTTCAAATTGAGAAAAATTTTTGTACAGCTACACAGCAAGTACCTCAAGAAGTTCTGCACAAAACCTTGCTGGCAGCTATAACAACTGCCTTCACTGTCCTTTTACTGGGAAGCACTTTTTAAAGCTAGGTAAGAAAGTGCCTTTTTCAGCTGTTATCTTGTATCCCACTTCCAGGATTTTTGATGCACTCCTGCTCCCCATTCAGCCTCCACACCCCCTCTTCCACTCGGCATGCACGGCATGTGGGTTGCTGGGGTTACTCCCAAATTCAGGGAAGGAATTTTCTTTCAAAAATTCAGCAGGCTTAAATCTAAACTGCTGAACTGTGGCTTTCATTTCCAGTGAGGTTCCACGCCAGCACAAATACTTACATCTCTCAGGCAAATCGGACATCCCAGAGCAATAACTGTGAGCAATAACTGCTATATGCCCCAAAATATTACAACAGGGATGGGAAAGGAAATAATCTATAAGAACTCTAATTTACTGGGCCTGGAGAGATAAATTTTTACAAAGGCATGCAGTGACAGGACAAGGGGGTATGGCTTTAAACTGAAGGAGGGTAGATTTAGATCAGACATTGGGAAGAAATTCTTTCCTGGGAGGGTGGTGAGGCCCTGGCTCAGGCTGCCCAGAGAAGCTGTGGCTGCCCCATCCCTGGAAGTGTTCCAGCTTGGAGGGGGCTTTGATAATCTGATCTGCTGGAAGGTGTCCCTGCCTAGGGTAGGGGATTGCAAACAGAGGACCTTGAAGGTCTCTTCCAACCCAAACCACTCTGGTATTCTATGGTTTGCTGCGTGGGAATTCTGGTCTTGCTGCATTTACTCACTAGCAAGTGCTGTAAAGCTACAAAACTTCAGCATTGCGTGGTGTATGGAAGCTTTGGAGAGCCACTGTACTGAATTCATGTCACATAAATGATGTCTTTCCATGGCACAGTTTTCTGTGTAGGACTGGCCCCATACAGTACAACAGAGAGGTCTGACATTTATCTGTCGAAAAGGATTTCCCCACCTGTGAAATGTCTGTGTGAGACAGATGAGAGCACTGCTGGGTCCCCGTATTACAACCAACCCTCTGAGCAGAAGATTGGTGTGGGTTTAACTCTTCTCTTTGGTGCTCCCATCCACATGAACCACAGCTTTGACTCTCAAGTCTGAGAGAGAGCAGCTCTACCTCCTCACATTTGTCCTCCCCTTTGAGAAGGCAGAATTTTATTTCCTTCTGAGGTGTACGAAACAAAAGATTGAGAGCATAATGCAGGTCTTCAGTCTTTATATTGAACTTCCACTTCTGAAGTCTTTGGAAAAATGTTCATTGCAGCAAATTGGAAAGCATATCCTGCCTCACACCCCCAAGTCTCTTGTCATTGACAATAGGTCACTCCTTGCTTTTCCACACCACTGCGTTAGTTTGATGTATTGATTCATTTATTCACATGAAGCAGCTTGCCTACCTTGCCTGTAACTACACTATTTATGAAAAGTTCACCATGGAAAACAAAACAATATGCACAAATAAACCCTTCATAGACCGCTGGATTTTTTCCATAAGATTTGATTTGGGATGCTATTTGTAAAGACCAGTCTATCACTTTTCTAAAGTATTCAGTTATATCCATAGGACTGCCACAGGATATCCATATGATCACAGTTTTCCCTGGTTTTGTGTACTTCATGAGTAAAGTCCTTGTAAAGTTCAAAGTATTAAAAGACATAAATAATATTAAAATCTATAATAAAAGTTTTAGCATCAAAACTTTTGATGTTCACCATAGGCCAGAACAGATTTGCAATTCAGGGCAACAGAAACACTATGTCACACATTGCTGTGATGTTATCACTGATGTTATTCAACTTTCCAATATATTAAAACATTATGATACCTGGAAAATATTCACAAGTTGTCATCTTGCTCCTAATAACATCCTAGGGGCAAAAGGAATTTTTCCCCACATACCAACATGCAGGAGTGTCAGCTTTATGATTGCTGCCTATGAATTACACCAGGAGGACTCAGTTTCACTGGCAACAATTCAAACCCAGGAAAGTCAGGACAATGAAGTGACTTCAAAGGAACATGAGTTATTGGAAAGATCATGCAAGAGCAGGCTAAGTATTCAACCTTAACACGCTTCAGTTTCATCAGGTTCCAAATTGCAGGAACCAATTATTTTTTTGTCGTGGCAAAGCTCTCATATCTCAGAGCCTGGCTCCATCCTGATGTGCAGCTGCAACTCTATTAGTAAATCAGAAAGAAAAAATGATAACAAAACCAACAAATTAAAAAAAAAAATTAAAAAAAGCAAACCCAAACTCCAAGGGACATACACAAGTGCAAAGTAGGAATAAAGCCACACAGACCCTGGTGCTGAGGCTGACCCACCTTTCAGCAGAGGACAAGCTCTTAAAATAAACGCTACCAAAGCACTGAAATCCATTCAACAGTTACTCTAACATTGTTCTACTTAATGAGAGACTTCTCTTCAGCCACAAGTTATAAATAGGAGCATTGCCTCTGCATAGTGTGAATCTCACAGCAAGGGAACATTTCCAGGGGAAATTCAGAGATTTAATCTCAGAATGGATTATATCATCCTGTTTCTGATTTTAGGAAAAGAATGAGAGGTGGGAAAAGGATTTTTTTTTTTCCTCCATGTGTCTCTGAGGCACTTTCAGACCTACCTTATTCCTGAGCTCTGTCCTGCAGCAGAGGATTGCCTTTGGGAATGCTTCTCCTGCAGGCTCCAGCCCTGCAAGTAAACAGGCAGGGACGGGCAGGATGTGGGCAGAACTTGGGAACTTCTCTACCCCTCCCAGGGACCAAAGTAGCCTCAGAGCCACCGCAAAGGCAGAAGAGAGGGATGGTAAGGAAGGGCTACCCCTGCTGTGGTGCCTCCCATGATTGCTGCCCTCAGCTCCTGCCTGTGCTGGGGGAACACATGGGCACAGCTTAACACCCCTTCCTGGGCTGGCAGAACCTCCAGAGCCTGTCCTGGTGCCAGGATCAGCACTCGTGGGCTGGGGGGATTCACTGGTGTTTGCAGATACTCATTTAATTCAGATGCTGCCCGGCACTCACAGGTCACTGAGTGAGTTCTAGTCTGTGATTTCAAGTATTTCCTGATGAAATTGCCTAGCAAGGATATGGCCAGAAATGTTCCAGCTCACCTGGTTTGCCACAGAAAGCAGTCTGAGGGCATTTTTTTTCCCCACAATATTTTCATACATTTTTTTTAATTAACTCATAATTTTAAATCTACAGTTTTGACAATTATTGAAAGCATTAAAAAATATATGCATTTTAAAAGTTATGAATTTTAGAAATTATGCATTTTTAATAGTTCAGGTATTTCCATCTGAATTCACCACATCAGTGGAAGCCAACACAGACAATATTTTTTTTTATATCACACCCTGAGATATGTGATTTAGTCTTTACTGGCTCTGCTGATTTAGTAGCACAGCTCACAAAAGGATCAATGTTCAGGCAATCCCACTGGCCTCTCAGCTCACCTCTTAGCAGATTAAAGTACTCCATAATTTTTTATTGGAATGACAGAATCTGTTCCTAAATACAGACAACACAATAAGAATATCAATAAATTGGGAGTCCTTTTCCACTTAAGTCTGTATAACTTCAAAGACACTGATGAAACCTTAAATCAGAGAAAATAATTGCTAGTGACAGAATTCTTCTTAGGCTTCATGGATTTATTCCCAGAAAGCATTAAGCCCATGGGAAAGATTACATTATTTTTTTTTATCACTAGTTCCCATTCTGCTTGTAGATTGTTTAAAACAAATCCAAAAGAATTGATTTCTACTGTCTAAGAAAGCATCAGTGTGAACAAGGTCAGAGGCCTTTCCCCAAATTCAGGTGACAAAATGAAGGACCTTAACAAAAGAATTTTTGAGACTTAAATATAGAGCTGAATATAAAGTAGCAGGCAGCAGGATCAGGATAATAACCCACATTCTCCAGGGTTTTCAGAATTTATTCCATTCTCATTTATGAATTATTTTATTTCAGAATTTATTTCCCTTATTTCACTATTCTGAGATGAGCTCAGCTGGCCAGAGCCTGGTGCTGAGAGCTCCAAGGTTGTGGGTTCCATCCCTGTATGGGCCACTCGCTGAAGAGCTGGACTCACTGATCCTTGTGTGTCCCTTCCAGCTCAGATATTCTGTGCCCACTGATGGAAGATGTGAGTTTCCACTCTCCTTCAGGTAGCAGACTAATAGAGTCTGATTTTTTTTACTGGGAAACATTTTTTTTCATTTTTTAAGAAACAGGTTTTTTTTATTTAATAAGGAACAGGTATCATATTTCTCCTTTATCCTAGAAAAAAATGGCACAAACTTTTGAAAATTTGCCCCTGGTATCTAACCCTTTCCATGCTCCTTCTGCAATTTTTAGCTTTTGACTCCCATTCTTTTCCTTTTCTGTGATTTTGTGTTCCAGGGGATGAAATTCAGAGTGTTTTGTGATTCAGTTTGACTTCTCCAAGAAGGCCACAAGCTTGTCTTTTTTGATAAATCATAAGATAAAAAAAAACCATCTTCTGTAAAAGAAAATATTTCACAAGTCCTAGCAGGTGTGAAAATGCTGCTTAGATGTGAACTGGGTGGTTTAGATGATTATTAACCCAATAATCATCCAAATTCTTGGGAAGAAGACTCTGCTCTTGACTGCAGGCAACACACTTGAAGCAGCAGCAATCCCAGAAATATGAAATGCTGATCCCTGACCCTCCTTAAAACCCTGCAGGACAGCAGGGACCTGGTGCAAAACCTACAGGACCCTCTCGGTCATTTGTCCACTGCCCAGGAGTCTGGGTGCTGCTCTTGCCATTGTCTCATCTCCCAAGCAACATGAGAAGCAACCAAGATGGAGATTTTCATGAAGAAAGGAGATTTAGGCAATGAATAAAAAAATGAAGGCAGGCAGTGAGGCAAATAGGGTTATAACCAGACTCCTCACCTGTCACCTTTAAAATGCCATTTTTTTAGATAGGAATGGGGACTTGGGTGGATTTCTGATTAAGAAGTTCTGGACGCCCCATCCCTGGAAGTGTACAAGGAAAGGCTGGATGGGGTTTGGAGCAACCTGGACTAGTGGAATGTGTCCCTGACCATGGCAGGAGGTGGGAACAAGATGATCTTTGAGGTTCCCTCCAACCCAAACCATTCTGTGATTGCTATGGTTTATTTTGTATAAAATTACTGTGACAAAGCCAGAATTAAGCTCAGTTTAGCTGTCCAAGTCATGCAGCAAAAGTCTGGCCTTCCTGTCCCACATCATCTCAGCTGGAACAGGAGCAAAGGATGCCCTGATTGCCAGACTTGATCCTCGTGTGGAAAGATTTACCTTGTAATAAACAGGATTTCACTAATCCCATGGGCATACAGCATTAAAGGCCCAAGGGGCTAAGAGCCTCCTCAAATCTCCCATTCTTCCTGATGGTATTGAAGGAGAAAAATTCTCCTATGAGCTTTGCAGCCATCCAATTCAGCATCATGTCACAGAACAGAGGAGGGATTAGCATTTATCATCTGATCTGAACAGGGCAAACAAATTAGCCAAACAAGAAGAGCTAGTAATGAGGCAGAAAAGCTGTTTGCACAATGGCACAGATCCTCCCACCTAGGCATGAATCAAGAGTGTTCATGACACTGCTATTTAATTGAAAGACTCCATAGATAAAGGCCAATTTTTAATTGAGACACTCGAGCAGATAAAGGCCAAGTTTTTGCAGGCAGCGTTGGACTGACAAAAGAAAAAATCCATGGTCTGTGGAGCTTCTTAATGACAACTGAAAATTAATAAACCTTGTCCTATTTGTTACAGGAATAAGTGAAATGATCATTTACACAAGTGTCGGTTTCACAGGAAATTGTTGCCTGCCGTGTTCCAGCAATTATTTGGGTTTCAATGCTGGAGAAACACTGGCTTCATGTCAGAATTGTCCTAAAGTTGCACTAAAGCAACCCAAAGGCTGGTATTTCCCAAAACCAGTGTAATCCCTCCTCTTCCCTGGGCCCTGGATGAGAGAGAGAAGAGGGTTTTAAAGATAATGTGCAGTCCCACAGCCTCATGCTGCCTGTGTCACCTTTACATGTACCTGACGCTGAGCTATGTCACATCACTGTCACATCACACCTTCCCTGAAAGATCCTAAAAACCTGATACCTGGGGTAAAATAGTCACATCACCCCTCTGCAGCTATTCCATACCCTCCTCCTCACCCAAACTGCTTTTTAATCAATGCAAAACTTTTCAGTTTATTGACTGATATTGGGTCAACAGCCATGGATTCTCCCAGCTGCTGTGGGGAACCAGTCCTGCCAAGGCTCTGCTGTGCCTTATTGAAATTATGGGGTTTCATCTGACCAATACAGAGATTTACAGTGTAGTTGTCTAAATCTGAGTAAACCACCTGCCAGCCCTCTATAATCCATAAAGACAAACAGACACTTCTAGGGAGCAATTTATTTCAAACAGATCAGATTAATTACCCCAGAAAAACTTTGTATTTTTTCCACCATTTTTAAGGCAGCAAAGGATGTCTGGCTGAAAGTGAGGATCAACAAGAGACATCTCAAACAAGGTGAGATGACCCAGCATGACATCTTGGGCAGGAAAAGCCCATCGCCACACACACTCAGCCTCTCTGCTTGAGGCAGACAGACCCAAGGCAGGCGGGTTAAATGCCACACAAACCAGTGGCAGAGCCTTTTGTCCCATGTTATGCCCATCCATGTCACGAGCCATTGCAATTATTTAAGGGAATTGAGCCCATGATATGATGCATCTGCAACTCATTAATGAAGAGAAATACAAAGGCATAGAGCTAAGGGGAAAACTGACACTGGTTAAACTAGAATTATTCCTGCTTTTTTCTGGTGGGATTTTTCTTGATCTGTTTTGTTTGGGGTTTGTGGGGGTTTTTTGTTTGTTTGTTTTGTTGTTGGATGGTGGGGGTTTTTGCTTGTTTTTGGTGGGGGTTTTTTTGTTGTTTGGTTGGTTTTGGTTTTGTTTTTTTCTTCTGAATCCTGAAGACCTACCAAACTGCAAGCAACTCTTTCAACTTGGGGGACAGACTTCCCAGAGCTCCCCAAAACTCAGTGCACCCTCTATGGCTTTCTTTGGCTGGGCAGGACCTGCCTTAGCAGGTTATTGCCTTCAAAAAATCTTTCTGGGAGAGACACAGGGAACAGAACCACTGACATGGAAATGAGGAGAAATAGAAGCAAGAGTAAACAGGTTTAAGTTGTTTATCATCCAAAAGGCATCTGGTATAAGGGTACTTGATGCTTTATCTGTTTTCCTACACGTTATCAGTCTTAGCTCAGAAAACTGCTGAAGGAAACCAACAACTCTTTGACTTCCCTGTGTCACCACATCCAAAATTAGCAACTTGATTTTGTAGCCCACTCATAACTGCCACAGCCTGCCTGGGGTCATGGCCCGTAGTCTGGGAACAGCTGCTAAGGGAAGTGAAAAGGATGCTAAGTGAAGAAAATATGGCAGTAGAAATATCTACTGAAAAGGAGAAAAATGTCAAAGGCAGCAATAAAAATAAATAAAGGCAGAACAGCAAATTTAAAAGAAGAAAAAAAGTAGTCAAATATATACAATTAGCTTGAGTACAAACTGATCAGAAAATGTACTCAGTAAAAAAACCCAAGGGATGGCAAAGAAAGAAGATAATATAAACCCAGTTGTAAACTGTTTTAATTTCAGAAATCAATCATAAAAGTACTTATCCATATAATTAAGAAAAGCCTCCAGAAAGCATAAAAACCACTCTCAAAAACACTCTAGAGGTGGTACCATAACTAAACAGCAAAGCAGGACAAGGGAAATTGCCTTGGAACAACTCAAGGTGGTTTATGAAATATCAGACTTGAACAAGGATTGTCAACCCATCTGTTAGGAAGGAGCAGCTCCCTCCTGCCCCAGCCTCCCAGAACAGATTTATTATCTATGGAACAGCACTGTCCTTTACAAAAGGAATGGGTTTTTTCTTCTTCTTGCTGCAGGAGCATGCAGTCACTGTCCATTGCAGGGCTACACCATCAGGTCCCATGTTCAGACTGAGCATCCTCTGCAGCAGATCAGGGAAATGAGGCAGATCTGAGCTCTGCCAGTGCTCACACAGGAGCAGAGGAATTCCAGGTGCTACAGAAGGGCTGTGCCTTGCTGCCTCTTGGCCAGTGCTGAATTAAATTCCCAGTCAGAATTTAACACCACTGTGCCTGACCACCCTGTCTAGACCTAGTCAGCGGGGTTTGCTGCAGATTTTCTGGTGTATTTTGCAAAGATAAGCACTGAAAAACATTTTTTATCAAGCATTACAATGGACTGAAAACCTTGTGCTCCTTTCCTTGAAGATTCAATAAGCTATTTAACTTAATGTGAAGAAAACCAGTCCTGCCACTGAAATGGATAAAGGCTTTCAGGAATGCCCAGCACAAGAGGTGCTGTAAAACAGGTACCAGCTGTTGTTTCATTACTAAGAACTGCATTGGCAATCAAGACAGTCCACACAGATTATCTGTAGCCTTTATCTGCTGGTGAAATTGGAATCAGTGAAGTTCTGTCATACAAGAGGTAATTAGTTTTACACTTAGCATGGAGCCAACAGAAATCCCCCAGTACCTCTAAACTTTACAGCTCAAAGAAAATCTTTGCAATCAATATGCAAATATCATGTGGTAATCAATGTTAACCAAGTTGCTCTGGAAGGAAATACCTGGGTGCTGACAATTGGCAAATACTTCAACATGGTTAAGCACTGAAAAAATTGCACTTGGGCAATAAATAGTCAAACCACAAACAAGTGTTGGCTAGGGTTAGAACAAAGACCATCAGTCCAAAAATATTTTAATCTGTCAATGGTTTAAACTTGCCCTCAAATGTGAAGTGAAATAAGGCAGTTTTGACATCTCTTATTAAAGTCACTTAAGAATCAATATTCAGGACATAACAATAATCAAATCAAGTTGCTTAAACCAAACTCAAGGGACCCTTCTGTTCTGCAAAGAATCAAAGATTAATTTCTAAGGAACTGAATCAATGCAAAGTAAATAGATTCTGATGAGCTGCAGAAGGATAACTTACATCTAGTGCATAGTAGATGAGCTCTGTGATAACAGCACTCCCTGAGCACAGGAAATCTACACCACTGCATAATCAGGACTGACAGCACTTGCAAAACATGACCCATAACTCAGTTTCATTCATTCCTAATGAATAATCAAGGCTAACACAGCTTGGAGAAGCTTTGTGGCACGTGATCAGACCAGGTCCAGGTCTGGCACTTTTTGGCCAGCCCCACACACCCTGGGGAGGGATTTGTGACTGCTCAGTGGGCTCCCAGGAAAGGCTGCTTTGCTTTTTTCCTTAGAGCAGGAGTTTGCAAGTGAGTGCCAGAGCTCACAGGTACCTGCCCAGTCTTTACTGCTGAATTTCCTTCCTACAGGAAAAGAAGTGGGAAGTTTTTAGAGAGAAATCATTCTGCTTTACAGAAAGAAGCCTTGTAAATCTAACACCCTTGTTAGCATACACAAAGATGGGAGGTATTTGCCATGAACCCTCAATGTAATAAAGAATAGCAACTCAGCCCACTTTGATCTCCTAAATAACATTTTTTTGTTTTTAGGTTGCAGCTAGCAGCACAAGGAATCAAAAGATATCTCACTACTTGCATCACTTGATTTGTGAAATTAATTGTCCACCAAACCATATACCTGTTGTATATCAACAATGGTTCTTAGATAGAAGGGTGGCTTTTTTTTTTCCTCACTCCAGATTAAATCTCTAAGCTATAACACAAGTCCCTGGTAGGTGATGCACCCACCTACTGACAGTTTTCTCAGGGCAATAATAGTGTGTGCATGCTTTTTCTTTCCTAGGTGAAGTAGGAGCTATTCAATTGACCTTTTATGATGATGAAAAATAAATATTATCAGCCCCCTCCCACCCTCATATTCAGACTAGAAAATGTCCCACAAGCAGAGCTATCCCTCCTGCTTCATGGCTCACATTCACATGATTAATTTTTCCAGCCTAGTTGGTGGAGCTGGACATCAGGAGCAAAGCAGGGAGAGGAAATCAGGGCAGGTTCCCCCTACCCCAGCTCCTCTGCTGTGATTGCCAGCCCAGGGTTTGCAATTGCTGATCAGGACCCCCATGGCAGCCTGCACCAGCAGGGGCAAAGGAGATCGCGCAAAGGAACAGCCCTGAGACAGAAAACAAGAGCTGCAGGGATCCTGGTGCTCCATTATTATCTCTGAGTAGGAGACCTGTGAGGAGGCTGGTTTCTTCTCCCAGGTAATAGGGATGGGAAGGAGGAAATGGCCTCAAGTTGCACCAGGGGAGGTTTAGATTGGAGATTATGAAGGATTTCTTCTCTGAAAGGGCTGTCAAGCATTGGAAGAGGCTGCCCAGGGAAGCTGTGGAGTCACCATCCCTGCAGGCATTTAAAATGCATGTGGCACTGGGGACATGACAGTGATGGGTTAATGGCTGGACTTGATGGTCTAAGGGGTCTTTTCCAAACTAAACAGTTCTATTATTCTCTGATTCTATACTTTTAAAAAAATCAGCTCCAGCTAGTTTCTCTTCACCACTCAATTTATAGAAATCTTGCCAATTGTTAGAGAACATATTATTGAATAAAAAGAAATCAGGATGCTTTGAACTTATATAAACCTTCTGATTTGTCTGGGCTATTTTTAGGAACTTAAGGTTACAATTCATATAAAATCTTCTTCTAATATTATCTCTTATTCACAGCTGGAAGAACTGACTGCTTACAGATTCAGTGACTTGCCAAAGTGCAACATCCTCAGTCTATGCTTCCTGACTGACTACACACCAGTGGGCTGCAAGTTTAAGGTAAAAATCCTTGATTTCACCTGTAATTTACTGATCCCTGATGACATTTATTAGTCAAGAACATTAGGACTAAGATCTCCTCTCTACTGAAAAAACCCCAAAAATTAGCAGTATATTTTAAACAAAATTTGAAATAAAAACTGTAAAATAAATGTTATTATTATTGACTTAAGAGTTTTTATACTTGCTTGCAAGGGAGAATGCAAGTCTAAGTGTACCTTGAGCAAATCATTTCAAGACTTAAGACCTGCAAGTCTCCCAAAAGCACAACAGGAGATCTTTGCAGAAGTTCCTTTCTGCACAAGACATTTCTCTGCTTGGCTCTACTCACAGAGCTGGGACAGCCATCTCAGCCAGCCTTTGCTCCTGCCAGCTTCCAAAGCCTGATGTGATTTCCACTGAAGGGGATCACTAAACTCCCAGCAGCAACTGGAAGAAACCTCTAGGAAAACACCAAATAAAATGAAGCACATGATGAAGAAAATTGCCAGAATGAGTTTGTGTCCCAAAAGGACCAATTTCCAATATGTCCATTTTCCTGCTGTACCTACATATGCTAGAAGAATTAAAAAAAAAACCCACCAAACATTCCTAGTTCCTCAGTTACAGTTCAGTGATTTCTGTAGATGCTGTCTTCCCCCTTTCCTCACTCCCCAAATTTGAGTTCTCAAACTCCAAAACAACTTTGTAACAGTGGGTAGTGCCTAATACAAAGTGACCAGCACCCAGTCACCACCCAACATTCGTGTTTTGAGGCTCACTCAGCCATGGAAAGACCTGCAGGAATCAGCCTTCTATAAAGAGTAAGTTTTAAGAAGAAATGCACTTCTATATTTCATTGCAATGGAAAATAGGGTTGGGAAGCCTGGAAGGAGATATTTCAGAGTCGTGGGAGACAATACATATTAAAGTTCATGTAAGAATGACTGGTGAATTTGGCGTTGCCTGAAGAACTGAAATAGCCCAGTACTACCTGTATAATTCAGGTGTGGTGGTACAGACAAGATGTTGATATAATGCAAGTTTTTTTCTTAAAGGTTTTTCTTCTCCTTGTGGAAAATGGGAAGAATTCAGAAATGGTCTTTAAACGGGAGGAATTGTGATCACCCAGCAGTGATTAATCAAAACAGGTTTTAGAAGAAAGCATTACAGTATGACAAATTGAAATATCCTTTGAAGCCAAGATAATTATGGAACAAATCTCAGGAATATATTTTAGCAAGAAAGTTATCACATGCTGGAAACAAAAAGGTCCTTTTAGTCCTATTATTTTCAGTATCATAATCTCCAGAACTAAAAGCTAGCTCTGGCATGTAGCAAAGATGTTTGCCTTAAAACTGTATGAAATGCAAGAAGTAGTAAGAAAATACTTATGTATATGCATAGGTGCTATAGACATGCTCACCCACTCATTGTCTGGGTCTCTGAGCTCACAAAAGCCTTCCCACGGACCAAAAAAATTAACTAATCCTTCCACCTCACTCTTCCTCTGTTAGATCCCCGCTGGGGAGGTTTCCTTCCACTGTAGTACCATGAGTCAGAGCAACATGAGTCAGAGATGCTTCCCCTGCAATGAGTCCTCCATCAGATGTGCTATTCCAACCCAAAGGCTCATTCATGGCACAGGTCTCACTCACATTCAAGAGACAATCCCTCAAACCAGAGAGAATATTATTTTCTGCTGAAACAAATGAGATTTGGCCCCAGACTGATCCCAGCAGAGAGAGGCACTCTCATCTGCTGGTTTAAAAGTCAAAAGACCTGGTTTCCTCCCTTTGCTCCACCGTCTGCTAAGAGCTGCCTTTCTGCAAGCTACTTGGAGTAATTCTCCACAAAACCAGATGGCATTCATCAGCTGGTGGGCTGCCCATTCCCAAGCCCAGAATTGGACTCTTCTCCGTTTCACCAAGGAAGCCAAAACATCCAGCACTGCCTCTTGCTGGAAGCAATAGAGCACAATGCACTTACTGAGGATGCACAGTGAATCTACAACACACACTCAGGAGTTTCTTTTGCAATTATATTCTATAAAAACTTCATTGATATACAATCTACCTTCATGTATTTGATATGTCAAACTGGAAGTTACTCAGGGCACTGCCTCAGCTGTCCAAACAATAGTATTTATATATTCAGAATAGCAGCATCTTAATGGAAAATATGTATGATAATTGGTAGGATTGAAAGTTTAGTTAAAACTACTAAATGTCTACTCTTTAAGACAAAAAAAAAAAAAAAGAAGCCTTATAGCTTTTGAAGTGGCATGAACCTTGCAATTTTCTGCCTGACCTATTTGGCAACATTTCTCCCTATTATTTTATCAATTAGTATCTATACAAACTCCCCCAAAACAGATGTCTAAACAGTCATTCATCAAAGAGAAAAGGGAGATTCAGGCATGCACCTAAAGTAATTCTGGTTGCTAATTGAGCACGTTGAGTAACACAGATACATTTTGCAGGTGCATCTTCCTGAGAATGATCCCACTAGTGTCCACACTGCACAGATGGGCTGTGTTATTTTAAGGTTTTAATCAAAATACATGCAAACAGGCACAGCACCATGTGCATGCTAATGCTGTGAAGTGTCAGCAGTCACTGCAGTCTTTTAAGAACTCCAGCTATGTAAAAACTCAAAGAGAAGGAACTGATGAATTAGGCACTTTCCACCTTAGGAGGAAGACTTATAGGCTACAGTTAGAAGGTGACCCACAGCACATTTGTAATAAATGTGGAGAAAGCACCTTGTTAACACGGCAATGTATTCCCACATACTGAGAAACTGCACCTACACAGAGACAGAATACAAAAAGGTGTAATGCCATCAAACTCCCAAGGTATTTATGTTAGGAGAACCAACCCTGAAAGCAGTGATTACAGTGTAATCTTGACATCTGTCAAGCTCCTGTCAATGGCTTTCCTCAATGGAGGCATTACACATCCCTCAGCCACTGCTTTATCACCTGCAGTGAAGTCTTCTGCATCTGCTAGTCCCAATCTGAGGGCTCACCAGGCCTGATCCAGGTGACCAACTCACCTAGCACACTCTGCTCTTAAAACTTTGTTAACTAAAGGAGAAAGCCAGCTTAAGAATAATGGAACACAGTTCCTCCTATATTTCCTTTGTAAAAGACAGACCCTGTTCCTGCATGTTTGTATAGTTAAAAAAAAAAAATAGTCCTCTGAATTTGATATTTCTCCCTGCTGGGGAAAAAAATGAAAATAAAAAGACATATCAGAGTTTGTGTTCATTTGCAGTGCCCCGGGAGCCAGGTTTGCAAACCCAGCGATGTCCTCTTACCTGCACAGACACTGCACCACCCCAAGTGGTACCTGGAGCCCGGCTCCGAGCCGGGTGCGCCCTGCGGAGCTGTCAGCCTGGCGGGGATGGGCGGGCAGGGCAGCGGCGCTCAGACAGACACACGGACACGCACAGACAGACACAAGGACACACACACTCGCCCGAGCCCCCCTGCGCACACACGCGCTCACAGGGACATGTCAGTGATGGGGATGGGCAAAACGCTGCATCCTCTGTGCGTGAGAGAGAGGGGAAGAGAAGAGAAGAGAAGAGAAGAGAAGAGAAGAGAAGAGAAGAGAAGAGAAGAGAAGAGAAGAGAAGAGAAGAGAAGAGAAGAGAAGAGAAGAGAAGAGAAGAGAAGAGAAGAGAAGAGAAGAGAAGAGAAGAGAAGAGAAGAGAAGAGAAGAGAAGAGAAGAGAAGAGAAGAGAAGAGAAGAGAAGAGAAGAGAAGAGAAGAGAAGAGAAGAGAAGAGAAGAGAAGAGAAGAAGAGAGAAGCAGCGGGGGCTGGCGGCAGCAGCGGGCGCGGAGCCGGGCCGGGCCGGCGGCGATGCCGGAGAGGGGCCGGGCAGGACGAGCTCGGGTTTAAGGAGCGAGGGGAGGGGAAGCGGGGGCGGGCAGGGCTGCGGGCCCCGCTGCGGGTCGGGGGCGGGGGGAGCCGGGGATGGGGCCGGCACTGACCGGCCCGGGGGCTGGGGGACACGGGCTGGGAGCTGTGAGCGATGAGGGACAGGGTCGAGGGAAGAGCACTGGGGGTCCCGGCCCGAGGGGCACAGAAATGTGCTCCCCGAAGGGCAGAGAATCGGGGGAGCCGAGTCCCCGCCGTGCCGGGAGGAAACGCCCTTTCTGTTCTAGCAAACAGGTGGTTTCTGCTTTTACCTCCTCCCTGAGCTCAGTGTCTAAATAAGAAGCCCTCGGCTGGGATATTTGTGCTTGAATTTCGGCTCTGACTTGTGAGCTGGAGCCGCTCTTCTTTCACCCCTCCTCCAGACGCGGCCCCGTCCCCTCTGTGCCGCGGCCTGCAGCCCCTGCCCCGGCGCAGCCTCACAGCTGCCCCGAGGGAACTGATGTCTGCCCCGAACCGAAGCCCTCAAAACATGCCCAAAGGACATACAATGCATGTCATCATGCCCAAAGGACATACAAGGCATAAAAAAATGCCCATGCTTTTTTTTTTTTTTTTTCCTCAGGTTGCCCAGAGAAGCTGTGGGAGCCCCATCCCTGGATTTGTTCAGGGCCAGGTTGGATGGGGCTTGGAGCCACCTGGGATAGTGGAAGGTGTCCCTGCCCGTGACAGGGGGTTTGGAACTGGATGGTCTTCAAGGTGCCTTCCAGCCCAAACCATTCTGATTCCATCATAAACACAGCTGCACCTAGAGCAGATCAGTGGGTCAGGATCGAGACCAGGTTATGAAGATGTTCCTGTCTCTGCTGTAATTTCCCAGAGCAGGCCTTTGGTGTCAGCAGGTTTGTGGCTGCTCAGATCCATGAAAACCCACACAGCTTTGGTGACAGCTGGTTTGATGGGGTTTTTTTATCTGTCTGTTATGTGGTAGCAACAAATACAGAAAGTCCTTTCTGTTGTCTTACACCTCACGCTCAAGCTGAAGGAGCGCTGCAGATACCTGTCCACAAAGTTTTCTGCTTTGCAAAGAGAAATCATTGACTGAATTCAGTTTGCTAAACTTCAGAATTTGCTGGGAACATGCATTCAACATCATATATATATATATTTTAAGTCGAAATGCTTTTAAATGGAGCAGATTTCTACCCTGTCAGGTGGTTGGAAAGGCAGGTCTCCACTGTCTCCTCTAACCCCTCTTGCCAGTGACACGTTATGTTCACTCAGCCCAGTCTCATCCCTGCTGCTGCCAATGAGACAAAGTGTAATTTTTTAATCTTTTCTATGTTAAAGCCAACTTACGGCCGTTCTCTGCATTTTTTAAGAGACCTGTTAATCTCTCTGTTCCTCCACTCCTTGGACAGAACACATTCTTCAACTTCTGTGTGGATATTGAAGGATCACCACCTTTGCTTTTCCCTTTCAGGTTTCCTGCAAGGATCTCTACCTCAATACAAGTTAGAGCCTGAGCCACCAAAGCACTTTCCTGTATTTACTGAACTGGGACTTGAGGTTTGTGTTCATTGTGTGGCTGTTTAAAATTTTTTACAGGTTTGCATTTTAGGCACAGGTTATTAGAGAATCTGTTCAGAGGCATGAAAGGAAACATCCATGAGTGCAGGAAGGTGAGGGTTTGTTGAGGACTCACAGCCTTGCTGACCTCTGCCCAGATTTTGGAGGGGTTGCATGGTTTATTCACATCTCTGCCATCAGAATCAGCCAAAATCATTGGTCTGCAAAAAACAAATGAAGTATTTAATGCTGCATATGCATCTCACATTTATATGCGAGAAGGAATTCTCTGTCTCCAACAGATCCCATTCCAGCCCTCATAAATGGCATCAGAAGGGTGGGCAGGCATTGGAACAGGCTGCCTGAGGACGTGGTGGAATCACAGTCCTGGGAGTGCTCACAGAACCTGTAGGTGTGGTGCTTATGGACATGGTTTAGTGGTGCATCTGGCAATGATGAGTTAATGGTTTCACTCAGTTTTAGAGGTCTTCTTCAACCTTAATGTTTCTATAGAAAGAAAAAGGAAGGCAGGGGTTTGCTTAGCTCCAGGCTGAAGCAGCAAAGCAAAATTTTCCCCAGAACAGAGTGCTGTTTTTTAGGCTGGCTTTCTGCATAGCTTCTTCTTCAGGCTGCTTCCCTTTCCAACCCAGTGTTTTATCAAATATTATCTTTTACCTGATGTACAGATGTTAAGCCTATGGGATGCTGATGGTTTTCTCCCTAAAGCTTCACCTTCCCAATAATATTTTTTTCTCAAACAAGTATCTTCTCACTGTCACATTAGCTTGATCTGTTGTAAGAGATTAAACCAAGTGGTGTATGGCAGATGAGCATTGTGTACAATGAAGAAAGCCTAATATGCTCCCTCAGTCTGTAGCAGTGTCCTGGTTTGTATTTAGATCTTGCAGCAGTTAGTATTTCATCTACTGCACATAATAATCATCTGTCAACATTCTTACAGCAAGCTCAGTTGTTAGTTCTCTTTACAATGTACAAAGGTGATTAACAGAATCATTTCTCTTTGCAGATACTTTGTCTCTAATGATCTGGAAGAAGCACAAACATGTAGATGGCAATTCAAGCTGCTGTCTTATTAGGATTTCTGCTGGAAACTGAAACCAGCAGCTCAGAGGATTATGACAAATATTGATGCACAGATACATAACTCCATTTCCCCACATTTTTCAGTTCTTTCTGTTCTGATTGTGAGCCTCTGATTTCCATTTTCACCCTGGGGTTAGGAATATAAAAGCTGGATGTACTGCATGGAGAAGAAGGTCTGTGTAGCCTGATATCTCATCCCCAGGAACAGATGCCTCAGCAGGTGTAAAGGAAAACAGTAATCATTCCACAATGCTTCCCGAGAATGGGGTCTCAGTCTGTGATTGTTGCTCAGGGATTTCCTCACAAAGACATGGTGTATGACTTGAACTGCTCACAGTCCTTTCTTCTTTGGTAAATTTACCAGCCATGTTTGAATCCAGATAAATGTTACTTACAAATGTTTTGTGGCAACATATCCTGCAGTAGTTCACTCCCAGGAATTATGCAGTCTGCAAATCACAGTGCCTTTGCTGCCTGTAACACCCAGTTTGATCACAGATATAACTGGCTTTTCCTTCTGTCCAGTTAATGGTGTCTCAGGGCTCTGACAGGTTTCTTACACAAATTCCCTGAAAATTCTGTTGCTGTCAAGTCTCAGATCTGTAGCTCTGTGTTGGCAACTCCTAAATTCTTAAGAAACAAGGATTTGCATCACTGGGGAATACTCTTGTGCCTTTTTTATCTTTATATATATTCTCTTGTGCACATTGTGTGTTATAGTCCCTAAAGGCTTACATTTCAAGGCATGAAGCAGATCCAAATGGTCTCTCTTAAGAAAAAAATCTACCTAGCAAAGAAATGTTCTCTTCCCTGCAGTGTAGAATTTTCTATGCCAAAACCCATTGAGAGCAATGAAAGGAAAAAACTAAATTCTGCAGAAGAATATATTTTATGTTATCGTGCTGCATGTCACACTTTAGTTCTGTAGGTTTTATAGGACTCATGTATCATGTCAGTATTCTTTTTGGTCTTGTTCTTATCTTACTTTCTTGTTGTTAGTGAATTATAGGATTTGTAATTTCTAAATCCTGACACGATATCTATGGGATGAACACTGCATACAACTTTTCATCCAATGCTGCAAATTACAAAGTCATGAATTATGGAATCCTCATAGTGAAGAAAAGACTCATAAAGTTAATTTAAAACAAATAAAATTTCTTCTAATCCTACAGTAAGGTTTGAAATAACACCTTCAAGAGTGAAGAGAAATGGCAACAAAAATGGAAAAATCTACCATCATCATGAGAAAAACTTTCAGTATTTCCTTCCTACCCTTCAGAAAAGCCAGCTGACTCTTGAGCCACATATAGTTTATGCCTGTATTGGTAACCCCAGCTATACCTAAATCCCATTTAATATGAAATGGTTGTAAGAACAATGATAACTCACACAAATAAGCCCTATAAGTATTTGTTATTTCCTGACTTATCTAAGGGTAGTCTCATAGTTCTCCATCTCTCTAAAGCACAGTGTTTATGTTTATCCATCTCTCAGTCACCAACTTCTGATTATTTTTTCACATTTTACAATTTTAAAAAAATTATTTTTTATAAAAATCCCATTTTATAAAATTTTAATCTTTGATTTTAGGAGTTAATACCTAAGCTATATAAAAATGTAGCATTTCATAAGATCCCATCATCATCAACATTTGCTCACAACAGAACTCAGTGTTGAACATCACCAATCCTTTGCTGTCTGCACTTCACCTTTAAACATGAGCAGAATGGCTTTTTTCTCTCTCTTCTTGAGAATGTAAGGCAGGCTGAGTGAAAAGATACAGACTATTCACTGCCTCTATAGGTAATTTTGCTTTTACATATATTGTCTATTTTTTAAAGCAAATACTGCATTGAAATCAAAGAGTTATTATTTAATTAGAGACAAGCAGAATGGGTACAAGAATTAAAGAGCCATAGAATATTAGAATCATTAAGTTGGAAAAGCTCTTTAAGATGAAGTCCAACCATTAACCCAACATTGCCAAGTTCACCACTAAACCATGTCCTCAATGCCACACCTACAGGGTTTTAAGTGCCCCCAGGGATGGTGACTCCAGCACTTCCTTGGCCAGTTCCAACTCTTGGTAACCCTTAACCTTGGTAAGTTTTCCAAACATCCCATCTAAACATCCCGTGGTGCAACTTGATGACATTTCCTCTGGTTCTGACAATTTTACCAAGAAGAAGAAGAAGAAAAATATGTTTATTAGTCTAATGTACCAATGAACATATTAAAAAATTATATTTTTAAGGAAAGTTAACCAGTTTGGTGACCTTGTGTCCTGGCCTTGAAGGTCAGACTGGATGGGGTTCTGAGCAACCTGTCTAGTGGAAGATGTCCCTGTCCATGGCAGAGTATGGACTTGGATGATCATTGAGGTCCCTCACCATCCAAGCTATTCTAGGATTCCATGACCACGATTTTTGACATCACTCATGACCTTGCAACAATACCTACAAGACCAGAAATTTGTTCTGATAGCTCAGTCAGCACTGTAACCCTTATTTGTGCTGGAAGACCCTTTTCAAGCAGTTGGTCTGAAATGTTTTTTTCTCCAGCTGGGACTCTGATATATCCCGCAACAGCTCCACACCAGTGAGATGTCTTCATGTTCATCCCTGCCTAATTCCAGGGCCACACTGGAGACGTTGCGACTGAACTCACCTGCAGCAAGACAGCAGGAAATCAGATATGGGAGCCTGTGCGTGTCAGACACAAAGGAGGCAGACAAGGGTGGGTGCTGGGGGTGTAAAACCTTTCACTGTGCACAGTTTAGATGAGGGGATAACTCAAAATACAGAGAAACTGGGCAGCCCAAGCAAGTGCTAATCATCCATTTCCTTTCTGCACTCTGTTAGTCTTTCAGCTGATGTTTTGTTAAATGGTTGGAGGCTGGTGCTGTTTATCCTCTCCACCACAATTTCCCATTACACGACCCTTCTCTATCATTCTCTGTGAAGCCATTTTAAAAGCCCAGAAATATTTCTGAAACATTTTTCTCCATATATTTTCAATGCAAAATAATATTTCCAATGCAGAAATAACTTTCCACTGGGAATAATTTTGCATCTTGATAGCTCCTAGGTCTGAAAGTTATATTTTATGTCCCGTTGAGAGGAAAAAAAAATCACATTTTATCCAAAGATAAAGTCAAATTTCTTCTCCTATGACTTCCAGAAAATAAAGTTGTGTAGATTTTTATATACAGAAGACAAAAATAATGACCCAGGCTGAATATGGCTTATTCATGGCCTCAAGCCAAGACAAATATAGAAGGAAAATTTTAAGGATTAAATTTGAGAGATGAAGAAGGAATTCATAAACAGGAAAACTTCTTTTAAATGGGTACTGACTGGTATTTTTCTTAGGTTTGAAATACTGCAATTAGTCGAGAAGAAAGGTTAAAGAACATCAAGCTGGTGACATGGTCAAAAGGAAATAATATTTGAATTTATTACATGGATATCCATAACTCATGCATAGTATATTTACTAGGCAGAGCCTATTTTTTCCTTTCCATTGGCCTTGAAAATACAGAAAAGTCAGTGTCAGTGTTGATGGTAACATTTGCACCCAGCTGCTGTGAATTTACAGATTGAGCAACATGGTCAAAATCCCCTATGAATATGAAATACATTTTCAATTGAAAATTTTTGATGTATTTCTTTTTGGTTCCTTTAAAAAAATACTAACACATTAGATTATATAATTTGAGAAAAGTCTTGAGGAAAAAAAAAAAAGACATTTTGAAAGAAAAGAGGCAGAAAAAAAGGCCAAGTTTTGTCCTATCAGAAAGGAGGGGTGAGTTGAGGTGAAAGCAGGGATTTTGAAGATTTTTCTGTCCATATCAATGCACCAAACAGCTGAGTGATCAACAGTTTGGTCTTCAGCCACAATGTAAAATATGAACAGATGGAAAATTTGGGAGGAGAAAGAACAGAGTTCTGAAGGAGCACTTAAAGAAGAGTGAATTTCAGAGTGAACATCAGACACCTTAGGGCAGGATGGTAGGGTCACTTGGCAGAGTGGGAAGCCAGAAGAATGATTCTACTGGTTGGTTTTGGAGACTGTGGGATATTTTATGTGATTTAGAAATTGGAAGAATATAAGAAGAGCTTTACAGAGTTTGACCAATGTTGTACTTAGTCCCTAATCCTGACTTTATTAGTAGCTAATGAAACACTCGTAAAGAAGAACAGAGTGAATCTACAGTAAAACTCTGCAGAATAATCGCCCTTGCTCCAATAATTTTTATTTTTGTTTGTTCCTAGATGAGAGGATGGTACTTAACAACCTTCAGTAGATTTCTCCCTCATGAAATGCACAATTCCTTTTTGAATTAACACAAACTGATCCCGCAGCAAGTTTCAAAACTTTGCCACATTGTACAAACAACAACTCCTTCTACATATTTGGCACTTATTCATTTTAGTTGATGACCCTTAATATCCTTATTAGGCTAGAATGCAATCCTTCCTTGTCCTGACTCTCCATATCATCCATGATTTAATTAAGCCTCTATCATAGTCCTCTTCAGTCTCTGTTTCCTGCAGGACAATAGCCCACTATTTTCTTGACCTTCATGTGAAAACTTCTTCAAAATTCTGATTATCCCTGCCAGTCTTCTCTGTGCCTTTGCAAATTTCAGTTTATTCATCTTAAGGCGGGGAATTGTTTGGGAAGCAACAAAGGCAGAAGTTATGATTTGCTCCTGCTATGATGTACACATGTGGTGACTTAGCTCTTAC
This sequence comes from Emberiza elegans, assembly GCA_024865655.1. NCBI lineage: Eukaryota > Metazoa > Chordata > Aves > Passeriformes > Fringillidae > Emberiza > Emberiza elegans. Next base: position 6,225,939 of record JALJVW010000084.1, on the reverse strand, counting down.
TGCTTTGGTCTCAGTTCTTTTCCTCATAATTGCAACATGCTCTTGTCTTTGACAATGCTATGAGCATTTAATGGACCTACCTACTGTAATCCCAACATCTTCTAACAACTGGGTCAAAATTTATCATTCTGTGTATACATTTTATACTTATTGATAAGGAATTTCATCTGCAGTTTTGTTTCCTCCTTCAGTGTCCTTAAGGCTTTCTGTCTCTATGTACAGTTGGTTGATCTCTCTTCTAATATTAATGATTTACTATTGATGCCTAAAGAGGCTGCCTAGAACAGAGGCTAGGCAGTGTTAAAGGAATAAAGCAAGGATTTATTAAAGAGGCCTTTAAAGGACACAACCTTGGGCAGTGCGAGAGCCTGGCCATGGCTCCACCCAAGATAGACCCTGAGCCCTGAGTTTTCACACTTTTATAAGTTTTGGTCCATTTACATATTGAGTCAATTGTCCGACTACAGCTTCAGGTTATGAAGTCCCATCCTCCCCATTTGCTCTCCTCAATTCCCTGTTGTTTATATTTTTTTGGGCCTGAAGCTGCAATGGTGTCCTTGGTTCTGGGGCTGGAAAAGGATTGTTTTGTCTGAATAAGCTGTGAGGAAAACTTGCTAACACTTTATATGAAATTCAGAGTTACAAACTAATGCAGTACAGAATCTGGAAAATATCAAAGCCAAAACTTAAGGCAGCACTAATACTGGTATAATTTTGCCTTGTTGCTATTCAGTTAGTTTTCTAGGACAAGTGTGGTGTTTGTGAGGTACCCAGGATGAGGTGAGAGATGAGAATTTGACTCCATGTTCTCAGAAGGCTGATTTATTATTTTATGATATTATATTAAAAGAATGGTATATTAAAACCATACTAAAGAAATAGAGAAAAGGATACATCAGAAGGTTTAACAAGAATGATAATAAAAGCTCATGACTGACTCAGAGAGTCCAACACAGCTGGCTGTGATTGACCATTAAGAATTCACATGGAACCAATCAAACACTCACCTGTTGGTAAACAATGTCCAGACCACATTCCAAAGCAGCAAACACAGGAGCAGCAATCAGATAATTATTGTTTTCATTCCTCTCTGAGACTTCTCAGCTTCCCAGGAGAAAATCCTGGGCAAAGAGGATTTTTCAGAAAATATCATGGTGACAGACAAGATCTGCTCGTACCCCCCCCCAGTGAGACTCCACAGGTGACTTCTGACCACGTGAAGCTCTGCAATGAGCATTGTAGGAAGCTCTAAGTAAGGTAAAAGGCTGCCATTTGCAGTGGAGGGGGAGCCTGAAAAACTGGCATCGTTTTCCAACTTTTGCTTTCCAGGAAAGTGGAATATATTAAAAAGACAATCTGCTTGTAAGGTTCCTGATGTCTTTTGTTGTTCTGGGAAACCTTTGCATCTTCCCAATACAGGACTTTTCCCTGAAATGCAGAGGAAAAAGCACAGATGCTGTTCAAAGTAAAATACAAGTTCAGCAGGTGAATTATGAGATCCTGCTCCTTTGGCTGGTGGGATAAGCTGCACTCCCTCGGGGAGGTATTGCTGAATCACAGAGCTGCAGAGACCCTCAGGAGCATTGACCCAGCACTGCCAACTCCACCACTAAACCCCATCCCTAAGTGACACACCCACAGGCCTTTTAAATACCTCCATGGATGGTGACTCAACACCTTCCCTGAGCAGCTTCTTCCAAAGCTCAAGAACACTTTTTGGGAAGAGATTTTTTCCTAATATCCAATCTAAACCTCCCCTGGCACGACTTGAGGCCATTTCCTCACAAACTCTTGCTTGTTACCTGGGAGAAGAGACTGACCCCCACCTGTCTGCACCCTACTTTCAGTTATTGTAGAGGGTGATGGGGCTCCCCCGAGCCTCCTTTCCCATGCTGAACAGCCCCACCTCCCTCAGCTGCTCCTCATCAGACTCTGGACTCTCTGCTCAGCAAAGCCTGATGCCTCACTGGAGCCCAGGTGAAAGGTGGGGTGAGCTGAGTTGTGGTGAGAATATTTCCTACATTGGGAAAGCCCTTGGGTCTTTATCCATTGCTGCTTTTTCATGCAGGAAGTGATGAAACTGCAATGAGAAGTCTAAGAGCAAATGTGAGAGACTTTGGAATCTTGGCCCAAAACAACACCCAGTGCTCCAAATGAACTCTTACAGGCTTTAATTGCAATGGAATAATTTATTCTTCTGCTCATTAATTTTTCCTTTTCTGCTGTAGAATTCTGCTGCCTGTTGCTGGAAATCTACATCTGGGAGTTACCTGCAATAAATCAGATTTAAAAGGGACCTAGAAGAGCATGGAAAAGGAAGGCAGTTTTGTTAGGGAGATGCACATCCTCACTGACAGTCACTACAAAAGAAAAGGTACAGAAAGACAAGCCCAAGAAATTATGGAGGAGGATAAATAGCCAGGCTATAAGAAAAAGAAGACAGCAGTGATTTTTTTGGATTAGACACCAGTGTTTTGAATCACAGATATGAGGTGATTCATTCAATTATCCTATGAAACAAAGATGTAGAAATAATAAAGCAAGGAAAGAAACCCAGCAGCATCAACATAAGGTGAAAACCCTCACTACAAGAATTTCTTGTGGAAAATTCTCTTTTGTACTCAGTATTTTTAATGTGACAATTTTAATTTTGAGGATTTTTGATAAATTTTATGTTGGGGCAAATCTTTGTGATGCAATTTGATCTTCCTTCTAGATTCTTCATAAAATTTATACCCAGTTCTCTAGGCTAGCACATGCACAGAATAACTGCCTGACCTTCAGGTTTCCCCAGTACACCCAGTCATGGCATGCCTGAAGGAAGGGACTGCACCTGGGGACTACCTGGGCAAGACTCTTTTCTGGTAGCAACAAATGTGGAAAGCGCCAGACACAACAATCAATCATGATCAGCAAGCGCAGCTAAGAAATGGGAAGGCAGATTTGACCTTTACCACATCTTTGCCCTCCCAAATGTCAGAGCAGTTAAAGAATTGCTCTTGTTTCATCAGACAGGACATTAATCTCTGCCTGGTCTTTCCAGCTTGTTGTGTTCCTTTTACTGATATAACAGTTGTGTGGGTCTGGTGAAAAGCCCCATCACATTCTTCATGGGTTTTTTTAAAATTGTTTTCACTAGTGATGAAGGAAAATATGACAATGGAGCCAAAAACTGATTCAGTAATTTTGGTGAATTGTTCAGTACAGCTTCAAAGAATGGCTCCTCTGTAGCATCTAACTGATGGTATCAAAGGGGGCCTGAGACCTTCTCCTTCTTCTGTCAGTGCTGGGAGCTCCTCCCCCAAACTGAGAATTCTATTTAGGTGTTAAAACTTGTGATGATTGTAGGAGATCTCATCTTCCCCATACACCAAGCAAAACCTGGATAATGATGACTGCCCTCAGAAATTAATATTTTCTTAATACTAAGTTTTAAACTATTACTCATAGACCTATCACAATGTGCCCCATTAAAATGTTTGTCCTGAAGAGCATTTTTGAGTTGCTCCTCAGTATTCTTATTTCATATCCCCAAAGGCTTTTGCCAGCCTTGCTGCTTTTTTCACACCTCTCTAATTAGTCTCTGCATTTAAGTCTATGTTAGTAGGTGCACATAGTCATCCATTCATAAATAGACATAAATAAATAGAAATAATTTATTCTCAACTTTTTCTTTCCCCTGGTGTTAGCTACACACTTACTAAAATTCACTCTCTTCCATCATTGAAGTCTTTAATGAAGACATATCAGTAACTGGATTCAGCATCTCCACTCAAATTGACTAATACTTTTGGGAGTGATTTTCCAATCTGTCATCCACCTGTCATCTTTTGCTCATTGTGTATATCTGAAAATGTCACATCAGGCCTTACCAAAAACCAGTATAAGTCATAAAGCACCATTTTGTCACTTCCCCTGTTTCTGCTCATCCATTACTTCTTAAGGAAGGTGAATAAATTGTTTTAATGGGATGTCACAGACTTCTGGATCCCAAAATTTATCAGTCTGAGAACCTGATCAAGCTTCATGAGTGAGAATTATGCCAGGCTTTTAAAGGAGGACATAATCTATCAGATTTAAAAGCATTAGCCAATCTCTCTCTCTCATAGGATTAAAACACTTTTCCATACCCACAGCATCCAACAGCGATTGCCTGTGAGGTTAATGGGACCATCTTTATCAAAGATGACAAATATCAGACAGAAAATACCCCCCTGGAGGACCTATGGGTCTGTTTTTTCCTGAGGTGCAGATGGGATGTAAAAGAGAGCCTTCAAAATACTTTTCAGGATACATTTTTCAATCTCCTTTCATGGGTTTGTTCACATTCCAAATAAAAATTCCTCGAGAGTTACTTGGAATACAGGCAGATATATTTAATCTCTTCACCTCTTCACCTGGAGAGAGCATTACACTAAAAACAAAAAAAAAAAAAAAAAAAAGAAAAATCTGTGTTGCGCTGACAACAGGCACGTGGCAGAACAGGTGCATTAATTTGCAGACTCAAAGTTGTTTATCCACAACTCCTGAACTTCAGCTTTTTACAACACTCAGGGCTGTGTCCTGCTTTGGGCTCCAAATTACAAGAATAAAGTGGCTGAGCTGGGCATTATTCAGAGAGCTGGATGAATGCTCAAAAGTCAGGAAAACATAACCTAAGAAAACAGATTGAAAGGAATGGATTGTTTAGCCTAGCAAAGAGGAAATTGAGGGTGGACATGGCACAAGTCCTGAAATATGTAGGAGTTGCTGAAAGGAGAAAGGCAGTAGATTTTCCTGCATACCCATCTGGGTTAGGTCAACAATCAGTGGGTTTCAGATGTCTTTAGGGAGATAAACTGTCAGAGTAAAAACAGAAAGAAATAGTCATATTTATTCTTGAAAATATAGGTTGGGGGGGGTAGGGGTTAGAATTTGAAAAAGCATTGCCAGGACAGATTTGTACAGAGCAGAAACATGGAGTAGGTGCGAGTCTCTGAAAGTCCATTAAACCCTGTTTTCTGTGATTCACCCCACAGCTGTGGCTCCCTGGTTATAGCTTCATCCCTTTATTGACTGCAGTGGCAAACATCAAATTGTTTGTCAGCTTAGTTGTTCAAGAGACAGCAGTGACGGCACCAGTGAGCCAGTTCTGGATGGGCTTCCAGGTACATCCTTTTTGACACTTGAACTCAGGGCCCTTTTCCTCCATTTCACTTCAATAGTTGGGAAGAATTGGTAGTTATCTACTTTTGCATGCAGTGAGACTCAAAGATTTCAGGGCACATTTGTGTTTGAAGCAACCTGAGTCCAACAGCTTCTAGTTTTGGAAGGTTTGCTTTCTTTAGTGTTGAGCACACTCACTTTAACTTAACTCATGTATTAAATGCTCAAGAACTGTAAGATCCTCTCACTTGACCATTCTTATTTAATCTTTCCTTCTCCTGCTGAGACAAATCAAATCTGTTTGTTGAGATACTCTCAGCCTTTTCCCTTTGGTTCTAGGGAAGGAGAACAGCAGTTATTTTAGCATGACCTGAAAATAATTTATCCAGAATAAAATTGTGAAGAACATGAACTTGGTCTGTTCAGCCTCCAAAAGAGGAGACCGAGGGGAGACCCCACTGCAGTTACAATTTCCTCATGGAGGGAAGAGGAAGGGCAGGAACTGATCTCTTCTCTCTGGTCACCAGTGACAGGACCCAAGGGAATGGCCTGAAGTTGTGTTGGGAAAGGTTTAGGTTCGATATTAGAAAAAGGTTCTTCCCCCAGAGGGTGGCTGGGCACTGGAACAGGCTCCCCAGAGAAGGGGTCACAGCCCAGAGCCTGACAGAGCTCAAGGAGGGTTTGGACAGTGCTCTCAGGCACATGGTGGGAATGTTGGGAATGATGCTGTGCAGGGCCAGGAGTTGGACTTGATGATTCTTGTTGATCCCTTTCTACTCAGCAGATCCCTTGGTTCTGTGATTAGCAGTACCAGTCCTTAGAAAGGAGATCTGAACCAGGAATGGAGTTTTAGTGGCTTTTCTTTAGGGAATTGTGAACCTTTCCATGTCAGCAATTTGCTTTACTTTGTCATATTTTTCTTCCTTGAGCTCCACAGGGTTGTTTTCATTAACGAATGCAGAGTGGGAAAAGAGCTGCTGTATTAATCAATAGCTGAAGGAAATAAATTTCTGCTCTTTCCTGCAAGTGTGCTGCTGCATGATGTGTTTTTCCTTGAGAGAGCTTTATTCCTGACAGAAGCCAGCCATCTGCTGGAGTGCTGCTGCAATAACTCTTTCTAGGGCTGCAGGACACAGCCACTTGCTGATGTTTCAAAACCTAAAAACCCCAAATTTTTTCTTCAAACTTCATGAAAAATAAGCAGCTTGGTTGAAAAATGAGAAGCTATGAAGAAATACCTTAACATCAGACCATTAGAGAGATGCTAAATGCTGATGGAGGTGAAAACATCTATGATGAGGAAATGGAGCACAGAATGTTAACCACAGATAGAGCATCTATCTGCATGCTGAAAACCTGAACAATGATAGCAGAGTGATGGAGGAGGACTCCATCACCCTGGAATGGAGCCCACCAAGAAGGACATTCTGTCCACAGAAAGCCCAGACACCTGAACAGCTTGTTTGCATAGTGGGATACAGGATTTAACATGGGAAGAGCATTTTAGGATTTTCTAAAATTTAGGATGTAAGACCTTTAAGAAGATTCTGTAAATGTGCAAAATTAATTATGGGATGATTGGGGGAAGAATTGAAAGTGGGGAGAGGGAGGTACTACATTGAACTGGGGAGAAAAAAGCCAGGAAATAAAGAGAAAGGAGCTGGATATGTGTTACCATGTTACTGGTGAATGGACAATGCTTGATCACTACAATCTGTTCTGCATCCTCATGAAATCCTATTTCCAGCCATCCTCTCTATTCCAAATTCAAGTCTCAGTCCCAGTGAGCTTCCAGGTGACGGGGATGAGAGATCTGGGTGCCAGCACCTGGAGGACACTGAGGTTCAGAGGCTGCTTATTGAGCAGGAGGGAGCTCACAGACCAGCTGCTGGTGAGATCCACATTGTGGGTGTGTATTTCAATAGCAGCCTTCAATCCTGGTCAGCTAGAGGGGATGAGAGGATTGAGCCATCTTTGTTCATGTTTCTGTGAGTGCTGGGTGTTTGTGGAGATGTTGACTCAAAAAAAAAAAATCTCTTTCTGCATTGATCTGTGTGTCTGGGCATGTGTGGAGCCTGCAGTGTCTGTGTGTCTGTGTCTCTAACTAAGACCAGCAGGGAAATTATCAAAATAAAAATCACCCAAACAACTTCACTGCATCTACTCAGTTTGCAAAAGTGACTGGAGGAGGAGGGAGGCAGGTGGAACAAACTGTTCCCCATGTTTAGCCTGGAAACCAGGACTGTGTTTTTATCCTTGTCCTGATGGAATCTGCAGCTCCTGGTCCTATGCCTGTCTTTGCTCCTTGCCACCACAGCCAGATGGAGAAGGGATCATGTCATCTCACCCCTGAACACTCTGCTCTTTGCCCTCACCCTGAGTTGATTTTTTTAGTAAAGGTCCAGGAAGTCATATCTTGGAAGCAAAAGGCTGAATATACTGCTTCAAGGCAAAGCTGATTAACATCTTTCCTTGGGCAGAGAGGTGTATCCCCTTAGCTAATGGGGCTGAAATAATAATGCCTTGCTTAATAGTCTCTGGCAGTAACCTGCTGCAGCACTGCTTAGAAATGACAGCTTGATGATAGGACAAACTGGTTGATTTACCCAGTGAATTACCTCTGGAAGTGCACCCAGACCTCAAACTGTGATTTTTAACTTAACACCAAAGTTTGTTTCCCACCCACACAACACTGGCTTGCTTACATTTTCATTACCTTCCACTGACAGGTCTCTAAAATGAAAAAAACATGAGCAGAGGAAACATGATGATGGAAAAGCATTAATTGAATTAGAGACATGAAAATGCATGCTCACTATCAAGAGGAAAAACAAAGAAATTTTCCACACCTCTTCCACACAAGGTGTACTGGTGGACTTGGCACATCTGGGTCGATGTCTTGTTGGATTACCTTCAAGGTCTTTTCCATCCTAAATGGTTTTGTGATCCTGTGATTCTCTGACTACACCATGGACTATCTCTGGAATTCGTGTAAAGGGAAGAGTGTCAGGACTTCTCTCTGTGCATCCGGTGGCATTGCTGTGGCCACTGGGACTTTTCATATTTGGAAAAAGACACTCACAGCTAAAAAGTGGCATCTGGGAAGACAGTAAATCCACAGCATGATCCCTTACCCTCCATGTGGGCATCCTGAAACAGCTCTGGAGTGTTGTGGGTGTACCAGTGAGCCCAGGAGCTGCTGCCATGGAGAGCCCCAAGGGGAGCCGCTGTCCCTGAGAGGCTGAGCCCAGGAAAGGGCCCAGCCTGGGGCAGGGAGGAGGGAGGAGTGTCCCAGAGGGGCTGAGAGGGACGGACTGCAGCCCTATCCCCACCCTGTGCCCCATGGGAGCTGGGAGTGAAGGGGAGAGGGGGGACTGGGAAAGACCCTTGGGTGGAGAGAAGGTGTTGTTTGAATATTTGTGTCTTTGTTTCACTGTCAGAATCTATTTAAATGTTTTGTTTTGTTTTGTTTTCTCTTTCCAATCTATTTTGCCCTTGACAGTAATTGGTAAGGGCTTTTACTTTCCTTACCTCAATGGACAAAGTGGAAATGCAAATATAAGGGGAAAAAGCTCCTCCCAAACTTTCATTTTGGAGCAAATCAACAACAGGAACACCACACTTCCTTCTCCACTCAGTAATTTATCATCAAGTAACTACTTTTCAGTAATTTGTCCCCTGTATTCTTATGATAAGTCTTCATCTCCATCTTAAAATATGGAGCCTGGATAAAACAGCCACAAGCAGGATAAGTCAGCCAAGTCACCTGAAGCTGGCATTGTAGAGAGGATGTAGCTCACACAACCCGAGTGAATTCCACAGAGGACATTCTGGGGTTTGCTGTCCAGGTGTTTTCAGTGCCTCCAGTCTGAGCTGAGGTGTCTCTCCCTGTGCATTTTGACTCATCTCTAGCATAAGGTGCAGAACTTTCAGAATAAATCCCTGTCCAGGTGTTCATCAGGAGCTGGAGAGGTTTGACTGCAGAAGGCCTGAGTAAAAAGGTTACCTCAGAAATTCACTCAAGTCTGCTGATTGATTCCCATCGACTACAAAGCCTCGCAAAAATCTTGGTCACACCAAAGCCTCTTGTACTCTTTGCTCATCTCAACTTTATTGGACTTATTGGATCTTTTTTTGCTGTGAGAACGTGGCTGATGCTTGCATGCTGTTTTCTGGTCCTTACACTGGTCCAGGAACACTTAGAGGGCCATTCATAGCTCCTGTCCCTCTTTTCACCAAGAATTAGCAGAAAAAGAAATGTGAGGAGTAAAAAGGCACTGTGTGTTTTGCACTTCTAACAGCTCATTTGGGTTTGCTTCTGGGTTTAGCTGGCGGCTCCACACATCCTTTATTTTAACTGAGCCAATTCCAACTTCCACTGTTACAATAAATTTCAAGAGATGGAAGTGTCAGCAAGCTGCCTGGGTGCAAGACAATGTATTCAAGGAGCATAGTTAGAAGTATTCCCTGCTAATGATTTTTGAGCACTGCTCCTTTTATTGACGCTCCTGCTGCAATTGCCTGAAAGCATGTCACCCCCAGGGCCTCGGTGAATATTCAGAGGAAGCCATTATGTTTAAAATCACGTCTCTCACACACTGAAAATTAAGGCAACCTGTTGGCACAAACATCCTGAGAGCATTAGCACATGGATCTCAAAGGCAAATGCAGTGCCAGCTCATTCCTGAAGTTGTAAGGCTGTTTTCCAAGGGTTTCGTGTGCCCAGGTTACAGGAGCAGGAGCAATCAGAGCCCTGTTTGTTGTCTTTCAGCCCCACACTGATAACTAGAAATCTCGATTTACCATAGCAGGTTTTTCCCTTTGCTGAGCTCTTCTGGAAAGAGCCCTTTGGCTGCTCAAACTCAAAGCCAGGCACTGGCAGCAGGACCACAGACTCCAGAGTGGGATCCTGCTCCCTCTGATTCACCCCAGAGAAGGGCATGGACAGAATCTGGTGCAGTCTTTGATTCATTTTTAGTGGGCCTGACTCAGGCTGGCATGAACTGAAAGATGGAGACTTTAGGATTTTTAAAACTTCTAGTTTTTGCAATTTGAAGAGACAGGGGAAAGTTTACAGCAAGCACTAATGGCAGTCAGAATGAAAACTGTCTCTGGAGCTCTTCTTGGGTTTGTGTTTCTCATTCCTCCCTTTTCTCTTCCTCTCATAGGTTGATGACTGTGCTGTTATTTCCTGAAATCCTCCACAAAATCCAGTGGCAATCCCTGAAAATGTAAAGGCAATGACAAAGAAAATCTAATAATAAGCAATAATAAAGACTTTAAAATACCTTTTTTTCTTATTTTTTGTTTTTTTTTTTTAAAAAAAAGTGTGCTGTTTCAGGTCCTCACCTCTAAAACCTTTCATGAATATTGTTTGCTTTCCACCCAGGACTGAATTCTCCTGTTGTGACTGAAAGCAGAAAGAACTGCAAGCAAATACCCAGGCAGTGTCTTCAGGGACATTTCTATACATCCTAGGGGACAGCCAAGACATTTGGCTATTTCATAGTGTGCCCATCTGGTACAAGTCCTGACTGGGATCCAGTCATCTCTGGGCTGTCCTCTTCACATTTCCAGTGAGGGACCATGTCTGGCTCTAGAGGTCAATGAATTAATCAAGAATTTACCTTTGTTCCTCATCCCAGCAAGTGTTATCCTGCTGTTCTGCAAACCCTGTAAGACTCTGTAGGGGTGGAAGGTGTTCTTTATGAAATATGTGCTATTCCTAAATTCGGTGATTGTGACATTGGTCTGTAACTTTTGCCCATGACTGATTTGGAAGGGATCTCACTATGCCATTTGCCTGTGTCTGCCCACTACCTCTTTATTTTTCATTGAGGCTAAAAAGCCTTTGGAGTGGAGACCATCTTTGTGTCCTGCTTTTTCACAGCCTAGGGGAAAGAGATAGAAACTGTTTTTGCATTACAAATGAAATCACCCACTGAGTTCCTGAGTTGCAAAAACATTGGAAGCAAAAGCAAAGGAATACTCAATCAAAGAGGTTTTGAAAAACCTACTGAACAGAGACATGGATATTAATCCCTAAAGCACATTTATTTCTTTATTAAATTCATTTGCATAAGAATGGTTCCCCTCATTACTAAGTTGCTACATTTTTTTTCCTTTATACTCAATATTTGAGAAGATCTTTATGGATCAATCAAATCTCAGCTCCACTGATTGCATCATCCATTGTTCAAACACTGATTTGAAATTCCTGAGTCATTTTCTGATGTCAGTCTGAAGCAACTAAATTGACTCAAGTGACTGATATTCCATGTACAGCATCTAACTGAGAGCAAAGCTTGGTTCCCCTTCCATGATGGCATGGCCAGAGTTAGGTTTAAGCTAAATGGCCTCTTTTGCCCTAATCTTGCCTTTTCAGTGGTATTCTTCTGAAACTGCATTTGCCATCTGAATGTTATTTTATGTGTGCACGGCACTGTTTTTTCATTTCTCACTTTACACACTAACAAGCATTAGGTAACATTGAATCCCACCTATTTTACCAGAGAAGGGCAATACTTTGGGAGCATCCTGCTCTCAAGTTTGCATAGGTCCCAGAGTTACCCTGGTGCTCCCACACTGATCCAGTTTGGTGTCATGGAAAACATGACTTTCACCACGTTTCACACTGGATTTAAGACCACAGTTAAGCAGAAGAATGAAGAGATCCAGAACAGAGTGGAGCAGCCAACACTGGACGGGCATTTCTAAAGCAAAGCCACCATAATTCTTCAGTCTCAGAAGTCTGAGGGTGGAGCCCAGGTATTTTAAGTATTTATGTTGTGTCACAGAGCCCACTGTGACCCTTGGCACTTGGATACAGTGGTTTACTGCCTTTAGAGTATAATTTAGACACACTCCAGCATGACAGAAGCCCAGCCAGTGACCAGAATGAACGTGTGCTTCCCTGTCCTTGTCTCCTTCATGCTGAATCAAGCACCACTGAAACAACTCACTAAATCAAGCCTGGTGCAGATCCCAGTTGAATACTCATCTTTTGGTGGAATTTTCAATGTTAAATTCACTGTTCCAGATCACTGTGCTGTTGTTTGAGAAGCAGTGCCAGCATAAGAGGCTGGTGGGGAGGTCTAAGCAGTGCAAAGAGCCAGGGCAGAATGCATTTATATGAACAGCAGCAGGAGTTAAAATGCTGGACCCAATTCCTACATGAATTTCTCAAGATTCAGCTTCTGCTAAATTATTTATATCCTCATCTTTCTCTCCTTCCTAAAGAACCTTTTACAAACTACAGCTCAAACTTCTTGTCTGTCTCATAGAAGGTAAGTTCCCCAGAATTCAGATTAGCCCTCTGACACTTTTCTAGTCAGTGAAGATGCTCTTTGAAGCAGGAGACACAGAAAATGAAATTCCATGTAAAACTGGATACTGAGTCCTGGAGACACTACCTCCTCAATGATCTTACTATGCAGGAGATGGAAAACTTTTTAATCCCTTTTCCCAATCAGAAATCTTCTACCTTTGCATCCAACAAAAATTTGTCATTGCAACTATAGGAGAAAGTTGGGACCTGTAAGTTCTTTTCAGTCTCATTAGTTCACATTTTTTAAAGCATCACCTAATCATTTGTTCCTTAAGAATGTGTTTTAAAGCATTTACTTGCATTAAAAGAGTTCAGTAAAAGGAATAGAAAGTCATCCTGACACCATCCCACAGACAACTGGAAGAGTTCCTCACCCTGGTTGAGCTGTCACTGCATTTCCAAGGCAGGAGGCTCAACCAGGTGCCCCCACACACCCATTTGAGGAACCTTCCTCCATCACAGCTTAACCAAAGGCAGCAGCTTCTGAGGGGAGCCAGGCCAAGCCTAACTCAGCTGTGCTCTCACCCCATCCCTCTTCTACCGAAAACTGCAAATCTTAGTAGCAAATCTTAGTAGCATTTTCTTTGGTTATCCTACTAATGCTCTCTGGAGCACTTTCTGGCTGGGAACATGTTAGATGCCAACAAACACATGGGAATTAGAGTTTCACATTCACAATTCAGTAGCTGCAGTGAGTCAGACATTCAGTTGAGTTTATAAGTTAATTTATTATTTCTTCTCACTGCCCAGACATCACAAGGAGGACATACCTCTCACTTTTTTTTTTTTCTTTTATTCTTGGCTTAACATCTCAACTTAATTCCAAGTTTTGTGTTCAACTACTACAAAAATCCTTACTCACCTTGAATTATGTGGCCTGCATAGTTGTGAGCCCTCATTCCCCAGGTATTCTCAGCATAGAAAATTGGCAGATAAAGGTGGTGGCAAGTCACAGGGTGACTGATTTGTATAAATACAGCTACTGCTGCTGTGACAAGCCTGGGCAGAGTTTCAATCCTGGCAATGTCTGAGTTCTCTTCAGCAAGAAACACTCAAGAACAAATTCCAAAAGAATCTCTGGCTTGTGGGTTTTCTCTTACTAAGAGAACAATCAGGAAACAAGCAATCCAAAAAAGTTTCATGTTTTCTGATGTTGTTGAGATGCAGAAGAATACCTAAATATTTTTCAAGCCCTCATCTGCTCTGTCTTTGGCTGTCTTCATCATGTACATAGCAGAAAGAATTAGAGGCAAATAAAAGCTCACCTCTTTTCTATACCAAAAGATCTTAATTCTTCATTTCTCATCTTCCACCAACACCAGCATTTTTAAAGGCTAAATTCTGCTGCTTCTACTCACTTTCTGTTTTTTACACATCTATGTATTTTTACTAACTCCTGAGGTTTTAAGGCAAGTCTCACCATTGGTTTTTTTAGGTCCCAGGTACTAATTTCGTTTGACCACCTTTAACAAAAACAAATCAAGCAACCAAAGATGTGGACTATCATTGAACATCCTAATTCTTGCTGTAAAAATAATTTATAAAACAATGTTTATTGCATGTTAACCTTATTAATAATATTTACACCATGCTAGAATCTCTGCCAAATTGTCATAATACCTGTCTGAAATCCCATGAAATAGGTTTTTCTCCTTAAAAATTCTAAGGGGGACTAAGATGAGACTGCATATACTTGGTTTATTCCATATTTTGCATAAACCCAAAATTCAATCTTTAAAAGATGACCAAGATCTTAAAAAGTGACCAAAAGTGAAAAGGTAAAAATGGCAATGCAAAAAAATAGGTGTGAGCTGTTCCTTTATTTACCAAGAAACTGTGAAACAACAAACAGAAGTCTGAAGAAACCAAGGGAAAACAGCATCAGATGCTGCCTTCTGAAGAATTCAATGAATATCTTGGCATGAGCTGTAGGGCAAGGAAGAAGAATCAGTGCAAAGTGACAAGTTGCATTTATTGTACCTTTTATGCACTACATGTCTTAGTTAGTAGCCCTGCAAGTGGACAACTGAAAAGACAGACCATATAATATAAGAAAAATTAGATTGAAGGACATTACAGATCATCCAGTCCTTGTGTGTGAATGAAGGATTAATTCATCTGAAAAGATCCTTGGCAGGTGTTTGCCTAATGCATTATTAAAAATTTCAGTGACAGAGATTCCCATCTTGGTAAACAGTATTCTTCAGTGTTTGTTGTCCTTAAAAGTTTTTCTCCTCTTCTGACTTGAATGTCTCTTGCTAAACTTACACTAATTATTTTTTGTTCTGCCAACAGTAGATATGAAGAACATTTTAATCTTCTCTTTCTGAAACAAACTTGCCACAGCTGTGAATGCAAGGGCAGTATTCTCAGGAGCAAAAAGCCCTAGACACAGTATTTTCTGAGTTCCTGCTTTCCTCTTGATCCCTCCACCCAGTCCGCATCCAGATTTTTTCTGCATGGTCCCTGTGTCTTGAAAAGTTATACTCTGTGCTGGGCTCAGGATATCTGAGGCCCTTCTAGTGCTGAGCAGAGTAGAAGGTGATTTTCTCTGAGCCACTTGTTTGAACATCTCAGAAATGACAGAGTTGTTCACCAGTATCACCTTATTTTTATTTGGTGGATTCCTAATGCCTCCACGCCCTCTTCTGAAGACTTCTATCTAAGCACTCAGTCTAAAGCTTCTTCCTGGGTATCTGTGCTGTGACATTCAGTCATCATCCACCTGGATGATGTCTCCCAAGGCCATCCTTCGAATCGACTGCCTCCTCACAAGAGAGGCTTCATCCATTTCCCTCTGCTTTGCTCCTCGTTCCTTCTGCTTTTTGGACACGTTTTCAATGAGCTTGCTGGCATCACTGAGGGTTTTCTGTGTCCTCTGACCTGCAGTTTTCTTTGTGCCTTCTGCCACACTTGGATCTGTGGCCTTTAAGGGTTTGGCTTTCCCGGTGTCTTCCTGCTGCTCTTTTGTGTGTCTCAATCTGAATCGGCGCCGAGAAGCGTTTGGGCAGGGCTCAGGGATGCTCTCAGGGCTCTGGGGCTCTCCATGCATGTCAGACACCTGCAGAGTGGGGATTAATGGCTTACACAGTGTCTTGGGAGCCTCCTCAGCATCTGCCTGCTTAGTCAACTTAGGGGGTGTCTCTGAAGGCAGAATAATTTGGATTTCTCCAAGGGGTTTGCTGTTTTTAGGTGGTAGGGGATCATCTTTGTTCTCCGGAGCAGCCTTCTCATTCAGCTTTATCTTCTGGAGGTTTCCCAGCTCCCCCTGAGCCAGATTCTTGACCCGTTTCACATGGAGTTCATTCTGCATGGAGTTGATCACCATCAGCTTCTGGGCAGCCATTTGGGCTTCTCTCTGGAGGCTCATGATCTTTTGGAGCTGGGCTTCTTTTACTTCCACAGGGATCTCCAGAGGGGCCAACTTCACTGGTCTCTTCAGGGTCATGTTCTCTGTGCTACAAAACTCATTTGCACGATGCAGGCTGGGAGACAAAGCCCCCTCCTTTTTCACCTTTTCTGGACACAATTTTTTCTCTCCCTGGCATAGCTTCTCTGAAATCCTTGGAGGTGGAGGCTGGAAACCAAGGTTTCTATGATCACTTCCTGTCTTCCCTCCTGCCAGGAGGAGAACTGGATTTTTCTCAGGCTGCAGGTTCACAATCGTGACTTCGCTGACAGCGCTGTTGTACTTGGGCTTTTCTTCAGCCATTGGGGCACTCTGAAAGAAAACAAATAGATGTGGAGATCACTCACCTACATTGTGTTAATCCCCAGTTAAGTTTTTATGCAATGTTTAGAAGTTTGAAAAGAATGTGAAACTTGGTGTCTCTTGAAGTGTACTCCTGTTAACTTTAAATACTCATCACTGTGTTCTTTAAACTGCCTCACCCCAGGGTAATCCAAAATAAAGGGCAAATTTAGTCTCCATATCTAGAGAATAAATTAACCTGGCAGCTGAGGAATCAGGGCTTGTCTCCTCCATGTCTGTCAAACATTTCCATCCCTCTTGCTACTCTGTCCCAAATATTGACTCCTTTCTAAGCAGGGCCAGACTGTACACTGCATTCACTAATTTAAAGGCAGTTTAGGGCCTCTACAAAACATGGAAGACATTTCCCAAATGAACATTTGGGGAAGCTGCTAGTTGAGGTTCAGGCATGGGTCCTTCTCTTTTCTTCTGACATTCTGTGATCTGGACTTTTGCATATACTGGCATGTGCTTTATAGGGTAGAGTAAGTTCCTTCATTTCCACCAAAATTCTGTCTACTTTCACAAGGTATTTTTCCATAAAGAAGAGACCAAAAAACTGATAGTTATTTTACTCATGTCAATGGAAAATACCTTGAAATTAAACAAGATGTTGTTCAGAATACTGTGGATATTGTTCAATTTCAAAAACAGTGTTTCTGGAGTGTTAACTAAAGACACTGCTAAATGGCAGATGTGGCAAACCAGGAATCATTTACTTGCCCTTGTTCAGAGAAATTTTATGGTATGGCTGGGAGATAACATAAGAATCCATAACCAGTGATCATTATGGTCAATAATATAAGAATCTCATGGTACACAGGTCTTTGTTGTTCAACTTTCTAGTCCTGCATGGGCAGTGACAGGCTCATGGGCAGGAGGTGGGATCTGCTCTTGCTTCTGCCCAAACAAGGAAGTCCTCTTCCCTAAGGTAAGTTTTTCATTCCCACTCTGGTCTTTGTGCACACTGTAGGTTTTATGGGAGAGACAAAACCAATATTCTTGGCTACATCTCAGTACCTCAGACTTCTAGCCCTTATTATCACAAAGATATGTTATTAAATTATTGTATTAACCTGGTTTTCCTCTGGCAAATAAAGAACATGAGCTCCTTTCATCTCATCTAATTAAGTCTGTTTTGCTAATTCCTGTTCACTGTTACTGGTAGGATTTTTTTAAGTGCCCAAGCTTAGTACCATTGTAAATAAAAATGATACTCATCCTGCCCTTTCAGTTTCTTTCTGTTTTTCAGGAAAACAATTAAGGCTGCCCATGGCTCTGTAAATGTGAAGTGAAATAAAATAAACATAAATAAGCCCTTGTACTGAAATGTAGGCATATAAAGCAATGGGGCATGAGAATGAAAACTCTAATGCAAATGGAGATCTGGGAGTGGAAAGGAAAAAAAGGCAAATAATGTAGTATCAATGCATTATCATTTTGGAAAATATTTCAGTTAAAAAGACTTTTACTTGCCTTTAAAAATCTAGTACTTGTCTAAAACCCAGGCACCTAGCAAAGCCTATGGAACAACCTGCCTAGACAATGTATCTTTCTCCCCAGGACCATTTTTTGTTCTTATGCTGGTTTCAGACAATACTGACCAAGTGATTGGTTCATTCTCTGCTGCACTCTTCTGAGGACAATTCAGACATGTTAAGAAGGCTTGGAGAAATCTTATACACTACCTAAATCTGATTTGAGTCCTAATGTTAATGCACTGAAACCCCATCCAAGGCTAATGTGCACGATAAACTGCATCCTCTGTTCTCATGCACACATTACTCAGTACCTTCCAGAAATATCCATCAGCTATGTATATACTCTTACTTAAAATTTAATTAAATAATTGGCTCAATCTTGTGTGGGTAATTGCTCTGTGCCTCAAAATTCCCTTTGCAGTCAATGAGAGACCCATGTAAAGAATGACTGCTTCAGGTCCTCTGGATCAAAGTATTATGATAGTGATATTATCAAAGGGACCACCATCCTTTATTTAGAAACCACAACCTTCATGTAATTTAAACACTTTCTGCTCTCAGCTTGCTGATCCTTCTGATACAAACTGCACAGCAGAAATAGAAGTGTCACGGTACATTACCTCTATTCAACTAAATTTACAATATGCCCAGTGGCAAATTGGCATGGAGTGGTTTCAGATCCAGGAAACTTGGTGTCCCCTTTAAACAGGAATCTGATGTCCCTCTAAAGCCATCTTAGTACCCACACTTAGGTTCCTAGAGACAGGTGCTTCTACTACTTGTAACTCTTTTGATTTCAGGAGCTGCTCATTGCAGGACAATAAACACTTGTTTATTGTAGGCTAAAAGTGAGATTTGGAAGAGTCTTACAGAAACCTTGTGCATCAGCTTGATGACTGGATGAAGAGAAGGGATTGAGCTGAGGTTCCTTTCCAGTGTTGGTCTTCACCTGTGTTGTTCTACATCTGATGAAATCAGACAGACACAAAGCAGCCTCAGGCACCCTGAGGTGTCCTATTGGCAGGCACCTGGCAAAAACGGGGAGCCAAAGGGAGCCAAGCACATGGCATGAGTTTAGATAACCTGACAACCAGCTGGATTTCAGCCAGGAGGTCAATCTGTCAGCAGGGAAAAGAAGCAGGTTGTTGTGCTGTCACAGAGCTCTGCAGGGCTTGAGCTCCAAACCACTTTTTTATGCACGTCACTTCCCCATATGGCTCCAAAATACTTCATCAGTTCAGACCTGTCATGGATATACCTGCCAGGAGGTGATATTTGGTTGGTAGCAGGCATGTTTATAGATACATCATGATTGAAGGGAATCCTTTAAAAATCTGAAAGTGTTCAAGGCCAGGTTGGATGGAGCTTTAAGAAATCTGGTTGTCCTTACTCATGGTAGGGGGGTTGGAATTATCTTATGTTGAAGGTCACTTCCAACCCAAACCATTCTATGAATCTATGATCTATAATCTTTTCATCCTTTAAAAATTACTGTTTTCTTAGTCACCCTCGTGAGGTTTCCTCTCCTTGCTCAATGAAACCAAATTTGTAGTGCATTCCATAAGAGATTAAAAAAAAAAGAAAGCAAGCACATGCACAGGCACACACACAAAAACCACCACGCTAAATCCCAAACTCTTCCTACATAACAAAAAGCTTTAATCTCATTGCTACAGGATAATCTGTAGTGATAAGCAGATGTTACACAACTCTGATGCTTTTCCTTCCCATCATCACGTGTATCAACTGATTGCTGCGGTTCAAAGGGGAGGACAGAAATACCTAAGAATGGAAGTTCACAGATCAAATCCTCCAGCTTATCTGGCTGAAAGCTTCTCCCAGAGTGGATTTTATTTTAGTTCAGTTCCAAAATAAACACCAAGCCTGCAGTGTGCTTTAATTCTCCATGTGATGCCTGAAGCTCTGCCACTGAAAACCCCTCTGGCATGTGGAGATCCATTTCACATGCTGTCATTCATCAGGGGAGAGAAACAATTCAGTTTAAACATCTAGGGATGAATGGCTTTGCTTCCACTGCAGATTGTGTATGTACAGTAAATAGCTCGGGTCATCATGAATGAACAATGAGGAAAACAGAGCCAGCACCTGAATAATTCCCAGAAAAGCCTTAAATATGCAGCCTTGCACTTTGTCAGATGGCATCATTATCACACCTGCAATGTCAGGGACTTAAATCATCATTTGCTGTGCTAGAAAAAGTTAAGAATGTTATATTGTCTGTGAGCCAGTGAGTCTGAGGAGGTCAGAGGGTCCATTGGGCTGAGAAAGATAAAGCATAACCATGTTCATAATCATCAGTACTGAGCACAGTGCCAACATCACACCTGGCTGTCTTGGATCCCAAAACAAATAGGTACCAAGGTGGACTGACTACAGGGACTTCATACAAATAAATTCTTGCTGTGTTTCATCAGTGCAGGATCCAGAGATAGAGTCTCATTCTGCCACAACTCCCTTTGCACCACTGGTATCTTAAAACAGCAGTGGCAGCAAGAAGAGTTCCAAAACAGAGCAAAGAAAAGTCATTTGAGTGCGCTGAGAACCAGCTCATTATCAGAGAACTGGTTTCAAATCCCTTTTCCACTGCAAGCTGCTCATGAGATGGAAGGGAAGATGTTTTTTTTCCCTCTGTGACTGTGTTTTTCATCTGTAAATTTGTACTGACTCCCTCTCCTGAACCATAGGACACTAGAGAGTATAAGCTACTCAGCAACAGGAGAAATGAAATTACATTAGTTTCCAAAACAGGTTCAATTCCAGTAATTTTCAGAAAAACAAGTGCTCTATAAAAGGAGGTACCTGTTGAATAATCAAAGCCTGAAAAAATATCTATGATTACTTGAAAATTATGTCAAGTACAAATTTTGCTTGTAGAGGAGTTGTTCTTACATTTTGGGTTTCATTTTGCAGGGGAATGAAGGAGAAAACATTATAAAGCATGTTGTGAAAACATTTCAAATTTGTTCATAAAA
This sequence comes from Emberiza elegans, assembly GCA_024865655.1. NCBI lineage: Eukaryota > Metazoa > Chordata > Aves > Passeriformes > Fringillidae > Emberiza > Emberiza elegans. Next base: position 6,205,242 of record JALJVW010000084.1, on the reverse strand, counting down.
TTTGGTGGATCTTAAGAATAATTACCCGATTTTATACAATGTGGCACACTCTTTTTCCTAATGTTATTATTACCTTAATAGCTCCTCCCTGAATTAATGAGGAGACCAGTTTGAGTTCTAGGAAACCCACAGCAGATTGTCCCTTTCAGGCACACTCAATCTCCAAACCATGGAGTCTCCAGATTTCCCAAATGCCTCCCAAGCTTTACTGAGCAACCTCAGTCTTGGGAAGCTTCTTATTGGGATTTGCAAGATTGCAGGAAAGAAGGGGAGGTGCAGAACTCCAGTCCTAATGACAAGAAAGTCATGTAAACTAAATTTTCCAACTTCCACCTCTAAATAGGGACATTGTTCCTTATTTGGATCATGACAAAAATTTATAAAAAATGAGTAACTAATATTAGACTTCTAAATCCACATTTAAGATATAAATAAATGACCTGTTTTTCAACAGTAGTGCTGGATTTGACTCCTTAAATTCAGCCAACTTATTTAAGGATCTAGACTGTAACTCAAAATTCCAGCTTCAGCCTCAAAAATCTTACTGTCAATTGTTAGGGTAAGGAGATTGATTTCCCAAAGTTCTGAGCACCTCTGAATCCCTGCCATCTCAACAGGACTGTGTGAGAAGTAAGGGGCTGTACATGCAGCTGGACCACTGCTGACCAGGGGTGTGTGTCTCACATCACAGCACAAGGCTAAACCTTCTCACTGCTGTGAGGGAAGGGAGGCAGAGATGAAAAATGCAGTATTTCCTGCCAACCACCAGCTCCTGCTTATGTTACATGCCCACAAAGATCACAGCACGAGCAGAACCTGCAGACAAAGAGATTGAGCTCTCCCCTTGCTGTTTTTTTCCTTAATTTAGGGCTTGGCACTGTAAAATCCAGAGTGATGGAGCTATCTGCTGTGGTGGGAGTCATGCCTAGGAATTAATGTGGTGTTCTGCCCTGTCCCAGTGATAACAGAGGCCAGCACCTTGGGGTCAGGGAGACCAGCCCTGCCATCACTCAATCTGCCTGTTCTGTGGGTGCCACTCATCCATTGCACTCAGAAATACCCAGGGAGACAAGCACCTTTTCTCAGCTCTGCCAGGCAATATTTCATTCAGAACAGAAGAATGAGCATCCCTGTCTTCTGAAAAGGAGGTGTCAGCAGTGCCATTATTTTTCTTAAAATACATGGACTAGAAAATTCACTTCTTCAGAGACCCTCAAGCCCACATATCCCATCTCTCCACAGAACTGGGGGTGCATTCCTCCTGCCAGAATTGTTCCTTTTTTTGGTTTTTTTTGGCCAATCAGGCCAGAAGTGGAAAAGTGGCATGACTACGTGGTCTGCAGCTTCGGATGCACCCTTTGACAAGGGCAATTTAATACAATTGGCTTCACTGACAAAATCTTCTAGAATGTCCAGTTATAAGGCTAGAAGCTCCTCTCTCACTTTCTTACCCCTTGCTGCAACAGGGTTTTTATCTCCACATCTCTAACAGAAGGATTTGAGGTTGTTTCTAGCCCAGGATTGTCTCAGGTTTTTGCTAGGACTTGCTCCCAAGGGGTTGTTTCAGGTTTGGTTCCATCAGCACTGTGGATTCCCTATAGTAGGAAGAGATTTGGGGGGCATTTGGGAGCTCTTTGAAGGCTGTGAGCAATGGACAGGAGCCAGCTCTGCCCTCTCCAGCTGTTAGGATCCAGTCTGAGGTGGGTGCCTGAGATCCAAAGTGCTGGACAGTGACAGCTCACAGTCTCTGACAGCAGCTACTTCAGACATCCCCTCAGCCTGGGGGGTCACACATCTTCCAGAGATCCTGTCCCACCTCTGTGACTTTGTGCCTCCAGTGGCTAAAGGTAAAGGAGAGAAGCTCAGAGCAGGGAGCCAGCAGTGCTCTGGAGCCTGCAGAGGAAGACTCCAGCTCTTTAATGGCTGGGACAGACCATTAAACCCTTTGTGATAATTTCCTTATCCACATTCTATGGCTATTGCTCACTTCAGACTCTCACTCCTTAAATGCACTTTTCACAAGTTCCTATTAAACTGTGGGTAGCATATAGTGTTACACCAGTGTTGATGTTAAAGCAGAATTACCTGCTAGTCCTGCTAATCCACTGATGCTTTGATAGCAGGGATCTTACAAATAGAGATTCTTCATGAAAAAAATGATAAAATATGACCTGAAAGGCTACAGCTTTCCAATTCCCTGAAAACTTACAGTTTCCTTGTTGAATGCTGTAGCATTTAAGGCCAGAAGAATAGACGACAGCCCATCCTCTGATCCACTAATGACATGGATGTTGAAGGATTTTGATGTCACTTTTTTTATCCTCAAGCCTATTATCCATCTCTTCTGCCTTTCTCTCTTCAAACAGAGGCTGCTTTAGAGGGATTGCAGTGGGCAGGCAGGGAATGTAGGAACTGTTCTACTTTTTGTATGGACTTAGTCCACAGCCAGAGACAAGTCACTGAATATTTCTGAGCCTCACAATCAAGGGATGTCCTTTAGATATTTTGTAGGAATTGGGAGTCTGTTAAATCTGCTGCACTGCTCGAGGAAATTGCTATAAACTCTTCCAACCTAAATGTACCTCTGGCTTCAGCAGGACAGGGTTTGGTGTATTCCACTCTGCCCAGTGGTCCGAAAGTGCTGCAGTGTTGCTCAGTTCCTGTGCTCTGATCTGGGAAGGGCCACATTTCAATGACATGTGGATCCCTGCACCATTTGGAGACTGCTGTAGGACGTTCCAGATGGCAGGCAGAATTCATTAATCTATGTCATGAGAATTTAATTCATATGAAGGTAGTAAATTGTTTATGTATCAAATAGGCAGGACTAATACATAAGCATTCAGGGCTGAATCACACCAGGATACAGGCACATGCAGCCCACAGTGAACTCAGCTTTTTGGCTGTTACAACAAGAATCAATTGAACAGAATTATTAAGTGCAGATACTCTGTATTTGGGTAGAATATGCCAACACAATAGCTGCTGCACTGTTAAAACAACCCAACCCTCCCCACAGTAATTTTAACTCAATCTTAAGAAGCCAGCATTGATTGAAGAGAGAAAAAACCATAATAATAGAGAGAGCATCTAAGAGCCTGGGCTTGCTGCTGCATTTGCATTGACGTCAGAGCAAACAAGATTAAATGAAGGCAAGCACAGCTACAGAAATGTGACCTTAAACACAGCCTCAGAGTTGCAGATACTGCCAAAATCTTAGCTGTAACTCCACCTGGCTGGCTGATGTAGGCACAGAGACAAAGTCTGTGAGATCCCAGCAGCAGCTGGCACGGGGAGAGCTCTGCTCACCACAGAACTCAGGGCACAGAGAGGAGCCGGGGTGGGGCAGAAAGGATCTGCTGACACTGTCCTCCACGAGGAGCCATTGACGCTGGCAGGATGTTCAGCAGCCTCTCACTGCTGGGGATGCTTCAGTCCAGGCCAGGATTAGGGCAAAGATGGAAAAAAGGCTTGATCTCATTTTCCCTGTCACTTGTTCTCTTTCCCTTTGCCCACTGAAACCTTGACACTTTTGGGATCCAGTCTTGGAAAGCCAAAGCCACAGAGAGAAGCAGGGAACAATGGTTAATGGCACCTTAAAAAAGCTGAGAACAATTGCAGCTAGAAGTTTGTTACCATAGGAGCAAAGCCCATTCAAGTCTACTCAATCAAAAAAAAAAAAAAAAAAAAAAAAAAAAAGCATGATTATGTGGTGACACTGCCAAAATCTGAACCACTGTTCACGGAACAAAACCACAAAAAATTATCCACAACCAATTAAAAAAACGTCTCTGGCAAGAGAACATCCCTTCAAAACTCCTAAGCAGGGAAATCCCAACCTCCCCAGGCACTATGATTTAGAGCAAATGAAGTATTTCCTTTGATTTAAAGGAAATGCACCTGCTGTGCATCATTTAAACCTCTCAAAACCAGGCTGACTTGGGGTATAGAAGATTTAATGATGATGTCACTGGGTCTGACTGCCTTAGCATTATTTCACCTTATATTTGCCACAAAAGAGGTTCCATTTTGGATGGGGTAAAGCACCTCTCTAAAGGTTCAAATGGAATCAACCAGAACAGTAATTTCAGGCTGTTTCCCCAGTTTGGAGAAGATAATGCAAACACAAAGATAAATCTTTTTTTATGTCTCTGTATTGATGAGTTGTTCTGGAGCAGTTCAAGCACACGGGGAAAGCTTTGGCAGACAAGTTATGTGGTAGGACCTTCCCCAATCAATTTATCTCAGCCGAAGAAAACTGGAGATAGTTTATCTGTGAGCTACTGAGAATTAAATTCTTATTGTGTTTGCTCCTTAAGTTATCTACAGACAGCTGGACAGTGTTGTGTCACCTGCAACTTAGAGTCCATAATAAAACCAGGTAGGTTCCCTGGTGGGGGTAGAGATGCAATAATTAAACTTAGCCAAATGCAGCCTAAACTTAGCCTGCATTACACTCAGGGCTCCATCCAGATGCTCCTGTTATGGGCTAAGCAGAGTGCAATGAGGAGCTAAAAACCCTTTCAAAATTTTATCCCTGTGGTGTACAGAGTTCATGGGAGCTTACTGCCTCTCTGGTCTTGTTCCAGGCATAACATTCAGAGAGTATTTTTGGGAAGTGCAGAAGCTTTTGAGAGCCTCTTGGATCAGATTTCAGGACCTTACATCACTTTCTGATCCCAGCCTGAAGAAAAGGAGAGAGTTGTATTACGTTCTTTGGGGTTTTTTTTACCCATGCAGCTTTGTGGGTACAAATGCCCCTGCAGAGTACTTGGCTTGGATAGTGGTGGGTTTGTAAAATTCAATAAATCTCTAATCAAATAAAATTTCACCAAGCAATTGTTCCTCATCCTTAGGAGACCAGGGATCTAAGCTGTGTTATGCTACCTAGCTTATTACTGAAGGTCACTGAAGACTCAATGGATCCTTCACTGCATTTCTTCTGTCCTCTCTTTGATGTGACAAAGAGCTGTTGTTGCAAGAATTGCAACTGGTCCTGTTTTAGGACCAAAAATCTTAGAATATCCCATGCAGAATTTGCTGATCCTGCCCACATGGATCACTGGTGCTGTCCTGGAGACACTTAATGTACCATTGAAAGGCAGAGAGCAGCAGTTTTTATTTCTTCTGAATCATGAGGTGTGAGTTCTTGGCACTTGTGACTTGTGCTTTTAAGCCTTTTCTAGTTCATCAGCCAAGAGTTGCTTTTTTGATTCAACACTTAGCAGCTGACTTTACTTAATTTGGAAACACAAACAGACCCTTTGCTTCACTCTTGACTGTGCGTTTAACTCTTGGCCAAAAGACAATCAACTTTAAGACAAAAGCTGTTTTCAAATCCAGCACTGGCTTCCCCCTCTGTCTCCTGACTTACAAGGGACCATGTTATTGGAATAAGGAGCAGCTTATCCACCAAGCCTGGGAGCATCTGAATTTTTATGTGTTGGTGATGTTCCAGTGACCTTGCCAATGAACAGACACCCTTACTTGCAGATGCCCCCATTAGTCCAAGTGTTCATGTGGGAGGAAGATCTATTAATTTCATTGTGGGATTTCTGAATTCAGCTCCATAGGAATTTTGGTGATTGTACCCATCTCTCACTATTTTATTTCTTTTTCTCCTTCTTATTACCATTGCTTTGCCCTCAGGAGTCAGGATGTACAGGAAAACAGCTTTTCTCATGGAAGTTAAGCACATCTCACTGCACAGGACAAACAAATCCTGGAAAAATATCATCTTTCCAGCACAATGCCAGGACTAAGGCAGCTGTGTGCTTCTCCAGGTAAGTTGCTGTCCCTTGAAGGCACAAGGAGCTTTTCTGCTATGTGAGCTGGTCACAGAGACAATTTCAGCTCTCCTGGAGAGTATAATGTAAAGTTAGACCTTTCCAGTGTGGTCCAGAACACCAATCCAGGCAATTATATTATCCATAGGTTAGCATATGGTATATATATACCATATATCCATAAAATTATCTATGGATAATTATATTATCCATAGGAAGACCCTCCTAAAACTTTGGGGTTGTTCTGTCCTTGTGCTCAGAAATTCATCTTTCAGCAGAAACCTTTCTGTTCACTTTGGTGGGTTTTAGAAGTAAACCAGCAAGGAAATCTTCAGTATTATCCAAAGTCAGATGTCTGTGATGTAACACAGAGCTGCACCCTGGGAAATCCTTCCAGATCCCAGCAGGCCTTGATTCTGCTCCCTTTTATCTTCAGTGATGGTACTGCCCTTGATTCAAATGGGGAAAGAGGGGGACTGTTTCAAATCCACCAGGACAATTCAACAAGTTTAATGTAATCATCACCCCATTTTATGTGTGGCTAAGGAAAAAGGATACCTCCCACACATATTCCTCTTGGGCATTCCATATGTTCCTCAGCTGATGATCCAGTGAAGCTCACTTACTACATATGTGCAAAAAACCCATTCTTAAAAGTGTAGAAAACTGAATATGAAGCCTGTCCCTGCTCAAAATTCCATGCAAGGCCTCAAATTCAAGTGTTAGTAGAGTCTTGCTTCCTTCTGATTTTCTGAAAAAACACAGGGTTTTCCTCATCAGTAGAAGTGTGCACTCATTAGTTTCTGTAGGATGAACATCTTTGGTCTGTTAAAAATATCTCTGTCTATACCAACAGTTTTATTTTCAGCTTCAAAAGTCACCCAAACCAGCAGTGTCTCTCAAAGACTCAGATGCTTTCTCTTAGCACTGTTTAGCACCACATCTTGTTCTAGCTTAGGGACCTTGAGTCTCAGGTCTCTGGCCCTCCTTGTTTTGTCTTACCACAACTCCTGTTCCTGATCCCTGCAATTTACTTGAGAAGGAGGCAGTTTCTTCCTATAAGACTTGGAATGCTTTTTGGGATTTGTTTTCTCTGCTGAGAGGTACAGTGGGCTTCCTTAGCCATCAAGGTGGTGTGTCTTGGCACACCCACACATCTTTTGTGTGCATGTATTGCTTATTCTAATTCAGCAGCCTACTGCCTTATCTAGTCAGAGTGCTTTGAAAGGCAAATCCTATCCGAGCATAATGGGAAGGAAGTTAAAGCTATTAACAGCAGATTCTTAGTGGGTCAGGGGGCAGAAGGGGAGCTCTCTAATCATCTTCAGATACATTTTCTTCCCTTTCTCATAGGCTTGAATAATAACTAAATATCAGCTCTCAATAGCTTTAGATTCTATTAGCACATTCAATCAGTAACTCAGAAAAGGAGATAAAAGCACAAATATATAGAATCACACAATCATAGAATCACAGAATGGTTTGGGTTGAAAGGAACCTTTCTATCCCCTGCCCATGGCAGGAGATAGAAAGGTTCCTTCCAACCCAAGTTCCTTCCAACTCCAGGAGGAGTGGCTTTTCACTCCCCATCCCTGGGAACATCTTCAGGGCAAAGGGCCCACCTGTCCTTCCTGATAATTGTGTTTCTGGTAGAAAAGAATAGAGCCATGGAGAAGCCCAGAGTGAATCAGGAAGAGACATAATTCCTGTGAAAGGGAAGCCTCACTGAAACAATGCTGGTTTCCTGACATCATCTTCTCATCAAGTAACAGAGTCCTCCTGCTGCTCTCTGTCTCCTTCATGGCCCTGCACTGCATCCCCTGGCTGAGCTCCTCACCTGAGAAACGAGGAAACTCTACACCATAGTGACAGGGAGGCATTTTTTCCATGGCTACTGTCATTAATTACCTTGATCATTTCCATCCTTAAACTTCAGGTCTGAATTATTACTCATTTCCCATCCTGCCCAGCCCACTACCCTGTCTAGACATCTCATTTGGCAGCTAGGCCATACGAGTGCTGCTGCCTTCATTAAATAGTTGGTACAATGTGTATCTCATCACCCTCACTTAAGTCCCTGGTCAGGGTTGTTTTTAAGCATCTCCTTCCCAGCAACTGCTGAATCAAGGGTGAAGGTATTCAAGGGAATCAGGGAAGGTTTTCGACATCATTCAAGTTGATCTTCAGCCATTTAGAGGTGGCTAGAGGCTTAGAGGTAGACAAGGTGTTGTTCATTTTAGAGCAATGAACAATACCGTGTGTAGTGGAAGTGTGTATAAACTGTATATTAAATGCAGGGATTTTAGTTCCTCTTGTTTAAACCAGACCAATGTTGGGCTTAAGCCACATCTCTTACTTGTTTTAAATAATTAAAAATCAAGCCCTCTTGGTGCCTTGCAGGACATTTGGTCCACACCATCATGACAGATTAAAAAAGAAAAAAACAAAGGAATTAGCAGATATCAGCTCTTAATCTTCAAATAGTCAGACTCAGGAGCATAAGTAGACTTAACATCTCTTGATATGGTGGTCTTAAGGCTGACATCAAACCATCAACTCATTAAAAAAAAGATGCTGACTGAAACATGTGTGGATCATGGGGGAAGCTGTTCTTGTCTAATGGTCTTACTTCTGTCAGTTTGTGAGAAAACACTCCCAGAACACCATTGTCATTGGCTGTGTTGTGATAGCAGCACCTCTACCAATCTACTTTGGATGACCCAAGGATTCAGATGTGCAGGCTTCATCTCACAGCACAGTCCTGAAGAGCTCCTGTGTGCTCACAAGCTGTGGAAGGTTTGTGTAGTTCAGGCAGAGAACATGCCCTACACCCTCTGTCACACACAAATTCCCCCTCAGCATTGTACCTCAGGCATGACTGAAGCCAGCTCTTTCCCCATTGCTCCAATTAGCACCTGAAATCCTTTCCTCATTTGGAAAACCACCCAGTAGGACCCCAAGTTTACAAAGTCCCTGTGTGTAATCACCTTTTTGTAGGATTTTCCTTCTTATCTGCATTTTCATATTGCAGAAATAAGATCAATATTCACATCCATGTCCCATCAATTTCTTTGTTCAACTCACTGATCTTGGAGATCTCCTTAAGGAAATTAGGCAAATAAGGCCTAAACTTTTCCTGAATCCTTTCCCTGGCAGTGAAACCTGATGGTGGTTATTATTAGCAGCTTGGCTTTAGAGTTATGTATGTGTCGGGACAAGCTGGTCTATTTTAGTAGCAATTTTCTAATCTGCTATAAGATGCTGGAGATCTCAAGACTAATACATCATGAAAAGCTAAAAGCATGCTTTACTTACAGAAAAATCCTAAGAAATGTAGTGAGAAAGGATATAGAAAAGTTGTAGATACATCTTTAGGATACATAGAGTTTAGTAGAGCTCTCCTCAGTTTTGCACCCATCCTAGAGACCTGAATAGGAAGACCAAACATTCATAGATTCATAGAATGGCTTGGAAAGGGACTTAAAGATCATCTTCTTCCAATCCCCTGCCATGGGCAAGGATACTTTCCACCAGACCAGGTTGCTCAGAGCCTCATCCAGCCTGGCCTTGAACATTTCCAGGGATAAGGGGAGTCTACAACCTTTGAGCAACCTGTTCCTGCATCTCACCACGTCCATAGTAAAGAATTTCTCCTAATATCTAATCATCCTGACATCCAGGCTAGCTCTACCCTCCTTCAGCTTTGTTGGGATGCAATAAAGTTGAGGGAAGTACCTTCCTTTCACAGCTACAGCCCTCTCCCTCTAAAGATTGCACCAACTGGTCCTTCAGGGAAAGATGCCCAAGGCTGAAATATCATATTGCATAGTGGAAGACAGTCTGGGCAGATGAAGAAATCTGTAGAGCCTAAACATCCAGTTTCCAGCTGTGTGAAATTGTCACACTGTTCATAGTAACCAGAAGGACTGAGATTGCAAATTTATCTGGCATTTTTTTTGCCAGCATAATTTTCAATTTCTACATGCTCCAAAGATCACAGGTTCCTGTTCACAGCCCCTGTTAAATATCCTGAAATACATCTCTTCTAGAAAACTGTTCTGTTTTAGCCATTCTTTTAACTAGATGCTTCCACGAGGAGGGATTTTCAGCCCATTTTTGCTCTACAGTTCATTGTTCCTAATCTCTCCGTTGCCATTGCTATAGCAATCAAGTGCCTGTGATATGCCCCAACTAGAAAATGTCTTTTTTATTTCATTAGCTCCCAAGTTGAATCCTATTACTTATTAATAACCTCATTCCACCCCTGCTCTGCATTGATCCCTCTTATCAGCACTGGCTCCTGCTGCCTTCTCAGCTTTCAGTGGAATGCTTTCCAAGGTAAAAATTTCCAGCCATCTCTCCTAGCAAGACTCCTGTGCAATCAATAAGAAGCTCATCACTTCCACACTCACCAGCCTCCCTGGCAGCTCTTGCTTTGCTCGTTGTTTTATCATTCCCAAAAGGGTCTCCTCCTCCTCCTCCTCCTCTTCCTCCTGATGAGATGGGTTTACTCAGCAGTGCTCAACCTGCTAGAGCAGGGAAGGAAGGGACCAGGTGCCTTGTTTGCTCAGGAGGACTGAAAGGCTTAGGAATCTTACAGAGAGATAAGTGGGGGATTAGGGTCAGCATTACTGCAGGCACCTAGGGACTGAACAGATTCCAATGCCAAAAAACCCCACACCTGAATGCCTTGTATTCTACCCATTTCTTTAAAGAGGGGAGTATTCTTACTTTTGGTACCCATCTTTAAAGAATCCCCCTCCTCCATCTATCTTTCTCCCATCGTGCACTTTTTAAATTCTGCTTGCTTCTCTTCTCTGCCCTGCTTGTTCTCTACCAAATTTTTGCTCTCTTTTTACAGGAAAACATGATCCCAAAATCCTCACATCTTGCAAGCTCTGCAGTTAAGGTGTTGATTCCTAAAGTAATGCATTTGAAACATTTGTGTTTCAACATCTGAGTAGAAACTGTCTGATTTTCTGCAGAACCAGTGATGGGGTTTTTAGGTATGTTTGGGTTTTGAAATCCCAGTCATTTATGTTATATCCTAATTTCAGTGCATAATGGGGGGCCTAAGTCCAGGAAATCTGATAGCCTACAGTGAGGAATGTTGAGAGAAAGGTGCTTTAAGCCTTATCAAACCTTACTCATTCAGATACATTATGAACATCCAGTGCATGGAGTAGAAGAACTTTTCTAAGCTCATGCTGAAAGCACAGCAAGTTTTGACAGCCCTAATTCCATTGACAGCACTCCCAGCTCTGTGCCAAAAGGGACCAAGGCAATGTGAGTGAGCAATGAAAGCCATGAGATCACCCAGCCTATGACACCTGGGAGATGACGATAATGCAGGCAGGGGCTAAATTAGTTAACAGAGACACACAGTGCATTTTAAATTCATTGCATGTGTTCATTGGGTCAGGGTCTCATTTGGAGGTGGACAGACCTCTAGAGGTGTGGTTTTCACATTATAATGACCTAAGTTCACCAAAGGACACATTTTTTTGCTGATTTATCCAACTTGCATAAACTTTATGGTACATTGTCCAACACAGCTGGTCTAGTGTCTTTCTAATTCAAGGCCTCTGTTCATGTTATCCCTTCACTTGTTTCAAAACCCTTCTGCAAGACCTTGCTGTTCACCACTTATCAGACTTTGTATAGTATTTACTGTTCTCTGTGATTCACTCTGCAAAATTTTTCCTAAATTATTCATCCTTCACCACCAGCAGTCCTTACAAAGCACCAGTTGAAATCATGATGTGAATCCCTGCTGCTACTTGATAGCAGTGATGCAGCAAGACAGACACCTGAGTTTAGGCTGGTCCTTCCCAGTTCAACCAGACACATTTTGCTGTATTTTGGCTGTGTTTACTTGATGCTGCTTAACTCCTCTTCAGTGTCATATATGCCCAGCTCTTCTGCATTGTCCTTTTTCCATGTCCTGCCTCATCCAAGCTTTGCTTTCCTATAACATAGTCCCATTTCAAGGTCATCAGAATTACATGGATCTCCTGACAGTACCCAGATGCTTTGGTGTGTGCTGCCTCACACCCATGGGTGTTTTAGAAAGAAAAGCCTGATCTTCAGAATTTTTAATTGTTTTTTTTCCCACTGATCCTCATTTGGAGAAGATGCAGATGTTTCTCATTTGGCCTCCATGTATCCACTGACAGATGCTCAGTTCTTATTTCCAGCCTCTCCTCAGATGCACTGATGAATGTCATGTTTGCAGCAGTCTTGTTTCCAATGTTTTTCTAAACCATGCTATTGTGGCAAGCAAACCTATTCACAATTGCTGTCAATCAGTGGGTCAAGCCTTAGAGTGGTTCCTGAGCCTATTTATTTTTGTTTCTGTCCTGAACAGCTACAGAAGCTGGGCTTTTATCCACACCAGCAGAAATAGATAAATTCAGCAACAGACATCCAGCAAGGAAACATGAGAACTTCAGAACCATTCTGGAATTTAATCAGGCTGAATATACACTAATAAATTAAATATGCTTGGGTACATTTTTTTCCAAACTGAAGCCAGCTATTCAAAGTGCACCCTGCCAGGCCTGGATGGCTGATCACAGTGGGACTGTACCTGGAGAGAACTCAGTTATGCAGCCAAGGACAGTGTCTGCTGTAACTAATGCCACTGGGGACACCAGTGCCCTCTCTCTTCTGGTTTGAAGAGTCCATGATCTTAATCTGAGGAGACTCTTTTTTGGTTTTGTAGGGGAGTGTGTTACAAGGAGATAAATAAATATCCAATGTTTTCCCTGTTTATTCTGAAAGGTCCATCATATTCCCTGCAAATAAATAGAGGATATATCATCCCTCCTGCTATGGTATCCACCTTCCTCATCCACCACTGGTTTGGAATATTACTTTGCCATGGATATAGAAGCCAGGGGATCTGCAAGAATCTCTGAGCAGCAGCAGATGAGACTTGACTTTTAGCAATAATTGCAGTAAACCATGACACTCCAAACAATGTGGGGCAGCACAGACAGGATAATATTCCATAGTATTCCTCAAATTACAATCTGAAGAGTAACTTGCTTAAGTACATGTTCGTTCTGCCTGCATACCAGTCTGGGAAAATCGGGGTTAATGATACTTTTGTTCTTGCACATTTTCATGCAGGAATGAAAAATTCACAGCTGTACCAAATTCTAAAGGCCAGCTTCAGGCAGTTCACACACCCTAAAACAAAGGGCAAGAACAGTTTCAGAGCCTGAACGTCCAGCTGCTGGCTGATGCAGGATCAGTGCATGCAACCCCCAACCTTCCTCTGGTCAAGCTGGCCACCAGGACTTCATGAAAGCTCCTGGGTCCCATCATGCTGGGCACAGCCTAAATACCACTGAACAGCCAACCACTGTCTCAATACCACTGAACTTTTACAACCCAAACAGAAAATGCAGCCTGGGAGAGGATGTGGAGGCAGCAGGGGAGATGATCCACACCAGTCTCAACAGGATGTTAATTGCAGCCCTTTGGGTAACCCAGCCTTCCAGCTCCCTGGCTGGTGTGGGCTGTGTGTTTCTAACCCTTTGGACTCTGCTTCTTTCTCGTCACAAAAGTATTTTTCTTTTGTTTGGTTTTGTTGGTTTTTTGGTGTTTTTTTTTTTTAATTATTGTTTTATCCTGGTTGATCTGGATGGCACATGATAACCTTGGAAAATGCAATCCTGAGCCAGCCCTGCCTCCAATGAGGAGCTGATGCTCCTGAAAGCTCTCAGGGCTTTGCTCTCCCAGAGGGACCAGAATGACATCCCCAGCTATGTTTCAACAGATCCTTCCAGACAGTCATGTTTAATGCCTGCAAAGACTCAGCAGCCCCAGTGTCACTTTAAAAAAGCAACAAAACTGGGATATATGAGTTTTACAGAAATAAAAATCAAACCAAATACTGCATTTTGCTGTTAACATTATGATTTGAGCTAAGCACAGCACTATGGAAACTAGCTGTTTAAGAGAATCTATTCTTTGCTGAAGGAGTTTTTTCTTACTTTGCCAGGGTCCTTCCCACAGATAACAGTCCATAAGACAAGTTCTTCAACCCCTGTGAAAATGGGCTATTGATTTATATTTTCATTTAAAATTACGTACTTTTTCATCCCTGATGTGTTTTTCTGTTTTTTGTCCAGAGTTCACTAACTCACACTGAACAGATGAGAGATATGTGCTTACATTTTGTCAGAGAATTGCTGAGATGGGGAGTTTTCAATAGGAAAAAAAAGTATGGAAATGCTTAAGCAGTTATTTTAATCAATTGTTCTTTCTAATGAGAGCAGCTCAGGGGGTGAAGTAAGCAATTCAACATTATGTATTAATGTTTAAAATCCTCCTAAATCAAAGCTTGGAACAGACACTCTGGATAGGGAGTCAAAAATAATTCAGATATAATTAAAATATTTTGGGAACCTCAGCTGATGTAGATTACCATGAATGTGTAGATTAACATGGATGTCTAAATTAAATTTATCTCTTTTTTTTTTTAAACACAAGCTTAAAAATGTCTGAAAAAGACTGTGGAAACAGCAGTCAACATCTCTGGGTCGGTGCAGAGGGTTACTGAAGGATTTACCTTTTTACATGGGCACATAGCGATGGACAAGGGGGACAGGTTTAGATTAGCTATGAGTGGGTTGGGTCCTAGAAACAGGAGAGTTTTAGATTAGATATGTGCTGGTTTGGATCCAGCCCAAGATATTATGAAGAAACTCTTCCCTGTGAGGGTGGTGAGGCCCTGGCACAGGTTGTCCAGGGAAGCTTTGGCTGCCTCATCCCTGGAAGTGTCCAAGGCCAGGAGCAGCCTGGGATAGTGGAAGGTTATATTTAACCAGTGGCAAGGGTTGGAATGAGATGAATTTTAAGATCCTTTCCAACCCAAACCACTCTCAGATCCTTCGGTTATGTGATTCTTGCTGACTCCTCTGAGCTGCTTCAGAACATCAGCAGTAAATCACTCCCTCAAGAGATAACCACACACTCCCTCTCCTGCTGATGCTTGTGTGGACACACACAGAGCAACAAGAGCTCAGGCACATTTCAGGCTCTCAAGCCAGTGCTCTGTCCTGGTTTTTCAGCTGCCTTTGAAACCTAAATAATCAGAAATTGACTCAGGCACAAGTGGGCATGACTCTCGAAAGATTACATGAGAGAATAAAAAAGGTTTCTGCAAGACAAGTTAGAAAGCAAAAAAACCCATCAGTTTTTCAAAAGAAACATTATACACAATCCTGTTCTAAAGTATATGTGAGGAATTGCAAAAGACAAATTGCACTGAAAACTGAAATACAATGGAGATGGGGGTAGTCAGCTTATGGGCTCCTTTCATACAATAGAGAAAACCATGCATAATTTTCAGAGCCACCTTCAGATCTCACTGCACTGGAACAACATCCTTATGTATGCAGAGATTCTTCAGAGCAGACCTCTTCTGTTTTCTGCCTTCATTTGCACCTTTATAGACATCAGTGACAAATCCAGTCAGAGTCCTCTATTCTCATGAAAATGAGAAATTATTTCATCTGCATCTGTTACACACTGCATGTTAAATTACAGATTTGTTACTGTCTGCACAAAAGAAGTCTAGGTGACCTCTTGTACCTATGTACAATAATTATGTTAACAATTATGATATATACACAAATTCTCTTTTCAAGCCAGTTTTTTATGTGGGTTTGACTTCATGAACTGCTTGCCCAGGGAAGGGGCACTTATTCTCCTCCTTTTAAAAAAATTTTGCTCCTGCCAAAATGTTGCTGCAGACAGAAGTTGAGAACCTTGAAATGAGGTGTGAAGAGGAAAAGCAGAGGGCACTCTCCTTTGCTAAAGTTCACACTTTTATGGTAAATAATAAATTAGACAGGAAGGTAGCCAGAAATACCAACAGTGTCTGCACAGGTGAATTTTTGCTGGCTAAGACTTCATACAAAATATCCCTGTTGCCCAGAACAGACAGATGAGATTTAATTTCCCATTCAGTCTCTCTCCAGAACTCTGCTTAACTCACACATCTCCAGTGTGAGGCCCAGGGAACTGGAAAAGGAAGAACTAGAAAGAAAGAACCAGAATGCTCACTGGTATTTTTTATAGATTGATGATAGACTTCTAAGCTGTCACACTCAGAGTCTTGCTATGGGAAAAGAGGGAGCATACCTCACAGGGACATGAATCCATTGTTAATCCAGTCCAAAATTTTATCATTTAAACCAAAACAAAACTCTTTGTTTTAATATTTGTGCTCATTCTTTCAATGCCTGTCTCTCTCCTAAGGCTGACCCTGTCTTCCTTACTCAGGAAGAATGGGAGGTGGGTTGTGACATGCTGCCAGCACCCTGAGATGTCTGTCACAGGCAGTATAATATCTGTGGTGGGCCTTCCTTCACCTTCTCCTTTGGGATGTGTGTGATATTAATACTGATACTTTGCTCTTCTTCAGTTTTGGGTCTGCTGAGGTTTCTTTATAGATGTTTTCTTAACACTTTTTTTTTCTAATTATGCTCATTATACAACTTTTCTCTTTTTGTTATCTCCAAAACTAGCCTTTACCTGAGCAACATAGGGCTGCATTTCTGCAGTGACCACTGACTGATCTTTAATTTGTGCTTACAGTCTGGGATGTCTGTTATCATTCCATGCCTGTAATCTTTCACACCATGTTTTATTTCAAACTTACAGGCTGTTCAATTTACACTGTAACTCTTTTTTATCACTGTCAACTGAAGCTGATCTAAAACAGACATGGACCATAATTACCTGACTGCTAGACAATTACAATTGTTGAAAAAACAAAGTTAAAATTCACTCAGCCCCAGCAAGACAAACTAGCCATCAGTCTGGACTGACTAAGCCTCAATAGTAGAGTGCAAAGCCTCTGCTTTAACTCGTATCAGCAGAAATCAGAATTACCAGGCTGCAAAGTCTTCCTGCTCTACATATGTCAAGACCTGTCACAGGAAACTCTAGAAGAAGACATTTCTTGGGATGTTGCCACTTGTAGGCCCCAGCCATCTGATA
Organism: Emberiza elegans; assembly: GCA_024865655.1. NCBI lineage: Eukaryota > Metazoa > Chordata > Aves > Passeriformes > Fringillidae > Emberiza > Emberiza elegans. Next base: position 6,188,437 of record JALJVW010000084.1, on the reverse strand, counting down.
TGCCCTGGCAGCTCCCATCAGCCCACCTGTGGCACCAGAGCATCCCTGAATTCACGCCAGGTGGCTGCTCCTTGGCTGCTCTCTTGCTGCTTAGCTCCAGTCCCAGGAGGAGCAGGAGGATTTTAAAATCTCCCCAATTTCCAAGCGTACCCCTGCAGCCTTTAATCACCACAAAAGACCATCTCTAACCTAATGGATTAATCAGAAGGTTGGTTTGCCAGAATTTTATTCTAGACTGCCATACTTGTACTTTTGATCTCAGCTTCCTGTGTAACCACCTGCCTCTCATTGGGATACAATTCCGTGGTTGCATTTTGATATGTCAGTAAATCATAGAATCAAAAAATCATGGGTTGGGTTGGAAAGGCCGTCAAAGATCCTCTTGTTCCAGCCCTCTGCCATGGGCAGGGACACCTTCCACCATCCCAGCTGCTCCAAGCCCCATCCAACCTGGCCTTGAATACTTCAGGGGCATCCACAACTTCTCTGGGAACCCTGTTCCAGTGCCTCACCACCCTCACAGTAAAGAATTTCTTCCTTATCTCTAATCTGAACCTACCTTCTTTCAGTTTAAATCATTACCCCCTTTCCTGTCACTACATGCCCTTGCAAATTATGCCTTTCCTTGTATTACAAACCTAATAAAAGAACACTTCACCTCATAATCCTCTTAACTAACTCTTCCTTCTGTGTGTTTCTGTCTCACTACAGTACTCCAGTCTTTGTGTGGGTGCAGGCTGCCATGAAGCAGACACTGACTTTTCAGCAGTTTCTTTCATTTCTATTCATAAATTTGAAAGTGTTACACAGAGCAGCTCCCAAAGTCTTTGACCAAGAAACTTCCCACTGAACTGAAAGGTTAAACATCATGTACTTTGGCTCACTATCTGCATATGAATTCACAGAATCAAAGAACCAAAGAATAAGCTGAGTTGGAAGGGACGTACAAGGATCATCAGGTCCAGCTCCCAGCCCTGCACAAGACCATCCCCAAGAGTCACATCATGTGCCCAGGAGTATTGTCCAAACACTTCTTTCACTCCAAAAATTAAATTTGGTTTCCTGTACCTATTAAGTTCTTGGTAGTTTTCTTCTGTTTTTATGAGAGGAAAGTCAAGGTATAAAAGAAATCCTTAGTTGAGACTTTCCATGCCACAGATCAGACCACACAAACAAATAAGTAAATAATAAATCAAACCAAGCTTGTGATTTGGAAGTTTCCCTGGAACTTTTTGATGAATGTATCCAGAATTAAAGAATCACAGCAGCTCTAGAGACCATCAGATCCATCCTCCCTGCTCCAGGCAGGGTCAGCTGGAGCAGGTTGCTCAGGGCTGCATCCCCATCCCTGCACTGTGACTCACACAGCATAGCTCAGAGCTCCAGGGCTCTGGGCAGGCTGCTGGGTTTGGCCACAGAAATCCTTCCAAAAATCCTTCCATTCCTTGCATGCTTGATGGCAGTGCTCGTATTTAGTTTTATACATTCTTGTGTGGATACCTGCAGAATGTAGGAGAGCCAAGAGCTTTATGAATCCCTGGGTGCCTTCACTCATCCTTTGGTTGGGGCATGACCTTGCTGTTCCCTCTGCACAAGGACTGAGTGAGAGCCTGCTGAGCCCAGGGCCCTGTGACACAGTGTCACTGATCCTCTGTCTTGGTTTGGACAGACAGGAGTCTGCTAAGGAAGGCAGGAGCCTCCCCTGAAATGGAGAATGTAAACCCTCCCCACCCCTCCGAATTGCTATAAATTTTAAATTAAGGGGCTCTCAGGCAAAAATATGGGAGCAGGAAATAACAGTTCTTTAATAGGGAAAAGAAAAAAAAAGGATAAAATAAACAATGCAGTACACTGGAACACTGACAGAGTCAGAGCCCAACCTGACAGCCCGTGGATCAGGCCAATTGGAAATGTGGCTGCAGTCCTCCTGAAGTGTCAGGTGTGGTTCTGTTGGAGCAGAGGGTCCTGTAGAGAAGGATGGATTCTTCCTCTGAAGGTCCACTGGAAGAAGAGACAGCTGCTGTTCCCATGGGGAATCCTGTGGAGAAAGCCATGCTGATGTCTCAAAAATCTCTGGATTATATCCGGGTAGCAATGCTTGGCTCCTCCCTCTGGGCGGAGCATCTCACAATGGGATGTTACAGTTCCTATCAGTCATGCAGTGACATTCCATAGTCTGTTATCAGCAGATGTCCCCTCCCGAGGGAGGTGTGAATGTGGTCACTCAAAGAGAGAGATAAGGCAAACTGCCCACTTGACAAAGACAATCTGCCATACAGGTGGTAATTGAAAACATCTTGCATTGCAATCTTCAACATCCTCCTGTTCTGGGACCTCTTCTGACCTGATACTGCACTTTGGTGACATAGCTCTGGATAACTTCCTCCCTACTCTAAAAGAATGCTGTGCTCTGCAGTCAAAATGCCTGCAGGACTCTCTGATGGCTGGTACAGTGTATGTGATGTACTCAGGAGATGGGCTGCTGTCCCCAGACTCTCATTCTCCTACAGTGCTGCTTTAACTGCTGTGGTGATGGCTCATTTTGGAGATGACAGTTTCCCCTTCAGTGGGCTCACTGAACCACACCACATTCTGTGTTTTGAGGAAGTAAAAGGATGTAAAAATTTGCCCTTCTTCTGTTTTCCATGTTACTGTGTTGGCTTTTGAAAATATTACTTGCTGCTAATTGTCCTTAATGCTAATATTAAGATATCACACTGGAACTAAGTAATTAGAGGAAGGAGAGCATCTATGTTCTTATTAAATAAGCCAGCTAACAAGCACAAGCAGATGCTCACTTGTTGCAGCTTTCTCCTGTTTTCTGCTGTTTACCTGTTCAATTGCTGTTTGGTGGCCTCCAAAGCACACTGGACTGAAGCTGAACCCTCATCCTTTCCGTCTGAGTGCCTTATCAATGCTCACACTGAGAGCACTCACAGGCACCCATCCTCCTCCAAATATCCCACACAAAAGGAAGACTCTGGGACTGTATGAGCTGACACAAAAAAAATCCCGCTCCTAAGTCATTCTTGATGAGTGGGCAAACAGCAGTTAAATCACTGTGGGGATCCTTGAAGATTTATAACATGCCCCATGTCTGACATCCAGATATTGTGCTCTTTCTTAGTACTGTCTCAAGCACATCTTCTGTGCTGGCTGTTATCTGCTTTAGCTGTTTTCTTTGTCTTTTGTGGAGCGTTGGACATCTACAAGATGCATCCACATCTGATCTTTGGTCAGATCTCAAGCCACAGCTGCTCATCAACAGGCACAAACAAACTTCTCTGTGTTCTGGAGATGAAAATTGCATTTATTCTTATCAATTGTACTCTGGTCCTCAAAACCAGACATCCACCTTCTTCATCACTATTTTTGCACTCCACTAGAATGGATGGATCGACCTCCAGGTAAGCAGGGCACAGATTCTCTGTGCCCATCTCCAAAGACCTGAGAAATCCCCATTGCAGCTTTTCTCTTCCTGACAGTCTCAACACCTCCAGCAGGGCTGCTTCATGTTTCCAGAGCTTTACCTCGATGTGATTGTGTTTCTCACCTGTTTTCTCCCTTGTCTGAGTCCAGCTTAAACTGGGTTTTTCTTATTTTTTCTCATCCAATTTACATTCTTGGCCAGACAACTTTTTTTCCATCCCCTGTGCTTCCTTCAGCCTGAGCCTCTGCATTCATTCCTCATTCCTTGTTGTTTTTCACATTGTTTAGACAATGTGAAAAGTGTCCAAGGTCTGATCCCTTACCAACTCCATTCTGTTATCAGGACAACAGTAGACCAACAATTGATCCACTGTAGTTGAATATAAAGAGCTCTTGGCATCTCCATCATTTTTCCCTCCTGCCCTTGCCCTCTGCTTTTCTAATTCCAGCCAAATCTCTTCTGTCTCAGGAGATGCATAAAACTCCCTTCACAAACTTCTGCACTTTGTATACAAAGAAATACACTCTATCCATCTTTGAAATTGAAATTACAGATGAAAATCACTATCTATTCCCATTGGACTAATACAGGATAGATTGTTCCACACAGAATATTATCTAATCTGACCAAAAAGAACACAAATGACAGGTGGCTTAAAGCTTTTCCTGGGAGACTGTGACATATACTGATCAGTGTCTTTGTAAGGAGTTAGTGCTGATAATCAAATTCATATTATCAGTTTTAAATTCAACCTGTTACTCTGAGTTATTTTCTGTTGTAACATCCTTAGTCAATTCATCATTATTATTGTTGCTGTTTACATAATGAAATAAGGAGAGGAAATTCTTGGCTCCAGTAGAATGTTTGCTGGTTTATATGTGTCTAATCAAAGTCTCCCTTGAACTGAAGAGTTGGTAATCTCTGTAGGATTTAAAATGAGGCTGTTGCACTGAGGACTCATAGTACAAGGACAGCAAATTCATATAATGAGCCAGGCTCAAAACCAGGAAAATTATCCTCCTGAAACATGATGTATATTGATTGATTATGAAAATATTTACAATATTTATAAAAAATAATTTTATTACTTTTCCAGGGCCAAAACTGCTGTCCTTTTGTGTTTACACCTAGACAGCCTCTGTTTCAAGAAGTCCACAGTGTAAATAAAGGGATAAACAAAGATACAGAGATATCCCAGCCTCAAGTGCAACTTTCCTCAGTATTACCTTTGAGTCTTTGTGAAACAAATGAATCAGCCTTAAAATATCTTGATGAGGAATTCAGTCTGGTGTCTAACAGAGTGATCCACAGTGAAGCAAAACAATTGGGCAACGGTGGATTTTTGGAACTAGATGGTCCTTGAGGTCCCCTCCAACCCAAACCCTTTTGTCGTTCTGTGATTTCCAGTTATAACAATGTATGATTGGAGAGTGTGATGCAAGGTCACTGTTTCTGTCTTTCTTGCATAAAGAGTGTCCATTCCCTGAAAACTCACACTACACGTATGCAATTTTATCAGCCTAAGCTCTTGGCTGGGCTGTCCCTGGATTTCAGTCCCATGGTAAATGGATCAAGGGCTTGACTCCTTCCCCGAAATGCTCCTGAAAAACGCTCCTGAAAAAACAATGGCATTGCTTTTCTGGGTATCCTTCTCCAGCCCAAAGTCTTCTTCAGATTCCTCAAGTTCTCATTTTATCTGTTTAAATACGTCCCTCAAGTACTTGAACCCTGTATAATTACCTTTTAGCTGCTTATGGCTGCATAGATCTGCAGTGACAAAAGCAACTGCTTTTAGCACAAAACACTATTTACTTTTTCCTTTAAGGTACAAAGCTTTCAGAACAAAGTATGACAACCATAGTCAGGCTAAGTGCAAGGGTATTAAGTTCAAATTCATAAATTCACATCTTTTCATCCTTTAGAGGTAGAAATCCCACTCTGTCACCACACCTTTGTCTCCCTGACTTTCTGTGAGACAGGGAAACTGTCAGCTTTTTATGAACTCACATCAGCCTAACTTACCCAAGCTCCTCCCTGCTTTTCAAGCTCTGTTAAAATCTTGGACCCACTTTGATTTTTATGTCATTTTTAGCTTTGGAAGAGTAACACTTTCCAGCTGAATGGAGCCATCCAGGCTGGGGAGAATTTCTCCCTGTAATTCATGACCAGCTGCTGCTATGCAAAAGTCCCTAACTATGTACCTGAGCTGCTTCATCTATGGGATGGATTTATCTTTTCTTTCTTGGTACAGTGCCTTTTTCCTTCAACCAGACTAGAGAAAAGGGAAAAAGAAAAAAAAAAAAACCAAAACATCTTCAATCAGATTATCAACTTGATTGAAATTAATGGTGCAGAGAAAGAAGAGCAGGTCAGCATAAGTTAAATAATAGTTGAGTAAGTGAAGCGCCTGCAAGCCAGGGGGGACTGATGAGCTGTGCTGCAGGGTACTTCAGTAACTACCAAAAGGAATCACTGCATGATAAGAGATTGTCATTCAGATCTTGTGGAGGAAAAGCAGCAGAAGAGAAAAAAAGAGCAAACAGTGCTGTCATGGAAAGAAATGTGAATCCAGATGAGTCAGCCCAACTTTGATGCTTGGAAAGAAAACAGACCAAATAATGAAACAGTTGATACATAGGTACCTCAAGGAAAGTGATAAAGAAACATCCAACATTGATTTGTCAAAAACAGATTGCTTCCACACAGCCAAAGACAGGACAATGTTACTTAGTAAGGGCAAGAACATATCTTTGAAATTTCTCACAAATGTGCTCCACCATCATTGTTAAAGTTGTAAATTCTCCAGCTTCTCCATCTGTAGAAATGTAGCTACATGACTTTCAGCAACTTGCTCTGGGTAGTCTGCAACTTTTTCATTTAGTTTAAATTTTAATGATTTTTTGTTGTTGTTCTTTAACATTTGTAGCCCAATTTCCCAGGTTATTGCATCCCTGAGTTAATGTAATGGTGATTAAAATACCGGTGCTGCTTCCTTGAGATGTACCTGTTTACCCAGTCTGTGGTGCCAAGGGAATGATACAGCCTCAGCATTAAAAATAACTCTGAAACAGATGCATTTCTTGGAAGGAGAACATTTCCTTGTGCACAGGGAAAAAGCATGCACGTATTCCTGGACAGAAAAACATCCAGAGGCAGCTCAAACCGCACTTATGCTCCATGTGTGGACAATGGAGCTGAGCCCTGGGTACCCATGGAGAACCAACCAATATAGTGACAGAGCAAATGGGGCAATTTCTCACTGTCCATGGGGTTGTGCATATTTTTAGCACTTTTTACCTGTGATCTATAAACTGCAGATTGCTTTTTCCAGGCAGGGGAATCAAGGGCATCCCAAAGAGATGCAGATTTCAGCAAAGGCATGTCCTGAAGGCACCTCCATCAGCTAAATCAAATGTAATCTCAGAAATCTAACTTGCACAGTAGCAGAAACACCTCCACAGGGCTCTATGGCTCCTTAGTCAACACAGTCTGGGGCTCCTGGCAAGACATTCAGCTCACCCTACAGCAGACACCAGGGTTCAGCTCAGTTGTACCCAGAGACACAAAAGAGAACTTAATGAACATCCTGCCTGCAGGGATTGGTGTCCAGAGGTGAGGTGATATTCCCTGGGCACCTTCAACAGTCCTGAATGCTTTCCTTAGGCACTCAATCCTTGCCATACCTCTGGAGTGGCTAAATTAAGACACCCTGCTGCCAGGCAGACAGCTGTCTGGGGGCACAAAAAGGTAGAACTTCATCTGGGCTGAATTCCACCTTTGTTCACAGCTTCACTTCTGAATGAAATCAGGCACTTGCTGTTAATGCCAGCCTGGAGAGTCCCCTTAGGGAGCTGTTGTGGAGCAGCCAGAGCATCTACACAGAAACAGATTTCACAGAGCCTGAATTCTGTAGCCAGACCCTGTGACACTGCTGCAAACAAGGTACATGGCACTCAGGGACTCCTTATACACCATCATTCACCTAGGGCCCCTGGGGGAATTGCTCACTGAACCTGACAGGGTGGAGGCTCCAGCAACAGAGCTGTGTCTGGTGCTCAGCACTGCTCTGTGGGGAAGAGTTTGACAATTTGGAGGCAGGCAGGAGCAGCATGAGTGATTCAGGTGCTGAAAAATATGGATGATGAAGAAAGAATGAAATCATTTGGTGTGTGGCTTTGTGTTAATGACCTTCAAGTGCTTAACAGGTTGATACTGAGATAATTCTGATTCACTGTTCTCAGTGTCCATGGAGGGACAGAGGACCTGAATGGTTTTTAGCACAGCTAAGAGTAAAGGGAAAACAGGCAACAATTTTTTTGACATGAAGGACAGTGGACTTCTTACAAAACTTGCCCCAGAAGGCAGTAGATTAAAAGCTAAGAAGCATCTAAGATGTTATGCAAAGTTCTGCTAGTAGTGACCAGATTTTAATTTTTCTGTAGAGTGGAAATAATTTTTCTGTAGAGGGAATTCTTCTCCATCCCTTCTCATTCTACTTATTTTATAAATGTATTTCAAGCCTAGTCTCTAATAATTTAATTTTGTTGAGTTAGACAGATGAGAACGCAGAGCTGAACAGGGAAATAGGGGTGCTCCTGTGTTTCATTCAAATTAAGAAAATCTTGTTTCCAGTTTAATGGTCTTTCATACAGACTCTATCATCCTTACTACAATTTCGTGAACTCTTGACAGCACCTATAAATACCTCTAGTGAAGTTTTCTTACACATGGTAAGAGATCAGGGAAATGGATGGGCAGGAGAAAGAAGAGGAATAAACAGAAAGTGAAACCTGACAAAAAAAAAAGAAGGAATTGGTGGAAGGAGAAGTGATGTGGAGATGCAGATTAAACAATGCAACACAAAAGATGGCAACAAGAAGAAATGCCCTGTGGCAAAAGAAAGCAGAGAGAAAGGGAAGAAAACTGTATAGCAAGGAGGTCAGGGATGTTCCACTAGCACATTTCAGTGTATTTCCCTTGACAGGGAGTGAAACAATAAGTTAAGCACTTTTTTTCCATTCAAAATAGGTATAATGTACCTGGCCATGCACTGCTTTATTGAGCAAGACAAAGTCTATGAAATGTTGTCACTGGTGCAAATGAGAGAAGAATAGGAGAGTGGGAGAGAGCATGGAGGGTTTAACCATTTGTCCTTGTTTAGGGCAAATTTGGGAGAAAACCTCCAAAGGGGGCCCCTCCAGAAAACAAACCCACATGGCCCCTTCCCCAACCAGTTCAGGAAGGATTCCTCAGAGAGAAGCAGTTTATTTAACAGGCACAGCACCCCCAGCACACAGAATGAACAATACCGGATGACACCACTCTTTCACCACTCTGAAGAGATGACAAATTCAGAAAGTCTCTCCTGGGGGTGGTCGCTCTGTTCTCAGTCCCTCTGGTGCTGGGGCAGCTGCTGCAGCCACAAGGTGCAAACTCTCGGTGTTCCCAGGTCCCAGTCCGGAGCAGGCTCGAGTGGTTCCAAGAAATGGAAAGAAAAACAGTCCAGGGAAAATTCAGACTGCCTAGCTAAACTAACTAACAAGCAGGAGCAAAAGGAAGAGAAAAGCAGGAGCAAAGCAGGAGCAAGAGCAAAAAGCAAAAGCTGCCCTATGTACTACCCTGTCTCGGCGTCCCGCCAGCCGTGGGGGAGCAGGCTGATAACTGATAACAAAACAAAACAAAACATTCACTCTTCAGAGCCAGTCCTGAAGGCACAGAACATAATATCCAGCATAAACAGAATGCACGAATAGGGACACAAGCATCATAATGTCACCCTAGGACACCATCACATGGGGAAAGGAAGACAGAGGGGTGCCAGGAAGGCAGTGCAGGTGCCTGAGCTTGCTCCAAGGCCCTCGTGGGTCTCGCTGAAGTACAGGACACCTGACTGCCCACAGGGTATGGTCCAGCACAAACATGACACCAAACTCACACACTTGAGGCAAGAGAAGGTGGTTTTTCCTCCTGTAACTGGTGAGGACACTCATTTCTGTCAGGCAGAAATTATTCATCTCAGCTCAGTGGCTTATGTTCCAGCAAGCGCTGCCTCTCTCCAGGGCAAGCATGATTGCAGGGTGCACCATTCCCATATGCTTTCCAGAAACATATCCATTTTTCCAGGAAATTATGATGCCTGAAAACACAGCCTGTATTGCTGCAGAGTGCAGCAGCAGCCAAAAGGCAGATTGAAAAGGTGACTGGAAGAGAATGGTACCAGCACTGGGCTGTTATCTTCTGTATATTGAGATGTCATCAACAGGTCAGGTTTGCAACTCCCTCACACAGGCATTCAAAATAAAGGAAAAAAAAAAAAAAAAAAAAAGAAATAGAAAAAGGAGACACTATGACAAAGAAATCTTCACTTGCCATTCAGAGATGGAGCAGTTAGTAGGGGAATGGAAGGTTGTGGTCACTCTCCTCTGCAAAAGTCTTGAGAGGAGAAGTATCAGTACATGAAAAGTCTAACTCTATTAGAAACCATGCAGAAACACAATTTTTTTCATTCTCAAACGTTATCCTGCTGTGTGTGTATCCTGATCTCCCACTCATGGCAGTATTTCTGTATCAGGCATATGGATAGTACCAGATCATTCTCAATGACTCAGTATTTACGTGCAAAATGTCATGAACATCTAAGAGTGTTTTACACCTGGAATGCTATATTTGGCAGCACTGAGTGACTCAATTTTGCCAGCAATGTTAGCAACAGTGAGAAAAATAAATGGCAATTTTAATTACATTTTATAGATATTTTACAGCAAGAATTTTTATTTTGGCAAATACAGACATCTGGAGTCTAAATATTTTACCTTCTCTGCTCCCACTGCTTTAACATGGTAGGGAAGGGATTCTATACATTGCTGTTCCCATATGTATTTGCTTTGCTATTCACAGAGACATCAGAAGTGTAACTCCAGTCAGAAACAACAGCAGCTCTGTACAGCACTCACAGGATCTGCTGAAGGCAGGTGATGCTGCAGAGGTGTTTTTTGGGTGAGGCTAAGCTGTGCACAGGACAGGGAGGACTCCTCAACTGCAAATTATCATTTTTACCTTCCACAGTCCACAACAAGAACAAGAAAAAAAAAAAAAAGCTATGTTTTTGGGCTTTATTTAAACCATGATCTTTCTAAGAGAAGAGCGCACAATTTTTCTCTCCATTGCTAAATATACTGAGTGCTATAAAAAAAAAGTCATTCCATGTTCTGAAGACTATCCATAAGGGACATTACTTTAAATGCTTTCTCTATTGTTGCAGCAAAGAAGCCATTAGATCCCACTGCAGAGCAGGGAGGGACACCACCTCCTCTCCTGAATTTATGATCTGGGAACTAATGCTCTGTCTAATAGAAATGCTTAGTGACTAATGAAGAAATAGAGAATGCAGACAAGCTTGGCTATACATTGGTAAGTTCATCAATATGCATTTTCCCATAATGCTCAAAGATATTTCCCATAAGAAGGCAGTAATCAGGCTGTAAGATATGAAAGCATGAAGCAGATATCCCTACTCCATTTATCCTGAATACTCGCCATCACAAAATATCCCTGGACACTCCAGAAACCATAACTTATGCTTTAAAGTCTGAACCTGGAATAAATATTTCATTATGCTCCTAAAACTTCTAGCTTCAGTGAAACTGTACTTCAAAATCTGGGATACCAGATTTCACATGGGAAAAAACCCTTCCCTTTGGAGATGTGGATATATAGGTTCATTTGGTTTTTAACCATGGATGTGGGAAGAAGTAGGTCTGCTTATACAGAATACTCCTTTGCAGCTAGTTATGAAATGGGAGACAGCTGATTTTAGCAGTGTTTAACAAACTGTGTTAAAGGACTAAATAAATAAATTTTAAAAATACACTGTTCCCTGCATTCAATTAACTGAAATTGGGTGAAGAGACACACATGAATAGCAGAGCGACTAATTTACTCCCATTTGGCTGAGTCAAAGCCTCAGCAACATCCTGTGTGTCATTTACCTGGCTTGCTGTTGCTAGGAAGCCTTTGGCTAAACCCAAATTTTAGCTGAAAGCTTTCTAAAGCACATCAGGCCATGTAATGAACAGAACTTGAGTTGAGCAGGGATAAGTTAAAGTCTTTAATCTGTTCATCTTTCCCCCAATTTAACTTTCCCTTTAGCTAAAACAGGTCAACCAAACCAGGAATATGTGAACTAGGAGTCACATATCTAAAAAAAAAACCAAACTCAAAAATAGTATAGAGCCTTAATTACCTGCCTGTACACTGAATTTCACCGTGTCCAGCTGCAGCATGGTTGCCCAGATGGTTTCCCAGCTTTGGAGACTATCCACCACCACACAGCTGAATCCAAATTTCCATCTGGAGGTTTTCACACACACACAGACAACACCAGAGCACGATGCAAAGGCCCCTTCTCCAGGCTGAGGGGGAGGCAAAGGTCTGTATCTTTCAGAGGCTTTAGTGAACAGGTCACCAATTATTTCCTTTGCAACAACAACAAGAAAAGAATCTTGTTTGGATCTCATAGAAAGGATGCTGAAGACCGACAAACCACCCCAGAGTTGCAGGGCAAAACTGAACATGGCCTTGGCAAAGACTTGAACACTGCCCATCCCTGTTTACTTGTTGCCATGATGTCCATCACAATTTTGACAGCCCTTTCCCTGTCAAAGCTGTGCTGAGTTTGGAGATGGCAGGAGCAAAGGATGTTTCCAACAGGCAATTTGGACCTGGCCACCCTGCTCACCCACAGAGGCAAAGCTCAGCCCCTCACCAGAAAGGCAGAAATAGCCCTTGCCTTGTTCTACTTGCTGACAGAAATGGAGTTAAAGAGGGTGACTGGTCAGAGCAGATAGGGCAGTATGGCTTTCATTCCTCAGTCTGGTCAATGATAAACTAAAACTCTGTCCCTTCTCCCATAGGATGCTGTCAGGAAGCCTCTGGTGTTACATGTTCCAAGCTTTGGTGTCTCAGCTTTGGTGTCTCACACAGCAGATCTTCCCCCACCATCCACTTCTCTTTCCAAGCCTTCTATCAGGGGAAGCATTAGCATTGCAGTGCCACTCTCAGAATCAAAAATGAGGGCTCAGGGAGTGGAAAGAAGGAGGAAAATACTCTGATGTGACTGGACTGGATGGGAAACTGGTAAAGCAAAACCTAATCAATCCTCTGAAAGGTGTAGTTGAGGGTAGAGGTGGGGTTAGTGCCAGAGCAGAATAAATCTGTGTAATTTCTCATGCCTTGGCAAAATAGTCTCCAAAAGTGCTTAGGGGTTCCTTGCACAGACCCTGAGTGGTGCCAGGCAGGCAAAGACTGCTGTGGGGTTCAGGCTGCTCTGGGCTGTGTTTCTCCCAGCCATTCTCCACAGGAAGGTTTCAAAGTCAAAGCAATCAAAGCACTGAAAAGTGCCATTAGTGCAGAAATATTCCTGGGTTTATGAGCTGCTGCTCTGCGCCTTCTAGAGACCCTTGCACTGCACACAGAGAAGCAGAGGGAACTGGGAGATGAACTTTGTGTAAAGCCCCACACTCCAGACATTACAGCTGCTCAAAGGATCTGCTGCCGCTTTTAAATCTATTCAATAGCCAAGGTAGCAGGGGAATCCATCAAAAAAGGAGGATTTTTATATATACAGATGAACTCTTCACTGCTTGTGCCCTTAGCTCAAGTGCCCTAGGTGCATCAATATTCATCACTGGACCTACAACTCCTGGGGCTCACTGAGCCCCTGAGCAGGATAAACCTGCAAGGCAGGAGCTTGTGCTGGATGCAGATACTCTGTCAAAAAACCAGATCAGCCAAAAATGCTGATGGAAGTGCAATCAGCCTTGCTAAGATCCTCCCTGCTCTCCCACCACATTTACACTGGGCACAGTATTGATTCGAGCCCATTATTTTCAAGCATCATTAAGAGTACAGTGAAGAGTGATAAATTATTATTTTAATGGGAATATAATGGCATAAAGACACTTTTGAAGTAATTAGATTCTCAGCCTTCAGAGTTTGGAGTGTCTTTTTCCCATCAAGCTCATGCAATGCTGACATTAGTGAGGCCTGGGACGTGCCAAGGGGGATTGAGTACTGCCTGAAGAGATCCTGGCAGAGAAGGCACCAGCTCCCACAGAGGGAGGAGCTGCCTTCAGGATTTCTGCTTGGTCACTGCATGAAAGGAACATGGGACTGGCAGGAGGGGAAAGCAGGAGACAAAGTCTTGGTCATAGTGTTGGTTAAATGTTACTAGCAGGCCCTAAAACTGTTCCTTGTTACTTGCACAGTTCCCTTTCCCTTTCCTGACACAAAAATCATGGGAATGGGTTTCTGAAGTGAGGTGGCCATGGCTTTAATCCTCATTGCCTGCCTAAAACAGAGATGCTTATGACATCCTACTGAGCACAGGCATAGGAGGGACCCATGCTCTTGTGTGCCTCAGTTTACTAAAAGCAGCAGATGGGACCCCCTAAAATCTTTGCGCATACAACTGAAGCCCATTAAATCAAGAGTATTCCTGCACATGAAATGCTCTTCACACTCTCCAGCACCCAGAAATCCCAAGAACAATCTTGGGTTCTCCCAAAAGCCACAAAGGAAGGTGTGAGCACGGGGGAAAGTTTCCCAACACAAGCCAGGCAAGCTGCTCACTCCAATACCTCTCAGGCCCTGGATGCTGCATTGGGAGAGAGGTGGTGCCTGGGTGGGCAGAATCCAGGCTGCTTTGGGGTCACCATGCACAAATATGATAAATAATCTGATGACCATGAGGCTCCAAGTTCAGGGTGCTGGTGTCACCAAGTGCTCCTGCTGAAGAACCTCTTCTTTGCCATGTTAAACAGGATTAGAGCATCAATCAGGTCACGGATGGGAAAACATAAAACTCATTTCAGTAAATGGCTCCAGAGCAGACTCCTTGTACAAAGATAGGAGATGTTCAGGTAGAAGGTGCTGTTATAGAAAAACAAAGTATTATTTAAAAGTCTAATTGTTAAGCCGTGGGGATTCAGGACATCAAATTGAGTTCCTCCTCTCTCAGTCCAAATTATTGCCAACAGACCTCTGGATTTGACCAAGAATGTCTTCTGAGTTTTTAATCTTCTAAAAAATCAACTGCTTTTCTTGTTACACAGTGATTTATACAAGGATTATCTCCTCTCATTAGTCCCTCATGATGATTAAAGACTGAAGTAATGACCACTAACTCTGGGATTAAAGCTTAAATGTCACTGCCTGAAACCAAAGACAGCAAAAGGTGGCTGCAGGGACACTGGTGTGTCACTCTAATGAAGATGAGGGAGCAGCAGCCAGACAGTGATTAGGACATGATATGGGGAGAGTTCTGGGTGGAGACCAGAAGGGACCATGTGCCAATTAATTTAAAATTAGATTGAATAAGGCTTGATCTGCAATCTTTTTTCTGTAAGTGCAGCAACTGGTTGGCTGAGGAGAAACAGCTGATGTTGCATTAGGACCAGAATTTTTCTGATGCAGAGTCCCTCAAGAACAGCTAATGCAGTTCACTTTTGATGAGATGTTTAATCAGAAGCAAAACCATTTGTGAGCCTAAATAAAGAGGTTTCCCCACAGTGTAGGTGTAGTGTAGCTACTTTGCACCCTTGCAGCTTTACAGATTATATGAGCAATGAACTACAAATCAATTCAGCCTGTCCTAAAAGCCTAGAAAGGTGTTTTCCCAGGTGTCCCTCTGTCCTCAACAGAAAGAGAAGGGATTCAGAGTTTAGGATGAGTTTAATTGCCCTTTGGAGGTCTCTGTACCTTGCCACTGACTTCTCTCTTGGAAGTTCACTTGGGGTTTTAGATGTCCTTGAACTTAATGGAAAAATGTTGTGGTTGCTGCTTTCGTAGAGATTCTACCTATGATGCTAAAGGGAACCTCACTAAATTTAAAACTGTAACCATTTAATTCTTGGTAGTCACCTTTTAAGTTCTAGAAAGCAAAATGGGATGGAGCTGGTGATGTTATGGTGGTTTGTGGACAAGTAACAGGAGAGAGGTGTTTGCCACCTGGCACTGGGTAGTGCAAAAGAACCATCACATGTCCACAGTGCCCAGAGCCTGTCCAGGGCCCTACCAAATCCTTAGGGGTCAGCTCTGCCAGATTCCATGAACTGAAGTCAGTCCCTGAATCATCTAGCTCAGTGTTACAGCAGCACCTGCAATGCCACCTCCTAGAAACCCTCGGGGACAATCTGAGTTCTGCAAAACCTGGCACAGAGGGGTCCTGGTCCATAACTGAGGTTTTCACTTGCTGCAGTGGTGCAGAGATCGCCCAGGGATGGTTTGGAAAACAAGATGTGGCAGAGAGTTTAACACATCTGTTGTTCTGCAGTACACAGGCAGATGCAACATCCATGGTGCAGAAGTTCTCCTTTTAAATAACACTTTCCCCAGTGGATAACACAATCTTTGCTGTGGATTTCACTCTCACCTTCCCACACAGAGAGGACCTTCCCAGTCTTGCTGATTGGCCCTGTACTGCATATGTTTCTTCATAAGGGAACTAGGGGGTTGGGATACAGTTTTTCTCTGGCAAAACCATCTTTTTCTGGACACATGCCCTTTGAAGCTATTTAATAAATACAACACAGCCCTGTCAGCTGGTACATTCAAAGTATTGCTTCCTCAGAGGGATCTTTATTAGCCAGAGTTATGAGAACATCTCTAGCAATGAAGGATGACAAATTAATTGTATTAAGATTTTCAAAGTGTCTGGAAGTGCCTGGTCTATATGTTCAAGTAAATTAATATTTAGTATGTTCTAGAAGAAGAGACAAATGTCAACACAGGCCATTTTCGAGTCCCACCCCTTCTTCACTGGCACTCATGATCTGCATTTGAGTGGTGAACACCCAGATGGATGTGCACACAGTGCTGGATTTGCTGGTGATGCTGATCACTGGACATCTTCCTTTTTTATGGAATGGAATGATTCCAATGACAGGGACAGGGAGATGTTAAAGAGAAACAGGGTTTGGTTTTTGTTGGGGATGATTGTGACTGGTTGGTTGGTTGGTTGGTTGGTTGGTTGGTTGGTTGGTTGGTTGGTTGGTTGGTTGGTTGGGGGTTTTTATGTATTTAAAGCAGGAAACCAAAGCGAAACTTTGAGAGGAATGTAACAGACAAGTTCAGGACAGTTGAATTTTGTATGGAAGGTACTGTGAGAGTTGGTACAGATACACGGGGCTGGAAGAACTGGGAGGGGAACAAAAAGCTGGAGACAAACATGTTCAACAGTGCAGAGAGAAGCAGCCAGAGCAGGGATGAGCAAGAGCTGTGGGTACACATATGGCAAGGCAAACAAATCCTTCTCTTTGCTCAGCTGTAACTCCCTGCACAGCCCCTGGCAGAAGGAGGACACATGATCAGCCTTCCATTTCACCTCTGCACACATCATTTTACCCATCTGCAACATGACAGAAATGAGTATTCCCCTATGGCTGGGGAAGTGAATTTTTGATTGCTGTGGGATGTTGCAGAAGGGCAAAGCTGGTTGCTGTGAGCTGTGCGTGTGTTTATTTTGTGGCTCACACACTTTCCCCAGGCAAGGCAAAGGAGAGGTGACTGGGTGAGATGTAGGACACAGAGCACAGCAGACATTTTCAAACCAGACCAATGCTGCCACGTTTTGCTGACTGCTGGCACCCAGGACAGTGTGCCAGCTGCCCATCAAGGGCAAAGCACCTCCTTTCCCTTCCACAGAAGAGCCTGGCTCCTGTAACTTTGTACTTTCCAGGAACTTCCCACCTGCCCAGGTTGCTGGAACATACACAGAAAAGGTATTATGGAGAGTTACTAAATCAGGATGGGTGGTCAGAAGATTTGTATTCCCTGCTAGGAAATCTTTTAAGTGACTCCATAAAACGGTTTCAGAGCCATAGGGAATGACCCTCTCCCAGGGCTCTGCACTCCAGGGTGGCATCAAAGGGTTTGGTTCATCAGATACTTCTCGTGGCCTAGAGCAGAACCTGTGGTGTCCAACAGGAAAAACATTTTGGGTAATTATAATATTTTGTTTTTTAATCTGGGAGCATCAAAGAGACTGAAACAGATCCCAGACACACTGTGCCCATGGAAAAGCTTCTCTATAGAGCACGAACTTACAGTGTCTTCTGAATATGAGGGCCCAGCCTCACCTTTCTCTTCTGCAGTATTTCTAGAGTTTTCTGAACCTGGTATTTCTGACTGGGGAAATCCTTCAGATTTTTGCACAGGGTGCCCCAACACCAGGCCAGGGCTCTGCAGGGAGAAAGCTCTGACCAGAACTCAGCCTTTCAGGCTGCCAAAGGGCCTTTCAGCAGGGAAAAGAAAATGCACTTATTCAGATTTATATGGCATTAAGGACAGCTTTAGGTGCCTTTGCCATCTAGATCAGAAAGAGTGGAGAACCTTTGCAATGGAGAAGTGGTTTGGCAGCAGTTGAGGTCTGTGGGGATATGTGGAGGGAAGGGAGGAACCAGACCAAAACTCTTCACCAAAAGGTAAAAATCTGAATCAATAACCTTCCCTCCCTCCTCCCAGTCAATACTTCCCTCCCCAAAGACATCACCTGATATTTTTCATCTTCTTTTTCAACATCTCAAATGAATTCCTAACTTCTGCCTGACTCTTAACAGGAATCTCAGAGGTTTTTAGACACAAGGCAGAGAGGTGGCTTTGGTTGAAGAGCTGATTCACAACAGCTCCTGCTGAACAGGCACATGGGCAGCAGTTAATGCTCCTTTCCAGTGAGCAACTGCACTGAGCTTTTGCTTCTGCCAAAATGCTGCACTCTCCACTATTTGGGGATTTATAGCAGGGCTCAGATAAATGGAGATGAGTGCTTTTATTGTCTGTATAAAACCATGCAAATGCAGAGTGCAGGTTACAAGGTGATGGAAAAAGGCTTAATTTAACAAGGCAGAAGAGCCAGGAAGTAAACAAAATGTTTCAGGAAGTAAATAAAAATTTGGCACTTTACCTTGTAGATATGGTGCTAGACAGAAAGGACAATTTCCAGCCTGTGAATGTGGTTTCCAGAACTGACAGTAAAAGACCCCAGAGAAGTGTAGTTGCAGAAGTTGCAGAAGTGAGTTTAATGAGCAGAAGTCCCATCAGAAAAAAACAGGAAGACTTTAAATAAAAAACAATGGGAAAGTGAAAGTTTAACCCCTGGACCCCCTTTGACTGTGGTTAAAAGTTTCTGTTGAAGTTAGGTACCAAGGCTCACACCAAAAAAAGGGAAACTCAAAACAGACTCTGAGGATTCAGACAATCCAATTAAATAAAGGTATTTCTGCCAATTCCCTGCATTACAGATCAAGAGACGGCAGATATTACCCAGGCTTTCTGAAAGATAAGATGGAACTTGCCCATGCAGGAAGGCCTGGGAATTGAAAAACCTAGTGAGCTCTGGCTTTTATCCAACACAAAATAAGTACCCCCAGAAACCACTGGAGGAAGAAGGTCAGTGAGGTGACTGATGCTTCCTTTGAAAATCAAGAGCACATTGTTTTGTAGCTGTAGACTGAGAACCCAAAACCAGGATTGCATTTTGAAGCAAGGCTATGGAGGGAAAAGAACCTGAAGGTTTGTTTCTAGAAGCAAGGCTCATACACCCAGTGACTTCAGCAGGACTGGTCAGGTGAATAATCAGTACTCACATGCATGGGGACAAACCCCTGGCTGGATAAAAAGCAGGTTAAAATAGCATTCGTTGGGGTGAAGAAAGTGAGGTTAATTTAATTTCATCTAAAACAATTTTGTACTCAGTTAAGGGGCAAGAATACATCTCTACTGGCAATTTCCCAAAAGTGTCATCAGCAGGGTAGTAGTTTAAGAGATTCATATGATATTATCTTTAGACATAAATAAAGTGTTTAAGGATTTAAATGGAAATTAAGGCCTGGTCAGGGACATGAATGAAGACTCTCTTGACTCTTGTTGACTTGGGCAAGTCCCTAATGCTCAGCACCCAGACCTTGGTTTGTGATGGGATCACACCCTCCAGAGGCAAAAGCCAATAAGTAAATTGTCAGCTGAGCAGACACAGTAATGATTAACTCCTATTAATGGAGTTAGTTGTTAAGCTATTAGCAAAAATGCCCAGGATCCCTCAGTCTGGCACTTTTAAAGGTAACCCTTGGAGCCAAACACCAAATTGCTTTGCGAATTAGGAAGATTTGACTATAGAAAATAAAACTAAACTCAGGTATAATCCATGTCTCCTCCTTAAAGCAGGATTGGGTGCACATAAACTATTCCCACTCAGTATTTGTTCACACTGTTCCCATCTTTCCCAGTTTTTTATTATCCATACTGTTACAAAACATTTTCATCATCTAAATTTTTCTGTGATTTAAGCCCTCTACCTCTTGCCCTATATACCCTGGGAAGGGTAGTAGTATAATTCTGTTACTTTCTGCAGCAAGAGTAATTTCTGTTTTTAGACTCTTTTCCTCTAAGATGAGAAGACCCAACCCAATTTCTTGGGGGTTTTTTGGGTTTTTGTGTTGGGCTTTTTGGTTTTGGGGGGTTTTTTGTTTTGTTTTGGGTTTTTTTTGTTTTGTTTTGTTTTTGTGGGGGTTTTTGTTGTGTTTTTTGTTTTGGGGAGTTTTTTCTGGTTTTTTTGGTTTGGTTTGGTTTGGTTTGGTTTTATTTTTATTTTGCCACTGTTCCCAAAGAAAAAATGTAACTTAGAGGAGTCTGGTCATTTCTACTATAAAATTTTTTTCAATACATATTTTTTTCAAAATCAGTGGCAAATAAAGAGCACAAATAATGGATTGGCCATCACCTTTGTGGCTTTATTCCCTTCTCCTCTCTAAGGCAGCTCCATGGGATTTGGCTCCTCACTCATGTCCTGTCCTGCTGTCCTTCTGTCCCCACACACCAGTGGAGGCTGTGCCCTATGGACTCACACCTGGGGAACCTCCAGCACTGCAGAGCTGCTGCTCCCCATGTTTGCTGCCAACGGATCCCTCCTTGCTCAACCCTTAAAGCAATTTTCATCCATAATTTGGGCTTGCTTTGGGTTTGGCTCAGCACTTGCCTCCTGGGCACCATCTGAGCTCCAGTGTTAGCAGCACAAAGCAGACAGGTGTTACTGGAGCACAGTCAAACCCAGTTCGACCATCTGCAATGAAGTGCTGACAGAATGAGACTGCTCACCACTAATGGCATTTTTCACAAGCGTTGTTAAATGTTCAAAGCAAAAGGTGTTACATTGTTAAATGTAACAAACATAATGTTCAGCTATAAAGAAATTCAAGTTATTTCAGATTTTCCTTTATTGTTTTACCTATTTTGTCATTCTTTTTCCCTCTCCTTTTTGCACGTTTCTAGCAGGAGATTTTAATCCACGGAGGTGAAACTCTGAAAATCTTCAGCTGAAAAAAAAAAGAGATTTCAATAAAACTAGAATCCTTTAAATTTCTGAAAAGGTAACAATGGTTTTGAAATATTACAAAGCTTCACAGCTAGTAGTCTGTATTTTATAAGCTAAACATGTCTCTGAGCAAATTTACAACCACATTTACCTGTGTGATTTGCTGCTATGATGATGAATAAAAAACAAAACAGCCAAAGCAATGGAAAATCTAGTAAGAAAATACATAAGACCCTGTGTGGCCTTGCTGAAGTATTAATATTTTTAATTACCTTCACCTAGGCTGACTTGATTCATTATGATTAGCTCAGAAACAGGGCATGATGTCATCAGTGATCCTTCAGGAGCAAAAGAACAAACAACACTTAATTTTTACAGGCTCTGAGGACCAGGGCCAATTGTTTTCTTCAGTGTTGAGACTCCCAGGCCAGCCACAGCATCCCTTGTGCTGCACCATGCACACAGCGACAGAGTGTCCCATGACATTGATGTGCAGAAGGTGTTTGGTCTCACAGCCCTGAGGTGGGACAGGGTGGCTCACCCAGGCACCAGATGTTGAACAAAGCCCATTCCCAGTGCCTGGGAACAGGTTCTCACATTTGTTGTCAGATTTCTTCTTGGTGCAGCAATACTTAAACACCACAAATCACAAAATGATAGAATCCTAGATTGCAAGGGACCTTAAAGGTCATCTTGTTCCAAGCCCCCTGCCATGGACAGGGACACCTTCCACTAGACCAGGGTGCTCAGAGCCCATGCAGCCTGATCTCAGAATGAGAACAAAGGTTTGTTGGGCTAGAGAGTGTATGGACACACAAGAAAAGATGGAGTGCTCCCCAAAGAGGCAACAGGAACAATGAACCTCTATATTTCATTGCAGGGGAACAACATCTAGCCCAGAGCAGCACAGGGATCCTGGAACAATTGCCGCCATGAGCCTGGCCTTTTATGAGCTTTTCACTTCCATCTCAGACCCAAAAACTGTCTGACAGAGTTCATTTCCCCACCTCTCTGGGCTGCAGCTCCTAAGGGATTTGCTCCAGCCCAGAGCAGAGAAGAGCAGTGGGTCTCCAGGATGTCACAGACTTTTCCTTGATGAGATGTAGGCAGTTACAAGTGGGAACAGAGCCTGAGCACCATCAGACTGTTGTTGATTCCACTTTCTTTGCTGGGTCTGTGCTCACCAACCTGGCACTGTGGAGCAGAGACTTCTGACTAATTTGAGGAAGCATCATCAGGCACAATTTATCACCTTGGGGCGAGCATGGGTACAGCCAGCCTCCACAGCAGGGGTGGGCAGAGGAGGCACTGACATCAAGGAATTCATTTTCTCATATGAATTATTGGTATAAAGAGACTCCTACACTGCCAAGGACCTGAGATGAGAACCACAAGCACGATGACAGCTCCTCTGTGATTCCCCAAGGGTGCCATGTCTGCATGCCCAGCACTGACACTGCGGCTTCTGCAATGAAAGCACAACCCGAGACTGGCATTTGCCAGCAGCTGTCTTATATGGATATGCTTGGCTTGATCACTTGCACAGTCAGCCTAAGAATAGCTTCCTCTCTAACATCTGATTTCTCTTAAAGGATAAAAATAAAACAATCAGAGCCTGGATATAAAAGAGCAAACCGCTGAACACTGCACTGCATGCATCTATGTTTAATGAAGGAAAATTTCACTTTACAAGGGGCATGAGTTATTTGTGTCAACCATATCTGGCCTCAAGATCAGTATCTAAGCTGCCACTTCTTCTGCTCTGACAGCTAAATGACTTTTCATATTACAGAGCACTTCAGCGCTCCGATCATCCCAGGCAGTTCAGCATCCATCACGACCCCAGTGGGCTTGCAGACTGTGACAAGCTCTCCTAACCAGTGCCCAGGAAGGATGCAGGGGCCATCACAGCCAGGATCATGTTGAAACAGCTTTCTGGAGGCAGGCACAGGTCTCACAGCATGGTTTGTGCCATGTGCTTGACCTCAGTGGCCAACAACAGACCTTGGCTGGTGTTAGTTGTAGCTTGAGAGTCCTGGGGCCACAGCAGGCAGCCTGAGAAAGCTGCTTTGTTTAGACATCCAAAGGTCATGATGTATCTGTTCAAGAGCACTGTGCATAGCCCAGTTTAGGCTTTCCAGCCCAAGTGCCAAGGTCCACTGCCACTGGACACAATCAGTCACAACACTTAGCCCAGATGAATTGAATGTAGGCTATAAATAGCACTTGGTCCCTCTCCTTCTCCCCTCCATGTTTGCAATCTGAATTCTATAAGCACTTCTCCCATACTGAACCCTCACAGGACATCTGCGGTACATCATACCACTTATAAAATAGATTTTGTTTTTCTCTTCAGAAACAAGCAAACAAAAAAAATAAACAGCCAAACCAGTGGGAAATCAAATGTGATCACCGTTTTTCCAAGTATAGTGAGATTGGAGGAGTCACAAAACAAGGAGGAAATGCTGAAATCAACATAAATTTTTATTGTTTGGGGTTTTTTATGCCACAAGCAACAGACCTGTCTCTGCTGTGCTAGACCACCTGTCACCTTAGTACGATATGTTTCCTGCTTCAAAAATAGAATACAGCCTGCTGAAGTCAGACACGAATTAGCATGTATGCTGAGCAACATGACTAAAGTCAAACTTTCTACCAACTGCTGGGGGCTTTAGTGCAGAAATCTGAGTGTTCAGAGCAGGAGATATCAGTACCAGGCTCCTGACAAAACCTGGTGCTGCCACGTTCTCCCTGGCAGCAGTGACACCAGGAAGGGCTGAGAGCCCTGAAGGACAATCAGCAGAGCAGGTCAGCAGCCCTGCATCAATTCAAGCTGTAATGCTACAAGACAGGCTTGTGAACATATTGAATATGAATGAAACTCATATTATAGGAGGGGGAATGTGATACTTGGAGATCTGATGATCAGAACCTGTTGTTGGCAGGATGAGGTCCTATCACCTCTGACACCTTGCAACCAAGCCACTTTTTGCCCCACCAAAGCACAAGAAAGCTTCTAATCAAAGCTTCTAATCTTACCAGCTCCTGGTATTGAATCTCCCACACATTCCCCACCAAAAGCAAATCAAAATCAGCAAGACCTTCAAAGGTGGAAGAAGGGAATTGTTGTCATCTCCACTTGATTCCTCAGACACTACACTGGACACCAATAAGCAATTTGACAGATGTCACATGAATTGCTTGTGTCAAAACTGGGACCTTGGTGAGCTCCTCCTGAGTGCCAGCCTGATCTCCTCAGCAAGGGTCTGGTTGTACCCCTTGAAATGAGTTTAGCTTGATTTTGGCTGGCAATTCTTCTCCTGTTCTTGTCTTTCCCTCTTCTTAATTACATTTGATTTTTCTTCAGAAGAGAATTCTTTTTCACGGTCATATTTTTATGGGAATTTTAATGAGTCACTTGGCATGACATTAATCACTGAAGTTTTAAAGTGTCTTCAAATTGTATTTTCCTTCCTCTTGAATACCATCCGCACATTTTTGTTTACAGTGAAATGTTAGGAAAAAAAAATCTTTCAGCCTATTTTCCTCAGTACTAATTGAGGGTTTATTATTGCTTCATTTGCTTACAATTGAATCAAACAAAAAACCTCCATCCCTTTTTCATGGTGCTGCTAATTGAATTGAGTGGGTTATAATGATATTACTGTACATACACAAATGAACATTTCTTAAATAAATAAATGAACATTAAAAGTATGTCTCCAAGGACTGAGATTAACTAGTTGCCTGCATATTTTACTGAAAACTTTTATATTTTTTCTCAAATAAATGTGCACAGCTCATTTCTATATTCAGCTTAACACAGAAATCAGCCAAAAGTAGTACTGCTATAAAGGTCCAAGAATGGGATTTTCCAGACAACTAAGGAAGTTGGAATGCCTATTTGCAATGGAATTCTATTGGGATTTTGGCACTTAATTTCCACAGATCTCAGAAAACAGCACTGCAGCTGACTTTATAACTGACTGATCTGAACCATCACAGACTTTACCTTATCAGTTCAACACTTCTCATTAGTTATAAACTCAGGATTTATTTTGCAAAATTGCTATTTCAAACAGCCAGGGTTGCCAAAAACCATTTATGGTATCTGGTGATGATTTGTGGAGCATGTTTTACAAGGTTCTTATCAATGTAGTTCCAAACAGCATCCTGCTGCCTCATCTACATCAAGATGAACCATTGATGCTGATCTCTTAGGTTCCTCTGTAGGATGTTGGAGGGGGACAGGGATGTGTGGGAAGGGTACATATTTCTTTCGATCTGTAAAATTTTTTGTTCAGCTGATGTGTTTTTAGAGACAATAATTTCTGCAAATTCATGGTCTCATTTAATCCCTACCTAACTGTAATGTTCTTACTTAGACTATATTACCTACATATTTGAAGAAGGACTATGAAAAATTGTGCCCATAGCCATCTTTCCATTTGGTACAGCACTTCTTGGAGAAAACCTATTTTTTTTTTTGTAAGTGGACTGCAGCTATTTCATGGACAATCAGTGCCACAGTCTGCCCTCATCTCTTCTCCTTTAAACTCCCAAGAATGCCAGGAACAGCAAGAGGAATACTTGAATTATACAAGAGTACACATTTAACAAGAAGAAAAACTGGGATTGTCCAGCCGGGAGAAGAAAAGGTTTAGGGGAGATCTTATGGTATCCTAGCAGTGCCTAAAGAGGCCTCAAGAGAGATGGAGAGGGACTTTTGATAAGGGCCTGGAGAGATAGGACAAGAGGGACTGGCTTTAAACAGAAAGATGGTAGATTTAGATTGGATATTAGGAATAAATTCTTTATCCAGAGAGTAGCAAGGCACTGGAACAGGTTTCACAGAAAAGTTGTGGCTGCCCCAGGCCTGGAAGTGTTCCAGGCCTGGTTGGATGGGTCTTTGAGCAACCTCAGTTAATGGAAAGTGCCCATGGCAGGGGATTGGAAGGAGACGTTGTTGAAAGCCCATTCCAACACAAATCATTCTGTTTCTATGATTCTATGAAACCTGACACCTGAAAAAAAAAAAATTCATGAATGGGTAGGACAAAATTAATTGGTAGTATGTATTTTCTGTTTCTCATTGTACAAGGATTAAAACCACCACCTGAAGTGGTGAAGCAGTAGACCTAAAGCAAACCAGTGAAGGTACTTTTTCAGAAAGCTCATAACCAAATGACCAACTTATTGCCACAGGACAGAGCTGTACCTAAAATTGGGAAAATGTACATGAGGGGTTTACAGATGTTTACAGGGGATAGATGAGGCTGCTGAGTAGAATGATCTGGATGAAGTCAGTCAGGTTATTGACTGCTACACACGAGGACAGAGACTCCCTTGGCACTTGTTATGTTTGAAATATCCTTTCTCTGAACTTCCCTGGGGCCATGAACCAGGCAGCCCTTTGCTGTGGTGGTTCTTATGTGTGCTCCCATGTAGTCTTTGTCTTTAAACACAATAGATGAAGGGCACTCTCTTGAAGCTTATTTAAATGCAGAGGTTCTAGGTCAGTAGCTATTTAATCCAGTTCTCTTGAGAGATTAAGTGTTGGGTTGGTTGGGTTTGTTTTTTTTTTCTCTTTGAAAGATGTAGCATATTTCCAAAAATGTACCTTGAATATAAATGAAAAATATCATGTTAAATAAATTGCAAGAGGATTTGCTTCATTGAGTTTGTTGGTAATTTACTATGGAATTACTACTGGAGAAAATCTATCGGTGACACTTTATATTTCACTGGAACAGCAATCTAAATAAGATGCAATACAGTACGTTGAATTTTTATGTACTTACCTGTAGTTGGATAATAAAGCATGAATTATGACATGAGTGTACTTCTGTACTGTAGTTAATAGCCTATCATGTCAATTTTAATAACATGCTCCATAGAAAGATGCAGCCTGAGTGTTTTTAAAATTAAAGTATATTTAACCTAATGTTCATATATTAATCCCCTAAAAGCTTGTCACTAACTTATTACTAGCCTTCTTTCCTTGGGTACATATATAAATTGTGGTTTAGTTATTGAAAGGGCTGCTCATCACAAGTGCAGTGCTGCAGGCACTAAGGTTTCTTTTTACCTGCACAAAAACATTTATTTTAAAGAAATTATGTGCATTTACATTTCACAGCAGTGCAGAGAAGAAACATATTTATGCCACAGGATAAAGACTGACATATGCTTTGGTCCTGGTTTTGTCCTATCTGACCATAGGCACCCAAATCATAGAAGGTTTGGGTTAAAAAAGGACCCTAAATATCATCTAATTCCAACTTCCAGTGGGGACAAGAACAGCACCTACTTCACCAGGTGGCTCAAAGCCCCATCCAACTTGGAATTGCATTGGATTGCCCAGAGAAAAGGCCTTGTTGTCCCTATTGATTAGGGAGTGAAGACAGGAAAACAGGAGGAGCAGGTTTGAAGCCTCTACACCTCCAAGGCTTTGCTTCTACCTGGATGCAGAATTTCCCCAAATCTACCCTGGAAGGGACAGATAGAACACCAGGCCTTACCTGAAGCAACAGATGTCATCTTGAACATTGCTCCAGGGTCTGGGTGTTGCAGTTTCTGCTTCTGTTCACCAAAATGTTGTGTTTATTTCCTGAGCATGAAGAATGAGTCGCATTAGTGATGCAGAAATGTCACAGAGGTAGCAAAGCCTTTACACTGCTCCTGCCTACTCTAGTGGTAATAATTTCACCCAGCAGACAAAAACTGCACAGAAAGCTTTTTCATGCTTTCCTTCAAATGACGTGGAGCTGGAGCTGCACAAAGCCAAGGCACAGAGCTGGTGACACAGGTGCTGCTGGCAGGAGGTCCCAGGCGCCAGCTGAGCAACTTTTGTCTGACTCGTTTGAAGAAAAGATGCTGCCTCGTTTGTTTTCACCTCCCTTTGCTAAGACTAAACGGTTTCATTTCCTAAGGCACCACGACTCCCTGGCTCCTACTGACTTCAGCTGGAACAACATCTGTGTCTCCCTTCTGGGGCTACAGTGTCACTTCACCAAGGGAGAAAACTCACTGCAGGCACACGAATACACAAACTCTTCCCTCAGTCTCTCTTCCACTGAAAATATTAGGCCGTAATTCCTTAGTGATCTTTCCTTCCATGACTGACACCAAGTTAACCTGGACATTAATCACATTAATATTTGTTCCCTTGGTACACAGCTTTAAGACAGAGAATTGATCATGGGCTGGAACCTCTGGCCTGGCCAGAGGATCCTGGCACAATGGCCTGGTTACAGACATTTGGCGCGACATGGATTCAATCACAGTGAACACACATGTCTCGCCAGATAGCTTGATTAAAAGAAATACAGGCAGGAGATCTTTCTCATTTTTAATGCCTTTATTAAAAATCAGCTCAGATGGGGAGAACTGATGGGTCGCTCTCAGGCCGCCGCTGCCCCCAGAAGTGGCATGGAGGAGAAGAAAGAGTGCAGCTTTGTCCACTGGTTTGGGGGCAGAGTTGTATCTTCCATCCTCTCCAGAGCACCCAGAAACTCCCACGTTTTTTGGTTTGATATTTGAGGTTCTCTTTCTAGCTGACATCTTTAGGTTAGAGTGAGGGGTAAAAAGGGTCTTAGCAGACACTGGCATCACTTCAGTCTCTTAAATCCATGGTGGCTCATTGTCTAGGCATCACTTCAATCTCTTAATTCCATGATGGCTCATTGTTTTAGGGGTTTTTCCTGCTAGATTTGGTGAGGGGTTTCCTCATTTGCATGCCAACCCCAATGTCCCCTCCTCCTCCTCACAATCCCAGGTGCCATTTTCCAGGAAGCAGCAGGGGGATACTCAGCAAAGGGGGATTTCTAACCATCAAGAACAGGTAATTAAAGGAAAACTATTAACAACAGGGGACTGCAACATGAAATTATTAACAACAAATAGTTAGAACTCCAACTTGGCAGCAATTGGTTTAACTTGTGAGCTCTGCAACCTTTTTTAAAAAATGGACAAATTTTCTACTCATAACATTGATTTCCCTTGGAATGACTGCACTGTTTATACAGATATCAGGATCTGCTTGGAGACACTGTGGGTGGCTGGCACTGTGGGGAGCCAGCAGTGCTGACCATCTCCTTTTTCCTGTTGTTTGTAGCTCTTAGCAGGAATCCATGACCTTGTGAGCCCCAGGTAGCAGACACTTGCACACAGACATAGCTCCCCTCAGTTCTTTGATCATACAGCAGATCCAGAATTGTTCCTCCCATGCTGCACTGCCAAGAGAGTGTGAGGTTCAATGTGATCTCATCAAGTCCCTCTGCTAAATATTGCTCCCAGAAAAAAACCACCACCTCCCCAAAAGCAAAGATGCCATTAGTGTAATCAAAGCTGCAACCAGCAGCTCACTGTGGTTCAGGGCCTTGTCACATTGAGCAACACAAAGCAGATAGATTAGGTGCTATGTTTAAATACAAGGAGATATACATGAATAAAGAAAATCATTAGTAGCCACGGTAACTAATTGTGATGGAACTTTTTGTTCATAACAAATACCAAAATAAGCTAAAGAAGAGACCCAAAAAAAAGCCAACCAACCACCCAGCCACAAAGTACACTATTTAGTAAAAACACTCCTTAATAGTACTTTCCATGGCTGCCCCATCCCAGCTGCAGAATCTGGCACTTGCCCTTGTTGAACTTCATGTGTTTGGTGATTGCCCATCTCTCCGATTTGTCAAGGTTTCTCTATTAAACAGGAAAAATTGCCCGGAAATTCTGGTTTTCATTTCTCTTGGAGGTCACCTACCTCATCCTTTTTCCTTCCTCTCAACAGATTGAAAACTGCTGCTGGCCAAGAAGGGGATCTGATATGAAATAGTGCTGAGAAATGTGAATGTTTGAAGAAGCTTCATTTTTTTCACCTGCCTTAAAATGTCTGCTGCCAGACCCAGACACAATCACAGCTGAGAGTACAAGGCTTCCTCAAAAGAAAAAATAACACAGGGAGCTATCACCTGCTTGCAACTATCTGAAAAGGGCTGTTTTCCAGTGGGAAAAAGGAGCAGGAACAGTTTAAAAGAAGATTGCTCCATAAATGATTATTGCCCTAAGACTTGGTTTTATCAGACCCCAACCCCAGCTTTCACTAACCTCTGCCTGCCTTCCCACATAATAATTCCTATTATTCCTCCACTCCTTCTGCTCTGAACACATATTCCTTCAAATTTGGTGTGGAGAGCTGTACATAGTGCATTCAGACAGTGTTTCACCAGTGGTTTAAATCACAGGGTTTTCATCAGTGTTTCACCAGTGGTTTTAATTCACAGGCTATGGTGAATTATTCCCCTCTTCTGACTAATATGTCTTATTGTATGTTTGCCTTTCCATGGCCACATCAAACTGTTGCCTTGCAGCCCAGCTTTACTAGTCAGAGCCTTTTCCCCCTCAACAGGCACTCTTACTGTCTAATTCTTTGCTTTCTTGCTCCTACCTCTCCCTTTTTCTCCTTAAAATCCATACTGTAGCTATAAATGCAGCTCCAAAGGTAAACCTGAAGCAAACCAGCCTCGCTCAGAGCAAGTGCATTTCTATATTTAGCAGCAAACATTTCGGTTGTGCTGCTGCAGAGCCTTGTTTGAAGAGCTGCACCTTCAAAGAGGTTTTCACAGAGCCACTGAGCCAGAAAGTATTGAAGGGGTGTTGTCTACAACTCAGCGTTGTCAAGCTTTTAATTCTTAAGCTTATAGCCGGAGGCAGAGCGCAGGGACATTTGCATGGTTATATCAGTTTCTTTTCTTCCTAGAAATTGAAAAGAAGGAACACAGGGTGAAAAATTAATGCCAGAGCTAAAAAAAACCACCCAGTACTTGCTTGTAATAGCACTCTCTCTCTCTCTTTCCCATATATATATATTTTAGATAAGCACCGAGACATATTTCATGTCCATTGCCAGGATTGGTAGCTTTTAACACCCATTTGAGTCTTTTTTTCCCCAAATAGATGTGAATATCTATTTCCATCCTACCTACAGCAACATAACCACATTCAATGGCATTCTGCTTACTTTAAACTGCCCCTGACTCTTCTGCTGGTGAGACCAGACTTTATATTCACTCTTGACTGATCTCACTGAAAGTGCCACATACGCTCAGCCAAACTCTCTCAGGAGAGACTGTAGATGTTGGAAGATGTGTCCTTGACATATGCAGTGTACAAACAGGGTTTTAAACCCTGCCCTTCACAATTTATTCATTCTAATATGGTTTACTTATTTTTATTAGCATCCATGGGGTGTTCTTTGTGAGGATACCTTGTCTGATGTGAGTCCATGAAATTTTGGGCTCACTATTCTGCAGATATGAACAGTTTTAAGCCAAGGTTAAAAATATGATGGCCTCAGCACACTCCACATTGAATAAGATGGAGGAGGAAAGTGGGAACTAAAAATATTGTTAATTCTGGAGAAATTTATAGTGCAGAAGGTTTTAATTCTCAGGTGGTTTTAATGTAGATAAACATTTGTATGCTGCCAATTTACGTTGCTGTTGTATGTGTCAGACACAAAGAGCATAAATTGACTATCTAAATCCTCTGAAATTTAAATAATTTTATATTTACTAGTCAACAGCTAGTTAAAGAGAGAAAAAATTATATTTTCAAGTAAACAGTCTCTGAGGTTTCTCATAAAGATAGACATTTGCTTTTTAAGTATCACATATATTTTATTTTTTCTAATTTTATCCCCCTATTTAGTATTTGCATCATTTTACTTCCCTTTCAAATGTTACCCCAAATGTTGGTTGGATTTGAGCAGAATGAGGATATTTTTACACTTCCCATATCCCAGTGAAGAACCATCTTTGACCAAGTGGCCATCAATGTCAATGAGACCTTTGCCTGGGTAAGGATTTCATTGACATCCCAGGATTTGTTTCACAGATGGCAAGGCACTCCTCAGACTTTGCAGGCAAGCAGCAGTGCCACTACAAAGCCAGGATTATTGGCTCAAACACCCCTTTCTCAAGGAAAAGAGTATTTCCCTGGGTGGAAGAGCTTTGAGGAGATTTCAGGGTTTTCTGAGCCCTTTTTAGCTTTTGCCATGGGTAAGGTGAGGAATGTACCACTCATGATTGTTGAGAGGTCTTCCCGCAGGAGAAGGGTGTATTTGGGGTCACATGCCAGCAAACCAGCCCAGATATGTCAATATTCTCACCCATTTCCAGCTGCTTGTCACGGGTGATGGATCATTCCAGTGGCAGTGGAGAATGAGCCATGCCAGCAGAGTGACTTGCATGGTGCCTGCTTTGGAGAAGTCCTGTTAGAACCCAGCTGCTTTTCATTGTCCTGTCCTGTTTTCACCTGTAAGTCAAAGGCTAGAGAAGGCAGAAGGAAATTTCCCTGTTGTCATATGGATCATTTGTGGCACTTTCATCTCAAAACCAACACTTGACCCCTAAAACAAAGAGAATATTAAGCTTGATGAGCCAGTGCTCTAAGCTGACCTGTGTTGTTCTGCAAAGATAGGAATTTGCTGGTATTTTCAAATGCAGAAACATCTGCAGAAGTGGGTGGAAGGGAAGTGCTTTGGGTGCACTGATAATTATTGGGATTGTTACATGATAGATGAGGTTATTTTCTCAGTTCTGTGTACGAGTTCATAATGAGTCTAATCCCCTGAAGTGATGTGACATGCAGTTGCTGCAAGTAAAATGAAAGACTGGTGCTGCCTGACTCTCAGACAGAAGATTCAATGGCCTTCTCACCCCACAGAGGAAAACAAGAACTTTTTATACAATACTAATTTCTTTTTCTCTGCCCTGTAAAAGATGAGGCTCAACACCAGCAAATTTCTGTTTACAAGATAAAGTAGGTGCTGGATAAGATTTAGGTGCCTACACCACACCCTTGTGATTCCAATGTGTTGCTCTTCAAATAATTTAATAAACACTTCAATTACAGAGTGTTTCTTTTTCCTTATTTCAACACTTTTTTTTTTGATGATGAATCTCATATATTTTAAAAAGCATTTTGAAAAGAATATAAAATGTTTTAATTGATTTGGTATTCAATGGAAGTACACAAAGATACAATATTCTTCAAATCCATTACAGGTGAAGGGGGAAAAGGGAGAATTTTTTCCTACCATAGATCAACATTTTGAGTTCATTGTCCTTGATTTTGTTAAAATGTTTTTTATCTCCTGTTACCTTACTTTTATGCTTGGAATGAGGCATTATTCCTGAAATTCAAGTAGGTAAGGTTATTGAGTGTACCCAGTGTGAATGGAAAGCAGAATAGCAAACTATAAAAGTGGAAAATCTGTTTATATGAGTTATGTCACAGCTCCCCCCATATCTTCCACCCCTTCTGGAGAACAGCACCAGCTCCAGATTATATCACACTGCTGAATGTACTTGAGCCCACTCATGGTTATAGGGTGCTTGTTCTCCTCCATCTTGTATTATTGATGTGTTGTGCTGGCATATTTCTGGCATATTCTATGTCTGTGATTCCTTGAAATTTAAGAGGAGGATTGAGTCCTGGCATGTTGATAAAAACATCCACCAGTTTCACAGAAAATTCAATTAAATTGGACATCTGTTGCACCAAGTTTCACACTCAACTCCATCTCCTCTACAGCAGTTCCAGGTCAATAGTGCTGCTAGAAATTGTTTTAGAACACCAAAAAAACCCTGTTTCAGCAGAACTCCCACATGTTCTTGACTTAGAAGCCATGCCCTCTCTTGCCACTTTCCCATTTAAGTTACATAATGTTGATGAGGAGCCAGTTACATGTCATAATGTTCTGGTTTAACCCCAGCTGGCAACTCAGCCCCTCACAGCTGCTCCCTCACTCCCCCACAGCGAGATGGAGGAGAGAATTGGGAGGGTAAAAGTGAGAAAACTCGTGGGCTGAGGTAAATACAGTTTAATAGGTAAAGGCCTCATGTATAAGCAAAGTAAAATAAGTAATTAATTCACCATTTCCCATGGGCAGGCAGGTGTTCAGCCATTCCCAGGAAAGCCAGGCTCCATCACAGGGACTGGAAAAGACAAATGTGATCATTCTGAGCATCCCTCCTTCCCATTATCTTTATCTTATTGAAGGCAGATTGCTGAGTTGTGGCTACCAATGTCTAAGCTGGCACTTGGAAATATTATCCCTGCATTTTTTCGCAGATATTATTGCAGTTCTTTGTCAAGGTTGTCCACGGTTGCACCAGTCTGCAGCCTCTGGGAAGTATTTTCAGCATGTGTTGTAAATCAAAAGCATTTTCCAGTTATTTCCAGAGAGAAATCTTTCAGATTTGCAAACCCTTTGTAAGGTTCTTTCCATAAAAAAAAGACACACAAGATCAATGTTTTATCCAATGGAATGGATCAAGGATCCTGGTGTGAGTCCTGGCATGTTGATAAAAACATCCACCAGTTTCACAGAAAATTCAATTAAATTGGCATCTGTTGCACCAAGTTTCACACTCAACTCCATCTCCTCTACAGCAGTTCCAGGTCAATAGTGCTGCTAGAAATTGTTTTAGAACACCAAAAAAACCCTGTTTCAGCAGAACTCCCACATGTTCTTGACTTAGAAGCCATGCCCTCTCTTGCCACTTTCCCATTTAAGTTACATAATGTTGATGAGGAGCCAGTTACATGTCATAATGTTCTGGTTTAACCCCAGCTGGCAACTCAGCCCCTCACAGCTGCTCCCTCACTCCCCCACAGCGAGATGGAGGAGAGAATTGGGAGGGTAAAAGTGAGAAAACTCGTGGGCTGAGGTAAATACAGTTTAATAGGTAAAGGCCTCATGTATAAGCAAAGTAAAATAAGTAATTAATTCACCATTTCCCATGGGCAGGCAGGTGTTCAGCCATTCCCAGGAAAGCCAGGCTCCATCACAGGGACTGGAAAAGACAAATGTGATCATTCTGAGCATCCCTCCTTCCCATTATCTTTATCTTATTGAAGGCAGATTGCTGAGTTGTGGCTACCAATGTCTAAGCTGGCACTTGGAAATATTATCCCTGCATTTTTTCGCAGATATTATTGCAGTTCTTTGTCAAGGTTGTCCACGGTTGCACCAGTCTGCAGCCTCTGGGAAGTATTTTCAGCATGTGTTGTAAATCAAAAGCATTTTCTGGTTATTTCCAGAGAGAAATCTTTCAGATTTGCAAACACTTTGTAAGGTTCTTTCCATAAAAAAAAGATACACAAGATCAATGTTTTATCCAATGGAATGGATCAAGGATCCTGGTGAAATTTTGGCTTAGCCAGGGTGTAATTGTCACTAAATCTTGGCTGTTTCACCTCTGTGAACAAAGCAGAAAAACCCAAGGAGATAACTTATCTATGGCTGTGGTTCAGATCTGCCTTCACACAAGGTAACAGATAAAAAGAGCAGGTTTATGTCACTTTCAGCCTTCTCTGTTATCTCTTTAAGATCCAGAAGAACAAGAGCTTCATGCTTTCTCCCATTGGTTGTAAATAATCCCCTGAAATTCAGCAGATCAGAGATATATTTGAAGGCTAAAGTCACTACACATTCAGGTAGGATGTCCTTGAATGTGCAGTTCCCAGATTATTTTGCATTAAGAATCCACCAGGACATCCATAAGTTGAAAATTGCTTCCCCCACTTGGGAAAAGGTGTGCTCAGGTTTAACTAAAGGCCACATATAAGAATTTCAGCTAGGTACACTGCTAAAATTTGAATTCCTGTCCTGCTTATAGTCAACTATAAATAAATAATATATTTCTTAGAAAATAAATCCTACATGGCAGCACAATCTTCCCCCTTAAATCTATGAGCATCCTTTTAGATCAGAGGAAAAGCTGCTACAGAAAAGTTTGCTTGAGCCTGCATGGCTCAAAAGCTCTTACTTGGTATGCACCTCATGCGCAAAATTTCCTTCTGCTGAGAAGTACACGGAGCATAGGCTGTATCTGGTTTTAAATTATTTGATAGCACTTGCATTGTTCAAAAAAGATTTTATGACATGTCCTTTTGCTCTGGTGATGAGTTGTTGATCTCTTGTGTTTCATTGAGCTATTATTTGCGAAGCGTTTTGTGATGCATTGCATGAAAGCTGCAATCTAAGCAATTTTATGGGCTGAAGTGACAATTCAGGTATCAACAGGCTAGGATTAATGCTGCTAATTATTCAAAACAATTGTTTCTTTCTTTAAGTACTTTGTTTAGAGGGAGGGGTAAATTGAAATAAGTGAGTGGATGCTGTGTGTAAGAGGTGTAAGCATTTCTGCTGATGAAAGATAAAAGAGGAAATCGAAGAACATGAGAAATAGCTCCAAATAATATCTATTGGAATACAACTCCTATATGTGATGTAAATTACTCAATAAAATATGACTCTGCAAGCTACAGAGCAAAACTAATAACACATCCAATAATCCATTTGCCAAATATGTAAAAAAGCATAAAAATTGCATCCTTTATCACCTTCACCACTGACTCTAAACTGCAGCAGGTTTGCTGAAGTGGACTGTGCTATCCTAAGGTTTTCAGATGGAGGAACATGTCTGCTGAACCCAGCTCTGCTCAGATCAATCTGTTAACAAAGCCCAGTGGAGAAAAATAGTCACTGGATGAAAAATATCCAAGAGGTTTCCTGTCTCTGGGACAGGGACAGGCTCCCAGGACCAATATTATATTGTAATCCATAATTCTGGATAATCATTGTGTTTCCTTCTTCACAGCAGCATGCTACTTCCATGCTCAGTAAATCTGTAACAACTGCCAGCATCA
The DNA here is from genome assembly GCA_024865655.1 of Emberiza elegans. NCBI lineage: Eukaryota > Metazoa > Chordata > Aves > Passeriformes > Fringillidae > Emberiza > Emberiza elegans. The sequence goes on along the minus strand of JALJVW010000084.1, from coordinate 6,151,919 downwards.
AGTGCCATAAATATAAGGTGAAATGCGGTTTATTTTTCTGCTTCTGCCTTGCTGTTGGGTAAAAGTTTCTCCAGCCCCAATGTGCTGTTGTTTATCCTTGGTGGTAAGATTCAATCTCTATCAAATCACTTTTTCCTTGAGAATATGTTTTTTTAATTTTTATTAATAATGGATTTGGTAGATTGATACCTAAAAGTGCAGGTTCTCTTATATCCTACAAAAGAGTGCAAATTTAGCTACAGAAACCTGACAGAGCAAATGACTTCCAGTTACCACATGAGAAACTATTTACAAGATTAGGACTAAAATAGGCAGCCACCAAGCAGCAGAGGAGCCTCTTTTTCCTGATTTACATGCTTTTCTCCCTGTGATTTCCCCTAACAGTTTAGGTACTCACCACTTTTATGACAGAGGAGCTCGTGCACATTTCAGTACAGAAAGAAAGTACACAAAAGAAAATTTTTTCACTATGAGGGCAGTCAGAAAGGAAACAGGGACAGGCTGTCTGAAGGTGTTCAATGTCCATCCTTAGAGATACTCAGAACCAAATCAGACACTGTCCTGGGCATCCTGCTCCGCTTCAGCAGAGGAGTTGGAGGAGATCTCAAGATGTCCTTCTTCATTTCAGGCATTCTTTAATTCTGTGAAATATCACTTGAAGGATCTCAGTCTGCAGTGACCTGATGTGAGTGGTGGCCTGTGGGGTCCCCAGGATTCCACAGAGCAGAGATTTATGTTACTGGATATTGTGATTTGACCTCAATGGGCAGCTGAACACCACACAGACACACACTCAGTGCTCTGCTCCATGCAATGGGGGACAGAATGGAAAGGGTAAAAGTGCAAGGATTGGTGGATTGAGATAAATTCAAGTAAATACAACAAATCCCAGAGGAATAATCCATATTTTTTAAACTTTTATACAATGTGTATTTTGGATTCCAATGTCCAGCACTTTAAAAATACTCACAGGGAGACTTACCTTTTTTTTTTCCTTCTTGTCATCCTGGAATGAGTTCTACATGTATTGTTTCTTTACATGAGAAAACCAGGATAGATCCCACACTGAACTACAATTTACTTTGTTGTTCAAACTCCCCATTTCCCTGCAGTGGAGTTTTACTGTGATGATCTTATTTAAGGCAGATAAATCTATATCAGGCTATAGAACATTAATATTTCAGAATCAAGTGCAAGTCCCCATTCCTGCCTGTGTTTACCTCACCTCACCAAGGTCCTCTGCAGAAGGGAAATGTTTGCACAGAGGAGCCCAGTTGCACTGGCTGCTGTGTCATGTCCTGTACTGCCACCAGGATTAGTAGGTGGAGAAAACATGAAGCAATTTCTCTGTCAGACTGCAACTTTAGAAAGCCAAAAGCTGTGTAAATGAAGTGCCTTCTCCTTGTGGTTTTATTCATTGCCTGTGTTAACCAGATTTGGGGAGACAGCTTGGGGAGGAAAGCACAAACTTTCTGTATTAGCCTACTTCACTCATACTTTTTCTCTCTCTTGCTAGTTCCCCAGGCAGTGCCGGATACCAAGAGATTTTTCTTTACTGGTAACTGCAACTAAGAGCATAAACTTGCAAGAAATGTCAATTTTCTTTACATAAAGAAATGCCTTCAGCAAAGCTGTGTATGTTTCTATACAGTGGGACTTCCAGTTTCACCTGTTTGCCCCCTGCTTCCCAAGCATGCATAAGAGTCTCTGTATTTCTGTGCTGTCATGAGAATGATTTCTTCACATTGTTCATTGGTGACTAAATCCTAGACAAAATTGAACAACATGTGGAGATGACAAATCCAGTGAGAACACAAAGTGAAGCCCCTGTTTCCTTTCTGTAAGATTCACATAGGAAAAGAAGATGCTGCTCCACAAAGTAATGAATCCAAAGCATGACCTCTGTGTCTATGATGTTCCCAGAAAGAAAATAAGAGTTGAGCTGAGGGACACACAAAGGTCTGACACCGGTGGTTAATTGCCTGCCCTGCTTTCCCCAGCAGCTGTGGGCTCAGCTTGGATATCTCTGAAGCATTGCTGCCTTTTGGAAACCAAGGTAAGTCATAGCTTGCGGGTACAGGGCCATGGACCAAAGCACGACCTGGTTACTAATAAAATCAGGTAATTATTCCCTAATGCTTAGTGTATATTCATTATAATGTGTATCTAATGCAAATTATCCCAATGATTTTAATTGTGTTCTCTCCTCCCTACGCACACTTAGCTCCCATTGACAGGGAGATGAGAACAGGCCCCCTCCTCTTTCACTCATTAGCAAGTGTTACAAGGATTATTCTGGTCGGGGAAGGTTTCTGGTGCTCTGCAATGATGTGTCTGACTCATCCCCTATTGTAGCAAGTAGGGAAGGTTATTTTTGCAGTGTTAATATGGAAAAGCATGTGGAAAATGTAATACTTCAAAGAGGTGCCTTCTGTGGGAAGTCATTGCTAATTAGGTGGTACGTGGGTGTCATCTGGGTCTAAGTAAACTATAGGTCATGCCAATATTTGAATTCTCTGAAGATTTTATCATAATTAGGGGGAAATAATTAGCATTTCACCTTTCATTGGAAAATTGTGATTAACTGTTTACTAATCTTTTTAATGATTTTCAGGTTTTCTAGAATTGCTAAGTTCCTTGCTGCTTGCAAAGCTGTTTGCCTAATGACAACCCGAGGGCATATGGAAATCTTATTGGCTATCACAAAGGGTCTCCATTACTCTGATCCAGACAATTACTGTCATCATCTCTTTATGCTGAAATATCTTATGCTGAAATATCTTTATCCACCTGAGATCTGAACCATATTGTGCTAAGTTCTGCATCTCAATACAGAAAGACACGTGTCCTGTCTAACACTAGCAAAAATTAGAAAGGAAATCAGGAGTTTTAACTATTTTGCAGAGAGTCACTTACATGATAAAGCAGATTCAGGACTAGAGAACTGAAGGTATCAGACTGACAACACTGTTCCTCCCAGCCAGAAATGTAAAGAGTATTTTACTCTCTTCCCAGTGGGTTTTAGAGAGAATAATCCCAGGATGCCACATGGCTTCTTTTGATGGAGATAGGCAGTCCACACAGACATGGTGAGTACAGCAGGAGATGGGTATGTGAGCAAACTCTAAACCAGATAACTTAGGTAGGTACTAATTACACCACAGTCATAACTCAACCCCCCTGGGGCTCTGGACTCATCTCATGCTAAACTCCTTGATGCTATTCAATCAAATGCTCTTTTAGCTATGTGCTCAGAGCCACAGTCCCACTTTTGATGGATACAAGTTTTACACATATTATTAAGCTTCTCAGTTCTTCCTATTGTTGGGTTGTGTGCAAGATGAACCAACCCCAACAGAGCTGTCCTCTGAGGCTGCCACTCCCTCACAGAGTATCCAGTGGAAACCCTGTGCTTGTGTTACAGACATTGCTGTCTTGTCATCAGCCATGAAATGCAACTTTGGAATCAAAATTCCCTGAATTTGGCAGATTTATGCTTCCTGTGAGAGGAGTACAGAATCACAAAGTAGTTTTTTTGCCCTGCACCCAAATGGACAGTTTAGTCTCCATGGACATCTGCCAAGCCATGCAAGGGGTCGATCCATGATCCAGACAAGAGTCCAGGACTCACTGCTCTCTTTGATAGACCCTTGAATATCAATTCCCTGAGAGCCACAGGACAAAGCCTCCCCACATTTAAAGTGAGTTTTTTATAACACAGCTGAGAGAATCCTAATATATCACAGGGTAAGGAATAGGAGCTCCTGAAGCTCCAAGGCGTGGCTATTTTGCTCGGATTCATGCATTGTGAACCAATCTTATAGTCCTCTTGCATCCTAAGGGGATAGAGAGTTTTATTTTCTAATTTGATGGTAAACCTGATGGGCACTCAGCAGGACCACCTGTCCCAAAGAAGGATGGGAATGTCATTCTGCAAGAAAATGGTACTGTCCTGATCATGCTCTACCATGGCTTTCCTCTTCTCATCTGCGGGCACAGAGAGTAAATCATCCTCAGGTGTCACATTTCTGTTACAAACACAGCCTGGTTCCCAACAGCCTTCGATGAAGTGGCTCTAAGTAGGACAGAGCAAAGCCTCAGTAGTTTTGATTCTTCACTGGTGACTTCAGTGCCTTTTGGGCTGACTGTGGGATACCCTCTTTGGGGCACTCCAAGGCACTTTGCTGTGTGCTGTTTCAGCTGGTGCCAGACAGCAGGACCAGACAAGCCCTGAGTGGCAGTGGGGGACCAGCAGCCATCTCCTGTTGGAGGCTCTCTGGAAGCACCAAGGACCATATGTTGTTCCTGGCAGGTGCAATCAGCAAGACTGAAGGCAGAATCTGGCAGTGCCCTGCCCTCCCTGCAGCACCACAGAAACTGGAGGAGTTGCCAGCCATTGACAGGCGGGAGATTCGGCCCAGAGCCATCTGTCCACACTCACTTTCTGCTCCTGCTGTTGCTGCTGCCCAGCAAGCTCCCACAGGCCTGTGCTTGACCTCACAGAAAAAGCTGGTGCTGGGAGGGAAGTGTGACAAGAAGCTTGGAACTTTCAGTTTTCAAAAAGAGGTATGGATGTAGGAGAAAATTAGGGAGAAAAGGAAGAACAGCCTGACCACCTACCTTGCTGGAACAGAGATATGTGTCACCATATGTGCAGACTGCAGGGCCTCAGGGGTGCTGTGTTTGGAAGAGAGGCAACATCGTCATCCAAAAAATTAATAATAGTGGTGCAGATAAAGATTGTGGCATAATTACTCACATTAAAAGTTCAGCAGAGAAGGCAAGTACTGAAGGTGACATGACAGGTTCTGCTGGCCTTCCTGGTTGAGAAATGATTTTGCCTAAAATACATCATCGGACTTCCCAGAAATGTGCATGAATACGTGTGCACACTAGGGGCTGGGATAATGCTGAGGGAAGTTTGCAGGATATGCTGGAGGAGCAGCAGGCAACTCCCATACACTAAATCCCCCTTTAAAATAAATGCATGGAGGCAAGGACCTGTCCCAGAAACCTGAAACCTTGACTTTCAGATCAGCTTGGCAAAGCAACTCCAAATAGTCAGATTTGAGAGACCAAGAGTTTCAAAGGGATGAGGAAAAGTGAAAGATCAAAATTTACATGTGCTCCATGATAACATGACAAAAAAAATCACCCCAAACACCAGAGAAGGAGCCAGTGACTGGAATCATTCCAAGAGGTGATTGCAGCCCAGGCCAGCTCCATGGAGCCATCTTCTTTCTCTCTAGTCAATGTTTCTGTGTGTTTGTGAGGAAATCTCCGAGCCATATGGGAGCAGGAAGGGGACACTGGGCTCAAACTGGCTGTAATTGTTGTCCAGGGACACTAGATGGAGAAACGCCTTTAGGGATAGAGGAGGTGAGGGGCTGTGTCTCCATTCTTACAGGAAAAAACACAGGGAGAAAAGTGCCCTCCACTCACCCTTATTGATGCTGTTGGCTTTAAGTTTTGCTTAAAAGCTTTCTGTTTTCGGATCCCATTACAGCTCCATGCAGGCCATTAGTTAATTAAGTTATTCTACCAGAGTCTGTCAAAGCTTGGATCTGTTATTGCTGCCAGCTCTCCCAGGTTTCCCCTCACCTCTCTCCCCTTCACCCCTCAACACTGGCAGATTGCAAAATACAATAAAAAGCAAAATCCTGAGTAGATTAAAGAAGTTTTTTTATCCTTGATGAGGCTGATCCAACACATCTTCCCTGTGCTAAGCATATCAGATCGCTATTTCCACACAACAGTGCCACGCACAGTTTTCAAAAAACTTACCAAAACATCATCAGAAGTCCTTGCCTATTTTTTGTCCCCCACAAACATGCTTCTGCCTCCCCATGACACACCTCCTAGGAGTAGGGGTTTGCTTGTAACAAGAGAAACCCTCAATATGGAGCAACCAGGCTATCTCTGGATTGGAACAACAAGGCACTGACATCCTCCAAGACATACAGAGGAAGAAACAAATTGGCAAAGCCAAGAAATTATACCCCCACCTCTGTTTGCCCCACTTGATGTGCCAACACCACTAGTTTTAGCTGGGAAACAATCTCCTATGGAACCCATATATTCGTACTTGAGCACTGGGGTGTGTCATGGTGTCTGAGCTGTTAGAGCTCAGAGTAACTCCAAAAGTGGGAATGATGGACCTATTGAAGAGAGATTTTTGCATAGTTTCCTGCTGGTGTGGATCCCAAGACCTTTATCATATTTGTGTTCTGCACTGTGCTCTCTCACTGCACCAGCCTCGCCCTACACTTGATTTCTGTCCACCACACTGCCCAGCCCTGAATACGTGTTTGATGGCCCTAATGAGCTCTGGACTGATTGTCCCAGTGACAGCCTGTTAATTAAAATCAAAGTGTGCAAGAGAATTCTGTTTATGAGTAAAATTGTGTTTATGAGTAGGTATCAGTATGTAAAACATGCAGATGGTTCTGGTGGCCTCTGAAGATTCTCTGGATGCAGCCCGCAAAAGAAGGGACACAAAGTGCTCTGATGCACTCGTTGCTGTGTGGAGAAGTGTGATGGGCTGGAGTTTCAAGGCCTGAATAAAGAAATCAGAAGTGCTTATTATCATGTGATGCACTCAAACAATTGTTTCTATGGAGAGTCATATGCAGAAGGTTCTGAATATCAAGTCAGTCTCAGAACAAGACCAAGTTACTTTGATCAAGCAGCAGCTCTTACTCCAGAGAAGAGTCAATGCAATGATGAATCTTGTACTTGACTCAAGTACAGGATTTGTACAGGCAAAATTTGACTCTTAGTGTCACTGGCTTGAGGGTCATCACAACATCCTCTGAATTCTGGAATAATCCAGACAGTTCCTCACCCTGCTCCTGCCATCTGCAGATTTTACTGCTGATAAAACCATGCTGCTGTACTTTCCACAAGCAGCAAGCAGACTGTTTGTTCTTCAGCAGAAAGGGAATGGTACAGTCATGAACAGGTGATCCAGGTCTCATTTTACCCAGTGCAAAAGCAGACGCCAAAGGCTGCTCAGCAAAGGCAAGAAGCAAACTGTTTTTGACAAGAGACAACATTCTGTATTCAGACTTCTTATCAGAACATGTAACAGTTTGGGAATTTGCTTCTTACATTTTCTAAGAGTGTATTTTTAGCCTCACTGACTGAGTTAGCTATCCTTTTTCCTTTCTTAATGTCTTCATGGCAAGCCATAGGGAGCAAGGATGCAGGATAATCCAAAATTCTTTCCTTATGAGATGCAAGTCAGGGTCTTCTTCATCAAACACCATTCAAGGTGTGGAGGTTTTATCAGTTAACTGGCCTTAGAAATTCTTGAAACTAATAATTTGTGGCTATAGAGCAGTTCCTTCCAAGGCAGAAAAATTACTCTGTGTGGGTGTGTTTGAGCAGGAGGAGAAAGCTGGGAATGTCAAGAGGCTAAGCAACAATTTTCTTGCTTTTTCCAGAGCCAAGAAGTTTTTTATTATCAGATATTGGGACTATGTCAAGCAGACTGAATTACAGACAGGTAAATGAAGAAGTTCTGAACTTAGCTGAAAACATAGAGGAGGGAAGGAGATGAAAGTTGAACATGGCAACAGGGACTTCAGCTGCCTTAAAACTCAGTTCAGGATCCCATAGGGTCCTAAAATTCCTCAAGAGTTGATCATGAAGTTGAGAGCAGCCATTGGTGCAGTCATTGGTTAACTGAGCTTGTGATGCCTTGTGTTTAAAGAATTAGTGAAAAGCAAACCAGTTTGGAAGTAATCCTTAAATAAAGCTCTTGCAGTGCTTGAGGACAGATTCTTCTTCTGTGAAACTACTAAGACTTATCATCTTTCTTGTAGGAAAAAGGGGGCAAAATGCAGAAGGTCATGTAGTCTTTCTCCTCGCCCTAAGACACCATATGGTCTGCTTAAAATAACATCAGACAGACTTGCAAGAGGGAAAAGCCTGAAAAGCAAATACTAAACCTCTGAAACCTGTAGGCTTAAAATTAAGCACTGCATTTGTTCCATGGACACCACATCTTAGAGCTGCCAGAGCTGGGTGGTATTCAGTGCCTGGACATAGCAAAGGCGATGTAACTTGTGATTCTTAGCACCTTCTATGTGGCTGACAGCTGAAATGGCATTGGTAAAAGCCTAGGAACCAGCCAGGACTGCCTCATCAAGGCATTTGTCTTACAGCACTGGAAGAAAACATGCCTAGAAAGAAGCAGCTGGATGGAATTGAGCCCAAAGGACTGGACTTGTGGCAAGAGAAAGTAGAAGAAGAATCATCCAAGTTCCCCCACCCCAAAGAGACAACAGCTTGTTCCCAGCAGTTAGGGAGCTATTTGGGACCATGGAGTATCCAAGCTGAATATTTTGGTTTTCTGTTTATATGGCCACATTTCATTGCTTTGAGTACAATCAGTCTCATGGCCCTGGGACAGCAATGAAGCTGCAGATGTGGTGAGACCCAGCCACATGGCCACAGCAATGGTCACAGCAGGCTGGGCACATTCTGGGGAGTGGTTCCCTGTGGTCCTATGTGAGGGTGGGCACAGACCCTATGGATCTTTTCATCTGCCCCTTCACAGAAAGGCCAAGTGTATTTCTGGTCCTATAAGGTGGTGGTATGATCCATTCATCAGTGGATCAAAATGACAGACATGATTGAGTAGGAAAAGACATGAGTTCTGTTTCTCACTCTGCCAGGAAAACAGTTCAGCCTCTTTTGCCTTTATTACTGTTTCCAATTTTTTTTGACTTCAAAAGTTGCTCTTCTGGAGCAGGAGCTGTTTTTCAAGACAGTGCCACTGCTGCAATCTGCTGCTCACCAGCTCTGAGCTTGTCCCCTTTCCTCCCTCCCAACCACATCTCTCTCCCAGTACTTCCCCAGTTATGTGTTGATAAAACAGCAGGTACAGCACAGGGGAAATTGTGGTGGGTGTTCACAGGGGTCCCAGGACAAGGGAAGAGATGAGAATCTTGACTCCATGTTTCAGAAGGCTGATTTATTATTTTATGATATATATTATATTAAAAGAAAATGATATACTAAAACTATATTAAAAGAATAGAAGAAAGGATTTCATCAGAAGGCTAGCAAAGAAAGGAATGAATAATAAAGTCTTGTGACTGCTCACAGCCTCGACACAGCTGGCTTTCATTGGTCATCAAGTAAAAACTATTCACATGCTGGGTAAACAATTCTCCAAATCACATTCCAAAGCAGCAAAACATGAAGAAGCTGAAGCTTCCCAGCTTCTCAGGAGAAAAGATCCTGGCAAAAGGATTTTTCAGAAAATATGTCTGCGACAGGGAATGATGAAGCTGGGCTGTGCCAAAGAATCTCCTCTCTTTTCATTTTGTTGTTGCTTGGTGTTTGGCACATTTTCACAGTGAAACCCCAGAAACAGCTGGGGGGATGGAGCACTGGTGGCCCCAATGGTCAGGTCCAGGAGGGGCAGAAGAAAGAGAGGTGGATGGGGGTTCTGCAGCACGGATGTTACCATGCTCCCACTTTGCCTGCAGGGCCTGGTCCCAGGGCCAGGCTGCAATCTAATCTGGGACTTCTACTGGTTAGTAACATGGAGTGATGGGCTGTGACAGATATTAAGCCCATGAGCACATTGATGCTCAGCATGCAAAGCCTCTCTCTGTGAGATGGGTTTTCTCAGGCCACTGTGAAAAGCCTGACTGATCTGAGAGTGCTCTGATGTCACCCCAGCCAGCCTGACCCCAAATGCTCGGAACAAGCACCAAGAGCCCTATTTTGCATTGCCTGTAACATCCCAAAACAGTGTCTGACTTCTCAATTAGTCCGAGAGAGGACTGCAAACTTGAAATCCAAACTGATGGACTGTGAAATCCATATCACATTGTCACCCACAGCACACTTTCCCTGCTCTGCACTGAGCTAAAAATAGACTTTCATTATTAGCAAGCAGACAAAGGCAGCCTGGAAGATGTTCCACGCTGACACTACTCCTGGCTTATGGATTTTTTGTTTTCACCTTGGTATAGGAGTGAAGATGGGGACAAGCAGGGAGGGGCTGATCAGCAGCAGCTGAAATCACTTCTTCCCCTAACCAAGATTATTTCTGGGCTTTGTTTGGGGTTTTGTTTGTGGTTTGTTTTTTTGGTTTTTGTTTCTTTAACATTCTCTGCCCTGGAGCCAAGAGGCTCAGAATACATTACCCAGTACTACAGAATGCATTACACCCACCTCCTCTCTTAGGTCATCTATTTAAGCTCCTGGAATATCAACTCCCAAATAATGCAGTCATTAAGCCCCTAATATTTTCTTTCTCCAAGTTTTATTTGTTTTATGAAAAAAATAAGGAATTTGATTTTTGCTTTAACCATTTCAATGTCTTACAGGAGCTATTAATTTGGAAAAATTGGAAGGGACTTGAATTTTCTGGGAGGAGGCGAACCGTGACGTGTCTGTCTCTATCAGAAATTCCATCTTTGTGAGGAAAGAACCTGGATGTGCCTTTCTAAAAAAACCAAATCCACTGCAAAAAGGTCTGATCACAAACACTGGTGAGACACAGAAGCTGTGACCCAGAGGCATAAACCTGAAGATTTGTGTTCTTTAACCACCATACACAGACCCCCTTAGTGCACTTTTTTTCCAAGGTCCTTCCAAAAAACAAGGAATTTTCATTAGTAGCTGAAATGAGGAAAATTATTTGCTTTTCCTGCTCATTCACGTTTTGAGTCTAAATACCGGCTCTGCCCTTCCCATGCCCCAGTCCCCTCTGACATGTAGCAGCTCAATTTCTGCTTGGTTCCCTGGCATTTTCAACAAGGTCAATTAAACAAGACATTGGCTGTCCATTATTTGTATGGTAGGAGTTTATGCCTGGACTAACAGAATGAAACAGCTTGGCAGAAAACCCAGGAGGGTTTAGTTTTGGTTCACAGCAGGCTGAAGTTCTGAGATAACTGGTCGTGTTCATTTGCTCTGCAAGCTGCCCTTTTGTATCTCAGCTTTCTTTGAAAATGAAGCAAACCCTCAAATGTCCACAACCCTTGCATGCTGTGCCTGTGAAGAAAATCTCACTCACAGGGCTGTGTGTGAGGGTGTTGTTCCACTAATTTTTCTTTCCTAGAGCAGAGAAGTTAGCATCTTCCTGGTGCCCTTTTGAGCCCTGCTGGCCTTTTCTTCCCCATGGCAGTTTTCAACTCCACAGCTTCTGCTGAGCTGCTAAAATGGTTTACAAGGTTTTGCTGGAAATTTGTTCTTTGGGCAACGAGAACAGAGGAGTATGGTGAAGCCAGATCACTGTACTTATCCTACCTGTATAAAATAATCAAGATTTTAAAAGTTTTGGGTTCAGTGATTCAGTCTAATTTATGTCCCATAGTGGTAGCACTGTAAAGGGACAGGACACTGCAGCTTGGGAGCATGGACATATAATTTTGACACTGAAGGAGCTGAAAACAAAACGTTAGGTATTACTAGAGCTACAGCCCTGAACAGGCTTGGAACATCAACTTTGAGAGAAATAACCTTTCCAGTCATTTTTAGGAAGTCCTGCCTGAGTGGGTAATAACCATATAATCAAGAAAATTCTGATTCTTCCTGCCACAGAGAGGTGGGGGTCACACATCTGTGGGTAACGCCTTCTGTGGGGTGCCTCAGTGAGCAGTGCAGGGAAATGAAGCTAAGAATCTATTATACACTTATTCAAATGTTTCCCCACCAAATCTAAATTCAAGGACATAACAAAACTCAGCAGTATGCCATTGAAACCTGCCTTTCATTTTTGCTTTTTTTGTCATTTATTATTTGCGTTTTTTCTATGCTACTATTCCTGAATTTCCACAGGTGATGAAAACAAGTTTCCTAGTTTCTGAAGGTGCACAAAGCCATGACCAACCATAATAACTCTCATTTGTCTAACTCCTTTTAAGAAAAACTAAAGTCTAATTAAAGTTCATGTGATACAAAGACACTTGGACACTCTATAGTGCCCACTTGCTGTGTAATGAAACTAATATCAGGACAATCAGGAATATTAGCAGAATAACAGATGCACCTGAGTCATAATAACAACTATAAAAAAGGGAAGATACTGGATGTTTTAAATCTATCAAGTGCTTTTGCTTTGTGTATTGACACAGGTAATGAGTTCTACAGAAAGAAAGCTACACTTGAAAGCCTTTAACAGTAAAAGCTTAATTTAGTGTACAATGAATAATACAGGGAGCCCATTCATGGGTCGATCAGAATGGGATGAGAGAGCACCAAAGGAGCAGACAGATCATGTTAATAGGAAGCTTGAAACTTATTTAAAAATCTATACTGTAGTTAAAATTAGAACACAAATTGGAGCTTGGCATTCTGTTGCTCAGGAAATTGGTAATGGGATACTAAAGCCTTGCACTTCTCTCTGTCTGGGCCTGGTTGGAGGAGGACAAAGGCGATGACAGCCACAATGTCATTTACCACAGGGAGTCATTAAATAAACTACTGACATAAAGAAATCAGCCTTTTCCAGCTCTTCACAGTGTGGTGTGTGCTGTATTCCTCTATTAGTCCAAGTGTAGAAAAATATGGGTCAAAATATAAAAGCAGATGTTATTATCTTCTTCATGACTCTTTCAAGGATTGATTGTAATTTTGACTTTTCCTTCAGGGGTGAATTCACAAATACCATTCTGTGGCCAGTGGTTTCACCTGGATCTGATACACCATTGAGACTTCTGGGTTAAAGAGCTTTTGGCCAAGCATGATGGGGCCCAATGTCCCTACCAATCAGAGATAAAGGTCAATGGGCAGGGTTTGTCCCTTTCCCAGAGGTAAACTATTCTTATCCCAAAGTCCATCCTTATAGTCAGGCAACATTTATCAGGACAGATCCTGAAAGCTAACATGAGAGAAGGAGAAAAAAACTTGTTTTTTGGAGGGATGATGCCTTTGAGTTAGGGCAGAACCACCATCAGGGCAAATATCTCACTTCACTGTTACATTTTTCATAACCTTGTACTGAGACTCTGTGGCTCTTTCCAAGCCACCATTTCACTATGTCAGAACCACAAGCAGTGGAAACAGAAAGCAGGAAAAAGATCTTTTAAACCCCAACATTTAGAAAAAAAAATAAAAATAAAGCAGACAGCAGTCTATGTCTCACTGCAAAGGGACCAAAGCAGCTGGGTGACTTCCCACTATGATCCAACACCCAGGAGAATGATCTCATGGGGAGAACTCAGGAGAAACAGACCAGCAGGTGGATTTACATCCTGGAGGAAAAAGTGCCCAGGGATTCTAGGAAACACCCCTGGAATTAATTTTGTAAATAAACCACAGTAAAGATATTACCAGTAATTCTTAGGATAATTGTTTCCCACAGTCACAGGAACAATGGAGAGTGATTAAATTGCTTTTTGTTATTTCAAAACATACAAAAAATATTTTTGAAAAAATTAAAATTTATGTTCTGAGCAATGCCTTACTCAAACACAATGATTTTTTAAATATATAGGTTTAACTGGAGGAATAATCACATTTTTTTTGCCACTGTTTGATTGCATTTTTTTTCCTATTAAAGCCTGACTTCCCTGCCTGACAATTTAATTATTAGGGTAATGTGATGGATAAAGGGACTTGCTCTGTAGTGCCTCCCACTTGCTAAACATTTACTTGCAATCACAGCTGCAAAAAATGCCACAGTTCCTCAAAGCAAAGATAATAATTTCCTTGCTGTCAGTGTCCCTAACACTTACCATATGAACTTTTAAAGAAAAAAAGACCTTTACATCATTTTCTGCATCTTATAGAAGTCAGAGCTATATGAGGCTGCAGAATACTGAAAGTACCAGCCTTGAGCTGCTCTTGAGTGGCCACTCATAAAACCAATCTCTTCTACTGCATGGGGATTATTTGAGGGGTTCCAGAAAAGCACTTCAAGAATTTTGATCCCAGGTCCACAGTGCCTACAAGTAGCATCTGCTCCCAATCAATTTTTTTAGACTGTTTGATCTTAAAAAAAAAAAATTAAAATAATAAAGTCAGTAGACATGAGGATTCCAGAATAACCACATAATCAATAGAGACAAAACTGCACAATCAATAGAGACAGCAGCTGACTAGAAATGAAAAATCTTGAGCAACAGGACAACAAACTTTATTGCAGATGTGGTATTACATTCTGTCATAAAAATTGCAAAACATTGCAGAATAATCTTCTGATGCTGGGAGAGAAACTGAAAAATTAATTTCTGTGTCAATAAATTAAAAAAAAAATAGCATTGTGGGTCTAGAAAAAACACCCAAAACAAACACCTTTGCTGCTTGTATTGCCTGTGTGTGTGTTTCTGGTTATCCCATCTAAGAAAGGTAGAGAAGAATCTGAGTTACTAAAGAAAAAGTTAAGAGAGGTGATCAAAGGCAGACAACAGCTCTGACCCATGACAGTCTTTAGCCTTGAAAAATAAGAGATTTGACTCAGCATGGAGTCATTACACGAGAACTAGTGAGTACCAGATGAGATGATCAGTCAGAAGATTTACACAAAGTGCTTGCTCACACAGTGCATAATTAAATCATGAAATTCATCACAATAAGATGCTCTGAAAGTTATAAATAGGTTCAAGAAGCAATTAGGCACTTTGTGGAAGAAAGGACTATCCGGGCCTGTTAAACTCAAAGCAGCATGGGAAAACCCCAAGCTGGAATCTGCCTGAAGGTGGGGGAAAATGCCACAGAAACAGAGCAATATCAACCCATTCCTGCTTCATTTTGGTATTCTTTCATTAGGCATCTTCCATAACCATGGGTAGGTGCAGATAATTGGGCTGAAAGAGCCACCGTCTGAGGCAGAAGATTCTTTGGCATCTTAACTCCAGTCCTGGAACCTCAAACACATCTGCACGTGAGGTGTTACAAGAAGAATGTCCCATTTCAGGCCTCGTTCAGTGGGATGAGCAAGAAAAGATTGTGTTTACAGCAAGAAAAAATATGTTTACAGTGGGGACAGCAGGTTCTGGAAGGACACGAAGGAAAGAGGGTTTTGGGTCAAACCTGTGCATTTCCCAGGAAGTTCAGAAGTGGTGCAGGTTTGCTGCTGTCTCCCTGTGAGTATAAGGGAGAGCAATGGAAGGAGATGCATCTTCTGTGGACTGTGAATACCTGGAGGAGAGCTTGTAGTGTCAATAAGGAGAATCAAGTGCCCAAATATTTACTGTGAGAGCATGGTGGGTTCAAACTCTCTGTAACATCTGTGAAATTAATCAGGAACATATTGAACAGTAAAGGAAATTGTAAAGAGACAAAGTGTTTTGGATTTGGTTCTGTCTGGTAGAGAGGAACTGGAAAAGAATCTGAAAAGGGGAGGTGAAAGGTGAAAGGGTTGTAAGTCACTATTCTAAGGAAAAAATGAAAGTCAGAGAAAAAAGAGTAAGGATAATGGACTTCCAAAAAAAAAATTAAAAATAGCAAATTTCACCAAGCCCAGGGAACTCATCTAAAGGGTCTCTTGGGAAGGTAATTTGAGGGATAAAGGAGGGCAGAAGAGCTGGCAGTTACAGTAAGAGAGTGTGTTAAAGGCACAATAGCAGCCTATCTTGATACAGAGGAAGGACAGAGAGCACAGCGAGAAACCATTACAACTGCATCAGGAGTACTTTAAGGGCCCCAAAATAAACTAAGAAAAAGAAATAATGACACAAAAGGGAAAAAAAGTCCATCATTAAGGATGAGGGATAAAAACCTCAGTGAGGGTTTGGGATTAAATGGGTTGCGGGTTGAAAGGATCATAAAGAGTAACACAAAAAGGTCTTAAAAATACACAGAAAGTAGGAAAAACCATAGGAAATTACTGGTCCATTACTTTACAGGGAATGAGAATAAATAGTACATGATCCAAAGAAGATTGAGGAATTCAATACTTTGCTGCAGACTATGTTAAAAAAATTATGAACAGCTACTTAAGCCAATTAATTTTAAAAGGACGATAAGAGGACAAAGCTCAAACAGAAAATTAGGAGGTCAAAGACCATGTAGATAAGATACAGCTATTGAAATTCATAAGGTGTCATGTCATTCAAAGGATTTTCAAGGAGTTCACCAAAATAATCCATGAACCATTTGCAATTACCCCTGAAGACTTGAGGAAGACAAAAGAGAGGCCAGAGTGCTGAAGCAGAGAAAAGAGAGAACCTAAAGGAGAACCCAAAACCATGAGGCCACTCAGCCTCACCTTTATCCTTAGGCTGCCTCTGGAAGGAGTCACTGAACCATCTACAGGCACTTTGGATAAAAAACACTTGAGAGGAAACAGCCATCAGGGATTTGAAAATAATGTCTCATGTCAGATCAACCAAATTTCCTCCTTGACAAGGCAGCACAAGTGTTGGGTGAGAAGGCAGTGGTAGATTTGTTCTCAGCTGACTTCACTGAGGCTTTCTTACAGGCTCATGTAACATCCTACAAGCAGTTGAGAGGAAGATGGGACAGAGAATATTTCTAAAATGTTTTTTCATCATTGTGAACATATTTATCCACACTCCAGATGCAATTTTTTCTGCCCTAAGAATGTCAAACATTCAAAATTTGTTTAGTCTGTCTATCTTAGCTGCTTTGAGGACAGACAGCAGGACATGAAGCTGCCATGCATTAGCTGATTCACAAAACCTGGCCTTTTCCCACTGATAAGTGTGAGGCAGCTGAAGGTGCCTCACCCCTCTATTAAAAAAAATAAATTTTTCATCTTCTGCCTTGGATGAGAACATATAACTTCTTTCTTTCCAATGACAGATCAGAAGATGCAAAAAACCACCCAACCTCCCTTGTGTGTCCCTCTGTATTTAGGAACTGGCTATTGCCCTGGTGAAATTAATGAGTTGTGTCCAGTCATTAAACCTTTCTCTTTAATGAACCCTGTGCACAAGGGTGAATCTGAGATTACAGGCATGCCTTGGATTCAGGTAAAGGCAACATTTCAACTGTAAATTGCAGCTTGCTATCAAACTCAGAGAGCATTACAGGGGGTCCTCTGGGGGTCTTTCATGCATGTGGCTCATTCAATATTACCTGTAATACTTTGGATGCTATTATAGAAAAGATACATAAAATTTGCTGATAAAGCCAAGCTGAGAGGTCTTGCAGGGACCCCAGAGGGCAGGATGACAAACAAAACTGGTCTTGGCATATTGAAGAATTGCTCTGATATAAACAAAATCAATAAATAGGTGTTCTGCTTAGGAAGGAGAATTCCAATGTAAAATAAGAAATAACTGGCAAAGCAGCAATGCTGCAGAAAAGAACTCAGGGTGAGAGCTGAGCACTAAATAGGACCCAACAATGTGCTGCTGTAGCAGAAAAGGCACATCTCATTCCTGACTGAATTGACATATGGAAGGCACAGGAGGTAATTAGGATTATTTTCCTTTATGTTGG
Organism: Emberiza elegans; assembly: GCA_024865655.1. Lineage (NCBI taxonomy): Eukaryota > Metazoa > Chordata > Aves > Passeriformes > Fringillidae > Emberiza > Emberiza elegans. The sequence continues at coordinate 6,134,543 of JALJVW010000084.1, read as the reverse complement.
TGGTGAGACCTCAGCTGGAGTGCTGTGTCTAGGATTGGGCATCCCACTAAGATGTAGAAAGATTGGAGAGATTCCAGAGGAAAATAGCAAGGATAGCAAGTTTAAAAATGGCCTGTGGGAAAACTGGTTTTCTTTTGTTTAGGAAATCATGATGTGATTTTTCAATGATAAAGAGATGTTAATGTATATCAATGGTCTCCCAGCCCATATAAGGTTATGGAAGAGGCTTAACAAGGAAGAAAAATTTGCAGAGTAAATGTTTCACATTAGACTGATAGATTGTGCTAATGAAGGGCAGCAGAAATCCCTCAGAAAATTTGGGCAGTTCCTCCTAAGGAGTTTTTAAAGAACAGGTTAGACAAATATGTATCACTGATGATATAAAGATGTGATTAATCCTGACCTTTATAGGAATAAATATCCTTCCAGCCCCCATCCCTGTGTGAGGAAAGGTCCTTTTCTGTCTCCCTCACTTTGAAAAACTCTGTTTCTGCACTTGGGAGGAAAGAAATGGAGAAATAAAAATGGAGAGATCTCAATGGAGAAACCAGGAAGACATCACCTGGCTGAACACAGTGCAAAACCAGGAAGGAACTGTAGCACTTCCAAGGGATGGCTGAAGGCAGGACACAGAGGGAACAGAGCCTCTCTGCAGATCTGAATCAAGCAGTGGATATCCAAGATTTTAAAATCCATTTTGTCAGCATCTCCTGGCTTGCTCTGGACAGCTGAGCAAAGAGAAAACAGACCACTCTTCACTCACTGTGCTTTGGATACTCCTCTAATTTTTGGATACTGTATTGTGTGTGGCCTTGAGAAATGGGTAATTTCTGCACCACACTCATCCTTTATTCCTTGAATTCAAGTCTTGTCACCTTTTTCCAACCCCATGACTCAAAGAATTAGTAAAAATGAGAGCAGATAAAGAAGTTTTCACACACAAAATTGTCAGAAAATAACACAAAACAAAAACCAGCATTCAAGAGATATTATCTGAAAATGTCATCTTTTCTCTGTAAATAAAGAACTCATTATTTCTGAATGCCTACTAAACATGTTTTTTAAGATTTTACCAACTCAACTGCTGCTCCTGTCAGATTCTCTCATTTCACATCCCGTCTCTTCCAAATTATCTACTTAAGGAGCAAGTAAAACCCATTTCCTGTAGGTTTCATCTTGTCAGCAGAATGGCCTGATTTAAATCATGTGCATGAATGGCTACTGCAGTACTTTAAAGCTGTCCCAGTTACTTCCTCCCAAGAACAAACCAGAGGTAATATTACCATAATATCTCTTTTCTAAAAAATGAGAGGGGGCTTTGGATTTGCCCTGCCTTCTCTTGTATTTTACCCCAGGCAAGGAATGGAATATGTCAGAGTAAAATTTGGATTTTAAATGCTTTGCTTCCCTGAAAAACCCATCTTTCATTCTGGAGTATACTTAGAAAACTAAATGTCACAAAATAAAAGCATTCCTTGAAAAGACAGTTCCAAACAAACAAGCTTTGCTGAAATTAGCTTCCCTCAGACTTTTCAGATTTTGGGACATGTTGGTTCACCCCTTGACAGAGTCAAACTTTAGGAAAAGGTATAACCAACTGTAGCATCTGACGTAGCTGCTCTCCTAGCAGCACATACTGTGTTTTGTTAACCATGCATGGAAGAGAGGGAGAGTCTGATTTAGAGACTAATCTGGGGCTCCTGCCTAACACAAGTGCTTTGCATTGCCCTTACTGAATTAACATTTGCTTTTACAGCTTCATGCCCTCTGCCACCACCTTGATTTTTCAGCTGGACCACAAGATTGATCCCTGGATCCCCAGGACTCCTGCAGCTGAGGCTGGAGTTGTCCAGCAGTGGGGCAGTACAACAGGTCAGAAGATGGAAGATCTAGTCTGGATGGTTGGACTTGATGATCTTGGACATCTTTTCCAACCTTGCCGATCTATGGTTCTACGATTGTTGCATTTGAGCACCCATGGAAGTGCCCAGGGGGTGCTCAAAAGGGATCATGTCTGCATGGACAATGAGGATTGGTGTATTATCCACTGCTCTAGGACCATTCAGGTTTAGCCCTGGGATGACCAGAGCTTTCATGGTCAACTCTTCTATAGTTCTGAAGAAAATTAAAATTATCTAATAAAAAGCTAACAAAAAACCAAACCAAACAATTAACCTTGTTGGACCCTTCTGAATCAGAATATTCCATGAAATAACTGAGATGAACATAGCAGACTTACAAGCTGCACTTGAATGAATGAAAAGGCTTGGCCAGGGTAATGAGCTCTTCAGAAAACAAAACACAGCTCAAAACAGTGGCTGGCAAGATTTGCAATCAACGTGAAGGAAATAGTTGCACTTCCCAGTCAACAAATCCCTTCAGTAAACAGTGGCAAGAGCACAGTTTACTCAGAGCAACTGAATTCCAAAGAAACACTTGCTCAGGAGGAGTTGGGAATGTCAAATAAATCAAAGAAGAGCTGATTCATTTCTTATACATCACACAGGTGCAAAAACACTGCAGAAATTTGGAAAGTGTTTCTAAACCAGGATATGAGAATATTAGGTGCATGAGAAAACTGAAATTAGGGGTTCTGAAACTGAAAGAATCAAGTCTTAAATAATTAGCTCAGGACTTCCTTTTCCTTCAAAGCAGGTTTTATATTAATAAGTTAGTTTTAGCTGGATTTCAATACTATTAACTCATTGCCATGACAGTGATTTGCAGTAGCATCCTTATTCTGCAAGGTAACATGAGCAAAAAACCAAATAAAGCTAAAGCTTAACCTTCCTGAAGCAGCTGGACATCCCAGGGGAGCTCAGACCCACAAACATCCACAGCACAGAGCCAGAACAGCCCTGCCAGGCTGCAGATCTGAGCCAGCTCAGGCAGGTCTGGCTTCAGTGGTTTGCAGCCACAGCAGAGTTAATCCATGTCCTGGGTAATCCCCTCACATGTAATTAAGAATTTACCATATCCTGGAACAGCCTGAGAAAAGTCCACAACACCCTGCTCATAGCAAGCCCAATTCTGAAATTTCAGCCACAGGGACATAAGTGTCCTCCCTGCAAAGTGTTTCACTGGGGAGCAGAGCATGCAATGGAAAAGAGGGACAGCTACTCTGCAAAGCCAGAAAATTCTCTTTTGGGTGGGGTTAAACTGAATAGCAGATAGGTCTGTAGGGTGCTTTTAATTTGCTTTTATTCCTGTGTTCTGCATGAGAAATAAGAAGTGTGTCCATCAATGCTGTGTGCACTCTGCATGACACTATGTAAAAGATAAATATGTATATATCTCTCAAACAGCTGTGAAACTTCAATAGGACATGATGAAGAAACTGCAATCAAAATTTAATATGGAATAAACCAGGTCAATAACAGTGTGAATTTTTGCTGCTGCATTTACTGTTCAATGGATTAAATTCATACAGAAGAAATATTACAGTACTTACCCAATACTGGATTAATTATACAGAGTCTTATATTCCCTGATCCTATTTTGGATATCAATGTCTTTTCTGAGCAAAGAATCACAGAAAATTCTGAGTGGGAAGGGCCCCACAATGTTCACTGAGTTTGACTCTTAAGTGAATGTCCTGGATAGAGTCTGAACCCACAACCTTGGTGTTATTATCACCATATTCAAAGACAAAGAGTTCCAGAAACGAACAATGTTTTCTGACATGTCAATTTTCTGGACACTCAATTTGAGATCTTTTAAAAAGGTCTTGAGTTTCCCCAATGTATTGAGTCTGCTCACACCTGAGAACAAATCAGGAGTTCCCCCAATCCAAACATGAAGCACCTAAATTATGAGAATTTTAGAAATAATCAGGACCTAAAACAAATAGGCTTTAAAATCAGAAAGAGGAAAACAAAAAGCCTGGCAAACAAAGCTGAACTCAAGTATCATCTTTTTTCCAAGTGTGTGTCTGTGTGAAAGTTTCTCTTTGGAGATGGGAGGCTTTTTTCTTGCTCTGATCTGATTCTCAGCACTTAGGAAAGCTGCCAGCAGCTGAGGAGCAGCCACGTTTCACATGCTTACCTTGAACTTCATTTGATAGTGCCCAAACCACTGTGCTCTTTGATTGGATTAGGAGGAGTGCACTGCAGCACTGCATCATTACCAGGATTTAGTTGACCTCTGAGAAAATGTGCTTCTGGCGTCCCCATCAATCTGGCCCCGTGTTTTTCAGCTCAGGCAGGAGAGATGCTGAGGGAAGCTCCAACACAGCAGCCCAAGCCAAGCCTCTGTGCAGGATCTGTCCCCTGAGTGCAGAGAGCCCAGGCACTGACCTGCTTGCGTGACTTCTGCAGGCACTTGACTTTGCACAAGGTGAGAGCCCCAGCACGGGAGCGGGAGCTGAACCGGGAATAACGCGGCCAGGCAATGTGCTGAGAGGCACAGAAGGAGGATGGAGGAGGGAGAGGGGGCTGTTGGACTGTGAAGCTATTTGTCAAACATGTGAGAGAAGCCTTTTCTCTTTTTTTTGTACATTTTTTCCCCTTAGATTCTCAAACAGCCTCTATTTATCAATGTATGAAGGAGATTGATTATAAAAGAAATATCCAGTCCACAAGAAGATGAGGCTGAAGCCACTGCAGGCACTCAAAACATGTAAGGACACCTTGGTTTTCCACAACCTATAGCTTTGGTCTCACAATCAAGGACACCAGAAAGAGGTTGATGTGCCCCTTCCATGTAACCATGGAAGCTTTGGAGTTCTACTTGATAGAAACCCTGGGTTACAGTGGAGAGACAATCACAGAATGGTTTGGGTTGGAAGGGACCTTAAAGATCTTCTCATTCCAGTCCCCTGACATGGGCAGGGACACTTTTCACAGATTGCTCCAAGTCCCATCTAGCGTGACCATGAACACTTCCAGGGATGGGGTATCCACATCTTCTCTGGGCAACCTGTGCCAGTGCCTCACCACCCTCACAGAAAGTTAAATAATCACTGGAAAAAGCTTCTGTCCTTTTCCCATGGGTGTGCCTCTGCTGAATTCCCTCTCTGAATGTGAGCAAGGGGGTCACCTTAGCATTGGTGCCAAATTAAATCTTTGTCTATCAAAGATTTTGGTTGTGGCAGAAGGGATTTTGGGCTAGATCTGTAGGTGGGTTTGGTTTGGGATTCTTTGTGCTTTTCAGTTTGATGCATTTGAGTAAGTGAGACAGGCAGGACAGCTTTGTTTCCACATGCTTTAAAACAATTTCATGGTATTTTTTTTAAGATAGAAACAAATGGTTGTTATGGAATAGGCTCACAATAGTGCAGGCAAACTTTGAAATTATTTTGTGAAACCCTCAGTTTACATAATTGACGTGCTATTTATGTATGTCATGAAAATACTTTACTTTTTAAACACTTTTTAAAAAGTTTGGCAGCAAACTTACATAGTTCACCACATGCCCCTTTGAATGGGATTGAGGAGTGAACTGAGCATTTGTCTGAGTCAGTGTCTCAATGGCAGAAGGATTCTTGGGACAGACCTTTAGTTGGGATTTGTTTGGGCTCCTCTTTCAAGAGAACTCTCTTTTTTTCTTGCTGTGATCTTATTCTTTGAACTTGCTTTGCTGTCACAAGATTTTTGATTATTTAGGACAATTCCCAGGTTTCCCAGGGAAGTGTGGCTCAGTGTGGCTGCAGTAAGGGAGCACAGACAGGGTAAAGGATTGTCTCAGTTTCTCGTTTTCTGAGTGGTGCAGTGCCATGGGAAGGCCAGAGCTGTTCCTTTCTCTCCAGACCAAGACTTCAACTGTGTCACCCCCAGGACCTCCATAGGATGCACAACTCCAAAGAGCTCCAATTCAAATTTTCACAGGATTCCCAGTCTCAGGATAGCTCAGGGCTCATACAGCCAACTTTGATCTGAAATTGGCTACAAACCAGAACCTTTGCAGCTATTTTTCAAAGAAAAACATAGAGGAATTACCTCGACCCTTGTAACACTGATTTTGAAAATACACGTAGTCAAATATTCCTTAAGATTACCCATAAAGGGTTAGTTTATAACTTATCTTTTAATAAGCATTCTGAAATTAGCTTTTAAAAAGCCCAGCAGCCCAATATGTTGCCCACTCCACAGTTTTTCATAATTAAAAAGTGCTTCTTATCCAGGTGCTTGGGTCTGTAAGATGCTTATAGAAACAATTAATTATTTACTAAACCTTTAGCTGTTTATAATGAAAAATTCATAACAAAGTGTGGCCATAAACAGACTAAGCTAGCAAATGCTTCAGTAGATGAAGAAAAAAAGAAAACTAAAAGCCTTTCACCTCAGGCAGTCTAAGTGCCTTTTCACCCACCAGGTCGTGGTGCAGAACAGAAAAGTTCCTTTGTCCTACACCAGTGTGTAGGATGCTGCTTGACATGGAAGAGGGACACATGCCATATCTTGGACAGCACATTTCTAAGTGCATTAGATAAATTTGCATGCAGCAGTCAACACTGGACAATGTTTAAAATTATTTCCAGAGCTTGTGACACAGCCGGCAATATCCTGATACTGTGGCGTGCAAGAACTTTCTCTTGCAAAGCAACTTCCCTTGCTGATAGAGCACTCCCAGGTATCCTCATTTTTGCAGAGGTTGAAGCTTTTTCACTCTTCCCCCATGACACCACTTACCCAACTGATTTTTGTAACCCTCAGCATTACCATAGTGGGCTCTGGGTGGTTGTTTTGTTAGATATCATGTATTCAAAGTCAACAAAAAGTATCAAATGCATAAAATCACTGTGTTTTTTCTCTAAGTATTCCTTTTATCCTAAAATGTGGGTTTGACATCAACTCTTCTATCATAACCCAGAAGTAAGAAGCTACTGCTAAAGCTTTGCTTGACTGCCTTCATCATCAAATCTGACTTTTTGTTACTGGCATTGTCTGAAAAAAGCATTGACACCACATGGGGCAGCCCTAAATGAACACAACAGTGGAAGGCTGATGAAAGCTTTGTAAGGCTGTTACGAGAAACAGAAAACAAAAATGTAGGAGGTATGTGCAAAGGCAAATGTATTTAAAAAATAAAGGTAATCTTCTGAAAAATACTACTTTTCTACCTTGATCATCAGGCAAGAGGGATAAAAATTCCAGTATGAACTCGGTTAATGGCTTTTATAGGAAAAGTGCAGGTTTCTTTGTCTCATGTTCTTCAAAAGCCGCCAAATCAAAGCTGACCTGACAACAAACATCCAGCATTTCTCAGTTGCACCCAGGATAAAAAGAGGAAAGAAAGGCACAGGAATCAGACAGATGTTGAAGTACTGGTGGTATGTACAAATAATCTTGATGTATGTCATCAATCCTGACCGTCATAAAATCATAGAATCATTAAGGCTGGGAAAGATCATCAAGTCTGACCTTTCGCAAAACACATCAACAATAACATTAAATAAAAAACAACATTAAATGCCATGTCCAGCTGTTTCTTGAACACTTCCAGGGATGGTGACTCCACCACATCTCTGTTCCAATGTTTAACCCTTTCAGTGAAAAAGAATCTTCCTGCCACCAAACCTGAACCTCCGCCAGGGCGCAGCTTGAGGCCTTTTCTCTCGTGCTGTCTGTCACTGGCTGCCTGGGTCAGAGATGAATCCTCACCTCGCTACAAACTCCCTGCAGGGAGCTGTAGAGAGCAGTAGAGTCCCCCTGAGCCTCCTTTTCTCCAGGCTAAACACCCCCAGCTACCTCACAGAACTCTCCAGACCCTTCCCCAGCTCCACTGCCCTTCTCTGGACTCACGCCAGCACCTCCAGACCTTTCTTGCAGTGAGGGGCCCAGAACTGCACAGGGCCCTCAAGGTGTGGCCTCCCCTGTGCCGGCACAGAGGGACAGTCACTGCCCTGGTCCTACTGGCCACACTGGTGCTGACACAGAAGGTCAGGAGGCCACTGACATCCTTGCCCACCTGTTGGAACCCAGGACATTCCTCTGGCTGCCCTGGAGGACTCAAGACCCTGGCAGAGGCCTTGGCACAGAGTCAAGGACACCTGTGCTTCGATTTTAACCCATGGAAGCAATTACCAACTTTGTGTGAGGAGTTACAAGCGACAAGGGTTTGAATAGAATGACAGTGGATTTATCACAGAGTGAAAAAGTAGAATTTTGGGGTTTTTAGAATGGGGGTTCAAGAGGCAAGATGGAGGAATCTGGGTGTGTCCTGTCTTTCTCCTTCTTCTTGTCCTCCATCTTCTGCTGCAATGGTGGCACTTTTGGATTGGTTTAGAGTGGAGACAAACTGTCAAATACAAGTGATAGGTATTGGAAAATAATTGTAAATAAAGTTCATGTAATTTTTAGCATAAAAAGATAACACTGCTCTGAGGGCGGTCAGTGTGCCTCAACCCAACCTGCTGGACAGATCTCAGCAGGTCCGAAAGAGACTGTATTGGATAAAAGAAAATAAACAACCTTGAAAGCCAGAGCTGAGGAATCCTGACTTCTTCTTTGAGCACAGGGCTGAGAAAAAAAAAACCTTTTAATACCTCAGGAGCCATTTCAGCAACTCAGAAGGTGAGACCCACCTGGGCACAGGGCAGCTCACGTTCAGCTGCTGTCACCCAGCACCCCCAGGGCCTTTTCTCAGCTGTGCCACCCGATAGATGCACTCTGTACCAATCTCTCCCTGACTCATGCTCCCAAAGAGCTGCCTTTCACAGCAGTGGTGATTTTGCATCTGATTCTCCTCAAAATGTTAATCAATGGCTGCATGTTGATGTGAGTTTTACATGACCTTATTTAGTTGAGTAGCCTAAATGTGCAAACTACCTTATTTGGTTCTGCCCTTTAGTTCATCTTCTGCAAAGGTATTCACAGCTCTCTAGGCCATGTACCAAGGCACTGGGATGTATAACTGGCACATGAAACACTGATGTTTAGAGCAGTATCACTCCGACTAACTTGTATCCTGCTATTTTGTTTCTTTTTTAAGCCCATATTCTTCATTTGTGAAAAAGAGTCAGCAAACAGAAGTTGCTGGTATTTCTGCAGGTGGCTGGAAAGTCTCTATGAATTATGTTTTCTCTCTCTCTTTCTCAGAAATTCTTCTTTAAGAATGAAAGACACGTTCTGTGACAGAAGGCAGCCCTTCCCACAGATATTTTTATTTTCTATGGATGAGTAAATTTGTGATTCAACCAATTTGTGCCCCAGGTGTAAATGAAGAAACTTGGCTCAAGAAAATTCTGTACTCATGTGGCTACATCTTCTTGAGTGTTATAGCTCTGCTTCAAATGAAGGCTTTTCACCTTCTCTGGAGATGCCCTCCTCAGTGCTTTGTGTGGTTATTTGGGACAGAACCATTTCATTTACTTCTGTTGACACTGCTCTGCTTTGCATAGCTGAATTAAGACCTAATGAGCAAGAGAAAATGGGAATAAAGTAGTTTGGGCAATCACCTGGGATGCTGGACACTTTCTCCTAATTCCTGCTCCAATGAATAATCATTTATGTTAAAGTGGAACAGCTTCAATATGCGTAAATGAGAGAGTCACATCTTCATTACTGAGAGGATGAAGTAGCTCCTGGTGAAGGTTGTAAAGAAAATGCAAGTGAGGCACATTCACAGCAGTTTGCCAGGAATCTGCAATAATCTGCCAGCTGTAGTTTGGCTGGATCTTCCTTTTATGCTTTTGTTTTGGACTTCAGTCCAAGAACTGTAACAACTACAGCAGGAGGACAACAGCCCAACTCTGTGCAAATCTTTAATAGCAGAAGTTTTTCTTTTTTAATGAATATTCACTCCATGCTTTACTCCTCATTTTCTTTGCTTTTAATGATATTGTTTTATTATGTATTTTGGAACATTATTGTACAAGGACAGAAATGAATTTTTTTTTTCCATTTCTGCATATATGATTGTAAACTTCCTTTGATATAAACAGCCACTCCTAATTTATTTTTACTCTTCTCCCTTTCAAGGGCTTCTCTCAGACACCTCTCCTGATTCAAAGTCTACCCTCCCTATCCTCCTATGCCTTCTGTCCCACAGCCCTTGATTAGAGTGCCATAAAATTTTATTCTCCTTTTTATTTGTGAAAACTGTAATCTTGACTCACACTTCACACTGTCCTAGCTCCTGGCCACATCCTTGCTAACAGTTTAAAATCAGTCTGGTCATTAATGATGACTAGTTCATCATAATAGATACAACTCTCCTTAGATCTCTCTTTGGACACCCAGACTTTTTGAAGTTGGAAAATATTATTCCTTCTATTTTTGTTCCTGCATAAAATGCTGCAATACTGTGAACAGGCAGCACTGCTTTCCCAGTCAGCCAGCTTAGGCTCCACAGCCTCACCAGAACAAGCTGCACATCCTTCCTCTCTCTGCATTTCTTCTTCTATGACTCTGTGAAACCTTTTTCCAATTGATGAGATGTACTTTGCTCTGTTTCTTTTCAGACTCCCTTCTCATCTGACTCCAAAACCCTCAGGACTGTCCAAGTACTTTCCAAAAGCTCTCTGTACCACCCTCATTTCTTCTCCTGCCATTTTTGCTCCTCCCATTCACTGGGAATGACAATAAAACCAAATGGAAACTCACAGCTCTGTTGGTTTTTGAGAGTCAAATGTTTGCAGAAAAGCAGATGAGGCTCTCTCTGCAATCTGGTTCCCCATTCAAATTCAGGACTGTCTCTCTTTCCATGGCACTGAGCCGGCCTGCAGATGCTGCTGTTTATTCCTTATCTCCTCTGTGACTTTGGTACTCAGATCTCATGTTCTAGCAGTTTTGTGCCCCTTATTCAGGCAACATTTTCACCTATATGAGCTAAAAATGATATTTCTTTCATGTACCTGAAATATACTTAACTTCCCCTGGCCCCAGTTTAAAAAAATAAACTAATGCTAAAAGTTCTTCTTGAAATGTTGAAATTTTCAAGACTTTTTTTCATGTTCTTTTAACTTTGCCTAAGCTTCTTGTTCTTTTTTTTTACTTCTAGATGTGTTTATCATTCCTTTTAATACTTTTTATGTCTCTGAAGATGAAAAAAATTCAGCCATTTTTTTCAAAGTTCACCAGAAAAATACAGAAAAAATCAGAAGATACAAACCCTAATTTCTTTTCTCTTCCCTTTATATTTTTATGCCATTTGACTACTTCAAGAAATGTATTTTTTACTTTTTTTTTTCTATATCCCAAAGAGCAAAATACATAGATTGGACTGCAGCCCCACAGTCCACACTCTGCACACCAATCTTTCACTGTGGCCAGGTAAAGATTGGTAGGAATGATGGATGAGAGCAGCAACCTCTGTAAGGAGACACAGAGTGCCCATTAAAACAGGACCTGGTCATGCATTCATTTTCTCCCCAGAAGAAAACAATTTGGTCAATGTTGATCCATTCTAGATTTGAACAGGTTCTTCTAGAATAGAAAAGCTGATGGAGCTTACAGGACATCCTCTCAGCTGTCTATCTATGGAAAACTATTTGAGTAGTTAGTTCCGTTTTTGAGCCAGCTGTTTGCTGAGTTCCCCATGGATCTGGCTGAGGAAGGTGGATTTAAGGACAGGCTGGAGCAACCCAAACACCCTACACACAAACACATGGGGCTGTGCTTGACTTCTTTCCTCAGCCCTTATCTCATGACATCTGTCAAAGAGAAAACCTTTCCTCAAGCATATCCTGACGTGGTGAATGGAACAACATGGCTTTGTTTTTAGAGTGATTCCTTGCTCTTCTCATGCACAGAGCATAGGATTGAGCCAACACCAGGTACTTTGGTATTTCCTGCTGGTGTGGATACCTTACTCTGTGCATGCATGTTGATTTTCCAGTGTTATCAATGGACAGTATAAACTCAGGGGATTTTGCATGATTGTGCTGTAGGTAAGAAATCAGACATTGGAAAAAACCCTTTTGTGTCCTTCTTTCTAAATCAGAGTTTTCCTCACTCTCTGTCCTAAGGGGAAAGAAGTATCTTTCACAGGGCTGGAAGTCAAGCCTGATGTGCAAATAATACGTCAGATGTTATACTGCACTCACTATTTTTTTTTAATACATGTTTTCATGTCCACATCCCCCATCCCAATACATGAACATGTACCCATGACAGTAAAACACCCAGAGTGCTACAAAAGCAAGCATTGAAAAATGAGCAAATATCAGAAGTTAAGGTTTCTATGCAACCATAATTTCATACAAAATCACACAGATTAGTTGAAGTTGAAGGTGAGAGGAACCTCTGGAGATCATCTAGTCCAATCAATCTTCTCAGAGTGGGGACAGGTAAAGCAGGTCACTCAAGGACAAGCCTAGTTGGGGGTTGAATGCCTCCATGGACAGAGACTTGACCACCTCTTTGTGCAAACTGTTTCTGTATTCAATCACCTTTACAGTATAGAGTTTCATTCTTCTTTCCTGCTTCAGTGGTTTCCCATCCCCATCTAGTTGTTTCTAAATTCTTGAATTCTGGTGGATTTTAGCAATTTTTGTCTATACCAATCTACTTACTTATTAGTGGTTTTGCCAGCCTTCACAGCCACCATGCAGTTATTACATCAATATCATTAATGACATCATCAACATTGCCTGTCAAATATGCAGACTGTGGAGAAGATTAATAATGCTATTTTTGTTGAAAAAAATATTGTTACCTTAATTCACTAAAAATTAATTTAAAAATTGGATGCTCATTGCCCAAAGCAAGTTAGCATGAAATTCAGTGTATTCTCATCTGCTTCAGACTGGTAGAGTGTAAGACAGTGCCTGAAAATTATAATAAATCTGCTGGTGCCTCCCATTGTTTACATTGTGGTTATTCTTTGTGTCCCAGCAGTGTCTGAAGGATCCAGTGACCCCCACATTAATATGCATGTGGAGCACTTACTACAGCATTAAAATATCTGAGTGTTGGTTTTCTTGTTAGATCTGAGCTGAATTACTGAAAACATTTTGCATCTGCTCTGGCAATTCCTCCAGCACACACCTTTGTTCAGAAACAACACAAAACTTCAGAAACAACACACAACACAGCAGATGTCCAGGTGCACGTGTCCGTTATCTCAGAAAAGTTTTCTCTGTCTACTAAAACCTCACCTCCACAGTTGTGTTCAAGATGCTACTGTTGGAGTTTTCCTCCTGCTCTGTGACAAATATGTCACCTCTTTCCCTCCCTGGTCAGTAAGATGGACCTTGGAAGTTTCTCTTCAGCCTCCAGGTCCACAAAGCTCCTGCAGTAGGATACACACATCACCTAATCTGTTCTGGAATCCGTTCTGGAAATGGATCAACCTTCCTTTTCAAACAAGTTACTTCTCCTTTCCATACAACCCACATTCATCCCCATTACATCCAATTCCTAGAACATTTTACAATGTGTATATCAGTTCCCACTCTTTCTTGCTTCATTAGAGAAGTTTGACACTATCAATTCAATCACTACTGAAATCCAGAAGAAGGAAATAGACTTTCTTTTATCAAGAAGGCAACTGTCAGGGGTTGGCATGCCTCAGGTGCAGATAATGCCACTTGGCATTCATATTTTACACTGGTATCCTTGTCTAATTATTCTTTCCTTTGAATTTTAGAGTGTGATTAATCAGGTAAAGAGTTATTCTTCCATTAGCACTTTCATATTCCATTCATCTGAGCACCAAAATACAAGCCCATGTAACATGTTGAAAATTTCCAGAAATAAAAGAAAGCAAATATTTCAAGATCAAGAGACTGATGCTTAGTTGATACTGAGAGCATACATGAGTGGATGAAAAGATGAATAAATGTATGAATAAATGACTACAGTAAGATGTTTAGGTAAAGTGGTGAGAGAAATTATTCAACATTAAACTCCTCATCAGGAGCCTAACCAGCTCCTGCTATACAGAGTGACCAATTACAGTTATTTTCCAGTTCTTAATAGATGATTAATTACATTTTAGTCTGGCTATGAAGTTATTATACCATTATAGACTCCTCTGGTATAACACAGTCATGCTATTTAACTGGCAAGTGCACCCTCAGGCTACAATTTCTAGTTGGGTTAGGTCTGGTAGACCTAAAATGTTATTGAAGAATAAGGTCATAGAGAAAATAAAACACTGAACTGTGGAAGACAGCACAACACTTCTCATTCTGATAGCTCTAGTCCAGAAATTCCATGGCATGACAAATTATTTGAATAGGTGTGTCATATAAAGACTTACACATCACCCTTATAAATTTCATTATTTGAAATTATTCTTTTTATTAAATTTCCCAGACCTGGTGGAGCAAAGAGTCCCATCAAGCATTGCTGGGGCCAGATGGGAGGTGCTGCAGTTAGTCATTCACAAAATATATTAAGAACAAAAACACGACAGCTCTAATTATTATAAATGGATCATTAAATTCCTCTCAATTGCAATGTGAAATACAATCTCTGAATAGCAAGTATCTCCTGGAAAAAAAATCACTTATCTGAAGCTAAAAAGAAAAGATCCATTCTGATATGAATTTGAGAATGTGATAGAAGGTGAAGTACATTTTCCCAGTGAATGCCAGTATTATTAAGACATTAATAGCTGTTAATGGGGGGAGGTCTGGGATGAGAGAAGTAATATTTATAGAAAAGGTAATCTGTAAAAATGAAAGACAGCCATGGATTGTCATATTTCAGAGGTAGATTTTACAGCAATAAAACTCTTGCAGGCAAGGATGAACAAGGTGACCTTAGGGAAATTTCCAGTCATTTTCTGAAAGTCACTGCTTGGAGAGGAGGACTCCTCTTCCACACTCTCAAGGGAGCTGGTGGAGGCTCCTTCTCAAAGCACACTAGAGAAGACATGACTGTGTATGTCAACAGCAGTCCTTTCAAACAACAAAAGAGAAACAGCACAAAAGGAAAACGAGCCCAAAGGGAGGAACTGAAGATGCAGAAAGCAGCAATAATTCCCCAAATGCTATAATAAACCTTTTATTTCAGCTATTCAGTTCCAAACTTCAAGCACTAGACTGAGACACATTACACAGGGGAAAGGCAGAGAATGTCTAGTGGAAGTGACAGCACATGCCAGAGCTCCTGCTTTAGTGCAATTTATTCAACATTCCAACACTTAATGTGGACTGAAGAAGCAGTTATACAATGGTTCACATGAACTAATAGAGTCCTGTTTCCCATAGGGCCTTCTGGTGAGCATGAACCTTAACAACTTTAACAAATATAACCTCATATTCCACAAGGAACTCTGTTAATAACACCAACGATTGTCATTGAAGCCAGTTCGTTTTCTGCAAGCTCTTCAAACCCTATAGCAATCTCTATTTCCACAATTACTGGGCTAATTTACATTTAAAAACTTTAGGAAATACACTACACTGTTGATGCCCAGTTTTCCCATAAGAAAACTACTGGGTAACTTGATGCAATCCTAACCTCAAATCCAGATTGCTTTCTTTATTTCTCACCTTTTATGCACCCTTCATTCACCCTTTCCTTTGAAATCTATTTAAGAACTTGGGGTTAGTCCTTGCTCCTCTTATTTTTTCCTTCTTTATTGCTACTCTTCAGACACTTCCTTCAAGATGAACCATGTGGCAAAAAACACAGGACAAATGTGAGTGCAAGACATTAAATCTCTGCTTCTCATTGTAAGAGCTTATAAAGAGTGTAGGAAATTCAGCCACTCAAATCACTGCCAGGTATGCACAGGAGAGGAATAAAATTGCAAGGACTAGAAGAAATAGTGGGGAGATTTTGACATTTTCTGTCTGATTTCTAGAGAAAACAAGGCTAAAGCCATTGTGCTGTGTAAGTGAATCAAAGCACAAATATGTGTCTCAATTGACTGGCTGTCTCAAAAACCTTTGAATGAGACCCTACCTACTGATCATTGAAACCTGGCCTCACACTTACTAAACATTAAGGAATACACTTCCCCTTACTAATCCACTGGAAACTAGTCTTTATTGTTCGTCTGCTCATGAAAAAAAAGTTAATTTGGAAAGTAATGAAGTTCCAGTGCCATCACATTGATGTGAGTGAGGTCATGCTGGAAGATACACAGAAACCCCATTTAAGTAGAGAATGCTGTGCTTCAGCTAAGTTTAAATTTGCTCCTGATTGTCTTTGAGCTATGAATTCATACCTCAGTGCCATGAAGGACATCTGAAAAAGTCAGGCTGCCAATTACTTCCAAGTGAATAATTTATTCAACAAATTTAGATACTTCCCTTTCATGAAGTGTTCCCTGTGAATACAGAAGAACTCCATTTTAATTCTTTGTGTAAAAAATTCTGCTGCATAATTTCTGAAAATAGTTTCTGATGTGAAAAATCAGAACATTCTTTCAACAGTCCAATAATCACAGTGACCATGTTTATGTCATGATCACCAGGTAACATTCCTCCTGTCTTTGTTGTATCATTTGCTTATTTTATTCCAAGACTGCAAAAAGCATCAATCTTCTCTTGTTTAACTTCATGCATGACTTAATACAATGGAGCTGAGCACTCTACATCTCACTGTAATATGAATAATAATTCAGGGTATGATCTCTTTTGTCAACACACATCAATCTCAGCTATTATACAGCTCCTCTAAGACAGGCAGCAAAGCACCTCATGGTATCCTAATAACATCCATTAGACACAGGAATTCTAAAATACCCATTTATTGCTGTGGAGGAAAGGGCCATGTATAAAATGATTACTTCAGGCATCCATTGTAATGCTTAACAAGAGCAGAATGTTTTCAACCATCTAAGTCAGTGCAGGTCAACAGAGAGGATTAAACACCTCATAAGGGGAGTTCAGAGTCCACTACAGCACTCTCATGTCTCTCCAGTGATGCTTTTGGGGCATTGCATGGCTGTTGGTGAATCATTCCCAGCTGGGATGAGCTTTCAGAACCATTCATTACTCATTAAAAATACTCCTCTCCCTTCCTCCCTGTAAGGTAAGAGAAGGTAAGAGGGGTGAGGTGAGGGGAACAAACAAACTGAAAAACCGTCACAGGAAACCTCATAGTGAATCAGAATAAAGATGGAAATCCAATAGGAAGTTTCATTTTCCTGCCTGCATTCCTGTATATTTCACTATGTTGGAAGGCAGGCTGGGTCAGGGATCATATTTGCAGATGGACTAGATGATCACTGTAGGTCCCTGATTTATGAGTGAAACAGTCTATTCTATTCTATTTTAATCTGTAAAGGCTCACACATTACAGGAGGGGATAAAATGTGGTTTTGAAAGCAAACTCTAAGTAGCCAGTAAGAATTACAGAGCAGGACTCCACAGGAACATCCTCTGAACCATTCCCAGTGTCAGAAGCAAAGTCGCATGACTCGAAGCAAAGTCCCAGTGCCAAGCTGAAAGAAGCTGTGGGGAGAAGGGTAGGGATTTAGGATCTGTAGGAAATTCTGGACAGAATGGAGCAAGCCCAACACCAAAACAGAATCAACCTGCAAGTACCATAGGGTAGTCCTCTCCTTTGTGATGAGACAAAGCAACAGGCACAAAAAAGGTGCAGCTGGAGATCATGAACCTTCAGTTTGAAATGCAACTGAAAACACAATACCTCCCTTTCCTCAACAAGACATATCCCAGAAATTTTAAAAAAATTAGGTAGTAAGCAAAAAACAAATCCAGATCCATCTGAAGACCAGGCAGAAAAACTGACATTCAGACCCAAGTTAAATATGTTTGTGGTTCTTTGCAAATGCTAAAGTGCCTCTTAAGTGTCAATATTGAGTTAAAAGACACTTAGGAAACAAATGTCATCCTGTAACAAGGTGGTGATGTGCTTATTCCCTGAAAGGTCTGCCAAAGCAAACACAAAAAGGGATGATCACAGCAGAAGTGAATTCAGCACTTTCTCTCTGCAGTAAATGTGTTCAACTCAGATCCCACAAGTAGTTAGTAGTATTGATACTTCTGAAACTCCAGTAGTGCCTCTGGAAAGATGTAAAAAATTACTCCTAAAGCACAATCCTTGGGCTTCCCATTGCATAAATATGGGGACCCATAATACATGTCCAAGGCCAGGCACTTTCTTCAAGATATTCCCAAATCAGGTCCTATCTCCAGCTCTCTCAAAGAGTAGAGTGGTAAAATAAAATTATCTCTTGCCAGACAGAACACGTATAATTCTGTTTTCACCAGAAAATACCAGATGAAGGCTCCAGAAAAGAGCAATTAAGGTTTTGTAATTTGCTTTTTAACATGGAATAAACCTCCCCTTTCCTCATTTCCTGCAGAAAGAGTCATTTTGCTAGTTGGTCCTGGCAGCTCCAGTCAGAACCACCTACATTGCTCTGCTCTATCCCACATAATTTCATGAGCCATCAACAAAGTGCTGCTCCTCACTTTGTATTGGCAGAGAAGTGCTAATTACAGCCAGGCAGCCCAAACCTTCTGCTGCCAGGGTGGGGAGAAGAGAGCACAGAGGTTTGGGGATTGCCTCAGAGAAGAGGGGGCAAATGCACCTCTGTCTTCCCTAGAGGAGGATTATTTGCAGTCAGCTCCAGCCCCTAAGGATGTCTTTCCTGCACTCCCTGCAAGGCTGTGGTCCTGCCAAGAGCTGCACACAGAGGTGATGGCTGCAGGAGGCAGATCACAGAGCCTGAAGGCATGGCTGTCCCTGTGCAGGAGCACATTGTGGCTATCCTGTCCCTCCTTGATGAAAAGCAAGTTTGGGAACGATCTGAGCCAGCCTCAGCCCTCCTTCTTCCAAGCTTCCCATCCGTTGTCCCCTCAAGCTCTGCACACAGCTTGGAGGCCACCCAAGGACAGGCAGATTGCATGAGTATGAAACCCAGCTCAAACTGATTTGAAGGGTTTGTTTCCCCAGGTGAACAAGAGCTCTACCACCAGCTAATGCTCTATCAGAGGCATTCGCTACATGAAATGTTGTTATCACTTTGCATATAATAAATATTCAAGGCACATGCCTCTAAGGCACTAGGTTAAGGTGCTTAACATTTGAGTACACATCACTGAAAAAGCAGGTTGGTACTTTGGTACTAACTCATCTCTATTTTTAGTCTTAACACAGCTATAACATCCCCAGAAGCCTGACCATCCTGCTGTGATTAAATATCATACTTGTACAGTGAACTGCTGCCTAGATTTTAGAGCAGGTACATTTATTTTAAACCTCGGATCAGCCCAGTACACCCTTATTTTCATTCTAGGCTATTTAAATAGCAGTGCCATTCTGCTCCTTTTTCATACATAACCATGCAAAGAAATTGCTAATGGTGATTTACATTTTTATTGGAATTAGTGGAAAGACTTACATAAAATTAATTGGGAGTTTTCATTCCTGTCACATCGTTAGAAGTTGTTGGACAATGAGGAAAAGTAAGCTTGAAGTGCTAAAATATAGTGTGAGGGCAAAGATAAGTCTTCTAAAGATTTAAGATCTGAAATATCCAGACATATCAGGGTTTCATTTGAGGGTTTACATTTTGAAACATGCTGTACATCACATTAAGCATCATAACATACAGGACATCTCCAGATACTCATGCCGCACCATATTCGGGCTGCTCCCTAACTGGGCAATCAAAAGTCTCCTATCAACCCTGATCTCTTACATGATGTGGGGTGCTTCAAGCAAGCCAAGGAATTTTGCTGTGAGTCAGTTACTTGGAGAATAAAATTCATTTGTCCAAATACAACTTCCTGAATCACTTTGGGTGCTGCTCCAGAACAGAGCAGCTCCTCAGCCAGTCACATTTGGTACAACACAATTCCTGCCTGCAGCTACAGTCTGTTCATGCTCTCACCTCAGATTTAACCAAACCTGAATTCTAACAAAGACAAAATGCAATGGATTAAGAGGATGCACAGAGTCAGCTGCCACAGTTCCAAGGATTTGCAATAAGCCATTATGCAGTCTGATCCTTTCCATCTCCCTGAAAACAATGGAGTGGTCCAGCCCAAATGACTCCATCTCTTCAGCTTCTGCACCAAATTTGACCTCAACCCATCTCCAAAGTGGCACAAATCCTACAGAGAGGCAGGCTGTGAAAAAAACCAAAACTGTATGAGGTTGTGAGATTCATGGCTATCACATCAGAGATTGTCTATGCAGTAAACTGGAGCTGGTGTTGCTTTCTGCCACCAACAGACTGAAAACTGAGCACACAGCTGGGGTGTATTACTGCAGCTTGTGACAGCCAAAAACTTCTCCTTTTCCCTTCCATCTAGTCCTCCTGTTTGTGCCAGCCAACTTTTATGTCTCATCCATCGAGAAAGAAGTCAGAACCACTCACATGGCTCTGAGTGGGTGCAACAATTTGCTTTGTACAGCTGGCATGATTGCAGGTGAGATGTCTGAACACAGACTCCCTTTATGTATCGGCTATTACTGGTGGTTGCCCCAGGCACTGTCCAACCACAAATATCTCCACCCAGCAGTGTTCCCAGGTGGCCAAGGAGGGCATTCTGGTTTGTATCAGCACCAGTGGGACCAGCAGCACCAGTGATCACCCCCTGGACTTGGAACCGGTGAGGCCACATCTTAAATCCTGAGTTCACTTCTGAGGCCCTCAGCTCAAGACTTTGAGGTGCTGGAGCGTGTCCAAAGAAGGGCAACAGAGCTGGGGAAGGATCCAGAGAGAGTGCTGAGAGTGTTTAGCCTGGAGTAAAAAACGCTCATGGGGGTTGTAAATGCTCTCTACAACCCCCTAAAATGAGGTTGTAGCCAGGTGGGTGTTGGCCTCTTCTCCCAGGTAACAAGTGATGGACCAAGAGGAGCTGAGATCAAGTTGTAACAGGGGCACTATTGCTTGGATATTGGGAAAAAATTCATCCCTGCAAGTGTTGTCAAGCACTGGAAGAGCCTGCCCAGGGAGGTGGCTGAGTGGCCATTCCTGGAGCTATTTAGAAGGTATGCAAATGTGGCACTTATGGACATGGTTTGGTTGCTGGTTTGGTATTGCTGGGTTAGCAGCTGGACTGGATGTTCCTAAAGGTCTTTTCCAACCTAAGATTCTATGACTCTAACTAGGTATTAATGAACACTGGACAAGGCTTTAGGAATACTTTAAGGACCAGACTTTTTTTTTTACAGTACTTCTACCTAATTTCTCTTTGCTTTAAACATTTAAAACACAATGCAGCTCCAGTGCTGGATGGAGGATGGCTTGTGTGATGGGAGTCCTCTGATTTTCTCATTCTGTTGCAGATGTTCAGGTCAAATATATAAGCCAGAATGCTAGGGGCAGTTGGGAGGCCAAAAAAAAATCAAAAAAGGTAATAAAACCCTCTGATTTTTCAGTTGCAAGATACCAATCACAGTAAAATACTGGCCCAGTCATACTGGCTTGGCAGAAGCTCTTCCCCTTGTGTGTCTGCATTACAAGCAAATGGTTGGTAATGATTTGTGTGCATGCAACACTTCTAAGTAATTAAAACAAACCTCTGTCTGCTGCAGAATGCAAATGTGCCAACAAACTAACCCAACCAAGCCAACTTTAGCCAGGCTCAGTAAATTCAATGCAGTGAATATTCCCTTGTAATGGCCAGCTGCTAGGAAGCCAGCTGGACATCCACTTCTTTAAGGACAAGTAACTCTGGCTGAGATAGCCCTGTGCGTTACCTGCTGTAGTTTGAGTGCTTGAAACATGGGGCATGAGTTTTATATTGATTCTATCCATCAGTTATTGCTTGTGAGGGAAATGGAAATAGTAACATGAGTGGACGTAGCAACAGTACCTCATACATCTCTATTCAGTTCCTTCATCTCTAAAATGAGAAGATCCCCAAGTTTTCTTCTCTGAAAAGAAGATTGATATAGGTGAGACATCCCTTGGGATGAAGTTTTGATTTTTAACCTTCTTGGTTAAAATCCACTCTCCAATAAGGGATTGTATCACTTCAGCTGAGACTACACAGAGTTTGTGACAAGATGAGGGGAAGTTTAGAAGGCAATGGTAGAAATTTTATTTGCTGGCTTCTGACACCTGACACAAAGAGACAACCACTGCTGTGAGCATCTGCCTTGGGAGAGGGTAACAGCTGATATCAGTATTTCAGCCTGGAGATATCAGTAGTTCCTCCACTGTAATGGTTTGCATAAGGTCAGCGTGGGAGGTAGGAATATGCAGGTGAAGTGTGTGACCTCTAGAGGAAGTGAAAAGACAAAGAGCAGGCATGTGTCCACTTGTGTGACAGATATTTTCAAAGTAACTTTGAACTGCCTTTTGGTCACAGCTAAGAAAAGAATTCTCCCAGACAAACAACTCCCTACAGAAATTAAATAGAATTCTTTCATCTGCATGGCATGGCAGGAACAATACAACATTTAATGATCTTTGCTAAGAATCACTGTTCCTTTACATAAGAAAGAAACATTTTCCTTTTTTTTTGGTATTTGCTATTGATCTTGCCCCTTGTCTTTTTGCCCAATTTGGCATGCATTTGAAATTGTTCATTCATGTGTCTCACAAGCTTTGATGTCTGTGTGGTTTGGAGGAAATTGCAAATCACTGTTGTAAGTGCACTTTCTGTATTGCAGTAATTGCCTCTAATAGGGTAGGGGGAAAGGGCCTCAATCCACCCCACCAGTCGGGTGCCAGTGCCAGCAGGAGATTCCCAGAGACTGCAGAGGTGAACACAAGGGCCCCTGAGGAGCTGCACAAAGGAATTCCAGCCCCTCCAGCCAGTGAGCTGGCACAGGGAACAAACAAGAGGGGTTAGAGTTGTAGGGCTGGATCCCGCAGGGACATGGTGGGATGGCTCCTGTGACAATGGAGTGTTAGGATGGAAGGATACAGGCTCTTTAGGAGGAAAAGGCAGGGGAGATGAGGAGGCAG
The DNA here is from genome assembly GCA_024865655.1 of Emberiza elegans. NCBI lineage: Eukaryota > Metazoa > Chordata > Aves > Passeriformes > Fringillidae > Emberiza > Emberiza elegans. The sequence goes on along the minus strand of JALJVW010000084.1, from coordinate 6,111,803 downwards.
CGTTGCCCTCTATGCCAATGACCTGCTGGAGTGCATGGAGCTCACCTAGGGATGGATGAGGAGTTAACTGGGAGCCTACAGGTCAGGAGTAAAGGGAAGGCAAGGACCAGTGACATTGTAGTGGGATCTGCCACAGGCCACCCAAACAGATCAAGTAGATGTAGGAGAAGCCTCACGTTCACATGAGCTCCCCATCATGGGGGTCTTCAAACACTCTGGTATCTGTTGGAGGGACAGCACAGCAGGGCACAACCACTGCAGGAGGTTCCTGGAATGCATTGGAGGGGCTGGTGGGGAACCTGAAGCTCAAGGGCAGACCTGGCTGCAGTGACCATGAAATTGTGGCATTCAAGGCCCATAGGGCAGCCTGGAGGGTGAACAAGCTCACTGCCATGGACTTCTGGGGAGAACACTTTGACCTCTTCAGGAATTTGCTTAGTGCAGTACCAGGAAATAATACCCTGGGAGGGAAGAGGAGCCCAAGAGAGCTCATGAGCAGTGAAGGATCACCTTGTCCAAACTTGGGAGCAGCACATCCTGATGAAGAAGTTGGGCAAAAATGCCAGGACACAAGGATGGATCAACAAGGCACTCCTGAACAAACTTAAACACAAACAGGGCACCTGCAGAGGGTGGAAGTGAGTACAGGTAATCTGGAAAGAATACTGGGAAATTTTCAAACAGCCAGGGTTTAGGTTAGAAACTGTAATGCCCTTACAGAAATAATTCTGGCCAGAGATGTTCAGGGCTATAAGAATCACAAAATAATTGTAGAATGGTTTGGATTGGAAAGGACCTTAAAAACCATCCAGTTCCAACCATTCTGCCATAAACAGGGACATCTTCCACTAGACCAAATGCTCAACGCCCCATCCTGCTGGCCTTGAGCACTTCCAGGGATAAGGCATCCTCAGCTTATCTGGGCATCATTTTCCTGTGTCTCACCATGCTCACAGTAGGAATTTTTTCCTAATGCCCAATCTAAACCTATTCTCTTTCAGTTTAAATCCATCACCTCTTGTTTTACCCCTACATGCCCATGTCAGAAGTCCTTTTCCATGCCTCTTGCAGGCACCTTTCAAGTATCCCAGAGAAGTTGGAACTAGATGATCCTTAAGGTCTATTCCAATACCACCCATAATTCTATGAGTACACCAGAGGACAAATTGAAGATTTTTGAAGAATTCAGCACCCAGATTAACATAAGAAACAAGTGTGGATTTATAGTAAATGTGGTAGAGGACAGGTAGTTGGTTCAAAATTTAATTTCTAAAAAATATATATAAGCTTCCATTTCTCCTCAGAGCAAATTCGTTGAAAAATTAGGTAGCAACAGCTTTGTAACTTTAAGAAACATTGACAGAAAATTAGAAAATAATGATTTTCATAAACTTAGATGAAGTGTTCACCTTTCAACTCTTCTAGCACACATCTTTGACAGGACTTCTCTAAGGCACAAACTGTCATTATCAATTCAGTTCGATTGCCAAAGAAATCACTTGCAAATGTAATTTATATGTTGAATAAATATCAAGGTTATTATAAAACTACAGAAATTAGGTTAAACCACTGCCCTCATTCTTCTCTCTGTAGAAGAATTTCTCACATCTCCCTCTATATCTCCCCATTTATTCACACATTTTCCTTTAGATATGGCAAGATTGATTTCAACTACAGCCACTGAAACTACAGCACAGAAAATGTAGGCTTATAAGATTGCCTTTTATGTTCTTGCTATTTTCAACAAAGAAGGACTTAGGAAAAGATAATTCTCTTTGCAAGATAACTCACAGAATCACAGAATGATTGGGGTTGAAAAAGACCTCAGAGATCACCTAGACCAACCCCCTTGTTAAGCAGGTTGACCTAGAGCAGGTTTCACAGGATAAATACCCTGGGTTTATATGCTGCTGTTTTGGTGGGATGAATTGCCCTTTGAAAGTGCTGATTCCTCTGCCTTGTCTACAGGGTGAACATAAAAGACTCTCTTAAGCCATATATCTACCTCCTAAATGGGTAAATTAATTCCAGTCTCTGCCTTTCTCTCTATCCAGGTCCCAGTTCTATGTGCTGCTTGGCTTTTTCCCTCTTCCCTCCACCAATTATCTATCCACTTAGAAACGGATCTCCTGGGTAATCAATTCCAGCTCTCAATCATCACAGGAAATCATGTCATATCACACTAGTCATGCATTTATCAAACTCCCTCTTAAAATTAGTTATGTGATCTGTACCTGCTACTCCAAGAGAGCAGCTGATCTGCATTAATCTCCTTCCTCCAAGGCTGCTGCTAATTCTCTGCCTAACCAAATTTATGATCAATTTATACTCCATTTGTCCTTTGGCTTCTAGCTCTTCCTGGAATTTACCTGCTTGTAGATATTTATAAGCAATAATTACATCCCTTTCTAGCTTTCATTTTGCTAGTCAGAAGAAGGGATGGCTTTTAGACATTTTTTTTTAACATAGTATTTCTATTCTTCCATCCTAGTAACCATATTCTAAATTTAATAACCCTCTTGAATAATTCTTGTGGGACATATAAATTGTATTCCAGGTCAGTTGCAATGGTACTAAAATTTCCCTCTGGGTATGGAGAAATCCCACCTAAAACACCCCAGTGTGTTTTCCCCTGGCAGCCTGGCTCTGGTGGGTCACAATCCTTGTGAGTCAATTGAAGGTGTGAATCTTCTCTCCCTTTTGTTTTCTGGTGAGAAGAATCAGTTTTACAACAGACCTTTAAAACTTCTAAACCTTTCTCCAAATTTCATCCTATGCCAGTTTTTCTAGTCTTCATGAGAAGAAAATCCTTTCATATTTTATCCAATACTTCTCTACCTGGATAATGAACCCAAGCCATTTTGTCATCACTTCTGCTGATGTGATCTTATATTTTTTTAATCTTTGGTGAAAGCAACAGATGCAATGAGCTGTAAGAATTAGCTTTGAATAGGTACAGAAATAATCCTCTTAATGTAATGATTGTCTTTTAATTATAAAGTATAAGCTATAAATTTTAATTATAAACTATAAAAGATCTCAAATTCCATAGCAATAGTTTCTTAGACCTGTTACTTCCTTTAAAAATCTTTACTTCCCCTTCATAGTTTTGTATCCAGACTTCTCAAATATCTCCCTGAGGTTCTCTTCTGGAAAGAATCTGGCCATTGAGACTACCAGGCCATTATCTACTTAATAGAAAAATTCATAGAAATGTTTTTTGCAATATTTTAAGTTATTTATGAACTGAATTTTTAGGAGAAAAACTTTAATGTGGAGCCTATTGCCACTTAGAAGAGGTATCTGGATTTTTTTATGTGCTAAACTAGAGAAAAAAAGTTCATATATATGACATAGGAGCTCTGACCTTGCCAGTGTGTGACAGAGCTCAATTCATTTAGTGGAGCAGAAGGTTTTTGTTGAATTTTTTTTTCTGTTCTGGTGACTGGAATAAGAGAGAATGAATAAATTTGTTGCTAGTCATCCAAAACAAGATTGGATATGTATCTTTCACAGCCAAATAATAAGTATGCTAACCTAGATCCAAAATCTTGCCCTCACACTTCACTCAGTTTCTCCAAAAGACTTTCTGAGCAAAAAGAACTATTTCACTATTCATAATCTTATTATTGCCTCCTTTTATCATCAATCAGTTGTCTCTGAAGTCCACTCATTTTTAATATCTCTTGAACAATTTAAATCTCCACATTTTCTTATTAATTTTAAATTATAAGGATTGAGACAATCCATTCATGACTTTTCTACAGAAGAGTTGATTTACTTTCCTTTGCATTTGGGGCAGAGGCTGCTGAGTTCTTCCCCTCCAAACGAAATCATACAGGTAATCTACTTTTGGTAACAACTTTATTCTAGCATTGTCCCAGCTGGCCTACAGAAAATAAAGTATCACAGAACCACAGGATAATTTGATTTGGGAAGGACCTCTGGAGGTCCCTAATCCAACCCCCTAATCAAAGGTGGTTAAGCTAGACCAGGCTGCTCATATCAAGTTAAGTTTTGAATGACTTCAAGCATCTTTTACCTATAATGGCCATGTCCTGTGAGATGTCCTATTCAGTGAATCTCAAATAAAAGCATAGTAATTAGCTGAACAAACAAAAAATGAAAATAAAAACCAAAGTCCAATGAAAAAACCACATTTGCAGAAATTTAGAGGATGCTGGAACAGAGAAAGCTCAGTCTAGTTGTCTATTTGAATATGATGACTACATAGGTACTTATTACACACATCACGTGTATATGTATATAAAAATTACAAAAGGGAGATAATTGAGTGGTAACATGAGGGAGAAAAAAATTTGAATCACTGCTACTCTGCACCTAAAACAGATTTTGCAAAGTTGATTGAGTTAAAGCAGATATGCCACAGAAAACCTTTCCTAAATATGCATGCACCAGAATCATGAATCTCTCTCCCTTGTGCTGCATTAAGTATGGGATTTTTTATGATCTATCATTTTTTTAAGTCTTCATTTTACCTTTCATTAAACATTACAAAATGTGTCTCATCAGAAAGCATTGCTTTTTATGGCAGCATTTCAAGCTCAGTAACTGAGGAGACTTTATTCTGCATCTGAACATGATTTCCATTTTTCTTTTAATGAACTATTTTTATAGTGCAAGTGCATAAACAAATAAGAAAGTGAGTGGGCAAGGATGCTTAAGGTGCTTTCATAGGAACAAACTTAATTAATATCCAGCTTTCAAGAGAAGCAAATTGAAACCTGTGTAAATATTTTATTTGCAGACATTAAGAAGAAGCTATAAGGCAATTAGCAAGACCTTGGTTCTGGAAAGGTAGTTTGGAGTCTATTACATCAGTTTGAATTCAAGCCTTCCATCAAATGTTTCTTCCATGCAGCTGTTGAGTGGAAGTTCATCAAAGCTTTAGCAGGAAGAGAAACATGGCTATAAGATTCAAATCCAAAGATGAGGTTCAATAGAGTTTTGGCTGATTCTTGAGAATTTTTAGACCACAAAGTCTCTGAGTGATGGACTTGGGACTTGAGTCTTACCCTTGCTCTAGACAGTCATAAAATCACCCAGTTTTACAATGACAGCAACAATGAAAAAAACCCCAAAACCAACCAAACCACCAAAACACTGAAACCCAGCTACAAAAAGCTGCAAAAAAAGCTACAAAATCTGTCAGTTTAAAGCTGATGATCCCACGTGCACCAGTTCAGGATGCAGCAAGGGTGCCTTTTAAGCAAGTGTCTTGTCTTACTCATGTGAGCAGACAGAAAGGAGGGCATCTACAGTTCCTCCCATCACTATGGGAGAAATGACTGAGGTTGAGTTGAGTCTTGATTGCGGCAGAGTTGAGTTCCTCCTGTGGCTCACAAAGACTGCTGGGGCTTTCTCTGCATATCCCAACAGGAGTGTTTGTTAACAGCCTCACAGAGCACATTTGTGTCCTTTAGCACCCAAAGAAGGGCTACAAATATGGTGAGGGGCCTTGAGGGGAAGCCTCATGAGGAGTGGCTGAGCTCAGTGGGTCTGTTCACCCTGGGGATAAGGAGACTGAGGGGAGACCTTGTAGCAGCCAAGAGCTCTCTAGCAAAGACAAGAGAAGGAGCAGCACCAATCACTCCTCTCTGGTGACCACAGATAGGAATCCAAGGAGGCCAATCCTGGCAATGAAGGTTTAGGTTGGATATTAGGGAAAGGTTCTTCCCCCAGAGGGTGGCTGGGCACTGGAACAGACTCCCCAGGAATGTGGTCACAGCACCAAGCCTGACAGAGCTCAAGAATTGTTTGGACAACACTCTCGGGAACATGGTGGGAATGTTGGGGACTTTCCTGTGCAGGATTTGGATGATCCTCATGGCTCCCTTCCAACTCAGAATATTCTAGAACTCTCTGGTTCTATAATTTCTATAATTTCCCATGAAAGTAGTTTGAAAAGGAGACATTTTTCCCTTGTTAGCATCTGATTAAAATGTAATAAATTCCTCTCTCTTAATAGGAAGGGTTTCTTTGAATAACTTTGAGTCCCATTTCTTTCATTATTCTGTGGTGAAGGAGCCTCATTTTTACACATAAGAGCAGTTTTGACTGTTTTGGTCCTTAGCTTTTCTCTCCAAGCTTTGCTCATCATCCAGAACAGTCATTTCACTAAATTATCAGTTTCTGTTATACATAAGCTGCTTCTACTTGGCATCAGAATAACTTTTTTTTCAGCAACTAAAAATTTTAACTGATCAAATGAAAACACTAAGACAATTATTTGAAAAGAATAACCAAAGATGCCAATAAAATCTGGGCTATAGCAATCAAATAATGATGTAAGTTGACTCCCAAGATATGACTGCATTAACTTATATAGGAAGAAAATATTTTCAATATTAATTACTGGTGCTTTTTAACAAACTTGGCAGTAAATCCAGTTTTAACAATAACTAACTGCACAGTCATTAATTCTGGAACTTAAGCCAAATGTAGTCTTCCATACTGAGAACATCTGTGATTGTGTCCTTTGGAATTTGTTCCCTGTGCATCTTATATAAGTGCATCAGAAATATTCCAACTCTCATCCCTTTGTTTTATTTACAGGACATGAGAAAGGAGGCTTGGAAACCTATCAACTGAAGCTGAGAGGGAACAGTGAAGAGGAAAGAATAAATTTTAAAAATAGTTCTGATTAACTTGTTTCACTGAAAAAAAAAAGGAATAGAAAAATAAAGAATAATCTTTGTAGTCTTCATTTCTACGTCAATAAAACAGAAGACACAAACATACAGAATACATTCAGAGAAAAAAGCTGCTAACAAGGATTTGCTAATTGTTGGATACTGAGATTTATTGGAGCAATGAGAGTCTCCAAATTCTCTGCTCCTTGCAGTTGAAAGAGCCACTTCCCAAAATAGTGCTTCTTCCCAAAGCTACCCAAATCCTCTTCCACTTCCAAGAAACCACCCCCAGCTCACAGCTTCCTTGAACACAGCCCAGATCCTTGGTTATGTATGTCAGTACATACTGGTTTATTTGGATATTTTCATTCTGAAAAAGAAGAGCAACCTCTGCTTTCATGCTGGCTTACCTTGCCCTCATCACGCCTGGCTTAATGGTGAAGCAAAAGAATATTTTTAGCTACTGAGGAAATGAACAGTGAAAGAATATGCAGGATTTCCACACTATTCCTTCCTGAGTTAATGCCTAAGTGCTTCTCAGAAGCCTGCATAGATCAAGGTTTTCCACTTACACTTCTGCTTTTATATCTCATATTTACTACAGTATATGTAGTTATTGCCACCAAAAAAAAGTGCAAGACATCAACTTCAAACGTCCCCCTTAAATGGTGCTGAGTGTGTACTTTACTTGCAGAAACCACAAAGTGGAACAAATAAAAAGAGCTGTTGTAAGACTTGCTAAAGAGGTTCAGGTACTTGCCATAATCATTTTGCAGATGGAGATAAGCCTGAAAGAACATTAAAGTTTCACAGCAGAGATGTGATGCGGAGTTGAGCGTGTCAAGAGGTTAAAAACGTTTTGGGGTTTTTTTGCTTATGTTTTTTGAGGCTAGGTTGTGAGATATATAAATCATTCATATTCTATTAAAATAGAGCTCTGATTCACTTCTGGAGGGTTTCAACAGATTACCATACCAAAGCACATTTTCTGTCCAGCTTCCACTCTTCAGCTATGTGTCTTCTGTACTCTGTATCATCCTCTTCAATACAATCTCCACATCATTTTTGAAACCTCAGCACTTCACAACTCTCCTTTTCTGGCACTATAATCTCTTCCTTCTTTTCAAGCAACTGTCAAAACATAATTCTTACCTTCTCAAATCCCTTTCCTGTTTTTTTTGTTGTGGAACTTCTGCACAAACTGCTTTTGATTAAAAAAAAAAAAAGTGAAAGCATTACATAAATGCAGTTCTTTTGATAATTGAGTAAATTTAAATTACTTCAAACAAACATATGTTTGGTATTCCACATTATTACCATTACAAAATTATTTTATCAAAGACATTTGTACAATTTATAAATTAAATTAAAGGACTGAAAGATAACGAAAATTAACAAAAGTCAATTACATCATTATAGGTCTTAAGAAAATTTAAATTTCAAATAATAAACCCCCCCATATTTTAGATAGATTTTGATTGGAATTAATAACTTTGAGAAGGTACCATTTAAAACAAATTCAGAGCATGATGTTGGGAATTGAGGAACCTGGTTCCAGTTCTGGTATTCTGTGAAAGCATCGTTGGGAAAATTTGAATCTGGTCAGGCTAATCTTTACTTTATTGTAAACCTAACATAAGTGAGAGAGACACCCATGTATTTTGTTGCTGTTGGATTTTGTGTCTTCAAGCACATTCACTGGTAAAGATCGTGCATCTCTGTGGTGTCAGGTATTAAAATAATGAAAAATGCTGGTATTGTCCAAGGGCATAATATGAATGCAGAGAGAAATCCAACCACATAAAATCTCTGCCATTATTTATACTGAACACTGAAGTTATTTCTATCTTGGGTCAGGCCTACCTTTTTAAATATTTCACTGCGTACTTTTGACTATGTAAAATATTCATGAATGTATTTCAGAATAATTGAATCTAATTTAGATTGTAACTTAGAGCTCTTCTATTCAACAGGTCTCCCTCTTCTTCTGCTTAGTTGTGAATTAAAGAACTGTTTCCCAATCTGAAAATGTTCCTGAATGTTAAACAGATTGCACTGAAGAAATTCTGCTCATTATTTTCCTATGAATGTGTCTCAGGCATCTGAGCAGGTTGCAAAGAACCAGAGCACGTGAGCTCACACATATGATGAATAGTGATGATTTGAAAGGAACAGTTTGCAAACAGTACACAGATTGAAAAGTTTTCATCAATGGTATTTAGCAAATGGTTATAAATAACACAGATTTTCATGAAAGTCAGGAAACACATCTGAATTAAAATGGGATTTAAACACATGAATCTTTCAGCTGGATTCTCATCTTGAAATGGTTGTACCTTTAATATTGTGAGATCTCTGTGCTCTTTGTGGTGACTAAATGTTACCATTTCATGCCAAAGGGTTAATTTCATTTTGTGTATAATACAGGGAAAGTGAGAGTGATTGTACAATGCAGGATATCCCAACATTCTGGAATTAAACACCTTCTTTTCTAATGGAAAGCACATGGACCTCCTAAATGCCAACAGAACAAAAAAAGAACAAAAGGCAGTATGCATTAAAGGTTTGTGTAGCCTGGATTTTCATAGAATCTTAAAATCATAGAGCCATTAAGGATGGAAAAGATCTCCAGCATCATCAAGCCCAAACCATGGCACTAGGTAACATGTCCAATCATTTTTAGGGTGAACTTCACACCACTTCTCTGGGCAGCTCATTCCAATGCTTGGTAACATTCTCAGTGAAAAAATTCTTCCTGATGCCCAACCTGAACCTCCCCTGGCACAGCCTGAGGACATTTCCTCTGGTCCTGTCACTGGTTGTCTGGAAGAAGAGACCAACCCCCAAATGGCTACAACCTCCTGACAGGGAATTGTAGAGAGTGGACAAGGCTGAGTCTGCAAGCAGTGTCAGGAGCAACCATGATAACACTGCAACAGGCAGCAGCTCTGGGCACACCCAAGTCCCCTTTAATGTTAGGGATTGCTTGAAAGAGACCACTGAGGTTGAAAAACAGATGAGTGAAGGCAAACAGCAGCCTGAGATATCACAGGACATAAGTGGTGATACCTCTTTCGTGTTAAATTTTGCTGTGCTCTCCCAGGCCCAATGCTGAGGAGGCAGGATCAGGCCAGTGTGCCAACTCCAGCATCACGGACATCCAGGAAGCAATTAGGCACTGTGGAAAAGCTGCAACAAACAGCTGGTTTCAGCAGTTTTCCAACTTGACTTTCCTTTCAAGGTGAAAGCAACAAGCTGGGCTCTGTCAGAACTGACTTCAGTTTGGTTTCACAACCATGTGGGGACTGATGTTCCAACAGTAATGCTAGCAGTAAAACTGGCAAAACATTCAAGGGCTTCTAACATCACAGTTTGCATCTAGAGCCCAAATTAATTCTTACCAAAAAGCTAATCAGAAAGTACTCTGACTTTTTATTAGTCTTGGATAATATCAAAACAGATTATAAATGTATACTGTCAGTTGAGCAGACCTCAGATGGATGCACTTGACCCCTTTAACCAAACAAGGTAGTTTGGTACAGGCTCCAAAGGAGGTAATGCCTGACCAAAAACCGGGCAAATAACTCCAAGAATCCCACAAAAGAACAGAGACACCCAGAGAGCATTGATGTATATGAGCTTGGACACTGATCCTGAGGTTAACTCGTGAACAGCAGGTGCACCCCTCATTTATCAAGGAACAAAGACAGGTGTGAGTACAAGGAGTCTCATGGAGAACTTTCCATTGGACACAGTTTGAGTACAACCCAGGCACTTTATTCCATAAATATGACAGCCTTCGCAAAGGCAGCAAACCAGCCCAAGAAAAGCTCAGAATTTTGAACAATGGATGGAATTTGCCTAAGGCAACAGGAGTCAGTGTCAAAGCTGGCACAAAAGCACATCTGTGGAAAAAATGTTTAGAACTTCTTTCGACAGAAATTTGCCATAGAAATTGTCAGAGAACTCAACAGGAAACTTTGAATGGATTACTTCGTCTTCAGACTGGGACACAAATGGTACAACAACGTTGCCATAAGGTTGCCTTAATTCATTCCATAGAACTTGTTGTGGTTGTTTCTCTGCACATGTGAGTATGTTTATTTGCCTCATGCTTTTTTATATCACTGTTGGTCTCATGTTCTTGAGGCTTTAAATCATTATTTATGAGACATTTTTCAATTTAAAATTAAAATTTACAGAACAAATTAAACACTGGATGAATACCTCCTGCTTCAGAAGGACCTTCAATAGATACATACATATGTGTGCATTTCCAGGTGGTAGGAATTAACCTGGCCTCTGCTAAACTGCTTAATTTAAAATGCATAAAACATTCCAGAAGCTCAGGAGAGAGCAATGTAATGAATGTGGTGTTATATGCTCAGTTTCATTCTTCATCAATATTTATTTGCTCTCTCTACCCTGCCTTCTCTGACTAAAAAAACTTGTAAAAATCTTTCCATTTCAAAGATGAATTTGAACCAATCTCCCATCTCAAATGAGAATCTCTTTCCTGCATCTGCTTTCATGTCTCTGTCCTTCATTGCATAGAGGAAAGCAAGTGGAGTGTCTGTTGGAGACATTCTAGTAAAATCAATTTAGCTCACACAGAGTGACTGCAATAAAATAATTTGTTTGTGGAGTCAAAGGATCCATGAGGAATTGTTTGTCTAATTTTCCCACCACGTGTGTATCTGACCTTCTCCCTCTGAATTTGCACTCTTCATACCACAATCATTTCTTGTGTGCATGAAAGCTTCTGATCTTTAACACCTGTGACATGCCTGGTCCTGTTTTCTCCTCTCCTCACTTGCTTGAGGCCCAATAACCTCCACCACTATGTTTATATGTTTCTCATCCTTCAAGCTGAGAAGGTTGCATTGATAGGACTGCAATCAGATTTTACAACTGGAGATACTGTTTCATGCCCTGTCTGTGCATTTATGATGATTCCCATATCCCTAAAACCTGAATGGCAACAACTCTTATTTTTTCACATCATTGCCACACATTTTGGGGTCCACAGTGAAGTTCTTTCTGTGATAGTTTTGCACCAAGTTAGAAGAGCTGTTCTTATATGCCTGTCCTGTATGGATGATGGTATCTGGGGACTGAACCTCCAATTGCTTTCTCCACCAAGGTTTGCACAAGGCCTGATGTCTGCCAGCCTTGACTTTCATGCCTAAGCCCCACCCGTGGGTTTGGGCTTTATGATTCCCATGGGCTGAGTCCAGGCTTCAGATACATCAAGCTTTTAAAAATCACTAAGAAAAGAAGTTTAAGTGAGACCAAGACCACCTAAATCAGACCAGTGCCTCTGCAGACATTTTGAGAGGATGATGTCTCTTGTTTCTTAGCCAGTGGCTGGGGATGTCCTTAACACCCAGATTTTCCCTCTTCTGGGAGCACATCAGGAACTTCCTAAACTGAGAAACTTGGAGCATAAAGTCATGCTTCAAAGAGGACACTCATTCAAAGAGATATGAGATTTTTCCAAGCAACAATTAAACAACCCTTTCAGTCCATAATGAGACACTTCCCTCATACTCTGCTTATATTATACTCCTTTCTTTTTACTGTTTATAGTTTCAGGATTGCAAAAAAATCTCTCTTGCCCTGGAAAAGACTTCCATGGTAGAGTGAAATCTCAGACAGAAAACAATTTTCAGACATCTCTCCATTCAAGTGTTCCATAGCATTAAGAAAAAAGTGGAATGTTAACATTTGTCACCATTATCAGAGCATTTATAGATTGGCCTTTCTCATAAGACTCACTAATGGTTACAGCCACCTTGTAATGAAGGTGTCAGCTCTTCCACTATGGAGAGCAGCCATAAACCCCTTTGAAGGCCTCTTGCTGGATGAGGAAGGACAGATTGACAGACCTTCACTCCAGGTAAGCTCAGGTTTATAAAAGGAGAGGTCACCCAGAGTCCTCCAAGGGATGAATTGAAATTAAAGTTCTGGGATGCTGTCACTCAGAATTAACCAAATTGTCTCAAGCAAAATCACACCATGAAGTGTATCATGGAGGTGAAAACAGAGACAATTCAACATAGAAATAAACTGCAGAATTTTTCCTTGTTTCATAGGTTTTGGTTTCAAGTTTTCCATCTTCTGTCCATTTTCAGAAGCTCAACAGAAAAAAGCTTCACAAAAAAGGGCATAATTCTGTCTCTAAAAGATAAGGGTTTTTCCACTGTTAAAATATTAAATAGTTAACTGATGACTTTAAAAAAAAAGACTAATTTCTCCTATAGTAGCTGTTGTACAGTAATCCCTGGAAAAAGTTTGAAGTACATCAAGAAAAAAAATGAAAGAAAGGAAATTGAAAATATATTGAATGAAAAAATCAAATTACTTTTCTTCTAGGAAAACTCTCCTTTACTCCTCTCACAGGCACAGCAATGCTTCAAAGAGAAGCCTATTGTATAATGAGTCACTTGCCAGCACCAGCAATCTCTCTCAAAGCAGGAAAAAAATCAATCCTCTCTGGGATTTTAGGTCAAGAAATTTCTACTTTTCTTTTTAAACATTCCTAGGATTTCTTTGCAAACAAAGGAATGAAGGGGGAAAGAAAGTAAAAGAGGAGACAGGCAAACTCTTGTCTGATGCTCAGGGGCAGACTATCAGACTCAGCTCAGGCTGAAACCTCCCTTCCAGGCCTTGGAGAGGGTGCTGGCACCAGCCTGTTTGGTTCTGGGTGCCTTCCCAAGCATATTCTGCCAGTTTTGCCCTTGAACTGGATTGCTTCCAAAGCCAGGTGAGACGGAGCCTGGAGACTGTCAGACACCTGTGAGCTGGAGCCCTTTTTCATGGGCTTCCCTTCCAGCTACTAAGGCTGGTTACATTCAGCTGCATTAACTCCTCTGTCTTGTTTGTTTCTTGATTATATCCAGAGTTCTTGGGTAATGTTCTACAATTTCAAGAAGGTGGGAAAAAGGAAAAATCTTCTTTTCTCCCATCTAGGGCTCACTAATCTTCAGGCAATATTTAAAATCTCAAGAATGCTAATTTTGACTGAGTTTCTCACATGGGATTTGAAGGTTACAGCAACACCTTTCTCTATCCATGGTGTCTCTCCAAGCACCCCAAAAAAGAACAATCACCTCAGGTATTGACACTGGGAGGATTATATAGCAGCAAAAGTTCTCACAGGAACTGAAACAGCTGCTACTCCTTTCCTTGCAAATCTGCAGCTGCAGGAGATGTTTAAAAACATCCTTCCTGATCAGAGCTGCTCTTGCAAGCTGGTGCTATCCAAACTGGTTTTCCCAAACTAGAGTACAGGAACCTCACTCAGATCCTGCCTGTGTACATCACCATCACTTTACATGTGGAGAAGAGAGGCCCAACAGGTCTGAGGGAGGGACAGCTCCCCCATTTCCTCTCCCTGCTTCAGGTGCACTAAACCTGCACTGCCCCACTGCCCTCTACCACCGTGGGATCAGTCTCCATAACCTGCCCTGACATTTTTTTCCCCAGGAAAATATCACTGGTCGTATTCCTCAACAGGAATTTCAGTGGTGCATGAACTAGTCCCAGATGTTATTTTTATGACATAGAAGTTGTGTGGTTGGAGGAAGAACAAAAAATTCTGAGCCATTGAGAAGACAATTTTCACTTCCAAAGATGAAGCCTAGTGAGCAAACTGCAGTCACCAACAGGACAGCTTTTCCTCCAGATTTCTGAAAAGAGATGAGTATGACATACTGGAGTCTGCAGCTCCCTTCACAGCACTGTAAAACAAGCAATTTATTCTCTAACATCCTCTAACTTTAATTCCTTTAATAACCAAATTGCCAACAAAATTAAGTATGACAAGTCCATTTCCAATCCCTTTAATGATCCTCCTGTTTTGCCATCCACAGTTGCCTGCCTTTATCACTTTCTCTCTTGAGCCTTGGCTCTGACACCTACAAGCCTCAAAGGCTTTATTTATGTTAATTATCAAGGAAGTTTCCTTCTAAGTGAATAGCTGGATTATCTAACTCTTGATTTAATGGCAGAGTCAGCTTTATACACTGTGATTTACTGTAAAAAAATATGATCCAAGAGAAAACTGGTCTTCTGAAGTGCATGAGCTGACAGCAGTGCCACTCTGAGCTGGGTTTTTCAGTGCTGGCTGATGTCACACACTTGAAGCAGGTACTGCAGCTTTGCAGCCACCCATTACCTTTTTCCATTTTCTCTGCAGTCCCAGCTCTCTTGGTGGCATTACTCATTTTTTTATCCTGCAGGGATGCAGCTTGCCCCAGGGGCACGATGCAAAATGCAGCTGATGTAGTTGTGTTTGGAACAAAGCAGAAAGAGAAAGGAGCTTGACAAAATCACTTTAAATTTTATTGAGGGACATATTACAGATTTAGCCAAGCTTGCCCTGCTCATGGCCCTGGGGGTTTCCTGCATGCTATTTGCATGTGCTTCAGAGTACAGGCTAGAGGTAGAGGGAGGATCTGAAGAGTCAAAGGGGAGGCTCAGAAGTAGGTTAGAAGCTGAAGGCACATATAAAGGTCTCGACAAAGACTCTACATGCACAAATCCAGACACTGTAATTAAGCCAGCACGCAGTTACTCATCCATTAGTCATTCACTGGCTTCTCCAAATATATCATTGCTGAAAGTCCCTCCATTCCCCTTGAACAGGAAACTGTGCACTACTGATGCTCAAGGTTTTTCTGCTGCCTTCTACAACTCAGCCATACTAAACAGCTCAGCCCTATTTCTTAGGCAGGCCAGTGAAGGTAGAGGTGGTTATTTGTTTGGACCCATTTTTAAGACATGAGACCCATTTACTCTCTGTTGTATGTACAACCCTGACATTTCCTTCTCATCCCTCCATGTCCCTCACACAGCCAGCTGGCCCTGAACAGCCCACTGAGTCATCTGTGGAAACATCAATTAACACCAACACCTGGAAGTTTTTAAAATGTTAAGAGCATTTTGAAGGTTGATGTGCATGACGGCTTGTGTGCTCATCTTCCTCAACTTCCACCCCAGGACCAAAAACATTTTGATGAATTTTCAACATTAAGACAATGGTAGTCAGGTTCTCTGGTAATGAACATTGGTCAGATGTCCACTACATTAATTCAACTCTGCTTTCCATGGTGCTGTTACAGACAGTGTCATTGCTTCTCTTTCCCTTGCTCCACTTGTATTCCAACAGATAAATCTGGGAATTTTTCTGAGGGAGAAGTCATTGGTGCACAGGAACAATGGAGGCCACAGTAAGTGCTAACCAGAAAAGGGAGGCTGCAAGAATGCAGGATGTCTCCAGGAAATTTCAGGACACATCTGCAATGCCTGTTGGGAATGGGTAGAAAAGTTAAAATATCAGAAATATGGTCACCATGAACATTTCTTGCTTAACTAACAGATAACATTGACTTCATTCATAACACCACCAAGCAACAGCAGATTCCAGCTTCTCCTAGTGGTACCTCTCAGCACAAGCTGTGCTTTTCTGAGCCTCTCACAGAGAGGTCATTGCCAGTGGACAGAAAATGGGCATTAGTGATTCTGAACATTTTACCAGCCTCTCACAGAAGTGCTGCATAAGTCAAACAATGACCTGTTTAACTGTGCTGTGCCCCCTGCATGAGAACAGCACCAACAAACTGGAACATCAGTGCTTGGAATAACAGAATAACTTTTTAATGATTTATGATTCGAGCTAGGAAACTTGCTAGCCAGATGGATCTGCAACTGAGCAAACCAAGGCTGACCTGAGGCTACAGAACCTGTGTCAGCACACTGCAGAGGTTTTGCTGGAGACTGATTGTACTATTTCATTGCAACAAAATCATCTGGTAAATTCTTAAGATCTTTTTTTTTTTTTTAAACTATAATCATTTAATCCAGACATACTCTGTTCACTTTCTTATCTGGGGCTGATATATCAGCTTTTGGAGTTCAAGACTTCTAATAACTTGCTGCAAGATATTAAGCTTTATTAAGTATTGTTTTGCTTTTGAGAACAGCAGGCAACATTTGCAAAACTATGGGAGAGAGGTAGCAGACTAAAAATACCAATCATAGAATCACAGAGTCTTAGAATACATTGGAAAAAAAACTTCAGGAAGATTTAGTCCAACCATTATCCCAGCTCTGCCAATCCCACCACTAAACCACATCCCTGGGAGCCACCCCTACACATCTTTTAAACACCTCCAGGAATGGTGACTGGCCAGCTGCTTCCAGTGGTTGACAACCCTTTCAGGGAAGGAGTTTTTTCTAATATCTAAACCTCTCCTGGCACAACTTGAGGCCAAGTCCTCTTGTCCTTGAATGTGTGGGCTAAAGGGCTCATATCCTTCCTCACTAGTGAGTTTGCCTGATAAATATAATTCTTTTATTTCTTAGGGCATCCTTGATGAATTTTATTTCATCATTACTCTATTTACCCTTACTCTGCTTATAAATGGTACCATTTCATGTCTAAGTAATGAAAATTTCAGATGAAAAAGTGTCAAATGGCAAATCCAATACAACTGTCTGACTTTCTGGGCAAAGACCCTGCTTTACTCACAAATCCCATTCTACTTTCCTGAATCTAAATGAAAACCCTTTAAATTACTATTCCCAAGCATTGGCTATTATAAGACCATGCTTTTAGGTAAACTGAGATTCACTGGAAAACTGGCAATCATTTTTCTGTCAGATTCAGGGTGTGGGATCCCAGATATTCCTGTCTGGTAAACACTGGACCATGGTGGGTGTTCACATCTTCTTTGCTAGGCACAGGCTAAGCTGTTTGGTTTCTGGTGGATTGCAACACATCACCAAAATTTTAAGAACTTCAGCACTTTCTCTTACTTCATATATCCAATTTTCATTGTGTAAACCTCTCCTACCATAAAGTCCTCACCAAGCAGAATTTTCTCCTTCTTTCTTTCCATTCCCTAATGTCCATCTAGGCTGCCCTTATCAAGGTCAACTTTAATTAGTGACTGAAGATGGAGTACTTTCACTAATCATCTAGAAAAGGGAGCAAACATCATATTAATGCAGTGGATTGTTGATACTAGGTTGGAAGAGGTCACACCCAAGGGAGAAGGAGAATTAATGCTAAGGAGAACAAAGAAATCATTTGTCTTCAGGAAAAATATCCATTTTTAACTCTTCTCCAGCCTTTTCTATCTACTTTATTTCATAGACCTATCAATTTTATTTCTTAGGTTTATTTTTTAAATCAAAAAGTCTTGTTAGGCATAGGTCATGCTTTACTTTTTATCCTGAAATACAATATTTATAATCCTAAAATCTATTTAGGGTCCATTATGAGTTTTTTTGAGAACAGTAAAGCCACTGGCATGGTACTTCATGTAACCAAGTAACCTCTCTTGAAGGGAGGTTAAAATGCAAATTAGTCTCATTTTACCCCATCTTTTATGCAGATGCAAGGACAGATCAGGCCCATATGGAAAAATGGATTCAAACCGTAATGGCAAGACAAGTTGAAAGCAAAGCTTTCAGGGCCCATCTTGGTTTCCTTTATAGAGAACTCATTAACAATATTTTAAACCAGATGTAACATTTTATCACACCTGTTTGCAGCTTTTCACAAAGACCTTGTAGAGAAGATGCAAACTGGAGAACAAAGAAGAATTGAGTCTTGCATATTTCACATATCACCTGCCAATTCAACCAGTGTCCCCCTGGAATAAAAAACTGCATGGAAAATACTGCTGCTGCTACATTTATTCCTGCCTGTATTGCAATTTCAGCACCCAATTTCTGTGCAGACTATCATAACTATTTATATTGTATCAAAGCAAAGAGAAACAAATAAATTACCTCTTTAGTCTTCAAAAGAGGGCATCTTTGGAGACCTTCTCGACAACAAAGCACAGAGGAGGGTGAAAGGAGTGTCTTACACATGTAAATGAATGTGCAAGAACAGGTCAGGGTTTTTTTTAATGGTCTGCTTTCTACAGTTACTCTTCAATAATGTTTTCCAGGTCTCAGTTGTGAGTCAATGGGTAAACACAAAGGGATCATATCAGGGTACAAGTGAGACAAAAGGGAAACATTACAAGATAACTAATTGCTTGGTGGGTAGGAAATTCACTGTAAATGTGTATGAAGCTGCAATTTATTGCTGTAGCCAAGCTGATATTCTGAAGATGCATCTTTTTCACACATTCCTTTGAGAGAAATTTATAAAAGACTGGTTTTCAAAAGGCAAGAGAAAAGAAAGCCATGAGATCCTTGACACGTTGTGACTCAGGGGTTTTATTTTGCAGCCAGGCCTTCATTTTCCTTCTGCCCTTCCCACAGCACAGCACATGCACTTCAATGGGCTCTCAGGGACTAGAGGGGAACAGATATGATAACAACTACTAAATTTCAGCTTTATATTAATAAGATTAGAGATAAGCGGGTTTGCCATTTGTCCATTCAAAAGACTCCTCTTCATGTTAAAAGTAGACTATCTCCGTATTACACTGCTAATTATTTCCCAGATCCATCAAATAAATACAACAACCTTATGACTGAGGCTGTCCCACTTTTTCTCCCTGTCCATCCCTGCTTGGTGTAGTTGGAATTGCTTTCTGGAAGCAACATTCCCTAAACATTTCAGAGGAGCCCCAATATTTCCATGGCACCTTCAGAGATCTCCCCTTTTATGCTTAGACTTGAGCTTAGACTTCCCAGCAGCTCCTCCTGGGAATATTTCCATGTATCTTACTTCAGTAGATACACTCTTGTGATGGATTGAAAGATCTTTTCCTTGATCACAGGTTCTCCTTGTTTATCCAGTTTTCTGCTCAATGCAATGACTGGGGTGTGCTCTATCAGAGTCACTCTAGTGAGGTTCCTAAAGAATTGTTGGCCCCTGCAGCACTCCCAGCTGGAGGGAAGTTTGGTTTGCAATGAAAGACAATTAGTGAAGAGAGTTCCACCCGGCTTTACCGCAGGTGATTGGGTAAAGAAAACAAAAATGCCACGGCAAAATTGGTTACTTATTTGTGTTTTACCTTTTCATCGCATTAAACTCACGGAGGGGATGTAGATCTTCATAATATTGACACAAAAATGAATTGGTAATTAGTCAACATCCCCCAGCAGAGTGGCTCATGAGCTGTCTCAGAGAGGAACTGGGCAGACACAACCTGTTCCACCACAAACTACTTAGACAGCAATACAGCTGAAATCCCTGAGATGCAGCAGCCCTGAGGGTTTTTTTCAGAATAATACCCCAAAAATCTGTTGAGAGGACTTTCTTTCAATGCACAATTCCTAAACAAACACTCCTTTCCACAGCATTCTTCTCAACTGTGAGAAGTTTGGAATAAGCATTTCTGTATTTCCATTTTGTTGGGTTTTTTTTTCCTGTTTGTGTTGGGTTTTTTATTCCCATATGTCTTTGAAATGTCTTGGAGCCTATGCTTATTCAATATATACTTTTAGCTGATGCCAGAAATGATATATCAGAGCATTCTGGAGGAAGTCCATGACCATGTGGGATCCTAATAACGACCTGAAAATGTGAAGGCCAAGACTGACATGTGGCTCCAGAGGCATAAAGGAACTTTGTAATGTTCTTCCTGCCTTTTTAAATACATTTTATAAGGTATAATATATTTAGCATTTGTAGCTAAAGGAGGCCTAGACATGATTATTTTGAGCCAGATAGACAGAACCATCCTGCCTGCAGTGTATCAGCTTTTACTGGAGTGAAAACCAGAAAGGAACGTGTATCACAAGCTCACATGGGACAATATGAACATCTAATATCAAGCTTGGAAGATTCATCTCAGGCTTCACCTGATTTATGAGGAATTTCAATAGATACTTTTATGGCCTTCTACTTTTATTAGATACTTTTACTCATAGAAACTTTGAAAACCCCTGTGCTTGAAGATGACAGTTTTCCAAATTACTTGTTTTTGAGAATTTTCAGATACAATCAAGTCCTTAAAGCAAGACCTAGTACTGTGTGAACTTTTCATTTGATACTGTTGTCACTGCAGTTTAAAATTATAAACTCAGTGTAAATTAAAATAGCATCCTCTATTTGCTAACTGGCACAGGATAAAAGCCAAACAGTTTCCAGCATGAGTCTTCAGAGATTCTATTTTTTTTTTTGGTACTAAAAACCTTTATTTGTCTTTAATTATTTTTTATTTTCATTGGCAAGATTAAATACAAGTTTTGATATGTAACTGGGCAGTGCAGAGACCAAACATGTCTTGCTTTCCTGACATAAAATAAGTTTGTGTTTCATTTCATGTTTGCTCTGTTTAAAAAGCACAACCTGGCAACTGAGGCACAGCCTTGGATGCTTTTTGGCAACCAGACCTCCAGAACAGGCACCTGCACTTACCATGGTCCAGATGGCAAAAAATGGGTGTCAGTATTTCCTATTCTATCATCCTCACCTGTTTCAAACCCTAATGAAGGACTGATTTACACAGACGTAGGAGAATATTACCCCCACTTACTGCTCTCATTTGCTTGTATCTCTTCTCCTTTAGAAATCCTTGGATGTTCTACTGACAGAAGAAAACTGCTTAGAATCAACATATGCCAAAATGATAGAGAAGCAGAGTCCAGATACACAAATTATCTTTTTATTTTTAATTGGATCATGAATTGTGATAAATCTTAAACAGAATTCCTATGTGGAATCATAGAATCACAGAATGATTTGGGTTAAAAGGGACCTTAAAGGTCATCCCATTCCAACCCCCTGCCATGGGCAGGGACATCTTCCACCAAACCAGGTTGTTCCAAGCCCCATCCAACCTGGCCTTGGACACTTCCAGAGATGGGGCATCCACAGCTTTTCTGGGCAACCTGTGCCAGGGCCTCACCACCCTCACAGGGAAGAATTTTGTCCTAATATCCAATCTAAACCTACTCTCAGTTTAAACCCATTTCCCTTAGTCCTGTCACTCCATGCCCTTGTCAAAAGTCCCTCTCCACCCTTCAGGGGGGTCTCACCAGGGCAGAGCAGGGGCAGAATCCCCTCCCTCACCTGCTGCCCACCTCTGGAGCTTCGGATGCAGCCCAGGACATGGCTGGATTTCTGGGCTGCAAGAGCTGGCTTACTTTGCTGAGTGTGACCTCAGTCTTGAAAGTGATGTATTTGGAGCATTTAAAAGAACTTTCTGAGTTCTTTACCCTCTCACAGAACCAATTCCAGACCTTTAAGCTACAGGACATAGGGCTTCTTGTTTTAATATTCCCATTTTTTGGCATCCCAATGGCTCTCTTCTACGCTTCCTTCACTCAAGAGGGGATGTATTCAACAGAAACGTTCTTGTGTGTAGAAATCACTTAATTATAGTTCCCAGTATTTAGCCAATTATAAAAACTTAACTGTCCTTTCTAGGCTGAAAAATTGAGAATGAAGAAGTTTGTGAATACCTGGTAAAATTCATAGTTGTGGCTGCTTTGGGGAGTCACAGTACTTTAATTCCAATATTGGAATATGTGTTGTGCCTAATATTTCAAATATTCCTCTTCTCCAGCTGATTTCTAATCTCTCACCTGTAATAATGGGTAGGAATTGAACATGTTCAAGGATAATGAGATCTTTGATCATGCAGACAAATGTTATAAACTAAAGTCCATAGTTAGACAACCAAGCTAGGCTGAGATCCACAATTCAAGCACAGAAAGATTGGGATAACAATTGCAGAGGATTCTAAAGCACTTAGAGTAAAATCACAGTGACCTGGAAACTGCACCACCTACTTCTCACAGGGATAAATTCAGGGAGGTCCACAGGTGTGTACTCCACCACAGGTCAGGCCACCTGAATGTAATGGTTCCTTTGGATATTTTTATCCTGGACTCTGTGAGCCTGCAGTTGATCCTGTTCCTCATGATAAGGTATAAATTCAGAAGTTTAGCTCCTTGTGCACTACAGTGTGTGATTAAATCAGAAATGCCACTTATGCTGCCTGCAGGGGTGGTACTGGAAAGGGAGAAAACTCAGCATGTGAGATTAGAAGCATGGTAAAAGAAAGAGGAGATGTTCTCCACTACCAGGAAAATCAATAATTGGAATTTACTCTGAATCCTTCATTGGTTTCTACATAACTTAAATCACTTTTTAAGAGCACAAATGTGAATGGGGAAAAATTAAGTTAGGACTCCTCTGGAAAGTGTCATGTTGTTCTGTTCCCCTGCCCTGGTAAATGGATCTGATTCCATTTTGCACTTGTATATTTGAAATCCCTTTCTATCCTGAAGGATGAGGCCAATCTGAATTACTACTTAACAGAATTGCTACAAAAATGGCATGAATTTCTCTTCCACTGAGTATGAGAGACTGAAAAACTGAGCTGCCACTTTTAGGAAGGATGTTACTTTATTTGAAATATAAGTGATTATAATTGGTTAAACTGTGATTTTATTACTTCTTTATAACAACCCTCTGCAGTGCTAAAATTCCTTTTTTCATCCAGTCTAATGAATCCGTTGGAAGAGGAACTCCTAGGACACAGACTCATACAATTAATAACTCTGATATACCATGTTTGGAGGAACTTCTCATTTGTGCTCTTCTCCAGGCATTTCTAGGCAGTTCTTACCAACATGGTCCCATAAAGGACACAAAAATTCAAGTTGAAGGAAGTGTCACCTTCACCCCAGGTACTCAATCTCTCCAAATAAAAATAATTCTATCATAACAATGCCAAAGAGGTTTCCACTATCAGACTGAAATCCCTTCAGGAAGGAGAAATACATATTTTCCCTAACAATTGTTTTGAAAGCACCATGGATGGAACATCCCTAAACAATGTACACTGCTCTCCTTTCCAACAGTGAAAAGATGAGCACCAAGCAATATCTAGCACATTGTGCGCTGTGCCTGACAGTTTTAAGGTCATCTAGAGATAGTGACTAATTAGAAGCTCACCTATTAGTCCTCTTTAACTCTGTTTTTCAGCAAGTGCAAAGTCATTTACAGTGAGGAATAAAAGAAATCTCATTAGTGACAACCAAAGCAGGACAAGTGACCTATCCTTGGCCTTTTGTCCTTGTAAGCATAGGTGCCCCAAACAGCTTCCAACTGTTTTCAAAATATTTGTGAGCAAGTAACTGTTCCAGAGTCTATTTTTGAAATCTTTGGCTCCATGAAAAAATTAGCTACATCCTGATTTCAGTGCCTTGGTAGCTGAGGCCAATGGTGTGTTATGAAATGAAGGTTATTGTCAGTTTTGGGGAACTTCCAGATGATAATCTCTCCAGCCAGTAAGGGGTATCAACAAGTTCCTTTCCAAACAGCATATTTTATGCTCTTTGGTTTCTGAATAGTTATAAAAGGCAGGAAGGAATTTTGTAGAATAAGAAAGATAACTCTGTAAAATATTACTAGGTAGCTGATATGCAAATTATTAATATAAAAATTACAGTAATAAGCATGTAAATCCTTTCAACTAGGGTATGAATTATTGTCAGAGAGTAGGACAGCATTACAGAAAACTTCCCATCATCAAAAAGAAGCTATTATAGGTAAAACAATTTAGAATATTGGTTTGGAATTACATTAAATTATACTGAAATCTTTAGATCACTTTCCTTTTACATTAAATTTATTTCTCACACATTCCAATATGTAATTTTTGAAAGTACAGCTTTTCAGAAAAGAAGGTATTGCAAACTGAACAGGACTAAAATTTAAAAGGCACAATATGTGCAGATATTTCATTTTAACTGGTGGCAGCTGTTTCACAAAGTGAAAGAGGCTGATCAAGCCTGTAATGGAAATAAAACAGTCATGAAATGCACCTCAATGCCATGGCAGGAAGAGGAACAAAGCAAGAGACTCTGAGTAGGATGAGCCTCAAGTGGTCGCTGTTGTAAACACAGATTTAACCACGCTGTATGAAATGGGGAGCTACTCACTCCTCTCACCAAGGCAAGAATCGAGTGAACCAAAAGTGTTTCAGTTTACAGAATTTATCAGGGTCCCCATCGTGCCAGCCGGCATTAATCAGTCTATTTTTTTAGGACATTAACCTGCAGTTTCTGCTTTATTCATGACTTGTTCCAGGGATCAGGAAGGACCTGGCATGAGCAAACCAAGGGAAATCTGTTCCTTCCACCAAGAGGCAGCGCCTGAAGGGCACTAAGTAACCTTCCTTTTTCCATTTCCTCTGACTCCAATGTGCAAAACAAAGTTAACAAAGCTCCAGGTCAGAAGCCAGTCTGAAGTTTTCCTACACAACATAGAGTACAGATTAAACCTAAAAGTTTAGGTAGGACCAGAACTGAAGACACTTGTAGCTTTTGTGTGGACCTGGATTCTGTTTCGTTCAAGCCCTAACTGAAACATTAATCACAGTTCATTAAATGTCTTCGAACTGATATTTGTCAAACATTCCAGTTCCCTGAATTTTCCACGTGTCTTTGTTTAAAAATTTAAATTTCTTTTTTGACTGGTTGCCACAGAGGAAGATAAATGATTAGCCCTTGAGAAGGATCCCATGGTACACTGCATGCTGGGACTTTCACAGCAAGTTTCTGCTCCAGGGATCATGGCAGACACAGTGAGCTGTAGTTATTGATGGCACATCTCTGCCTCCCCTTATGTGTTCCCTCTACAGAGTTATCGACAGATATTTGGCATTCTCCATCCCCCAGCCTCCTTGTTCTGTGCCAACAGAAAGGGCTTTCCACCCCCACAAAGATGATTGTCATGCTTGGCACCTGCTCCACACTGCCATGAACCAACCAGATTTACTCATTTTGAAATCTAATTAAATCTCTTACTGCCTTATTGGATGAATCATTTCATTTTTTAGTGACTTGTCCTAAGTTTCTTGCAGATCCTTCTAATCCAGAGAGAAAAATAAACCAACAAACAAAAAAGCATAGAAACCAAAGTACTGGCACTGAAGTTTTGGGCTCAATTTGAGCATGTGTCTTGTAGTCTGACCTTGGGAACATTTTAAGAAGTCTGCCATTCCCTCAAGCTTGATCCTTGATCCAACGGTGAAGGTGATCCCAAATCCCTTTTCCATGACATTAAACGTATGACTTAAAAATCTGTCAAATTCATACAAATGTTCAATTTCACTTTTCATGCTTTGGGATTGGGCCCAAAGGCCTTGTGGAACAACTAGATGAAGATCAACCAAGAAAAGATCCCAAAGACAGTGACACAGTCTCAGTATAATTCCCATTGGAGTCTCAAATCTGTTGGGATTTTATTTTGTTGGTCTTTGGGGGTTTTTTAATTATCTGAGTTAGAAAGCACCCACAAGATCCATTGAGTCCAACTCCTTGCCGTGCACAGCACCATTCCCAAGAACTCCACCATGTGCCTGAGAACACTGTCCTAACTTTTCTGGAATTCTGTCAGGATTGGTGCAGTGACCAGTCCTAGGGAGCCTGTTCCAATGCCCATCCACCCTCTTGATGAAAAAACTCTTCCTAACAATCAAGTTAACCTTCCTTGATGCTGTTTCTTGGCATTCCTTCATGTGCTGTCACTGGTCACCAGAGAGAATATGTCAGTGCTGCCCCTCTGCTTCCCTCATGAGGAGGTTGCACCCACAATGAGGTCCACCCTCAGACTTCTCTTTTCCAGGCTGAACAGACCAAGTGACCTCAAGTGCTCCTCATTTGGCTTCTTTACCCTTCACCACAGTGCTGCTATGAGAAAAACATTGAATCAGACACCTGGGAACAGCCCACCTTGGAAGAGGTGACCTTTCCTTGTAATTGTCACATAGATGGGTTTTTGGAAATTGCCAACCATTTTGCCTTAGTTTGTCTTAGTTAACCATGTGCACAAAAAACCTATAGACAGACTAATTCCATCTCATCCAGAATTATTACAGAATTTGCATTGTCTACTCGTACTGAGTACTGGGCCGATATCTCACTCCTCAAGGACAAGCCCTTTGTCTGTGAGGAGATATAAAATATCTGAAGTATTTCACTGATCTCCAAGGGGAATTTTCCACAGGTACATTGCTTGCACTAACTCTTCATGTCTGTGTGCATAAACTTGTGGATATATTATAGCAAATCTGGGAGAAATTCTGCTTTCTTAGATGTTTAAGTACCTTGGCTATCGAAGTAAGTTAGGCCTGTAAGAAAGCTTGTGACTTATGACTTAACCTTACTAAAATGCTGCTAAGTGTTGTTCTTTTGCTAAGTTCAACATAAGTTACAAGCTAAGTGCTGTTAAGTTGTTCTTTTGTTGTGTTGTTCTTTTGTTAAGTATTAAGTTTGACTCTGAAGTCATAAGTGTTATTCATTTGTTAAATTTTAAGTTATAAGTTAGGTATAAGTTAAGTGTTTATGAATTGTTAGGCTTAAGGTTTAAGTGAAGTTAAAGTACTGTTAAGTTTGGGTGCTTTTAAGCTTTTAGGATTTAATTTGGTTTTTTTGTTGCTTGTTTTTCCTTATTGTGCCTTAACTGTTCTGTAAGTTGTTGAGTGAATCTTGTCAATGAACTTTCTTGTGCTCTCACTTAATATTAAATCTGGTTTCGCTCATACCCTTGCCAATGATGTTTAAAGTGATCTCAAACACTCAGTTGTAATATCCCATCCCATATAGACCTCCATGGGTTTCCTGTGACCTCTCACCTCAAATCTCACTACAAACACAACTACAAATACTTTCCAGCACTACTCAAAATTTCCTTATTTTCCCCTTTTTTCTTTTTCAATACTTTACACCTTTAAGAGTATCTTCCCTTAAAGCAGTAAAGCATTATGGAGTAACATTTGTACAAAAGCCAAAAGTTTCTTTAAAGTTATGCCCAATTTTTGCTTTTTTGAGGATGGGGGTGTTTTATGCCCAGAAGCTCATCATTCGAGGATGGATGCAGTTTAAAAGAGGCAAAGACAGCCAGGCATACAGCCAATTTTAGCCTACTTTGAGAGCAGACACCAGTACTTAATACCAAGTTTTTGGACTAAATATGAACAGGATCAGACTTTTTAACCTAGCAAATTTCAATGAGGTATATTTGCTACCAAATAACAAATACTTGCTGCACCTAATAGCTAAGTTAGTAATCACCTACTTTATCAAATTTTGAAGACTTTGCCTGAGCACAGAATATTCAAATCATTTGATAGTAAGTAATACAACAAAAAGGAGTTTTTAGGTGTGGGTGGAAGTTAGGCCATTTGTATAGAGGGCTTATATTTGGTAGGGCTCATGGGCAACAGTGGGAGCTCTGCTCAACAACCTGACAAAACCAGAAGAATTGGCAGAGGGAGAGTGGTCATGGGGGTGAGAAAGTCAGAGTCCAGCAAGGGGGGACTTGTAGAGAGGCAAAAAGTTCTGCAGAGCTTTGAAGAGAATGACAAGAAGGTTTAACATGCTGGACTTCTGATTCTGGAGCTGACAGCCATCCTCTGTTGGGCAGGGTTGTGTTGTACTTTCTCTTCATTTTCAGCAACAATTGTCACAGTTCATCCCTGCCACTGCAGTGCTATAAAAAGTTAAATATTGTTATTTAAACACAGAGGGAGGGAGGGAGGGAAGTCAGGTATAGAAATCCACTGTTATAAAACCAGAAGAAACAGTGCTGGAGAGAGAGCCTAGAGGGGAGATTGTTCCCTACTCTACAAAAGGCTCCACCTGTGTCATCCCATCCCGCTTGAATTCTTTCTCCTCAGCTGAAACAGAGCCATTATAGGGCTATATATAACCCCAGTGCCTGCATGAAAGGTTCATTTTGGTAGTGCTACACCATCATCCTCAGAGCTGTTTAACAGCACAGGGTATCAGTCAAATATAACACAGGAAAGGAGATGATTTGAGGATAATGCATGAAATAGATAATACAATTGCAAAGCTGTTGGGACTTAATTATGGGATGCAAGCAACCACTGCATCTGCACCACAGCCACCTGGGAACACAGTGAAATGAATTATTTTCCATGTGCACGCCATATTGATGACTCTTTTCTATTGACACTCTTGATACTGGCAGCAAATTAAATTTTTCCCATTCCAGTACATGCTAACTGAAAGGTAATTTCGAGTCTGTGCATATTCACAGACTAAACTACAATCTGGCAGCTCTGAACAAAAGGAAGGAGAGAAGAACAAAGCTTTTGGATTTTTTTTAGATGCTGCTGGCTTCCTTGTGCAACAGACTGTTAAATCCTATTAGTAAAGTTTCCCCAGGAGTACCTACAATAATTGAGGAATGTGGCACTCTTGATTGCTGTGATGCTTAAATATCCTAACATTTTGTTTGAGGACAATATTTTAACTTTTTTGGATAAGATCAGCTGGAAGACAAACTGTACCACCCCTGGGGCCTCTGAAGCCACCGAGTCAGACCAAACCCTTGGTTGCTCTTGTGGTCACAGAGCCTGATCAGACATCAGAGATGTCAACGGACAATGTCACCTGACAGGCTTTCAACAAAGCTTCCCCACATTTCAGTTCTCTTGCTATTTAACCCACTGGGAGATGGAAAGTCCCTGACAGAGGAGCAAAGAAAATCTCTCCTCACTGGTGATTGCTTTTGTAGAATTGGGATATGCCTGTGCTTTGTCCTTTTAGTTGTAAAAAAATGAATCACACAAGGAAACTCTTTATTCAGCTCTTAACTTGTTTCAACCATGACCTGAGCTCTTCTGTTTTAATACAAAAAAAATTCAACATTTTTTTAAAGAGTTGTTTGGCTTTAGCCAAAAAAAAAAAAAAAAAATCATTTCATCTCCAGGAAAAAAGAAAACAAAAAGGAAAACAGAACAAAAGTGATCCATTAAAAAAAATATTTCATACTGACCAATTCAGTTCTTCTTCAGCACCAGAAAAGATATAGCTCTAAACCAGGTTTTCATATGTGTTCAAGCTGAAGTCAACTCTATGTTTATGAATTCCATTTCTCTAAGAAGGGAGATATTCATAAGGAATAAATAAGAGATGGTACATAAAAATCGCTGTAGGCATAAAAACCCACTTCAGCATCATAGTGACATTAACAACTACTCATTGAACTGGGGATATTGAAGCAGCTCTTAATTTTCCTGAACCTAAAAGTCTTCCTTGTATAAAAATGAACCCAAAATAAAGGCAACAAGAAATTGAGCATTATTATTTTCCAATAGTTATTCATTCAAAAAAGCATAGCATCTAATGTCATTGTGTTGGAAGGGCTGGACTAAATTGCTTGAAAAGATGAAGTGCTTAGCAAGTCAAGGGTTTTTGGTGGTCTATCATTTTGTACTAGTTTAGCTCAACCTTGCTATATTTAGAGAGCTGACAAAACTCAGCTTGGCAGTGATATTACTGTGTTTAACAAGTTATTTTTACTTATGCCTTTTGATTTTCTGTAACTCACTAATCGTTTCTACCAATGTGGCAAGCTTAAAGATTAAGTATTTTCCAGTAATGGATATGAAGGGGAAAAAAATCAAATACTGATTACTTGCAAATATAAAATAAAGAGTAGTCAGGCAAGGGCATAAGGAAGAAGAGAGAGAGCTACTGTTCTGTTCTATTAAAAGAAGCCTGCATAATTTACCTAAACTGTATTTCATTGAAACACAGAATGGTTTGGATTGGAAGGGATCTTTAAAGATCACCTCATTCCAGCTACCCTAGCATGGGCTGGGACTTTTCTCATTAAATGAAGATGCTCAGAACCCCATTCCATCAGGCCTTGACCACCTGCAGAGATGGGACATCCACAACTTCTCTGTGCCAGGGCCTCATCCACCTGATGGTAACAAAGTCTATCAAATATCACCTCTTTCAATATGTGTAAAATATCATAGAACCCCGTGGTACAATCTGAGTTAGAAGTGACCCACAATGATCATTTAGTCCAACTTCTGGCACTGCACAGGACACTCCAGGAATCCCAACATGTGCTGAGAGTATTATACAAATGCTCTTGGAGCTCTGTCAGGCTTGGGGCTGTGACCATTCCCTGGGGAGCCTGATCAGGGCCCAACCACCCTGTGGCTGAAGAACTTTTCTCTAATATCCAACCTAAGCCTCTCCTGGCACAACTACAGGCCAGTGAGTGTCTGCCCCTCTGCAAAGTTAAACTTTGCTTCTGTAGTGTAGAGTTGTAATCAAAATAACGTCTTTTATTCCTATGCATGCTTTCATAAGTGTGTTTTTCAGTCTATGTTTTCAACTTTTCAGCATTTTTTCAGACACTTTTCAGTATTTTATAGACAGTATTAGTGTGTCTGAACCTCAGTACACATTCTGAGTTTTCTTCACAAAGTATATTACTGTTAGCTGTAATTAGTAAATTTTGTTTAGTCTTCCAGAAGATCCATCTACCTGGATATCTATACCCCAAATACACCAGCACCTCTGAAGGCAGGCATGTTCAGGAAAGACCCATCAGAAGGCAAGTGAATATGTAATATCTTCATTATATATTATTTTTATGAATGATAGAAAGTGCTCAAGGGGCAAGGTTTCAACTTGAGCAGAATTCCAAGCACAAAATGAGTTCCTAAGGAAATGTTTTCCTCCAAAGACAAAAAGATCAAGACCTTCAATCAATGAAAGCAGTTTGGAATACTATTGCCTTGCTGAGGGTTTTTATCACAGCTGGGGAGCTGAGCAAGTGTGCTGAAACAGAGTGAATCTCTTCAAGGTGAACAAATATATGCACAATCATAGAAGGACACCTTCTTTTCCTACATTGTTACTGTGTAAATTATGAATTCCATCAGTACATATATCCTCAAATTTTACTGTAATACCTGTCTGGGTTTGAGGTTTCTCAAGCTATCCAGACAAAGTTTTCCAAAGAGATCTGCAAAAATAGAAATGGGGATGAATCCTCCACCCCATATGGGATCAGGAGATGTCAGAGGTGTGCTCCTCACCTGGGAGTGTAGGCTGGGTCCCAATGGACATTATTAGCTAGGGCAAGGGACAACTGAATCCCTCTGAATGTTGTGACAGTCCCTTTGTTTAAACAGGTATAATTCAAATCTGTCTTTGTAAAGTCTTCAGCATAGCCTGGAGATGTTGCTTTTTTTTTTTTTTTTGTGTATGCCTCAGTTAAATTTTGATACTAGAAGACTGTGATAATGAGAAAGAAAAATATCTGAATTTTAACCTGACAGCCCTCTGCCTTATTATAACCCTCAGGAATTTCTGATCATTGCAACAGATCATATTCCAGTAATTTTTTAACACTGGTAAATTCTGATCAAAGATATGCTTCAGACAGTGAACGTCTAGTAAATGAAGGCAGATTTGAAATGTTCTCTAGAGCTCACAGGTTAGGACTTTTTATTTTAGAAGTACTATATGCTTCATTGCAGCCCTTCAATAAGACATACATACAAATAAAACAGACAAATCAATCCCTAATGTGCTGGAATTATGCCAGTAATTAATCTTTTTAGCAACTGGGACTGAAAGAACAGTTGGGAAAATACATCCCTTTCCACCTGAAATAGCAGTGTTGTATCTTAAGTTCACAAGGCTCTAGCAGCTCTGTAAATATTATTTTGTAATATAGTCATGACAGCTGTAATTCTAGTCTCCATACTTGACCTCTTCCATAACATGGGATGAGTCATTGTGCTTGAGTCCTTTTGATACTTTTATCTGAAAAAAAAAAAAAGAAAAAGCAAAGGGAGACAAGAGAAGAAGAGGCAACTGTGACTATTTAACCTGGAGAAGAGAAGGCTTCCTATTAATGTGTATAAATACCTGAAGGAAGAGTGCTAAAAACAATTTAGCCATGCCCAGTGTCAAACTCAGGGACCATAGGCACAAATTGAAACAGGGGAAGTTCTCTCTGAACATAAGAATACATGGCTCTGACTGTGACCAAGCACTGGCACAAGATGCCCAGGCAGGCTGTGGAGTCTCCACCTTGGAGATATTCAAAAATTGATTGGACATTTGGGCAACTTGATCTTGGGGGACCTGTTTGAGCTGTGGAGTTCGACCACATGATAGTCAAAGGCCCCTTCCAACATCAATGATTCTGTGAGAAAAGAGAGAATGGAGAAAAAAAAAAAACAGAGAGATGGGGAGGGAGGAAGGAGGAAGGAGGAAGGAGGAAGGGGGAAGGGGAAGGGGAAGGGGAAGGGGAAGGGGAAGGGAAGGAGAAGGAGAAGGAGAAGGAGAAGGAGAAGGAGAAGGAGAAGGAGAAGGAGAAGGAGAAGGAGAAGGAGAAGGAGAAGGAGAAGGAGAAGGAGAAGGAGAAGGAGAAGGAGAAGGAGAAGGAGAAGGAGAAGGAGAAGGAGAAGGAGAAGGAGAAGGAGAAGGAGAAGGAGAAGGAGAAGGAGAAGGAGAAGGAGAAGGAGAAGGGCTGGCTTGTTAGGACACAATCAAGGACAAATGCTCAGTTGGTCTAAATCAATCAGAGGAACTTGTCTAATAGTACCTATTTATTTTCTCTTCAGCAAACACATTCCCTGTCACATCATGTGGCGAGCTCCCACACAGTTCCACATTGCTCCTATTCTGATCAAGGATTTGTCTCTCTTTGCTTATACAAGGAACTGACTGTCTTCAAGATACTAAGCAACCAAAGAGAAAACAAATGATTAAATGGATCTGCTGAAGTAAAAAAAGAAATATTACATTTAGGAGCATCTGACCCTCCATTTCCTAGCAGTTAGAACACACGAACTATTAAAAACCCAGGCTAGAGCCGAGACCAGCTGATTTCTGTTCCCCATGTTCTCTCAGAAATTAAAGTGAATATCCTGCAAACTAGACATTCCTCACGTACCATTTAAAACCCTATTACTTTATTCTGATTTATACTTGATCAATAAAATAAAAAGTACATTAACAATGAAAAAACACATAAATGTCTGTTAATTTCCTATTAGCCCATAGCTGGTAGAAGGTACATCAAACTGCAGCCTATTCCTATTGAACAAAGCATTAGGAATACAAGAGAAATATAGCAGAACATCTGATCATTAAACCATGATAATTACAAACTTGTAATGCCATAATGTCCCATCTTCCTTGGCATTAAAAAGTGATATGTTAATTCATCTATCCAAAGATATTATACTTAAAAGCTGCAAATGGGCAAATGTTTCATATACATAGAAGCATTATTGGTTTGGGTGGAATTTTGGAATGTGAGCTATGAAGTTAAAATATTTTCAATCTGTTTGTTCATATTCATTGCCTCCAGCCTTCTTAATAGTGATGTTTGGCCAAGTATTGTTCTATTTATTTTCAAAAGTGTTTTAGAACACAGAGAAAATTCCAATGAACTAGAGTAAAATTCTTATGACCCAATATTTTAAAAGAAAAACGTGAGCAACAGTAATTGCAGCACTAAATTTTTGTCTGACATTTAGCCTGGAGGGAGAAAAAAATCACCTGAACAACATATGAATTGATCAATCAGGAATTTAAATGGCAATATGTAAATCAGAGTTCCATTACAGGATCATGGCATAACCTGAGTTGGAAGGGACCCACAAGGGTCATCAAGTGCAGCCCCTGGCCCTGCACAGGACAGCCCCAAGAGTCACACCATGTGCCTGACAGTGTTGTCCAAACTCTTCTTGGACTCTGCCAGGCTGGTGCTGTGAGCACTGCCCTGGGGAGCCTGCTCAGTGCCCAGCCACCCTCTGGGGGAAGAACCTTATTCCAAGAGTGATAATAGATTTTTTAAAACAATATAGTTTATATTCTTTTCCTTAAGACAACAGGCTTGGAGGAAAGACGACAATGTCAAAACAGTAGAAATCACTATGGTATTTGACTTTACACCAGAAACAACTTGTACAAGAACCAGGGGGATATGAAACGAATATGTAGATGTTGAACTTTTTACAACCCGTTGACTGATAGTTTTTGACATGAAATTGCAAACAGAGTGTATATTTAGTTGGGTTTCTAAGCAGAAAATACTGAAACGAGAGGTTACTGAGACACACAAAAATTGTGCTTTTATCAACTGTCAAGCTACTTATGAAAGAATAAAGAATAATGTATTGGCCCCTTTCCTCTTGGAAATTAGTAACTTTTGAAAAAATCATGACTTTTCAGTGTAACATAGTCAGAAATGATGATAGGACTGTTGGATACATAAATTTGAGTATTTCTGAGTGCATGAACAGAAAATACAGGCTCTGGATTTGATAAAGTATCACAGCTGTAGGATTGTTCCTTCTCGTTCAGGTCTCCACTCATCTGTTTCAGGGTGGTTATCAAAATTTTAGAAAGGTCACATGGGTAATTTACACTGCCTACCAGTTATCACATACAGATCTGAAAAGTGATTCCTCTATCTTTCAGGGAATCAGGTAATCACACAGAAAGATCCAACCTAGACCTAAAAGCTCAGACAAGAAATAAGTCATGAACTGTCAAAAGGTATTTAACCATTACAACAACTTATGAACAGCTATGATGGATTTTCTATACCTGGAAAATTTTAAATAAATACTGAATGTTTTTCTGAAAGCTCCATCACAATTCAAGGAGAGTTAATGGTTTTGAAAAAGGAATCACTTAAAGGATGTCCTATGGCTTGGTTTATGCATTTTACTCTGGATAATTATTGTAGATTCTTCTGGCTTTAAAAGCTGCTACAGTAGGAAAAAAGCAAGATATTCCAGAGTTGTAACTAGGGTTTGAGGGCTAGAATTTAGCATTTTCCTATTTACTTGAGTGGATGGCTTGGGTGTCCATGATGAGACAGTGTCTTGTGAATTCTGTCATGGTTACTGGTTCCAGTGTGCTTAGATAGGGAGATCTATGACTGCTCAAGCTTATTTTACATTAAAAACCTGATGCTGAATTTTTTGAAGGCTGGAAAGTAGAATCCTTAGTTTCACTGAGAATCTTGACTACAACACAAAGACATGGTCCTTCAGCTTCTCTTTGGAAGTTCTGAAAATGGTCGAGGGAAAGCTTAACCATCTGTTCAAGCTTTCTCTGTTACAGATATTGACATTTGCTAAAGGCAGCTCTGCTTTTCCAAAACAGCTCCCTGCTGTCCAGTCATTACTGCTCCAAGCCAGCTAAACCTTGTGAAACCTGCTTGTTTAACTCATCCTTACCATATAATTTGGATCTCTTTCCCAAGTAGCCACTTCTGGCTTCCACAAATATCCTCTGAGACCATGAGGAAAAGGCAATTGTATGTTCTCTGCTAGAAATATCCAGCTGTTTATCCAAACTCCTTTCACACAGCTTCTACCTGCTTATCTTTACTATTGGAATGGTAAGGTCTCGGCTGTAAAGACAAATTAATCAATCAACCAATGCAGGATGTGTTTTTGTGAGGACCCTGATTTAATTCATAGACTCATAACATTGTTTAAGTGGGAGGGGATGTTAAAGATCATTTCATTCCAAGCCCTCTACCATGGGCAGGGACACCTCCCACTAAACCAGGTTGCTTTAAGCCTCATCCAGCCTGGCCTTGAACTCTTCCAGGGATGGGGCATCCACAACTTCTCTGGACAACCTGTGCCGGCGCCTCACCACTCTCACAGGGAAGAATTTCTGCCTTATATCCAATCTAAGTCGACCCTCTTCCAGTTTAAAGCCATTCTCTCTTGTCCTATCATTGCATTCCCTTGCCAAAAGTCTCTCCAGAAATCTTGTGGGCCTCCTTTAAGTGCTGTCAGGCTCCAAAAAGGTCTCCCTGGAACCTTATTTTCTCCAGACTGAACAACGCCAGCTCTCTCAGCCTGTTTTTGCAGAAGGTCTCCAGCCCTCTGATAATCTCATGGCCTCCTCTGGACTCGCTCCAGTAGTTCAATGTCATTCCTACACTGAGGATCCAGGTGGAATCTCACCAGGACAGAATATTGGGGGAGAATCAGTTCCCACAACCTGCTGATCACCCTTTTTTTGCTGCAGACCAGGATTCAGTTGGTTTTTCAGGCTTCAAGTGCACATGGTTGTTTTGTTGTATTGCCAAGTTACTTAACAAAGTTCATGGAACTCACACTGTGAGAAATAATACAAAGCATATTAACACATCTTTTTTCCCTTAAATATTCATTTAAATAAAATTAATCCACTCTAAAGCCTAATTTTGACTCTGTCAGAGATCTTTTATTATGTTATTATGATCACATATAGCAGCATGAAACCAGTGATGTAAATCTATACATAACACATGTTACTTAATGGTTTTGTAAGTGTACTGAAAACTCAGTCTGCTTCCGGAGGTTTATAATGCCTCAAGATTTAAATCTATATCAAAGCATCCTTCCCACAAGCAATTTCATGATGACCAGTTTAGTCAAACTTTGCTGTGCATCTCATCTACAGTGCTTAACGTACTCTAAAAAGCCAAGAATATGACAAACAGGAATTATTAAATATCACCAACCTAGGTGCAAAAAGAGCTTTACAGAGATTACTAAAACTACAAGGGTAATAAAGCCAAACCTTGCAACCCATGGGAAAATAATAATCCCTTTTATAACATTTCTGATATTTAGGGTTATTGGGGCTGGAATTACTTTGTCTTAGTTATTGATTTCCAAGCCTTTGTGATTACTGTTCTTTAAACATTGCAGAGTCATACTGTGCTTTGCTGCAGACTCTAAACCAACAAGCAGCTGAAAGGCCACTGGAGTCCTGAAACCACAATATTCCATGTGAGGTCTTTTTTCCATCTTTAAGTGACACATGAAACTTCTGTTTGGGCCTCCTTTCTTTATCAAAAGAAAAATTACATCCCACCAACCCCCCTCCCTCCTTCCCTCCAGCTTGCTGTTCAGTGGTTAACAGCAGTCTTTGTAGACAATTATGTCTTTACATTAATCAGTAGGAGCAGAGGGACTCACTCCACCAACAAACCTGAAAGTCCGGCTAGGTCATCTGGCCTTCCCTCCACTGGAGCAGAAGCTATAAGCCCATGCTCAATTGGCTCAGTTCTTGATGCTCAAATCTCTCATTCTCCTCTTTTTTTCAGACTAATAAGAAAGTTATCATGGAATTTTCTCCTTAATTGTTGATTTAGAAGCTCTCATTCTCACTTCTAGAAATGGATAAATGAGCATTTCAGAGAATCATGATTTCAAGTAGATGAAAACTACACTGATGAAAGACCCTTCTGTATTGCCAGGGTAGTCTCAAAACCAGTTTTGGTCTGTCTTTAGCACAATAAGAGTCAGGCTCAGAAATATAAAACATGACATCCATCAGGACCTGGTACTCACAAAGCCAGAGGCCCCAGCCTGGTGTGTTCTGGGACCATGATTCCCATTTGGAGCAGGGAGCTGAACCAGCAACCTGCACACACAGAGACATGGAGAACATGGCACAGAAAACAAAAGCTGCAGAATAACATCCAATATTTTCTTGTACAGAAAGCAAGAGTTTGCCATCTCCAAGGCCAGAGTGCATGAAATTCCAGCTGTGCTGCACTCTGCACATCAATTCTTCCCATCTCCCTTCAAATTTGAGAAAAAGGAGATTTTTTGTTCTCCTTCAAGAGCTATTCTCTTGATTAAGCAGCCCCCTCGCCTCCCCTGAATGAGGCTGCCTTGGACAGCAGGTGAGGGGAGACTGATTTTACATGAAGCCTGTGACAGGGAGATCCTTGACCATAAGGGGCATAGGAAGAGCATAATAATGATTATGATATTTTCTGTGGTCATTACACATATAGAAGAAAGGAAAATGTGGGATACCTAATGTGGTAGAAAGAAAACTGAAGCCATTACAGATATCTTAATTTCTGCTCAGTATTTTGTAGAAGTCTTACCACGCTTCAGCCTCTCAGTCGGGAGAAATTACAATGCCCTATGAATAATAGATGAAGTGCTATTTTGATGATGTAAATTAGTATTAATGCAGGAGATTATTTTAATAGTGTGCATAAATGGAATTTTCAGTGCTGAAAGGAACCCTAATTAAATCTGATTCTTTCAACCATTCGCTGCTACGCCACTCAGCATTTTGGCAGGGGGGAGGCTGTTTGTTTTCTCTAACACTTATTTCTGTCTCCTCTTTAAATCATTTATTGTTATATTTAGTCACTACAATCAAAAAGTAAAATAAAACCCTAATGATGAAGTCAAACAAGAAGCCTTTAATAATGCAGAGCACGCCGTACCAGAAGGAAAACATGCCAGTACCTAGGGAGAGTCATACTGGGGACAGGCATGCTTTAATGCTAGGAAGCTGCAGAAACCACTTTCCATTCCTCTTGCTTGTTTGTAACAAAACTTTGGAATTTCATCAGCACAGAACAGCCAAGAGCTGTTCCTGCAGAAAGCCCAAGGGATTTTTCTGCCCTGACCTTCGCTTTGCCCATTGCACAAAACATATACAATGTGTACTGCTCAGTGATATACATTCACCATTACCACATAATTGGAACACTGCATTAGGTCTGGCTTGGGAAAAACAGGCAGTCAAATCACATCTTTCAAAGGTTTTTTTTGTCCCACAGGAATTTCCCATTCAGCAGGCATCTACCCAAACTCTGCTCACATAAGAGTGACTTCCCTGTTTGGACTGACCTTCTGCAAGCTCAAGTGCTTCTAAATAATATTTTCTAATCCATGTGCAGGAAAATAATTATATCAATGAGATTCCTGTTCAACTTGTCACGTGCTGTGCTAGTCTTTTGGGCGATATTTATGACCATGTGTTGTGCTATAAAACCTAATGAACAATGACAAAATATCAAAGGCATATTCATCTGAAGAATCATTATTTACATGTTTTATGACAGGGCTGTTCCATAATTTATTGTAAAGCTGCTTGGTGTTGTAAATGCATTGTGCAGTAGTTTCTAATATATGTTCACAATGTGTTATTGCAGCACTGAGATTAAAATCAGGTGTTTATTACTGAGGCATTTTTAATCTGTTACAAATCATAAAGGAGAAGCCAGTAGTGACTCACCAGCTTGGTAGAAATTTGTCTTAATGAAATACTTGCATGAGAACAATAGCTGTTGTCAAACTGGAAGGCCATTGACAACAGACTGCAGAGCTTCTGCATTCAGGACACCATATGAGGCTTAGTTCAAGTTCATTCCATTTGCTTTTGTTCTGATGATGTTGATGCAGATATAAATGCCAGTTTAGAGATAAAAATAGTTTTTTAATCACTCCTCTGGATAAAGAAAGCCATGAGGAGTTCAAGTTTTTGTTGTTCTCCTGCCGCCTTCAATGACATCTCTCTCAGGTAGGGAGAGAGGTTATCACCCCTGCATGTCCAGGCTTTCCTCCTCCATAGATGCCACTGGGCTCCTCAAACCTGTCAGCAGAGCAGAAGGCATCAGTGCACCTCAACCAGGTTCTGAAGAACTGAGAGAATTACACACACAGGTCATGGAAAAAAGCAAAGAGGGGGAAACACCCACTGTGATCAAGGCACAGCTATTTGTGCTGTACACATCTATCCTCCAATTAAGTCATACCTGTTTCTCCTCCTGAATCACATTTTTCTACTAACGAGAACATCATTTTGAAGTGTGCAGTCACCACTTCTGACTTCTCCAGGTCCATCCCACCTTTTCAAGGATGCCCACAAAATTTGCCCCCCAACCTCTTGATGGCCAGCTCAGCTTGCTCTGGGAAGGCAGCACTGCTCACTTGCCACAGCACAGATTTTGGGGATTCCCCCCACCACCCACTTGATGGCATCTAGGCATAGAACTAGACTAGGAGAATAAACAAATTAATTGAACAAGTGACACCTGGTTCAGACTTGGATGCAAACACAGCATAAACTGTATTGCAGAAAAAAGGTTCCCTGAGCAAACCAGTTAAATTCACAAACCCCAGTGGGGTTGGGGAAATGTCAGTTCAGGTCCATCACCAATAAATCTGTTTCAACACTAATATCTGTGGTCACATTTAATTTTCTTCTATGACTTGTGTTGTGTGACTGGGCTGTGCTTCCTCTGTGCCGTTCTTCAAGGGCCAGAACCAGGGTGAGATTTTTCAGTAAAACCTTGCACAAAAATGGGAGGTTAAAATAATATGTGGCTAATAATTAACTCATCTTCTCATAATTTTAAATTCCTCATAACACTATATTAAAAAAGAAAGTGCAGTCATAGACCTAAAGGAATATCATCGCGATCAGTGTCATAAAATTGCCCTCAGAGAAGCAATGATGAGAACTCCAGCATTGCAGATTCTCAGCCAGCTTTCAGGGTTTGTCATGTGTCACTGCTACTTGTGTGCAGTCATTAAGGAGGTCATCTGACAAGACAGACCTGAACTTGGACTTCAATAATTTCATCATGGAAATTTAAGCTTCACTCAGATGCATTGACCTGAAAGAGGCACTTAATCAAAAGGGATCTCTGCTCAGAAAGAGAAAGCTGAGGTTTTTCCAGTAATGGCTAAAAATATGGTTGTAGTGGCTGTGCATTTAATTGCACATCTGTTTGCAAGGTTATGATTTCCATTCCAGTTCACTGACATTTATTTTCAAGACACTTCCAATCTGATTTGAAATTCTGCATGTAAGTCTAGCAGCCACAAAACCAGGAAAGATGTGTGTTGTAGCTGAAGATAAAAAGTGACATCTTGAAATGCTCCTTAACATTTTCCAAATACTCTGAGTACATCATCTTAGGAACGTTTGTTTCTTCTCTGACTTTCTTCTGAAATGTAGAGAAAAAATTTTTTTTTAAGCTAGGCTAATTTTGAGCTTCATTTCTAAAGCAGTAACTGATGAAATAATTTTTGTCTGTTTTACTTTCACCTTGAATTTCACAAATAGGGTCTTTACATTTGGGTGTCAGCTCAAAAATTAAAGCCAAAAACCAGACACATGTGGAGGACCACTGAGTCCTTTGTACTGCTCACCTCTCTCATCCAAGTAGTGGCATATTTTTGGAAGAAGATTTTGAAAACTTGTCAGTGTTTTTTATTGCAGTATTGTGTGGAGAAGGTGGGCAGCTGTAATATGCACTATTAAAAGATAATTTTGAAAATGGAAGTAATGAAACCTGACAAGGATGAAATTTTCTGTCCTTAGGGTGGTCTGTGGTACCAAAGGAGTGCTGTTAACCTTGGCAGGGAATTAGGGGCCCTGGAAAGGCAACTCTTTCCAGTGCTATATCCTCATCATTCAGGCAAGAGAAAAGCACCAGATGCTGCTATTGAAACAAGCTGGGGAATGAGCATTTTCATGTCTTCCATTTACCTTGTGACTAGCAAGAAAATGTTTCCTTCCAGTTTCTTTTGTTAGAGTTTTAACTAAAATTTCCATGGACATTATTCAAGTGAGTTCTGGGCTGTGTTGACTTGTCCAAGAGGAAGAAAGCAAGCATGGGCCTTCCAACTTTTTTTCAATTTCTCCTCAATTTTTCCTCTTACAGCTTCAATTTACATTGCTATCATACTCCTAGAAATCAGAATACCATGCATAAAATCACAATATATATTTATAGTTTTCAGACAATGTTTGCTGTTGCAAGGTGATCCTCTTCTACCAAGTCAACATCTTCATTACATTTCTCTTTGGAGAAGATTTCTGGGGGAAAGTTGCAGCTTCATGTTAGATTCATAAACAAGAGTAGGACCAGCACCAGCCTCAGATCTGGGGGTAAAGGAGTTCTTCCACATTGGCTGGTCTCCTGGCTAATGAACCTACCCCTCTCAACACATTTTGGTCCTCCAAAGAGCTCAGAATGATGCCACCTACTTCCTTTTACTCATCATGCGAAGTGGCAGGGCAGAGGGCACAGATACCCAGTTTTTGCCTCCCCTGACACCTAAATTGGAAATGCTTATTGTGTTTTTCCAGATCTCTTTCTTTGGCCTCATTAGTGGACCTTCTGTCAAAAGAATGCTGAGCAAGCCTCTGGAAAATCAAAAGGCAGGTATCCTGAATGGATACTTCAGAAATTACTTGTCCTTAGCTGTCTGCATTTCTAAAATTCAAAAAATGATTGTTACTTACCTTGAGGGCATACTGGGAAGATTAATTCATTAACTGTGTTCAGAAAGCAGAACAGTATCTTTTGGCTCCTAATTTAAATTCAGTAGCCAATGTTAAGTTCCTAAATCAATATGTAGAGATGTGAACAAAAAAGATTTGTCTTTCAAAGGAGTTTGTGTCCATTCATCTCTCAGCAAGAACTCTCCTACTCTCTCTACTTTTAATTGACTCAGTTGAGAATTGGGAACCAAACCTCTGACCATTATGATCTAAATTTGTGTTTTTCAGAGGAAAAATTCAGCCTAAATAATGTGGCTATTATACTCTCCACAGCAGCAGCTATCCATGATTAAAGTGTTATTCTCATTAACTTTATTATAAGCCTCTGCAATCAGAAGATGCTTCACTAATGGGAACTTTCTGAGACTGCCTCTGCTCTGATTAAAAGTCTTTTGTGCATATTTGCAATTGCAAACATGCATACATATATATAAACATTTCAAATGTCCATGCCATGCTCTTACCACTGCAGAACCATTTATCTACTCATAAAACAGACAGTATGTTGTCTTTTCCTTTCTTTTATTTTCTCCCTATTTCGTGGATCATCTGACATAGCATTTTCATATTAGGACTGGAGAGGATGTGGACCTACATGTCAAATGCAGCTTTCCCCACTCCTCTTATCCTCTCATTTCTCTATTTGCATGTCAACTCCATTCCTTTCAGCTTCCTCTGAAATACCTGATGCTTTCAGGTGATGTCATTGGTTTGAGCATGAGGACTAAATTGTTAAATATAAGATAATTACCATTCTTCAGGGTTTCTGCCAGTTGCCTAGAGAGGTGATGAAAGAACCCCTTCCTTCGTAGGATATAATTTGTCCCTTGGGATGTTTAGAATAAGATTTTGCCTCTCTCTGAATCACTCCAGATTGCTGCAGACAGACATAGGTGATAAGTGACGTCAGAATCACAGAATCAATTAGGTTGGAAAAGATCTCTCAGACCAACAAATCCAGACTTTGACTGAACCCCACCATGTCACTAGACCATGGCACTGAGTGCCACATCCAGTGATGGAAACTCCACCACCTCTCTGAGCAGCCTTTGACAACCCTTTCTGTGAAGAAATTCCTCCTGATGTCCAGCCTGAACCTCCCCTGGCACAGCTTGAGGCCATTTCCTCTGGTCCTGTCACTGGTTCCCCGAGAGAAGAGACTGACCCCAGCTCCTGTCAGGGAGTTGTAGAGAGCAATAAGGTCTCCCCTGATCATCCTTTCCTCCAGGCTGAGCCTCCCCAGCTCCCTCAGCTTCTCCTCATCAGGCTTGTGCTCCAGACCCTTCCCCAGCTCTGTTCCCTTCTCTGGACATGCTCCAGCACCTCAGTGTCCTTCCTGAATTGATGCGCCCAGAACTGGACACAGGATTGGAGGTGTGGCTGCCCCAGTGCCCAGCACAGAGGGACAGTCACTGCCCTGGTCCTGCTGGCCACACTGGTGCTGACACACAGGGCCAGGAGACCACTGGGTA
This sequence comes from Emberiza elegans, assembly GCA_024865655.1. Classification (NCBI taxonomy): domain Eukaryota; kingdom Metazoa; phylum Chordata; class Aves; order Passeriformes; family Fringillidae; genus Emberiza; species Emberiza elegans. The sequence continues at coordinate 6,067,822 of JALJVW010000084.1, read as the reverse complement.
CATGCTGGCTCATGTTCAGAATGCCCATGCATCAGAGTGGTGCAGAGTGCTGAAGTGGGGTTTTTGCTTTTGTCCGTATAATTTTGCACTCCCTGCCCCCTATAACTGCTGGAGGATGTCGTGGCAAAACCTTTTGTCTTCTTTGCATGCCATACTACAGCACTGGCAATTGATTTTTTATTATAAATCTTATCACAGACCGTTATAAATGCTTTATTGGCCTGTGAAGGCACGTGGAATAAATTTTTATAGACTTTTCTGTGCTACACATTTATTATAAACTTGTTAATAATTGTAAGGAAGGAACTTGTTGAACCGACTAATCCAGTCCAGCGTTTGCATGTTCACTTTGGTGTCACCAGTTCTTTAATCAGCCAAACACTTCCAATGGATTTTTCAACTCTTCTGCAATTGATTTGTGTGCAAATACAACAATCTGGACAAGTCCAAGCGGTAGCCACTTGTTGAAGTGGTGAACTTGCAGTACAGTCTGCACTTAGCTAAACCACTTCAGTCCAGCTGTGGAAACAATCCCATTTCAGGGAGCATTTAAACACACAGGATAATTGCTTGAGATGACTGGGATTATGATGGACTTGCAAGGATTTCCAACACAAACAGGACTTGGGATAATGCAGCCAGGGACTCCCATGTTTAATGGAGCACCAAGGAACTGTGTGACCAAAACTTCTCTCAGATACATCAGAATGTAGGGAACTCATTAAGAAACCAGACATAGATTTACTAGGTGGAAAAGGAAAAGCACTGCCTTAGAAAGCATTCTACACTCCTGGCTGTGGTGTAACTCTAGCTGACCGTCTGAGCTGATGAATTTACAGCACAGATGGATCTGGCCCCACCCCATGGTCACTTGCAGCTGTGTTGGGGTTTTCCAGACTCATTCTGAAAGAAGATCTTTCAATTTCTATGGGTTCCATATTGCTAAAGGTCCAGCAGCTTGGAGGGTGGTCTTATTTTTTTCCCCACTGTGTGATACCATAGCAAGTCTTAGTTTCTTCCAGTTCTATTTTTCTACACTATGAAAGCACAAAACTCTACCCACCACCAAGCTGTGGTAAAATCAAAGCAGTTTGTAAGAGTAAAAGTCAGGTTTGTTTCTAAATACTCCCACACTTCGTATATTGTGGAGGGGAAATGGAAATTAATATACCAGGCATTTTTCTTGGTTTCTGCTAAGATTTTTACACTGGTTTTAACCCTTTAAGGTACTAGGTAAATACCCAGGCAACGTCTGGCTAGTGGGAGGTTTGAATCCACAGCATTATTAAAATGAACTGTAGCTCACTTTACCAGAAAACAGGAATTATTAATGAGCAGACAGGGTACAAGCCAGACCAACCTTTTCATACTCCTTTACTGCCAAAATGTTGCTCTTGGTAGCATCTTTCTCATGCTCCTCTTTATTTCCTCTTGGATGGTCAACAGGAGAGGCCCAGAGTGCAAGTCAGGTAATAAGAAGATTTCTCAGCAGGGCCTGAAGTCAAAAAAGATCCAGAATCACTGGAGCCAAAGCTGCAAAGATCTGCCAAATCTGTGCTTAGCCTAGCTCTCCTACAGGAAATTATTACCTGCCCTTACACCCTGCTTTCCATCTGGTTTCCCTTTAGTTCCCTAAGCAAAAAAAAAATTTAAAAAATTCTTCATTTATAAGAGTATAAGCGAGATGTCAATGGCATTTTGAGAATTACTCTGTATTAAGTAGTCCACACACCCCTCAACAAAGTAGCTGAGAGAAAAGATCTTGAAAGGCTCTGTATTGAATAAGTGAAGACAAGAGGAACACATCACACTAGACACTGATAAACAAACGAAGGCCATATCTGAACATATGTCTATAACCATTGTCAAATGATTAAAGAATGGCATTTTTTTCACTTTGAAAGAATGGATAAATAAGTGATGTTTAAAGCTTTAAACAGCAAGACCCGTGGTCTTACCTTTTATTGATTCAGGGGCTATTTATCTCCATGTATATTTCCCTGCAACTAAAAATGGTTCCTATTATATTCTATTCCTTTCAGAAAAAAAAAACTAAAAAGTCAAACATATCCTGCCTGGGAGGAAAGCCAAAATGTTGAAAAGATATGATGAATGAGTGCAAACATTAGCTGAAGCTGGAACACTGAACAAAAAATGCCAGGCATCGGCATGATACTGTTTTTATTGTCACTAGAGCATCTGAAGAATCTGTCACTGGTTAAAAGATCTTTTTTAAATTTTTTTAATACTTAATTCTGTATAGACTGAATGCTGGCTATTTTTAATTAAATGTCTATCGCTGTCATACCAGTCCCCAAACAAACAGGCTGGAAACCAGAAAAGATGCAGGGGCTGTTGTTGGTTGCTTCCTGAGATGCACAAGAGAGCTGCTCCATACTGGCTCCCAAAACAGGAAGCCATCATTTCTTCTTCCCCATGCAAGCTGAAATCTGCAGTCAGGAGAGGGTAATGGAAACTTTTTCCTCACTGGACAATTTTCCTGGGCAAGATGTATTCTATTACCATCTGTAAGGGAGTTGTCTTTTGTCAAGTGGGCAGTTTTTCCTTATCTCTTGCACAATCACTCCTCTCTCAGGGGAGACGTCTGCTGATAACAGCTATTGAATGTCACCGCATGACTGATAAGAACTGTAACATTCCATTGTGAGATGCTCTGCCCAGAGGGAGGAGCTAAGCATTCCTACCTGGACATAATCTGGAGATTCTGGAACACCAGCATGGCTTTTCCAGTGTATTTCCCAGAGGAACAATAGCTGCCTCTTCTTCCACTGGATCTTCAGAGGAAGAATACACCCTTTTTTACAGGATCCCTGCTCCAGCAGAACCACCCCTGACACTCCAGGAGGACTGCAGCCACATTTCCAATTGGACTGCTACCAACACTTGACCAACAGGGTGTCAGGTTGAGTTCTGACTCTGTCAGTGTTGTTCTAGTATACTGCATTGTTTATTTTATCCTTTTATTTTCTTCCCTATTAAAGAACTGTTATTTCCTGCTCCTGTATTTTTGCCTGAGAGACCCTTAATTTAAAATTTATAGCAATTCAGAGGGGTGGGGAGGGTTTACATTCTTCATTTCAGGGGAGGCTCCTGCCTTCCTTAGTAGACTCCTGTCTTTCCAAACCAAGACAGTCACAAATCCCTTAGTCATTCGAAACTCGGGTCCAAAGTACAGCACAGTTTTTTGGTGATGTTTCCATAGAACTTCAGGTTTTTTCAGTTCTGAAAACATTGTGAAATACCCCACCGTGCCCTTGACATTCAGAGATGTTGTGGGTCCTGGGGGAGACTCACAACCCAATAGAGACCAGGTGGGATGTGCCACAAAGTCTAAGATGGAGCGGAGTACTGAAGTTTAAGCAGAGGGCATTAAGTGAATTATGAGCAGAGTTTTGTCACAATCCCTTCATGCTGCCCATTCCAAATAAAAAATGGCTGCTTCCATCATATAGCAGCAAACAAAATTTGCTCTGTTCTTCTCACAGCTACCTTGATATAAATCTGTTTCCAGGAGAAGATGTGAAGCTGTGCTGCTACAGTGCTAGAGCAGGAAAATCAGTCTCCCAATAAATCCATTGAGATGCTCATAGATCCTGGATCTGACACACATGTGGCCACTTTGATGCCCAGCAGATCTATCTGCTCAAAGTGTCCTATTCAATTAGAAAGGGGGTAAATGCCAGCATCAAGGGAAAAAATTTATTTTCTATTGGTCTATATTTTGTTTTTATCAGCACTGTATCTGAAAAAAAAAAAAACAACCAACAAAAAAACAAAAAAAAAATCCCCATAAAAACCAAAAAACAACACCAGGAGCTGAACTTCTCTGAAGATCTAAACCAGTAATGCATGGAGTTCAATACAAGCCAGAAAGAAAAAAAATTGAGAGGTTTTAAGACCTGTGGCTCCATCGGAAGCCCAGGAGCTGCATACCTGTGCAGGGCTATTAATAAGGCCAAGATGCCCAGAGCCGTTTTGGCTGATGCCTGAGCTGCAGAATCACCACCTGTCAGCTCTGTGACCAATGTGGCCCCTGATAGCAGACTCAGCTCAGGCACACTTAGCTCACTGTCTGGGATGCATTTAGGCTCTTTGTTTTCTTTATGAGATGAGGATTTGCCAGCCCTAGTACTTCTATATACTGACAGCTTAACTACTGATGTCAGATTTTGCTGAGAAATGAGTTAATTTATGATTGCATGAAATGTTTGTCAAAAAGACAAAACTCTTGGATCTGTTGGCAGTATATAAAACTATAAATACTAGAGAACATAGTGACAGGAGCCAAAATTTATTAAAATTATGGCCTGTAATGTTTTCAATAACCTCTTTCATTTGATTATTATTATTATTTCACATTGGGAGGTTTCTAAAACTCTATGATCCAGGCAGGCAGAGCATGCCTAGAATACAGGTGGGCAGCAAGTTCCAGCACGAAGGACTCAGAAAAGGGAACAAGTAGAGATGGGAGAGAAGTCTGTGATCACACCTAGTCAGACTTCTCCACAGGAAAGCTCCACCACTCCTTCTGATAGAGGTGCTGCTCCTTATCCAGTGACTTTCTGATGTCTTTACTGCAGATTCTTGGATAGTAATCCCATTTGAGAACAATAGGAAAGTGAAGTGTAGGCTGATTTACTTCCTCCTGACCTTCTGAAGCCACTCTGCAGAACTGAGCCCTTCTGGGGTTTTGCCAAGGGTCACGGATGCATTTGCCAGCCCAGGACAACTCCTGATCCATGAAGTCATAAGGGATTTTGGTGCACTGAACAAGGCAGGGACTCTTTATAACAAGCTGTTCTTATTCGCTGTCACCCTCCTCCTGCTTGTTTTGGATCCCAGATCATTCCAAGAAACAGGATTCTCTTCCTCTGTGCTCTGTCCTTGCTATTTATGTCATTGATCAGGACTCTGATGGGTCACTCCTCAGACTGCTACACAAGAGGGGCCTTGCTGTAGTGAATATCAGACCTAAAGGCCCTTAAATAAAGAGCAGAAAATGAATTAGATGTCCAGAGATAGCAAGTAATTTATTTAAGAGGAAATTATGGCTGAACTGGTGACAGATCTTAGGTCCCAGCATAAAACTTAGCTCCATGTCCACTAATCCTGCCACTTAGTCTTTTTCTCCCTGACCTCACCTGTCTGCCATATTCATTCCTATTGTATACTATTTCCCTTTTTACCTGGACCTTTCTCTAGGGAAATTTCTAGGGAAATTTCCTGGACTTCATGTACTTCCATCTTATTCTCTGCTTCACTAAAGTATTTTCTTGCTACTGGCCCTCAGTGAAAATAATACTTTGGATTTCATTTCCTCACATTTTCAGTAGAGTTTGCATGTCTCAAGCTGCTCTTGAAGATTCTTGTCCAGAGCACAACCAAGGAAGGAACCACCACTATGGGACTGGAAAAATTCCAGACAGACAACATAGCACAGCCACTCCACTGCCAATACCTGAGCCTTTCCACAGTATTTGCTCCAATTCTCTGTTTATCTTGATTTCAAATAGATTGTCCAATCATTCCTTTGAGGGACTACAACATGTTGCTCAGCACTAGACCTTTGTCATCTGTTGATACAATTTTCTTTCCATGAAATATGCTACTCCAGCCAGGCTCCTCTCAAATCCCATTCACAGCAATGTCATGAAGATATTTTAATTACTGAGATTGCTATGAATTTGTGTACTGAACAATACTAACCTCTTCTGTTAATGTCAATATTAGCAAAAGCCAAGACAATTATCTCTTTTACACTAAAATTTTGAAGCGTAAAAGTGTCTGGGGAAAGCCTGAGTGGAAGATATATGTTTCTTTTTTACATTTTGAATTGTTAGGCTCAATTCAGTTGCCGCAAAAAGTGTGCACTGGCTTTTAAGATGCCACTGACATCCAGGATTGCTGCACAGGAATGCCCCAGGCAGGATGGGTTAGGAACTCTGAAGTCCTAAATATCTTTTATCAGGCATGGTGGCCCTTTTCCTTCTGAGCCTAAAACAGGAGGGTAGCAGGGCACAATTTCAAGCTTAGCTTATCACATTTCCCAGGCTGTTATCTCCTGCACAGCTGGCAGGGAACAAACTGACATCGCTGAGACTCCTCTGCCCCTCAGATCCTCAGCTGCCCTTCACTTCTGCTGCAGAAGAGGAGCAACAACTCAGCATCTTAAAACATCTTCTTTAATCTCTACAGCCAGTTGGGGTAGAGATCTGAGCAAGAAAAACCTGTTCTGACAGAATGTTTTCTAGGCTTTTCAGGAGAAACTCTGGCCATCACAGATCCTTTTCTGGCTTGTAGGGAGAAATTAGTAAGATAAATGGCCAGTGTAATGATGTGGTCCCTTGATCTTGAAAGCATGAGCAGTCAGGTAAAGAAATTGCATTAGCATGAAACAGAGAGAGCTGCAGCAGTTAACCTCTTCCAGTCCTTAGAGGGTCACAGTAATGCTAAATGTGTTCTCCTATTGGGAATATTGTCATGAAAGGGCACTCTGAAGACATCACAGAGTTTGTAAGAGTTCCCAGAGACAGTCAGACCAGTCAGGTCCTCAGGGGTGTGTCAGTCACTCATGTTTTCAAAAGCATTCATGGTGCTGAACATTTCTCAAGAGGTCTGAGTGTCTCTCCACACAAGCTGCTTTACCAGTAAACTTTCACTTTTCCTGAGGCTTTTACCTTAAAACAGCAACAACCTTCAGTCATTCTGTCTTACAGCACTGGGGAAATGGGGTTTTGCTGCCAACAAGAGAGCCAACACTGAGCAATTCTACTGGAGTTATGCAGATGCAATCATAAGGAAAGATATTGCCTAACAAGCAAAGAAAAGTAATAGGTGTTTTTAATTACATGATAGATTTGTCAGGATGCATCAGTTTAGCCCTAGCTAAGGGCTGAAATTCCACCCTGTTGCTCACTCCTGCTCTGCCACTGCTGCCTTTGGCCCTTTCCAGAACTTGTTTTCCCCCCAGCACCCCCAGACTGGCAGAGGTGGAACCACTGGAGCCCTGTGGGACCATCTGGGTCTGATACAGGACAGATCTGAACTCAGAGAGACCCCCCTGCAGCCCCAGAGCCAGCGCCTGGGCTTGCGCATCTGGTACACATGAGAAGAAAAATCTCAAAATAGAGCTAAGGCATTTCAGGTTTAAGGAGAACTCTGATTGAGCTCAAAAATCAATTATAAGAATATGATAGTAGAAGAACAAATTGAAGGAAAATTATATAAGTAAAGGAAATTTGCATTTTGTGGGTCTTACAGGATATTGATAACTTTCTTGTTTAAGGACATACTGTAGGGTAGGTTCAACTTCAAGTCTTCAAACTGTGGTCTCACAGAGATGAACTCCAGAGGCGCCTTGTTGAGCAGGAAGGGCAGTGGCAGAACTCTGATCATCTTCAGTGGGTGAAGGTCAGGAAAAATCCATGAGAGCTTTAGGCAAACACAAATAAGTATAAGTTTTCTTCTTAACTGGGAAATGATCCTGCTGCCCTTCACTAACCCCAGCCCAGTACCAGGGTATGGCATGAGGCAAGGTAGGCAACCACTGCACAGCAAGTTCTCCTCCTTATGTGGACAAAGACTGCTTGAACCAAGCCACAGGGATCAGTCACAGCCTCTCAGCTTGTTCCTCAGAGCAGCTGTGAGTCAGACCCTTAATTTGGTTTGCCCTGTGTTTGGTTCCTGCTGTGCTGCTGGGGCTCAGCTGAGTCGGGTGCATGGCAAGTGACAGAAGCAGTTCTCAAGTGGAGAAAAAGCAAGTTTAAAACACAGCAGAGTGAAGAACACACTTTTGACAGTTGATCTGTGGTTCTCCTTGTGCCTGGAAACCCTGTTTGATGAGAGGTAATAGATTGGCAGAACACACTTTAATATCACAGTTAGACAAGCTGGGCGTCATCAAGAAAGATTCCAGATGCTGAAAGCAGAAGGAAGGAAAAAGTAGCAATGAAGTAAATAGCCCAGCAATGTCTCCTTCCTCCCTCAGTCCTGACAAGAAGGAAATTAGCTTTGAAGGTTTTCAATACCACAATATGACTGAAACTCAAAGAAAACAACTCTCCTCTGAAATTTATCACAGTTCTTGCAAATTCCCCGCCCTGGATAGGGCAGGCTTCATCTGCCTGCTCTTTTATCTGTCTCCCGTGCAACTGTGGATATAAATTCTGCTTAAAAAAAATAATAAGTGTTTTAGAACTTGTACTTCAGCCAAAATTCAATGTACTTTTCAACGTCAGCAAATTGGAAAATCTCAGTGCAAGTTGAAAGTTGAAATAAATGAGCTCTGAGATCTCTGCTTCAGTGGGAGGATTTGTTTTGTCTTTTCTTTTTCTTGGCTGTTTTTTTTTTTTTCCCTGAGATTTCTTGCTTCTTTCCTTACCGTGTCAAAAGCAAAAAAAAACCAATACAACATTTCACGGTGTGGTCTGTTAAGGAAGATGGAGAAGAGGGCAAACTGACTGGCCAGGTGAAGGCATCACAGATAGGCACTTTCTAGTGAAAAAAGGGGGAAAGATCCAGCTGCCTCTGCAGGTGCCAGATCCAAAGACTCATTTCTAGACACAAGAGCCTAGACTGGTTGCAGAGACTGAATTGTGAAGAGAAGGCATTAAATTCTATGAGACAGCCCACAGGAAAAACAAATTACTCCCCCCACCCTCTGCCCTGACCCTCTGTCTCCAGCCAAGACCTCCCAAAGGTTCATTCAGCCACTGTGAGATTCAGAATGGCAAATTCCATTTTGGTGGGTGGTTTTATAGTAGAAACCTTGTACTTGGGAAAATGCTCAGGGTGTCAACACAGGGAAAGGATTTTTCTGAAGGGGATCAATAAAAGCCACACATGAAAGCCAAGAGCACACATGCTAGGAGATGGGAAATGCCAGAGGCCGATTAATCCCTCTCATCTTCAGGATCTAAGTGCAATACTGACATAACCACCCTCCTTAAGATAGGAGCCACCTTTCAAAGAGGCTGCTGGAAGTGCAAGGCTCAGCCTGGAATGCAGATGTGGAACCCCACGTGTGAAACCTCTGGGAATGCAAGCCAAGGTGGATCCCAATGATTTTGTTTCTCTGTGAGTCATTTTTTCTCAGTATGATCTTGTCCCATACTGTTTCCCTCTTATGAAAGGTGAAGAGCCCTGACTGGGGCAGCAGCCAGGATTATGGATTTAACCCCAGGCTGAGCAGCACCAAAATCTTATCAACTGCTCCAGCAACGAGAGGATGTTATTTTGAAACTGTGGGGGGAAACACACATGGAAAAACAAGCAATGGTAATGAATTTCAAAAAGTAATTTAGTGCTACTTATACTAGGGGAGCACAATCACTCAGACTGATGAACAGTCTAATTAAGAGTAATTTATGAATAATAATTCCATCTCAATAGCCTGTGTGCATGTGTGTGTGTGTTTGTGCAAATAGTGAATCTGCCTTGGCTCTTGGTAATCCTGTGGGTGCCTTGGCAGGAGGGCTAATGAACCATGAAGTACAGAGATCCAGCTGTCTGACAATGCTCCATAATAAGAACAGGAAACAAAGTGTAAAAAATGGGATGGGATATGAATGCATTAAATGTTGCTTGTTTTTCTGCACTCCTATGAAACGTGTGAGCCTCCAGTGAGTGGAATTGTAGCCAGCAGCACCGGAGCTGTTTCAGATGCGTTCTTTGATCAGTCGTGCTCCTGAAGCAGAGAAGATTTTGTCTTGCCTTAGTTTTAAGGATCACACACCAAATTCCTTGTCGCAAGATTATTAAAAATATTTTTATCTGTCACAGCAAAAGTTATGAATTCCCTGAGAGGAGAAATACAGAAAAACAAACCCCTCCTATGATCTGTTGTAAAGCAGTGGTTGCAGATCCAGCATCAAGTTTTTATATATTTTTGTCCCTGGCTCTTATCTCTTGAACAAGTGTTTCTAAGGAGTATTAGATTTATAGTGCTGATAATGTGTAGAGCAATGCTTCTTGGAAAATTGCAGAAGGAAACAAAGGAAGAAAACATAGTGGGTTTCATTTTTTTCTTTCTTTGCAAGGAACACTCATTAAGAACTTTGCTGAGAGATTACAATGGTTTGGCTGGTGTATCTTTTTGTTTTCCTCCACTCAGATATAAGATGTACTCATATGAGAACATAAATAGCAGTAGAAGTGAAGAACTGCATATTTTTTACTAACCCTGGAGGAACCACTACTGCAGTGCTGAGTGCAGCTTTCTCATCTGCATTCTAGGATAACTAGAACAGGGGCTGACAGATATGACATGGAGAAACACTGCAAGAGAATATCTAGGGTGGGCTTGGAAGTCAGGAGAGGCTTCTGCACAGGTTACATGAAGACTCATCCCACCTTCTTTTACTTCTGCTTCATATCAACATCTCCCACTTTCTTTCTCTTACAGTAACTTGGGAACATCCAGTTCCACTCTCTTCCACACAAGTAACTTGCACCCTCTGGTTGCTCCAGACCTTCTGTCCCTCAGCCATTTATCTTCTTGTGACCATGTGATTTGTTTATTTCCTCCCCAAAAAGACTTTCAGCCCAGCTTCTTACAAAATAGCCTCTGCTAGCACACTCACAGCCACACTCAAGTTCCAGTGCAGCATCCAACAAGAATTCCTGTGTCCCTTCACTCCTCCTACAGCTGTCCAACCTTTATTCACTTCCCACCTTCAGAGCCAGCAGAGCACTTTTGCCTAGCTGAGCTTACTCAGGGGTGAAAGAACATGGAAATGGGAAGAATATCTTACCTGAGCACCACAGTGACACTCAGCCTCTGCCTTCCAGTGTGATGGGCGAGGGATTGGGAAGGGTGAAAGTAAGAAAATTCGTGGGTTGAGAAAAGACAGCTTGACAGACAAACAGAAAAAAAGCTGTGTGCATAGGCAGAGCAAAAGAAGGAATTTGTTCTCTAAGACCCATCAGCAGGCAAATTTTTGAATTTCTGAATCACATACTATGCTGAGTTGGAAGGGGACCCACAAGGATCCACAGGGATAATCGAGTCCAACTCTTAAGTGAATGGCCCACATAGGGATCAAGCCCTTGGTGTATGAGCACCAGGCTCTGGCCAACTGAGCTCATCTCAGCCAGTTCTAGGAGAGCACAGCTTCATCCCACATAATGGTGACTGAGGAAGACAAATGTCATAACTCCAAACAACCCTTCCTTCCTCCTTCCTCTTTCCAGCTTTATATGCTGAGCATGATGCCATATGGTATGGAATATTCCTTCAGACAATTCTTAAAATCATGGAATCCTTCAGGTTGGGAAAGATCTTCAAGGTCATCAAGTCCAAACACCACCTTGTCAACTAGACCAGAGAACTGAGTGCCACATCCAGTCTTTATTTAAACACCTCCAGGGACAGTGACTCCACCACCTCCCTGGGCAGCCCATTCCAATATTTGACCACCGTCCCAGTGAAAAACAAATTTTCCTGTCCAACCTGAACCTCTTCTGCTACAGTTTGAGGCCATCTCCTCATTCTCTCACTTGCTGCCTGGTAAAGAGCCCACCCCTGCCCCTTTCAGTGGCTGTAGACAGTAAGAGTTGGGTTAATCTGTCCTGGAATTTCCATATCTTGTATATCACTGTGTAACTGTTGTCATCACAAATCAAAAACGTGACGCCAAACCAGCTACTGTGGAGAAAACTAACTCCAAAACAGCACAGAGCAGAATAATGATGTTTCAGCCTATCTTTCCAATTAAGTCTCACAGATGTTACATGGGTGTGGAAGAGGAAGAAGCTTTGAGAGAGGTAAACAGGAAAAAAAAGTGCAGTTAAAATGCAAAACCCGTGCATAAATTTTCATCACTGAAAGTCTCTACACATTTCATAGAGACCAAGAGAAACCAGGTTCTTGTAACTTAATGCTTGAGAATCATTAGGCTAAAGAAGCATCTACTAGCCTTTGTTTTCTTCAAAGATGTAATTAGGCAGCTTCTCAAGACCTTTCTTTGGCATTGTTTTCAATTATTTTGCTTGGGTTTGCTTTGGGTTTTTTTTGCAGTGTCTGAGATTCAGGCAGCTCCATAAAGAGATACAGACAAATACAATAATAAATCTGACTTCTCTTCACTTAGTCCTCTATCTAGAGAGTTACTTTCTTGAATAAAATGAATCAAAACTTTTTTGGAAAACTGATTGGCTCTACCAAGTAATCATAATATGAGTAATTCAGATTTATTTCAAGCCACATTCTTCTTTACAGCTGCAGTAGAAGATGAGGAACAAGGAAAGGCAATATATATATCTACCTGTTCACAGGCAGTAGCTCATGGTACTCAGCAGGAGCATCCAAAAATAACTCACAGAATGGGGAAAGATAGAAATATATAGATATACAGATGCATAGATACATCTAAAGCTTCAGAAAAAAATTATTCTGTTGTTTCAAATAATGCATCTGGGAAGGGAAAAAAAAGGATGCACCTACATGATTTCTGGATTCAGACTTCTCAAAAGTAGAGAATAGAGGAGTTCTGAAGTGCACATTTTTTAAGGGAAGTGAGGAATAGAAGTGGAATGCTGAGAAGATGTTACAGAAAGAGGCTTCAGTGGCTGGGTACCAGCTTGGAGTTGTGTTGGAGGAAGTGAGAGACAGCTCATACCACACTGACCCCAAAACAGAACACACACAGGGAATGCTCAGTATTAGCAGTGCCCTGGTGCTCTGCTTTCCCTAAAGGTCTGCTGGCATTAGTGGGATGATAAAGCAGTTTATAGAATGAAAATTCTTCTGGGGAAATATTGATCAAAAGCATCTGCTGTTCTCATTGCTTATTGCTGAAAATAACTGCCTGCTTTGTAACCAAGCAAAGGAATTTGGTGAATACAGGATTGCATAAGGTCTACAGAGGCATATTAAATGTGGGATAGATACTCAGTATGATCTCCAAAAGAACCTAAAAAGAGAATTGTAAAGGATTAGGCACCCATCCTTCTTTGGTCCTTTTGCAAGTGCTATGTGGCACCCTTACTCATGTCTGTATGCAGAAATCCCTGAAGAAAACACCCCAAGCTTTAATCACAGTCTTTTAAATGACATTTGAACCTTGGATTTCAAGTTTGAAGCATGGAAATGAATCATGAGCAGAATTTTCCCTTCATTTCTCAGCTCCTCTATGAACCTTCCCTTCCCCCATCTCAACATCTTCAGTGAGACACAGGCTGTACTTGCAGAGCAGAAAAAGGCACCTTCTGTTTTTTGGAGGAAAGGAAGCAAAAGTGAGCTATCAAGACAGGACAGGATGTGTTCACTGATCTTACACATTTTGACTGATCTCTTTGTCCCTGGTGTTTCTGCCGCAGCCTTCTCTCCTTGTCCTCAACTTCCACTGAAATCAACAGAAAGTCTCTTATCACACCCTGTTATTTGCAAACATCAAGCTTGGAACATTTAAGCATTTTCCCTTAAACGTATGTTCTGATTGTGGAAAAGCAGGGTCCTTAGGAAATTTCAGCAAAATTGCTTCTGCTGTTTGAAGGAATAACAGAAAGGGAAGAAGCAGATATTAAATATTTTAAAGTAAATCTAGGGAAGTAAATCTTCCATAGACTTCAATTATTTCACTGTTTTCATGGCAATTCTCTAGCACCCTCATGCTCACCTCCAAGCTTCACTTCCCAGCATTGTCCTGTCCACTCTCCTTGTGCCTGGTGAGCTGAAGTTTCAGCAGAGTATTTTTCATGAAGTCTTTTGGTCCTTCTAGAACTTTCAGTCTAGCAAGGACACTCCATGCCAAGTTTTGAGCCAATGTTTTCCTGAGGTTGCTTCTTTTGGCTGGTAGGGACGATTAGGGGACTGAAAATAGGTTGGCATCCAGGCAGCCAAGAGGAGCAGAAGGGCCCAGAACCCAGATAGGAGCGGAACTGTGATGAGGCGCCAGAGGACTGAAAGAAAGGAGAAGGGAAAAGCACTGGGATGAGCAAAGGATTGATTTCAGGCAGTGCCACAGTCCCCAGAACAGCAAATACCATTCCCTGAGCCATAGGATTGCCCTGGGATCCTGCAGCTTGCTGTCATAGCCCCACTGAAAATGGGACAGAAGGGAAAACATGCAGCCCACCCACCACATCATCACCAGCCCCTGCAGAACCCTCCCAGGAGGATGCAGGATGGTTCTCTGCCATCCCACACAGCCAAAGGTGAATCTCTCTCTTCTCCTGGGAGACAGAGGGTAGACTACTGCAAGAAATATGCCCCGAGGGCTTCTGGCAAATTACAAATGAAGTTTTCCGATTGACAGGCCTGTAAGAGACACAGGCACAATCTTGTGCTGGGAGAGAATGGCAATAAAAAGCAATCATGCTTTTATACTGCTGAGCAGAGGCAGCAGGCATTAAAAAAATGCTCAGCCAGCAAACTGAAACAGAAACAGCAAAACAACACTTTTTGTCAAAATTCAAACTACCTCAAGGAGCAAATTAACACTAACCAGTCCTGAGCTCCTCACCCCATCAGAAATGGCAGTGTTGCCATATTTCTTGTTTCAGTAAGCTTCAAATTCTGGAATAGGGAACCTTAAAGAAACCAGAGAACTTCAAGATGTGGTGGTTGTAAGTGTATTAGTTGTGTAGATGGGCAGCTTTTTGCCTGAGCTATTTTTAAAGATCATCAGAATTACTTATCTATAGTTAGCACTGCTAGAAAAATTATCTGTCCAGTATATTTCAGATATCAAGTCTCAAAAGCGAAATTGAGCACCATGGAGAAAGTGATGAGTGCTATTTTGTACTCCACTCTGTGTTTCAATCCAATATTTGATCCCACCTAGTTCAGTGACCAGTAATAATAAAGATTTCTTAGTTACACTTTGAAATCTCAAGACCTGAGATGGGTAAGTTATGATTGCACTCACCATGGAGAAGGGTGAACAGAAGCCCTGAGGAACCACATTGCCAGTGCCAGAATTGAAAATAAAGATTGATGTCCAAGTGTTCTGCCTGTGGGTGAAGCTCTATAACTCTGCCTTCAATAAACCAGAAGAACTGGTTTACTCTTATTATCCCAAGAAGCACATGTTTGATCAAGTGTAGGTTTTGTGAAAGAGCATTATGTGGAAAACTAATATCACCAAGCAGTCAGAGCTACTGCAGGAAGAGCGAGTGTGTGCCAAAGTCTTCCTTCCTTTCACCTTCTTTTGGGATCTGAATATAGGTTCCTCCTCTCCTTCCTTCCTTCAAACACATCAATAACATTCCTGCTTTTCTTACTTATGGGTCATTACTATGGCTACCAATATAGAAAGAGGTCTGGGACATTTTTTTGTCAACACACAAAAGTCAAGTTCCTTCATGATTACATTGATTCAGGCTAGGATAGAGATAATTTTCTTCATAGTAGCTCATGTGGTGAAAATAGTGTCAATATTTATGATGAAAATGGTGTCAATAACACAGAGATGTTTTAGCCAGGACAGTGGACAGCAGCTGACCAAAGGAGGGTCCCACACCTTGTGGCTTCATGCTCAGCAAGCAGCAGCAGACAGAAGAAGAATCTTAGAGCCATGGAATCACAGAATATGCTGAGCTGGAAGGGACCCACCAGGATCATCAAGTCCAACTCCTGGCTCTATGCAGGACAGCCTGGGGGTCACACCATGTGCCTGAGAGCATTGTCCAAACACTTCTCAAATCTGTCAGGCTTGGGGCTGGCACTTCTCTGGGGAGCTTGTTTCAGTGCCCAATCCTCTGGGTGAAAATTTTCCTGCCATCCAACCTGAACTCCCCTGCCTCAGATTCATGCTGGTCCCTCCAGTCTTGTCACTGGTCAAGAGAGTGAGGTAATCAGTCCCTGCCCTTCCACTTCCACTTGTGAGGATGTTGAAGACCACAATGAGGCCTTCTGCCAGTCTCCTCCAGGCTGAACAGACCAAGGGACCCCAACCACTCCTCATATGGCTTCTCTTCCAGACCCTTCACCATCCTCACTGCTCTCCTTTGGACACTCTCTAACAGTTTAATGTCTTTTTCATATTGTGGTGTCCAAAATTGCACACAGGACTCAGGGTGAGGCCACACCAGTGCAGATGAAGGAAGTGAATTTGGCCATCAGGTTAAAATTTATAGGGGTTAGGGGATACTGACAACCAACATGCCCCCACAGCCATCTTTCCCACTCATTTCAGTAAAATTTCAGACTAAATTTTAAAAAAGGTGTCATGATTCCTACCCATTTTCCTCATTCTAATTTAGAGAAACTATTTTTGTCAGGACACAGAAGCTACCATCACTAATATCCAAGATCCCCAGGGTGTCTTTTGGAGAAGAGTGACTGCAAACATCTGTATTTGGCATCCCTGGAGGCTTAGAGTCCCACAAAAGTCAATACCCAGCTCTCACTCTGTGTGATGATATTACTCATTAGAAGTTAACCAAAAAGACAAGCCATGAGCCTAGTGAGCCATGAATACTGTTCCAAACTGTGTGGGAAGAACAGCCATGGGACAGATACTTCTGGTTTTGTTTGCAAACTTCTTCCAGTTTATGTGCATTTTGCCTCATACAAAGAAAAACAAAACCAAAAAACCAAAACAAAAACCCAACAAAAACAAAACAAAAAAACCACAAACAAACAAACAAACAAAACAACAAAAAAATCCCCCAAAAGAAAACAAAACATCAGCAAATTTGGTTTACTTTGTATGCATAGGGCAGTGGAATGAGGAAGGCACTAGGACTCAGACATCTACCCTGCTAGCAGTGCTGCTCACAAAGAAATGACTCTATTCTCACAAGATTATGAGCTTGGCTTTTAATAACAGCTTTTATGAAGTGCTGGACCCTCTTCCCACAGGAAAGGACCTCCATTCATGTAAACTTTCCTTCACAACAACACATGCTAGGAGTATTTGATTTCATCTTCTCTTTTGCCTTTTCAGTAGAAGGCTGAGGATGTCAAGTCTTTGCTGATGATTCTGTCAGCTGGGACTTGCTCTAAGAAAAGTCAACTAATATATGACTCACAATTGTGTGACAAAACTTCT
Organism: Emberiza elegans; assembly: GCA_024865655.1. Taxonomy (NCBI): domain Eukaryota; kingdom Metazoa; phylum Chordata; class Aves; order Passeriformes; family Fringillidae; genus Emberiza; species Emberiza elegans. The sequence continues at coordinate 6,050,807 of JALJVW010000084.1, read as the reverse complement.
CAGGAACACCAGTGCTGCCCTTCCAGCCTGCTTTGTTCAAGTAGACAGGCCTTTTTTGAAGACATTGGGAAGATGTGTTTTCTTCCTGTGCATCCATGTACCCTAAATTAGACCAGACAAGGACCAGATCATGCCATTCTGCATCCAGTCTTTACAATTTGGTCACCAGGTCACCCCCTGCATGAAGCACATTTTTTTACCAAGGAAGACACACCTCCTCAACCCAAATACAGAAAATATTCAAGAAGTGACTGCATATTAGCTCTGCTGAAGTTTTTGATTAGGAAATTCATGGTCTTAGCAAAAAGACCTATCAAGTGTGTTCTTGTCAAAGAGCTGCCTGTCCAAGTCCTTGCTTTCATAGTCCTCTTGTATTATGCAGGCCTTGAAAGCTTTCTGTCATATCACAGCATTAGAATTCACAAGATCTTTCTAGATTTAAAAAATGTATTAGTACTAATCTCTCTCTTTCCTTCAGCCTCTCTCTTTCCCCTCACCTGTGCAGTTAGCCAGATGGCAACTAAGGCAGTCTGGATTTATAGTGGGATGTGCAGACCATAAAGTCCTTTATAACTCTCTAACTAATAATATTTCTGTGGGAATCTGTACATAAACAAACCAGAAGGATAAGTGCCATTCATGAATAATACAGCTATTCTCCATGAAACCTTTACTGGGTTAAATGGAATATCCAAATTGTCCTCCAGATACAGATTTCACATCTCCCATCTCCAGAGACAGCCTCACTTCAGGTTTGATATTTTCACCTCATTCTGCATTTAAACAGTGAGTTAATCTCCAGCTAATTTATTTCCAAAATTCTATTTTATCACTGTCAAGCAAATATCTTTGGAGGAACCAATTCTGCTTGCTATAAAAATTAAACCCCATAAAATTTGGGATTTCATCCCATTGTTACCAATTATTGGACAAGACTTTCTGCAAGAGGTGAAGTCTGATGTCTTGCACAGCACTAACACCAGAAGACAGAGGTGGGATCTGCAGGAGGTAGGGAAGTCATCCTTGCAGGGATTCATACGGTTGTGGATAATATGAATAAATTGGGCCTCACAAGCAGAATATGTCATTCTCATGTCCCGAAGCAGTGGAGTATAAAAACCCCATGAATGCCACAGGGGCTGTGCCCAAAGCAAAGGAAGACAAATTCATGTCAGGAGTGTACTTGAGGCAAAAAAACCAATTCATTCTGTTCTTCTCCTCCTCAATGCTGCTTTTTTGAGACCTGTTTCAATACATCTTATGGGCCACAACCAGAGGAGCTGAAACAAAGCACGTGGTTTCCATTATGCATCTGGACAGCATCAGCCTAGAACTAGAAACACTTGTCTTCATTTCAGATTGCAAAATGAAAAGACTCAAAAGAGGCAGAGAGCAGCCTAGGAAAGGTTATTCAAGGTTGTCCAGCTTTGGAGAAGGAGGTTATTTATGAAAAATATTGTGATGTCCTCAGCAGCTAATCCAGAGTGAACCTGAAGCCAAGGCAGCTGCTGAACTCAGCTCAGCAGTGTCTGCAGGTGACTGCACTCAGTAATGTGGGAGGGCCCAGTCCAAAGACTCCTGGGTGCAGCAAAGCTCACATTCAACCCAAATATCCAGAGCAGCCTCAGTTCATCCTTCATCTCTCTCCTCCTGCCTCATGTTGCTCTCCCCCTGCTTTATAGTCACAAGGTCTTTATAGCCAAATACATTTGGTGCTGCCTTGCAGTGCTAAGCATTGTTTCCTGTATATCCATTACAGATTTTGTATTTCCTTGCCCTGGAGAAAACTCCTTTGAGAACTGAAAAATATGTGCAGTGCCAGGGCATGTCAGTATAGACAGACTTAGCCACAATTTATCTGCTGCCCTTCCAGATGGTTCCCAGGGTCACAGCTACCACAGGAGCTTGTAGAGCACCAAGGGTCATAGACTTGGAACTGTAGAATGATTTGGGTTGGAAGGACCTTAAGGATCATCTCATTCCAACTCCCTACCAGGGGCAGGAACACTTTCCACTAGAGGTTGCCTAGACCCTCATCCAGCCTGGTCTTGCTTCTCAGTTGTCAGAATGTCTCCACCAGCAACACATTCCCTCCCAGGCACTGCACCATCCACCTGCTGACAGCAAGGGACAGTGCAGGTCACCACCAGCACACTGAGGCTGTCTTCCAGATGTTTGACCACTGTACTAACAAAAGTGTGCCTGTGGATGCCTGAATGATTCCCATTAATGAATGGGAACACCACTTTGCAGAAAACACTGAAGCAAAAACCCTGAAGCCTCCTGTTTTTATGAATGTGACAATATCCTTTCCATTCAAAAAACCCTTGGCTGAATTTTGTTTGCAGAGACACCAGAGCTGGACAGAGCTCTGAACTCTGAGATGTCGATCGACGTCAGCAATGGTTTGATGACGAAGTCTGCAGCTGTGATGCTCTGTGAACCAGGGAAATAAAACTCCTGGGATCAGGCACAGAAATGAAGCTGAGAAGTTGCTTGAGAAGCAGAGCAGTCAGTAGTGTAATGACTTGAAATCCTGGGGATCATGCAAGCGATGATGTCTGTGCTACACACAAGGAATTCAATCCCTTCTCCCAAATAAGGGCCCTTGACAAACTGTAACACTACATTATGGACAGGGAGATATTGTGCATCTGATGCCTTCTCTTTCATTGAAGCCCAGGATTATGAATGGTAAGTCATTTAGCCCACTTTAGATAAGCATCACTTTCAAATCGGATTATAATTTGCAGAGGCACAACATGTTCAGGGCAAAACCATGTCAGACACCAAGATAAGTACTCCAGGAGGCTCTGCTGCATGGCAGCTCTGCAGGCAAAGAACCAGGGTACTGGGAACATTGTAGTAACACACAAACTGACAAAAGAGGCCCTTTTCAATTCAGCTTGAGACAAAGGTGAGCTATTATACCTCCCAAGGCAATTGCCACAGAGAACTGGGGAAAGCTGTGCAACATGCAGCTCTTCATGGTTGCTCATGCTGCTTTGGCAGACATATACATTATTAATGCTGCTATTTTTAAGTTTTGTTTTTCCTTGTGCTGTGTGGAAAGCTGTGCCATTCTCCACTGTGCCAGTGACTGTCCTTTGAACATATTTTCATTTCCCATTTTCCCACATGAAGCATTTGCCTATGTCCAGGAGAACAAATAAAGTGAAGAGCTGCCAGCTCTGACTCAGAGGGGTGGGGGATGCCACAGGCAGCCTCCCACAGGGAGCAAAGGTGAACACTTCTCTCTGCAGGCGGTCTCAGGCATTCCTCACCAGCTCCACAGAAACTCTGGAATATTAATGAAAGAAATGCAGGTCTCCCTCCTGTCCCTGCTCCTCTCAGAGACGTCGATGAATGAGTCAGGGATGAGCTGCAGCTGCTGCGTCACCACTGTAATCACTGGGGAGAATCCCAGGCACAGGGAGAAGCTTAAGCCATGGAGTTTCTCCTCACCAGAGTGCTGAGGCAAGGCAGGGTGACATTCAGCACTGGCTCAGAAGCAATTCCCTGCTAGGATTAAGCTGCTTTGAAAAAGAGGTCTGCCCTTCCCCTGTAGGCCCTTCCTTGCCAAGCTTTGCCTGATAAGAAAGGAGAGTTTTGACTGTGGCATTTAAGCCTCTGATGCCATTGAAAGGGAAGGATGAAGGTGCACAGACTCACAACCCTGGTTCAGTTTTATGTCCAGCCAGATGTGCAAACACAGGAAGATATTGGGAGATTTGGATCCAGTTATTGGCTCTGCCAGAGCTTTGATTGACTTGGTTAAACCAATGGTGCTCGTCTCTTCTTAGAAGGGGAATCATTAAAATTTAAAAATACCTTGTTAACTAAACCATGGCACTAAGTACCACATTCAGTCATTTCTTCAACCCCTTCAGGGTTGGTGACTTCACCACCACCCTGGGCAGCCCATCCCAATGCTTGACAACTCTTTCCATAAAGAAATCCTTCCTGATGTCCAGTATGAAGCTCTCAGTATGGTGCAGCTTGAGGCCATGTGCTCTTGTCCTGTCACTAATTTTCTGGGAGAAGAGGCCAACACCACATGGCTACAACCTCCTTTCAGGCGTTTGTAGAGAGTGATAAGGTCTCTCCTGAGCCTCCTTTTCTCCAGGCTATGGAATGTGTTTACAGAGGTCTGCATGACTCCCATTAATGGATGAGAAGACCATTTTTCAGAAAATACTGAACAAAAACCCCTGTAATAGAGAAGCCTCCTGTTTTTTATGAATGTGACAATATCCTTTCTATTCAAAAAGCCCCCTGGCTGAATGTTGTTTGCAGAGACACCAGAGCTGGGTAGAGCTTTGAACTCTGAGATGTCGATGTCAGCAATGATTTGATGACAAAGACTGCAGCTGTGATGCTTTCTGTGAGATAAGCATCACTTTCTAAATCGGATTATGTCAGATACCAAGATAAGTATAGGAGGCTCTGCTGCATGGCAGCTCTGCAGGCGAAGAACCAGACTGGGAACATTGTAGTAACACACAAACTGACAAAAAGAGGCCCTTTTCAATTCAGCTTGAGAGACAAAGGTGAGCTATTATACCTCCCAAGGCAATTGCCACAGAGAACTGGAGAAAGTGCAACATGCAGCTCTTCATGGTTGCTCATGCTGCTTTGGCAGACATATACATTATTAATGCTGCTATTTTTAAGTTTTGTTTTTCCTTGTGCTGTGTGGAAAGCTGTGCCATTCTCCACTGTGCCAGTGACTGTCCTTTGAACATATTTTCATTTCCCATTTTCCCACATGAAGCATTTGCCTATGTCCAGGAGAACAAATAAAGTGAAGAGCTGCCAGCTCTGACTCAGAGGGGTGGGGGATGCCACAGGCAGCCTCCCACAGGGGGCAAAGGTGAACACTTCTCTCTGCAGGCGGTCTCAGGCATTCCTCACCAGCTCCACAGAAATTCTGGAATATTAATGAAAGAAATGCAGGTCTCCCTCCTGCCACTGCTCCTCTCAGAGACATCGATGAATGAGTCAGGGATGAGCTGCAGCTGCTGCGTCACCACTGTAATCACTGGGGAGAATCCCAGGCACAGGGAGAAGCTTAAGCCATGGAGTTTCTCCTCACCAGAGTGCTGAGGCAAGGCAGGGTGACATTCAGCACTGGCTCAGAAGCAATTCCCTGCTAGGATTAAGCTGCTTTGAAAAAGAGGTCTGCCCTTCCCCTGTAGGCCCTTCCTTGCCAAGCTTTGCATCCAACAGCCTGATAAGAAAGGAGAGTTTTGACTGTGGCATTTAAGCCTCTGATGCCATTGAAAGGGAAGGATGAAGGTGCACAGACTCACAACCCTGGTTCAGTTTTATGTCCAGCCAGATGTGCAAGCACAGGAAGATATTGGGAGATTTGGATCCAGTTATTGGCTCTGCCAGAGCTTTGATTGACTTGGTTAAACCAATGGTGCTCGTCTCTTCTTAGAAGGGGAATCATTAAAATTTAAAAATACCTTGTTAACTAAACCATGGCACTAAGTACCACATTCAGTCATTTCTTCAACCCCTTCAGGGTTGGTGACTTCACCACCACCCTGGGCAGCCCATCCCAATGCTTGACAACTCTTTCCATAAAGAAATCCTTCCTGATGTCCAACATGAAGCTCTCCTGGTGCAGCTTGAGGCCATGTGCTCTTGTCCTGTCACTAATTTTCTGGGAGAAGAGGCCAACACCACATGGCTACAACCTCCTTTCAGGCGGTTGTAGAGAGTGATAAGGTCTCTCCTGAGCCTCCTTTTCTCCAGGCTATGGAATGTGTTTACAGAGGTCTGCATGACTCCCATTAATGGATGAGAAGACCATTTTTCAGAAAATACTGAACAAAAACCCCTGTAATAGAGAAGCCTCCTGTTTTTTATGAATGTGACAATATCCTTTCTATTCAAAAAGCCCCCTGGCTGAATGTTGTTTGCAGAGACACCAGAGCTGGGTAGAGCTTTGAACTCTGAGATGTCGATGTCAGCAATGATTTGATGACAAAGACTGCAGCTGTGATGCTCTATGAACCAGGGAAATAAACCTCTTGGAATCAGGCACAAAACAAAGCTGTAGGAGATATTTCTCTGTATCCTTCCAGGCACTTTTAACTATTGTTTAATCACCAACATACTGAAAACCACTATCAGGTGTCACCTAAACCTATGTGCCTTGGGAACATGAGTTTCTTCCAGAGACATGGTCCAAAAAAACCCAATATTTGTCCATCAGCTTCAGCTGGTGAGCCATCCACAGAGCCAGGCCAAAGCAAGGCTATGGAATGGGTGTCTGAACCAGATTTGTCCTGCTCACCTTATCAGTAGGTTTGATAAGGTTATGGTATTATTTTTTGAAAGTCTTACAGCACAGGAACACTGGTGAATGTTTAGGGTGTTTTGTAGATACGAAGGGGAAGAGAAAAGGAACATCATTGGCATCATCTTTTATAAACTCCATGGAGTTATTCTGTCGAGCAGGACACTCCTGCTTCTGGTAGTCTGTTGTCTTGCATTCCCAAGAGGAAATGCTCAAGGGCTTATTATCTAAGTTTTTAAAATATTATTATTAATATTTGAGCCAGGATTCTTTTCCTTGACCCAAGTCTTATTTCACTTTGGCACCTGCACTTGTGTATTGAATTTTTCAAGGATTCTCCATTTCTCTATTGATTTATGAGATGAGAGGGAGTGACAAGCCTGACTAATCACTCTGTATCTCAGTCTGTGACATCAAACTTTCAGAAAGGTCAAGGAGGCCGTGAGAGTCATGGTCTCTGTAGAATGATTTTGACATGGAAACTGAATTTATATTAGCCAACCCCACTTAGAGCAGCTTGAATTCCTGCCTGTTTTGGTTTCTGGCCTTCTGGTCCACCAGCAAGCACAGAGTCCAGAAGCACAGATCCACTGTACTCAGTGTTTCTTCACATTGTTCCTGAATGAAAAAACCTCCTGTTTCAGCTCATCGCCTAAAGCCAGTTTCTTCTACAGGGACATCAGAGTCCTGAAGTTTCCTGGGCCATCATAAGCAGAAAAGGAGACACAAAGGGGTTTGCTGAGCCCAGTCTCCCACTCAGTGTGAGGGAAATGCTAATCCTTAGCCTTAGGGTAGTGTGAGGGTTCATTAGCTCATGTTTACATAGTGCTAGGCATTAATTATTAAGTCAAGCTGCCATTGAAGGGAACAAAAGGCCTTGGCTTTCTGAATAATAGGGCAAGCATTTCTTGAAAGACTCCCACTGCCTCTTTGACAGATGCACAGTGTGACATGGCATGTGGGAAACTGCAACCGTGTTTTCCTTTAAGTCACATAACTAATTAAACTCATGAGATAGCTCAGGCTTCACTGAGTAGTCTGGTGTTTTGGAAAGAATAGTGCAAAGCTTTGTGAATATCTGAAACTCTGAATGTGAGGATTGTCTGATGAAGAGTAGAAAGACAACATCACTAGGAAGCAAATGGTGAGTAATTTTCTTCCAGCATTTTTTTTTGTGTCGTCAAAAATAGGATACACAAAGAAATCAACATTTCCCTTTCATGAAAAAAGCCCCACACAAAGTTAGGACACCACTAAAGGATTTACTAAGCAATAAAAAAACCCAGCCCCTTTTCAGTAGAAAGTCAGTACCTTCACTCTGCAGCTGAGGAGAACGTGGCTGCAGGTTTCCATTTGCTTCACAGATCCCTGGTAACTTCACTGGTGGATGGAACCTTCTCATGGCCAAGAACACCTCATTAGCCTAAAATTTTCTGAGTATTCCCTAAGTAACAGAAACAACTGGGACTGTACCATACCAGTAGCTACCATTACTGCCCAATTCTGGGGTTATTTCCTTTACACTGAGAACAATCAGTGTCTGGGGTCAGGAAGGATCCTGACCTGGCTATTCTAAGTATGCACCATGCCTCAGCACAGGAGGCAACTCAGAATACTGTAAAGGGCAATGTTTTACAAAACAGGAGTATATTTCAACTTGGAAACACAAGGAGCTACCAAGTAATGGACTATATGGGCATCGTTTCTGCTCTGAAAATTTTAAGTGATCTTCAGAGACATATTCCACATCTTTGTGAACATGGCTGTGGTCACAATTTTAATCACAAATTCTAATGTTTTGATGCAATTGCTTACAGCCCCAGCACCACCTGTCCCACCAGGTGATTTATTTTCACGTACCCACCCCCTTCCACTCTCTTCAACCTCATTTTAAAGGCAACCCCACAGCAAAGCTCCAAAGTGACACCCTCAGAAACCACATGGATAAACCACAGCCATCGAAGGGGGTGGGTATTCATCACCATCAAAGATGCTGCTGGGCAGTCAGTGCCATTTTTTTTAATTCTTGCCAGGGGAGTTCTAGTGCTCAGGAAGAATGTGGGAAATGTCTTTACTGTGATTATTCCTTGTTGCTTTCACCACTACCACTGCTGGTTATGCTGCATCACCTGTAGCAGTGGTAGTATTGGCAGTAGTAGCACCCATAGTAAAAGGAGCATTAGCAGTAGTAAAAGCAGCATTATTCTTTGTAGGCAGAGCCATGAGTTCAACTTTTATAATAATAAAAACCTCTTATCAGGCCTTTTATTATTATGCCTGGCTTCTCAGGAGTCCAATCTAAGGCATAGACCAGATGACTGAAGCAAGGCAAAGGCCAAGCCGCTGGGTTACTTCCTAGCAAGCATGGTGATATTCAGCTTTAGTGATAGCCAGCCCTTTTAGGATTCCAGCTCGCTGCTAGGTAGGAAAGCCCAGGGCAGAGGTCCAGCAGAGGGGAGAGAGAGGAGAAGACACCGTCGGTTCCGCAGAGATGGTTTATTGGGGAGATCAGCGAAGGGTACGGCGCTTCTTCTTCTAACTCATGGGGGTACAGGGTGCTATTTTTATAGCCTTGGCAAGCATCCAAGCTTAGCCAATGGCAAAGGGTTAAGGATATTCCTAAATGACCAATAGCTAAGAGTTACAATAATATTGCCTTAAACGTCTAAAGAGCTAGGTTTGAGTCGGGGGGTCAGAAAGGACAGGATATTCTTTGCTGCCTCAGCATTCGATTCTCCAGGGAGCTTTTCCTGTTTCTCTGAGGGTTACTACAAACTTTTATCTGAAAAATAAATCTCTTAAGGGATCTCAGTTGAGTTGCACTGGCAAGGCCAGTTCAGTCTGGGATGGGGGGCTTGCTGGTGATGCATGTCTGCTGGAAACTGCTGTGGCATCCCTGGCACGTTTCTCACAGGTACCAGGACGTTGTCAAACAGCAACAGCACTCAGTCACAGCTAACCCAGCAACATCAGAGATGGAAAAACAAAATGCACTCCAAGAGTTAGGGAGGAGCACCAGGAGACCCTCATTTGAAGCATGCAGGCTCTGGTCAGAGTTACTGCCACCAGTTAACTGGTTCTGTAAGGCAACCACTTATGTGTAACTGATAGGTAGTAAAAAGAATTATTTGATGATTATCCCATTGCCTTTCCATTACTGGCCTGACCTGATAAGAAGCAGCTCCACTATCCATCACAGCTGTGACCGTTCTGACTGAACTCATTTTTCAGACCACTATCAGTCAGCCTCAGCTATTTTTACTCCTAGATTTATGGGGAAAATTCATCCCCCAAATTCAATTTTCTTTGATGAAAGCTCTTCAGAATTTTTCTTTTCATCCTTTCTCCATTGTCTGTGAGTTATGCTTTACCTTCTCTGTCCTGGGTGTAAGTCCCAGAAGGTTATCTGCACCTGCAGGGATATTGCATTGCCTTCCTATATTTCTTTTTAACTCCTGAAGTTATTATTTTCAGAAATAATACTTTTCATTCAAATGTCACTGTGAGCTGCAGGAGGCCCTAAAACAAGGTGGAATCTATGTTTGTGAATGTAGGTGGGTTTACCTCCTCCCCAGTAGACCTTGGACCAGCTGGTGATCTGTGAATTTCTGCAGAATTGAGGACATCAGTCAATTACATCCTGGAGGATGCTCCCATTCACTTGCATTACTGCTTCAATTATCCATTAATACTTGCAGCAGGCTTGGATACTGATATCTATGTTAGGCACTTTGCATCAGTTTAAATAGCAAGTGAAAAAATAACTTCCACAGAAAGGAAGGGAGTGCTTAGTGAAAAGAAATTAAACTCCCCAATAACTCAAACACCTACTCAGTCAGAAAGGTCCCATCCTCCCCACCCCTGTCAGCCCTGTGCAGGGATGTTGCTGCAAGCCCATTTCCCAGAGCTGAGTTTGGCTCTTTGGGGAAAATTTATCCACCTACTAGTGGAAAGCTGAATATTTATCTTGCAGAAGGGAAATAAACAAGGTAAAAATGCACAAGTCTGGGTGAGGCACATGATACTCCTTGGACAACCTGTATTGCACTTAAACTGGACCAAATCCTGGCGGGGTAAAAAATAATTTTGAGGCAGAAGAATCAGCCCTGCCCATAAAATACTCACTGAGGGAGCAGAGTCCAACATAGTCCTGAATTCTACACACCCAGACACCCAAAATTTGGGTTTGCTATGAGGTCTTGGTTTTAACTCCCTTGTACTTACAGTGCTGCTTGAATTATTAACTTAAAGTGCTTTAATGATTTTCAGCGTTGCATTTTACTCCTCAGGCAGCTCAGTCTCAGCTGCTTCAGTAATTTGACAAACATTGAAGGTAAAACACCTCTCTAAACCCCCTTTGCAGCACATAAGAAAGTGGGAAAATTGAGAAGGGATCTTATCCAGTGCTGCCAACCCTGGCATTCAGTGGTTTGGATCCGGCCCCAGCTCCAGGGAACAGGCTGCTGAATCTCCTCTGCTCTTTGCATGGATACAAATGACTTGAAACATAGGGACAGGTCAGGAGGCCTTAGTCCCTGTACAGACCTACAAAAATCATGTCAGACCTGGAATTTGTGACTGGGACGTTCCCTGACACCAAGGAATGCCTCTGTCCATTGAATGTGCAGCTGGGGTGGATGGAGACCTCAGCTCAGCAGTGCTGGGGTATGTGAGCATTGCCTGCACCTCAGGAGATCTGGCTCTGGCTTTTATCTCCAGGACCAAAGGACCAGGGTCCCATGTGTTTCAGGGGAATCCTGTAAGGTAGAGATTTATCCCTTCAGTTCTGTGTTTTAAACTAGTTTGTTTTGTTATTTTAATCTAGCCTTTTTTTCCACAAAGGAGTAGCTTTTGTAGTGATTTTAAACACCACAACTGCTTTTAAAGGAACAAATCTCAAAAAAACCCACAGAATAATATTTCTCTACAGTGGGCAGATACTTCCTACTTCCACACCTGATCTAAATTCTTTTCTAAAACTCATTCTCCAGCCCTGAGTGGTTGCAAGGCAGCAGTAGAGCACCACCCCAAGCAGTCACTCATGATATTGTGTCATTATAACCTGCTGCTGTATTGAAACAAAATAATCCCCCCAAATCCTCCCTGCCCAATAAGATGTGGCCACAAGATAGACTTGTTTTAAAACATTTACAAAGGTTATATGTGTTATGCTGATTCCCCTCCTCCACATGGCAGCAATTTCATGGGAAAAAACAGTGACTTTAAAAGCAGCTGGTGGGTGTGGGATGTGGGGAGAAGGGCAGGAACCATTTTGCTGGAGGGCACAGGTGATAACTGATACCACACACAGAGAACAAAGGCTTTTCAGTGATGGATCCAGCCCTTGCACAAAGGCAGGATCTCCCTCTCCCCTGTTCCTTCTCCTTCCATCCCAGCAGTGCCGAGCAAGGCTGGGTTGTCACCAAGGAGCTTCCTGAGCAGAGCCCACCCAGCTGCACTGGCACTGAGCTGTTCCCCACCCAGAAAAGGGATGCTCTGGGTCTGGTACATCCCTCCCTTGCCCCACTGCCACTCCCACTCATCACTAGCTGGAACCCAGGACATTCCTCTGGCTGCCCTGGAGGACTCGAGATCCCAACAGGGGGCTCAGAGACCTTGGCATGAAGTCAAAAACATCTGTGCCTTTGATTTTGACCCATGGAAAAAATTACCAACCTTATATGAGGATCTGCAAGCCATGAAAGTAGAATGATAGTGGGTTTATCACAGGGTGAAAATGTAGAATTTTGGGGTTTTTAGAATGGGGGTTCAGGAGGCAAGATGAAGGAATCTGGGCATGTACAGCCTTTCTCCGTCTTCTTCTCGGCCTCCGTCTTCTGCTGTGATGTTGGCACTTTTGGATTGGTTTAGAGAAGAAGCTCACTGTCTAACACAGGTGATAGCTATTGGGAAGTTATGGTAAATAATGTACAAGTCGGTTTTAGTATAAAAATATAACATCGCCCTGAGGGCGGGCAGAGTGGCCCTGTCTGACCTGCTGAGCAGACCTCGGCAGGCCAGAGAAAGAATTTTATAGATAAGAAACAATAAACAACCTCGAGAATGGGAACAGAAGAATCCTGACTCCTTCTTCCACAGCCGGGCTGGGAAAAGAGACTTTGTAACGCATCTCGGGGTCACCGTGACCAGCAGAAATCTCGAGAATCACCCTGTGTGCTGAGTGCCACCCTCCCTGCCCGGTGTGAGGGCACAGACATGGAGCCAGCTCGTGACCTCTCCATTTCCCTGGGGAATGCTGCTCGAGGGAATTGTTCTCTGTGCCAGCACGTTTGGTTTACTCCAGGGACAGTTACCTGCACATCTCCTGATGGCCATGGGAGATGGTTTCTCTCTTCTCTGTGCTGTGGACCTTTGCTAGGACTAATCCTCTGCACTGCACTGATCTGTTTCTCACTGAATTGGCTTTGACTGATTAAGGATGTAACTGTTTCTCACACTATCCTCAACCTTCTTAGCCTTGGCACCAAGAAATGTACAGAGGCACTCAGGGAAAGGGCTGAAAGTCTCACAGCATAGGCATCCATAATCAGGCCTGATATATCCAGCTACTTTTGTTTTAGTGGTAACAGAATCAGCTCCAGAACTGCCTTATGGAAAAGCAGGACTGTGTCTTTGGCAGGTGCTGCACTCACTGACATTTTTTCTCAGGAAAATTGAAATAAATGAACTGCAGCCTCCCTAAACCCAGACTATTCATGGGCTGCTCCCGCTCCTTGGGCTCTGGGCCAAGCTACTCTTCCCAGGAGAGGACCATGTTCTTCTCAGGACACTGTCTTAGTGGAATGAGTCTCTTCCAGCTGGATCAGACTGTTTTCCATGTGTTACCTTAGAGCTCTTGCAGACTCAGTGGTCCCAACACAAACCTCCTGGCTCTGCTGCACATCAAAGACCTTCTGGCTCACTGGTGGCCATGAAATGATTCTCCTTTCTGCTTGTAAGATGCTGCCAGGCAGCCTGTGGCAGGTGAGGGGGGCTACATTCCCATTTTTCTTGGGATTTTCCATGAATTGAGTACTGTTAGATCATCTCAGTATCTTCATTTTAAGGCCTGGCATGACAAAAGGATGGGAAGTCTTGGTATTAGCCCATCATCTCCAAATCTCTTCATTTCAAGCTGCTCTAAGGTAAGAACAAATAGTAGTAATACCAGACGTAGTGTGCAGTGCAGGAATAGATAATGCAGTTCACAGAGACATTTCTATAAATATGCTACTTTCTAGTCTAGCAGGTTTCAAAGTTTCTTTCACACTCTGTGATTCAGCTAATAAGCTGAAAGATGCTTCTCAGGCATCTTATTCAAGGACTTGCACAACCCATTCACCATCTGGCTGCCTCACAAAAGGCAACCCATGCATAGATCCCTTTGCTCTTTCATAATTTAAATTTCCAGATTCTTCAGATCCAACGGTTTCTTACTCAATCAAGAAGAGTGTTGCAGCAGCCCATCCCCACACCATGGCCTGGCCCCACTAACATTTGACAGAGTAATATCTTTTGGATATAGCCTGGTGTGACTTCTGTTTGCCCAGATGGACAACACAGTTATTTAATGAATATTCCTCTGGTTGGGGGATAAATTATTAACTCACTGTAAAAGAAAATTATCTCCCCCTCACAACAGCTACAGTCAAATACCAGAGTGAAGCCTCATCATTCCTCTCCAGACCCCACAGGGCCACGTAAATTGATGACCATGTTTTATCCAGCTAAATAAATGTTACTGATGTGTGTGGCCTACGGTTGCATTCTGATCAAGACTGCACTGAGCTGTTAGGGAATTTGTGATTAAATGATCCGTGAATTCTAGTTTTGAGGGAAATCAGCAGAACCATTCCAGTCCCATTCTATCCACCTCCCAACCACATGGTAGCCCAGCTAGGCACATTCTCTATGGCAAATATGAGAATGCCATCAGAAAATACTGTTTCTGAAGAGAAACTCTGAAAAGGACTCTCACTGGACAGACATTCAGTTCTTTGAATATTGAGTGCAGAGTAACCCATTACTGTCTCTGTGGGCATTACTCCTTCTTTGGGCATGTAATTTGCAAATGGACAGCTTATATCTCACCTCTTTCAAATACATCTCTTTCAAAGGGTATTCTCTAAAATCTTGGACTTTATTGTCTATTTGCATTTTCAGAAGCTCATTTCTCTAAGTCCACAAGATTGTGCATCATGATGCTAAAGGACTTTGCTCAGGACCATGCCCCTTCAGATTTTGAATGCCTCCAAGGATGGAGACTCCACAGATTCACTGGGTGACCTGTTCCAGAGTCTTGCTCCCTCCTCTTCCCTCCTTCCAAGAGAAATGTTTTATTTAACATTTAAATGGAATTCCCTCTATTTCAGTTTCTGTCATTTCCATTTGTCCTGTCACTAGACACCACCGAGGACATCTCGGACACTGCAAGATGCCTCCATCTTTTTTATTTCATCTCATCAAACATTTATACACATGGGCAAGATTCCCCTGAACCTTCTCTTCCCAAGGATGAATGTGTCTCAGTTTCTGCTCGTGTCAGGTGCTCCAACACCTGACCCATCACTGGGGCCCTTCACTGGACTCACTCCGGCATTTCCATGTCTCTGCTCTGCTGAGGAGCCCAGCACTGACACAGCACTCCTGGGGTCCCCACCAGTGCTGGATGGAGGTGAAGAACAACCTCCCTTGATCTGCTGGCAGCACTCTGGGGGCTTTTGGCCTTTTCTTTTTGCTGTAAGGGCACTTTCCCAGCTCCTGTGCAACTTGTGCAGCAGGACCTCTGTGGTTTTGCCTACAAAGCTGCTTTCCAGCCTCTCACTCCTGGTGCCTGAGGTTATTCTTCCCCAGGGGTAGGACTTGGTGTTCCCTTTGTTGAAATTCATGAAGATCTGTCAGCCCATTTCTTCAGCCTGCTGAGGTCACTCTAAAAGGCAGCAGAACCCTCTGTTCTCTCAAATTTAACTCACAATTTTGTGTACATTATGTAGGACACCTGTATATCTCAAGCAGGACTTCTCAGTTCTTCTCTTAGAGCCAGAAGAGTGAAAATTAGATATCCCACAATGTAACTTCAGGGGTCTAAATTCCTTATTAGTTGTGGTTCTGAGAACTGCTCTCCCTGTCATATCTCATTATCCTCCACTGCTCACTGAAAATACCATATTTAAATATCAAAGCCCCTGTGAATACATTTTATTTCAGCCTCTGTGTGTGTTAATATTATTAATATTGAAATTCTGAGATTTCAGAAGAGATGGCAAAGGTGTCTTTGTGCCTCACACTCTCTGCACAGCCCTCCACTCACACATCATTGGGTTCTGCAAATATGAAAGCTCCATCCCAGTCCTCCACATGCCACAAAAGTATATCAACAATGAACTTTGAAAACAAGCCAACTTGCAGCTCATGTCTTTTAAATAAAACTCTGTTTGGTTTTGTAATTGTCTAATTGGCTTGGCTCACTGAATGAGATTAATCCCTGAAAGGAGGAAGTGAGATTCTGCTTCTCCTTTACAGCTGGAGGACAGCATGAGGGCAGATGAGCACTTTGTGAATCTAGGACACATTTCTCTCCCTCCTCTGCCTTTTGCAGGAGCTCCTCTGGAAGGACCTCATTAGGAATTCTCACTCCTGGCAGATCCAAGCCATCTGTTGCTACAGAAGAAAGTGTTTGCTGCAAGCATTTCTTTTCCTAAATAGTTACAGAACAGTTGGTGCTGTCTGGTGTTTGGGGTACACCTGGAGGGTGGTCAGTGTTCAAACATGACCCGTCTAGCCAGATACTTACAGTCTTTTTTGCTAAAGCACACCCAGCCTCTGGATATGGATGGATCACAGTGAATGTCAGCTGAATCTACAAATGCCTTTCCTGAAATCAGAACAAACTTGGGCTCTTTCTAAATTTCTTTTCAACAATTAAAGTGGTCCCAACCAAATCATTTGCAGAACTCAGACATTGCCAGTGACATGAATCACTGCCCACTTCAAAAGCTGTGGTTTTCTTTTTCACTAGAGATGAAGACACAGCTCCTTTCTCATGAGATGGAGCTGTGCCAAGTGGGTTTCAGTCTCACTTTTCTGATGGGTCATTCTTCAGATCAAGAATTTGTTTTGCCCTCCCTGAGCTTTAGACCCATGGGGATCCTTTGGTGATGGGTTAAAAGGCCTATCAGGGCCTCAGAGCCCTGCTAGTGCCTCCCTCTCTGGAAAAGCGAGCTCAGATTATTCTTAAACTACTCACTATAATCAATGTAATCATTGGTTTTAGGAACCCCTCACAAAAGAAAACATTCCCAGCCTGTGTCAGCCTTCAGGTAGAAGCACAGGGAAGGTGGGAGCATCCCAACCAGCCTCTTCCAGGAGTAACTAAAGAAGGAAACAAGCTCAGAGATCAGTCACTGCTCAAAGCACAAAGCAGTGGCCGTTCCATGAGGGACTGATGGGAATACAGCAATGAAAACATGAAAGTGATAAATTAAGTACAGTAAGAACAAGAACAAAGGGAATGCAGCAGACTTCTTGGGACCCATAGCAGGACAGACTTTGACTTGTAGAATTCAGAAGATCAGCTACTTTTCCTCTTGGTGGCCAGTTCAGAGTCACTACAAAAGGTGGCCTGTCACAATGGGTGAACTTGTAAGGGCTGAGTAAGATCTGATCCAAGGACTTTAGTGTGAGGACAGAGCTACAGATGGCTTCACATTGTGCTGTGGAGATTTTCATTCATTCATTTGCCCCCACATTAACAGCAGTGTTATTGCAGTCTTGGCCACTTGAAATCTTGGCCCAACTTGAAAGTTGGGAAAAAAAGTATGCATGGGTTTGATCCACTTAAAGAATAACCTTCACATTTCCCACCTGCAACAAGTTAAAAAGGTATCTCAATTTCCTCCCCAAGTCACAGACAAAATCCTCTTCTTATCACCTTCCCCACAGAAGGATCCTAAGCTTTTGTGAATGCTGCTGGGGCAAACCTGTCCCTCAGAGAACAAAAAGTATCATTAGAGAGGAGTGGTCTTAGCTGCAAGGAACTGGCTGGGGATTGAGGGCAGGGTGAATGTTTTCCTTCCCTGTGTTAGGGATGCATCTTTCAGAAATGTCATGTAATTTGTGATTTTGAAAAATTATTATTCCAATATATTTTTAATGTCCATTTTGTTTATTTCCTTACCTAGATTATCAGAAGGAAATATTTTTCTATCTAAAGGCTAAGGACTTCAATGCATACCACTACCACCACCACCACCACCACCAGATCACTGCATATATTTTCACTGTTATTAGAGAAAACAATCCAATGCCTGTTATAACTCTGATCCTCTTATTTGTTGATGCTATTCTACACCCTTCCCTGAATCAGTCAGTCTGTTTAAATCAACTTTCACCATGTCCTGTTCCAGGCACAAGGCTGGGCTGGATGATCTCCTAAGGTCCCTTCCAGAGTGAATTCTCATGTGATCCTGTTACATTGCTCAACTGGCTAATGATGCTTGGGTGACACATTTTATCTGAAGAGGTGACACATTTCTGGTTCTTGTGGTATCAAAGGCCTCCAATTATTGAAGCAAACAGTAAATACAGAGCTCAGTCAGGTGCATGGTGATGTGTCAGCCAAGTGCAACGTTAAATCTGAGGAGAAGGGAGCAGTGGAGAAATTTGGCTTTCCTGTTCATTATAAACAAAATCTGTGAAACAGAATGATCTGCAAAAGGATGCAACAAAAGTAGGAACGTTTAATTTTCCTTTCCCATAGACTAGGCAAAATAAACAGTGTGAAAGGAAAAAGGGAGCTTCTTGAAGTGCCCATGACAGGGATACATGAAATAATGGAACAATTTAGAGTGGAAATGGAACTTGATCATCTAACCTCTGAATAAAGCAGAGCCAACTTCAAAATTAGATCAAGCTGCTGAAGAGCTTTTCCAGTCAGACTTTGATTATTTAAGGTTAGCACTGGGGCAACCTGTTCCAGGACTTGGCCATTCTCCTTGTGATGCCTTTTTCCCTGGATTTCACTTTCTGCTGCTCATCCTTTTGCTGCACAGCTCCTGCTGGAGTCTGGCTCCATCCAACCACCCATTCCACGTGGGAATGCTCCCATCTTTTTGGTGCTGGTACAGCTCTACAGAAAATCAATTAAATTGCCCTGGGCTAAAACAAAGGGACAAATCTACCTTTTCCTTCTGTGGATTCACAGGAATTGTCTCCTCCTCTGTGCAATAATTCTACAGTGTCCCCATGTCATTCCCAGCTCACTTTTCTTTATGCATGGATCTCAGCATTGCCTTTCATGATGCAGAGAGAAAGAACTGTTAAATACCTCATATCCCAGCATCTACTCTTGGTACCTCACTGGGATATTGCCATGGAAACAGGGGAAGTTTGAAATTAAAGTGAATACACTCACTTTTCTTATTTTTCAGCAGGGACTTGAAAATTTACTGCAGTATAAAAAAAGCCGTGTGCCATCTGCTTATTGAAAATTGAATGCAAATATTTCTTTTCTTTCTTCTAGAGCAATAAATCACTGCCATGGTCTATCCCCTCAGAAGTATCCCTAGAGGTGGTGATGAGTTTTTGAATAACCTCCTGTCCAGAAGTTAAGGTGATAAGGAACATCCTTGTCCTTCAGCCAGGGATGGAACAGATAAAGAACAGACTGAACCCAAATGGAAGACAACATGTACTGGAGACAAGCAGAACTGTGAAACCAGCTGCTGGAACAGAATTTAGGTTCTGTAAGTCACACAACCTCCCAGCTATTTTTGGGGAAAGGTAATTTTTTATGTATGATAGGGCTATGTAGGGGAGTCTTCACAAACACACCGGTATCATTTTCCCTTCTGTGGTCATTTTTTCTGTGGATCACTTGAGACAAACACCACTGAACTGGGGGGCTGAGTCCTCTGCTTGCAGCAGCATGAGGCTCTCAGCTCTTGTGAGTGTGATTTATTCACACTGCCTTCTAATAAGGGACACCAGAGTATGGTTCTTGATGCAGTCAGTGGAGATAAGGAGCTGTAACATCTAACTCAGCTGGCTGGAGAAGATGATAAGTCTGTGTAAGGCACCATTTTTTCCTGCTGACATCTGTACAGGATCTCAGATTCCCTTTGTGTTAGTGCCACAGCAGAGACCTGAGTCCATGTTAGGAGGTGGCCAGAAGGAAGATCATCTCTTTTCACATTCTTGGTCTCTCTCCTTGTATTGATATTTCTGCTGAAGAAAACTTTTGTCATAATTTTGCATGTTGGTTCTATGACCCAGACACTTCCCTGTCAACAACCTGTCTCTCTGAGTTGAGTTTTTGCTCTTTGCACTGGAATCACAAGGAAATTTCCTGTCACTGGGGGAGATAGTCCTGACACAATACTGAACCTCTGACAGCTTTCCAGGGGAGAGAAAAGTTGTGGCAATGCTGATGAGTGCAGTTGTCTCTCTGCCCCTGATCTCAGCAGCCCTTTCCCCAAACAGTGGTCAAAGATATAAAAATATAAAGTTATATAAGTGGTTAAAGATATAAAGCTTATATCTCCTCATGAATTTCCACGGGCTCAGGTTGGTCGGGAGAGGCTGACTTACAACTTTTCTTTAGGTACAGGGTCACCACTTCCTCTGCGAGCAGAGGGAGCAGCACAGCCTCCCAGGTCTGGCACTCTGCACATAACTCTGCTTCACAGGCAGCTCACGGGGCTGCAGCCTCTGCAGGGCCATCCATCTCCTGCCTGACTTGGCCTCTCCCAGAGCTGTTTCAGGGAAAAGGAAGCAGTTGCAACCAGACTGTGTCTTCTGTTGCTGTTTCTCTGGTAATCAGACAGCTACACCAATAATCATGTCCTTACAGCCCTGGCTCCTGCTTATCACAGGCTTGTCTGGGAAGGAAAGGCTGCTGTGCCCTGCTCACTCAGCCATCCATCACCTGGATGTCCTCAATGATTAATGCCTCCCTACCTGAGCCAGCACAGCTCTCCCTGCAAGGCACTGAAGCTGCTGCATGTGCAATGCTTTGGGCCCACTGGAATATGGGTATGAATGATCATTACTAGGTAAGAGCAGGGTGCTGTGAAAATGTCCATAAATGACTAAGATTAACACAAGATTTATTTTAAGTGTGCTTAGATTATGCTTTGTTTAAGCTTCCTCCTCTTTCACAGACACCAGGTCAAATCTTCCACTGTGTCCATTTGGAGAGACAAATCCATTGTGTCTGGAGAAGTGTTGTTGATACTGAGACGATATTTGAGTCGCTGCAATTATATCTATGGGGTAAGTCTTGATTGTAGGTGTCTGCTTTGTGTTGCACTGATTCAAGCACAGAGTCACAGTCTTGCTCAGGCTGGGAGGTACTTCAGGAGGTCTCTAGCCCAGACTCCTGCTTAAAAATGGAGCAACACTAAACTCAGACCAAGTTGTTTACAGCTGTTGCCACATGGGTGCTGTGGTGGGCTAAGGGACAAACCCCACCCAGCTGCTCTTCCACTTCTCAACGTGACACAGTGGGGGTAAAAAAAGAAAACCAAAAACAAGGACCAGAAACATTGTGGGCTGAGATATAGACAGGGAGATCACTTATCTGTTACTGTCATGGGCAAAGTAGACTCAAACCAAGGTAACTAATTTATTGCAAGTTAAAGTAAATTTGGATTATGGGAAACAAACTGAAACACCTTCCCCCCATACCTTTCCCAGTCCTGCCTTCACCTGTTCATTCCCAGCTCCTGAGGAGAGGAATGGGAATGAGGCTGAGGTCAGTCCTTCACAACCCCTTTTAGTCACTCTTCACTCCCCACATCTCCCTGCTAGGAACCTGCTGGGTTGCTTAAACTGCCTTTGGGTTTTCAACCTGTGTAAGGATGGGCCCTGTGAAAAGGTCTTTGAAAGAATATAATTTCTTATACACCAATTTCCTACAGAGGATTAGCTGAAGTAGAGCAGGCCATGTAACTCCCCAGAAAATCTGATGTGGAATAAATGCCTCTATGTATTTGTCCAGAAACCCACATTCCACCAGAACTGACTGGAAACTCCACACAGCATGGCCATGGGCTGAGGAGAGGCTGAGTCCCAGTTTTACAGCTCAGCTGCCACACAACAGCTCAGCAGGACCCTGACCTCGTGGTGGATGGGAGCCCTTGTGCTGTCTCTCTGGCTGTGGGACAGATGGAGGGAGCTCAGGAACATCTCCAGATCATCACTGCCTTCAGCTGTTCCACTAAAGGCCGAGATATGCAAAATATGATGATTTTTTTTTTACAGCAAGAAGACTGAATCCTTCTGTCTCTACAACTCATTCAGCCCTGGACCATGTCAGGTTATCTAATGAAGCACAGGGAAGAAATGGCAAATTTGAAAATTCATCTGCTAGAAGAAACTACATGGTCACACAATTGAGAGACCCTTGCTCCCACTATCAACATGGGATGGATTTAAATGCTCAAAAGCTGGCCAAAATCATATTGAAATTATCCAAGTGCAATCATTTGTGTTTGGGGTGCCACTGCCCAAGGGGCCTCCCAGAGCTCCCTCTCTCACCTAAACAGCATCTGGTCACCTCTTGTTGTTCTTGTTAGCAGTTCTGCAAGACTTGATTGACTTGTTTGCACTAGAACTCCTGACAAAACCAAGTCTGGCAAAGCCCTTTTGGCCTACAGGCTGTTGCAAGGAGGTGGAGAATATCCAAAGGGCAACAAACACTCTGATTTGTGTTCTAGATTCCTCCCTCTCTCTCTCTCCATCCCTCTCCCTTGGGGGGAGCAGACACTAATCATTGCCTGCAGCTCTGGGTGATTAATTTAAATGATTTAGCACCTGGGGATTAACCTTCACACAGAGATCGATGTTTTGGCTGTTTCCTACATTATTACCCTTACAGCAATTACCTCCCACAGATACTTGCTCTTGTGCTAATGAGCCAGAAGCTATTAGCATCCACATCCTCTATCTGCATGTTTTATAGTTGCAGGAGGGTTCTTCCTTGGTGACCACAACTTCTGGACAGGTAAATTTACAATATGAGCAGAAAAGATTTTTCTGAAGACATTTCTGGAAGGAAAAAACAGGGAAAATTGTATTAGCATTGTGAAGTGTGTTGTGAGCATGAAATCAGAGCCAAGGAGAAGAGAATCAGACTCTGTTAATTGCTGCCCTACCTCCCCTTTCTTTTCTACCACATCTGTATTCAGCTGAGTCCTATCTCAGTGGTGTTGGCTCTTACACTACCACCCATCCATTTGTCCCATAGCACCCCACAGGCTCGTGCACCAAAATATGGATTATTTAAACTCATCAGTTCAAATATTCCTTTGTTTACAGTAATATAAATTCAATGAGTTGCTATCAGAATATTGTGAAATGCAGAGCCTGTACCATGTTAGTCAGAGCCCATGCAGAGCACAGAGACAGACTAACAGGCAAATACAAACTGGAATCACTTCTACTGTGCAGTGTTTCACAATGGCAACGTGAATCTAGAATTGAGGGACATTGTCTTCCTGCTTCATCTCTGCTCCATGTCTCCTTTTATCCCTTGGTAAAATTATTTCAGCTGTCTTGGCAGCTCCCTTTTTATGCATGGGATTTCTTACATTTTATGAAGTAGAAATAACAAAAGCACAGCAATAGTTGTGCTCACTAAATATGACCCATCAAGAGGCATAAGCTCATAGTTTGAGATCAAATCACTGGGTTGTGAGTTGGATTTTCCCCCTCTCCTTTCTGTGTAGAACACAGCAAACCTCTGTCCTAAAACTCCACAGATGTGTCAGCATCTTGCAGTTTGCCTCTGCATCCAACTATTCAAAATGCAGCTGGTAACACTCATCAGACACTGCAACAGTGAAACAGAAACAAAAGCTGTTGCTCCCAATCCACTGGGCAGCACAGGACACCAGAGGATGGAGTAAACTCTTCTTCCTTGAAAAAGCAGCTGCTGGCTTTTGTGGAGAGAATGACCATGACCATATGCTCTCCTTTTGTTCAAACCTAAGTTTGAATATTGCAGCTGTTGGTTGCTCCCTTTGGAAATACCAAGTTCATTCATATGACCTGAATTTCCAGAGTGATATTGGGGTCTGCTGTGACACAAGACCACCATTGTAGGAGGTATGTCGGAGCAAAATTGATACTAAAGTAGAGAGTTTTTTCCTGCCCCTCAACCTTGACTAGAAGCTAGAAGGGAAAGATTAACTTGGTATAGACTGGGGTGGTATAGGTTGGTAGTTTCTATCTCTAGCATTTCCACCTTCTTAGAAGCCAAGGGACACATTCCAACCATAGCCAGACCTGGGAGAAATAACCCAAGACCTAAGTCAGGACAGGTCATCTGAATCCATGACAAGTGTTAAAGCCAAGAGTTTTCATCAACAGCCACCATGAAAGTGGAACGTGTACAAGGATATTTTCTTCCTTTTCTTCAACAATCAGCATTTTCCTGCTGTAAAATGCTGCAGGCCAGGATAGTCTGAATATAAAGTCATGAAATGGTTGGGTTTGAAGGCACCCTAAAGATCATCTAATTCCAGCCCCCCTGACATGGGCAGGGACACCTTCCACTAGACCAGTTGCTCTAAGTCCCATCCACCCTGGCGTTGAACACTTCCAGGGATGGGACATTCAGACCTTCTCTGGGCAATCTGTTATGAGCCAGTTAAAACCCAGAAGAGCAAAGAAAGTTAAGCTTCTGTGAATAAAACAGATCAGACACAGAAAGGTTTGAAATATACCCAAAAATGTGATTAAAACCAAATGAGGTTAGATGTTGGTGCCAAAAATTTGATATATTTGATTTAATAATAAAAGAGGCAAAGAGAAAGAAAGAGAAAAGAAATAAAGAAAGAAATATGGAAAGAAGTGGGCATGGGGGGTGGGAGGCAAGGAGAGAGTGACAGGGGTTAGGTGGAAGCATGTCACCCATCAGAGAGTCCCAGTGATGTCTCGTTGCTCCCCTCCATCTGGTCTTCTTGGTGGTGAGGGTCCCCTGTCCCCACTGGTGCACCATGCTGTGAAGTACAGAATCCCATGGGCTGATATTCATTTTGGGCAGGTAGGAACACCCAGGTGCCTCCCTTAAGGGGGCTGGGTTTGACACTGTCCCTTGCAATGCTGAGGGGCTGTTTCATCATCTGCAGTGCTCTGGTGCAGGGTCTGGGGACCCCTTTGGAGGGGCCTTTGATGGGCCACAAGAGCCCCTCTGCCTTGGATAAGCTTTTCTTGAGGGGAAGGGACCCCTGCAGCTGAGCTGGTCTGCACAGAGAGGATGAGAGGTCACTGGGCCTCTGGGCAGAGGCTTTTCCTCCACACACCCCAAACCTCTTCCCCCACGCTTTGGTGGAGGGTCTATGCAGCTGACAGCCCCAGGGCTGTGGTCCCCACCCCGAGGTGCTAAGACTGAGCTCTGGGAATGCATCCTTCCCCCCAGCCCTGAGTTGTTGCTGTATCTTATCTCCATCAACCAGCAGCTCTGTCAGAAGGCTTGTTCAGGGTGTGGGGGTCTTATTGCAGCTTTTGTCATACAAGGCTATATATACCTTTTGCTATAAAAGGCAAAGGTCCTTCATGAAGATGTTTAAGCCATAAATGATAACATTCAGTCTATGCTAGGGCCTCACCACCCTCATGGTAAAAAATTTCTTCCTGATATCAATTTAAATCTCTTTCAGTTTAAAGCCATTCCTCCTTGTCCCATCACGCCCTTCCTCCTCTCCAGCTCTCCTGGTAGCCCCTTTAGTTCTGGAAAAGGCACTAAAATCTCCTGGGAGCCTTTTCTTCTCCAGCTGAACCACCCCAAGTCCTCAACCTGAATCCACAGCAGAGGTGCTCCAGCCCTTTGATCATCCTTGTGTCCTCCTCTGGGCTCACTCCAGCAGGTCCATGTCCTTCTTATGCTGGGGGCTCCAGAGCTGGGCACAGTGCTCTAGGTGGGGTCCAGGAGAGCAGAGGACAGGGGCAGAATCATGTCCCAGCAGCAAAATAGTCTTTTATACCTCTTTCAGTGGCTGAATTTGGTCTGACACACTGATTCCAGGTCTTCCAGAGCTTTTATTTTCTGCCTTTTAATCAAATGACAGATGTTTTCCTGGCTCTGAAAAGCCTAGAAATATGTTTGGTTGTTTGTTTTTAATTCCTAAACTTATTGTTTTTAAAATCAGAAATAAAAATATTTTCTTCTCTCAGTTCTAGATGTTTTAGTTTCTGTTCAATTGGATATTGGTTTGTCCTGGGAGAGTGAGAGAGCACAACAGGGAAGAGCTCATTTATCTCTTCTGTACTACTCATTATTTGGTATACTTCCAGCACAATTCCCTCATTTGTTCCATCTCAAAAGTCACTGTTTTTACAATGGACAAGCTGAACTAAAGATATTGCCTTAGGTGAGAAAGATGCAGAGATTTGGTCACAGCATGATTACAGACACAAACCTGTTTTCAGTGTTTGAAATGTGTGGTTTGCTGACAGCCAAGCAAAACATGTACTGAGCAGGCTCTTGCATTTTTCTGCAGCATGCTTAATTCCTTTCTTCCTCTGAGACAGGACCCATGGACATGGCAGCAGCCAAAACCTAAAAAAATCAGACTTTTCTTCAAATTTATAATGGTATCTATAGCCTATAGATGAAAGATTTAAGTTTTTTTCCTTCATTTTTACTCCCATCCCCTGAAGTCTGACATTCCTCTGGTTGTTAAGCTCAACATGCAAAGTTTTCTTCAAATTCTCCTGCACTACCTGGAGCCCTTTAAAATGTTGTCTTCCAGTCTATATTATTGATTGCTCAATTAATTAGTCTGAAAGGTTTTTGGAAAAGGAGCAAATGGAGTTCAACACCACTTCAGCTTTTCTGTGCATGATAAAATATGCTTTCAAATACCACTCCAAAAAGAAAGATATAGTTGATCTTAACAGCTAATAGACATGTTCATAGAAATCATAGAAATATTTGGTTTGAAAAGGACCTTAAAGGTCACCTAGTTCCAACCCCATGTCATGGCAGGGATGCCACTCTCTGGACCAGGGTGCTCAGAGCCCCATCCAACCTGGCCTTGAACATTTCCAGGGATGGGACATCCACAGCCTCTCTGGACAACCTGTGCAACTCACGACTCTCCCAGTAAAGAATGTTACCTGATGCAGCCCAAAAACCATGTGAGATTGCTCTGTTATCCTTTTCTCTGTGGTTGCTGCTGGTTTCCTCCTTTCTGTGCCATAGGTACTCCTGTCTTCACCAGAAGATGAAGATGTCACATGTTTATTGTTTTAATGTGGGCCAAGCACTAAATAAAGATGTGTTGAACACTGACTGTGTACCAACACACAGGACTTCTTGGCTCTTCACCCATTTGTAAGTGAGATTCATAAACAGAAAGAGCAGATAAAGGCTATGACAGCAAACTCATCTCACTGTTGCTGTAATGTCTCATTATAGTTGGTGGTGAGGCACAGGTTGCCCAGAGAAGCTGTGGCTGCCCCATCCCTGGAAATGTCCAAGGCCAGGCTGGATGAGTCTTGGAGCAGCCTGATCAAGTGGAAGGTGTCCCTGCCCACGGCAGGGAACTGGAATGAGATGATCTTTAAGATCCCCTCCAATCCAGACAATTCCATGATTATATCATAACATGTAGCTGGCCTGTGTTTTATCACTGCATGTTGTGGTAAATTAGCTGCAACCAGCTTTTTATTTTAACTATTCTCACGGTTCACATAGATGTATCCTTTCATTAAGGTTGCTGGAAGGAAATATAAAACCTCTCACTCTCTGTCACTGTGCACCTGGGATCAGCTTCTGGCTGCAGAATCACCAAGAAGGAAAAAAAGAGAGGATTCTTCATTAGTGAGATGTTTTTTGAATGTGAAATATTAACTCTGGCAACTTTTACAATCCTTGCTTTAGTAGCAGGGTGTGGTGAAGCTCATGTAGGAGCGGTTGTGTTGGTGCCTCCTCCCCCAGACCACATTATAATCTGAGAAAAGCTCATTAGGCCTCACTATTGATGAACAGCACCTGGGATGAGCCCCTCTTGAGTTTATCAGGAACACTGTGTGCTCCCAGGAACTTGTGCTGTCTAATGAGCCCCTGCTTTTTCCTTTTTTCTTAATGAACAGGCTTTTTTTTTTTTCCTGAATAACAACCCAAGTGGGATATTTTTGTCCTCAGACTTTCAAAGAACGCCACTGACCTGAATTACAGCCAGGATGAAGCATTGTTGTGACCAAAGCCCAAAACTTTATTTGGCCAATAAACAGCAGCCCAAAGTGAGATCCTTTGAGCTCTCCTGGACCACAGAGGGCTGTGACCAGCAGCTCACTCTGAGTGGAGACCTCTGTGAAACAGAGACCTCTCAAGTTTGCTGTACTTGGGGAACTACAGAACAATGATGAATCCTGGCCTGACACCCCAATTCCTCAGCCCTTCACCTGCTGAGAACATACAAAGGCATCTGAAGTGAAGATTTCGCTCCCTTTGAGGGGAATTTTTCACAGGTACCTTGTACAGGCTCTTCATGTCTGTCTGCATGCAAGTGTGCATATGCCATAGCAAATGTGGGGGAAATGCTGCTCTCCTGGACTCTTAGACACTTTGGATTTGTAGGTGAGGCCTGTAAGTAAGTTACTGTTGTAGCACAGTAAATCCTATGTGAGTCCTTTGCTGAGTTGTTTAACTTAAAAGTTAAGGTATTAAGGTGCAGTTAAGTTTCATTTAAGTACTGTTAAGCTTAAATACTGTTAGGTGCTGTTGGGCTACAGGCATATTCCTTTTTACCTTTACCCTTTCTATCCTTTTGTGCCATCCCCAGCCCACCTCCACATGGATAGTTTTGGGTTTATTTTGATTTGGATTGATTAACTCTGGATTTTTTTTGTTTGCTTTCCCTTGGTGTGCCTTAACCATCTAGCAAGTGGTAGAGTGAATCTTGCCAATGAACTTTGTCGTGCTGTCATTTTTTATCAATCCTGTCTCCAGTGATAGCTTTGATGGTGATTCTTTAAGTGATCTTAAAACATTTGTTCATGACAAAATCACATCATTAGGAGAAAGTGAGGGCTTCCCTTGTGACTTACCTGGATGGCAACAACAGCACAAGCTGCTCAATGCTCCATCCCAAACAAGGAGTCATGCTTATGCCTCAAGGCAGTATCTGCCGGCTAAAATTAGCACTGGGACCCCACTTTCCCTCTTTTATTAGGCAGCACAGGATTAATCATTTCGTGAGCAGAACACTGATCTCCTCAAGTCAGGAGAAGTCACTCTTTTCAGTTTGATATCCTAAGATCCTGCCCTTTAGCTCCACAAAGTTAAGATTGGGGGAGTCTCAACAGCTGACTCCAGCCCACCATGCACTGACTCTGCCCTTATGCCTCCTCTAAGCAGTTTGGTTTTGCTTGTTCTGAGCTGCAGTCATTTGGGAACGGCATTGTTGGGTATTTGATGAAGGTTCATACTTCACTCTGCACGTACTTTTGTCAAAAAAGCTTTTATTGCAATGCAAAATATCTTCTGTATATGACATCTTTCTGCCCCCCAACCCCCTTAGATTTAATGAGTAATCCTTTCTGGGTTTGTACATTGTGATTCTTGTGTGTATGTATGAATATATATACATATCTATATATCTATCAATCTATAGATATTATATTAATACAATCATATATAAATCTGGACCTATATCATTTTATATATACACATATCACTGGATATATGTCTGTGTGTGCATATACATATACATACATTACATATACACTATATACACATATATGCACACACATACATATTGTATAATCATAAACATCTGTTGGTTGTCAAGGGACTTTTCTTTAACAAAATAAGTTCCATCAGTGGATTTTACTTCTGTAGTGCAATTTTACAGGAAGTTTACATTTCCACATTCAATATAAAAGAAACAATATACATTTGAAAACGTGCCATAGGATTTTTAATGAAAAAATTAGAAAAGTGCATTATTTTACAACACTACAGTAAATGATTCTTTTTTTTTTTCTCTGTAAAGACATTGTAAAATATATACAGGGTTGCGTAGTGCATTCATTACAAAAAAAAGATGCAATCCCTTGCATAAATTACATATTGTACAGGGGTTCGCTGTCTACTTGGACTTGTAAACATTTGTGTGATACAGTTTTCATTCTTTAAGTAAGCTGCAATACATCTTATTTTCATTTGACTGTTGTTGCATTCTGACTCCAGTACGGCATTCTAAGGCCATGTGTGAAGGCATCCTCTCCCGTGACGGAGAAGGCCAGGAAAAGAAATGAAAACACAAGAGTCTTTAATTTGGTTCTTTGTAGTCAAGTTATCACTGGTTTAACAAATCACATCTTGATGCTTATGACCTGATCGCTCTCATTTGCTAGGACCAGCTCAACAACTATGTTGAAGTTTAGAGGTCTGAAATGAGCACAGAAAACAGATTCCAGGAGGTAAATTCCAAGTGCAGTCTCCACAGCCAAGCAGCTCCTCTTTCTAGATGACTATGCACCTAATGTTCTGTGTGCTGCACAGAAAATGTATCAACCAGGGTAGAAATTTAGATTTTTTTTTTTCTCTATCTCAGGCTGTTGAGGGCCTTTAGAATGCCGTCAATACACCGTCGGTAAGTCCGCATATGCACATTCAAAGAAGTACAAAAATGCACCAAAAAGTGTCAAGAGATCCAAAAGAGACACAGCATCAGCACACACTCACAAACACACGCATACACGCACGCTCCTGTCTGAGCAGGAAGGCTCAGTCTCCAAAGTAGGATTCACAATTTAATTTCAACATGTATGTGTGTTTGGAAGAAATCCAAGAATTTCCATATAAACTCCTTAGGTCCCAAATTGAACACTTTTATCCCTGTTTCTCATAGATGAACAGTTTGTTGAAGTAAGAAATTGCACCTTGAAGAGACAGTATCCACATTCTTTTGGCCTACTGGAAACAACTGTTAAGCCCCCCTCCCTTTCCCCATTGACCTATCCAGCTCCAATTAATTTCCTTTGCCATCATGTCACTAGGGTCAAAAGTTTTACTTGATACTCCTCAATGGCAACAAACAACCACACAAATCTTAACAAGTCAAGGGAAGAGGAAAAATAAAGCATTTATTTTCTTCCACAGTTCACTCCTGACCTTGCCAAAAAAAAAGGAAAAAAAGAAGAACAGATGGATTATTGGTCGTATTATAGGCAATGTGCATTCTGTAAAAGAAAGATTAGGTTTGCATTCTAAAGAAAAAGCCATTGCCTAACAATTTCTGCTTATTTCTTAATTGTCAAAGGTTTGTAGTAGACAGGATTCTTTCTGAAGCATATATTAGCTTTTTTTTTTTTTTTTCAGACAAGGTCAACCCAACAGTACTTACAAACTAGCTTTGTGTGCATTAACCAAATTTGTCCAAGTTCAAAAAAGCAGTGTTCAGAGTGGTACCCAAGAAATTACTTTAAAAAACCAACTGCTAGATTAACTGTTTTAAACTTCTTGTGATCTGGACACTGGGATCCTTCTCTTGTTATGCAGGTATTACACTTGTCCTCCAATCAGCTGAATAATATTCCTGCACTAAGAATTTACACAGAAAGTGTCTGCCACAGTGTAAATGCTGTGAAACAGTTGAAAAGGAGGGAAATTGCCACAAAAAGATAACTGAGCTGAGAAAACCAGTTGTGTTGATCAATGGTGACCACACAGGATTTTGCTCTTCCCAAGAGAATAAAAAGGACACAATAACAACAATCAAGAGGAATTTCCCACTGCTGCCTCTGACTGCAGTGTCTCTCCATGTTGGGCATTGAGAAGATAAGCTAAAAAGGATCTTTTCTGGAAAACACACACATGGCAGTCATGAATTCTTCAAAGAAAAGAGAAACTGCATGGAAATGTCAGTCACTATAGAGCAGCTGGAGCTTCAATGCTGAAGAACTTAAAGGAATGTACAGTGAAGATAAAAAACCCAACTAATTGCATTGCTAGAAGGATCTCACATACATGTCTTTGGCCCCACTTGGCCAACCTTTTGGGAAGACAGCAGCTGCTAGGGAAATTGGAAGAATTTGGCAGAGTTTTGGTGGCCACAACCACAATGAATTGCTGTGACCTGGCCCCCAGATCCATTTGGATGACTGGCATAATGGAGACAATGGTATGTGCCCAATTCTGCATGCTGAACAAGAAACCTCAAACCACCCACTTCACCATTCAGAAGGGATTCTGAGAAGAGCTTCAAATCAGAGCAGTGAGATAAAGGTGGTGGATACTTCACAGGAAGCATTGAAAGGAACAGCTGTAGATCTATCTGAAGGCACTGCCACCCAAGTTCCATGTCTTGGTTTCTAAGGAGAAACCAGTCCTGAGCTCTTGCCCAGTGTGCAAGTCAAATATCAGCCCTGGATTCAGCAGGAATTAAGAGCCTCACTGCATTGGTGTTGAACTAAAATCCCTTCCCCAGATTCTTCCAACACCAGCTCCAGCCAAGATGCCAAGATGATCCTTGTCAGTAGGGCAGCTGAGGCATGACCCCCATGTCAGAAGTGATATTATCAAATAGGCCTTTTGGAAATCGTTTTGTAGAGTTGCAGTTTCAGACTCTGGGAAGCCAAAATCACTTACACAGTCTACTTCAGATAATCTAATTAAATACTTTTATCAGATTAATTATCCTCTGAACAATAATTATGATTGAGACGCTTCATGCCCCCTCAGCAGGGAGAGCCAGCAATAATGAATAAATGTTACTTCTCTAAAGGTCAGTTTTGATGACATTTTGACATGTAGAAACTGTCCAGTCAATACAAAAAGGTTTCTTTGCTATATTGTGACCTCCTGAACTCAGCTAGAGATTATTAGAATTTCCCACATAATTCCTATGGCTCTGGGGAGGTGCTATCAAAGATGGACAAGGACACCACAGTTCAGGTCTTTTGGATTTGCTGCAGGCAGCAGGAAGGTTGGTGTAACTGATATCTTCCATGGAATAGGAGAGGAAAGGTGCTCTAGGAGACACAATTTTCCCTACTTTCCCTTTGTCACAGGTGGTCTCAGGTGGTCTCACCACAACAATCCACTCCCCTAACAACCAGCCATGGTCCATCCTTCTCACACCTCCCCTGCATGGGAAGATGCCTGCAGATGACTGGAAAATAAACTAAAGCCAGAAAGCCATGACTCTTTCTTAATGTGAAACTATGCCATGGACCTCACCAGTGACCTACAGACAATGAGCCAAACCACTGTGGCTCTTTACCTGCTTATTTAATTTGTGCTGGCCATTCTCCTGATGGCCTTCTCCCAAACCATCACACTCCAAAGTTCTCCTTGTAGGATAATGCATTGCATCCCAGCCAGGGAAGAAACAGATCTCACCCATCCAAGGTTATCCATGTTGTGTTTCCTACTTAATTCCCTACATATTGCTTTTAATCAATCTGTAGATTTCTTTTGTCAGTGGTAATTAGAGAGGAACATTTCCTTCCCCAGGGTGTAGTTGTGTAGCATAATGCTGTTCATTAATAGATGAGGGGGCAGAGTACAGAATGTGGCGATCCTGGGCCTGAACATACGTCCCTGAAATGGCAAACTAATGAGTTAATGTCTGAGTGGGAAAGGGGGGAGAGGGTGCAGGGAAAGCCAGAGGGTGGCTGTCTGTGAAATGGATCTCTCTTCTAGCCTCAAGTGGAGTGCTCTGGATACAGCAATTACTGCAAGCTGTTCCACGGGCCAGATAAACAATGAATCAAAGCCAGGCTGGTGGTATCAGAACTCGTGCATGAGGAAGATGCATTATGGAGCGTGGTTTCAATTATTATATTTGCCAGCTCCACTTGTGAACTTGCCAGCTATGATAAATGTTATCATCCTGTTGTTCGCTCTGCATTTCTCAAAGTGAACTAAAAGACAACACAGCTTGGAACTGTGAATATTAATTACCAATAAAATTGAAGCATTAATCTTTCCCCTCCTTTTTTTTTTCCCAATCTGTTGTGGGTGTTAACACATGGCAACACTCCTTACCCTATCAGAAAGCAAGGTGAAGGAGGGCTTTGGGATATTTATTAATTACAATATTCACTGAAGGAGAGACAAATGAAGGCTGAAGGCTCCAGGGATAGTATTTCCAGCCTAAAATTAGCAGGCAGATTTGACTGACTGGATTCTATAAAGCAAAATACAGCTGCATGAATTACACAGGATGACTGTTGGTTTTAGGTCTTATTGCTTTCCCATAAGTTTAGGAAAGTCTGTTTTTCATGGTGAGCAGTAGTTGGAGGCACTGAGAGAGTATCTAGCAGTAAATAGAAAAAAGTCTCAGGCAAAGGGTACAAATAAAATTCCAGTCTCAGGAAAAGGGTATAAAACAGGACTCATTGCATGGCACCCAAATCAGTTGGCTTCAGAGGAAGGCCCTGCCTACCCAGGCTTTAGACAAGGAGAGTTTGCTCATGTCCTCTTGTACTTGGGAGCACCAGGAGGAGCAAATTGCATCACTAACATAATATATCCCAGAAACCAGCACTGCTTAGGATGGACTGGTTGAATAAAATCTTGGTTTAAATGGAGACAGCAGCAAAAACCTGACGGGAGAGGCAGGAACTCCACGAATCTGCCCATCAGCCATTGTCAGTGGAACACTGGGCTGGGCCTTGGCTGAGCAGGGGACAGTCAGTCTCCCAGACTGATTCTACACAGATGAAAGCTCAGCAGTCCTTCAGCACCACCTCGCAGCCATTTCAACTGGAAATAACAGAACTACTCCTGCTTCTGAGAACAATTTCCTATTTTCCCAACTTTCTTTTTGCCTTCCTACTACTTTTATGGGGGTGAAATTTGCTTTGCCATATTCATAATATGCATCTTAAAGAACTGAAAACTGCATTTTGGCAAAGGGTTTCATCAGTTTTTCATGGTTTTCATTCAGCCTCTGAGCTCAGACTAACTGGCATAAGAGTCCCAGGGCACTTTCCATCCATAATCAATTTCTCTGTGTCCAATGTCATTATTCCATTTGTTTCAATTTTGGTGAATTGTTATGATAGCAAATCTTTTTCTACAATTTATCTTGCTGAAGTTCCCAAAATAAAATTTTTTATATAAAACTTAGATGACAGCAGGCTGGTCAGAAAAGCATCATTTTCTTTTTCAGTTCCATGAGTGTTACACATCTTTGGCTGATGAAAGCAGCAGTGGTGTGATTCTCATTGTAATTTGTGCAATATTCCAGTCAGTAATAGTGTCTTGTTGAAATATGCATGAAAAAGTCCATAACATTAGTGTAATGGACACACTCCAACACATCTTTCTCATCCAGCTTCCTCATAAAGATTTTAAATTACTGTCTTAATTAGATCTTAATATTAACAGGAATATTACATAAAGCTAAATGAGGACATAAACTTCAGCTGAAAGCTACTTCTATCCAAACCCTTGCCCTCTGCTCTGCACACACCAAATGGTTTTGGAACATTTCCATGCTCCATCTTGGTTCTACTGGCTGCTCCTTTTTAAGCTTTTAGCAACAAATCAAGCTTTACTTTTTCCTTAACAAAACCTTCCAAATCTGTCAGAGAAAACAAGGGATTACCTTGCTTAAGGTCAGATTCACAATAATCTTGATTACTGCCCTGGCATTTCATTGACCAAAGCACTAGGGAACTAATGAGAAAATGGACAATACAGTAGATTAACTTGGTCACTTCCCTCTTTTATTTTTATTTTATTTCATTTTATTTTATTTTATTTTATTTTATTTTATTTTATTTTATTTTATTTTATTTTATTTTATTTTATTTTATTTTATTTTATTTTATTTTTTTAATAATGTCTGTTTAATCCTAATGAGCTGTTACAGAGAGGTCAAACAGAAGTTTATCGCTGAAGGTCACTGTACATCTTCTCCATTCACCAACAACCAAAAAGCTATTTTGGACTCTTCTAGGAACACCCAAAGACCCCTTCTGGGGCTGCCCAACTACAGGCATCCCTATAAAGCAGGTACATGTACAAAGTTCTGGCAAAGCAGTGCCTGTTAGATCTGTCAGGATATTCCTTACACAGTAATGAAGACCAAGTGGGGACTTGTGCCTGCATTGTTCTATTAAGTTTCCTCCTGTTTCCATATCACAGCATGCTCAGTCAAAGCTATTTTGGTGCTTCACTGATCAAACTGATTTTTCCCTTTGATGATAATATGAAATATTATAGGATAATAGGGTTGTTATATAATCAAAGTCGACAGCAGGGAGCTAAATTTGTGTTGTTTTGATGAAGAGCACATTAGTGTGACATAAATAGACTAATCTGATTTATTATTATTATTTCTAATGCTTAATAATAGGGAATGGTAGGGGAAATGAGACTCTGGGGAATGAGAGTGCACCACAAAGTGATAGCAGACATTAGGATGTCTAGTCATAAGCAGCACCACTACTACCTGCTCATAGCTGAATTTCAAAAGAGTGAGTAGCGAGCAAGAGAAGTTGTTCTGAAAGAGATTATATCTTAAATGGAATAAACCAAATAATGTACTAGCCAAAATATTCTCTGAAAAGCAGTGTTGTGAGAAGAAAACATGTAGGGCAATAAGAAGTCAGAGACAGAACTGACAAAAGTCAGCTCACCTTTCACTGACTGGTTTTTCATGTTTAACTGAAAAGCTGGGATTAACCTTGGACAAAAGCTTCCCTTTCATGATTCAGCCTGTTCCAGTTCCAGACAGCCCAAGCCATTATTCACACATCAGTCAAGAACCATGAAAAAAACTAAAGAAAGAGGCAGATTTTGCCTCGTGCTCTGATGTGCACATGTGATGGTTCTTTTGTCTGGCTGCTCACAAAGCAAAGTCCTTGCAAATGAAACATCCTGCTACTTCAAAATCCCATGTGTGGCAAAAATATATGTTGGACACAACTGTGGACTCTTCAGCCAGAAAATAAAATAAATAAGCTTATTTGAAAATCCCAAGGAACGCAGATACAGTCAAGCAAAACACTTTCAAACATCTACACTGGTTATAGCTTTTAAATTTAAAAGTATGGCTATGGACATCTACTCTGGCTCCTTCATATCAACATACACAGATTTCTTCAACTACACCTAAAAACTTCAACTAAGCTAAAGCAGATCTATTATAAAGCCATTGAGTTTTAATGCAGAGACTCTAAGTGGCAGATAACCCATGATATGCTGAGGTAAGTTTCTCTCCTGGTTAAACACCCTATGTATTAAAATTGACTCTTCATTTACAGTTCCAGAGGGAAGATTTAATAAGAAATCAGCTAGAGTATGTAAAGTTTTCAACTTCTCCAGTTCAACATGTTTTATAAGACATTTAAAGATGATTTTTTAATATGCAGCAGTAATAATAGTTTCTTCCTTTCTTAAAGAAAAAGGAGAAAAATCTATGCAATGTTTTATAAGATGCAACTGTTTTTTTTCTTTTTAAAGTTTTTGCTAAAGGTCCTATTACCAAAATTTTCTTTTTCCAGGCACAGAATTCAATTCGAATTCTGCAAAACCCCAAAATATTCTCAGCAGCTGTACATGATATAGAGGTGTATATTCCAGGCATACTTCTCTCCACAGCAGGAGAAGAGACATACATTTATTTTCACTTCTGGGATAACAAACAAAGATGAATAAGTGAATTTGGAGAGCACTGTGAACCCTATGGGCTGTCAGGGGAAGCAGCTCAAGGTGTCAAACACTGAGGTGGTTTAACACATCCTGAAACTGCTTTTTTAGGTATTCTTGCTTTGATCCTTCTGCCATCAGCATTTGCCCTAGGACATGGTACTGGCAGCACAGCATTGATGCACCCAGCTTGCCCCACACATTGCTCTGAAAAAGTCCATCCTCATCCATCCTCATTAAGAATCCTGTTAGTTCTTCACCAATCTTAAGAGGATTTCATGCCACAGCAATTTCTACACCCAAAGGAAGCTGCATAACAGAGTCAAAGTCATGGATAACTTGCTTGTCATTTGCTTACTGAAAGACAGATGTGGAGAACACGAGCATATTTGATAGTTAATAATTTAAAGCCAAGGAGAAGACAACAGAGGAGGAATGACACTCCTTATTTCTCCCTATTGATGCTCTTTATAAACGTCTCTTTGAGAGGGTATCAACATCCATCAGCACACAGAGCTCAGAGCTGGGCACACACCATCTAGTTTTAAGGGTAAAAAAAGGATTATTGCTTTTACAATGAGAGCACAGAATGGTAGAATCAGCAGGAGGTGATTAGTGCCAAAAAGAAATGGGTTTTGTATGGCAAATTGACACGGAAAGCGATTTAAAAGATAGAATTAAATCAGAGACAAAGGCGCAG
The DNA here is from genome assembly GCA_024865655.1 of Emberiza elegans. NCBI lineage: Eukaryota > Metazoa > Chordata > Aves > Passeriformes > Fringillidae > Emberiza > Emberiza elegans. Next base: position 6,013,178 of record JALJVW010000084.1, on the reverse strand, counting down.
GTTCATAAAACCCCCAGTCCTACCCTTGTAAAAATCAAAGATAAATCTCCAAAAGCACCAAATCCCATGTAATCACTGAAAATTCCTATTCTGTTAAAAGGGAGCTGGATTAGGCCTCTAATTAAGTTCTGTAAAGTCTGTTTGGTCCAGATGAACAACTGAGAGATGGACAATGTCCAAGGAACAACTCTATGACATGGTCTCAACATCCTCCACTACAACTTGCCAACACAACTGCTCCTGCTGTTACCCTTCAAACACTGGAGTAAAGCTATTTTTGCCTGTTACTGCTAAATGCATTTTGCCTTTGCCTAGCAAAAAAAGCAATATCACATCTAATCTCACAAGTTCCCAGTGAGCCAAACACAAGATACTGTCCCTTGAATTCTTCCTGAGACCAACAAAGGCTTTCCATTATTTACAAATCAAAAGCATTTAGAGACAATCATCTTTATTTTTTTTTATTTAAAACAAGGAATGCCCTGTCACTATTATATAAGAAAAAATATACATCCTCCTATTTATACCCATCTCAACCAAGCATTCCAAAGAATAGAAAATCCTATTCATGCAGGTAATTGCTGCACAAAAATAATAATAATAATAATAATAAAAAAAAAAAAAAAAAAAAAAAAAAAAATAATAATAATAATAATAATAATAATAATAATAATAATAATTTATAAATAAAATTAAAATAACAAAATACACTCTTCTGTTCCAACAATTTTTCCAATTTATCCTAGGAATTCTGCTTGTAAATTGTTGGAACAGTTGAAAAGTATAAAATTAAATATAGTTAAATTAATATGATTATTTGCTTTTGATTATTAATTCCATTGCTAGTTTTTCTTGTGTTTTTATTATGCATACCAGTTTTACAAAGTGCATGCTTTATTTTTTTTTTTTTTAATTTTGAACTGGCAAGCTAAAATGATCCATCTTCTCCTGCCTTTTTTTTTTAATGTTAATACAATCTAAAATCTAGCATTAAAAAATTTACCATGATACACCTGGTATATTGACTGCTTATGGCGCATGCTTCTCTTGGCAAAAAAAAAAAAAATCAAAACAAATTGGCTCCCCTCCCACCCTCCCCATTCCTTTTGGAAGCAATCTAAAAAAGCAGGCTGGAACACAACTGCTTCAAGGGCAAAAGAAAAAAATGATACCTGCCTGATGCTTTAATTTTTGTCACATGGCACTGGTTGTGGAATTGCACACGCACACGCACACGCACACGCACACGCAGCCGGCACTCACACAGGCACACGCACACACACTGCAACCTGCTCGTGAGGAAGAAAGTTTGTTAGGTCAGGAGTGCCGGTGGCACATGAAGGCTCCCAGCTGTGTGTGCAACTTTGGATTTGGTACCCACTTCACGTCACCTTGAATCCTCTGACATCCACCAAGGGGGTAATGTAAGGCATACTTTGCTGGAACAGTAATAATCCATGCTTCATGCTCAAGAGCTGAGTCTCAGAGGAGGACTGGCTTGCTCTACTCCCTTTGGCCTCGCTCCGTCTCACTCAAGGAACAGAAAAACCCAAAACAACAAAGAACTGGGAAAAACAAGGAAAGCAAAATAAGACAAATCCCTTTAAATGGACTTTCGCCGTTTCATCAGCCTGTGGTTATCTGTAAAGCTGTGCAACCCAGGTGAGATGGAGCTGACAGGAGATGGGAAAAGGCTGTTTTTTAATGTGCTTGGCGAGATCTCCTCTATCTTGTAAGAGATGGAGTGAAAGTACTGGGGGTTCAGCTTCGAGCTGAACGAATTTTGGTGGGACACGACCCGGCTGGTGTACTCGTGGGACCTGTAACACATGCAGGAACAAACTGACTGGAGGTCTGTCACTTCGGCCTTGTAGCGCGGCCGGCCGTGCTGGGAGTCCTCTTGGATGTGGATAATCATGCTGTTGCGGTTCCCTGCCAGGGACGCCCGCTCCTCGGCATCCCTCCTTTCATCCTCACTGTTCATGGTCAAGAACCTGAGAACAACCAGATTTAGAAATGCCCCAATGACTGTCAACCCCACTAGAATGTACATAAAGCTAAAAGCCACGTAGAGAGGCTTCTTCTGAAGGGCCCCTTTGGTCTGCAGGGCCACATAGTCTCCAAACCCTATCGTAGTCAATGTTATAAAGCAGTAATAGTAAGCGTGGAAAAAGCTCCATTCCTCGTACTGGGAAAAGGCTGCTGCTCCAATGCAGAGTGTCCCCATGCAGGAGAAGAACCCCACAGTGACCATGTTTTCCATGGAGACCTCGGTGCTCCTCATGCCACAGCACTTTTTGATGCGTTTCAAGAGGTACTTGACGAAGGTGTTCATGCGCTCGCCCAGGCTCTGGAACATGACGAGGGTCAGAGGGATCCCCAGCACGGCGTAGAACATGCAGAAAGCCTTCCCTGCATCCGTCCCTGGGGCAGCATGTCCGTAACCTGGGAGGGGGGATGGAAACACACCACAGTCAGTGTTATGAGTAAAAAAAAGGTTACCCATTTTTTTAAAAGTTTGCGGAGTTACAAGCTGAGCTGGTTGCCGGCAGAGGAGAGTTCTTTGCTAACTTCATGTTGCAATCACCTGTTAAGAGTCGGTCATTAACTCCCTATTGTTGAGAATTCCCATTTTTGTCAGTACCACCCTGCCTGCTGCCAGGTGGATGACCCTTCTTGGACAGTGAAAGGAGGGGACACCGGAGGGCATCCAAATGACCTCAGAGCCAGCATGCCACGGGAAAGCCACCCCACCAAACTTACCAAAAAGACCCAAAAACAACAAACCAACACAGAATTAAGAGATCAAAGTGATGTCTGGACTTGAGGAACAAAGTCCAGAGCCTGCAGAGTCGCTGAGACCCTTTTTTGCCCCTCACCCTAGCCACGGAGGACCTCGGCTAGAGGCAGGACCCTGAAGGTCCAACCAAAAAAGCAAGGGATTTCCCTATGCTCTCATGAGGATGGAGCCCCCAGCTGTGCCCACAGACCAGTGGACAAAGCTGCACTCTTCCTCTTCCTCAGAGTCGCTCCTGGGAGCAGCGACGGCGTGCGTGCGGCCCCGTCGGTTCTCCCCACCTGAGCTGATCGCTTTTAATAAAGGCATTAAAAAGGAGAAAAGTCTCCTGCCCGTGTTTATTTCAGTCAGCGGGGCAGGGGATGGTCACAGTTCCCCCATCAAGCAAGCCACACAAACACTCTGACACCATCACAGACATATTGTCTGAAAAATCCTTTTGCTAGGATCTTTTCTCCTGAGAAGCTGGGAAGCTTCAGCTTCTCCATGTTTTGCTGCTTTGGAATGTGATTGGGAGAATTGTTTACCCAGCATGTGAATTGTTTTTACTTGATGACCAATGACAGCCAGCTGTGTCAAGATTTTATTATTCATTCCATTCTTTTCTAGCAGTCACAAGATTCTATTATTCATTCCATTCTTTCCTAGCCTTCTGATGTTTCCTTTCTCCTTTCTTCAGTATAGTTTTAGTATATAATTTTCTTTTAATATATCATAAAATAATAAATCAGCCTTCTGAAACATGAAGTCAAGATTCTCATCTCTTCCCTCGTCCTGGGGACCCTCAAACACTACCACATGCCACCACAGCCAGATCCAAAATTACAGGGACACTGCAGCCACACCATCTTCCCGTATCTCCTCACCCACTCCCTGTGTCTGGAGTAAACAAGGCACAGAACAGCAATGTTCATGCAGGAGGAGTGGGAAAGGTGAAGGAATGAGCAGCCTCATTCATGAGGCAGAACATTCTGCCTCAATGTTCTACCTCAACAATGCTGAGTCTCCCAAACAAGGTTGTCTCACATTGATAAACTGAAGAAATTTCATGTCTGTTCAGTGTCACAGGCAAAAGTGGAAACTTTGGAAATAGATGGACTTTCCCAGAGTGTTTTTGACAATAGTTGGTGTTGCTCTGTCCCAAAAACAGAGTATAGTGATGGCATCCAAATTTTGTGTCTGCTAACAGCATGGAGTAAACAACATCCACAGGCCCACCAGCCAAAGAAATTCCTTTTGAAGTCTCCCATACTGAATAAGCCTTTCTCCTAGTTATCTAATGAAAGTGACTCATTGCTGGAGCACCATAGGAATTTAGGGACTTAATGCCCATTCTATCTTTACTTACTGGAAGAATAAACAACTTACCAGCTTGTGCCATAGTTTTACAGCCTTGACAGTTAGTATGGAAAAGGCAATTTCATCAGGATGTTAAACTAATCCAAAAATAGAGGATGTACCACATTTCACAGCATAGTTTTCAGATGGTAACATAATGGCTAATCATTCTAAATCAAGCCATGAGTGGGGGGCTGTTTTGATTTTATAATTATACCTATTCAGATTACATTGCTTTTAAAATCTACATTTCTTACAGCTGAGATCTTAGAGACTACCAAAGTCTCCAAAATGAGATCGCTGGGACCCACTTGGCCTTTGTGTCCATGTCACCATGTGGGTACCACTATCTAGAGTCCCTTTACAGTCAGTGAGAAGAACTGTGAACGTCACAAGGGCCATTCCTGTTGTGTACACAGAGATGTCTAAAACAGGTCAGTGAGTTATTCTCAGGAGACAACTATACCTCTAGAATCATTATAATAGAAATCTCGGGACAGAACTCTGTTCAAGATTAATATACCTACATTTATGCATCTGCATGTGTTCTATGTGTCCAAACTCCTGTTGCAGTCAACAAAAATTCTATGCAAACAGGCAGCAGTGAGTTATTTCACTGACCATCCCAAGTCTGGCAAGAAGAAATGACAGTTCTGACTGCTCATTGATCATGTTCATTAGGTCCCCATTAGACTGACTAGACATCTGTTGACCACAGAAGAATTTAGACAGCCACAGCACTGGCAGACAGCTACCTGTAAACAGCCAAATGAAGATATCCTAATCATGATGGTCACCTTGAGTGACTGTCTCCAGTGCAGCTGCCTGCATTGGAGATATTGAGGGTTTAAATCAGTTTTCCAGAAAGAACCATCTAGCTTTATACCAGTCCCCTGAGATATCAGGATACCCATAGATGGCTGGCAGATAAAACACAGGGCATTCAGCAGACCCACACAGATCTTACAGATCTGAAGCTGGAGGACAGACCTGACATGAGATACCACTGACATCAGGACCACTGAGGAGCCCTGCCCATCACCTTTAGACTCAGGTCATGGATCTGCTGCTCTGAGTTTGTCCAATTATTTTTCTAAACTGTTGACACTGCACACCTCCTCAATCTCCTGTGCCAACAAATTCCAGAAGTTCACTATCTGCTATGTAAAAAAGGTGCATTTTAATTTCAAGGATATCTCCTTGTTTCAGCTAGAACACCTTAGTTGCAGAATTGAAGTTCTAAATCTTCCTTATCTACCACCTTCGTGTTTTCAGTTAAACTCAGTTTATCTCTGCTCTCAGGTTTTTCCTGTCTAAACTGAAGCCACAGCCTTTTTAACTCATATGGCAGAAGTCACATTTACTTGATCATTTCTGTGCCCTTCTCTGGATCTTGTGTAGCTCTGCCACACCAGTGTTGAGGTGCAGAACACAGAATTCTGCCTTTCCTCTCAGGATGGGGCTGCATCTCAGAGTCTGCACTTTTACTAGAACTAAAACACGAACATCAGGCAACCTTCAAAGTGTAAATCAAGAGTAGGCAAGGAAAATAAAACAAGAAAAGCAGCAAGAATCCCCTTGAAAAAACAAAAGAATTATTCTTAGGTCAGTTGGTATTTGTTGGTGGATGGGTTGTAAAAAACACTTTACAAAAGAAGCACAAAACTCAAAACAGGAGGTTCTTTTCTGGGTTATAGAGGAAAGAGATTCACCTGTTGTATTAAGCCAGATAGTCTGTTTATCATAAAAAGCACTTTCCAAATTACCTGGAAAAGGAAGTGTCTTCACCAGATTGATGCAGGGTTAGTTCCACCTGACTGTCCCTCAATAAAGGCTATAATTGCCTCTCATTACTAGATCAGCTTTTGAACTACAGGGGTGTTAATTAAACCAGGGACGTCTTCCTATTTTACAGCTTTAGTTACAGATGATAAAGAGAAGGAAAGCTTCAGAAAATGTGATTTTCCAGATGGTTGCAGAGATGGCAGTTGGTGGGAAACAACTTTTACTTTGGGTTCTAAAAAAATATTTGGGGTGAAAAAAAGTTTATTTTGATCTCACTATATCCTTCCCCTTAAATATATCTCCAATAAACAGTTTAGGGACATAATCAAACATTAATATTATGTGCTTGCATGTTATCTCACAGCTTAATTTCTAAGATTGTCACAGACTTGGTAATTATTTATCCTATAAATTACAAATATATCCTAATCCCTGTTTTACAGATAGGGAAGCACAGACACCAGCAGGCTTTAGTTTCCCTCCAATTCACATATGTAGATAGAAAATCCAGAAATTCTGACTTGTATTCTGCCCCAAGTCATACTCATGTTCCCCAATATCAGAAAATTGTCTCTTACTGCATTTTCACCATGAATCTGGGGTAAAGAAAGAACTTTATTCATGAAGCTGGAATAAGACTCTACAAATAGATTAATGTATAGAGGATTAGAGACACATATTTATCCTATACAATATGGCTTTAAGGAATTTCCATTGCCTTAAACACTCTGAAATGAGGGATGTGAAAATACCCCACAGACAGACCTAACTCTCCATTACTTAAGCACTGCAGAACCTCCCCAGCACTGTACAGAGTAATACATGGAAAGCAAACTGCAGCAGTGCATGTTCTCCGAAATTCAGTATTTTTCAAATCTAAAACAAACCATTGCCTTCTTAACAACAGAGACTGCCTCTGGGAAAAAGGGGGAAGGTGAATAATTGCCAGAGGAAGAAGGGCACAGAGGAGCAATAATGCTGGGAAAGGACACAGGTCACAGTCAGTCTCCAGGGAGTTGGGTTTTACTTGCACCAAGGAAAGGCAGAAGCAGAAGCAACTGCCTTGGTAGAAGATTCCAGCTACCAAAATTCTTCCTGATTTCCTCTACACAAATGTCACTTTGGTAGAGTATAAAGAGATGACTTTGTGTCATCATTAAGAAACACAAGGCTTAAAGAAAACCAGAAGCGTGAATGATGACATCAGGGCTTCTCTCTCTTCTGTGGTGAAGAAGAAAGATCAAACAGAAGACCTTAGTACTGGGTACAGGAAATGCATCCCTTAATAAGCCACAAAGCTGAGGTAAGAGTGAGAAAGGTGTAGAAGGAGCTCTACACTGGACCACACCTGAACAAACACTGCCCATCCTACTCTAGTACAGTAACTGCTTTGCTGAGGCACCACAACACAGCAAAGTGACCACAGCAGGCAGCTTTGTCTGCTGTTTAATGAGATGTCATTTGAATGACCAAGGAAAGTAAATAACTCTCACTCTGATTGGAAGCAATGTCATTAGGACTCTCCCTCAGTTTCAAACCCCATCCCAGCTTAGGCTTTCAAGGCAGAGCTCATCTGGGCTGCACCAAGAAGAACAGCTTGGCATGAAGAAATGTCACGTTTCAGTGTCACTTCTGGACTGCAAAGCATCAAAACACTATAAAATCCACCTCCTCCCAGTCATGGAACAGCTGGGCTACAGACACCAAGCAGAACTGCAGGAAGGTGTAGGCAAGGGAAGACAAGAATCACACTGTGAGGGGTAGCTCCAAATCAGTACTCTGTTTGGATCTTTTCTGTCTTTGGTTTTCCAGGCCTTGTCCATTCTCTGATGAAAAACTCTCAAAGAACATGTGCACCTACATGTAATTCTGGAAGAAAAAAGAATTCTATTTAGTTGTTTGCCAGAGTGTAGCTATAAAATTCTGAAGAAAAACCACTTAGAGCCTTCTTCAACACTTATTTTTTTATGGTGCCTTTCAGATGAGACACAGAGAGAAAATATTCATTACAATCTCTATGAGGTCCAGCTGGGGAACACCCCAGTATATTTCTATGGGCCGTAAAGAGACTTTGTCCTGGTGTACCAGCCCACAAGCAGAACCTGCAGAGGAACTCTGTGCACACCTGCCCTGAATCCAACAGTGACCACAAGCTGAGGAAGAGCAGCATAGGAAAGCTATAATTACATGTGAGTTTTCCCCCAAAAATTCATGTACCAGCTTTGTTATTTGGTGCTCAGGGATTTCTTAAGCCAGTTTTTGATGGGTTTAGTACACAAAATGGATTTCTCTTCCATGAGCTTGGGCATTGTCCTTTCCATGTCTTTGACATCCTGTGGCAAGAAGGTTCATAGAACAACCATCTGTTCTGTAATAAAATTGCCATTGCTCCTTTACTTCTCTTTCATTTCTATCATTTGATGGCAATGGGATCTCCTCCTTTTTGGAAGAGACCAGGAACAATCGTACCCCGTTCCCCTTCTTTGTGTCACTCATGATTTTATAGACCTTTTATCCCAAAAATGCCATGTTGCATTCAGGCCCCAAGCAAGTACCTCTGCCACTTTGCAGCCTCATGTGGGCAGAGCAGCTTGCTGAGATCTACATCAGTGATTTCTGCACCACACTCAGCTGCAGGCTACAGACAGGTCTGTAACATCTGTCCTGTCCTCCAACACAAATTCCCTGAAATAACACTTTGCTTCTAGGGCAAAAAGAATCTTAAATAAATTCATGCTATTGTAATGATACAGACTGCTCAGAATAAGTAAATTCATAACAAAAAGAAAACATGATGGGAAAACTCCTGCACGAACTCACTGTGTTGCATTTACATAGTAGCCATTCCAACACTGCTAGGCAGTATCTACTCTAGCAAACTAAACTGGGCTCAAATTCTGCCAGGGGAACTTTACGTTAGATATTAGGGGAAAAAAATAATAAAAAGGAATGTAAAGCATTGGAACAGATTGCCCAGGGAAGAAGTGGAATGTTGAGAAAAATTGGGAATTTGGCACTTGAGCACATGGTTTAATGGTAAACATGGTACTGGTGCTGGGTTGACCATTGGACTTGATTTTAAACATCTTTTACAACCTTAACAATTCTGTGATTCTGAGGATAATTCCACCGCCAGCCCATGATGTCCACACTCTGTGATCAGCCCAGCCCACTATGGTTTCTCCTGGAATAACCAGCACTGTCCTAGGCAAAGTCCATGCCTGCTCCACACATGGGGGGTAACACTGGCCAGGGCCCACTGGAACCAGCACCCTCCTGGTGCAGCACATGTGTTTATCTATTTCTGGCACCCAGGGTGACATCTCTGTTGGCCTCTGTGTCCCACAAAACACAGGTCCTGCTTCACTTAATAGCACAGACAGAGCCTGCATGGGTTTTCTGAGCGTTTTTCTGTGTTGAGCTCTGTCAGAGATTGAGAGAGGTTTGTCTCTAGATGGGCATTGGTACCAGGCCAAGTACATGGCCACTGTTAAAAAATAAAACCTGTGGCAGTGGTGAGTTAGTTATAGGTTGTGCTCAGGCCAGAGTGTGTCTGCAGAGCAGCTGAGCCTCATTCACATTCACATTCTGTGTGCAACAAGTCTTGGATCTCTTGAATCTCAAAGCAATGCTCTACATTATTCATGAGGGATGCTCTATTTCTCTTAGGAGGAGGTTTCTCCCCTCATTCATCTACACATCATTCATCCCCATGATGGGCATCTGGGCCAGGAAAGGAATTAATTTCTCCATCCCTGTGACTCAAACCCTTCTTACTCATGCTGGCTGCAGCCCAGGCCAGGAGATAATGAAGAGAGGATAATGGCACCTGTTCTTCAGATGGGCGAGTGTAATTCAGATTAAAACATCTTCCTGATGTCACACACTTCACTTCAGAGGTTCATCTACGTCAGAGGAACCGCCACAAGGATCAGGCTGTGTCTCTGCTGGATTTGCTGCTCGTGCTTTCAGCTTTCAGCAGAGAGAGAAGAAACAACATGGCCTTTGTGGTGCAGATGAAAGAGATTTTCAGGAGAGATCAGATACTTTATCTAGCTAACTGGTAGTAACTCATTCACCAGGACAAAGGCTTTCTCCTGTAAGGTAATCAGGAGCTGCTGTTACCTGGATGAGAGCTGCTGTGTAGCTACACCACCCTCCTGGCACATGGGCTCTGCTCACCGCTCCCTGTTCCCTCTCCCATGCCTGGCCTCTCCCTGAATCCTGCTGCCTTTCTCCTCAAACATCTCCAGGACCTCTTTGTTCTTTTATTCAGTTGGTCTCACTCTAGACTCCAGCTGAACAATCGCTCTTAGTTTTGCCATCCCCTTCCATCCTCAAAGGCACCCTCCCCTTCCATGCTCAAAAAACAGTCTCTGATGTCAGGATAAAGCATGGCACGTGTCTCCCTACAGGAACACACAGCAAGATGTGACAATATCATCTCCTCTTGTGAGGACAGGGAGATCACAGGAGAGGAAAAAGAATCTGACTTGCCCAAATGGAACCTCAAATCCTAAATCCTTCAACAAGCTTGGCATGGCCTCTCATCCTGGCCCATCCCTAGCCTGTTAAAACTGCCTCCATGCCCTGGCTGCAGAAGTAAGGTCACACCACCTTGGAGATTGCACTCACTGCTTTGTTTTATATCAAACCTGCAGAAGAACTCCAGTTCTGGGTGGCGAGGATGCAACAGGCTTCCACTGATTTTTTTTCTCCCCACCACAAGGAAAGACTTCTTTTCTTCTTGATCTTGAAATCAAACTTCCAAGATGTTCAGGGAAAACAGCTTCAAAATCACTCTGACAGGAGAAGCAGGCACAGGCAACATGCAACAAGGAAATGAGGAGGAAAAGGAAGAAACAGCTTCTCCCTGTGACCTCTGGGATCTGCTGAGCAGCAGGTGAAGAGAGCCAAAGCCAGCCTTGCAGGTGGAAGGCCGCTCATGCACACTGTGAGGTGGGGCAGACAAGAGTTTGGCCTCAGGAGCTGCTTCTGCAGCAGTGGCTCCTGTGAGCTCACCCTGGGGTGCTGAATCTGCTGCCTGTCAACACAGCACAGCACAGAAGACCTGAAGGACTCATCCAAAACTGGTAAGACTGATAACTACTGCTGCCACTCATTCCTCTGCCACATTGCCTCACTCCCTCCACTATCCTGGTCTGCAGCCATCCCACATTATCTCCTTCCTTATGGAACCTGAACCTCCTGCTCTGGAGCATTAGTGGTAGGAATTTTTTCCCATAGCTTCTCTTCCAGCCACACCAAGTTGCAGTAAATTCTGGCATGGTGGATGCTCTGCATCACCCCAAATGCCTATTGGCATCAGTTCCCAGCCCTGACCATTACCAGATGTGGCTAAGCCATGTTCCATTGGAAGATTCAACTATAGGGAAAGTACCAAGAGTGCTTGGGCAACTGCTTAAGAACACAGCCCTGAATTCTTACAGCCTCGATGGAGCAGGAGCTGAAGCTATAAACTGTAACAGCATTCTGGGCAGTTCTCTTGAGGGTGGAACTGGAGGAGACAGTTATGTTTCTCACACTGACTGAAATTAAAGGCAGAAATGTAGTGAAACACAGCCATGCTCATTTCTGATTCAGGGTAGGAATGGTTTGCTTGGTTTCAGCTGGAGATCACATGCAACACAGTCAGGTGTTCTCTGTAAGAAGCTGACCTTCTCGAAAGATTTCCTTTGGATTCTCAAAGGATCGAGGCAAATAATGTATCCCAGTCCCTGCAAGGCTCTCAGTAAGGTCACGTTCATGAGACACTTTGGAGAATTGGGTTCCAGAGGTTCTCAGACTGCTTAGACTGCACTTCCCTGCTCGTTCCCTGCCTGGACTCCACCACTAGCATGCACAAGGTTTGGCCTCTCCTCTTCCCTGCTGGATGCCTCCCTGGGGAGCTGAGGACACAAATCCATTCAGTTCCTTGGGGCAGAGCACTTGGAGGTGCTGCTCATTCAGCACCCCTCCTGTCAGAGACTTGTGCCCAGGTAGTTTCAACATTTCCCCAGGTGGAAATGTGGGGGAATGTTGAATGTGGAAGCCCCTGGGGACTTTTTTGCTTCCCCTGGAAAAGTTCTTGTATTCCCCCTGGACTTAGACCCCAGCAGGACACAGCTGCTCTCCTTTGAGACCTCTTGTTTCTGCATAATGCAAAAACACAGATTTGGTCACATTTGAGCCTTTCAAACACCCACTGGGTTATGGCAGTAAGGAATAGGTTTATGGGTTTAAACCAAGGCTTAAAAAACTTTCCTTTTTCTAATTAGTTCAGTGTTTTTCTCATTTCTTGGTAAGGATGAGCCATCTATATCCATATCTCTGCCCATCTGTTTTTCCTCCACAATAACTTTGAAGCTGCTCACCAATTTCCACCACTTAGAAGAAACTGTAATGTGAACTTGATAGTGATCTGTTCTGCTGGGCCTGCCATCTGGTCAATCTGTGAATACACATAAAAGGGCCTAAAAATCAACACACACATAGTGCAGGCTCAGCTGCAGCTGGGATCAGCTCCTTCTCTGGCCAGTTACTCCAAAGAAACAGGAGCTGGAGGTCCTGCAAGGTGGGGTGAGATGTGGAGGCATGGGAGAGAACTGCAGGAATAAAATGCCTCCATCACCTTATAAAACAGCCTGTGATGGAAATCTGCCTGCAAGGATGAAGATGCAAGTCAGGGTTCAAGAGAACTGGGGATGTTTTTGAGTTTACAGGAAACCAGGCTTGACTACTGCTGCTCATCAAGGAACATCTTGTTTCTAACAAAAGACAAAATTTGGAAGATGTTGCTTTTTAAAAAACCCAAATATTTGAGACATCTGTGTTTGCTTCTGTTTGTTATTGTTTTACCTTTGAATGTGAATATTTCCCTTTTTTTCCTGTTTAAAATTTACATTATAAAGGGGTTTACTAAAAAAGTAAATAAGAGAAAGTAGGAAACTTCAAATGGCCCCATGAAATCACCATCTTCTTGCTCATCTATCTGACACAGAAGATCTGATTATCTCAAACCTCCTCTGGTTGAACTTAGCTTGTGTTTTTATTGCTTAGATAGGAGATGTCTGCAGTCCCTGACAATTCTTTTGAATAAGGTAACAGAGCAGCTGAGGTAATTTCCACCTGGTTTACCACCTCCCAAGAAATCAAGGATGCCAACACTCACCAGTTCATTTTGTACAGACAGAACAGTATCTCAGCTCATCCCTAAAATATCCTCTGCTTCAGAAAAGAGGCTGGAAAGAGAGGAGAGGTTCCTCTCCAGCTCTGTGAGGAGACAACCATTTGAGCAGCAGTGATTCTGGCGTACCAGATTTGTGTCTGGTGCACCATTCCTGACTCCTCCCAAAACCAACAGCAGCTCTGTGCTGGATTTCCAGCTGGGCAGCAGTTGACAGCTGACTTCTGAGTCAATATTTTCCCATGAGCTCTATTTTTGACTGTCCCTGCACTCTCTTCCTCCCTTTCCTCCTCTCTGCTTGGTTCTCTGAATCAATCAGAGGACTGACCTGAGGCTCACATCATCTCTAGTCCCAAGACAAATCATGCCCAGAACAAGTTCTCAATCTGAAGAGAATCGTTGCAACCACTAGGAAAAGACTTTATCAGGTCATGTTATCCATTCCCAGGGGATGGCATATGATTGTTCCTTACAATATATTCTCCAGGGCTTTGTCCAGTTTTGTTTAAATGATTGAAATAACAGGGTTTCTGCTCTCCCCCTTAGGAAATTATTGCCCTGTCCAGTAGATCCAGCTATTAGGAAGTTCTTTTTTGATACACAGCCTGTACTTTTCTTGTTCTATGCTGCCTTTAATGACATTGATCTTTTGTAGCCCTCAATCCACCAAACCCATTTCTCTCCATCACTACTCACTCCTTTATACTTCTTGGAGGTAGCCACAGCTTCATTCCTTAGCTAATATTAGTTATAATATTATAACTATAATATTATAGTTATAAATTATAAACAGAGCTCTTGGAGGCAGAGTCCTGCAGCAAGAAAGACAAGAGGCATTCTACAACACATATTCATGCATATATACTATTCACATTTTTTCTCTTTAGAAGCAGCTCCTTATATGATCACTTTTATTACACTTGTCTGTGACCCCTTTTGCTCTTCAAAAAATTTCAGGATCTTTGCTAGAGCTGTGTACAGCCTTTCTAGCTGCAGAACAGTGGTGTCAGGGTTATCAGTTCCCTGGACTGCAAAATATTATCCTTTTGCATAAGTAGATATGACTGACCATCACTGTGACATTATGTCCTCACTGCATAGCAAACTTTACTTGCTGCTGTCATTTCTTTACATCACAAAAGGCTTTTTGCACTCCATGGATGTGATTGCAATAAGCATTTTTTTCCTTATTCACCTATATAAATTGACTTCTTGGGCACTTTTATTAGTTTTCTGTAACTGATTTTGGTTGCTCGTAGTTTATTGGCAATGACCTGAGTCTTCTCCATGAGGGGGGAAGATGAAGGACTCACCACTTGCAGAGCTGGGAGGATGATCCAAACAGCACTCTGAGGGATCAGGGGGAAATACATCAGGAAGAAGCACAAGGAATCATATCTTAACAAAAGACCAAAAATTAATGGGTTTCTTCTATGTTGTGATAATAAAAAAAGCATGAGAAACTTCTGTATAGTATTTGCAGGGATCCCTGTGGCAGGGAGGGATGAGGAGGACTCCATCTTATCAGAAGGCTAATTAATTACTTTGTTATACTATATTATTCTATACTGTATTACACTATATTACATTACATCTAAACTGAATCTGCCAAGCACTCAACTCTGCACACAGTGCACAGAATCCCATGACTCTCAGCTGACAGTCTCAACACACACACACACACCTGGCCCTGACAGGCCAAGGAAAAAAAGCACCATCATTTTGGGTAAACAATCTCCATATTGCATTCTACTTTGGCCCAACACAGGCACAGCAAATGAGATAAGAATTGTTTTTCCTTTCTCTAAGGTTCAGAGAATGTGAATCTCAGCAATATTACTGGGAAGAATTGTGCCTTGCTTTTCTCTGTGAAGAGAAACGTGGCTACGCTTCTGATTCCACTTTATTCAAAGAATTAGTTATTTTCAAACTGCTGGGTCTGAGTCTTTGCAGGGTGAACAGGATCCTGCTCTCAGCTCTCAGTCTGACACGGCCAGGGCTTGAGAAGCTGTATCTGAACAAAAACCCTGATAAACAAACATTACCGAAGGCCAGCTCAGAGCAGTGACTGCGACCATTGGTGACGTAGCACCCACGTCCTCGGGAGCTCTGATGCCACTGCCCAGCGCAGTTCACAGAGTAATGTTCACAAATCCACGTGACATCAAACGCTGCCAGGTCTGCTAAAACACAGCACACCCAGCAAGAGACAGGGGGTGACACTCAGGAAAGTGGTTCAGATGTGTTTGCACTGAAGTAAAAACTTGCATTTTTCCTTCTACAACTTTCCCCTTTGTGCAGCTAAGGGACACACAAGAGCACAGACAACATGCCATGAGTTTGCTCATGGATCTGTTTCAATTTTGTGCTGTTTCTACTGCAGATTTTTCCCATGTGGAAGATAAAAACAGAGTATTTTTTCCAACTTTAAAAAAATATCAATGGGTCCATGGTATTTTAAGCAGATTCTCCTTTCTGCTGTTGAGAAACCAGGACTTTCCCCATCCTAAAGGGAAGCTAAAGGGAGGGTTAGTTATTCCCACTGTGCTTAGGTTCAGTCCCTGCTAGAAAAACATGCCAGCAAATCGATTTAGGGACACAACTTTGTCTAGATCAGAGCTTTCTCTGTTGTAGTCAAACTTATACAGATACAAAATCGCTTCTTCCAGGGAAGTCTCTGTGTCAGTAGGTGAACAGTTGAGTCTGAAAGAACCAAAAATTCCTCTTCCCTCTCTTTTGCTTGTGATTCTCTGTCCCTTAATGACCACAGTAAGAAATTAGCCAGAATGACACAAGTTTTCCTGCTTCTAGAACTTTGCAATCATAGACTTCTTTACATCAGTTACTGCATTTATTTTACCCTTCTCTGAAGAAAAGCATCCCCAAACATATCTTCTGAATCTGGCCAAGGTTATCTCCTCTTCAGACACTCTAATTTTGCAGCAGTTTTATTAATTGAAACCTGGCTTTAATGATCTAACAGCAAAAGTCAGGGGAATCTGTCATAATTTCTACCCAATTTCAACACATATAGGCTGAGCAGTGATTCAATTGGATTTATAGATAGAGTTCATTAAAAGCACTACATGGATTTAATTAAAAATAATGAAAAACTGAACCAAAGCTCAAATGCTTTGGGTTCAGTTTCTTTTACCAAGGCACATTTTTGTGGTTTTTTTCTCTTGCTATTTTTCTCCCCCAAAAAACCTTATGCTTGAAAATAAAAGCAGAGATGCCTCAATTATCCCCTACAAATTTCAAAGTCTGTTCTGTCTGTTATCTTTGACAAACTGAAATAATTCAATCAAAACTTCTGTGAGGGAAGAAGTTCAATTCTCATTGAGAAAGCATTTTTTGAAGTTGAAACCAAGAAAGGTAAGGGAAATGTATTGCCCAATGGTGCTGTCCTGTCCAGCTTTTCACTGAGCCAGTTCTAACTTTGAGACTCATCTGTCCTTGTACTTTAAAGACAAGAGCTGAGCTAAAACATGAAGGTCAAAGTTTTGCACCGTTGTTCAGCTTTGGCTATGGGAAGATTTGCTGGAATTGCTGTATCAGGGTAATCACACCAGCCCAACTCACTGGGCTGGCACTTTCAAATGAAGCAACCTCAGACATTTTTCTGATAGCAACTTTGATCTCACAGAAGCAAGGACAAACCAGGAGCAGAGAGACCTTGGTACCTTTCCCCAAAAAGACAAAAGCAGAAGCAGTTCTCATGGGATGCTGCTCCAGGCATCCGAAACTGCCCAGCTAAAGTCAGGAAATTGAGCCTAGGAGATATTAAACACAGAACTTGAGCTCATTGTGCATTGAAAAGCTCCTTCCCAAAAAGACAGAGGCACACCTCAGGTAGGGCTCCCATCTCCCCTAATCAAGCTGTAAGGTTGTCCCTAAACTCACTGCTCTTACAGCTAAAAGTTTTCCTGCTTTCAATCCAAATTTGTCCAAGGTCTAATTCTTCTCATGAAAGTTCTCAGCTCAAACAGCAACCCACCCAATTTGCCTTTCCTACGGACTAATAAAGATGAGCCATATCTCACCAGCCTAGTTTGTTTGTGTGTTTTTTCCAAGGAGGAACAAACCAGTCGCAGCTAGTCTGTTGCATTAGACAGGGTCACTTTGATAGCATTTTGCACCTTTCCAGCTTGAATTCAATTTTCTTGGACATCAACAACCCAAATTTAGATACAGAGCCACAGAAATTGCTGCATTTGTACAGACTTCAAATTGTATTTCACACAACTTTAGACAGCTCTTGTATACAGCACTGACACAAAACCTGAAATGAAGTACTGCATCTCAAACCTACCTGTCCTTGGTTTGTAGCTAAAAATCCATAGGATCTTATTTTGTCTTACAGTGATGAAAATGGAGTAATTTTTCTTGGTGTCTGTGAACTCACTGCACTGTAACTCAAGTACACATGACTTCATGATTTAACCAGAGGCAAGCATGAGCTAAGTGAGCTGAGCTCCATGTAGCATTAAACAGATGGATGCTAAAAAGAAACTTTCCATATACTGCAACGCATCTCTCCCATGAAATGACCCATGAAAAGCAGGATGGGGCTCATGTGTGATACCAAGTCCTGAAGCTGACAGACATATCCCAGCTAGTTATTCTAAAAGTGCATCTGTTCAAACTCCTCAACACATTTCCAGTGCCCAGAAAATCCTTTTGCAGAGACCAGTCTGAGCTCTTTCACCTCCTCTTTTACTTTGTTGTTTGCAGACATCTACCTTTTCCCCACCAGCCCTGATAAGCACAGCGAGCAGAGAGATTGCAGGAGGCAGCAGAGTGAGACACCATTTAATGCACCTGACTAGGCATAATCAGAGCCATCCATCACTTCAGTTTTCTATTCCCAGCCAAAAGGAATAGTCAAACTGAGTGGGGAGAAATGGGAAGTCACTTAGAAAAACTTCGTCAAACCCCTCACTATTTATCTTCTGCTGGGTGGAAAACAATGACCTACTATATTATTTTAATATCATAACCAGTGTTTTTCATTTTATTTCATCGCTGAACTCCTCCATACAAGGTGGCTCAATAAATCAGACTGACAAAGTACTTCATGGAAGATTTCTGAGCAGTCATAAACATCATTTGCACAGTTTTTATACCTAAGAACCTCCACTGTGATCCAAGACCCTGCAGTGGCAGGCGCTATATAAATGACACATGAGATGGTCCTTAACTATTCACAACTCTGCTCTGACACAGAGAAACACCATCTGCACATTCCAAACATGGATACCAGAGAGGGAGAAGGCCTAGTCGTGAAGAATACAGATCAGTCTGAGAGTTTAATATCCCCCCCAAAAAAGGCTTTGCAATGAGAAGTTATTAGTCTACTCAACACGAGAGAAAAATCACTTAGAAGGGTTATTTCATAAAATCACAGAATAGTTTGAGTGGGAATGGACCTTAAAGATCATCCTCATTCCAATCCCCTGCCATGGTCAGGGACACTTTCCACCAGATCAGGTTCCACAGGACCCCATCAAACCTGGCCTTCATCCCTTCCAGGGATGGATATCCACAGCTGGTCTGGGCAACCTCTTCCAGTGCCTTACCACTCTCACAGTGAAAACTTTCTTACTAATGTCTTATCTAAATCTAAGTTTAAAGCCATTCCCTCTTGTCCTATTTAAAACTTCTTTGACTTAAACATCCTCCAGAATTATTCCTGTTGTGATTTCAGTCTCTATTTCAGCTTCACTTGCAGGCTTTGAAGCTTTTATAAATAAGGAGCAGCACTGCTGAGGGTCTACTGGAGACCTAAAAGACATAATGTCCCTCCACTTGTCCCATGCACCTGCAAGGGGCCTGAATTTACAGTGGGATTTATTTATCATCTAACACTCATCAGTCTGGGATTTGAGCTGCAAACACATGCTCAATTTTGGACTATCTGGAAGTTTATTAGAACAGTCTTGTGGAAGTCAACTTTCCTCAACTGCATGTTTCTGGGAATCAATATATATTATCATGTGGTGGGTTGACCTTGGCTGGCCACAAAGTTGCTTTCTCACTTCTCCTCAACAGAATAGGGGGAAAAATTAGGATTGAAAAACTTATGGCTTGTGAGGACAAGTTGATTGACCAACAGTTACATTCATGGGCAAAACATGCTCAGCTTAGGGAAGAGTAATTTCATTTGTTGCCATTTACTCTCAGGCAAGGTCAGTGAGAAAAAAGGCAAATCCAAAAACCCCTTATCCCTACTTCTTCCTTCTTCCTTCTTCCCATTCTCAGCTCCAGTCCTTCAATCTCAACTCTTCTCTCTCCTCCTCCTCCTCTCCCAGTTTGACACGAGGGATTGGGGATTGGGGGGTCGTGGTCAGTCCGTAACACTTTGTCCCTGACACTCCTTCTTGTTTACACTCTTGCCCTTGCCCCAGCACAGGGTCCTTCCCATGGGATATGATCCTTACCAAACTGCTCCAGCCTGGGTTCTTCCTCTGGGCTGCAGCTCTTCAAGAACTGCTACAGCGTGGGTGCTTCCCACAGGGCACAGTCCTTCAGGAACAGACTGCTCCAATGTGGGTCCCCAGGGCCAAGCTCCTGCCAGCAAACCTGCTCCAGCATGGGCTCCTTTCCATGACATTCCTGCCAGGAATTCCTGCTCCTGTGTGTGCCTGCCAAGGGTGAAAGCTTCTTTCAGGGCAAATCCTTCTGCTCCAGCACAGAGTCCTCCAAAGTCTTCAGGGTGGGTTATCTGCTCTGGGTTGGATCTCTGCCTCCCCTGGACATCCATGGTCTGCACAAGGGGGATCTCAGCTCCTGGAGCACCTCCTCTCCATCCTTCTGCACTGACCTTGGTGTCTGCAGAGTTGTTCCTCTCTCATATTCTCACTCCTCTCTGAGATGCTGTCTGGCATTTTTTGCCCTTTCTTATATCAAGGAGATCTCACCAGCACTGCTGATGGGCTCAGCTTTGGCCATGGTGGGTTCCATGCCGGAGCTGGCTGGAGCTGACTCTGTCCAACATGGGGACAGCTTCCCATGTTTTCTCACAGAAGCCACCCCTGGAGCCAAAACCTTTCCACACAAACCAAATACAGACCAATAGCTATTTTATATATGCTTGGCTGCTTGCTTGCAACTCTTGAAGTAAAAACTTCACTTTCAGACTTGCTACCTCATTCAGTGATGGCTCTCAATTTGCCTTGCAAAGCCACAAACAGTTTGATAGAGCTATTGTCAGCAGCTTCAAGTGCTCACACTGAGTCTGAAGCTGTTCCCGAGTCCTGAAGACCTCTGACTCCCCAGCTGTGTAGCAGCAGCAGCAGCAGCAGCATTATAAAGCTGGCAAGGTTTCATTTATCTCTGCAGAGGACCAGCTCTCAGCTTCAAAGAACCTGTCCCAGGGAGAAGACTCCAGTAAGCACCAGCACAGCTACTGGGTAACCAAGCTGCTTTTCTTACCAGGCAGACAAGGACATGGCCTAAAGACAGAAGCTGAAAATTTCCTTCAAAGCGACATCATCAAAAAAGTCTTTGACTACACTGAATCTCAGATTTCTCTTCTTATTGGCCTGATTCTCCCATCAGTTCCTTTCAATTTCATTTCCACACTTCATCCATTTTTTTGGTCGTATCCATTCCTCTTCCTTGCCTGCTCCACCAATAGAACACTCCATTGCTGTTCTCATGCCTACACCCTGCTTGTTTTCATTTGCTGTTATCACATTTTTGGTTCTGTTTTCCTCCTCTCTGTCACCCACTTTCTTTCATTCCCATCTGCCCCTTTTTCATTCTCCTCTAACTACAGCAAACACCTGCCTCCAAAGGCAATGCACAATATTTAAGAGAACTCCCTAACCTGTAACCACCCTATGCAACAGCTCTCCTGTGATGATAGTTGCCAACTATAAACCATGAGCCTTATCTCAGCTGTCAAGCTGATTCTGGCATGGGGCATTATGAAATTAGCCTTTCTTGGCTAAGCTGCTGGCCTTTAGCTTCCACAAGAACACAATTAAATGGTATTTGTGCAGTCAAGCTACAGCAAAGCTAAGAGGAGACAGACATCAGGAAGTTATTAGATTAGGAAGTAAAACAACTACTCCTTGGTTAGATCAAGCATTCAAACACATCATAAATATATTTCAAAGGCAATACAGGCAAAACAAAACCTCTCGGGCACTTTGCCTCCTTCCCTCCCTCCTTATCTAGGCTGTGAGGAAGCACATATCATAATAGCAAATGAGGAAAGTCATTACCAGACCTCCAGATTTTGGGTTTGTTCACAAGGTTACTTGTGCCATGCTGGGTTAACTCTGTGGGGACTCCAGAGCACAGACACAGCTTGAAGTCCTTCCTAATTAAATACACACACATACACCATAATCAGAGCTCTTTCTTCACCCCAGGGCAGGATCTTTGGCTCATATAAGTCAGCAGAATGCCCTGAGGAGCTACTTTGATTTATATTGGCTAAAAATCCAGTCCCAGAGCCTCTGTGCATAAGATGATGTTTTAGAATAACTGGTGAGTATCTGAGCTTAAAGAAGCCTTCTCACACACAGATTTACACCCTGCAGACGGGCACTTGTATGTGCATCAGTGATAGCTCAAGTTTTACCCCTTCTTCATATCAGCTTTTGATTAGATGGGCAGTGCTCTGAAGCTGGTGTCCACAACCTCAACCCTCCTCGGCAATCACCTCCTCATGCAGTGATACAGTCCAAAGGAAACAAAATCAAGCAAATTTGCTGGGCACGCCCTACTTTGTCTTCACAGATGTCCCCCTAATCATTGCATTTGGCATGATTTTTGAGGAAAGCTATAAAACATAAACCAGTTTCTACTCCCATTTTTTTTTCCCCCAGAATCTGTGACAGGGTTTGCTCACATAAATTAGAAAAGTTAAACAATTGCTCATCACCTTTTAAACACCTGTGCCATGTCAAAAGTTAAGCAGTCATATCAGCATCAGGGAAACAGGGATCCTAATGAGGTTCTGTAGAGGAAAGGAGGTGAGAGACATCAGCTTTAGGGTAGGATCTGCAGTACTTTGGAGCCTGTCAAGGCCAAGTGTCCCAGGCACTCAAATCATTACACAGTGAAAACACATCCTCTGGGAACTGGGTTCAACTTCTGACAACCCACACAGGGTTTACATGTGAATCCTGCTCAGCACAGCTCTGTTTCTCCACCCACCCACGGCCAAAGGAGCAGACAGGCTTAATTTACTGCTCTTTAAAAACAGATGCTGGCCTTCAATTTATCTCCATCAAGGGAAAAAAATACCCAAGCTCCTCAAATGAAATGCCCTGCAGGATTTTGCCTGAGCAAATGTGAGATGGAGATTTGACAATAAAAAAGACATTTCATTTGTCTTATTAGTGGCTGACTACTGTGGAAGGTGTTCAATCAATTAGACTGATCTTGGCCTCCTGAATTATTGATAGAGAGAGCTGGATTACACTCTAAAATGCTTTTAGTTTAATTGCCCAACCCATCATTGCTTCATTTTCTTTTTCTTATGTATATAAATTTATTTTTGTTGTTGTTTTGTTATTTAACCAAAGCAGTTTGCCAGCAGCTGACTCTGGCACTTTGCTGCTACTGGAGGGAGCAGCGGGCAGGGAACGGTGCCAGCATCCTCAGAGACCAAGTGGGACCTGGGGGGAGAACAGTGGCTTCCCATGATGGGAGAGACAGGCAGGGGAGTCAGGGGGGCTCCTCCTTCACCTCATGCCCATTCTGTGCATATTATAACTCTTGGTCCTTTCCCATTCCTTTATCATCATACACTGCCTCCTCTTTGCTTTCTGCCCACTTTCCTTCCCTTGCCTTGCATGCAGAGTCATGGAATCACTGATCTTGGAAAAGATCAAGTCCAGGTTTCAACTAAATACCACGACACCCAGTAAACTCTATCACAAAGTGACACATCTATTTGGTTTTTGAACACTTCCAGGAATGGTGACTCCACCACTTCCCAGAGCAGCATGTTCAAGTGCTTAAACACTCTTTCAGTGAAGAAATTTATACAAATATCCAACTTGAACCTCCCCCTGGTGTAACTTGAAGCAACCTCCCCTCATCCTATCACTGGTTGTGTGGGAAAAGAGCCCAACCCCACCAATTCCCATCAGGAATGCAACAGAGCACAGGACTGTCTTGGCCGTGGCGCTATCCTCAGCACCATTTGGGTGCCCCAATGGCTCTTCTTACCCCATCCTGACCATCATGGTTCCCCCCAAAATTTCTTAACTTTCTTTGCTCATTACCCATTTCCACCCTCAGTATCTTCCAGCCTCTTCTCGTGCCCCATTCCTCATCAGGTCTTAGACACTGTCCTCCTTTTCCCAGGCCATGCACATCATCTCTTGCTGAGGCACCAGGACATGAGCAGAGACAGAATCTCTGTGTTCAAGACTGCTCCATGTTTTATAGACTAAGAACAGGTTAAATGCCTTTAAAGCATGATTTCCTGCTACTCTTTTGCAGGCTAACATAAAGTAGTGAGAGAAGCACAACTGGAGTTATAAAAATATGGAAGTCTTTTCACAGTGAGAGGGGAAAGAGCAAAATATGATGAGATGGGAAAGGACATAAAAAAGGAGATTAAATGGGCAGAGCAAAGAGGGAAGAAAGAGAAAGGAGGATATGAAGAAAGAGGGGGGAAAAAGGGAAAGTAAGAAGGAAATAAAAACATGAGGGAACTTTGCCCAATAAAAATGGCAGATATGCAATGTGCATGCTTGGAAGAACAAGAATTCTGAGTACCAGATGTGAAAGAGTATTTTTGTGACAACAGGAACATGCTATGGTCAGTACACAGGGCTGAGGGATATGATCAGAGAGGGAAATAAAGGCACTAACCAAAGCTGCAGAGCAGGTGAATGACACAGGTGAATAAACCTCACAGGGATTTAGAAGATGAGACCGTGCACCTAACAGGATCCATCTGAATATAATTCCTTTTCCAGGAAGTCATTGCGGATCTCTGCCACTGGATCCAGACATGACATGAGATCTCATGGAAACCATTTGGAGGATAAATTCTGGGAAATGTGTCATTTTGTGTTTTTCTAGATGGCAAGTGAAGAATTACTGTTATGAGTGATACTTCAGCTCATTACAGCCCTTCCTGGATGTAATAGGCAATAGATATTTTTCCCCCTAAAATAGCATCAGAACCAGCAAAAAACAATTTTATTTTAGACTCGGTTTAGAACTCAATGGAAAAGTGTTTGATCAGATGTTCACTACTATTGTTGAAATTAAAGGAATGATAAGCAAAAACAGGTATCAAAGTCCTTAATTTCTGAAGCACAAGGGTGAAGAATTAAAGGGATTAGTAATTGAGTCACTTGGAATTAAGAATGCAGAGATGGTAACAAAGGAGCTTGATATTTCTCCATGACAAATTCACAAAGAATACCAAGATTAGAGTATAATAATGCTTATTGCAATACATATTGCAACTTATTGCAAGGGAAGAATTGTCAGGGGACATTTAAGAATGGGAAAAGGATAAATTTACAAATCCATGTCCAAGTTTTTATATGTAGGAATAATATGACAATGGTCCAAGAAACATTTAAACAACAGAAGAGGGGTCTTTAGATATTTAAGAAAAGAAAGCATCTGGGTGACAAGGGTAGGATGAGTATGAGCCATATATTAGAATAAAAGTGTTGTTTTTGTTTCCAGCAGAAAGAAATTTAATTATTGCTGGAGACTGGTAACAAGGCCTGAAAAACTCCCCATGTTCTTAAATGTATAACCTAAATATCCCTAGGGAGGGAAGGGAGGGAAGGAGGGAAGGAGGGAAAGGAGGGAGAGAGAAAGAGAGAAAAAGAAAGAAAGAAAGAAAGAAAGAAAGAAAGAAAGAAAGAAAGAAAGAAAGAAAGAAAGAAAGAAAGAAAGAAAGAAAGAAAGAAAGAAAGAAAGAAAGAAAGAAAGAAAGAAAGAAAGAAAGAAAGAAAGAAAGAAAGAAAGAAAGAAAGAAAGAAAAGAAAAGAAAAGAAAAGAAAAGAAGAGAAAAGAAGAGAAAAGAAGAGAAAAGAAGAGAAAAGAAAAGAAAAGAAAAGAAAAGAAAAGAAAAGAAAAGAAAAGAAAAGAAAAGAAAAGAAAAGAAAAGAAAAGAAAAGAAAAGAAAAGAAAAGAAAAGAAAAGAAAAGAAAAGAAAAGAAAAGAAAAGAAAAGAAAAGAAAAGAAAAGAAAAGAAAGAAAGAAAATTGCAGGTGTGTTTCCTATTGTACTTCAGTGAGATTAATTAATATGCTCCACAGGGAATCCCTCATGAAAATGAGGAATCTCAGATCTCAGCAGGCTGCAGACAAGGGACAGTGGTTGGGCAACTGGCAGAAGTGCCAAAGCCTTGCAGGAAAGAGGTCCCATCCCCGCAAGCACATGTGGAGTTACTCACAGTGGGGCTGATTTTAATTAATATTTCCATTACTGGGACAGAAGCAGGATGCCAGGGATGAGATGAGGCAGATAGCAAGCCATGGCTACTTGTGCAGTAACAGAGGGGTCTGGGCTGATAGCACCAAAAAGGGAAGCTGGAGCACTGGGGAAGTTTGCCTGGTCACCAAACACCCCTGACCATATAGAAAGTGTCTTTGGGGGGCTGCCAGCCCCTTTCCAGGGGGTTCCCACAAAGAGACAAATCACATGGAAACAAGGAGATGCTTTGCTTACATCAAAGCATCCCAGAGAAGGATTTCATTCACAGTAAATCTCCTTTCTCAGCATTGGCAATTGCAAGGGCCTGGGCTGTTCTTGCATTTAATCCCCCTGATTGCCATTAGTCCCATTTTACCATGTTTTAAGCACAGAACTGAGTTGCAATGTCCTTTGAAACTACTGCAGTGTCTCCCCCTGTGTAAACTTGTCTCTGCCTGAGTTTGATCAGCGCTAGGACACATCCTGAGAGATTCAGTCTCACGCTGCACTGACCTTGGCCATGCCTTGGGCCAAGGAACATGAACCCTGGCAACACCACCAGACTTGGCTTAGCCTCAGTCTTTGTGGCCCTGTTATACCCCAAAGGCTGGTGTGTGTTCAGGTCTCAGATCCCGGTGTTTTCCCAATTCTGTACATTCCTCATGGCAGAAGTGCAGAGGTGCCAATTGCCTTGTCATGATGAAACTTCGTGGAAGCAGAACAGTCTCTGCATTCTGAATTTGAGGGGGGAGTGCAGGTATCTGTGGGACTAAAGCCATTTGAAATTTTTGGGGAATATCACATTATAGTAATATCTATATACAGATATATATACACAGATATATAATAGGCATATAATATACAAGATGTCACATCAATTATAGTTAATAGATAATATTAATAGATTATATTAATAGATGATATATATTTGGAAATAGTATATCACAGCTTGGACAGGTGTGCTCTTTTCTGGGTAAAAAATGGACCAGATGGCTGGGACCAGAGAGTGGTGGTACATGGAAGCACATCCAGTTGGAATCTGGTCACCAGTGGGGTTCCTCGTGGCTCAGAACTGGGACCAGTCCTGTATAATATCTTTATCAATGGTCTGGACAAGGAGATCAAGTTCTGCAAACCTTCCCTGAGCAGGTTTGCAGATGAAACCCCACTGGGCAGGAGTGTTGATGTGCTGGAGGGTGGGAAGGATCTGCAGAGGGATCTGGACAGGCTGGATCAATGGGTCAAGCCCAACAGGATGAGGTTCTGTCCTTGTTTCAGCTGGGATAGAGTTAATTTTCTTTCTAATAGCTGGGACAGTGCTGTGTTTTGGATTTAGTATGAGAATAATGTTTGTAACAGGCTGATGTTTCAGTTGTTGTTGAACAATGTTTGTCCCAAGTCAAGGACTTTTCAGTGAGTTTTGCTCTGCCAGGAGCAGGTGCTCAAGAAGCTGGGAGGGAGCAGAATCAGGGCAGGCAACCTAAATTGGCCAGAGGAATATTCCACACCATGGAACATCATGCCCAGTTTATTAATTGGGGGAGATTGGCTGTGAGGCACTGGTTGCTGCTCAGGCACTGGCTGGGCATCACTCAGTGGGTGGTGAGCAATGTTGTTGTGCATCACTTACTTATATTGAGTGCTATTTCTCTCTTCCTCTCCATTTCATTACAATTACAATTGTAATAATTGCAACTTCATTACAATTTTTATTATTATTGTAGTTGTTATGATTTGTGCTATTATTATGTTTTATTTTCTTTCATTTACTAAAGTGTTCTTATGTCAACCCATGAGGTTTACCTTTTTTCCTTGATTCTCCTCCCCACCGGGGTGGCAGGAGCAGGGGTAATGAGCTCCTGTGTGGTATTTAGGTGCCAGATGGGGTTGAACCATGACAAGGTTCAACAAGGCCAACGCCAGGTCCTGCCCTTGTGTCCCAAGGAGCCCCTGCAGTGCTCCAGGCTGGGGCAGAGTGGCTGGAAATGTTCCCAGCAGGAAAGGATCTGGATTGCTTGTTGACAGTGGCCAAAGGTGAGCCAGCATGTGCCCAAGTGGGCAAGGAGGAGAGCAGCATCCTGGCCTTCTGTGTCAGCACCAGTGTGACCAGCAGGACCAGGGCAGTGTCTGTGCCTCTGTGCTGGGCACTGGCGAGGCCACACCTCAAATTCTTGGCTCAGTTTTGGGCACCTCCCAACAAGACAGACACTGAGGGGCTGGAGCACGTCCAGAGAAGGGAACAGAGCTGGGAAGGGTCTGGAGCACAAGTCTGATGAGGAGCAGCTGAGGGAGATGGGGTTGTTCCACCTGGAGTAAAGGAGGCTCAGGAAGGACCTTCTGACTCTCTACAACTCCCTGACAGCAGGTTGTAGCTGCAGGTTGGGCTCTTCTTCCACTAACAAGTGTCAGGACAAGAGGATGTAGTCTAAAGATGTTCCAGGGAAGGTTTAGGTTGGGTTTAGGATCATTTCTTCACTGAAAGGGTGGTCAGGCAATGGAAGAGACTGCCCAGGTCAATGAGTGAGCCAACGCCCCTGGAGGTGTTTAAAAGACTGTAGATGTGGCTCTTGGGGACATGGTTTGGTGTTAGGTGTTGGCAGTGGTGGGTTAACAGACTGGATGATGGTAGAGGTCTTTTCCAATTTAGATGACCTTATGATTCTATTAATCTAGTGATAAAGAAGAACCTGAATGAATAAATGCATTTTTGGTTAAATTACATAAGTATATTTTTTTTAAATTGAGCTTTAAAGAAAATGAACCATATTCCCCCAAGCATCTTTCAAAATTGAGTATGACTCCCTTCTTACTGGGTTGGGGTTGAATCACTCTGTATCATGGGGGAATCCGCACACAAATATAAATTCTTTTTTTTAGCATTTAATTTGCAAATTGAAACCCTGATCTTGGCAGAGCACTCCAGCAGAGTTCACCCAAGGATCCCTCTGCAAAGCCAGGTGTAATGAAAGCAGCTTGGTGTCACCACGTGGCAGCGCAGCCCTGTCACTGCGACACCTCCTTACAGATGGAGCTCCCCAAACACCCATATCCACACTCTTACCCTGAGAGCACACAAAGAAGCCTGACACAGACCTAAACTCCTCCTTGTGCTTGAAATATCAGGGCAGACATGCAGGTTTTCTTACACAGAGCTACTGCCAAGCATTTTCCAACACATATCTTCATATTACTTTAACTATTATGGCCACGAGCCAAGGCATTTCCTGGGGATCAGAGAACAGCTGAATGTACTGAGCACACAGACCATTAATCCCAGACTGATAATGGTCAGTTTGAGCATCACAGTGTACAAGATTCCCTACATCCTTGGTGAGGGTCTCCAGCTGCTACCACAGTATTTATAAATACTACAAAAGCTCCTTTTGCATGAGCAAACACAGAAGAAAAAAATTGAAAAAAAAAAAAAAAGAAAGAAAACAAATGAGCACCCTCTATTCCTTGTGGGGAAAATGAGGGATAAACAATGGATTGGCATTGGGGAAATGGTGCAAAGAGACATCAGGACTCTGGGGAAGGCCCAGGATTTTTTTCAACATCCATTCTCTGCTTTCTCATAGCTTTGTGCATCACCCTCCTGGGATGCTGAGGGAAGCAGGTGTGTGCCATGAATGGGAGACACCTGGGACCATGCTGGGCTGTGCTCCTTCAGCTTAATAGTCCCTGTCCCTGCACTGCCTGGATGGGAAAGCTGAGTTTGATAAAGTCCCAGTGGCTGGGATGAAGTCTTCTTCTGCCAGCCTTGAATTTTTCACTCACCTTCAAAGTGGATGAGTGGAAATATCAGAGAAGTGAATCTCTTACCTGCACTGCTCAATGAGGCTTTTATGATATTCCCTGTTCCCCTTGGAGAGATGCTTAGTACACTCTAGGGTGTTGAGGCACATTCATTTCCATTTCCAATTCTCTTTTATTTCCCATCCATCTCCTGGCTGCAATAAGCACACACTCTCTTTTTTCTGCAAACAAAAAACCTCCCTCCCCAGCCATTTCTCCACAAAATACCTTCCAGTGACCCCCAGCTGGCTGCTCCAAGTTTCATCAGCACACCTGGGGTAGGAATATGACTTTTCAGGTTCTTCTTCCTCTCCTCCATCACCTCAAACAACCTTGCACCTACTTGCACTCGAGCACCTCGTGTCTCCAGAAAACTCTGCCTCCAGCCCCCTTTTCAACAGAGACATGGTTTATTGTCCCCTAAGTAGCCCTTCACAGTTCCTCTTCTCAATCAGCACTGGGTAATGGTTTCCCAGGGATCATAATACTTAGCAGCACAGTAATTGAATGATATTATTAACAGCAGTAGCATCTGTGTTGTCTGTTTAATTAACTGGAGAGCAAATGAGGCCCTAAGAGTCATTACTCTGATCCTTTATTGTTTTTCTAATGATGTGCTGCTTCTTACTTGATTATTGGCTAAGGATCCCCTTTACCAAAAAAATCACTTTTAATAAAATGGTAACAAAAGAACTCTCTACATACACTCCTGAATGACACATAACATATATTACTTCTCTCAAGCTACAGATTAAATAACTGAAAAACTTCTGCTCTAAATACTCCAAGTCCACCACCTCTACTACTCCCTGAGCAGCAGAAAGGAAAGGGGAGACACCATCCCGTGTTTCAAGGAATGAAAGAACAAAGCTCTAAAACACATTTTACTGCTGAGAAGCTGATAAAAAAAGAAAATCTCACCCTGTGGTCATGCCTGGGGACTCTGTAGGGGCTGAAGGAGGAAAGACCAGCTTTGGAGACTGCTGGACACAAAAAAAAACCCGCAAAAAACCAACAAAAACTACGATATACCAGAACTGATGACATTTCATTCCACCTCTGCACTGAAAGGGATGAGGACCAAAGGAAGCAGCCATTCTCTCTACCCACAATTGGGCTGAATTAATGGGCAATCTGACAGCAGCAGGTCCCATTTCTCCGCTTGGAAACTTCTTGTACAGGTGAGGCAGCCACTCCACAGCAGCCCCAGCACCCCTGCAACCCTGTCACCACTCAGAGGCAGGAGTTGGATATGGATGTGGAGCCATCATTCCCTCCACGCCCATTTAGCAGCCATCCTGGTTGGGTGTTTGGGCTGAGGTTCATTGCCTGACAGCTGGTTATTGGCTTCTCTGCAAGGGGCACATGGAAATTTCCATGAAGATGATCCCAACTGCAGTTGTTCAGCTTATCAGGAAGCACGGGCAGCTGGCATTAACCAAATTAGGAAAAAAATCCCATCTCAGACAGGAAGGAGATCTTGCTCCTTGCATGCCTAAGATATTTGCTCCTTCAAAGTCTGTAGGTTAAGCTGAGCAGTAAAGGATGTCAGATTCAGCCATATACAGGTCTGGAAACATACATATGTGTGTTACAGATCCTCTTCAACAGCCTTAACACTGTGTAGCTTTTAACTTTACCTTGTGTAGCTGGTTAAACCCTGCTCTGGTGGCCACAACACCAACCACCCACCCCACCCCCTGCAGCAGGTGGCTCATGGAGGCTGCAGCTGAATGTCTGCCAAAGCCTCTCTTCACACCAGCATCACAGTAGCACCTTTGTATCCTCATGGACTTGGGGCCCTGGCTCTCCAGCTGCTAATTTGGAGACCATTGTGCTCAAACATGGGCCTTAGGGAAGACAGATGCTGCCTGCTTTGATGTCACCAGTCAGCTCCACCCAGATGGAGAGGAAGGACTTGGCTCTGTGGTTTAGGCCAGGTTTAGGTGTGGTGCTTGGGAGGCGCTTTTCT
The DNA here is from genome assembly GCA_024865655.1 of Emberiza elegans. Classification (NCBI taxonomy): domain Eukaryota; kingdom Metazoa; phylum Chordata; class Aves; order Passeriformes; family Fringillidae; genus Emberiza; species Emberiza elegans. The sequence goes on along the minus strand of JALJVW010000084.1, from coordinate 5,981,891 downwards.
GCTGACTTCTGTGGGTCTGGGAACCAGCATGGGATCTCTGAACATCAACCCTGTGCTTGGTTCTGAGTCCCAAGTGCATCTCACTGCACAACACCATCAGTACCAAGGGGACAAAGCTCACAAATGTCACACACCAGTGTCCCTCACTGTGCAAAGTGCTGCAAGAAGACCCCACTTGAGCAGGGAGGTTGGACCAGATGATACCACTGGGGGTCCTTTCAACATCAGTCACTCTGCAATTCTATGTTCAGGACCAGGATGAGGCTTTGAGTGCAGCTACAGAAGAACTGCCTCTAACTCCATGATCTCAATGCAAAATCCTCCAAGAGTCATTGCCTACTTATCTGAGTTGTCATTGAGTAGAAAAATAAACCCATTTTCTCCTCTGATGGCCTCATTCAGTTCAGTAATATGTTTCATCAACCAACTTCTTCTTGCATGTATTAAATAAATACAGAATGAAGAATGAGCAGAAATGGATCCTGGGGCGTTAGAGAGATTGGGAAAATGACTGTGGCCAAGAATAAACAGGCACATCAAATGAGTGAGGAAAGAAAAGAAAATGTAATGTCTCTTGTCACCACTGGGCCTATCCATCTCAGGACAAATTCATAGCTACTCCAAGATTTGCAGATTTAAAATGCTTTTGTTTCTCAGGAAATTTCTCTGGAGCTCCAGGCTGACTGTTCATGAAACCAACTTAGTTAGGGACTACTTTTTTTAACAGCTACAGATATTTCTGTCTCTGACTTGTTCACCTGGAAATTTCGCTTCTTGTTCACAAGGGACTTATTTGTAATCCCTGATTTGCTGCCGTTCTCTTGCTCCCTGAATCCAGCAACAGCTGTTGGCTGACTCCTGCTCAGTGCGTGAATGAAAAATAAATGAATGAACACGTGAACTTGTGGCTTGCTGGAAATTTAGAATACAGCAACTCCTTCATACTGATTTTAACAACAGGCACCACAGGAAGCCAAGAAAGCTGCTGTTTGGTTGGAGCTGCTGAAGTGACTGCTGAAGAGACCTCAGACATTTCTTATTTGGGTCTGAAGAACAATTACAATGTCAAATATTTTTGAAAAAGTGTGAAAAATCTCCAAAGCTGTAAAGTAAATTTGACAGGTACAATTTCTCTTTTGATTCAGATGGAGATAGAGACCCCCAACCATGAGACAGCTTCCCAGCAACACTTTGCCTACAGCAGGTTCCAGTACTCATTGGAAAAGGATAAAAAGGAAAAGGATATAAATTGTATATGTATATATGAGCTTCAGAGATGGTACACTTCAGACAAAAGCCTAAGTGATTAGAATAATTTATTTCAAGTCAGTCACTAACCAACTAAGTGACTACAGAGAGTCTTGCCTTTCCAAATATTCTCTTTATTGTCTCCATAAATTAGGAAGAGTGGTGGCTGTCCATCAGTAAGTGGAAATAGTTGTGGGATCTCTGAACAGCAAGCACTCGACATAAAATGCTCAGATAAATCCTGCTGGTTTGTGATCTTTCTCATAAGAATCTTCCTTGTAATAGCTGCTTGGAAAGCCATCCCACTGGATTCTCCCAACCCTTCTGTCCATATGATTTATGGGAAAAGTACCCAGGGGTCCTCCCTGGGTACAGCTTCACATGCATTCCTGTCCGACCAGCCTTGCTCACACAGATTTCTTTCTCCAGATGTCCATTTGTCCTTATCACTTCTGTGTCCTTACCTAGTCACAAACTGCCCCAAGTGCCACTCATCCCCACGGCAGCTCATTCTCCCAAGTGACACATCTGACTGCAGATTTCTCCTGTACTCAGCCTGGTTTTGTTTGAAACCTTCCATAACTCTCCCTCCCTGCCCCCATTACTGCTAAGCCGAATAATTCCCCCCTTTCTTTGGTTTTTACACCCATTAAATTTTTGTAGCTAGATAGCACAAGCCCTTTAACTCTTCCCTTAGACATGCTCTCCAGATTTAATCCCTAACTAGTATTTTACAGTGCCTTCCCACTGGGTTTTTTGTGCATTTCCTGCTATTTCCCTGCATTTCCAGGGGTTTTTTATGGTAATGACAAAAGAAGTCCCAAATATCTGCCCTTACTAGAATTATAAGTGAGGAACTCCCTTTCTTAACAGGGTACAACACCTTCAGTCTCATCCATTTTTTTCTCCCAGTGCCTGTACTGGTGGTTTCTTCTCCCCACTTCTGCTTGTGCCTGCAGGGAGTGTAGCACATTTTATATCCTGGTCTGAAGCCATTTACTTCTTTCCCAGCACCTACAGCATAGCTGGAAGTCATGCCAAGAGTCCAGGGGGATTCACACACAAGCTGGAACCTCTAAGTTCATCTATGTATCACCTTTCCAGTTGCATTCTGCAGAATTTAAGTCTAAAGCACGTTATGAAAACAGGAAAGGAATAAACAGGAAATAACCCAGCTCTGCAGGAGGGATCCAGGACAGTCCCCTAGGAAGGTGCATTCAAAGGCAGCCCCAGTTTTTCCTACCAAATAATGAAACAGGTGGCCATGCCACACACTGTGGAAGAGCCCAGCCATTGCCAACAGGCAGTGCAGGGAACCAGAAATCCTGGCTCACAGTCTCTGCTCTCCACATGAAGCCACTGAGCAAAACTACATAATCCACTTAAGCACAAGTCTCATTTTATGATCTCTGGATGTAACAAGGTAGAGATAGCGGCCTCGTTGCCCATTTTTGAAAGGTGCATGGGGAAGAGCTGACTGACAGGGTTTTAAAGGGTGTTCCTTTCTGCATTTGTTGAAAGTGGTCATAATAAAAATGAGGAGAGAGCAATTTGCAACACAAGAAATACATTAGGCACCATAAACACTGCACTGGAATCTGCAGGACTTTACCCAGCTGGAGGTTGAATTTTAGGTAATTGATTTCCTGAAAACCTGTTCTTTGCCAAAATTACTATTTCACTGGCTGTTATAGGCAAACAGATAATTCAGCATATTTCTACTCAGGTACATCTGTGGGCAAGGGGACCAGTAGGAAATAACCACAAATAACCACCCCCTGATGCAGAGCAGGGCTGAGCCCCTAACAGTGGCTGTGCCACAGGGTGTCACCTCCCATTCCTCACATCACCAAAGCCCTTCCCAGCTGACAAATTAGGGACAGGGCTCTCACATTTCCTTGTGTTTCAGCTGGAGGGCTGTGTCACATTCCTTGCTGCTCCTGGCCATACAGGACACAGCCATCACAGCCTGTCCAGCCCTTCATCCTCGGGCTCCTGGCAGTCTGATCTTCCCTGGTCTATCTCAGAGAGGGGCTCCAAACCAAGAGAGGACAAAGTCTGACTCGGGGCAGGGAAGGTCAGCCTCTGTCATGCCATGCTGATGACGCTGTGCTGAAGGCTCCTGGGATGACATTAAATCAGTCAGCTTCCTATTAGTCTTTCCAGGGAGAAATGTTTGGCAAGGGATAGCAAGGATGTTTTGATGGCTGGGCATGATCTCTGCTTCCTCCTGGCATGTTCTGGCTAGCAGATTTGGCCACTACTGATTCCAAGTCTGGCGTGCGTTTGCCCTATCCATTTTCTCCCTCCCGCCTCTTTCTTCCCATCTGTCCCTCCCTTTCCCTTCCCCTTTTCACAGCAAGCTGTGTGCTCCTATAGAGCTTTCCGTGCACAAAAGACAAGCTAAAAGTGACTTTAGGCTTCCTGAGGTCATTGTCCAAAAGGTTTCAGCCCTTCCAAGGTGCTGCAGGAAAACTGGCCACTTCCAAAGATGAGGGCTAGCCCCTGTGCCCCTGAGCTGTACCAGCCCCAGGTTTGCACAGGCATTCAAACCCTGAATCTCCTCACATGCAGAACACTGGCTCTAGTTTTATGACTCTGGCACAAAACCTTGAGGCAAATACTGCCTTTTGAGTAGATGATTGATCTATTTCCCCAACAGGGGTCTGTAACATTCCAGGCAATTTCAAAAGGACCACCATTCTGATAGATGGGCTGATTTCTCCACCCAAAAGATCACCAACTCCTTGTTTACAACAGTTTGCTTTTGCAAAGCAGGCCCTCTCAGCTTTTGGTTTAGCTTGTGGGAGACCCTAGTGCAGCTTCCATGTTCTCTCCACGGCCAGCCAAAGACACCAGGAGAGATGAAGGTGAAGAAGATGAGGCTACAGCTACATTCCTATTCCTGCCTCCTCTACCACCTCCAAAAAAGCACTTCCTGTGGTAACCAGAGACAAAGATGACAACCATACAGCTACACATACATACATACCTACATTCATAGCTATATAAATACATTTTATACATATATATGCATAAATAGCTATAGATACTGTAGGAACCAGCCTTGCCACCAGCATCCTTCTCTCAACAAAGACATGACTGGTGTTGCAATGAGCTCAAAGCCTACAGTAAAACACTTTGCTGCCCATACAGCCATCCCTTATCTCAGCAGCTCTGAAGCAGGAAAAGGCTGTGTAGGGGGAGCAGGGTCAGTGAATGAAGGAGTCTGAGAGCCTGTGGCAGAGTCAGGAGCAGAACCCCAACCTGACAATTTTGCTGGCATTTAAATCACACAAGCATTTCCTTCCGTTCAGCCACAGCCTAATTGCCTACTAAGCTGGTTAGCCCTGCTTTTTGCCATGTCCTGACTCCAGAGGACTGTCTCTTGCACAAAGCAGCAGCATCTATCCAGCTTGCACTCACTTTGCCTCCTCTGTGCTGCTCTTTAGGCTGCTCTCAGTGACTGCTGATCTCACTCAGATTTACCAAATCATTTTGTAATGCTGGGTGCTCTTTGCTTGGTAACCTCACAGCTGTCAGTAGGAACAGATTCAGGCCCTCAATCTTTGCTGATGTACAAGCAGTGTTTTTCTAAGCCCAGTGCAATGAACCCTGTAGTCAGGTACCAGCCACCAGGCTCTTCATAACAGAAGAAATGTCTCTCCAGTGAAAAGCCATCACTTTACACATTAAGTCCCCCAAAGAACTTAGCTGTATGTTACCATAAGTGAGATTTGGATTTCTACTCTGTCTCCACACAGGAAAAGCTGTACTCACCTCTCTCCAGCTCTACCTGATTAGGTACCTGTTAGCACTATCTGAACCACTTACCACATCAAGGATGGCCATAAGACAAAACCCTCAGTGCTCAGCATTCTTGCCAAAATCTGCCAAATATTGGCATCAACAGCCACGGAGGGCCATGGCATCCATGCTGTCACTTTTAGTAATTTGTTTAGCAATGGTGTCCAAAAGCTACAGGCATAAGCCAAGGCCCTTTAGGCCAGGGCCTTTGTGGGTGCTAGAGCATGGCATGCTTTGGAATAAAACACATAAACTGTGACTGGCACACACTGACAGATGTTGGCAGATGAGTAAAGAAATGACTACTGTTTTCAGAGGAGGAAATACATTTTCATGTTTTAGAAAACTTGGGCCAGCTAAATCAGTCACCAACAGTGCTGAATGTGTGAACTTTCATCACAGAATCACAGATTCACAGAATGATTTGGGTTGGAAAGGGCCTTAAAAATCATCTTGTTCCAACTCCCATGCCACAGGCAGGGACACCTTCCACTAGACAAAGGTGATCCACTCCTCATTAACCTGGCCCTGAACTGCTCCATCATTAAAGATATAAGAAGGGTTTGGGGAGCAGTATTGCTGACTGAATGTTAAGCACAGGACTTAACCTGCCTGGGCTAACACATTCACATTTTTGGACTTTGATAAAAGCTGTCACACGTTCACAGGGAAGTAGAGACACAGCATTCACATATTGGCACAGAAGAAGTGAATGACATGTAAACAGGATAACCCCCACTTATCCTGTACTTAGGCTGTAAAACTGGGTGACCTCTCCTGAAACCCATGGAAGTCAAAATTTTGCACAAAACATGGAAATAAAAAAAGGCAATTCTGCTTCATTAACATGCTTCTAGTAGCACCATTATCTGATAGTACTGAGAAGCTGTCTTTATGTAAAAACACTTCCATAATGGGTAATCAATATTCTGTCTGCTAAGCTGTTTTTCTTTATCTATGGAGAAAGCATTTTGTGCTCCAAAATTGAGTTGTGGATGCCCCATGCCTTGAGGTGTTCAAGGGCCAGGTTGGATAGGGCTCTGAAAAACCTGGTTTAGTGGGAGGTGTCCCTGCCCATGGCAGGGGGTTGGAACTAGATGATCTTTAAGGTCCTTTCCAACCCAAATAATTCTATGATTTATGATAGATTGAAAACCAGAAATGTTATTGCTGGCCTAGAAATTAGTCAGCTATAACTCTAAAACCTGATCTCATCCACTGAGCAACAAGCTGTTCTGCATGGCCATGAAAAGATGTAACAGGAGGTAGCAGATCGATTTCAGCACCTACCATGACAAGAGGACAACATTTCATTTCCCTGACCTCTGATGAGCCAGATTTCTTTCCTTGTCACATAATCTGCAATAAATAACCCATCAGTCCTTTCACTGGGTAGCTGCTGCACAGCTGCCCAGTTTAACATATGCACTTTACTGTCCCTGTTGTATCATTTCACATTAGTCCACATTTAAAACCATATTTTCCATTGAAAATCTCACTTGGAAAAAAATCCCTCACATCTCAAAATCTACATTAGGCACCGTCACCACTGAGTCATCCCCCTGCGGCAAACACAAACTTGTCCTGGATAATCCTGTCTCATCTCCCTTTCATCTCCATCACTGTGCTCCACTGCCCTTCTTCTTAACCACTTCACTGCTGCCCTCTGAGTTAATGTTTGAGTATTAGATTGAATAGGCTCTCAAAACTGTTTAAAGGGTGGGATGAGTCATAATAAAAAGTCAAAATTTAGTATTTCATCAAAGGAAAGAAGTATCACCACCCTGCATTCACCAGCCCACTGCAGAACTATGGAATGGTTTGGGGTTGGAAGGGTCATTAAAGATGATTTAGTTCCAACACACCTGCTGAGGGCAGGGACACCTTCCACTAAACCAGATTGCTCAGAGCCCCATCCAGCCTGGCCTTGAACACTTCCAGGGATGTCACCAAAGGGAAGACCAGAAGCTGCTCTAAGCACTACTGTAGGCTGTGCACAAGGAGAGCTGTGCTTGGCTTTGACCAGGGAAAAGAAACAGCTTTTTTTTTTGGTTTTTTTTTTTTTTGCCACCTTTGAGCAGCTTTCAGGACACAAACATATCAGCATTTGGGAATCCAAAACTCATTGTTGCATTTCTATCACCTTTGATTTTATCAAATATTATTGTTTTATTAGAAGTATAGAATAAAATTGATAAATGATCAGAAATATAGATATTTAACTTCTTCTGAAAAAGAGAAGGTACTATTTTATCACTTGCACTTAGCAATCTAAACTTATCAGTGTTGAGAGTAATCCAGGTTCCCTGCCAGGCAACCCACTGAATTTGCCTCTAAACACAATCTAAGTTCATACCAAAATTAACTATGACTTGACCACTTCCATGCCTGCAACAGATGAGGAGAAAGTGGTGGATGAGCAGCTCTACCTCCCCTAAACCCCTTCAACAGATCACTTATGTCACACCACATGGAGGACAAAGATGGCAAAGTACTCACACTTCCCTGCAGGCATCAGATGCCTGCTCCAGCCCCTGGAGCCCTCCCTGGGCAGAGCAAGGAGGTGGGGAGGAGTGGGGAGATGTTCTCTCCTTTTTGGGATGGGCATACACTGAAAAAGCCTCCTGGCAGATGAGTACATTAGTGAAGCACAACTTAGCAAACAGGGGAAAAGCTTCACTGAGACAAATGCAACATCCCTGAACCCTCCCTGAGAGCAAAGCAGCCAGCACCAGGAACAGCTGTTCACACCAAAATGTTTTTCACCTTTACCCTGGGTAACCTCTGGGTGATCGCTGAATCTTGCCTTGGTGCTCAGAGAGGATGTCAAGGCCAGGCCCAGTACATTGTGCTCTACATGACTGATAAGAGGCTTCCAAATCGTCTAAAGTAGTGTCCTGGTTTGAGGGGAAATGGAATTCTGGGAGTGTGTCAGTCCAATTGGAGATGTAGATTTGCGATTGACACCTGTTTTGACCACTGAGAGTTGGATACACCTCTGAGAACACACAGGGGTTAAAAGCAGAGCTCTGCCCCTGGGAAGCCCTCTTGGGACTTCGGCGTGGAAGAGGAAGGACCTCTCCCCCTGCCCAGCCGGGACAGCTGGGCAGGGGGAGGGGCAGCCATGTGGTAGGCCTGGGCCTGGACCGGAATGGGGGTAGGCCTGGCCTGGTTGCCCCCCCCCCCCAAAGGGTGGAAGGGTGGAGGAGAGAGAGACACCGGGAGCTACTGGGCAGCCCCCCCTCCCCTGGGAAGAGAGAGAGAAAAGAGAGAGACTGTGTCTCCTTGCTGTCTGGGACTGGGCTGTGGCCTTGAAGTTCGCTGCCAGCCTGCCCGGCCTGTGGAGAGGAGGGGGGGGTTGAACCAGAAGGAGTCCGGCTGCTTGTGGGTTGTGAGCCATGGAGTTTTAACCCTTTCTTGGACAATGAAAGCTTTTGCAGAGTACTGACCCTTCCTGGAGAGAAGATGAAGGAGGATTTAAGCAAGTTTTTAAAGGACTGAGCAGGGGAGAGATTGTAAGAAGAACCTAGGGTGGAAGAGATGTGGAGTGGCATTCTTTGCTGGACGCTTTTTGTAGAGCCATGGACTGTTCCTGAATACAGAGACTATTTTCAGGGGGAGCCACCGGGTCCCAGAGTTAAGAAGGCAGTGTGGGAGCCTCCCGGCCCAGGAGGTGAAATAATGGGGGGACAGATGTCCCAAAATGGAGACTGTGCCTTTGTTTGGGAGTGGGACGATGGAATCCTTAAAAAGACAACCCTCAAAGTAGCTCTGGTCCATGTTCAGTGGTGAGAGCACTGAAATGGGAGGAAGGGGTCACGATCTCCAATCCGGGTGGGGATATGTGACCAAAAGCCCAGGGCATACAAGAAGGACTCCTCCTCTTAAGGAATTCATGATTGAGTGTTTGTAAGGGTGGTTTTTGCTGGACTGAAAGATGTAATTGTATTGGAAATTTGGTGGGGGGAGGAGGAGGAACTGTATTCTGTAGAGTTTTCATTTTCCTTGAGATTGTCTTTTCTTTTCTTTTCTATTGTAGTGTGTAGTTAATAAAGTTCTGCTTTCTATAGTTTTAAGTAGAGGACTGCTTTGCTTATTCCTAGGCACATCTCACAGCAAGTACCAGGGAGAAAGTATTTTCATGGGGGGCACTGGCATTTTGCCAGGCTCAAACGATGACATTTTTGGTTCCCTGACCGGGAATCGAGATAAGATAAGTTGATAAGATAAGGCTGTGAGATGGGGCCAAAAAGGAATAAGAACAAAGCACGTATTTGTCTTGTAGAAGTGTATATAGTTTTAATAATGTTAGAAAGTGTGTTCTCAGAGGCGAAGGGTGGAATGTCCTGGTTTGAGGGGAAATGGAATTCTGGGAGTGTGTCAGTCCAATTGGAGATGTAGATTTGCGATTGACACCTGTTTTGACCACTGAGAGTTGGATACACCTCTGAGAACACACAGGGGTTAAAAGCAGAGCTCTGCCCCTGGGAAGCCCTCTTGGGACTTCGGCGTGGAAGAGGAAGGACCTCTCCCCCTGCCCAGCCGGGACAGCTGGGCAGGGGGAGGGGCAGCCATGTGGTAGGCCTGGGCCTGGACCGGAATGGGGGTAGGCCTGGCCTGGTTGCCCCCCCCCCCAAAGGGTGGAAGGGTGGAGGAGAGAGAGACACCGGGAGCTACTGGGCAGCCCCCCCTCCCCTGGGAAGAGAGAGAGAGAGAAAAGAGAGAGACTGTGTCTCCTTGCTGTCTGGGACTGGGCTGTGGCCTTGAAGTTCGCTGCCAGCCTGCCCGGCCTGTGGAGAGGGGGGGGTTGAACCAGAAGGAGTCCGGCTGCTTGTGGGTTGTGAGCCATGGAGTTTTAACCCTTTCTTGGACAATGAAAGCTTTTTGCAGAGTACTGACCCTTCCTGGAGAGAAGATGAAGGAGGATTTAAGCAAGTTTTTAAAGGACTGAGCAGGGGAGAGATTGTAAGAAGAACCTAGGGTGGAAGAGATGTGGAGTGGCATTCTTTGCTGGACGCTTTTTGTAGAGCCATGGACTGTTCCTGAATACAGAGACTATTTTCAGGGGAGCCACGGGTCCCAGAGTTAAGAAGGCAGTGTGGGAGCCTCCCGGCCCAGGAGGTGAAATAATGGGGACAGATGTCCCAAAATGGAGACTGTGCCTTTGTTTCGGTGGGACGATGGAATCCTTAAAAGACAACCCTCAAAGTAGCTCTGGTCCATGTTCAGTGGTGAGAGCACTGAAATGGGAGGAAGGGGTCACGATCTCCAATCCGGGTGGGGATATGTGACCAAAAGCCCAGGGCATACAAGAAGGACTCCTCCTCTTAAGGAATTCATGATTGAGTGTTTGTAAGGGTGGTTTTTGCTGGACTGAAAGATGTAATTGTATTGGAAATTTGGTGGGGGGAGGAGGAGGAACTGTATTCTGTAGAGTTTTCATTTTCCTTGAGATTGTCTTTTCTTTTCTTTTCTATTGTAGTGTGTAGTTAATAAAGTTCTGCTTTCTATAGTTTTAAGTAGAGGACTGCTTTGCTTATTCCTAGGCACATCTCACAGCAAGTACCAGGGAGAAAGTATTTTCATGGGGGGCACTGGCATTTTGCCAGGCTCAAACCATGACAAGTAGTAATGTGATGATAAAAATCCTAATAATATCCTGCTCCCTTCAACCTCAATACACTATAACCTTATTTAACACATTGGGGGGAGGGAAAAAAAAGAAAGAAATCTCGTAGTGATCAGGCACCAGCAGAAATGTGGGCTAGGGAAGGATATTACAGTATCACTTGGGAGAGCACCATAAATAAATCCTCACCCGAGATGGGTGGGCAGATCAGCCAGTGCTCAACACAAAATTGCGCTGCTCTACACGACAGTGACTCATCAACTTCTCCACTTCTGATCATCATTCCAACCAGGCTTCCACTGCAGCAAGGAAGAGAAGCCAGAGAAGGGAACCATCTCTGAGCCTGGCTAGAAAGCATGGTCTGGCTGTCAGAGCCGAGAGCTGGGACACACAGGTCTGGATCCTGCCTCCTCTGGTCATTTTCTGATGCACAATGTGGATGGTGGCCAAAGGACAGTGCCTGTGGCCAAGCTCTCCAAGGCTGGGCTCCACAATACCAGAAAGACATGGAAATACTGGAATGAGTCCATCAAAGGGCCATAAAGGATGGGAGGATCTGACACAGAAGAGGCTGGGAGAGCTGGGACTGTTCAGCTTTCAAAAAGAGAAGAGTCAGGGAGAATCTTATCTATGTGTATCAATACTTGACAGGAGAATGTAAAGAAGACAAAGACCGACTCTTCTCAGTAGTGCCCACTCAGAGGGCAATGGGCACAAAGTGGCATCCAGGAAATGCCATTTTAACATGAAGAACTTATCTACTGTGAGAGTGGTCACTCCTAGAACAAGTTGCTCAGAGATTCTCCTTCCTTGGAGATATTTCATTTCCATCTGGATGTGGCCCTCAGGAACCATCAGCTGGCCCTGCTTGAGCTGGGGACTAAGTGATCTCCCAAGGTCCCTTCAAACCTCCATGACTCTGATTTCCCAAGTCTCATCCCAGTTCATTGACCGTTCAAGATTCTTAGTATCATCTACATATGGAATTAGCTGCTTAAAAGCAGATACAAGTTCAAATACCTGATAGGTCTCACTAAATGCAAAATCCAGTGTATTTACTCAGTTGTCCCTAAGTTTCTGAATCAATGTCTAGCCAGCAAAGCTACAGAGGTTTGGTGGGTAAAACTAATTTTATTTCTCTCAAAATATATTAATTCAGCCTATGAATCAAAGGTTTCCAATGAGGACCCTTTAGTCTCTAAAGGGGTGTTCTCTGGAGGCTCTCCATCTGTCAGAGACACCCTCTCAGACCATCACTCTCCCAACTGGATTAGAAATTGTCAAGGATTCCATATGAACACTTTCTATAGTGCCTATCACCATAGTAACCAGGCATTGTTCAGGAATACATATGCAGAGCAGCACCCTCATGAACATCATGGACCACTCTGATTTTCTACTGTAGTGCACCAGGTATGAGATACATTACAGAGAACCAGATAGATTGAAAGCTCCCAAGACAACCTGTTTGTTTTTAATTTATTGCCCACTTGTGTTTTGTCCCTTCTGTACAGCTCTAACAGATCTCAGGTTTTTGACTCTACACTAGGAAGTTTTAGTTGTTTTTTTTTATTTATTCTCCTTTACTGTTTGGATAATGAATCTAGCATCTCCTTGTAGAACTGGGGCTGCCTCCTCTGCTCCTTGTACTATTTCACATTGCTTTTAAACTCAGGTTTGGGTAGGACTGCAGCAGGCAGAAGCAAGCCTTTAATCCTCCTCCTTTGCAGACTCCTCCATGCAATTCCCCTGAATGCATTATTTGGGTTGGTTTGTTTGTCTGTTTGTTTAAGTCATTTCCCTTAAGAGAAACATCACTGTTTTGTCTCTATACAAGCCTAGACAGGTAATTGCATCTCCACAGAGCCCAGGATAAATGTGCATTCTGCAGTTTTGCTATAATTTTGTTTTCCTATTTCCACGATCTTCTGTTTGCTTAAAGCAAAGAGACACTGAAGCCAGTTGGAGGCTTCCTATTGATTTCCAAAGCCACTGGGTTAGGCCTCCATTTCCCAACAAACTCCACACTCCAACGCTGCCCCTCCTCAGGCAGAGAGCAAAATCCAGCCAGCCTTTCCCCATTTGTCTTTTCCACCTTTTTCTCCCCCAAGAGGACAAATTTGCAATGAGCTTTCCAACACATAAGTCAGAAAAGGACATCAGGCAGCCAGCCCCTTAACTGGCAGCTTTTCTTCCCCAGAAGCAGCATTGACCCCAAAGCTCAGGGGGTTCCTGGGAGGAGCTGTGCTGTGTGGATTAAGGGGACAGCTACAGCGAGGGCCATCCACCCTGTTTGTAAGCATCTGCTGGCTAAATCCCAGCACCAGAGCAGGGTGAGCGAGTTTTGTGCTAACCACGCTTCCCTTAAAATGTCTCTTTGGCTGCAGCACCCTGTGTCCACCACCTAGAACCAGCCTGTGGGGTGTTTTATGGCTGTAGGACCATGAACCAGGACTTTGGCTGCAGTGAATCCTCTGAGCTCAGCTGAGCTCATGCAGTTACACCACCCCACACCAGATGACAACAGAGCTCAGATTTTAGCATGGCCTTAAAAATAATTGCTCTACTCCACACCAGAGAAATGATTTTCCTGTGATGAGAGTTGCTATGATAACACCGAGGATTACAAGAACATAGATACATTGTGATGTTACCCCTCCACCACCTTATCTGGACACCTCCAGTGGCTACCACTGATTATAGTTTTTTGAATTTTCCACACACTGTCTTCTTCCTTTTTTCTGTCTCTCACACAGCAGTTCTTCTCTCTTGCACCTTCTACTAAATGGAAAAGGGGAATTTGACCAGACAGAAGTACCTAACACAAACCCTGGCACTCCTGCTGCTGTGCTCTTCAGCAGAAGAATGGGGTAATTAATACCCAGGGAAAGAGAGCTAGGCACAGCAATACATATCACTTGCTCTGGAAATTAGGAGCAGCATTTATACATGCAGAACAGCTATTTAAGGATTTTCACAGAAGCTTTATGGTTGTCTCCAAGCTCTGGAGAGCTCAAGTCATGATAAGTAAAGCACCTGGATTTCCAGGTGGGAGGATGCTAACCTAAATCCAATTTTAATACCTTACAGCTCTCTACAGTGTTTGCAGAACAATTTCTCTGTAAGAAAGCATGTACAGAATGAAATTTAGATGATGGGTTACAAAGAATTCCTCAGCATTTACCTTGTGCAACTCTAAGCCCCATGCAATAACAAACAGCATCACTGTCTCATTCTGTAGAAACACCTTGGATCTTGCATGACATCCAAATCAGGATTATCAAAGGATAATTTTCAGTCAAATTACTCCACCAACTCTGCTAGTTAAAGGTTCTTTTCATCAAAGACAGGGAGAAAACAGGTAGAGAGAAGACCCAGGTGGGGAACCCACATGAACAGGGACAGCAATACCAGGCAAGGGGAACTGAGCCACAAGAGGACACAGACAGGAGCATGGCACTGCCCAGGAATGATCTCCAGGCTCTGTGCAGCACAAAGCAGCACATGGAAAGCCAAGGAGCAGCTGCTGTTTAGCTGCAGCAAAGCGCTGCAACATCAGCTGGGTTGTCCCAGGGGATATGGGGAAGGAGGATGACCATCCTGGTACACTGATGTTGAAGGGGGCAGATTCATGTCACATCTCCGGAGATAAATCCAGTTTAAAAGATTTCCATGCCTCCATCACATATTTCTGCCTGCCTGCCTCCATCCCTTTTCCTGCTACAAGATACACCACAGTTCCTCTGTTCTAGCACCCACGCTTTTAGGAGGATAAGTAAACAAACATGTTTATAAAAACAAGTCAATCATACCACATGATTTCACCATAACCTACTTACCTTTCCCTCACCTTTAAGCACAGGCATATGCATTTTTTAAGCTAGCTTTAGCTAAAAGCTAAAGCTATAAAAAAGCTATATTTTAGAAGTTAAAGCTATGTAAGCTTTCCTATATCTTATTTATTAAAAACTACCAGTTCCAGTGATCTAAGCTCTGAGACCACATCCAACTAACACTGGACAGGCTAAAAGAGCAGTAAATTTCTAAATTCAGGTCTTGGTTTGGATGTTCACTTGCCTCACACCCCTTGGTTTTAAATGGTGTCTATCTAGATCATCAGATTTTCAGACAAGGAGCTTTCTATTCACATCACCATGAAACTTGTTTGCCTTTCAGCAGGGGCACAAAGGGAAGCTGTAACTCACACTTATGGGTCTGCAACACGAGGCCATGCCCCCCTTGTTGACACACTTGTAAATGCAAGAGAGAACTGTACATTATCACAGAGCAAGAGTTCAACCCTAATGCTGCCTTGCCTTGCAGGGATCTTGCTTCTGTCTGTGGGACAACATTGAAAACTGAAGGAAAAGCCAGAATCAGCTGCTCACCCTGGATATTTAGTGCAATCATGCTGTGGGACAAGAAGTTTGCGTCCTTGGCCCTGGGTCTCAGACACTGCACATTGGGAGAAGCTCCCAACTCCTGGTGAAACACATTCCAAGAAGGAATGAAGGTTCTCTCTTGGTAATTCGACACCTTCCTACTTCTGACTTACCAAACATAAACCAAACGTGTTTTCCCAAACATAAGTTGGTGAAACAACTACTGCACAGGTGGTCAGGACATCTTATGGGAGAACTATGAATCAAAGTGCCAGAAACTCCTGAGTGCAACTGTGCCTCCCTGAAATAGAACTGAGCACTCACAGTGTCAGCACTCTAAGGAAACAATCTATGGGGTTTTTTTATCTCTAAATTGGCAGAATTAAAGACTCAGATAGTAAGGAAAGACCGGTATTAGTTGAAAGTTTTACACTCCTGGCAGTGAGGGCACATGCACATGTGGCACATGTGGCCCTGCTCTTGTCTCTCTGGTCTGGCTCAGCTATGTCCCCTCTCAGAGCCAAACACCTCCAGCCAGATATTTCCTGGATCCCTCTGCTGACTCTACACAGCACCTCCAGGACAGATTATGCTCCTCCTTATTCTTCTAGGCTTATTCAGTAGGCCCACAGCAGCTTTATGCCCAGTTAGCAAAGCAATACCTCTGCAAGGCAATGTGGTCCAGCACAACCTCCCCTGGCTTTCTGGTTTTGTACAATTTTCTGCAGTTTAGGGTTGTCCTTCAGAGTAGTTCAAAGCCCAGGGCTATGCTGAAAGTCCCTGCCCAAGGTGTTTCCACGGTGCTCTGTGGTGGGTACAAAATCACTTTTCCTGGAACAGACCAGCTCCTGTGGCTGCCCCAGAACCCCACCAAAGGTGCAGCAGAGTGGATGGAGAGGTGCAGTTTCAAAATGCCCAAAATCTCCCAGTGGCCCATCATCCATGGGTCACTGACATGGTCATTAAAGCTCATCAAGTCAGTGTATGCCTCAGGAAAGGTCTGAGCCACACATCCACACACACCAGTGAAATCTGCAGACAAAAACCATCTTGATGTGATTAAGGCTGAAGAGCAGTTATTGCCTTCAACCAGACTCTCCTTTTTTTCCTAAGGTTTTCAAATTACACACAATATTTCCAAAGGGGTTTTATTAAAAAGAGAGACTGATGCCTTGTAAAAACATATTTAGGGACATTAGAAAATCCTTATCATTATTAAGAGAATTGTTCATTGGAAAAGAATGTGCTTGATTCATTTTAGAAATTATCCATGATTAAGGATTACTATTTTTGGATCATTGCAGGTATGAATTTGCATAAAAGCCCTGAAGTGAGGCTTGTCCCCCACAGAGCACCCCAGAAACACCTGAGCTGTCCACAGCACGTGTGGATGTTAATTCTAAGCATGACACAATGAGACACAGGGACAAACAGGCAGGGGAGAATAAAAAAGCCTCTTTGAATGGTCAGGCTTCTGCTTTACAGCCAGGGCTGGACCCCAGGAAAGCTGGAATCAGCAGCTGCCATTGAATTTCTTCATGGTGTGACCAAGAAATTTTCTGTGCCTCAGCTCCCCAGTGATAATTGAAGGCTGGAGCACTTCCCTGCCTTCTCAAGCAAAGGGGAGATGTGATCCCTGTGTCACATTTCATCAGTGTCCTAAATGCTTATTTAGCATCCAGATAGCTCTTCCTTGTCCTGTTTGCTGCCTCTGCCATTTAAGAGTGCTGTGGAAAAAGGAGGTAAGGCAAGAAAACAGCAGGTGACTGCTCATCACCAGCTGGAGGACTCCAATTAGTGGAGGGCTAGGCCAGCAAGCACCATGATGGGAAAAAAGGCAGATCAGGTGCCTCAGGTGGTCACATCTTAACATGCACATCAAGTAACTTCAGCAAAAAAGAGAAATATAGAGAGCACACGTTCAGTTCTCAGCAAGTGATCCCCACTGATGGCACAGGGCCCTGACATCTCACTCACAGCAGCATCACCATCAGCAAACACCTCACAGCTGCCTGGAGCTTGCTGTCACTCCCACACCAGCACATGTGTGTGCACAGCAACATCCCAGCCTGTGCCACCACACCCAGGAGTGTCAGGTCACAGGCATTTCTCATGGCATTCTTCAGCTTTGCAGAGATTTCACTTTGCAATTCTTCAAAAAAAAAAAACAGATCTGGAGTTTTGCTGCCCAAGAGCTGGGATGAACAGGCCTGCCCATGTTTCATTCTCAGTTTCAAATGCTTCAGACTGAATGAAAACTGTAGTCACAGACAGGCAAAGCCTCACACCCCTGCCCAAGCATTTCAGATTGGTCTGGGACACCAGAATGGATAATTCCAAGACAACCTGACCTAGAGCCCCAAACTGCCAACAAATCTGAACGCTGTGCAGTTTGGAAAGAGAAAACCCATGTTACAATCCCTGCAGAGTGAAAACGATTTTGTGCAGAGCAGCACTTCTGAGCAGGGTGGTATTTCCACAGCATGACATCCCTTTCCATTCCCAGTTTGAGATCAGTATGTACCTTGAATGTTCACAGCCCAAGACAGCTCCTTTCCTTTAGAGTACTAAAATTGTAGATCCTGAAAGTACTAAATTCTTAATTAAAAAATATACATATATCATATCATATCATATCATATCATATCATATCATATCATATCATATCATATATATATATATTAAATTATATTAATTATATTATGTCATACATTACAAAAGTATACAGCTGCCACCAAGAAATACTTCCCCCACTGAGGTCCACAAACTTAAAATACAGACTCTGTCATGCAGCTTCTGAACAGTTCTGTGAAACAAATTGCCTTTTACTGTCTGTAGTTTTCTGTACTCATTACTTCATAAATGGATTAAATACAAAAAGCAAAACCAGAAAGGGGCACACAAGCTCTTCCCTTTGAGTATTAACCCTATAAAATATGTCAGTACTAACTTATATTCTTTCCCTGTAGATTAAATTGCAAAATTTTCCCTCAAGCCTGTAAAGAAAAACTACATGTTGCTGATCACCATCATTTTTTTCCTCTTTGCACCACCAATCACTTTTAATCATTTGCCAGCAATCCTGGCTAACTGGAGAGATCCCAGTTTGCTGGAGGTTTGCAAATCTTGTGCCCATTTATGAGAGGGGGCAGAAGCAGGATGTGTTGCTATAGGACACGAAAGAACACAAGCGCACACCGCTGCTCTCAAGGTGAAGAAAAAGGGAAGTTTATTTTCTGACTCCAACGTTTATAGTTTTCCAAGAGTGACAGTGGACTGGAGGGTGACAGTGCCACCTCTCCAATGACACTGGACAAACCAACAGTCTCAACTTTCTCCTCTTCCATAAAGGAATGGAAAACAATGAGTTATTTACAGAAAGTGTGTGAGAAAGTTCACTACAAGAATGTCAACATCAGAAGGCTTAGAAAATCTTAAAAAATCAGGGTGACACAGGATGTGCCCATTTATGAGAAGGGCCCATTTGTGAGAAGGGGCAGAAGCAGGATGATCCAGGGAACATCAGGCCTGTCAACCTGACTTCAGCAGAAGGAAGATTAGGAATCAAGGAAGGTTATGGAGAAGTTCATCTGGAATGCCATCATGTGACATGTACAGGACAAGCAGGTGATCAGGCCCAGCTATTGCTGTGCTCTGAAGGCCCCAACGAAGGAGGAATGATGAGGAGGATTCCATTGATATCAGAAGTCCAATAAATTAGTTTATTATACTACATTATTCTATACACCTAAAACTGAACCTGCTAAGCACTCAACTGTGCACACAACCACACCCCAACTGCACTGAATGTCGTGACTGTCACCCAACAGTCCTGACACACACACACACCCCTTGGCCCTGCTAGGCCAAGGAAACAAAACACCATCACTTTGGGTAAACAATCTCCATCTTGCATTCAACTTTAGCACAACACAGGCACAGCAAATGATAAGAATTGTGTTTTCTTTCTCTGATGTTCAGAGAATGTGAAACCCAGAAATATTCTTGGGAAGAATTGTGCTTTGCTTTTCTCTGTGAAGAGAAATGTGGGGCTACACCCAGCCAGCGTGGGTTTATGAAAGGCAGGTCCTGACTGACCAACCTGATCTCCTTCTATGATCCAGTGACCACCTGGTGGCTGAGGGAAGGGCTGTGGATGAGTCTGCCTGGACTGCAGTAAAGCCTTTGACACCATTTCCCACAGCACAGTCCTGCAGGAACTGAATTCCTGTGGCTTGGATGGACATGGTCTCCACTGGGTAAAAAACAGGCTGGGTGGTCAAGCCCAGAGAAAGGTGGTGAATGGTGTAAACCCAGCTGGCAGCCACTCACTACTGGTTCCTGGTCCCAGGGCTCAGGGCTGGGGCCAGTCTTGTTTAATATCTTTATTGGTAATCTGGATAAGGGGATCAAGGGCACCTTCAGTAAGTTCACAGATGGCACCCAGCTGGAGAGGAGTGTCGATGTGCTGGAGGGGAGGAAGGTTCTGCAGGGGCATAGAGACAGGCTGGATGGATGGTGTGAGGCCAGCAGGATGAGGTTCAAGAAGAGCAAGGCCTGGGTCCTGCCCTTGTGTCCCAAAAAGCCCCTGCAGTGCTCCAGGCTGGGGCAGAGTGGCTGGAAATGTTCCCAGCAGGAAAGGAGCTGGATTGCTTGTTGACAGTGGCCAAAGGTGAGCCGGCATGTGCCCAAGTGGGCAAGGAGGAGAGCAGCATCCTGGGCTTCTGTGTCAGCACCAGTGTGGCCAGCAGGACCAGGGCAGTGTCTGTGCCTCTGTGCTGGGCACTGGTGAGGGCACACCTCAAATTCTTGGCTCAGTTTTGGGCACCTCACAACAAGACAGACACTGAGGGGCTGGAGCACGTCCAGAGAAGGGAACAGAGCTGGGAAGGGTCTGGAGCACAAGTCTGATGAGGAGCAGCTGAGGGAGATGGGGTTGTTCCACCTGGAGTAAAGGAGGCCCAGGAAGGACCTTCTGACTCTCTACAGCTCCCTGACATCAGGTTGTAGCTGTAGCTTGGGCTCTTCTTCCACTAACAAGTGTCAGGACAAGAGGATGTAGTCTCAAGCTGTGCCAGGGAAGGTTTAGGTTGGGTTTAGGATCATTTCTTCACTGAAAGGGTGGTCAGGCATTGGAAGAGACTGCCCAGGGCAATGAGTGAGCCAACACCCCTGGAGGTGTTTAAAATAATGTAGATGTG
This sequence comes from Emberiza elegans, assembly GCA_024865655.1. Taxonomy (NCBI): domain Eukaryota; kingdom Metazoa; phylum Chordata; class Aves; order Passeriformes; family Fringillidae; genus Emberiza; species Emberiza elegans. The sequence goes on along the minus strand of JALJVW010000084.1, from coordinate 5,961,624 downwards.
GCACTTGGGGACATGGTTTGCTGTTGGGACTTGGAAGTTCTGGGTTAACGGTTGGACTCAGTGCTCTCAAAGGTCTTTTCCAGCCTTAACAATTTCATGATTCTTTGATTCTACCATTCTTTTTCTCAACAAAAGAGTGATCAGACTCGATACAGCAGGTGGCACAGATGAAGCATTAGTTCATGGGATTATTATTAGACACATCATTATTATTGGACACAGCTTCCTCCACCCATTCCTTAACTCAGCTGAGCAGGCTTTTCAATCTTGCAAGCCCTGCTGTGTGCTGCCTGCATCCCTTCTTTCAGTTGCTAGCAATTATGTCCCTATGTCTAGAGGGTTAAATTGAATACAGAAATCATCAGTGTGTGTGGAACCTTTACATCAGCCCTTTTGAGCAGCACTGCCTTCTTCTTGGTTTTACTGAAATTCATGTTGGCAATTTTAATGGTTTATTAGGCTTTTATGGAGCTGCTTTTATTCCTCACAAATCTTCATGAACCTGATTCTGGGTGGAACTTGTTATTAACCTCTTCCCATGCTGAGAATTGAACTCTTGGCCCTTGTCTTTCTGTCCCTCCTCTTCACCAGTGCTGAAGCTATGCCTCTGCCTTCCTCCCTCCTCTATACTCACCAAATCCCATTAATAGCTTCTTGTAATGCATTTTTTTTTAAAAGCATCTTGAAAATCTAAATTAACTGTATTTGCCTGTCATCCATTATCTGCTCTGCTCTTAATCTTCCCAAAGAAATTGAGGGGTTATTAACAGCAGACACATAACATTATTTGCATTCAGGTGCTGCAGCCTTCTAAGACATCACCAAAGATTAGGTGGCAATGTGCTAAGCTCTCCTTACACCCAGTGAAAGCCCACATCTCTGTTCATGATCTTAGCAGATACAGAAATGACAGTGAAAGGAGTAATCCCTACCTTGACCAGGAAATGTGAATGAAAGAATGCGTGATTTTACCCTTAATATCCATGGAGTTTTGCTTCTTTCAACTTATATTTGCCCTGGTGTTTTACTGCCTGTTCTTTAATTAATTTCTCAGTTATTCTTTCAGCAGCTGAAATAAGACTGAGAAGTCTATGATTCTTTGGATCATCCACAGTTCATATTAAATAGATGGATACATTGGCCTCTCTCCAGTTCTTCCTAGTCCAACTATTCATCATAAATAGTATTTATTATGAATAAAGCCCCATTTTGGTTAGCAGAATGTTTGGGAACCATCCTGATTTTCTTTACATGTATTGATTTTTTTATAAGCACTTGAAAAATAGACTTAGAGATATTTGCAAATAATTTCCTTTTACTCTTTACTTTTAGTGGCTGGTTTCTAGTTGGTTCCCAGTGTCCACAATCTTCTGTAACAGTTTTATCAGAGAAGCAACAAACTATAGTGGAAAATCATTGATCAATGATAAATTGATTTAATATCATTTGAATTGATAAATTGAAGACTGGAAGACATCTTCCCAAATCCTTTGGGGCTCTCAGCATACTTGCAAACAACATTAAGTGAACTAAGCAAAGCACAATGAAATCAAGAGCTGTCACAAAAACCCAAGCCAAATATTTTAATTGCAGCATTGTTCTGTTTCTCCAGCTGCTTTTGATGCATGGTTGTGCATTTTCCATGTGATGCTGAACTACTCAGCTCTTTCAGAACACCTCGATTTTCCCCACTGCCCTGATCTGTGCCTCTTTTCTGGGACCTGGTCCTTAGGAACCAAAGCTGCACCCAGCCAACTTCACCAGGGTACCAGAGAGAAGTGCCCATGATGTGCTCCCTACTGAGCAGAAGCCTTAAAATCCCAATTTGTTCCAGTGCCATATTGATTTTGGCTCCCTTTCTCAGTCTCTCTGTTGCCCTCCCCCTCTAATTATCCTATTGGCAAAGCACAAGCAAAGAAGGAAAAATTCTCCAGAATGGGATCCTGGATTACCTGCAGCCCCAGTGTCAGGAAAGTCTTTCAGCTGCTCTGATGTGATGCACTTACAGGGGAGACACTGTGCCTGAAACACTCTGCCTCACAGAGGAAATGGTTCAATGGCACTCAGAAATTAAAACTCAGAAAAAGAAAGGGATTCCCTCCCACACATCTCTTCTCACCCTGTCACCCAAACCCTTCCCAATATGAGCACAGCTTTGGAGCGAAGATTGATGCAAACAAGTGATTGAGCTCCTCTGCAGTCTGTCTGTTGCCCATGATCACCTCCCTTTCACCTTGACTGTCTGGTATTTAGTGTCACCACAACCAGTCTGTAACTGGGAAGAAGGGGATGAATCAAGTGTTTATTAACCCAAGCAGGAAATTAATTTGGAAATGGTGCATCTCTTGGAAGCCTGCAAAGCTTTATGAGAAGCCTGATCACCTCTGCATGAATGAAGCCAGTAGGAGGGGTCCCCACTGCAATGGAAAAGGGATCTGTAGTTTCTGGCTGCCTTGCAACAACACTCCAAGTCAGCAGCAGGAAGGTTGTATTTCACATTCATTTTTATATATTAATTCACCAATAAATTGGGGAGCACATTACCACCTTCGATTTATTGTTACCATAAATTTTGTGGCTGCAGAATGGAACAAAACACAACAGTTAGGGACTTCATCTTAGGAAAAGTGATGTTGTGCAGCCTCCCTCAGTACTCCCTTATGGCAAAGCACAAAAGATGAAGGGAGAAGGGGAGAGAAAGAAATATGGAAGAGAGGGAAATACTTGGTCCTGTTTGCATGCTGTTCACTGCCCCATTAAATCTAAAAACCTTTCAGGCTCTGATTTATTGCCATTTCATGTACCCAAGTTTTCCCCTGACTTCTAGCAGTAAAGTCTTTGAGATTTCTGGTTGCACAGTTCAACAGGACCCAGACAATTCAGGCTTTTATTAGCCAGCACTCAATCAGCATGTGTTAGGAGAATTTTCAGCTGGATATCTCACAACTACCTGTCTGATTTACCCTGCAAGCAGATGCTCCATCTTTCACAAGACAAACAGCTGCCTGACCATTCTGAGGGTTGGACACCACTAATCAGACCCCAGCTGGCTTGGGCTGTATCATTTTCACCCATTTACCCTTCTGTCAGGCAGCATGGCCCAAATCTCCAGTGCTAGTGCCTTGCACACAGTTGAAGAACACCAAATTCTCAGAACTGACAAGTTTAAGTTGCCAGCTTTGGCCCCAGAGCATCGTCTGGATTTGGCTTTTTGTGTCCCAGCTTGGTGATACACAGGTGAGACAGTACCTGGTGGAGAGGATCTCAGAGAGGTGGAAACAACCTGTGTCTCCAAGAGCACAGGAAGAGGTGGGCCCAGAGATGTGGGACAAGGAACTCCCATTGCTGCTGCTTTCATTTTATCAGGGAGAAAAGGGCTGCCCAGGGGCCAAGCTCTGAAGAGCCTGCTCAAGTTTTTACTCTTTACTTACTTACACTGTCTTCAAACTGGAAATCTAATTGGGTATGTGGAGAGGTCAGCTCTCCTCATGTCTCTCTCTCTGCTTTTGTGTAAGCAAATTTATATCAGAATAGGTTTAAAATAAGACTGACATATGGTTGTCATGGGGGTTACAGCTCACACAGGATGGTGGGCTGTTAAAGGAGTGAAATAGCACTCAGCCTTTCCCTGGAGGACTTCCAATTTCTATCAACACCAGGCAACCAGACCTTCTGACACCAGGGAGGCAGTGAGCTGCTTTGGAGGGGGAGAAAAGCACCTCTACAACCATCAGGGCAAGTCAGGATCAGAAGTGAGAGGAAGACAGAGCTGAGATAGTTTTTAGCCTGGTGCTCCAACCAGTCTTTCCTCTTTGGGACTGAGGAGACTCCAAGTTTTCCATTGAGCACATCACCCAGGACTTAGAGAAGACACATGGTATAAAACCTGTATCCTCACAGGAATTTTTGAACTCTTTAGGTTAGTATTCACCTAATCAAGAAGAGCTAGAATAATCCCTTCCTTCAGACAAAAAGAAGCAAACTCAGCAATTTTTTGAAGAAGGAAAAGCATCAATGAAGAGAATGGAATGCTGAACAGTTACAAGGGCACTGCTACGTCAAAGAGACCCCTACCTGATGTGAAATTGGACAGATTAAGGACCTTTTAAGATTAGATGCATTTTTCATGTTTCCAGTGAAGCCCACAGCTCAGCACAGAGACCAGCCAGCCCCCAACCTCCTGCAAGCCCTCCAGTGAGGCCTCAGCTGTGCATTCCAGAGCAGACAGATCAGACACCCAGCTGTATTTGGGACGGCAGAGTGTGTGCAGAGATCAGCAGATCCTACAAGAACACTGCAGGGAAAGCTGAATGACCATCAGCACACAACCTCATCTCCTGCAGAGGCTCAGTGTCCCCTGCCTGGCCACGGCATGACAGGCCTAGAGGACTGAGGTCAATGTTTTGCAGTCTGGCAGTGGCTCAGGATGTCAGCTTGTAAATTTTCCATGGCCTCTCAGCAGCAACCCTTCACTGGCCTGGCCTGCATGGACCTCTTGACCTAGAAGGGACTTTTGTCTGTACTGTTACCCTCCCTACCATGAAAACTCATTTCCCATTATTCCACGGCACTACATGGTGTCAGTAGTTCAGATCTCTCCAGGAGACATCACTGGAATTGCAGATATTATTAAGCCACTGCTGGGTCAACTGCAACACTGCACAGGGTTTCAGTGGTGCAGCAAATGAGTCAGACGTGGTGTGCTGCTATTTTGGGTACACTGCAAAGCTCCAAGCAAGTCCACATGGGATGGAGGTTGAGATTCTGTTGCTTGGATAAGGACATTGCCACTACCCATCCTGAGGTGCTGCCAGGGAACTTCCTCTGTCAAAGCCCATTTACAGGAGCAAACCACAGTGAAACATCACTTCAGAGAGCCTGTAGCTCCTCTCCAGCCTGCAGATCCCCATCTTGTAGTCTGGACTAGCTTCATGTTTCCATGAGGAGCTCTGGAACCCAAGAAATCCTCTACCAGAGACTTCTTGTACAGAAAAATATTGGTGTGGTCACACAAACCTGTAGTTAGATGGATGTAATTCTTTTTGGTAAACTGAACCCTTAGTTTTACAAAGAATGATAGAATGGTGGAGGTGGGAAGGGAGCTCTGCAGGTCATCCCGTGTCCCCCCCTCACAGGACCACCCAGAGCCACTGCCAAGTCCAATGGCTTTGGAACATATCCAAGGAAGGAGGCCCCACAAACAGCCAGGCAGCAAGTTGTCAGCATCACAGTAAAAAAAAGCATTTCCTGATCTTCAGATACACCCTCCCATGGTCCTGTCACTGGGCACCACTGAAGAGAGCCTGGCTCTGTCCCCCCTGTATCCTCCCTTCTGATATCTATACACCTTGATGAGATTCCCCCTGAGCTCCCACCTTTCTCAGCCTCCTCATAGGAGAGAAGCTCCAGTCCCTTAATCACAATTCTGGTCTTTCTCTGGACTCTCTCCAGTATGTCTGTGCCTCTCTTGTACTGCGGAGACCAAAAAATAGACACAGGACCCTTGAAAATACCCACAACTCAGGATCAGCCCCATTTGACTACCAAACAGGGCCAAAGAGCAGCTGACCCCCAAGAAACCACCATCATCCCCCTCTGTAAACTATTCCTAAATCTTCCCATCCCTTCATCTCATAGAGACAATGTTACATCCTGTGGCTCACTGGCTTTGCAGAGCAATTTGGAATGAGTCAGAGGATTAGAAAATTCTCTTGCCCCCTATCCTGCAGCTTCAAGAGAAGTTGAAGTTTCTGAGGCAGATTCAGGCATCTTTGTGCTTTGCATTTACCAGTTTATTAGAGTCACTTCAATTTTGCTGGCTGAGACCTTGGCTATGTTGTGGGTACCAATTTTTGCACAGATGCTTCTTTTAAATAAAAGGGCACACAAGACGTTGGCAAGTCTATAATTCTGTCATCTGACATTTAAATCAAAATCAATCTTTCTCTTTGCTCGTTAAACAAAGATAAACAGAAAAGTCCTGAGGTTCTCCAAGTCTCTAACCTGGGTGGGAGGAGGAAAAGCCATGACTGTCCTTGCTTTCAGGAGCATCAGCCAACATTTCCCCCTCCAGTCCTGGCAAGCTTCCCTGTACCCGAGGAGGCAGAGGTTTGGCTTTAACACTGCACCCACCCAGGGCACTGCCCAGAGCCTCAGGCAAGGCTGAACATATGGACTGGATGCTGTTTCCGTGTTAGCACACATGAGAATTAACCTCAGCAAGGTCACAGAGAGCCTTAGCTCCAGCAATCATCTCCATGCAGAGTTACTTGGTGGGATACCTAAAGCACCAGGAGGAATTACAGCACGTGGGTAATGTGCTGGGTCTCCTATGGGAGAGGCAAACTCTTGCCAGAGCTGCTTCAGCATAAGAAGGGTGAAGCATACAGAAGCTTCAGTCACAGGTATCAGACTGCTCATTTTTGCACTGGATTTGGTTCAAGTTTTGGTATGGATGAAGCTGTGTCCGGTTTAGACTCCTCTTATTTTGCTATGTCAGAGAAAGGCAAAAGAATTAAGACCTAGGATTGTGCAATGAAATTGCAGTCAAAAGACCAAAACCAGTATTGTGGAAACCCAGGGCACCAGGAATATTTCTCTGTCTGCTCTGGGTGCCCTGACCCCCAGGGGAGCACTGACTTTGACCCTCATCCATGGACAAAGTTTCCTAGGTTTCAGGATAAACTAGAATCCACAAAAGTGGGAAATAGAGAGTAGTGTAGGTGTATCACTTGGTGAGAAATTTAGGTTTTGAGATTTTCAGTATGTTGTGGATGGAAGGAAGATGGAGGGCACAGGGTGTTGTCCTGGGTTTCTTCTTCATGCTTCTTTTTCCTTCTTCTTCATGGGTTTGGATGGCATTTTGTAATTGGGCAGAAATTCTGCATTGCAGCTCTTTTGGGATCAGTTATTGGGTTAAAAAGGAAAAGAATCTAGGTGTCAGTTCTTAAAGGGATAGTTTAGTCTTAAAAGACCTTGTAACAAGAGATTGTTGGCCATTTTGTGCCTTGTTAACGAAAGACTGCAGAACTCACAGTAGTGAGACTGTTTTACTCATAAGAAATAACAAACAATTGAGTCCAAACACACAAATCACTGTCTCAAATGCCTTCAAACCAGACCCAGAAAAACCAACAACTGGGACCCCCACACAGTACAGCTGCTATGATGGCTGTTTTCACTTTTTCCTGTCCAGAACATTGGTAAAATGCTATTAAAACTAATCAGCTCTGTGATTTACACCAGGTGAGAACCAGGTTACCATGCACTGACTTGGAAAGAATTCTCCCTTGATTGCACAAAAGATGGAATCTGCTCACAAACATTGCACTAATCAACACCCATCAGATTTATTAGTGTCTCTGAAGGGTCTCTCATTTTGTCTCACCAAGCATTTCACATTTCCCTTTTTTCTGGAACCCTAAAGCCTCCAAGAATATTACCTGTCACTCACCTCACATCTCTTTCCCCATAACTCATGGCTTGTTCTGTCCTTCCCTGTAACCCCAGGCAGTTCAAGGTTGAATTCTGTAATAACTCTCCTCTAGTTTAAACACGTTTGACACCTTTGTGTTGGTCCCAGGGTGGTTGCATCTGAATGAAAATGTGTTCAGGCACATTACAAACAGGGAGGATTTGTGAAAAAGACATGAAGTCTAAAACAATGACTTTTGGGGTATGTTAATTAACTGATCTAACAGCAGGTGATCCCTCTGAATTCTTGTGAAATCCATGAAAATAATTGTGTTATTGCAGAAATATCTTCTCAGCAAGCACCTCTCTATTTTAAGTTACAAAACATGACACTTTACATTTTCTCAGAACTTTGAGGGCCACCAGTATCCTGTAGTTCTACCCCTTACCAGGACATCTGACCCTCCTGGGACTTTAAGAGATTTTCAGTGTTTTTTTTTTTTCATGTGAAAAACATTACAGATCCTAAACGAAAACACTGTTTCACAGAACAACCCAAATCCTCCTGTCCAAAAAGCCCAGACAAACCCAAGGCAGCAGATGAAAGGCTGCATAAATATTTCCTTCCATGGAAGCACTTTTTGACATATTCTTAAAGATATTGTGGGGATTCTGAGGCTCAGGACTAAACCTGGCTATCTCCAGAGGATCCCACAGTGGACTCCTGGCTGCTGAGGATGTTTTTGTCAGACTAACAGAAACACTGAAGGGTTGAAGGTGTTTTTTAAAAGTAATTTTAAGAGGTGTTTACTGAGCAGAAATCCAGGGGAATTGACTCTAAGCAACTGGAACAAGATTTGTGCCTTAGGATCTCCAAGTGCAATCCTTACAGAGATGGACTAACCAGGTACCTCTGGCAGCAAGGAGGCTGAAAAAATGGCCTGAGACCCATAATGTGCTGGAACTTGAGTATTTATATATCCAAGAGTAAAATCCAGGAAGAAAAAATGTAGGGTCCTACTACAGATCTCCAGTCTGCTCCAAAATTAATACATGTGTCATACTTACATTATTAAGGAAAACGGATAAACTATTCTCTCCTGGTCTGTCTCCTCTCACATATGCTATTTCTTCTTGCACGATTACAGGGAATAATCTTATTATGACATTTCAATTGAGAGCCTGAAAATCTCACAATCTCTAGTTACAGAGTGTCAGCAATTAAAAAATGGCATTCAGTTACTCTGAATATCTTTCACACATGTTGTTCAGAGAATAAAATAATTTATTTGGTTGTAGGAAGCAACTCCATGAGGGTAAACAGCCCCTTTCTCAGCACCACCTCTGCTCTGGACTGTCTCAGAGCTGGTCCTGGGTCGGTACGGCAGCACTCAGGGGAGACAAGGATCAGGAGAATTTCTTCATGGCAGACCTTGTTCTCCATCAGCAAAAGATTTAACTCAGCTTCAAGCCTTCCCTTGGAGCTCAATTAAATCTTCACAGCCTGAAGCAGATGAGCTGCTCCATTTGCCCGCGAGTGTAGCTGTGACAACATCCTTAAAATCCTTACAGCAACTGTTCTTGAATGAACAGACCATGTTCCTCAGATTACCAGGGGGGATCAGCTGAGGGCCCAATCCCTCTTTTGTACCAGCAGCCAGAGGGCTGAGACTGCAGAAGCCCCATCACAGGGGTCACCTCACAGCGGCTGGAAAAGGCTGGTACTGAGAAACCCGACTGCACCGGTTCCTCTGGTCAGGAGCCAAGCTGGAGCTCTTCCAAAGAGCACTCTGCAGAAAGCTGGGGCAAGATGGGGGTAAGGAGGAAAATTTGGGGTGAAAGGGGAACAGACCAACCTTGCTGCTCTTACCACATGCAAATGACAGAGATGGTTGGTGCTGCTGAGTACAGCTAAACCCCTGAATACAGCCAAAAGCCCAAATCCCAAACCCCTCCCCTGTCTTCAAAGGACAATTAATCCCACCTTCAAGCTGGAACAACCTCTGCCCATGCCTGACACTGCTTACAGCCATGCAGCCAGAGGAATGGGAGCTGGAGACATGATGGCAAAGGCACTTAAATTGAATAAATATCATTAATATGCAAAGGAAACGGTTGGCAGGCTCCGAACAGGAGAGGCGTTCTCGCGTGGTAATTGGGCTTGGCTGCAGCTCACAGCATCACACCCAGCCTGCCTTGCTAGCAGAGGCTTTGCTGGTGCAGATATAATGCCTTCACTGTGCAACACACAACAATACCCCAGGCTCATAATCCAGTGGCTGATAAACCCAGCTAAGCAGGGCCTTGCAGTGAGTTGTTCTGAACATCAGCTGATTTTGCCACTGGCCAATTCATCCAAATGCAAAATTATTGTGCACAGTTATTGTACACACAACAGCATTTCTTCACTTGAGTTAACAACTAGCACTTCTGGAGGTATTTCTTCACTCCCACCATTAACAATCCTCAGCAAGGACTCAGGAAGGCAGGCAGTGGGTACTGTCACAATTAGAGAAGGAAACAGGCAGCAGTTTTGAGACAGCTGTCTGGAATGACCCAACAAAACAGAGGAAAGAAGGAGGTAAACTAAAAGGATATCCATCCCAAATCTACCCACTGAACCAGACTGCCAGGTCAGGGTCTGACCTTTCAGAGAGGTTTGCCTGTCCCTCTAAATGTTTATAGAGAGAAAGATAAAGGCAGGACAACACCAGTGTGGCTACTGTGGCAGTTCTGACTTCTCACATGGCTTCTAGGAGAAACCTCCTCCTTTCAGCTTTTGAGAACAAGTTTTAATTTTGCTGCAAATGCAGGAGGCTCTTTTTGTAGGGAGGGGCAGATTTACTGGAGCACAGAGCTGCTCTGGCTGCCCCCACTCTCCTTTGCAAGTCCTGCAGTCCTGAGAGAGAACTCCATGGGATGCAGCTGTAGGGCCTGCGAGGCTTCCTGAGCTTGGCAGGCAGTGCCAAAAATGAAGATGATAAGGTAACAATGCATTAGTCACCCATTTGTGTAAGAATTCATTATTATTGTAAATATAAATTGGGGAGCTGCTCTGCAGAAAGAGATTTGAGCTGGTGGCAAATTGAATGTGAGTCAGCAGTGAGTCCTGGCAGCCAAAAGGTTCCTTGTGGGCAGGGTGGTCAGTCATGGAGCAGATTTCCCAGTGAAGTGGTCATGGCACCAACATGTCAGAGTTCAAGAATGTCTGGACAATGGTCTTTCCTCATATGGTTCAGTTTTTGATAGTCCTGAGAGGAGCAAGGGGTTGGAATCAATGGCCTTTATGAGTCCTTTCATAACTGAGGTAGTCTTGAGTTTATTCTAAGATTCTTTGTCAGTGCAGGTCCTTCTAGGACTACTGAGCCCATGTGTGGGACTGGTTCCTACTGAGAACTTGGGGTGGGAGTTAGAACATGACTCACTGATGCTCCTAATTGAAAAAGCAAACTTGGTTTCAATTTCAAACATATCATAATTTTCACCTAACATTGTAGTAGCACCCTTCCTAGAAGAAAAAAAAGGGAAAATATCAAACCTCTTTGTTTGTCTTTGCTAGGATTCATTATTTAATTTCCTCTTCCCACCAAACATCATTCTAGTGAAGATACTAAAAATGGTCTCTTATGATTATGATAAAGTAGTGGCACTTCTGAATAGTCAAATCAAAGGAGAAAAAGAAGAGAAATGAATCTGTTGATGAAAAACTGAATGATTCAGACAAGAGAATTGATTATTTAAGTCAATTCCATCAGAATGGGAATGTCACTGTTGTTCTTCAATTTTGCTTCCCTTTATTGAAACCTTATTGTCTGTAAAGTAGAAAAAAAATCATTATCCTAACAAAATATCAATAGAGACTTAATTCTGCATCATTCCTGTGGAATTCTTTGGTCATTTTGAACATGTTTTTTACTACAGACTTAGAAGAAGTATTTCAACATGTATTTTCTCATGATCCTTATACTAAAACCTCCTTGAATTTGAAGCAGTGTATCTATCTAAAACATGTATTTTTCACAGTGTTTTATGCTTTTTACAGTCTTTGAGATGAAAAATATTAAAGCATGATTTTCTTACTCTGTTTTATTAAACATCTTTTAACTGGAATTAAATATGATTTGTACCTCCACATTCAATGAGGTACAGGGGTTGGGAGTTTTTTTCATAGTCGTTACACAGTTCAAGTTTAACTAAATACTGGCTAAAAAAGAGCACTTTTTGAAGGTAATATATTATCATGAATGAGATCCACACATACTGAAAAGGTTTTACTTGGTATCATTGTCCTTTTAATCTAACACGGCATTGCTGATTATGATATTTGGATGTCATCACCAGAACTTATTTATTTCTTGTTTACACATCACTGCCTGAAAGTCTGGTAATTTTTTATCGTTTACTAAAAATTTGGAAAATATACTTTAAAGAAGAAAAAGGCACTCCAGCTCCATCCCCACTGAGCTCCATGGTTACAGAGAAGGAGGTGGGTAAGAAAAGCCAGACCAGCCAATTTCAGATCAGTTCTGCTCCAGTAGATATTTTCCTGCAACAGATGTCAAAGCCTCTCTGATGTCCACCAGAATTATTCTGCTGTCCAGCAGCTGCAGTGACCCCAGGGCACAGCCTTCAGGGGGCTGAGCTGACATCAAAAGTCGTGGCTGAAGAACATGCTGCAGCACTCAAAATTCCTACATAACTCCCACTGACTGGAAAAACATAACGTGCCTACTCTTTCCTCTCATGCTGATGGAGAACCTCCTGAGAGAATCTTGGAGATTTGCCTTGGGTGGCACACACAGCATGGAGCTCCACCAGAAAATATCTGCTTGCCACATGGAACATGCAAGCGTCCTGAGAACATTTTCACTGACAGCGTTACTCATCATCTGAGCTTGAACTCAGGCTCCCCAGATGGTCTCACACTGGCTCCCACTCTGCCTCAAATTTAGATTAAATAAATTTACTATCAAGTGAAGAAACTCCTCACTGGACAAGAAGAAACCACCCCAAATGATACTCCCTGCCCATTAAAAGCATTTAAGTGACTTAAATCACATTAGGTGAGAGATTTCAAGCCTTTGCTCAAGCAGGACAGGTACAGTCAGACTGCATAAAATGGAGAGGGAAATACCAGAAAATAAACCTTGGTAAGCACACAATCCATTGTAAAAATCCAGCCCAGGTGCCAAAAACAAATCCATTAGAGAATCCATCAGTCTGTGCATGTCCCAGCTGAATACATAACACATTAAAAAGGAGGAAAGACTGTGTCTACAGCAAAGCAAATAGAAGCTGAGAAAGGAAAATGCCACCATTCTGAAATGGGAGCTCTTTACAAATAAATTGACACCCCCACAGCTCCTCAGCTGCACTTTGCTGTCTGTTCACTGAAGTACCAGGGCTTGGCCAAGGCTGACAAGATAGACATTTCTGTCTTCTCCTTCATCTCAGCAAGGCCAGGGACACCACCTAAATGTCACTCTAATGTTAACCAAAGAGAGTAACACAGGCTTGGGAGATGACTTCTGACAATGGATTAGCCCCCTCTCTATAATCTTTCATATGAAACGTGTAATTTGAAGACCCCCTACAAAACACCAGTTTAGTGGTTGTATCATCCCTCTCCTCCACAGCACCCACTGGGTTGCCCAAAAAAACCCTCAAGGCTGACCCCACAGTCCCCACACTGCAGGGTGAGCGATGTTGCTATTCTCTGCAGCTCGTTTGTCTTGATCAAAATAACTCACCCTTTTGGGGAAGAAGGGAAGAGGAGTGGGATGGTAGGAGGAATTGATCCAAAATTCCCCAGCAAAACCAGAAGAAAAACACAGGCTTAATCAATCACATCCCTCAAACCTGCAGAAATCCTAACAACCCAGCCAGAAATAAGCGTTACCTAGAAACATGAGAATGCACTCCCAAGAAGTGGGAGTTTGGTTTGGCCAGGAATCCAGAGTTAATAGGAACATCCAACAGGAGGATGCACAAAAGGACTAAGCACAAATGTCCCTCCTGCCTTCTATTCCCTCCAGTGATGGCTTCTACTGAACCAGGCAGCCTAAATGACAAGTGTCTGTACACTCTCAGCCACTGGCAAATCTCTTTTAACCTGAAGCTTCTCCTAAAAAAGCCAACACCAAAAATAAAGCTGATGAAATTGTTTAAGATACAGTTTGAGGCGCTTTGTTTCCTTTCTTGGTTTTTTGTGGTTTTGTTTTGTTGGAGTTTTTTTCCCCTTATCCCAGAGCCCACAGCAGGTTTAACAACTGGTTGGCCAGAGAGTACCTGGCACTGCAGGTTTTTGTGGTTTTTTTTTTGCATTGCAGATGGCAATGGACACCTTATTCTGCAAATAAAGCCCAAAATAATCTACCAAAAAATTCTACAACGAGAAGGGAAACGGAGGAGGGGGGCGCATTTGTGCTGATGATCAGAGAGTGTTTACTTACCTGTGGCTTTACTGGGGAGAGAAAGAGAGGGAACAGAGGTGGGAAAAGCCCAGAGAAGAGGCTTTGGGAGGCTCTGGGAGCGGGCAGGGAGCGGGATGCCGGCGAGCCTCTGGGGGGAGCTCGGGAACCGCGGTTCCCCCCCTCGGGGCCGTCTCTGCCGTGAAATTGGGAAAGGACGGGAACCTTCTGCCCCTTTCCCTCTTGCTCGATAAAAAAACGCGTCCTCTTCCCCTGGAAGTTCAGTTTGCAAACGCAGGTATGTGCTTGAAAGCGTTTTGTCAGCTTGCTTGAAAGAAATAGAAAAAGGAGGGCGAAGCAAACCCCATTCAGCCCCTACAATGTTGCTCTCAACAACAGGGTCTCTTTTGGGTCATACAAATTATTCCTGTGATTGGGATCATGCACAAGAGGACTAAGGCACCCCAAGGCACCCCAAGCACTGCCATGAGTACCAGCAGAGATACTGAAGTTGGTGGCACATTATCCGTCAGCTCCTGTGCCATCTCTCAGAGCCTCAGGAATTTCGAAGGGCTTCTGAATTAATCAATCTCAAAATCTTCTTCCCTCATCGCTCGGCACCCATCCCATCTAATTCCATCAGTACTGTCACTGAGGACTAGAGGAGTGTGTTCATTTGCCTCAGTGACACAAAGTTCTCTGAACACCTCTTGCTCAGAAAAGTCTACAGGGAATATGCATCAAGCATCCCCTCAGAGAAGGGGGGAGGTAAATCTGTGAGCCTCCTGTCCCCAAAGTCCTTGCCAGTCTGTGGGATTTAACTCTGATGGTCCTCAGTGTTAGTTAAGCTGAGTTTGGGAAAAGCCATGCTTCCAAAAGAGAAGAAAACAGGTTACAGGCCAGTATATGTTCCTCCTCCACTTCAGCCTCAGCTACAGATGTGGCTTTTGCTTCCAGAAGCCCTCCATTCACTGTGGCACTTTCTGATGTCATTGCACCACTCTTGCACTTACACTTTCATCAGGAAAGGCAAAATTAAAAACTTAAATCACTGATGAAATATAACCAGCATGAATGTCCTGGTGAAAAAATGAGAGGCGAAATGCTCAGTTGTGATTGTTTTTCCAGAGTACTCCCTGGCCCAGAAAGGCAGGATAACAAATTGAATGAGATAAGGAACTCCAAAGAAAGGCATGAGAAATTATTTCTGTGTTGGAAAGAACTGGCTAACAAGGGGAGATTAAATCAGCCAATTACACATATTCTTGGACTAAATATAACCTATGCTGAGGACTTTACAGCAGCCTCTAAATATTGGAAAGATGCAAACACTTTACTAGAGACAGTAAAACTACCAAGAGTTGATGGAATTTATGAAATACAAAAGGCCAGCTAAAAATTAGGAGTTGCCTCCCAACTCTGGGTTTATCAGAGTGGAACAGTCTGTCGAGGAAAGCGATCTTTCCCAGGAAAAGCAAAGATTTAATTTAGTGAAAACGTCTCTGAGAACAGTCTGACATCTGCGAGGATTCAGCCGGAATCAGCGCAGGAACCTTCAGACTGCAGCTCCACACTCGCTGCTTAGCAGAGCATGTTTGCAAATTGTAATGCTGCTGTTACAACTGATACTGTGCAGTTTTTCAGCAGCTCTACACTAAGGGATGGAAAAAACATCGCTCCAGCTACAAAAGGAAGCCTCAGTGACAGATTCCTTGCTGAAGGCTTTTCATTCCTTCTTTCTAATATTCACCCAGATGGATTCACAGCCCCTTTCTCCTGCCCCTGTGATCCTCTGGAAGGGAAAGGGTTGGAGACAGTCATTAGGGGTCTGGAAATGATCATGGCTGGTGAGGAGGGAGCTTTACAGAAAAAGATCTGGCGTCCTGGTGGGCAGCAAGTTGAAGAGGAGCCAGCAGTGTGCCCTTGAAGCAGCCAGGGTTGAGCACACCAGTTGCATTGGTGAGAGCAAAAGGGACAGGTCAGGAGAAGGGAGAGCTGTGTACCCAGAGGTGCACTGCAAAACAGGAGGCAATGGTGACAAATTACAGACAGAAAAACTCAAGTTTAAGGATGAAAGTCTTTGTGACAAACACTTGACAGGGGCAGAGAAGCTGTGCCATCTCAGCTGGGTAAAAATTTGCCTTGGAGATGATCAAAACACAACCAGATAAGCTCCAGCTGAACTCAGGACTTGGACTGCTTGGAGGAGAGGTTTGGACTGATGCCCAACAGAGAGGGACCTTCCATCTTCAGCCATTCTGTGGTTCTACATAAGGAGCTTACTCGAACCCAAACAGCAAAATCAAGAGCAAGTGCACTCAGAAGCACAAAATGGATTTAGAACTGCATCAGAAACAACCCTAAGAAATCATTCTCCTTCCCCTCCCCATGAGACTGTTAAAAACCCCAATATTCACCCAAAATCTCAGAGGCACAAATGGAAATCTAATGCCACCTTTGCATGCCCACCTTTGAGAACCACTCTCTGAGCTGCTGCCTTCAGGCCACAGCACTTCCCAGCCTAAAGATTCTGTATCATACAAGTAGGAGTTCCACACAACCCTCCAAAAAGAGGAATAATACCTACAGACACACACACACAGGAGTTTGCCTTCTTCACCACAAAATAGGCACAGATGCATCAGGATCAATGACCCACCACAGTGATCTTTAAATATGAGTGTAGGAACCAGGAAAAAGCAGGCAAGTCAGCAGTTACCAATGTGTCAAGGTAAAAAACAATCCCTTTCTGAAGGTGGCATGTCCCCAAATTCATTCTTCTGATTTTGTTCAGAGGGACAGGTTTTTCCTATCCTTACCAGAGTAAGGTCACTGTGGGAGGGGGGAAGGATGAACTGGGATCTAAGCTGGCTCATGTATCACCAATGAAGATGCTTCCCATGTGCTGATTGCAGGATATTACTGGAGGCGACAGTTGTGAGGGAGAAAGCACTGCTTTATTTCCAGAACTCAGCTAAGTTTGTGTGGTTGGCAATAGGGAAAAATAGCATCACCCCTGCTGACTTGAAAACGGAGCAAACCCAGCCTCTGGAAGTCATTGAGGGGGAATAGATTTGGAGTCCCAAGATGCCTTTTATAGAAGCACTTTATCATGGATAAACACACTTTGGAATGAGGCACTTTTCCCACTCCACGTTCTTTGAGTCAATGTTATGTTTCTACCAGGAATAAGGAGCTTCTCACGGTTTTTTGGGGTTTTTTTTGGTCAGTTAGAGAAGAACCAGCTTTTGCTGAGTGCCCTCATCCCTGCCTCACCAGGGATGTTTCTGGAGTCCTTATGGCTCAAAAGCCAACTAAGAGTAAATGACTCCACATCATAACCTGGTCCCACCCCATCAGAGGGACGAACTGTCAGGCTCGTTCAAGTTGGCTGAGTCACAACATCATTGCTTTCATCTTTGTGATGAGCATCAGGGATAAAAGAAAAAGCACCACAGTTACATTATTCCTGCTCACAGAATATTGGAAAATGTATTAAATTACTTCACACTGGCTGAACCCAGAGTACTTGGCTCCCTGAAGTTTTTTGTAATGAAGTTCCCACTTCAATAGCCGTGGGTATGTTCTGGGGGAGTCCTCATCTGCTCACCAGGTCCCACCTGCCAGCTGCCTCCCCCCACATCCAGGATCCCTGCCACTGATCCACAGCTTTTAAAACAATTTCTTAGGCTCCTTTCAGGGTTGTCCCGGCTTACAAGAGGCCATAAAAGGTAACTTCCTCAAGCAGATGTAATAATGAGACATATTCAGATTAGCTTCTGGAGCTGCCCAGCAGTAACTACTCTTCCAGGAGCAGTCATTGTCCTGCCTATACACATCTAAAGCAGATTTGTAGGGACAGATCTGTTTCTATCACTTCAGCTGTACAAGGCATTCACTGTTTTCTCTGTCTCTCTGCCTGCTTAGATTTTACCAAAGAATGCAGAACTCAGGGTGCACGTCTGGATTCCCATTACATTTTCAGGCACATATTAAGGAGCCTTCACTCATTTTGGGAACAAAATTGACTGCACTGGGTTTGTGCTTAATTTTAGCTCTACGAAGAGTTGCTGCTTCTGCTGGGACACACAGGACACACAGCTGGATTCCCTTGCAGCAACAAGGACAGATATTGAATATTCAGCCATTTCACAGTATTTTTTAGCTGAACTCTCAATTCAGTCCTTGCCCTCTCTGTTTAGGAACACACCACTTTTGTCATAGAGCATTCCTTCAGACCAGGATGAAATGTCAGGCTGAAAAGCACCATCATTAGATTGAATTCCATTAACAAAGGACTTGATCCCATCATCAAGCTTCCAAAAATACAATTTCCTTCCCTATCCCTTGAACTTGTTCCCCACTTTGCATCTTACTGAGCCACTAGCAGAGTGAGAACATGAATCTCACCCAAGTCTGCCTTCACTACCAGACTGGTCCATCCACTCCTGTTCTCTTTGGAGCAATGGCAGGCACAAAGAAGGACCATGCCAGAAAAAAGAGACTGACATGAAAACCAAGAGAAACTCATGCAAACACCATCACAACGGTGAACTGTTAAACCCAAGCAGTCACATTCTGCCACAGTCCTATTAAAGTAATGATTTAATAGGAAAATAGGTCTTCATTACTCAGGAATAAAAAGTCACAGGACAGGAAAAGCATTCTCTTATGCTAGGATTAAATACTCTCAGTTGTCCCTGAAACCTGAAGCCCAAGTTTTTCTGGGAATATTATGAATGTCTCAGGCTAGTGGCCAATTTTAGAGGCTATTGAATAGTTCAAGCAAGCACTAAGTGGCACTTATTTATAGCCACCACTGTTCACCTGCTATGTGCTGTATTAACCCTTCAGCATCAGAGCCCAGGTAGAAATTATATGAAGTTCATGCAACACAGGCTAAGGATCAAAAAGGTTGGGATGGTGGAGGGCTTGGAGGATTAGAAGGGGAGCAGTTAGCTTGTGATATAATTTAAGGGGAAAAAAAAGAGTTATGCATGGGGAGCGAGTCTGTTAGTGAGTGCTAAAGCAAGAAAAAAAGCCTACAGACCACAAGGCTATGTTTTTTTTTTCCCAAAATTGGATCAGACCACTCTATCTCCTACTCTATAAACTACAGATTTTTCCTTCATGCTTTGTTAAGTAGGATGATTTTTATGCTGTTTTATTCCTGAACCACAAGCCAGCATAAAGAATAACTGATAACAAGCTATCTTTTTGATTATTCTGTTGTATGAGCTGGAGATACTATGAAATAAATGCCATTTAAAACCTGTTTGTGACCACATGAGACACCAGGCATTTCTCTGATGCAAGAGAGCCTCCACCATGCTCTCATGCAGAAGACCACCATTAATACCTAGCAAATAATGGGGCATTTCTGGCTCTACCTGATACCAATCAGCTGCACTATTCCAGACCAGCTGCTTCCTCACAGCTCAAAGCACTTTGTAGTGTAAGCACTAACACAGTAGAGCAATAACTTGAGATGATAATTTAGGTTGCTGCTCTTTCTTAAGTGTCTGGATTTTTACAGGCTGTCTACCTTAATTCTCTCTTTCCCATTAAAACCTCTTTGGGGAGAATGAGCATGAATTTGTAAAGGAAAAAAAATCCAGGAATTTGGAGAACAGTAACAGGTGCATAGAGAAATTGAAATAACACATTAGTTCACTGGATTTGAGTTGGGCTTCTAAATCCCCAGCCAAGCATCTATATATTATGTGTTCCAAAAATGCAGCAAAAGACAAGGAAAGGATTCATTCTGAGCCTAGAGTGCACATGCAGGGGAAGAAGGAGGCACAAATAACTATATCCCTTGTAGGAAACTGAGACACAGTCAAATTAAGGGTAGAAGCAGAATGGTCCTGGGGTACCAGGTACAGAAATGTACACACTTTTTGTCAAATTTACAGAATAAAACTCAAAACCTTTTCTCAGGGGCTTGAAAGATGTGGTTGTCATGACTGTCACAGTATTCTATTCAAATTAAAAAATCGAGAATCAGTTCAGGGAACAAAAACCATCAAAGGCTTCCTCCTCATCTGATCACATTCTAGAGCATCCCTGCTCCCTCCCTTCTCCCTCTCTTGCTGGATCCTTGCTGATAGAATGGCTGATTTTTAACAGCAAACAGAGAAAGTGCTCATTCCCCACCTTCTTCTGCTCCAAGTAACCTCTATTTATGATCCTGGGGATTCCTAATGAGTGTTAAGTGTTGAGTTGAAAAGGAGTATTGGCTTGGCTCTGCACACATGCCAAACTGCAGCTGTTGTGACTGGAAGAGCTCAAAAATTCACAAAACTTCAAGGAAAAACAAATGAAACAGCAGAGGTATCAGGAGAGTGTAGGTAAGCTTACTTCAGCAGCAAAGAGAGCCAGCTCCAAACATGGAGGAACATCACCTACAACTCAAACCAGCAACTGCAAGGACATGTTGATTTGTCTTTATGGCAGATGGGAGCTGGGAAAGGGAACTTGTTAGGACACCCTCACTTTCCTGGGGTATTATGCCCCAGTTCTAGACCCAGGCTCCCAGAGGGTTGTGCCACCTGTTCCAGACCTAATCAACCCCCAGGGCATTCAATACTCAATGAATATTGAATTTGGTTGTGCTGTTCCACCCACAGCATCTCCAAGTCCAGGAGAAGAGCAAGCACACACCTTGCCCATGTTCTCGATGGGTCCTGTAACTAATGTGTTCCCTAAAAAGCCTCTTTTCCCTTTTCCCTTCACATTTCCATTGCAGCTGGCCATGTGCCACAGCAGGGAAAAGCAGCACAGGCAGCAGCACAGAGCCTGTGACAAATCACTGCAGAAGCAAAGCAGCCCTGAGATGCCAGTCAGCTCTGCCATCTCCAGACAAAAGCAACAAGGAAGACAAGCACTGAGATATTTCTATCCCACTTTTGAGTTTGCCCTGGGCACTGCAGACTGTTCATGCACTCACAGAGATTGTTCTCTCCCTTACCAGCAACAGGACTCATCTTTCCAAGCTAGTCAGCCTGGTGTGCCTTTTGCAACAATAACGCCACTAAAGCAATTAACATTTCCTCTTTAAGTTTTTGAGTCAAGGTAAAAGCACTCAGCCTGAAGAGTGTGGCTGCCATCAGAAAGGGCTGTTGTGCTTTTCAAGGGGCAGAGAGGATCCTTCAAATAGCTGAATACACATAGGCATAGCAAAAGCTTTGTAAGTAACTCACACAGTGAGGTTTGCAAGGCAGCACATAAACAGGACCAGATTGAGGATCCTGGCAATGCATATCCTACAAACAGGTGAAGGGGCCAGCAGCAAGCCATGGACTTTCCATCCAGGAGCTGAAAAGGAAATCGCAAAGTCCAGGCAGCACAAATTAACCATCTATTTCTGAGCTGCTAAATTTGTGGCAAGCCCTGAAGCTTTTTGCCTGTAACAAAACAGAGCCAGGTGTAGAAAAGGTGAAGAAGTGTTGTGCTACAACACCCCAGATGAATCCCAGGGTCCAGAGCAGCCCCAGGAGAGGTGTGTGTCAGCACATCCAGGACAGCAGCCATGCCATGGTCCTGTCAGGAGACACTGCTGTGCCTTCTAGCTGGCCTCTTTTCAGCACGATGAAAAGATGATGCCACATGCCAGGCAAAACCAGTCATGTGGATGGCTAAAAGTGTCTAACACATGGGGATCACGTGGAGTGAGATGCAAAGGAGCAGCTACACTGGGGAGAATCAAGAACACAGCCAAGCCTACCCTCCACGTGCAGGGCTGACAGTGCCCCAGCCCAGAAGGACACAATGGAACATGAGGAGCTCTCCATCTCTGCAGAAGGTGCTAAGGCAGGTGGGATCATATGAGGAATAGATAAAGAGCCCTTGGCACGAGCCCTGGAGGGGGGCTGGGTGAGAGGGTGACTTTGAGCAATGTAAAAACCTGTCTGCCAGAAGTTGGACTGAGATCCACCAACTCATTCCACACAGCTCCCCAAACAGACACACTTCCTTTTCTTAGAAGCACAGATGCCTATATATATTTAAATCACTGCTCTAGTCAGGGGTTGTACTAGCTGTAAATTCTGAAATTGGGGGGAGGAAAAAGGCACTGAAGATTCCAGTATGTAATTTTCTTCTTTTTTTTTTTCCTCTTATTAGATTATACCCTTGTTTAAGAACTAACTGTTCTTTTACTTGGTGTCCTTCTGGCAACCATCTCTACCTAGCAAGACGTGGGTGTGTGCACTCCCCCAAGTTCGCCTGTACTTGCATAGCAAGTTCAGATGAAACACAGCACAGAATTTGTACTCCTGCAGCCCAGGAGCAGGAGTATTTAGAGCAATTAATCACTAAAATGAAGAAAAGCCAATGACTGGCACTGTAGAGGAAGAGGGGGAAAAAAAATGTGAACTTGGAGCACTAGTGAAACGTGCTCCAAATACACAATCCAGGGTGGAAGCAGCACGTCTGCCTCAGCCCTGCACTGCTGGCAGCTGAACATCACAGGCACTTTGGAGCTGTGTGCTCACCATCAACATTCTCCTCCGGGGCGGTGCGGCCGCCAGAGCGGATTTGGCCGGTTCCTTCCTCCCCAGGGTAATTCAGCTCTCCCTGGTCACACAAGAAATAGTGACAACATTTAGGCTCCCCCAGCGTGGTTTGACCTAGAGAACAGCCTCAGAAAGGTTTGCACGGCCCTGCCCCAGGCTGAAGAGAGAAGCATCAGCATGTCTGCCACACGTCGCAGCAGCAGCAGCTTCCCTCCTTGGAGCTCTGTTTCCAAACACCCAGAGCTGGAAGGTGGCCACAAATTCAGCTGAAGTCATTAAGAAACCTCTGAGGTTGGAAAATTAGGATTGCAGATTATTGATCAATGGCTTTAATGGCATAGGTTTAGCATTTCTATATTATCTAATCCTGCTGAGGCATAACTGTTCCCAAAGCCAAATACCTCTACAGGTCAGAACAGCACAAAGAGTTTTATGACTCTCTCATCAGAGTTTTAACCCCAAAGTTTGCTCCAATGTTGGTAATCATTAAAAAGAGCTCTGCTACTAATGAGGCTGATGCTAAAACCACTGCAGAGAGCACACAAAACCTGTAGGTTAAGGCAAAACACTGCTGGGATGCTTTGACCCTGCCTGTATTGGAACTTTGTGAGCTGTGTGAACCTCTTATGTTGTATGAGACCATAATACAGATAGCTGTGCAGTGCAAATAGCCTGGGGACTTACAGCAGTGCTTATCTCTGGAGGCTTAAAAAAAAAAGAGATTCAGACTCTTTCAGAAAGGACAGTGCATCCTGCATCCAGATCCCTCCAATCTCATACATGGCATGAAAAGAAAGAAAAACCCAAGTCCAATTACCACCACCAGGGAAGGTCAGTCAAGTTGTGACTGTTCTAAACTGCACTTGTATAAGCTGGGATGTTCTATACCTGCAGGCTACTCTGTTCAATAGGGATATCTTGGAAAAAACTTTAAAGCAAACCAAGGCCAAGACTTAATTCTGAGCAGCACAAAACCACAAGAGCTTTCCCCTTTCCTCTCTACTAACTTTTCCTTTTCCCACATCTCCAAGCTTTTCATGACCACACAACCCTGTCCCATCTTTCCCAGCTCTCTTTTCTCATCACCCACTTTCCCATCTGCAATGCCATTTGTGCCAGCTGTGACTACAATTTTTTGGTTCCTTCAAAATACATCTCCAGGCATTTTTCCTCACATCATCTTGGATGCAAAACATGTCCCTGAACTAACCCACAAGCCCAGTAACTTTCTTGGGATAAATTCTTCATCTGATCAGTGGTGGTGGCAACTAAGAGCAATTAGCAGGATACAACTGTTATTATTTTCCTCTCCCTTCATCCTACTACTTGTTACACTCATTTATGACCTGTCTCAAAGCAACAGAAATTTCTCTAAAGCACAGACTTACTCCTGTGTTTTACAGGTATTCATCAAGTGAAAATCAATGTGAATTGGTAGCTTATGAGTCAGCAAGCAAAAAAAGAGCAGTTTTAATGAACAAGAGGCAGTAGCTTTCATTAATACTCCACATGCTGACTTCCTCAGGTGTAACAAGAGAGAAAAATCTTTCCAGGGATGTTAGTGTGACAGATAGCTGAAGAAGTGGATTACCAAAGGATTTGGAGTTACCAGGAACCTGTGCTCCTTTTTTTATAAACTGTCCTGAAAGGCATATTTTTCTCCTGTTCTTCAATGACTTCACACTCCAACCAACCTGTTTTCTAAACCCATATTTGGCAGGTATGAGGTTCCTTGGCTTGGAAAGCAGCCTCCTAAGTGCAGGAGCTACTTTTGAAAATGGAGCTTTAGTTCTGTGGTCTTCTAGACACTTTTTTGAAATTACTCTGAATTTCGTGCTGGTAGGGAGCCCAGTGCAGCAGGGCTTGAATCCAAGGACAGGACCAATCATCCTGACTGGCTCTCAGTTTCAATGAGTGGCAAATCAGAAGAAAACTGACATCAAATCCAATTGCACATAAAGCTGTGCTATTGCCACTGCCAAGTGGTGAGGCACATGATTCAGCACACAGAAGTTCACCTTCTTCCAGGTGGGTCTTACAGTCTGTGCTGAATGCACTTGGGCACATCCAGCAGAGGGATGGCCAGCAGAAGATGCACTCTGGCACCTGGAAGGCTTCAGAAGAGAGCACACAGATACAGAGGGCTACATCTAGCACAGGGATGGCTGCAGCAGGTTGTGGTTTTGGAGTGCAGGTGCACTCTGGCACCTGGAAGGCTTCAGAAGAGAGCACACAGATACAGAGGGCTACATCTAGCACAGGGATGGCTGCAGCAGGTTGTGGTTTTGGAGTGCAGGTGCACTCTGGCACCTTGGAAGGCTTCAGAAGAGCGCACACAGACACAAAGGACAAGGTTGCACATAAGGTGAGCACCTCCACTGAGCTCCCCATGTCAGTGGCCCCCAAAGTTTTTGAAGGAACCATCAGTGATGCCAGATTTGGTGTCACTGTCTCACCTCTCCCAACCCATGCTAAACTCCAGTCCATTGCACCACTGCTCCCCCATCCTTTCCTGAAACCACTGTGTTGGAGGGCTCTCACAGCTCGAGCTCAGATGAAATGAGGGGTGGGTGAGAAAGAGGTGGCACTACACACAGAGCAGGGTGACAGCTTCTGCCCTGACACACCCTGCCATTATTGCTGTCACAGTCATGGCCACCAGCCAAACAGCAACAGCTGCCCCCCGACTCCAATTCCTGCTGCACTGGGACCAAAGGAGAACCAGCAGCCAAAACTGCTCCACCTCCATATCCTGAGTGCTGTCAGCTCTCTGCCAGGCCCTTGTGCCCAACACAGCCCCCAGACACCTGGAGGCCTGAGCCTTGTGACTGCCCTCAGCTCCAGCCCTCCCAAATCCATGCCAAGTCCCTCATACACTAGCCATGACTACCTCCTCACCCCCAAACTTAGAAAACAAATTTTCCCAAATGAATGTCCTCCAGTCTCAGTGAAGTGGCATCTTCTAACAAAAATACTTCATCCCCAGACCTCCATCCAGCTCTGAAAAGCAGCTATGAAAAGCAGCAACTGATTTCATGTATTGTTGTCCAGCTGGATATATAGAGCAGGTTGATCTTGGCACATGATTTTTCCCCTTGGTAGGACACATGTTTCAGACAGGTAAGTGAACCCAGTCATCAGTCCATTCTCACTGACCCCTGCTTTGTTTTTTTAGTTATTTTAATCCTCTGCTTCAGTACAACAAAGGAAGAGAGTGGAAATTTTCCAGTACCCCAGTGTCTGGTCCTGAGCTTGAAGTCTTCACAGTGGCATGAAGATTGGAGGATGCTCTGCAGCTGAACAGAGATCTCTGCTCAAGCAAAGGTTGGTCCTTCATTAGATCAGCCCACGGGTGA
The DNA here is from genome assembly GCA_024865655.1 of Emberiza elegans. Taxonomy (NCBI): domain Eukaryota; kingdom Metazoa; phylum Chordata; class Aves; order Passeriformes; family Fringillidae; genus Emberiza; species Emberiza elegans. The sequence continues at coordinate 5,935,929 of JALJVW010000084.1, read as the reverse complement.
AATGAAAGTGTGGTGACATTAGTGAGCACCCTACTAGAAGCAAAGAAAACACTGCAGACCCACAGATGAGTCACAAAATCTGTCTGTTCCAGTGCTCTAATTACATTGCTCATCCAAGAAAAGCCTCTTTTGGAGCCATTAGGTCAGAATCTGTTCTCCCCTAGCTGTAAATCCCTCATAACTCAGTGAAGTCAATCGATTTGTATTGGTGTAAGCAAAATCAAGCACAGTGCACTTGCACAGCCTTTGATCTTTCTGTCTCTCTCTCTGAACACAAGCTCATAGAATGCCATTACAGAGACAAGAAACCCAGGCCCCTGGGTCTCGTGCATGCTGCAGGCACTCTGAGCAGTGAGACCAACATCAAGCACTGCAGGGAGGTGGAACAGAAGGCAGAGGAGGGACAAGAACCCTCTCTATCACCCTTCAGGTTGAAAGGCTGTGGGACCTCCCAGAGGGCCTACGGACACTTGTTAAAGGGCTGGAGCACATCACATTAAAAGAAAATAAATTATCTATCTATCTATCTATCTATCTATCTATCTATCTATCTATCTATCTATCTATCTATCTATCTATATCTATCTATCTATCTATCTATCTATCTATCTATCTATCTATCTATCTATCTATCTATCATCTATCTATCAGCTTTCAAGTAATATTATCTTTCTAGCTGAAAAGCAAACACAGGGAGGCAGAGCTCCTGTGGGTCTCCAGCACACCCAGCACAGCTTTGCTGACACACAGCACTAAAACTCCAGAAGACCAAAAAACCACCAAAACCAAACATTTCTCTTTCAGGAAATCATCTGAGTGGAGAATTCCAAGCAATGGTTCATTTTGTCCTAACAGCTGCTTCCAGCTTCTTCCTCTTCTTCAAAGTCTCTACCAATGTCCTGTGCAGGAAATCTTGCCAGCCCCTCCTTGCCAAAGAGCTCTGCACTGTGAATGGAAGCAAAAGTCACCATCCAAAAGACACAGGATGTTCCCTCAATATTCAGTGTATTAGACAGGCAACCAAAGAATGACACTGGGTCACAGGAGCATTTCCTCCTGTTAAATCTCACACAGCTTCTACTGAGATGTGCTCTTCTGGTTAGGAAGAGCATCAACCACCTGCTTAGTCTGCAGCCTCAACTCTTCCTGGATAAATAAGAGTACCAAGGGAACAGGAGAAGAGGGAATGCTCACAGCATCCAAGAGCAGCTTGGCTTGAAGGAATTCAATAGGGAAGCCCACAAGAACGGCTTGAATACTACTGATTGTTTGGAAGACATGAAGAGTAAAGGAAGGCCATGAGGCAAAGGCTGGAAAGCCTTAGGATATTTCTCTCTCTCGGATTCCCTCCAAGCAGAAGAGCAGCTAAGGAAGACAAAGCTTTTAAAATGTAAAAAGCTGAAAGGCTGTCCCCTCCTCTTGGACATCCTGAACCTAATATTAGTTCTCACAAAGTGATTTCCTTAAGCTAGTGGAGATGACTCAAAAAAAAAGGAGTTTTCAAGGAGTGTTTTCTATTAATATTGTAACACTAATTAATATGTATTGTTTTTGTATATATCTTTGACTCGGTGAATGCTCTTTTGTGGGGTTCAAGGGGAAAATGTCTTCTGTTATTTAACATAAATCTCTTCCAGGCCTTCTATCCCAGACCTTGTGTTCAATACACCATCTCCAAGTTCTGAAATTAGGTCCCCTGGGTTCTACATTTTCCACAGCACTGAAATGTGCACAGTATGATGTAGACAAAGACAGAGATATCTGTAATGGCTAATACGGAGCTGTATTGATTTTGGTGGTTATATGATGTTTGTTTACTTTTTTAAGCCCTGTTTGAGAACATTTTCTATTCCTTTCGGGCTACTGACATATTTTCCATTTGCTACAGGAGCTAATATCGATGCTACACCATGTCACTCTGGCACCTGGAAGGCTTTCAGAAGAGAGCACACAGATACAGAGGGCCACATCTAGCACAGGGATGGCTGCATCGGGCAGAGGGCAGCACAGTTGTGGTTTTGAGTGCAGGTGCACTCTGGCACCTTGAAGGCTGAAGAAGAGAGCACACAGACACAAAGGACAAGGTTGCACATAAGGTGGGCACCTCCACTGAGCTCCCCATGTCAGACCCCCAAAGTTTTTGAAGGAACCATCAGTGATGCCAGATTTGGTGTCACTGTCTCCACCTCTCCCAACCCATGCTAAACTCCAGTCCATTGCACCACTGCTCCCCATCCTTTCCTGAAACCACTGTGTTGGAGGGCTCTCACAGCTCGAGCTCAGATGAAATGAGGGTGGGTGAGAAAGAGGTGGCACTACACACAGAGCAGGGGTGACAGCTTCTGCCCTGACACACCCTTGCCATTATTGCTGTCACAGTCATGGCCACCAGCCAAACAGCAACAGCTGCCCCGACTCCAATTCCTGCTGCACTGGGACCAAAGGAGAACCAGCAGCCAAAACTGCTCCACCTCCATATCCTGAGTGCTGTCAGCTCTCTGCCAGGCCCTTGTGCCCAACACAGCCCCCAGACACCTGGAGGCCTGAGCCTTGTGACTGCACTCAGCTCCAGCCCTCCCAAATCCATGCCAAGTCCCTCATACACTATCCATGACTACCTCCTCACCCCCAAACTTAGAAAACAAATTTTCCCAAATGAATGTCCTCCAGTCTCAGTGAAGTGGCATCTTCTAACAAAAATACTTCATCCCCAGACCTCCATCCAGCTCTGAAAAGCAGCTATGAAAAGCAGCAACTGATTTCATGTATTGTTGTCCAGCTGGATATATAGAGCAGGTTGATCTTGGCACATGATTTTTCCCTAGTAGGACACATGTTTCAGACAGGTAAGTGAACCCAGTCATCAGTCCATTCTCACTGACCCCTGCTTTGTTTTTTAGTTATTTTAATCCTCTGCTTCCGTACAACAAAGGAAGAGAGTGGAAATTTTCCAGTACCCCAGTGTCTGGTCCTGAGCTTGAAGTCTTCACAGTGGCATGAAGATTGGAGGATGCTCTGCAGCTGAACAGAGATCTCTGCTCAAGCAAAGGTTGGTCCTTCATTAGATCAGCCCACGGGTGAAATGAAAGTGTGGTGACATTAGTGAGCACCCTACTAGAAGCAAAGAAAACACTGCAGACCCACAGATGAGTCACAAAATCTGTCTGTTCCAGTGCTCTAATTACATTGCTCATCCAAGAAAAGCCTCTTTTGGAGCCATTAGGTCAGAATCTGTTCTCCCTAGCTGTAAATCCCTCATAACTCAGTGAAGTCAATCGATTTGTATTGGTGTAAGCAAAATCAAGCACAGTGCACTTGCACAGCCTTTGATCTTTCTGTCTCTCTCTCTCTGAACACAAGCTCATAGAATGCCATTACAGAGACAAGAAACCCAGGCCCCTGGGTCTCGTGCATGCTGCAGGCACTCTGAGCAGTGAGACCAACATCAAGCACTGCAGGAGGTGGAACAGAAGGCAGAGGAGGGACAAGAACCTCTCTATCACCCTTCAGGTTGAAAGGCTGTGGGCCTCCCAGAGGGAACCCACGGACACTTGTTAAAGGGCTGGAGCACATCACATTAAAAAAAATAAATTATCTAATCTATCTATCTATTATCTATCTATCTATCTATCTATCTATCTATCTATATCTATCTATCTATCTATATCTATCTATCTATCTATCTATCTATCTATCTAATCTATCTATCTATCATCTATCTATCATCTTTCAAGCTGAAAAGCAAACACAGGGAGGCAGAGCTCCTGTGGGTCTCCAGCACACCCAGCACAGCTTTGCTGACACACAGCACTAAAACTCCAGAAGACCAAAAAAAACCAAAACCAAACATTTCTCTTCAGGAAATCATCTGAGTGGAGAATTCCAAGCAATGGTTCATTTTGTCCTAACAGCTGCTTCCAGCTTCTTCCCTTTTCTTCAAAGTCTCTACCAATGTCCTGTGCAGGAAATCTTGCCAGCCCCTCCTTGCCAAAGAGCTCTGCACTGTGAATGGAAGCAAAAGTCACCATCCAAAAGACACAGGATGTTCCCTCAATATTCAGTGTATTAGACAGGCAACCAAAGAATGACACTGGGTCACAGGGAGCATTTCTCCTGTTAATCTCCACACAGCTTCTACTGAGATGTGCTCTTCTGGTTAGAAGAGCATCAACCACCTGCTTAGTCTGCAGCCTCAACTCTTCCTGGATAAATAAGAGTACCAAGGGAACAGGAGAAGAGGGAATGCTCACAGCATCCAAGAGCAGCTTGGCTTGAAGGAATTCAATAGGAAGCCCACAAGAACTATTTTGAATACTACTGATTGTTTGGAAGACATGAAGAGTAAAGGAAGGCCATGAGGCAAAGGCTGGAAAGCCTTAGGATATTTCTCTCTCGGATTCCTCCAAGCAGAAGAGCAGCTAAGGAAGACAAAGCTTTTAAAATGTAAAAGCTGAAAGGCTGTCCCCTCCTCTTGGACATCCTGAACCTAATATTAGTTCTCACAAAGTGATTTCCTTAAGCTAGTGGAGATGACTCAAAAAAAAAGGAGTTTTCAAGGAGTGTTTTCTATTAATATTGTAACACTAATTAATATGTATTGTTTTTGTATATATCTTTGACTCGGTGAATGCTCTTTTGTGGGGTTCAAGGGGAAAATGTCTTCTGTTATTTAACATAAATCTCTTCCAGGCCTTCTATCCCAGACCTTGTGTTCAATACACCATCTCCAAGTTCTGAAATTAGGTCCCCTGGGTTCTACATTTTCCACAGCACTGAAATGTGCACAGTATGATGTAGACAAAGACAGAGATATCTGTAATGGCTAATACGGAGCTGTATTGATTTTGGTGGTTATATGATGTTTGTTTACTTTTTTAAGCCCTGTTTGAGAACATTTTCTATTCCTTTCGGGCTACTGACATATTTTCCATTTGCTACAGGAGCTAATATCGATGCTACACCATGTGTGTGTAAATTTGTTGGGTGAGTAGGAGGAGATGCTTCCTTCAAAATACAGGCTCTCCAGACCACATTCTGCACACATTTATCTTAGTTTAAAGTCAACAAATACACCAAAACAACCAAGTTTTTCAGGATTTACAGAGAAAAACTGATCAGAATCTGTTCCAGTCTGTCAGGATCCACCATTTTTGTCTGTTGGGAAAGCTGTGGGTGTTCTCTCCCACTCCCTGTTGTTGGAAGGGGGTGGGAACACAATACCACATGGGAATAAAAAAGCAGCTTTACGGTGAACTGATATATGAACAGGAATTAACAGGGTGGTGGGAAGGGGATGAATCAGCCAGTCCCAGGGAAGACAAAGAAATTTTTCAGACACTACCCTGATTCTCACCCACTCAGACACAGCATCTTTTCTTGGCCCCTGTGATACATCACTTCTTCCTCTCACAAAAGACTAGTATTGCAGGATCAAGAAAACCTGAAAATGGCCCTGCCAGGAGCAAATCAACTGATCCTACACCCAGCCAGTGGTGCACTGTCAGTCCATGAGTGCCAAGTTATCCCAAGGCATCCAGAGCTGCTTCTGTGTAAATGAAGTTCAGCCCAGTGCTGAAGTCTAGAAAATATGGAACCCAACAAACATTTGGGCATCTGCACTTCCAGAATTAGGGAAGCACTCATTCCAAGCTGTGGAAGATAGAAGAAATACATGGTCATATTCTCTCTGAGGTTATTTCAACAGCGGGTATCTACGTCACTCTTATGGTAAAAGACCCAGAGTTGAGGGCCATGGAAGGGGAAACAGATTTTGAAATGCAAAAATGGAGGCTGTACAAAGGCTCTGAGGGTTCTTCTGGGGGAAAAAAGTGTGTTTGGGCTTAAATCTGTGTGGTAAATTATCTGTTCTCCCCCTGGTGCAGGCAAGTAATTCCTCTCACTTTAATGGACAATTTTATGGCTGCTAATAACATTTGTAGCTTAGATAATGACAAGGATAATCAAATCTCATGCTTGAGGGCATAAACTGATTGCTGCGGGGGTTAGCAACAAAATCGCCATCGCCATATATTGCACAGGTGTATTATGGGATAGATCTCCTTCCTCCAAAGTAGAAAGGCATTGGTGTCTGCCAAGATAACAGATTGGATGATTGTCTGTGCTGTGGAAATTGCTGGTTTGTATGCATGGGATTTAGGGAAAGAGGAGGAACCTCTTTGTTTCAGCATTACAGAATATGCAACCCAAAATGTCAAGTGAGCAGGGGCTGCAAGATGAATATTGATGCCTGTCCTAGCAGAACAGCTCTCTTAGAGCCAAATTCAGCCTTGACCATCACAAAGTCCACTGTCAGACAGCAAACACTGCCGTACATTGAGCACAGCATTTAGAAACATCCACTGAGTGCATAAACCCAGAAGCTGAGGGTTGGTAAAAGCCCCAATAAAGCATTTGACCTGTTGCAGGATGCTCACATCCTCAGTCCATCACTTGGGGGTTACTCAGGTCAGCAGGGAGCTCCTGCAGTGCAGCTCTCAGCCACCCATTCCTAGGAACACATGGCTGGAGAGGCCTCCAAAGGTCACTGAGCCCTTTCAAAACTGAGGCAGGCTGAAGTATACCAAACCCGTGTGTTTTGGACAATTGTTTAACCACTTCAGACAAATATCCCACTACTGGCACTCTGGAGGTTCCTTACAGATCATGTTACAGATGCTGTCACAGCTGCTGATCAACCTACACCTGGGTATGTATGCAGAAAAAACTTATCAATGTCCTCTTTACAACAACCTTTCCCATGTTTGAAGCTGTTATTATTCCCTCCCTTCATGTATTTCATATAGGCTAAATAATCTCTGTACATTTCACACTGAATACAGGTTAACTTTTCTTTCAGCATTTTATTTTTTCTCATCCTTCCACAAAACACTGTGTGCCCAAAACTGCACTCAGTTACCACTTTATCAGCATGATCTTATAGTACTTGCATCTAGTCAGTTTATATCGTTTTTTCATATGTCTCTTTGATATTTTCTTCTTCAGTGTAATTCTGTGCACTTGACTTTATTGAATTTCATCATATTGATTCCAGACCATTTCTCCAATCTAACAAAATCGTTTTGTATTCTGCTCCTGCCCTGGCAGTGCTAGCCACCCCTCACAATTAATGTGTGTACTCTCTGTTCTACCAGAGAAGCCATTAATGGGAAACTTGAATAGTACCAGCCACAGGACACACCCCTGTAAGACTGCATGTGTTACGTCCATCCAACCTGACAGAAAAACAGTGATAAATATTTCTGCATTTTTAATCCTAGTGTGAAATTATCTGGTGGCAGATTCAGCAGATCTGTGGGCTTGTATTTTCTGCCCCATTTACACCTGCACAGTGTATGTGTTTCACACACGTCATAAGCCCAGTCACTGTCCAGCCTCTGGTCCACAATGTGTTTCCATCCAGATTTTACAGCCACCTTGCAGTTTAACCCAGTCTAGGATTTTCTACTGCAATTATGAGAACTCAATGCTGTTATCATGCCACATATATAATAAATTCCCTCTCCATCAGCTATCTGCTGGAATAAAAACAACCCAGAGAGGAGCAGGAGTTACTCAAGAAAAACTTGGGGTTGTTCCAGCTTGTCCCTTGTTATCCCCTAGGTACTTTCACGACGATTAACAGCTTGGTCAAATATCTTTCTGAAGATCAAATTTAGGTTGACTGAGCATTAACTGCCCGTGTTCTCTCCTGTCCCTTTTTTAAAGGTAGGCAGCATGTTTGTTTTTCCCTGCAACAGCCACTGGTAGGGCTGTTCAAACAGCAGCCATAAAAGGCTGGTGACACTGCTAACAACGAGCAGTTGCTGTTAGAGGAGAGGTTTGATTCTTATCCCGATATTCAGCTGGAGACAGAATGGTAGAATGCACTGATAGCCCCTCAGGGAAGCCCAAACCTTCAGAGAAAAAAAAAAAAAAAGGACAAGATAAACATACAGAGATCCCAAGCAAGATCCAAGGCAAACTTCAAACAGCCTGTGTGTGTAGGGAACCATTAAAAATACAGGACAAGGAGGCCAGTCCATACCTTGCCGCAAGGCAGGACAGAATGCATGGGTCATTCCTGACAGATGCTTGTCCATCCTGTTCTGCAAGACCTAGCAAAGAAGAGCCCAGGGCACCCCCCACCAACACATTTCTGTTTCACAAGTATCACTGCTAGAAAGGTCTTTTTTCTCTGTTGCCACTCTAACGCTTCCTCGCAGTTAACATTTCTCATTATTGACTGTGCCACACTCAAGGTCTTCAGGAACAGACCTGGAGTTTTGGTCAGATTTGAAATGCTCCACAGGCTGGATTCTTGTCAAAGAGGCCACAGAAATAGTTTTTAACTCCTCATCACCCAACCTGCAGTCAGGTTCCATCTAGTTATCCAGATCAGGATCACACATCCCCAAGAGCCAGCACCTTCCCCACGACAGCTATTGCTGGGCACTCAGAGCCAAGCTTGCATCCTGTGCCTCTTCAACACCACCAGCCTTCACTGTGTGCGATCCATCTGGGGAAAAGAAAAACCTCCTGAAACCTTTGAAAAGAAATCTATGTTATACCAAAATGCCAGCAGCATACCTACATCATAAAGATACTGATTTCAAACATCAGACAGCAACAGCAATGAAGCAAGTCTGAAACTTTATGAAAAATTGTCTCTGGTGCCAGTCCAGCAAGTCAAACCAGACCTGAATGCAACCCACACATAAACTATCAAAAGTACAGGAGTGGTACAAGGCCTTCTGAAAGAAGATATAAAAGGGGGTGGATATCTGGGGAGAAAAAAAAAATAAGCCATTCTGAATCATACCTAGTACTTTTCACTCATTAAAATAAACCTTTTGGATGTGCAGTATGTTCAGTAACTGACTTATAACACTGCTAATTTGCCTGTGTTAGCCCACATCTCTAGGTATCAGCTCATGCTCTTTCCCCTGACTGCCAGAGTGCACTCATTAAGGCAAACACATTGCTGCTGAAGTACTAATTGTTTTGAAAAGTGCCCTTTAAATAAGAGGCCTTTTACTACTAGGCAGGATGTGTTCTAAGAGCTTTAGCCTTTGCTGCCAAAAGACTGGTTGATCATTTTTTGTTTGTCAGAGAAAAATACCAGAAATGAATGAAAGAGCTGATAGGGCACCAGTACAGACTGAACACCTCCTTCCTCATCTTGGGATCTTCATTCCCATGTGGAACAGCAAAAGAAGGGAGAAACTCCAAAGGAGAGAGGTTGGGAAGATCATTGAACTGTCAATATATCAGTTGAAAGGTCAACTGAAGAGTTCAGGTCGATTCACTGGGATTTCCTGGTGCTTCCAGTGGCACAGATCCAGTGTTGCTGTTTTAATTATCAGTTGCCTGGAACCAGCCCAATGTCATTTCTAACACTTTTAAGTAATACTGAAAAAAAAAACCAAAAAAAACCAGGAAGGAAGGAAAAGAAAGAAGAAGAGAGACAACAGAGAAAAGGAGAGAAAAGGAGAGAAGAGAAGAGAAAGAAGAGAAGAGAAGAGAAGAGAAGAGAAGAGAAGAGAAGAGAAGAGAAGAGAAGAGAAGAGAAGAGAAGAGAAGAGAAGAGAAAAGAAGAGAAGAGAAGAGAAGAGAAGAGAAGAGAAGAGAAGAGAAGAGAAGAGAAGAGAAGAGAAGAGAAGAGAAGAGAAGAGAAGAGAAGAGAAGAGAAGAGAAGAGAAGAGAAGAGAAGAGAAGAGAAGAGAAGCCCACACAAACCAAAAACAAAGACATATTTAGTGTCCACAAGCAAACAGTAGATCAGGAATGTTTTTAGAGGACATGTCAAAGTGATGGTGGGTGGATAACTTTAAATGTTGGAAGAGACTTTCACTCCCCAGATGTTGGTCTCCAGACTACCACATGCCAAAAAACAGGGTTTTTTTCCTCTTTGGCAGTCTGGGGCAGTCCAGTCTTTTTGAAAGCTTAATACATGTGATGATCCTGAATAATGCTGAAAGAGCATCTTTCTACTGTTTCTAGTTCTCAGCAGAAAATACAATATGTTTTATTCTGTAAGGAACTCTTCTAAAATTCATGGTTTACTCTGGAAGCCCAAGAAGTCCCCAAAGGCCAGAAAAAAATGTGAGCAAGCATTGAGACTTCAAGTCACCTCTACAAGTATGAGATGTTTTTCTAATGCAAGATTGTAATGGAGAGTTCAATCATCTTTATTTCATGAACTGTTTTTAAATATTCTTGATGCAGTATCTTACATGACACAGCCTGCATGCAGAGTCTTATGGTCAGGGCTCCATGTCCTTCCTGGTGCTGGAATTCATTTTATTGCAGTACAGTATTTTATATGTATCCAGAGCAAAGTTAAATTAAGCACCAAACTGCAGGCTTTTCAGAAATTATTACTGCTGCAAACACTGTTTGCACTGAGTGAAGTCAGCCTTGTTTCACCATAACAGTTCAAACTACTAACAGCAACTGTTCATTAGTTCAAGTAATGGAGATATATCCCTTTGAAACAGGAATATTTGACACCTTTTCCTACTGTGTCTGGTCCTGAGAAGTTCCATGTGGGTGTGAAATGCAGCAGAGTGACAAATCAAAACTCCAGTGGCTTCAGTTTGTTACAACATTTAATTTCTGACACAGTTCCCATAGCCCGTGTTGGTTTAAGCATAGGAGGAGGACATCCTCTCCAGAGGATATCAAAAGAAAAGAGGGTGGAAGAAATAAAATATTTTATCTCCACCCAAAACATCCCTGTAATGAGTTAATGGTAACACACATCTGAAATTGCTGACATTGCCAACTGCCTTGGGAGTGGATCTCCTTATTTATATCTTCCCTTCAATATGTCAAGAATATCCCTAAATTGGGAGTCTGTGAGCATTTCCTTAGAGCTAATCTCCTGCACTGCACAATTAGAGAGCTGCAGCAGGTTTCATTCATCAATCTGTGCCCTCAAGCCCTCTGTGAAATTTTTCTGCCTGAGAAGGAAGGTCCTCTTCTCTGATGGGAAAGTAGGAGACAATCAGCTTCCCATCAGATGCATTTTAACCCCACTACTTTCCTGCTTTTCTCTGAAGCTCTTTTTTCCCTTCTGGTGCAGGGAATTGAAAGGACAAAGCAGGCTGCTCCCTCCTAATCATCCTAATAAGTAACAAAATCAGGAGCCCGTAATAGAGAGATTCCTTTCACTGGCATGCCCTAATCACCTCCATAATGAAAGCAGTTAAAGACAATATTGAACCCTTTAACCAGATGATAAACCTCTAACTAAGCCTCTTGTGGCAATTGGCCAGGTATTAATAAAAAAAAGTCCTTGAACTCCTTAAAAAGAAAAAAACTGCTAAGAAACTTCAGGGATTCTTCCCCTGAAACGGAAAAAATATAAGTGCCTGTTACATTTGAGAAAAAAAGAAAAGCATCTCAGTGGATCAGAAAGTGATAGATCAGAAGAAGTTTTTAACTGTCTGGGAGTCATGAAAGTAAGGAAAACACACAAACAGCAAGAAAAGGACCACACACCACCAAAACCAGAAATAGAATAAAAACATCAACATGCTTCCTCAAGATTTCTCTTTGCTCAGGTTTGAGGTATGCAGTAGGCATGTAAGTTCAGCCTTTCAGTTTCAGTTAAAAAGATACAAATCAGTATAAATGTCAAAGTCAACTCCATTATTAAAAATAAATAAATATTAAAAATACTTTTAAAGATATTTTCCATTAGTTGGTTTGCTATAGAATATAGCTCCTTGCATTGAAGAATTCTTATCAAATAATGGCCTGATCCAAAACAACTGTGACTCAAAATATTTTCTTTGTTACTTATAATAAGCCTTGGATGAGGCCTTTATTTCTGGGTTTGGGGTTTTTGGGTTGGTTTTTTTTTTTCATTTTTTTTGCCAAATATTCTTTTATAGAGGAGGTGTCCACAGACACTCTCACTTTAATCAAAGGAAATGCTCTAGCTACAACACCAGCAATATCAATTTTAGTTGTAGCTAATCCAGTGAGAGATACCTGGTGGGTATCAGTAGCATGGTATTCTACCTAAAATCAGCAGATTCCACAGACTATAATCCTGAGAAAATAACAAATTATAACTGATTCACATTGCAGCAATGTCCATGGATGAAATTTCTGAAGGAGTCCATGGCTTGATCCAAAACTATCCAAAAAGAGGAAAATAAACCTGCTACACACAGCAAACATCTGCTGCAGGTCCACAGTAACCTCTTAGCTCCACTTACAGGCACCAAGGACTCATTAGTTCTGCATCACCAGTAAGTGTCCTTGCTAGTTAGAGGGCAAGGGGATCTTTCATGTGGCCTCTAACTACATCCAGCCAAGGACCTTCAGTGAAATCCATAGCAATCCATAACCTGATAGCCTAAAGAGCCTTTGACACAGACATATAGTAATAACAGAGATAATTAGCCAGAACAGCACATGAACCTTCATGAAACAAAGCTCCAGGTTCTGCTATTACTGCATGTCAGAAGACCTAGGCTGCAGGAGTTTGCCAGTATCACCTTGAACTCCTTATGGATCTCTGGCTTTGGTTCATCTCCACTTTTCAATCTGGCTGTAAACTCACGCCATGTCATCCAAAAGAGAAAGAAGAGAGCAGTTTGGCAATTAGAAATAGCTCCCAACCTGAATCTTCAGAAAGTCATTTTCTCTTCTTGTTTCTAAACTGAGGATAATTTTTACACAGAAGTGTTGTGAAGATGAATCACCTAATGTCAGTACAGCATTCTGAATATAAAGTTCTGTGCAGCTCCAGCTCAAAGCCATGAGAAAGGATTTCAGCATTTATGGAGGAATATGCTCCAACACTGAAGGAACTGAGCACCTCAGCTCACATGGCATTCGAGGAAACACAACAGCATTCTCGGCTGTCCTTGGTGCCAGACCAGCAGCAGCTGTCCCAAAACTCATGGTGTCCAACAGGGAAGCTCTCCATTAATCAGTTTTCCTTTGGTCAAGCCTCATAGTTGTGAAGCTGTCCCAAGAAAAAGCAAAAGGTTTTTATTATTTTTATTTGAAGCAGGCATAAGCCCACTGCCAACAGCTAAATTTCTTTCCTTATTCTTAGTCAAAACCACCTTCTTTCACTCCCAGTTCTGCCCTGTGAACCTCTGCTTGCCATCCTTGTATGAGCAGGATCATCTTCTCCTTCAGCTAACTTCTTTCCCAAAACACTTACCAACACCTCTAGCTTCTAACCTTGACTGTGAGTAAACACAGATATTTCCATGCTGACACTTGTGAGGGTCCATAAATGGTTCTACTGGCTAGAAAAATAATCAATAAGCAAAGAACATAAAGTGGAGAATTTAGAATTTCAAATATCTTTGTGGTTTTTTTCTCAAGAAAAACAAGTTGACCCAAGAACTACTAGGTCTCAAGAAGTAGGGGAAAAAAAAGGAAGATTCCGAAAATCATAGAACATATGGCTGATAAAGACTTCAAGAGGTCAGCCAGTCCACTTTCCTTCCCAAAGGCAAAAGCAGCTGCAGCTTATTCATTCCTGGGAAATTTTTGTGTTATCTCTTTTTAAAGCAGCCTCCTTAGGCAGTCTCTACCTGCACACAACCATCCTGACGGCAAGGAAGAGTTTTCTTCATGGTTAATCTAAATCTCACTTGCTTCAGGTAAAAAAAGAAGTTATGAATAGTTAGGAGGAAGTGAAAGAGCACCAAATCCCAAAAAACTACAAGACACTAATTTCTCCAGTGTTGTTACATTAAGGAAATCTTCAGACACCTCCATCTAGCTCAGTGGCCAGAGGTTTCTCAATATTTCCCAAAAACTGTTTTCCAATTCTTACTATTATGTTTGCACTGCCAATAAGCCACACTGTGGGAAGTTGCAGCTCAACATCATTCTGAGCTGTAATTTTTACTTGTTTATCAGTGACTTCTAAAAAGCTTTTGCTAAAGTGCCTCCGGCAGGAATCTGAGGTATCATTGCAAAACCAGTTTTCAAGAACTCAAGAACTTTATCCACAAATGTGAAGAAAGTAGCCTCAAAATCTCCTTTGTTGGCAGAACACTAATCTTTTTTTTTTTTTTTAATTTTCATCAGACAAAGGCTATAGTGTGAAACAATCTTCCAGACTATTCTAGTTTTGCAGGGGAGAAAAATCCCACACACAGTCCATCTTCACAGGGCTCACTGTAGCAGACCTCCTTCTTGCTTTGGAGATACCACCAGCAGATATTCAGGTCCTCAACATCCAATATTCTCCACTAAAGCCTCAGATGGCATGAATGAAGAGATTTGTTACTTCAGTGCATCTACAAGCATTTGTCTCACCAGAAAATCTTGCTCTCTGCTTTCACCTGAATTTATTAATAATTGATTGGCTTAATCTACTCTGTGCTTGTTTGGTTTTTTAACAAGATATGACCTTCATGGTCCTGGCAAGTCATGAATGCCACAGTTAATAGACCAAAACATTTGTGTCTTTACTCTTAATCCCTTACATGTCTTGTTTTCTTCCTTTGTTTTTTTTTTTTTTTTTTTCTTTCCATTGCAGGTTGTCCATCTGCCACGATTCCCTACTCAAACCTTTTCAATGCACTGGCTCTAAATATTTCCATCCACCAAAACCAAGAGCAGACTCAAACCACTGGAGGTAAGTCTTAAAAGAGGAGCAACAGACAAAATAATTCACTTGCGAGAACACTTCAATCTTTTCCTCACCCAAATTAGAGACATCACTGCACCACTAAGTTGGTGCTTTTGCACCCATTTTATGGAAGGGTAAAACAGTGCAGAGAAAGAACACAGAGACTCAACCACTATCCCAAAATGGATGTAAGCATGTGTTTGCTTAGTTCATTAATGCAGGTTCAAACTCCCTGTCAGGACACCATCTGCCAGAAGTATGAAATGTCCTCATCTGGATGCAGACAGCTCCTGAGTGTTTGGCTACTCAGCAGCCAACCAGCTGTCAATAGGTGGATGTTCCATTCACCATTACAGGTATTGCACGACATTCTTTAAAAAAGTATTTTTTCTGAATAGTTCACTCACTGCTTATAGTAGGTTCAAAACTGAAAACAGAGGCTGAAAAGCCACAAAAAGAGACTCATAATTCACAGCACAGACTGCCTTTATTTTGCTCCCCTTAGAGTCATTTCTCAGGAAAAAATAAATGAATAAAAACTTTCAATCTGTTTGTTGTCTCAGTTCAATTTACGATGACACAAGCAGCTTTCGGTTCTTTACATTCTGCACAAGCTTTCAGAAATATTCAGTGTTTACTAGAGTTTTGTGGTGTTAAATCAAGTACAACTATCACCCTTTAAGGCCTAAATGATAGAGCGATATCCATACCAATAACACATTTTGACAGTGTTGACACCTGGTTACAGAAAAGCAGTCTAATGACCTATAGAAAAGGGCATTAAAACTTGCTCAAAATCCTAGAAATAGCCCTTTGTTTTTGTAAGGTGGTGTTTTTATTCATAGTATCAAGCCTCCTTTAGATGAACTCTGTGGCACATTCTACAGCGTATCTCATAAAAGACAAATAGCTGGGTGAAGAGCTTCATTAAACCACTCTTTTTCATCATTTTGACTCTGCAAGTGGAAATGGATAGGAATTCATACTAGCTCACTCTGAAACAGGAACAGTCCTGAAATGAATGCAGCACCTGGTGAGAGCCAAAAAAAGCTTATTAACTCTTTGTGATCTCCTAAAAACTTTCACGCAATTCAAACACAGCCAAAACTTTGTAGAAGCTGGGAGGAGAGGAAGGAGGGGGGAGAGGATTTTCTGCTAATTGATTTTAAGAGCAGACTTATAGAGTGTTGTAGCACCTGCTGTTGTCAACCTTTCCATTGTTGTGTTGGTTTAAAAGAAAAAGAATAAAAGGAAGGAAAGAAAGAACAAGAACATTGCACCTGAGGAATAGAGACACATGTTCTGCCCCAGGTTTAAAAAAAAACCCTATATTCATATACTTGATTAGGTTTCACTTTTTAATTTAATACTCAGCTTAACAAGTGAGCAGTAACCCCCAAGCATCCGCCAATAAAAGCCGAATACCATAGATTAGAGGAAATGAGAGACTTGACCAAACCTCAGTGCTTTGCCTCACACGGGAGATTTTCACGTTTTCACGGTCCCTTCCAAACAGGTCTTTAATGATGCAATTCCACGGGAAGCAACAAGCGGCAGAGCCTGCCCAGGCAGCGGAGTCCGGAGCTGCGGCGGCGGACGGGAGGCGAACGCGAGCACCGCAGCCCGAGGGCTCTGCTGGGGCTGTCCCTGTCCCGGTCCCTGTCCCGGTCCCTGTCCCGGTCCCTCTCCCTGTCCCTGTCCCTGTCCCTGTCCCTGTCCCTGTCCCTTCAGCACCGCAGCCCGAGGGCTCTGCCGGGGCTGTCCCTGTCCCTGTCCCTCTCCCTGTCCCTCCAGCACCACGGACCGGGGACACTGCCAGACAGCCGGAGCTGTCCCTTCAGCACCAGGGACTGGGGACACTGCCGGAGCTGTCCCTGTCCCTTCAGCACCGCAGCCCGAGGGTTCTGCCGGAGCTGTCCCTGTCCCTTCCCTTGCAGAACCATGGACAGGAGACACTGCCAGTACCATGGAGAGTGGACTTTACCAGAGCTGTCCCTCCAGTACCACGCACCGGGGACGCTGCCGGAGCTGTCCCTGTAGAACCAGGGACTGGGGACACTGCCGGAGCTGTCCCTGCAGAACCACAGCGTGGGGACACTGCCGGAGCTGTCCCTGTAGAACCAGGGACTGGGGACACTGCCGGAGCTGTCCCTTCCGCACCAGGGACTGGGGACACTGCCGGAGCTGTCCCTGTAGAACCAGGGACTGGGGACACTGCCGGAGCTGTCCCTGCAGAACCACAGCCTGGGGAACCATGTAGACCAGGGACTGGGGACACTGCCGGAGCTGTCCTGCAGAACCACAGCTCCTGGAGCTGTCCCTTTAGAACCAGGGACTGGGGACACTGCCGGAGCTGTCCCTTCCGCACCAGGGACTGGGGACACTGCCGGAGCTGTCCCTGTAGAACCAGGGACTGGGGACACTGGGGGGGCGGAACCACAGCCTGGGGACACTGCCGGAGCTGTCCCTGTAGAACCAGGGACTGGGGACACTGCCGGAGCTGTCCCTGCAGAACCACAGCCTGGGGACACTGCCGGAGCTGTCCCTGCAGAACCAGGGACTGGGGTCCTGTCCTGTAGAACCACAGCCTGGGGACACTGCCGGAGCTGTCCCTGCAGAACCAGGGACTGGGGACACTGCCGGAGCTGTCCCTTCAGCACCACGGAGTGAGGACATCGCCGGACTTAGACCTCGAGTGCCATGGACACTGCCGTGGGTGTCCTTTCAGCACCACAGACTGGGGACACTGCCAGAGCTGTCCCTTCAGCCCCATGTCTCAGGGGCAATGGGGCACCTGTTCCATGGTCTGGGGACACTGTTGGACCTGTCCCCTGGCACTGCAAGAGAAGCACCAGCCTCTTCCTGGCTACTGATGGGCCATGGCCAACCATGAACACCTTTGATTAAATTAAAGCCACAGTAGTTGAAATCAGCACAGTGAAGTAATCACTCCAGACATGTTGCTAGCATGGCAATATCACAGAGCACAATTAAGTTAGACATAAATTAGTCTGCAACCGTATGCATCTTGCTCGACTTCGTGGTCTGCCGATTCCTATCACTGCTTTGTCTGAAGGGACATTTTGTGGAGATAGAGGTACCCTTCCAGATTAGGCAAGGTCTTTGTTCATTCTCTTTTAAAGGTCAGCCTGCAATGATATTTAAGTCACAGTTTTGCTGGAGTATTTACTGAGTAAAGCAGGTTCACCAATGCACACCCCACTGTATGTGCTTATGGAAGTCTGTCCAGAAGGTTTTAGAGGGAAAAAGATGTATATGAGAGCATACACACAGATTTGAAAAGAAATAACCAGCACAAAATATTAATATGAACCTTTTGGGTCACTTTCCTGGACAAGAAACATAGATAACAACTCTTATTTTTCTAAGAACTTAAACAAAGTAGTTTTTTTTTTTTTCCCATCCGTGAGACAAATTAGTTTAAGATAAATAAGAAATTAAAGAAAAATCTTCCATGCATATTTTACAGACTAGCTGTAGATGAGATAACATCATGAAGCCACTTTAGTACTGAAGAGATGGTACAAAAAATAGAATTGCATTTGGCAAGATGCAGAGAGCAACTATTAATAAACTTTTGAAAGACGGATCAGAAATCCTCCCAGAGCACAGCTTCCCAAGCGAACAATTGTTACAGAATGTCTGTAACTTTCTGCACCATTCTTTATTATCAGTCTTCCTCCCAGTGGTTCCCTGTTGCTATACACATTTTTAAATTTAAACAATTCATACATCCCAAAGCACCCCTGCCTACAGAAATGCATTCTGAGGTACTCCAAGCTTCCTAAACAAATCTCAGCCCTCTGAAGGAGAAAATGCTACAACTTCCCATGCAGGTTGTGCTTGTTTATGGGTAAAATAGCATCAAAACAGCAAAGTACTGTACAAACAGCCCTTTCTACCTGTCACCAACAGAGCTTAAGAACACAGCAAGTATTGCAGGCAGCTCCTAGGCAGGAGTACAGGGCACCGTGAATACACAGGGGTGTGTGGAAGGCTTGTTGTAACACAGAGGAGCACGACAGAGCAGTATTCACTTAGCACACACAAGTGGCAAGAGACAGGCTGAGGAAGAGCCTCAGTGGTCAAAGGAGGAAGGAGAGTTCTGACATTGTAACCAACAGCGGGAAATACAAATCATCAGCCAAAGTTGCATTCTACTTTATGTTCTAGAACCTGATAATATATAGCTAATAACAGAAAGGTAGAGGAAATTAACCTTTAAGCATCTTATCATTGTAAGGGCGAACAGACTTTATACTGTCAGATGGTCTTTCAAAGGAAATTTTTTACTGCCCCAGGTAGAATATAGTCAAATACAAACACAAGCAGACACTTTTCAAAGTGCAGTGGACAACATGTTCTGCTGAAAACTCAGAATCTTCCAGTGGCAGTGTGAAAATTTCTTGTAACAGTCCCTACATGGCAAAAAGACCAAGTCCTTCTGTACTAATAAGAAAACTAATTTCGTGTCCTGTTGTGTCTAACGCACTATCAAACAGCTACTGAGTTAGAGGGGTCTCTTCAGACCTCCACAGATCTGGGAGAAAAACATTATCAACTGCCTTAGTAAACCCACCTTAAGGAACACAAAACCAGCACGAGTAAACCTGCTCATCCAGCCAAAGCCAGAGTTGTAGCACAGTTCTGTGTGCACTCCACAGCCTCTAGTCACCGTGGTATTTATTTTTATGGCAGAGAAGCAAACTTTGTGACAAATTCTCAGCTTTAGCTGCAGGAAGCAGGGAAGTACAAAATGACAGCCTGTGGCTGTGTCCACTGACTGCCCCTTGACTGTCCTGGGAAGCAGCACATCTGGGAGGCTGGGCAGCATGGATGTGACAGCGAGCATCATTTTGCCTGGCAGACTATGTGCCCACGAAGGGGAAATGCAGACTGTGACCTGTTGTCACATCAGATGCTCCAGTTGCAATAAAAACTCCAGGAACACATTGTCAGTGCCCAGGGTCTGAGCACAGCTGTGGGAAGCACCACCACTGCCCTTGCCAACTCCAAAACAAAGTTTGCAAAAGCAGGTCTATCCTTGCCTGCCTACATGAAGGGCTTTCCCAGCTGATCCAGTTCCCATGCCCTCATCATTTTCATTCTCCTCCAGCTGCTTTTTGCCCAGGTTTTCCCCATGTGTCTCAAGGTGGAAGAAGGAGTGTGACAACAGGGCCTTCCTCCTGAGGGGAACCCCAGGAGTCTCACTCTGCCTGTTCCCTCTTCCTCCCTCTTCCTCTCCATCCAAGCCGCAGCACCATGGCAGCCACCTGGCCAGTGCCAATGCTCCTAGCCAGACCAGCCCCACTCTTCTCCAGACACACAAGAGACAGAGGATCCATCTCCAGGAGAAGAGATGCGGGACACCCTCAAGTCCAACAAGTGCTTAAGAAGAGCATTAAATTACGTAACACGGGAGGGAAGCAAAAAGACTCATCCAGCACAGACACCCTTGCATGCCACAGCCTCCCTGCCCCTCTCCCTTTTTTTCCAGCCCGGGAAGTTTTTGCCCCAGCCCCGGCCTTGGCCCCACAAGGTCTCCCCGAGGGGAGTCACTCACCGATGGTCGTGATGACCGTGATGGCAAAGTAGAAGGAGCCGGCGAATTTCCACTGGACTCCGGCGCGGTGCGGCTCGGACTGCATGATCACCAACTCCAGCTGCCGGTAGTCCTCGCTGGTGATGTTGTACTTTCCTTTGAGCCGGATCTCCTCGGCTTTGAGTTTCTCCTCCTCCCGCATCTCGTTGTCGGACTCCAGGGCATCAAAGACGGCAGCCCCGACCAGCAGGTAGGTGAACGTGCAGATGATGAGGGACAGGGTCCGCACGTTCTGCCTCTTCATGGCCGCCAGCAAGGGGCGAGTGAGGGGACCATGTCCCCCCCTGGCCGCCCGGGGTTCCGACAGGCCGCAGCAGCCACAGCAGGGGAGCAGCTGCCGGGGGGACCGGCGGCGCCCGCCGCCGCTGCCGCCGCTCCGGGGCAGCTTG
Source organism: Emberiza elegans (assembly GCA_024865655.1). Lineage (NCBI taxonomy): Eukaryota > Metazoa > Chordata > Aves > Passeriformes > Fringillidae > Emberiza > Emberiza elegans. Next base: position 5,915,303 of record JALJVW010000084.1, on the reverse strand, counting down.
TGCTGCGGCGGCGGTCGCTCCCCGCCCGCCTGCTCGGGCTCCTGGGAAGAAGAGAGGCACAGGAGGCTGCTGGAGCGCCGGGACCAGGTGCCCTGAAGCCGGGAAACTCTGCGCAGGACCTGCCCAAACCAAGCCGTCCCAGTGCGCAGGGCCATCCAGGGCACCCCCCGCTCCTCCCCAGCACCGAGGCCAGGGGCAGGGGGTCCCCGCCGAGGGGCCGACGGCCCCGGCACGGAGTCCTGCGGCGGGCGGGTCCCCCCGCGAAGTTGGCGCGGCCGCGCGGGGAAGGGTCGCCCGCAGCCCGGGCGGGGCGCGGCGGGGAGGCGGAGGCCGCCGCCGTCCCAAGTTTCTTCAGGCGGAGCGGCGGGGCCGGGGGGAGCCGGGCGGCGGCAGCGCGCCCATCCGCGGAGGAGGAGCGGGGCGAGGGGAGGAGGGCTCCCGGGCTCCGGCCGTCGGGGACCCGACCCGCCCCGGCCCCGGCTGCCTGCGGGAGCGCCGGCCGGGAGGGTCGGGACGGGCTGGGCGCTCTACTCCTTCCGCCGCGGTGCGCGGAGGGCGGCGGGGAGCCGGGCAGCTGCTGCTGCCCTGCTGCTGCCTCTGCTGCTGCTGCTGCTGCTGCTGCAGGTGGCCGCGGCGTGGGCAGCGGAGCGGCGTCCGGCGCGGCGAGGGCGGCGGCGGCGGTGTCAGGCGGCGGGCGCGGGGCCGGGGCAGCATCCCGGGCGCGCCGGGCCGCGCCGCCGCTCGGGCGGGAGGCGGGGCGCCGGGCCGGCGGCGTGGCCCTGGCGGCGGGGAGCCGGCGCTCCGCGAGCGGGAGGAGCGGCGCGGAGCCGCCCCGGCCGGCGGGCGGGGAGGAGGCGGCGGCGGCGGCTCCGCGGACCGAGCACCTGCCCGGGGCAGCGGCGGGGCGGGACGGCGGCGGGCGCTGGCTCCGGCCGCGGGCTGCCGGGAGGAGCGGAGAATCGCCGGCGGCTTCCCCGGGGAGAGCGTGAGGGCAGCTCGGCCCCGGGCGGACACAAAGACGGAGGCGAGAAGAAAAATAAGACCAAAAAAAAAAAAAAAAAAAGGAATGAAAAAAGACAAAGAGGCAAAAAGGAGGGAAAAATGAAAGGGTACTTTCACGGCTGCTACCCCGGCGGTCGGTACCGGGGCTGCTTTATTTAGGATGATTTTAGAACAAAGCCGTTAAGAAAAAGAGCGACCGTCCTCCTCCTCCTTCTCCCGGGCTCTTGACATCATCTCGGAGAGAAGCGAGCCCGCGCCCCACAGCCATCGCCTGCGCGTGTGTGCGGGCGTGTGTGCGGGTGTGCGTGTGCGGGTGTGTGAGTGTGTGTGTGCGCCCGTGCCCGTGCCCGCTCCGGCGCGGGAGGCGGGATGCGGGAGGCGGGATGCGGAGCCCGCCCCGGCCCGCCGCGGGGAGCGCCTTAACCCCCTCGGCGCCGCCCCGGCAGGGAGCGGCCGCGGAGCTCCTCCGGCGCGGCTGCGGCTCCCGCCCCCCTTCCCCGGGCTCGGCCACGCCCCGGCCGCCGAGCGGGGCCGGGCGGCGGCGGGAGGGCTGCGCCGTCCCGGCAGGGACAGCCCGGAGCCGCTCCCAGCCTCGAGCCGAGCCGCGCGTAGCGGCCGGGACAGGTTTGTGCCACCTCCGCCGCCCGGGGGACAGCGGCTCCGCGGCCCCACGCACGGCTCTACCACACCGCCGCCTCTCCACAGACCGCCAGAACCGACACACACAGGCAGAGCCCTGCACACCCCGAGCTCCACACACCATCCCCTGCACACCCCGAGGCTCACACACCATCCCCTGCACACCCAGAGCTTCACACACCATCCCCTGCACACCCAGAGCTTCACACACCATCCCCTGCACACCCCTAGGCTCACACACCATCCCCTGCACACCCAGAGCTCCACACACCATCCCCTGCACTCCCCTAGGCTCACACACATCCCCTGCACACCCCGAGCTCCACACACCATCCCCTGCACACCCCGAGGCTCACACACCATCCCCTGCACACCCCGAGGCTCACACACCATCCCCTGCGCACCCCGAGCCTCACACACCATCCCCTGCACACCCGAGCCTCACACACCATTCCCTGCACACCCCGAGGCTCACACACCATCCCCTGCACACCCCGAGGCTCACACACCATCCCCTGCGCACCCCGAGGCTCACACACATCCCCTGCACACCCCGAGGCTCACACACCATCCCCTGCACACCCCGAGGCTCACACACCATCCCCTGCACACCCCGAGCCTCACACACCATCCCTTGCACTCCCCGCGATGCACGCCACCGAACACGCACACACACAGCCCTACACACCCTCAGTGTCACGCACCGTGGCCCCCATGCGCACACCTGCACAGCCCTACACACGCCCCAAGCATCACACCCCACAGTCACACACAGCACAGTCACTCACCACACCTGCATGTTGTGTGCTGATACTCCATGCACACAGAAACCCACCCATCACAGTTCCACTCAGGCACCCCACACACACACACTGACCTTGGCACACCACAGCCACACATACCACAGCCCCACACATCAAAATTCCCTCAGGTCCCCAGCCAAATGTGCCACAGCATCACACGCTCCAAAACCTGGCCACACCACTGCTCTCCGCACAGCAAAGCCCCTTCCCCAGCCTCAGCATGACCTCCAAAGCACAGGCAGGCATTCAGACCCATGTCACAGGGTGGAACTGGATGATGTTTAATGTTCTTTCCAACTGAAACCATTCTGTGATTCTGTACTTGCTACATACAACCTACATACACGCAGCAAAATGTTCCCAGTGGTTCAGAGGAGCCAGCCTGGCCCCACATGGTCCATCCCCAGCCCCATGGCTCCTGAGCCACCACCCTGTGGAGGTGGCAATCCCTCAGCTCCTCTAGCCACATGCTGCCTCTCATTCACCGTCAGGTGTTACCACAGGAGCCTGAGGCTGCTTTTTTGTACTCCCTGAGACAAGGCTGACCCTCCTGGTGTTGCCTTGCTCTTAATTGCAGGCATCCTCCTGCATTACAGCTGGGATTTTTTAGCCTTACCCAGTGAAGGCTGAGCTGGTCCTGATTTCTCCGAGCCTCAGGTTACATTCCCTTGGTTTAGGTCTTTCTCAAATCCTAGGACCACAGGGCTCATTACTGTAATTCTCCATCCATACAAGCATCTCTGTCTGTCTCACTCCTGGCCTAAAGCCTTTGGATACCCTTCCTGAGGCATGAAGGGGCAAAGGGAACCCAGTGCCTTGTAGGAGGATCAGATCAGAAGTCAATCTCCAAGACTGAAGCCCTCTGAAAGGCGCACCCCAAGCTGAGTGGATGAAGCTGGTCACAAGGCCCTTTGGGAAACTCATGGATGCAGGGAGGAGGAAGAATTCATTCCATCAATTCACCTGAGAGTTACCAGAATCGTTACAGCACGACATGGAGCAAGGTCTCACCTGCCAAAAGAAGTGTGTACAGATCAGCAACAAAAGGAAGGAGGGGAAAGGTGGAGAAAAGAGGAAATATCTGGTTTCGATCAACTCCTTAAATATAGAAGTCTGATTACCTTTGCCCGTTTCTGATTCCTCAAGGGAGAGCAGGAGAAGAGGAATCTGTAAATAGTTTGCAACACACAGAATCCTATAGCAAAGTTGCTGGGAAAGATCAATAGCATGATTCAAGGAGGGCTCCAAATTACATCTCAGGGGAGGGAGGTGCTGAACAGAATTGATAAATGAGTTGCAAATGCTGTGTGTGTTGTGTGTATCTAATTAACAGAGGGTGACTGGGATCAATAGCAAGGAAGGAGATGATCTAAAAATAGGACTCAGGCAGGGACTGCAACCTGCGGGCAACAGCTTGGATGGAAATGTCCCCTGGAGTAATTAACCTTTAGCTGAAAGTGATGGTTAACAGGAGGCCACAGTGGGGCCTGTGGGCAGCTGGGAGGGGATGAGGGCTCTGTGGGACTTGGGGCACAGAGCAGTGTGACATTGTGGGGGCACAGGCACGGCCACGAGCTCAGAGCCTTCCTTTGGTCAGGCAACAGTGACAAGATGTTGATTGGTGCGGTGCTTTCTGGAGAAATATCTGAATAATGACATTTTACTGGGGTTTTGGAACAGAAAATACATGCTGTTCTGTGTACTCACAAACATTTCAACATTGCTTAGAGAAAAGTAATAGTCATTTTTTTAAACATCTATTTACTTCAAGATAAGAATCTGCAGTTTTCTTCTTTTTTGCTGACCCTGTTACCAAGGGAGTACCCACCACTCTGAGGACCAGTCTTTGCTCAGCCAGACTCAACAGCATATACACATTTGAGCCACAGAGAAAATAACTTGCAAAGGGGAGTGTCCTTCATTCCTTCCGTGTACAACAGAGCTGTCAGGCAAACTCCAGGGTGGAAGGATTGGTGTTGGGCAGGATGGTCTGTGGCTCAGCTTACAGGCTCTGCTGAAGTGGCAGGCTTCAGCCAAGTGAGAGGCAGGGACACACCCAGGAACAGAAAGTTCATTTGCAGTCTGAGTGCAGGATTTGGACCTCAGGTGTACTGCATGAGCGAAAGAAAAGGAAACTGTAAAGAAGAATCTAGAAAGTATCTCTGGCACGAAAAAATTTGGAGGGGTAGGTGGTGAGTGAAGAGCTTTTCTTTAATATAGACAGAAGTGACTAAAAATTCCTGGACAATAGTTTCCTCCATGAGATTAAAAAAAAAAAAAAAAAAAAAAAATAAAAAAATAAATAAATAAAGTCTTTTATTCTGCTGTAGATGGAGCTACCAAAGGAGCAAACTATGTTTAGTCACCAAAAGGAAAGTTAACTCAAAGGGACGACATATAACTTATCTCCTCTTGGGTTTAGTCTAGTTTGTGGGAGAGAACACAGGCTGGAAGACAGCTCTGAGATGTGCAGTGGGTGCCCTGGCTGCTGACAGCTCTGCTAACCCAAAGTTGCACCTACTGTCTCCACAAAAAGCCAAGTGGAATTTTAAATTTCCCACATTTAGGTAGGAGGATATGGGTTCTGCTGTGTCACAGCAGCTCTCCTGTTTTACCTTGAGTTCAGTCTGCAACAAAGGCAGGAGCCAGCCTCAAGGCACTTGAGTTGGGAGCTGTTCTCTGTCCATCCTTTGGACCTGACAGAGGTTCTCCTTGAGAGAAATCTGATTTCTCTCTCTGTCCAAGAACGGGATGAGAGCTGCCAATCCATGAGCCATCTTCCAGATCAATCACAGGAGTCACAACAAACCAGAAGTCCCCAAAACAAGAAAAATAACTTAAAAATATGATCAGTACTAGAAAGAAGACCTAACCTGGTTTTTTTTTCGACACAGGTTATTAAGAAACCATTTTCTTTCTCTGAAAATGGTGGCATGAAGATGACCAGAACAGCAGTTCTGATTCAGGCCAAGGTTCATTGAGCCCAGAAGCTGCTCATCCACAGAGGCTGTACAGGCACAAGGGAGAATGCCAATGGAACAAGTATGTGCAGTTCTTTTTCATCTCCTTAAATACTCTCCCAACCTCAGACTACCTTAAATCAGGGGATTTTCTGAGTTTTCATTTAGTTGTTCTATCCAGTGACTCATGACAGATCTTTCTCCCAAGCACTTGTCCTCCTCTTCCTGAACCTGTCTGAAACTTTTTGCCTCCTCAGCCAAAATTCAAGCTGAGGGCAGGTTGGATGGAGCTCTGAGCAGCCTGGTCTTAGTGAAGATGTCCTTGCCCATGTCAAGAGAGTTGGAATGAAATGATCTTCAAGGTTGCCTTCCAACCCAAACCATTCTATGATTCCATGAAAAATTCTCATCCTTCCTGAAGATCCAACGATGAATGGATCAATGGATCTGTTATTCAGAGCAGGAAAAGTGCTCCCTTTTATCTGTTTTGTCCAAACTTCCTTCAGTGGTGCCCAGGCCCTGGGCTGGAACAGAGATCACACTGCAATTTCTCCATGCCATCAGGGCTTGGTAAAGATTTTGAAGTTCAAGTTTGCCCTATTTTTCGCCACTCTTCCCAGTGCAGGGCCATAAAATGACATCTCCATGTGGCTCTCCCATCTCTGCTGTGGGAGGGTCCATGTATACAGGTGAGCAAAGCAGAGGTGTAGCCCTGGCTCACTTTGCCCTATAAAATGTCTCTGGCCCTTTGGGGGATTTCTTTGAATTGCTACTGTAAAAGAGTCGCTGTGTTGAATTTTGCTGTGGATGTTCTTTAAAGTGGCAATTCACAGAAGGTGGTGACACACATGGAGTAGTTGTTGCCGTGCTGTTCACATGAGAGGAGGGCTGCAAATCTGTAACAATTCCAAGACCTAATGAGACTGGCCATATATAAGAAAGACACTGCAATTTCGGTCATTAAGAATCACCAGAGGTCCCCCATAAAAATTCTTCCCTGCAATCTGCAAAATTCATTCATTAAATGATCTGGCCATGAATGAAGTCTGTCCTTTACAATGCAGCTGCAGCAGTGAAGTGAACATTGCAATTTTAAGAACTGGGAAGTGACTCAGTTAAAAATGCAGTACCTGACTCAAAGCCTGCCACAGCCATATCTACCAGTTCTGGTGGCCTTTGGATCAGGCTGTTATCAGGAACACAAAGACTATGATGACAAGTATTAGTGACTGGATTGTAAGGAGTCAGAACTCCCTTTAGTCTCACAGGCTCTCTTTGTGTCCTTTGCTTCCGCCAGCTGTGTGCATTTGCTCAGTCACTGAAGTGTTTGTGGACCATGGACTCAGTCAGCTGAGTGCAAGAGGAAGCTGAGCTGGGGTTACTGGGTGAGTGCACCTGTGTCCTTAGAGCAGTAGCTCTGGAAAATGATGGAGGAGGGAACCTTCCCTGTGCAGCTCTCATTTTACTCTTTGTACCTTCCTCCCATTGATGTTCAAAGGAGTGCAACCTCTGTGGGATACACTCGGGCAGGGCTCACATGATTCAGCAGCCTTCCTTTCACCAGGCAGTGTTTGTGAGAGGCAGGTGGAGCAGGGGACTGGTGCTTTAATTCTTGCCTCCATCCCCCCTGTGCCTGCAACATGACAGTCCTCTTGAAAGTAATCAGCAGTGACAGAAAACATGCACCAAGAGTCTCATTGACTTAGGGAGAGGGTGCTTGTGTGAAGCAACTTCACACGTGGGAGAAAAAAAAAAGGAACAGAATCAGACCTACGCTTCGTATTTTTCCCACACTCGTTTCTTTTCACAGGGAATTCGCTAATATTAAATCCACCTAGGTGGCAGGAATGTGAGCATCTGGTCCAACCTAAATAGTCTCTTCTGTTCTATTTTTATCCTGGTGTATCATTTTTATTCTGCAGTGCCTGTGCGTGGCAGAAAGGGTGAGTTCACTTCTCGGTGTACAAGCCAAAGGTCTCTTCCAGAACTGCTGTGAGGGATTTGGAAGATATTTCACTCCAGCACAGAATTTATATATAGGCACAAAGCTTTCATTAAACATGAGCAGCCACGGGGACGGCATCAGTCACTGACAGTAATGTATGCACGTCTTGTAGGCACACTATAGAGGAGTGAGCTGCTTGGAGGAATTAATGCAGCAAAGGTGTTGGATATGGATGCATTTCTTACTGAATCGACTCCATCTAAGTTTCCTGAGCCACTTTCACTTCCAGGTCTATTTGTAGCTTACCAAATGCTCACAGTGTGACTGTCACTTTTGCATTTACTGCAGCTGATGCCTCCATGTGATATTTGATGCATATTTTAACTGAATAATTCCCATTCCAAACCTGCCCCTGATGAAGAATAAATCTTTGAGGAAAACCCTGGCAAGGTAAAACAGAAGAGCCCTGAACAGGTACAGCCCTCACCACTGTCACCAGAGGTAACTGAGCTGCAAAGATGCAGAGCTCTGGGAGAGACATCTTCCTGCAGCAATGGGTACTGTATTTTGGTGCAACAATTTCTGAATGAAGTGGTGGAAAATGTGCATTTCATTAAAATCACCACTGAAGAAGGAAAGCAGTTGCCGAGGGGGCTTGCTAGCTAGTGCAATAAGCTGCAACTGTTATTAATGGAATGCCACAGCAAAGGCAAAATAGGAGCCGTCATGTATATTTACTGTGGAATTGTGCTTTTCTGTCCAGAAAAAAAATTTGCTTAGAATATTTAGAATAATGCTGAATGAAATGTGAATGAAATTTTCTGGTTTATCTTGCTTCTTTATTTTAATTGCTTGAGCAGCAGGATCCAGCTTTTATCCCCCTGGAATAAATGGTTAATGTATACTCATCCTTTTTATTTGGAAAAGATTGACTGGGGTCTTCCACACATCCTTCTATTTTTTTTTTCCTATTTGAGGACACATGAATACACTCACCCTCCAATTACCTCCATAATTTTCACAGTGCATTTTTTTTTAACATATTTTTTCTGGCCTCTACTCCCATTGTTTATGACCTGACTGCCCCCCAGTAATGGAAACACTCTGGGAGGAATGGGGTGCTCAGCTGCAACCTTAGCCCAGACCTGACAAACTTCAATGGCACCTGGTGGGGTGTCCCCACTGCCTCCACTTGCAGCTCTTGCCAAGATGCCTCACTGGTCCATGGCCTAAATATTCCAACATAGTCCCTGAATATTCCAGTTGTGGATGCTGCTTTGAACTCTACCTTCAGGCCAACCAAGCCAATCTGTTGAGGAGCAAGTGGAAGAAAAGCTTCTCCCCTCATCTCCACAGACATGCTGGAAGTGCCAGCTTTATCTCTAGAAATTCAGACAGTGGTTGGACTGACTTGCAATTAAAAAGCTGGTGCTGAACATTGTTATAACTGTATCTGACTGTGTTGAAATTGAAGCAAGACCATAGCAGCAGCTTAAACCTCAGCTAATTCGATTACATTTAGCTGTGCCAGGGTCTCTTACGGGTATTTTCCAAAATAAATTCCAACCTGTATATACACAAAAAGCTAAACTGTTTCTTTGAAAGGAAGATTATAGTGTTACTGGTAGAGATCAGGCAGGATATTTACTGCAGTGAAAACCTTTCCTGAGAAACTCAGAGTCAGGGCAGAGGCAGTACCAGCTCCTGGAGACAATTTCCCACCACCTCATATTATCACTTAGTTTGAAACTGGAGGAGGGAAAGAAAGTGAACCTTTAATAACTGCCCAGATCTAAAACCAATTTCAGTGCTCAAGACAGCTTGTAAACACACAATATGCTTTAAAAAGGATTGATGCTGAGCAAAGTGAGGTGCACATTTTCCTGCTGTTGAAGTCAAACAAAGCTCTTAAACAGCTTCCATTTTTGAGGGTGTGTAAATGGCATTATTAAAAGCCTTCCTCTGTCTGAAGATGAGAGATTTGCTTCTTAGCTCTCTTACACACATTTAAATCAGGAATAACCCACTGAGAATTGACCTGGTATACATTTGTTATGAGAAAAGAATAGAAAAAAGAAGTCTTGTATAAAAAAACTCTAACAAGGATATAAATTATGATGATTTACACTTTTGGGCCAGGAGTTGAGATTCCTTTTAAAACCACAATTGATTGATGAAGCCTCACAACATGCTTGTGCTTCAGTAAGTACTGCACTCAGTTTGCAGATGGTTGCTCTGAAGCACAGCATTGTTATATGGTTACAAGCCCAACAAATGAATTAGTGGCAGAGCATGAACCAAATGCAGATCGCTATATCCTGATTATTACAGAGCAGTGCTTTGGGACAGCATTTCTTCCTTGTGGCCGCTCACAACACAGCAAGAATTTCTGTGGTTTTGTGTCTCTTGGCTACAAAAGTTGACAACTTAGCATGGTACTGCTGTCTTTATAACTTCATGGTGTCACATCTCATCATCCTGAGACTCTTGGTTTTTCTTGACAATCCACAATACCCCCAGGGGCCAGTACTGGGCCTGGTATTTTTAAACTTAGATCTAAAATACTTGGATGAGGGGCAGATGCCTCCTCAGCAGGTTTGCTGATGGCACAAAGCTGGGAGCAGTGGCCCATACCCCAGAGAGCTGTGCAGCCATGCAGAAGGACCTCATTAGGTGGGAGAGATGGGCAGGGAAGAGCTGTCTGGAATCCAACAGAGGTAAATGGATCCTGCACCAGGGAAGGAATAATCAGGCACCAGCACAGGCTGAGAGCTGATCTGAAGGAAAGCCACTCTGCAGAGAAGGACCTGGGGGTCCTGGTGGACAACAGGCTGTCCCTGAGCCAGCAGAGCCCTTTGGCCAAGAAGGCCCAGGGGATCCTGGGGTGCATTGGGAAGAGCCGATCAAGGGAGGTGATCCTGTCCCTCTACTCAGCCCCAGTGAGGCACATTCAGAGTGCTCTGTCCAGTTCTGGGCTCTTCAGGACAAGAGAGACTTGGAGCTCCTGGATCTGGGCCACTGGAGGACAACAAAATATGATTAAAGGACTGAAGCATTTCTCTTACAAGGAAAGGTGGAGGGAACCAGGGCTGTTCAGCCTCGAGAAGATACAGCTGAGAGGGACCTCATCCCTGTCTGTCAGTGTCTGCAGGGAGAGCTCAGAGCAGGGCCCAGGCTCTGCTTGGTGTGCCCAGCAATGGGACAAGAGGAACAGGCAGGAACTGATCCCAGGAAGTTCCACCTGGACATGGGGAATAATTTCTTCCCTGTGCAGTGACCAAGCACTGAACAGATTGTCCAGAGAGGGTGTGGAATCTCCCTCAGTGGGTATTCCAGACCTCTCTGGACACAATCCTGGGCCTGTGCTCTGGGATGGCCTTGCTGTAGCAGGGAGGTTGGACCAGATGAGCCACTGTGGTCCCTTCCAGCCTGACCCATTCTGTAATTCTGTGATGATTCTGTGATTCTGTGATTCTGTGATTCTGTGAAATGCATCTAAGTCACTGAAGTAGAAGTTTAAAAACTGTGCTTGCTAGAAGGTTTAGAGATGCCCAACTGCCAACCAGGCTCTGTAAGTCCATCTTGAAGGACCAGTCAAGAAAAGGGATGGCTGCCACTGGTGGCTCACACTATGGATGTGCAAGACATAAAAGATCAGTGGTAAGGGCAGAATGCACAAAGAGGGTGAAAAGAATGACAGCAAAGGTCATCATGCAGGGAATCTAACCTAGATGGGGAAAAAGCTGACTGGAATGAAGATGTAGGAGACTGAGGAAGGAAGTGAACAGAGAAATTGGATGCTGAGGGTGTGGGGCTAGGAGGGAGATGGTACAATCAGTCATTTGACAGTGGGCAGAAAAAAATTGTGGTCAGAACTCAGAAAATGTTTATCAATGTCCACTTCAGCTGTGTTTGCAGCTTTTCCAGCTGTCTGGAGACTCTGGATGAATCCTTTTGGCATTTTTTCTTGAAGGCAACAAAGTAGAGGAGGGAACAGATAGCACCCGCATTTTATTTTCCTCAGGGGGACGGGCAGTCTGTCATGCAATGTTCCAAACCCAGGGGATTTTTGGGAAAGGCACATTATGTCCAGTGAAGTTATCACTGGCCTGATACTGGCATAATAAAGTGGACTCTCAGACCTGAACTCTGTGCCTTGAAGATTCCTGAGCACATCTCTTGCTAAGGCTTTTTTCTTACATGGACATCACACTGCAGAGGCTTTTGCCTGTGCTTGCATGTCAAGAGAAGATATGTGAGAAGAAAAAAAAGAGCCAGATCTCCACCTGCTCTTCAGTTTTCTGTTCCCAATGTGCCTTAGTGCAGCTGAAGAACCCTTGTGTGTTCCAGTATCTGAGGGACATTAAAGCTAAAACACCTCCCAGCCATTCTCCTGAAAAGACAGTTTAGGAGGGAAACTTGCTGTTTAAACAGACATTCCCTGAGATTAATTTTATGTCTGGAGTGGATTAATTTCTCTACTCCTAAACTATAGTGGAAAGGCATCTTTGCAAGTGTCTGCAGACTCCTGCCTGCAAAGCAGAGCTTTGCATAAGCTTAGTGGCTTTTCCCCACCATCAAAGCAAGCTGTGTGACTGCAGCACGAGGTTTCTGCTGGACAGCCACCCTGCTTTCAGGACTTGGTGCCAGCTGAGCTGGACAGTGGCTGCTCACACCTCCTCACACCCCGGGGCAATGCTGCTTGGCCAGTGAAAGTTTGTGGTTCGTGGTGGCCAAGCAGCGTGAATGGTGCTGGCCCTGGGTCTCCAGTGTGTGCTCAGGGCACTGCTGGGCTCTTCCTCGCTGAACCTGCTCTAAAGCCACATTAAATAACCCACCAGAGTGGCAGGTCAAAAGTTTATGAGACAATGGCAAATGATATTTCTGGCCTGCCGAGCCATGAAAAGGAGATGGGGAAGGAGGGGCTTGGGACTTTTGGTTTTCTCTGAAGATCATGCCTTGGCAAGATTAAATAATTTCTAGCAGATTGAAAAGACCCATTGGGCAGATTGGAAAGTCTTGCAAAGGGCTTTTTTGAGCAGACTGAAAAGGCAGAAATCTGAGCTCTGAATATGAAGCTGCTTGATAGCTTCATAAGACCACTTACTATCAATCTCATCCTCTTAGCACAGCAGAGGATGAGACAGCAGGGCACATGATTGAATGTTTTTCATATATTGTGAAATAAACTGCACTCCACTTCCCACTGCAGCAAGTGTCAGGTGTGCAAGATAAAACTGGGGCTGAGGTACGCTCCAGACCGTGGCACATCCTGCATTTCAAACACACACAGCACCATCCCTCCACAGGCTACACGAGACTGAATTCATCACACTTTCCAGCACACTGCTAAGTAAAACAGAAGACTGATACACTACTAATAGTTAAGGCTTCTTATAGCAGCCTCATCTGTTATCACATCCTCCGCCATCGTTCAGCTTCTCCTCCCACCTCGCAGTTACTCTGGCCCTCGTACTCTGTTTATCTTGCTCTTCCTCTCCTGACTCCATGCCTCTTCCCAAGCTTCTCACTTCCCTGGATGCAGTTTGCCTGCTGACCCCTGATGCCACCAGCTCACACAGATCCTCAGGGAAAATCATTTCTGTCATGACACAGGACAACAGTTTGGGGTGACCTTTGTGGGGTGCCAGCAGAGGTTTGTGTTCCTGGCTCTGCAGCATGGGACAGCCCTGCACTCCTCTGGGCTACAGCTTCTTCATTTATGGGAAGAAGAACCTTATTTAGGGCTTGATTCTCTGTGTGTTTTGAAGTCTGGAAAATCAAAGCCAGAGTTTGGTGGAAATGTCTGGTTTCACTGGCAGTTTGCATGAGCAGAGGCTGAGAATGAACGAAAAGACATTTAGGATTTAGCCCAAAGCATCTATTATGAATATGTCATTAAATCCATCCTAGCACAACTTCTGCAGTTAAGGAATAGAGTGGAGCTCCAGGCCTGACCTGAAGCTGAATCTAGGGGATCTGAGGAGAGAGGGAGAATTTAATTCTATGTAAGATCACTATTAACTGACACACTGTCATGATGCTTTAGAGAAGAGAAAGGGGATGATTACAGAGGGAGAGCAGGAGCCACAAAATAGCACTTTTATTTTTCAAAACCTTCACATAGCTTGGCAGAACAAATGACAACAGAAGTTAAAACAGCACTTTTCAATTTTCCATTCTTTATTTCCACATGATTCTTCTGTGGAACTGCAATTAGGATATTTATTTCCCTGTCTTGTGCTTTTTCAACACAGAATGTCAATTGGTTCAGTAACAGATAGAAAAGCATGGCTCTTATCTCCCTATAAATATAAGAGTGCATTTCTGCAGGACTAAATCCAGGTATTCGTGATGCTCATAGTCACCATTACCCTATTACCCAATTGCCTTGCATTAATGGATTTCTCCTTGCATCACTTGACTGAGGAAAAATTCAGTGCTGAATTACTACCCTCATCTTCCAGACAGGAAACTGCATCTTGAGAAATTACAGCATTGCCCACAGGAAACCTGTGCAGGTCAGAAACCTCAGCCAAAAGCAATGCAGACACAAAGGCCAAATCTGCTCCCCCATGTACATGTCCAGCACTTATGGGAACCAGATTTCCTTGAGACTGTTCCCCAGTCAGGCCCACAAAAACAAGATTTCAAACAACCATATGATAAACTCCAAGCCAAACCAAAATCTTCAGCTGACAGAAAATGGAGAAAATGCAGCGTCAAAGCTGCCAAAAGTGTCATTTACACCTGCTGGGAATTTGACCCAATCCATTCACTGCATCCAGTTATGCACAAAATAAACCACTGGAATTGTCAGATTTTATATACCTTTAATGGAAGGTCAAAGCAGTCCTCTAGAATGTGAGATCTTGGGGAATTCCTCTCTGCTGGATTGGGAAGAACAAAAATTCTTCATGTGAGGCAAGCATTCTCTCTTTGCAATACTGCTAATAAATTTATTAGAAACAGGGAATTTCTTTTGTAAGGAAACATGTTCTCATGAGAAATTTCTGATGAAGAAACTTTCCTCTGGCTCTGAATTCCCATCAGATACCATTCAGGATCTCCTGGTGAGGGTGCTGATTAACAGCAATTAACAGCATGGGTCTTTCCCAAACCATGTTAGGTCTGTCTAGGGAATGGCAGCACCAGGCTTCAGCTTTTGGGTAAAGATGTTGACACAGCTCTCTGCAGTCAATTTACTTGTTGATAAAGACAAAAAATGGTTGAAAAGAAAAAAACAATTGGAAAACCTGGCTCTATCATAAGGTTTGTAAAACAGAAGCTCATCCACTTTCAAACATAGCCAGGCTTCTCACAGCCCCATGTCCATCCAAGCTCCAAATGAGCCCCAACCTGGGAGTGACTGAAACCCCTGCCAAGTCTGGGCACCAACATTTTGGCTTTCAGTGAGACCAGTGTTAAAATTTCTATGCCACAAGTTCACTAAGGGAATTTAGATGATTCATGTGAAGTCCACACACCTCATAAAGGGCTAGAGCAGACAAAAAATTCAGCCTGTGGAGGAAGAGGTACTTTGGTGCCACAATGGTTTGCAATTGCAGTGCTTTGGTAATTCTGCCCTGCTTGTGGTATTGAAGGGATTGTGTAATCCCATTTTCCTTTCTCTCTTAGAAACCTGTTCTCTGCTAACATTGTTGTAAGCCTGTTGTAGCTGTTAGCCTGTCACAGTGAAAGTATGGCTTTATTTATTTAAACAAACCAACAAACAAAAAGACAGTCTGTGTGTCTGCTTCTCTTCCTGTAGGAATTTGATCAAATTTAGCTTTACAAATGCCGAAATAATTCCATTCAGAAGAGAATCCAGAGATATTGTTGTCTGTATGATATCCAATGCATTGTTTCAGAACTGCAGGAAACAGAGGCTCCATTTTTCAGCACCAAGGTTCTTCCTGACTAAAAAAACACATGGAACCTTTTCACTAAACTCATGTTCTCCCAGCCTGAAGGTTTTCCCAGCCCTCTCTAGCTCCAGGTCATGTCCTTCTAGTGTCTTGTCAGCTTTCAGATTGTCTCACCTTTTCATTCCTATTTTCCTTTGCATTTGCTCATTATCTCTCCCTTCATTCTCAGCAATCTAGTCCTTAGTTAAAGTAAATGTCAACTTTTCTCTCTACTGGCATGGAATGATATTTTAACATTTATGCTCTTGCTTTGCCTCAACTCATAATTAAAATGATCAAATTAGTTATTTCATTAAAGTCAATGGCCAGACTGCTAACAGAGCCCCTCTTTTAGTATAATTTAACATCAGCATACAGTGCAATGAAGGTGCCTAGCACTTAACATATGCCAGCTGGAATAGTTACCAGCTAGCTCTGAACCTAACTGAAATAATTTGTCACTTCTGAGCCAGCAAAGAATGCTTTAAACTGGTTGCTGCAGTTTAGTATCTGGGGCCAAGTGTTCCAGTGCCTCCATTCAACAACACCACACATTAATTTGTCTTAGCTCCTGTTCCAGATGCCTGAATTCATCACAACAACTGATATGAGCCAAGATTGCTTTAACCCACCTTCCTGCCCTCCTGGTCCACGTGGTGGCCCTTTGTCTGCTCACAGTGTTGGTTAAAGAAGATTCAAGGCCAATAATGGAGATCCCAATGTCCATGAAGGGCCAGCGCCCAGCCCTGCTCTGCCTGTGGCCTCCTTTTCCCTGTGAGAGAGACCCATCACACACCCCTAATGCATGATCTGGAGAGAGAAGTTCATTTAAAATCACTTATTGACTCAGTGCCTTGGAGACATCCACCAGGGTTACAGAAAGATGCTAAAACAGCTGTACTCTAATGAGAATGGGTCTGATTAGTGACACGCATGTGCCAAAAATTTCCTTGAAGGGCTAGATTAGCGCACACAGGAGAATAAGGGCTTTGGTATTTAACAGGGTTTTTTAATCTTTGCCTATGAAGAAATGAATCATTTGATACTTGTTTTTTCAGAAATTAACAGCTCAGTACTGATAGCAATAACTGAACTGAGTGTGCTTTCTGAGACATTCAGTGTCCTTTTCTGAGTGTACCCCATAAAGGGTAAAACTAATTTTACGCCAACAAGTCTGAATATTAATGACCATACTGAGGTCTTGCTGTTCCCAGAGTGGGAGAGGGGAGCAGGGACAGAGAGCTGAGAAGTCCCTTGGACAGCTAAACTTGGTGTTCAGCTGCCTTCAGGAGGATGGAAAACTCCCACCCCAGTGGCCTCCAGCAGCATTAGCGAACCTTGTCCCTCAGGGCTCCAGCACCAGGCAGCAGGCAGAGTGCTCTGCACCACTGGCACCATTAAAGCCCATAACTCTGTAACTGTATATCCCCAAAGTCTGTGCTAATCTCATCTGAAAAATCCTCCTTAGCAATTACAAGGGTTGTAGGGACTACAGTAAACCACTCTGAAATGATCCTGCAATCACATTGCCTGTGCTGTGGCCTGTGGAGGAGATTTCCCACAGAACAAAGTCACTGCAGTTTCAGTGGGACAGGGTGGGGTTTGGCTTCTTCGTCTGTGATGGTCTGTATGGGAATCTTTTAATGCCATGGAAGTGTTGGAAATTGCAGAAAGTCAGGGATATTTGAGACAGGATCTGTGAGGATTGCATGTGCACACTGTTGGCATCGGGGTATTTTGGAGAGGAGAAGAACTTTGCTGCAACAAGAAGCTTTAGAGACATAGAAACTATACTATGCATTAAGTATGTCTGTTTACTCTCTTCACTTTTATGTTTTCATGTGTCCTGTCACAATGACATCTGTGCTGTTGAATTTTGCCACTGGAAGCTAGGATAATACCCCAATGATTAATTTTATAAGTAGCTCTCATTCTGACATAATTTTAATCAGTCAGGTATGGTTTCCAATATTTCATATTTGCTATTATTGAGGCCAAAGACTTCATTAACTCCTGGTGTGTGCCTATAGAAATGATAGAGACAGATTCTTTTCAGGGGTGCAGTGTGAAAAGATGAGAAGCATCAGACACAGGCTGCAGTAAGAAAAATTCTGCTATTTGCAAGGAAGCATTTTTCACAATGTCCAGCTAAACACTGGAATGGGTTGTCCAGGCAGGCTGTGATTTCTCCATTCTTAGAGAGAGCCCTCAAGCAAACTGACCCAGAAATGAAATGAGTCTTGCATAGAGCAGGAGGTTGAACCAGAGGCCTCCAGAGGTACCCTCTAACCTACAGTAATCCCTGATTCTAAAATATATTTCTAAGAAAAATGTATTGTCCAGAGTGTTTAAAGAGCAATATTAATTTTAAGTGGCATGGAAGATGGATCTGAAGGCTCCTGTACTTGAGCTCATGATTTTCTTCAGCCTTTGAGATGAAGAGTTATCAGATTCCTTGTGAATGATGTCTTTTGGAAGGCAACATGTAATGCACTTCAAAAAGCTTAGACAACAAAATATAATTGAATCAATCAGCAGACAGACTCAGAATTTGGTTTCAGAGCTGTTTTTCCAGATTTTACTCTTAGATTTCCTGCCAACCAATGATGGAAAAGAAACAATGCACATAACATATGTGTGTAGGCAAAGCTGCTTGACCTTAGTCAATCATACATTCATAGAAAAGAGTTCATGATAGACAGTGGCAGAAATTGTTCAGCTTCAGCACATAATTTTAGCCATAACCTATTAATCGACAATTTGTGTAGAAAAGAAGAAAAAAAGAAAAAGTAACATTTATCAGAGAAATTATTGATGGCAATTTACTCTCCCAAAATTGCCTGTTCTATATCTTCCATTAATGCTACCCCACCTCAGAGCTTGGAGAAAGGAAGGCTGATGTACATTAGCCAGGCTGCTGTGTTAGCTGTCACTCAACAAATGGGGAAAGCATTGTATTTGCAAACTCTGCAAGCAGATCACTGTAAGCAATCTTCAAGAACATGCACTTTGAATTCGCTCTCAAGTAACTGTTGGCATGTTGGCAAATAGAACTGGCATGGTTTAATTTAAAGTTTGATTTATCATTGCTTTGATTGTGGACATGCATGTTTGCCTTTTATTTTTTTTTAATAAAAGGCTAAATTCTTTGCTTTTCACTTAAATCTGCACAAATATTTATAATGGCATCATTAGGTCATTAAGGCCTAAATAACAACTAAGTTCAGAGAAAAACTTCAGGCAAGTTTGGATTTCCATTTTAAAAGCACCTGTTCTATCTTAGCCTTGATTCATGAGGACTTTGCCTCACTCTGCCTTCTTCCAAAATTTGACTCTATGATTATAATGTTGCCAAAAAATGAAGTTTTACTCTGGGACACATAGGTTGCACTATGATTTAAAGGAGAGCTAAAAAGGCAGTTAAAAAAGAAGACACTCAATGAAATTTCTTCATAGGATATATGGATCAGAAAAATACCTGGATGTGAACCCTTTCAACAGAATTTCCTCACAGGATCCTGGTTATTCCTGAACTTCATGACATTATTGAACAGGGATGAGACTACTCACAATCTGAACATCAGGGTTTTTGAATATGCCTTTAGCTGAGCTCCAAAAATTGCAGCAAAGCATTTAATCTATTGGATTGTGCATTCACAATTCTGCCAAGAATTCTGAATGGTTCACAGTGCAGTTTCTATGATTTCCATCTCAAGCAGAAGTCAGCAGTGATCTGAGAGCTGATCTGGTACTCCTGAGCTGTATTTCTCATCAGTGGGTCATTGTTATCCTGTGCTAGCACCTTCTGCTCCACATTCCATGTTCAGCCTGTCTCTCTCACAGCCTGCACAAGTCCATTTCTTTTCAGGAGGGTGTTTTTCCAGCAGCTTTTTCAGCTGGGACCCAAATTTTCTTCTGCACATTATGCCATCCCAGACATTGGCCAGAAGAGGTTTCCTAAGAAAGAGAAAGAACTGAGGTAGCATGTGCTGACATTTGCCCATCTTCTGTGACTTTTCTTCCTCAGACAGGCATTGTGTGCATGCATTTAATTGTCCTCAGCACCTTTTCTTCTATGAATCTGCCTAATCACTTCTTGAACCCACATAAACTCATAAGAGCATCCCATGGGAAGAAATTTCACAGCCTAATTATACATTACACAGGGGACAGTATCCTCTCGTTTTTGGCTCTGAACCTGTAGCCTGGTAGTTTCATTATCATCCCCGACTTCTGGTATTGAAAGAGAACATGAAATAAACTATAATTTTCTCCATACCACTCAGGTTCTAAAAGGCCTCTTTAAAATTCCTCCTCTGCTATTCACTTTTAAGGGAGAAGATTCTTAGTCTTTGAATCATCCCTCACACAGTTGTCCCTTGCTGTGTCACCTTTTCCACGAAATTCAGGCCTACTGCACCTTTTTGGGATAGATGGGAGACAGCTCCATACAGTCATCAGGATGTAAGTAATGTGGGGTCACACAGGTACAATGAAGTTCTCTTTTATGATGTCAACTCCTTTTTCCAACACCTGATTTGTATTTTTGACCCCTGTGGAGCACCACAATTATGTTTTCATGCAGAGTATTCCTCTACTCTCAAAATGTTGCTTCTAAGTGAAATAATCTACTGCTCTGCACACGTTTAAACACTTCTGTATCTCTTTTTGTCTAAGCCCTGCAAACTTTCCTTCACTTAGTTATCCCAATCCTGACCCAGTGGTTATTCCTGCATGTTGATCCCCCATAATCATAGAATCACTGAATGGTTTGGGGTAGAAAGGATGTTAAAAATCATCCAGTTCCAACCCCCCTGCCATGGGCAGGGACACCTTCCACTATCCCAGGTTTCTCAGAGTCCCACCCAACCTGGCCTTGGACACTTCCAGGGATGGGGCAGCCACAGCTTCTCTGGGAAATCTGTGCCAGGGCCTCACCACCCTTCCAGGAAAGAATTTCTTCTTAATCTAAACCTTCACTCTTTTAGTTTGAAGCCATTCCCCCTTGTCCTATCGCTGCAAACCCTTGTCAAAAATCCCTCTCCAGCTTTCCTGCAAGTCCTCTTTAGCTCCTGAAGGAGGTAAATTGTATCTTCCGTTCACAATGTTGGAGGATTGCTGCCTTTTTGCATCTACAGAACTCTGATATATCTGTGGTTAATGGAATATTTTCTTTGCATAATAAAAATAAGGGAGAGTTTGCAGAGGGACTTCAAGCTTACAGGCATGTTGTAGTGGAAAGGACGAAGCACCACCTGCAAAATACACAGAGGAATGTTCAACTGTGTGAACCAGAAACTTACATTATTTCTTTCTACTGAACATCTGTATAAATCAGGTTATTGCACACCATCCACTACATGGAAATGCATTTCTGAGAAGTGCACTTGCAAGACCTGAAATGAAATTAAACTAAATTAAATAAATGAAATATGGATTAATGATTCAGTTTGCCAGAATTTTGCATGGTACATAACAGAGAGGGCACAGACCAACACCATCCATGAAAGAATCAGAGAAAAAGCAGATGTGCAAGCAACCAACCAGAAGTATAACAAGGTCAAGTTTGTTTCTCTGTATCCCTGCCCAATGGAGCAGTGGGAATGAAAACATATGGGAAAATTCAAAAATATAGAATTTTTGTGAGGAAAAAAAAAAAACACCAGTAAGGCTACCCAGGCAGAGTGAGCAGAGTGGAGCTCTGGATGTTCTTGAACTGAGCTACATTTTCTGTTATTTTCTTCAGCTGCTCTGTTTAGTTCATTGCCCTGTTTTTTTTGTGAAATATTTTGTTTAAAAGAAGATGTGGTATAAGCAGTGATGGATTCACTGAACCACAAAGCAAGGTGACCACCTGAGAGCCCCTTCAGTTACATGACAACTATTAATGTGGTTAATTTTGAGCCTTCCTTAAAGGCATGTCATCCATCTCTTCAGAGCATCTCTGAGCCCTTCAGTCTATGGAAAAAAAATTTTAAATCACACTATGAAGACAGAATCCTTGAAAGGTTACATCTTAAGCTTATTATCCAGGCAGACATTTCAAAGTTTTGCAGAAGTGTGTTATGTATAAGACTCACCTAACCTTAGTCCTATATACAAAACAGAATATTGTTTGACCCAGAATTCATCTAAACTGGCAGATCAAAAGTGGAACTAGAATTCTTCCTGATCTCCTTGATTATCTTTGTGCACTGTTCTTCAAATCCAGTTTATGCTGGAGTATGCAGAGGTTATGACATGGCAGCCCTTATGAATAAGAATTTGCCTCTGACCATGGGGAGTGCGGCCATTCTGCAGATGGCTCCAGCCTAGACCATGCTGGTACTGCTAGTTCTGTCATCAGGAGATGGGCAAAGTTCTCTAAATGCACATTTTCTAAGTGAAAGGATGATTTTTCTCCTAATAATTTTTCAATACATCATTTAAATCATGATTTTGGATAACACTGGGGAGCCATGAACCTCAGTGTCACAGAGATTGCAGACCAGCATTCTAGATCTTGCAACAGAAAGGCTTATCTTCTTTCAAAACACCTCAGATCCATAAAATATTTCTATTTTGTGGGGTTTGTCTATTTCTAAATGAAGGGTTTTCTGTCTGCATCTGATGAATGGAGAAATGAATTTGGTGAGCTCAGAGAATACTGGCAAAAAAAATCTGTGTCTGCCAAACCCCTGAGCTGGCAAAGAATTTGCTGAGGACTTCAGCAAGTTGCAGATGGCCAAAGGCCTGTTAATTTATCTAATTTATTGACAGCAGTAAATTTTCCTTCTTTAGGCATCAAGCTGAAAGATATCATAATGTACTTGGGCTGTAGCCCTGTGAAAGAGAGCAAGGATGGGATTTGCTCATCCCATGTCTTCCACAAAACTCTTGACAGGAGTTTTCCACTCTCCCTAAAAGCAAATAGTTCAGGTAGATATAAATCCTTGGTTATCTGGTTTAATGTATGCCTGTAAGTTCCTCCACAGGTAATACCAGACTTTGTGTCCTTGGAATTTCCACTGGGATCTGACAAGTAAAAGTATTGCAGAAATTCTGAATTCTGTGAAATGAGCTTAGCTGGATGTTAGCCAGTTATCCAGAAGAAACTGAAGTCCTGGAAAGCTCAGGTGAATATTTCATCCAGCCATCCAGAGAGGTTACTGAATGCTGGAAGTCTGCTTTCACTTCTGCCTGAGAAGAGAAGCAGACTGGAGGTCGTGTCTGCAGTCCATAAATGCACCTTTATGACTTCCAGTCTTTGGGTAAGGTGAGGGAGCAGCTCCATCCATCAACTCTGTTTAAGTTTTTCATTCTGTAATTAAAAAAAAATACACTCAGTACAGGGACAAGAATGAAAATGAATCACCATTGAGTGATGAGTGTATTCTACTGGGAGGGAAAGAGTTTGAAGCTCCAGCTCTTCTTCAGAAGGCTGTGTGTTTAATCTATTTGTGTGATGGACACTTCATCTCACATCCCAAGGCTTCCCCACTCCAGCACTGCACCAATTACCTGCCAATCAGACTATCAGATTAGTACACACACTTTTTTTGGATGCCACCTCTGGTTTCCATAGAAACTGTTTTAAGCCTCATCCTCTCTCTCAATTAGAACTTTTTATAATTTCTCCACCCGTATGAAATCATTTGTGGTTCCCATGGTAATCACTGAAAATTTGTTATCTCTCAAGTAGTGCTTCTTAATCAGAGGCTTCACCAATGGCAATGTCCTGCTGGAGAAGCAAAAGGCACAAGAAGGTCCTAATCCTCTTTTGGAGTGAGTAGTGTGTCCTTTGCTCATCATTAAAGCCATGCACCATAAATCCCTTCTGAGCCTCCCAACTCTGACATCAAGGTTTTGGTAACAGTGGAATTCACTGAGTGTGCTGCTCTGTCCCCATTTATTGATTGCAAAGATGATGGGCACAGACTTGCACTCACTTTGTCCAAAGTGTTTCCATAGGTCAGGTTGTCTCAACAAAGCTTGTAGGAGAATTCAGGTCTCCTTTGCTGAATTTACCTCCCATCTAATCCCCTTTTCCCTGGAGCACCATGCACTCTCCTATAATGCCAAAAGTCTGAATGCCCTGTGTGCATTCATTTCATGTTCAGGTGTTTAACACACCATATAGTCAATACAAACCAAATTTTATATATATATATATACACACACACACAGACTACATTTATAGCACACTTTATTCACTCTCCCTCAAGCCTACAGCAATTTCCATGACTGTAAATATGCCAATGCATGATAATGTCCTACCACAGTCCCGGACTGAGGTTTGCTTTGACACTAAAAGCAGAGGTGCAGCTGATCTCAGCCCATTTTTTTTTGAAAAATCAGCCCACATCAGTCCTTCTCTACAACAGCTCTTCTTGGAGTCCTGCTCTGAGCCTCTTATCAAGATTCAGAAGCCAGTCCCGTGGATGGTATCCTCTGGCCTTTCTGACTCACCTCCAGCATTTTAGCAACTTCTATCTTTATCCATCTGGGATGACAGCAGACAACTTTCCATCAAATACTGGTTGTACTTGTCTCTTACAGCTGATTCTGGACTTCTTCTTGCACTGAGTCATAAAAACCAAATTAACTGTGTTTCAAATTCTGGTTTAATCTAAAGTACAGATATGTGTGTATATATCTTGTGGATGTACAAGGCATAACTTGATGAGGTAAAATCCCATCTTTCATCTGTTCTAGAGAAACCAGGACCTCACCCAGGAGTTTCAAGTTGAGAGGGCTGTAACCCTCCCAACTCAAGTTGAGGATTAGTTCTTCAAATTGAGGGACTGTAACCAGCTATTATAATTTCCAGCCAGCAAACACTGCATTGAATTTCTCCTTCCTCTTTGAAATAAGCAATACTTTTTTAAAAGATACCTGCTCTTGACTGAAAAAATTAAAGTGAAAGGACACTATTTTTCCTCTACAGAATTTTCCTAGTAGTTAATTGTTGGAGATTAATTTTTTGTTTGCAGTAAAACATGCCACATGGCACACATCGATCTTGCAGAACTTGCTATTTTGTGTATCCCTGTGTATTCAATTCCCTTTTGGTCCTGCTCCCTCAGCATAGTATATCATCCCACAGAGACATGTCAGACTTTTTTTTTCTTTTTTTTTTTTAAGGAAGAATCTTATTGTGTACTTCAGATGTGGAATTTCTTTCTCAACTGACATTAATCCAGGGTCTGAGCTGGTGGGATGTGGGATGTGACTATGTGAACATCACCATGCACTGGGATTATGTTTGTGTTGGAGCCTCACCTCTGAAAGGGGGAACATCACCTGCAGCACTGTAGGAAGGGTTCATTGATGGAAAAGGTGACAAATAACAACAACCTCGTGGAGAGTTGCTCCATTTTGTTCATCAGACCAGGTCATTTCCTGTGCCCATAGAAACCCAAGGTTCATACTCTGTTCATGCCCCATGTCAGGACATGGCGCTGTTGGAGCAAGTGCAGAGGAGGCCACCAGGATGATCAGAGGGATGGAGCAGCTCTGCCATGAGGGAAGAGTTGGGATTGTTCAGTCTGGAGCAGAGAAGGCTTCAGGGTGCCCGAATTTCAGGCTTCCAGTGCATGAAGGGAGCCGACAGAAAAGATGGAGAGGGACTTTTTACCAGGGCATGCAATGACAGGACAAGGGGGAATGGCTTCATATTGAAAAATTGTATGTTTAGATTAGAATTCAGGAAGAAATTCTTTACCCAGAGGATGGTGAGGCCCTGGCACAGGGCCTGGAAGTGTTCAAGGCCAGGTTGGATGGGGCTCTGAGCAACCTGGGATAGTGGAAGGTGTCCTATGGCAGGGGGGTAGGAAATGGGTGATCATTAAAGTCCATTTCAACCCAAACAATTCAATGATTATATGATTCTATGACTAGCACTAAGCAGGGTAGGATTTCACTTTAAAGCCATACACAGTATTTAAAACAACAGAAACTCAGAGTTGTTAAGACACGTCAGAATTCAGAAGAAACTTCTGTAGCCTTTTGTATTCAAAAAGGCATTTGTGAAGCATTTGACATTTTGGTGTGTCAAAAAGGTTAAATGAATACCTGATAATCACGTAGCTGAACACTGGCATCCATTTGATAAAAATATAAAGGCATTTGGAAGCTATAGCGGATCAAAGAGCACCAAAAAACATTTCATTTATATGTTGAAAAGCCAGTGTGATGTCACACGTTTCAAAGGCCTTGCAAACAACACCCCAGAAGGAAAAAAATTGTTGCAAAGGCTTATTAGCAGCTTTAGTAGACACTGACAGTAACTCCAGCTTGGAAAGAAAATGAGAATAATAAATAAAATAGAATTTTGTTGTCACTGCCCAAGAAAGTCAGTAACTCATCAGAAAGAAAATTATTTTTCCAAAAATATTAGAGTTGTGTGTGGTTTCAGCTGAGTCTACTGTCTCCCCCTAAACAACACATTTTAGTGGAAGAGCACATGTCTAAAAAAAATAATTAAGTCTCAAAAATCTCTCCCAAGTGCTTTGGAGGCTCCTGAGAAAGACTGGAATGCTGATGGCTCAAACATTTAGGGGGTAGCTAATGACGTACAAAGTAATGACCCAGGTGCAGAGGCCACAGCCCCACCTCAGGCTACAGCTGGGTGTTGAGCAAGGCAGGGGAAGAGGCTGATAAGAGGCTGATGCTTCAAGGTAGGCAATGCTTTTTATCATGCCAAATTCCTTACACTAATGGCTCAGCTGTGAAACCTTCCCCCAGGAAAGTGCTGGGACAGCCTGGAGGTTCCCTCCCTTCTGGTGGGCCCCCATTGACTCAGACTCTGCTGGCTTGGGAGGCAGCTGTGGCACCTTGGGGGTGTCATGGACCATCAAGGCTCACAGACTGTTCCCTGATCCACAGCATTGCATCACCCAGTTGGCACTCCCCACATTCCTGAGCATTCCTGGGTGTTTATAACCCACGGAAATTCAGAGTTCCCTTTAATCCACCCCTGACAGATCCAGACTGTGACCATCACTTTTACCAACAGGCACTGAAACTGCAACAACCAAATCTCATTGTGAGACCCATGGGCAGTGAGATCCTCTTATTCCTTATACATTTCTTAAGATATATTTTTATGGTTTTATAATGCTATATTACTATAGACAATAATAACCAAAATGGCTGCATAACTGATTTTCATTGAAACTAAATTGTTCTAAAATAAACCCTACATATATATCCTTACAAGCACCAATCATTCAGTGTTTTTTTCACTCTAATCCACCTCAAGGGACCTATTAACAAGAACCTGGTTTGCCCTTGCCTTCAGGGGTGGGTCACAACAGCTCTCAAGGCCGAGCTCTCAGAAATAGAAAGTTTAATGCATTTATCATATCCTGGTCCTGGGAGATGGGGAAGGGCTCTGTATACATGCTGTTTGTGTTTCACAGACAGTGATATAAAAACAGAAATTCCTTTGTAATGGAAAACCTTGAAAGAATCAAATGTTTGCCATGTTTCCACATCTTCTCTTTTCCACTTTCCATATCCATCTCTTTGAAAATCACTGTAAAAATGGACCTGTTGATACAAAGGGAGGTGATTTGGGCCCACCATAGCGTGATGTGTGTAGCACAGCCATCCTGCTTCCATCCCTGCACTGCTTATTTCTACCTCACCCAGCCACAGCTTTACCCCCTCTGAAGTACAGCCCAGACTGATGCAAAAAGACAAAAAAAAAAACCCTAGAGGTTGCAAAATCAAACTTTTAATTAACATCTCAAATTCTAGTGGAGTGCTAGCATCTTAAATTGCTGGTGCTTAACAGCATAAGCAAATTTCTGGTGCCTCAGCAAGGTTTGGAAATAAGAACTGGCAGAGGCAAATGGTGCAGATGAATATGCACCTCATTGACATGAAAAAAGGATATTACAGCTATTTCTTACCTAGAGGGAAGTTTCTCCAAGGCTGAATTAACAAAATGACAGTGCTCTGATTAGATTGCCCTGTTAATTTTGCACTAAGGTCACTTGTGAATCTCAGGATTTTTCATGAAAGATTCGGGCAACAAAATACCTGCCTGGTTTTCAGGATCCCAGAAAAACAAAATACCTGCCTGGTTTTCAGGATCCCAGAAAAACAAAATACCTGCCTGGTTTTCAGGATCCCAGAAAAACAAAATACCCGCCTGGTTTTCAGGATCCCAGATCCAGCAGCCAGCACTGATTCCCTGTTTTCATTGGTTCTTCAGCCAGCACAGGTGGTGGGGGGTTCTTCTGTCTTCTCAGAACTGAAAGCCTCAAAACCCCCCAACCCTCCCTGAAGAAGCAACATAGTCCATCATCCAAAAGCCATGGACAGGGGGCTCTTTCCATTTTAGAGCAAAGCTGGAGCTCTCATGCTCTTTAACAGAGGCCTTGGGATCAGTGTTTTCCTCAAAGCAAGATCTATCTTGCCCTTGGTGTTGTGTCTGTAATTACAGGCTTCAGAAGGAGAAATCTTCACCCCTGTTGTCAAAAGAGGGGGCACAATCTTCACTGGCCTGCTGTGCAAAAGCACAAGAGGACTGGTGTGCTCTGATTTCATGAGGAAAGGGGAGATCTGGGTTCCTCTCACTGCCTCTGTGCCTGTTAAATGTAAAGAGTGTGAGGAAGAAGCCCTTGGAGGAAGATCACAACCGGATCTGGATCCCAGATGGATTTTGGTGCAGATTCCAGCAGCAGAGCACACCCTGGGAGACATTGCTGTAAATTAGTCCCTGATAGATGTGTGTGCTCCTAGGGCGAGTTGAACACAGGATTTGAAGTTCATAATTTTGGGCTTGGAATCTTGCCTTCCATGTTTAGATACTTGCTGCAAGAGTCAGCTCCAACTCTTCACTGTCCAGTGGTGCCTCTGGAGTCAGTGAGTGCTGAGAGAGAGATAAGCTTTTGTTCAGATCAGCTTCTGAACTGAATCACCAGGCAGCAGCCACGGAAGAGGTGAAGTAGGATCCAGTCCACAGCCTTAAGTCAGCTTGGGCTTCACAGGTCTGATGAATTTCCCTGGAGGAAAACCCATCTCCAGTGGATTCTGCATTGTCCCAGCTGTAGCCAAAATCCCAGTATTGCAAAGCCTGCAGTAAAATTGCAGTTGCAAGAATAAGTGTGTATTTACTTCTATAGAGCATGAAAGATTCTGCTGAAGATTTTACAGGTGTTTTTATTTACATCTGTGTCAGGGAGGTCAGAATCTCATCCAAAACATTCTGGTTTTTGTGTTGGCCAGCAAAAATGTTCACACTAACTAAATCTATCCTATAAATCACCTTGACAGTCCTCATAATTCAACATAATAGGGTTCTTTGCAGAAAGAATTGTCTCTCAGCTGATGCAAGAGGATGGACAAGATAACCTAAGTGAGTTCAATGTCTATGAAAAATTAAATTCTTAACCTTTTTCTTATTCCATTGATTTCCACCCATTCAGGAGCAGTTCTATCCCAATCATTAAGGAGATTTCCCTCCATGAGCTCTCCTCATCTCTTTGCTACTCAGTAGGGTGCTGCAATCTCCTGCTCAACATTTTCTGTCTTTATTTCCTTTGCTCCAAGAGTCATTATTCTACATTTATCTGCACTGAACTGGATTTGTCACCTTTTTGCCCAATTACTTAAATGATCTAAGACCTTCTGTGTCTGACTGCATTGTTCTTCATGTTTACCTCCCCTCGCCCACTCCTGTCACCCAGAAGTCTTGCTTTCAATAATTTCCAAGTCATGTCTGCAAATAATAAAGCATTTAAAGAGCCACGGTGTAACACTCACAGTGAAATGCCTTCTCACTTGAAACACAGAAAATAGACACAATTTCAGTATGTTTTACACATCTTAGTCTGATGCCTTTCTGTCACTCTCTGCTACCCACAGCCTTCAGATGCAAAAAGGCATCTTGAAGCTGCCAATGCAAACATTAATTTATGAGCTGACTACCTCAGGGTCATAAATCAAAGGAATATCTTCCACCTAACTGGACTTCCCAGGTTGTAAAATAACCCCATGGGTACATTGGTGGCTGTGGGGCTTAGTAATTATGCAGATCTTTTCTGCCAACTTGAAATGGCAGGGAAAAGAAGTGATGCAGTGACTTCCTTCAGAGCTGCAATTTCCCACCCAGCTAGAGAGAACCCCTTCTCCTCACTGGTATGGCACATTCTAGGGTAAAGCCAAGCTGCTCAGGTCAGGCTTTTCCTCATTCTCAAGGTAACATATCTGCAAATCTTCTGAGAGAGATGTTTTTGACTGCAGAAAAAAATGTTCATTAAATTTTTCAAAAAAAATGCATCAATATTATTGGCCTGGAAAATCTTATTGGAATTACATTTAACCACCCACCAGCAACAGATCAGTGCAGAATTACTGTGCTGCTCTTTAAGAGTTTAAACAGAGTAGGACAAAATTAGGACAAGCAGCAATAAGCCATTAGAAAAGCTAATAAAACAAAAAGTAAAACATCTGCCATTACAGATTATCATTGCTTCTAAGTTGTTTTTCTCCTCTGTCCTATATATATTTAGCACAGGAAACCCTATAACATGTTAATTTCTAATTTTCTGTTCCAAAAATCCCCTTTCACAAATGGGTCAGTGGTGGGTGGATGAGCCATCAGAAGATAACTTAGCTCTCAGTTTTCTTCTGGATCCTGGTCTTTAGACTGCTCCCAAGGCAGAGCTTACCAAGAGGAGACACAGAGGAGGACCACTAGGTTGTGTCCCCCCACCAGAGCAAGGGTAGGCAGCTAAAGAGAAGGTGAGAGCAAATTTCAGCAAATTTCAGCAATAGTTCTGTTTGGCTGCTTCTGCCCTAAAAACCAAGCAGCTGGGATGAACAGCCCGCCTTTGGAAACTTATCTGGCTGCAGGTTTGAAAAGTTTGAGTGTCTCTTGAGCTGAACTGTATCAAGTCTCATAAAAATGTGACCAATCACAAGAAGCTTATCTAAGTGGGAAATATCAGGGTAAGAGGCACCTGAATTTGAAAACATAAGAGATACCTTCCTGATGTACTGCCAAGAGAACCTGTTTTATAATTTTAAAATACATACTCCAGCAATTATAGCTCCTTGAAACCTTCAGGACTGACCCATAACACATTTTACAATGCCTTTTATAATAAAATAACTGAAGAGTATCACCTTTCTACTAGAGTAGTTAAGATGGACATACTGGATTCGTCCACATTAGAGTTGTAGTGGAGATCAGGATTTGCCTTGGAAGTGAATTTCTCAGTCACACTTGCTGCATTTCCCTACACAGAATGGGATTGCACCTGAAATTTATTTCATTTTAGATTAAACAGAACAAAAACAACTGAACAACCTCAGGCACTTGAGCCACAAATGGTAATCTATGAGATCAGTCTACAGACACATTGTACTGTGTGGATGTCAGATGCCCAGGTTGGGTTTCTGATTATTTAATTGCTATGCTGGCACTTTGGATCTGAATTACATTTCCCCACAAAACACACCTGCTTACACCTATAAGGTCATTGCCATCTCCTGATGGTTTTTATACTGACATGAAAATAACCCCTGTCAGAACAGACCAGTGAGGACATGGTGGTGTGAGGGCTCTGGAGTCTTGTGAGCTCTGAAAAACATGTGAGAGGAGCTGGGGAAGGATGCTGCTACTGGGGGAAAAAAGGGATAAAAGAGGTATAGGGAAACCAGAGGGACAGTGAAGTAATGAAGAAAAGTTTAGAGTGTGAAAGTGGGGTAAACAGTAGAAAGAGCTACAGGAAGATCAAATGGCAGATAAAGGAACAAGCTCTAGGCTGTTAGAGAAGAGGATACACTTTAAGGTAATTTTTGTTCCCTGTGGATGGACCAAACCAGTTATTTTTACTTTCAAATGAAATATCTTGTTCTGGACATGGACAACACTTTTCAAAAGGCATGAAGACCCTAGCCTGGGTTAGCCCAACTCATTTGTTTTGGATGTCTGTTTCATGGATGGAAAGGAAGGAGTAGCACAAACAGATACTCACAAACACCAAACTAACTCACCACAAATTCTGGGCACACCTCCTCCTATTCTTCACTTTGATCACTGAGCATTGTATTTAAATCAGGTTGCAAAGTCTTCCAGTGTAGAAATTATATCAAAACTATTACATTTCTTCCACTAAAACCCTTCAGCATATTTTTTTCAGCTTTAAAAATGAACAATCTTCACCTCTACCTGTGAACTTCAGAGCAGGCAAGTGTAGTAGGGAACAGCAGAAGTCTGTAACACATCCTTCACTCGTGGTGATCAATAAATGAGATCTTTTGCCATCTGCAGCAGTTCATTTCAGTCTTAATTCTTCCTCAAGCTTCCAAACTTACAATGCCATGGATGAAAGGACCTCGAAATAAAATGAGTGAGCAGATATTTTCCCTTCCTTCCTTCCTTCCTTGACACCCTGCACAAACTCCCAAAGCCCTGATGATTGCATCATTATGAGCAGCAATATTGAAATGACAAACATTATAAAGCTACCCATAAACTTTTTGAGGCTGCTGGAAATGCCTAGAACTGGCCAGTGCTACTGAATCCTAAGCCAAGCCTTTTCATATGTTTTTTTTAGGGTAAACTGGAGATATTGAAGGGATTGGCAAAGCCCAGCATTCATTCAGAGCTGAAGACTGTTTCCCTCTTTCCCTCTGTCCTAGTGGGAAAAGGAAGCAGGAGCAAAGCCCTTCCCCTTGGTTCCCCTCCTCCCTTTTGCAGACAGATGAAAACCAAGAGAACAGGGGAGCACAAGCCACGTGTCAGGAGAGCAGGGAATCGGCTGGTTGTGGATCTGCATCCACAGTCTCTCACAAATTCAAAGAACTGCCCATTTTTTACTGTTGTCCTTAGCAAATCTTTAGGAGGTATCTCTGTGGATTGGCTGTCCTTTGCTCTTTTTGGAGTGGAATATCCAATAGCTGTTATTTCTTGTGCTGAGTATGTCCCCCTCTAAAGAAACAGCCCTTAGCAGTTCCTGCTTCCCCTGCCTCTTGGAGAAGAGAGGACCATGAGGATTGTCCTCATGCTTAACCCTTTCAGGAGCTCACACAGAAACTGGGCAAGGAACTGAATTTAGTTTAGCGGGCTTGGGAGAAAGGATAACGCAGAATCTTGGGGCACAGTTGGTGCTTCACCAGTTACCTCTGGAGGCCATTTCAGCCTCTGGAGCCCTGGGTAATGCCCATCCTGAAAGCAGATGGGGAAGGGAAGCTCAGTGCATATGCAGAGAATGACTACCTGCAGGCTTGCCTGCTGTTAGTAAGGCACATCCAAGTTAATTTAACAAGCCTATTAGTTCAGAGCATCAGCAGAATTTGAATCTAGGAAGTCCAGAGTAACAATATAAACTAATACTTGAATTTGGTTGTCATATTCCATTTAGATATGTATTTTAACTGTTGACAATCCCACCTGAGTTTATGTGAGTCCAAGTCTTATATATCCCCCTAGAAACAATTTCCATGAGTATTCTCAAAATATTTTAACTCAGCTTTTTTTTTTTAATACTTTCTTTTTTTGAGAGGGATAATTTTTGTCTATCATGGATTTTTTTTTCTATCACAGAAATATGTGTCTTTGTTTAAAGTTTAAGTTTATATAGTATTGTACATTTTTCTCCTTGCACAATAAAAATTTTCCACTGGCACCTCACTGCATCTGGATAGCTTGATGGTTCTGGAGGTTTGCAGTTTCTGTCTTCTTTTGCTTATTCCATTAGAAAAGTTAGAATTGGCCTGAAGTCCCTAGTAGCTTGAGTTAATTTGGGAAGAAATAGTGTCAAAAATTCCACCCAGACATGATGCTAAACAAATGTTCAGGCAAGAAATTTCTCCCTCTAAATATTTCATCATGACAGATTCCCAGGACACTTTCCTCCTCAATCCCTCCAGTACTGGACTAATCAGTTACAAAATTCAGACAAAATTCATTTCCACCAAGTTTTCCTGCTCACAGTGTAGATGTTTGCACCCCAGTGTTTGACCTCCCATGGAGAGCTCAGGGTTCAGGATAGCTCTGACCAAAGACGATCATTTCACCGAGGATAACGAAATTTATCATGTCCTGATCTCCACTGACCACATGGGACAGCTCTGCACTACCTTGAGAGGATGTGGGACTTGCTCAGGTGGGGATGGGATGGCTGAAATGCAGATTCACATATTTAGCCACATGTATTTTAGGGAATTTTACACCCAGTGCCAGAGAGGAACACGCTCAGGGTGGGTGGCATCGCAGCAGGCAGACTCCAACACATCCCCCACGAGGATGTGCAAACACATTTCAGCAGCTAATAATTAAAATTAATGGAGATGAATTTTAATAGCAGTAGCAGAAGGCACATTCCTGGCACAAGGGGGATATCATGTCTGCTGTGGAACATCTGGATGCTCCACTTCCCAACAAATCCCAGGAAACTGGGCAAATGAGCAGTTTTTCCATTTCCTTCTTCTATCTTACAGACAAATAATTTTTGCTAAAATTATTTGGGAGAGGTTTTTGGGGAAAGAAACCATATTGAAAAAAAAACCCTGAAACTCAAACCAGCCAACAAAATAATAATTAAAAAAAAAAAAAACAAAACAGAAAGAAATATCTCATAACTAGGCAGACAGAATATTTCAGTCAAGGCAGTTAAAGCTATTCCACGGTTGTAGGAAAATCTGGCAAAATTTTCAAAAAGAGGGGTGACACAGAAGTGGCAGAGTTTGGAAGCCTTATGGGCTGCACTGGGAGCTCTGACTGTTCTTGTTCCCAAATAAATGCCCAGCTAAGATTTAAAGCCTTCCATTAAAACTGCTCCCATTTGCTCCTTCGTTTTGAGAGGGGCTTTTCCACAGACAAGAGGTTAATAATAAGATACTGGAAAGGGTTCAGAAGGTGATTGCATGGCTTAGGTTAAGCAAAGATTTACTGTACACAGTCATTTGCTGCTCTAATTGCATCCAAGTGTATGTTTATGTTTGATTACCCAGGTTTTCTTTCACAGCACCTTTAAAGTGTTGTTCCACTACAAGTGAAATGAATGGGACTTGGTATTTAAAAACACTGTGTGCTGTGCAAACCACTAACAAGGGATATCTTATTATTATGTATTTAATGGGATAAAGATAACCATAGGTTTTTACATAAGAACCTTCCTTAGTCTGAAAGCTTTACAAGATAAACAAATAGGTTTTTCTGTGGAAAAGCCAGCTCCTTGAAAATCTGTGGGACACTTTACTTCCAAATTGAACCCACCTAGGGAAACACTGTCTTTACTTTTATTTAGCCCTGAAAGATCTTCTCATTCCAGGGTAGGTAGGCAGGGTCTGACATCAAAATATGTAGGACTGCAGGGATGCTGAGTCCTCTGTGTCAGTCTGTGTGGCATTTGGCTGCACAGATTCACCCCTCTTCATTGCACAGAAATCATGGGGGCAGATGCATCTGATTTACTTGCTTCCTCTCCAGAAGGGCATGTCTTGGTGTGGAATATTCTCCTTTTTTTGGCATCAATCAGGATGTTGCTGTAAGAATCAGCCAAGGAGCTTGAGACAGTTTCCAACTGAGCCTGGGAGCTGTTATGTGTCTCATAATGCTGTACCTAATGATGTTCTCCATGGTAATTAATGAATATAACAACTTTTTTTTTTTTCCAAAAAGCTGCTATTTTCAGAACTGAGAGACCCAAAGCTTGATATCTACTTACCAACATTTAGTCTGTACCTGAGTGGAAGGGGACAGAGGTGCCGGGCAAACAGGACTGACAGACACATCCAGCACACTGACCACCACCTGGCTGAGCTGAGTGTACCCAAAGGAATGCCAAAGGGAGCTGAGGCATGAAACCAAATGGTTTCTTTTCAGTCTGGGAAAAAAACCCCAATGTAATTATGGAGCTCCACAAGCTCTAGATGAGGTCTTGCCTTTTTAAAGAACTTTGTGATGGGGAGAGCTACGGAGGGAGCAACAGGTTAAATGGACGGGCAACAGCAGCTAAAATGCAGCCTGAATAGATAAAAGGTAACACATGATGGAGGTGAATCTCCACTTTAAAAAGTTTAGCCCTAAATATGTCCTTGGCTGTGTCAAAGAACTTCATAGAGCCAGAAGTTTTTCCCCTTCAACATTTTTCTTTTTAGCTAAAATTATACCAGTACTGCATTATTATATTATCACAATGGCGTATTTTTTCTTTCCCTTTCTCTTCTCTCCCATACACAAAATCAATAGAAAGAAATATTGAAAATGCCCTATTTTCCCTCTTTTATTATAAAAAGACTTTTGCAGCAGCCAGAGGTTGTGGGGTTTATGATTAAGCAACACTGTTAACAGGGCCTAGACAGATAGGAACATGAAATACAACAGAAGGTTGAAAATTATATCTGAATTTAGGGCTGTCTGA
Source organism: Emberiza elegans (assembly GCA_024865655.1). Classification (NCBI taxonomy): domain Eukaryota; kingdom Metazoa; phylum Chordata; class Aves; order Passeriformes; family Fringillidae; genus Emberiza; species Emberiza elegans. The sequence continues at coordinate 5,879,681 of JALJVW010000084.1, read as the reverse complement.
GCCTTGATATTTCAATGCTGAATCCTTTTTTGAGTCTCTCATGGCCAGTGAAACAAGTTAATGGTGCTAGAAAATGAAAAGTCCTTTTTCTGTTTTGTCTTTCAATAATTTAAGGGCACCTCCAGCAACCAAAACAAATATATTTATCATTGCACACAAAGCCTTTAGGCATGAACTTTAGAGAGGCACATTAGTGTCAATGCATCTGGTACTGCTGTCACTTTCCAGTTTAGTTTAACTCTTGCTTCTCCTTTTTTTCCTGACATTTGTGTCTGAAGAGACATTGCTTGATGTTGGGGTTTTTTTCAGAAAAGAAAAGCAAGTTAAATAAATATTATTTCTATAAAAAACACAAAGGCATGCAAAAAAATCTCTTGGCAAAATTCAACAGTTTGACTATGCAGAAGATTATATTCAACAGTGATAATGGATGCACTGGACCTAAGACCTGTGCAATGACATTACCTCTTCACTCCTCACCAGTCTGTTTGCATGTGGGCAGGGTGGTTTTATTCAGTGTAAGGAAAAAGATTGTGCAGATGACCATCAAAATAACCCCTGGAAGGAATTTTCTCAGATTAAGTAATACATGAAGGATTAGAGCAGCAGCTGTTTGTAGACAACAGGGCTGCAAGCTTAAATCTGGAAGGAGTGAAAAGATATAACCATGCATAAGAATCCTTGTGTTTGATATCTCTTCAGAAGCCACATTTCATGGTGGAAATGAAATTATTATTATATTATGGGGATCAGCTTGGGGCAATGTTTGTTTTGCATCATTACATCCAGCAACCCACTCTAGATCATGAAGCAAGTCAAGCCAGCAGGAAATGGGAAATGTTACTGCCCTGCATGTTAGCAAACAGTCCTGCAAAGGTGGATCCCAAAGCTCACAAACCCATTTCTAGAGAAGGAAAAATCAAGCAGAGCATCTGAGACAAGGTCATGCAGTAAAGTCCTTGCTCAAGGCAGACTGAGATGTCAGCACTTTGGGCTCCCAGAGCTGTGCTCTGAGCAGCGAACCAAACCCTCCCATTCAGCAAGAAGTGAAATGTTGGTGTCTGAGGAGCAGGGAGAGTTTACCTTGGCACATCAGCAGCCCTGCAGGATAATCAGGGTAACCAGCAGCACCAGTGGCTCTCCCAGAACCAAGAGAAGCTGAAGTACAGCTGCAGTGACAGCCCGCAAGGGTCACAGAGCCCCCAGCCTCTGGGAGCCAGCCTGACCCAAAGAGGGTGGCCCACGGGGGCAGAGCACATCAGCATCCACAAGGAGTCCCTCCCAAAACCCAGGCTGATCCGGGGGGCAGAACAGTCACCCCAAGCACATCCCCACTTCCATCCAACAGACATTTGTGAGCAAACCCAGCACAGACCTGGAGGCAGGACGTGCCTGGAAGAACTGATTTTGCTGTCTTTAGCCCTAGTTTCAGTAATCAGTTCCCTTGGCTTCAGTGGCATCAGCCATTATTTACCTTACTGTGAAAGAAGCAGCAACACAGAGGAGGTTTTCAGTTTCCCACTGGAGTTTCTGTCTTGGACACTGTCTCGCAGCCAGGCAGAATTATCAATCTCCTCCTGAAAGCTCTCCTCTCAGGGCTGGAAATCTTGAGATGCTGAAGGTCAGGAGATTTAAGGTACATTGGCAGAGCTCTATACCTCCAGCTTGCATTATTCTGGGTGCTGGCCAATGCTATCAGTCTCTTGCCAAAAAGGAATAGCTATTATGGCATTGATTTTCTGCCACATAAAAAAACAGACAGAGTGACTTCTAGTTACATGCAACAGCAGAAAATGCTCCAGCCTTTTACTGCAAAAAAAGGCTGTGTCTTGGTCTGTGTGTCTTGGTCTGTGATGGCTGAGTCTAGACTAAAATGCTTTCAACACCAGTTCTGCACAGAGGAATTAGAAAGTGCCAGTAGAAACCACTGGCACGCAAAGAGCAGATTTTAGAAGTTGTTACAGATTGATCACAAATATCAGAGGTTCCCAGTGACAGCAAGAAAAATGGTTATAAAGCTAATAATTGTGCTGGAATGGTAACATTCCACAGCAGGTTCAGGTCTGTAGGCTGTATCCATCATAGATGGATAGGGCTACACCGCAGCAGTGATTTTTTTTCAGTGTTTCTCTGTTGAAAATTTTATCTGCTTATTAACAAACACAAGCCCAGTCCAGGCAGCACCAAACACTTCAGCCTTAAACAAACAAACAAAATCCATGGTGACAATAAACATTAGTCACGAAGTAGTTCCTAAGCTTTGTTGACTATCCAGATCACTTGGCCTCTGAGAATATCTTTTCCTGCTGAATTTCTGGTACGTTCACCCTGGTTTGGATAAGAACCTATATAATCCAAGTTTTTTGTTTTATTTTTGGCACATCTTTTTTTTTTTTTTCCCAGGACTTGGCCAGAGTGCAGAGGAAGAAAGAAATACAAAAGAGATGGAAAGAGAGAGAGAGAGAGACTTGACAGTAAAACACAGGAGATATCTAACCTGCTCTGAACCTTAAATAATCATCTACTTCAATTCAGTTTGAGCCATTGAGGACATGAAGGGTCATGTTTTATTCTTATATCTACAGATTCAAAGAAGTCAGTGATAGCTTAAACTCCCATTATACAAGCTGAAAATGAACCTGAATTCATTGTATCCAAAAGCAGCCTAATCCATTAAAAAAAAAAAAAAAAAAAAAAGAGGAACTAATTCATTTAAAAATTCCCAGTGATTCTGCTGCTTGTGGTTTGCAAATAATGTTGGACCTGAGCCAAAGAACAGAGAAAACATGAATACAACCAGCACTTTTACTCACAGCAGCCCCAGTTCAGGAGGGTGCTTCTAGCTTTATCCAGGGTAGGTGAAATAACCTTCTCTTAATTGCTTTGGTTAATCTCAGACAATCATGACAAACTCTGTTTCCCAGCTCTTTTACTCTTCCTTTAGAAATTCAGTTTCGTGCACTTGGTGCAATTTTTGGAGGTGCCTTCTGCAGGACCAGGGTTTGCACTTGATGGTCTTTGTGGGTCCCTTCCAACTCAGCATGTATCATGATTCTGTGGTTGGTTTGGCCCTGTATTTTCACACAGATCTGGTCCTCACCATCTCCCTGCTGGTACAGGGTTGGTTTGGCCCTGTATTTTCACACAGATCTGGTTCCCAACATCTCCCTGGTGGTACAGGTCTGGTTTGGCCCTGTATTTTCACACAGATCTGGTTCTCACCATCTCCCTGGTGGTACAGGGTTCTTTTGGCCCTGTATTTTCACACAGATCTGGTTCTCACCATCTCCCTGGTGGTACAGGGCTGGTTTGGCCCTGTATTTTCACACAGATCTGGTTCTCACCATCTCCCTGGTGCTACCCACACCAGCATTGCACTGGGAGATGAATTCAGGTGGAGACAAACCTTCATGAATGACTATGAGCAACTACAGATACTCCTTCAAACCTTTCCATACATCTAATCTCAAATGTATTTATCCTTTCCAGAAAGCCTGGCAGAGGGTGGGAGGAGTCAGTATTCCAAGGATCCCCTCATGCTTGGGCTCTCAGTCCCATGGATGTGCCAGTGCTGAGCCAGAACTCCTGTTTGCAGTGTAAAAATGGGTGAAGCTGAGGTCACCTCCCAGCTCTGTGCAGAGCCTCTCACCTGCTGCATCCACAGGAGATGTTTCTCAGCCACAGCTCCAAAGGTTGGCTCCCAAGCTCAGCCTGTGCCTGTGACTCAGCTCTCAGCCCCAGCAGCTTTTAATTCAATCCCAGGTGTGCTGAGTACTGGCCATCATCACCAATATATGTGAAATGGTTCTGTTAATCTGGTTACAACATAGGAAGGTAGAGCAGAGTCATTTCTCAGTAATGAATCACAGTCGTGGGGATTTGAACATGGGGATTGAAGAGGAAATTACAGTCAAGTTGCCTCTATGGCTCATTCTCCGGCCCAGCATCACCTCAAACAGGAGAGGGATTTCTTTTTGTTCATTAGTAGCAGGGGCAGATCCAGCACTGCTCCCTGTGGGCTGCGCCTGTCCTGGACAGCAGTGACCACACGGAGCCACTCAGGATCGGTGCTCGGAGTTCCCCAGCTCTGCTCTGCAGGGCTATGGCACCACTGCGTCTTCTGTAACTCAGAGAAAGCATCAGCTTCTGAATTCAGATGTAATTAGGCACAAACCTAAGGACTTGGATGAGCCATGGTTCATTATAAAACACTCAATGAGAAAGAATCCTGAATTAAACCCCATGGGTCCTACCTGGTCATGACAGAGAGGGCTCTTCAGGAGTTCTGGTGCAGGAAGAATAAGGACATACCTGAGCAGCTACTTACCCTTGTAGGAACATAACAATTTTTGCTTTTTCTAGACCTCTGAATAATGAGCAGCACAGTAATCATATTAAAAAGGACTTTAAGGGCATGACCAGCTGCATTCAGTGTCAAGCATAACAGCCCTTGGAAGTGCTTAGTCACACTTTAACTCCTGTTATTATTTTCCAAGCCTGTGTTTAACTCAGACAGAAATGTGGCTTTTTCTCACCCAGTGCAATATTTCCATGTTTAACCATAACCTTCCACAACAGCAGAAGGGCAGGTGTTGCACTTTCTTTCACTAAGGCAAAAGACACAGGCTGATAAAATTGTCTCAAGGTTTCACATGATTGCTGCCTTCAAAACAGCAATGCCCAGGACCAGCTTTTGCACTGATGTCCCTCTGATACTTTAGGTGGAGAACTATCCTGGAAAAATTTGCATTGCTAACTACTACAGGACTCAGGAGCTGTAGGAACCAATAAAGCAGAGAGATCTCTAAAGAGTAAACACAGGGTGAAGAAAGAAATACAACAAAAAGGGGAAAGAGATGCTCTTGCACATGCCACTGAAGGGTGACAGCTCCTTTCCTAGATAATGTCACTCAGTCCTAGCCAATGGCTATTCTTTTGATCTTACAAGGCTGAAGATGTAGAATGAAGCCAACAGATCTGGGAAATCACAGTCCTAGAAAGGGGGAAGACAATATTAGATTAACAAATGGATGATTGACATCCAGAAGAGTTCATATTATATTCATAAATAACAGGCAAAACTTTAGTGTCACCGTATGTTTACAGTCTTTACTGTGTAAATCCCCTCTGCTCTGAAGGTTTTTGTTGCTCTAGCAACAAAAGGGAGAGAAAGGAGAAAAAAGAGAAGGGGGAATAAAAGAAAGGACCAAAAAAGATAGTCTAATTGATAGGAAAGTTCAGAAAATCAGAAAAGAGGAAATATAAACTGAAAGAAATTTTTGAAGGTTATTTTGAGAAAAAATACAAATATATATCAAAAAATAGAGCTGTAACTTCTCAAAAATATAAAACAGAATAGCTTTCAAATTAGTGTTTTCATAGCTGCAGGCTACAGAGTTTATTGCTTGCAGTATGAAACCTAATGATGTGATGGGAAAAAAAATCTGAAAACTCTTCCATCCAGCCCTAGACAGACTGACAGCCCCAGAGATCAATGTCCATTAGTAAGTTGCTGACTTCATGCACAGCAAGGCAGAGCATGAAGTTCTCTGGTTCTCTTCAAATTTGGCTTAATTGGATCACCTACAGGATGAGAGGATAATTTAGCATGCATGGCCAGCCACATCTTCATTGCACCCCTGAGCCTGGAACAAAGGCTCTGGCTGGGAGGGTGTGGACATCTGAGCAGGAAGATGCCCTGGGACTATCTGTCCATGTCTTGAGTGCCTCTGATCACACAGGAGAGAGCAACTGATCCAGTCACTGCTGCTCTGAACTGTCTCCAGTCCTGTGGCTTAGAAGAAATGCCCATGTCAGACTCCTTTCGATGGAATCCTAATGAGACTTCAAAGGGAAAGGACCAAGCTTCTACCTCCAAACCATTGTCCTTAGGGACTTCACCTAACCCAGCTGGAAGTAATGGGAGTTTTCCATCATTTCAGTTGGTACAGTACCAAATCTACGTGGTCAGAGATGGGTTAGGGTCACAGATCACAGGTTTTTTGTTTTCTTCCCCTGATCACTCAGGAACCATGTCCTTACACAGAAACATCCTCCATCAAAGTCCCTTCCTGGAGTTTGCTTCTAGAAAATTATGAGGCCTTGGTTTTCTTAACAAATCATGCTTTAAAAAAAAAAAAAATTGAGCCATCATGTGAAATTTCACAGATTTTCATTCACTAAAGTAACAACAAGAGCTACAAAGAGTTTCAATTATCATTTAGAGGGAATAAGAAAATTAATGGTTTAGAAACTGGCTTCTCAAAGGAGGAAAGAAACAGATCTATCATCTCATCAGAGAGAGACCCGGGGTCACTTTTATCCTCCACCACCACCCACCCCCGCCATGGTTTTGGTCTCTGGCTGCCCAGACTGATCTGCTGGCAGAAGTTTCCATCCAGGCTTTGCTGGATGTGCCTCAGTCACTCCCTGCAGACCCTCTGGTCCCACCTCCATCAGCTGCTTCTCTGAGTCTATTGACCATGGTGTCAGAGTAATGAGGCAGGAGTTGTCTGTGCAGCCACTGACTCCATTATCTCACACAACATCAGGAGTGAAAAAATGGCTGCTGGGTTTTTTAATGGTCTGCCAGAAGAGCCTTGTCGATAATAATTCTTTAGTTGGGTTTCCTGGAAATTACAGCCATCTCCTCCACTGCAGCATCTTGCAGTTCTGTGGGAAATAGTTCCGAAACAGCTCCTCCAGCCTTAGAAAAAAAAAAAGAATAATGGAAAAAAAAGCAAATTTGTCTATGTTGAACATGTCTGCCTCTCTCTTAAGCAACAACAAACGAGACTCTGGTTTCCTAACTCTCACTCCTGCCTTATTATTTAGGAGTCAGTACTGGCAAGACCCTCTCTGGTTCTCATTGACAATTTTGGATTTGTTTGACTGATCCCAGCACACTTCTGGATCCCCGACTGCAGCTCACTGATGCAGATCTCAGCAGCACCCTGTGGCACAGGGCAGTCTCAAAGGGACAACAAACAGCTGAAAATCCTGCTTCTGTCACTTCCCTCTGAGCCCAAGTGAGCGTGGCATCAGCACATCCTGCTCCCCACAGAACCTTCCCCAGGTCCCATGCAGTGCTCCACAAGCCTCTTGATCTCACACAAGACTCAACAATTGCCTAAAAATCCTAAAAATCCCCACCCCTGCTGCAACCGAACCTGTGATGGGTCCTGTCCCTGTTATGAGAACTTGTTGTGACACTGTTAGCAGATTTTTTTCCCCATATCATTCTCAAGAAAATAAACAAAAAAAAAACCAAACCAAAAAAAAACCAAAAAAAAAAAAAAAAAACCAAAAAAAACCCAAAAGACCCTGGGTCTCTCTGCTGCCTTGTTTAGTGCAAAACCAGTCTCATCTAGAGCTTGTATGAAATTTCTTGCAGGGCAGAGACTCAGCTGGTTTGAATCTGAGCTCTTCCTTTGACTTCAGTGGACTCATTACACCAAGGGCAGCTCTGATTTGAGGTATTTGGCTCATTTCTTCTCTGGATGTTGTGCTGGCCATCTCCTGAAATACTTCTTGCAAGTTGTCTTTTAGTTTGGGTTCCAGGGAGGAATAAACTCTGCCTTCTATTATTTTAATGACAGACAAAACTCTTCTAGGGCTTTCCTACCACCAATCAACAGAGACAGAGTCTCTCTCACCTCAAAATCTTCAGTAAATAAGCTTTTCAGGTAAAGCTGGAACTGCAAACTCTGTGTCCCTGTGGTTGCCTGGTCATTTGGCAAGGGCAGGGTCAGAGGGGTGAGGGTCACCAAACCCAAACGTGGCACCTGTGTTGTGGGTCTGTGGTGGGAAAACAGGGCTGGTCTAGACCTGACAGACAGCAGACAAAGAGTCCTGCATCACCCCTCGCAGCCAGTGTGCACCATGATATATTCCATTTGAGAAGCAGCTGTGGACCAGGAGGAGCAGTCTGAGGGCGGAGCACCTACAAAACTTCCAGACAGAAATGTTAATATCATCTACAGGATCCAGGGATTGGACACAGTGTGAGAATCCACTGATTGCACATACTGTGAGACAAGAAAGGATTTTTGTGTGGCTTGAGTTAAAAAAATGGAAAATGGAGGACAGAAAGCATGCCAGTGGGATGGCCAGGAATCATAGAACAGTCTGAGTTGGAAGGGACCCACAAGCATCCTCATGGCTTTACAAAGGACAACCCCCAAGAATCACTCCATGTGCCTGAGAGTGTTATCCAAACACTCCTTGAGCTCTGTCAGGCTTGGTGCTGTGACCACTCCCCTGGGGAACCTTTTCCAATGCCCAACTGAAATGAACACAGCCAGGAGACCTTTCTCCTTTTAAATGCTTTTATTGAAACTGATCATGGCTCGGAGAAAGAGGAAGGAGCAGCGTTGGGGGTTTTGTCCTCACCAGAGCACTGGGAAATCCCTTCATTTTCTGATTTAACATTTGAGGTGCTCTGTCTAGCTGACAGCTTTGAGGTTAGGGTGAGGAGTAAAAAGAGTCTTGGTGGATACTAGATTCTGTTCTTCATGCCTAACATTGCTTTGATTCATTAGTTTTGTGTTGATTCGCTGTTTTTAGGGGTTTTTGGCTAAGTTTGGTGAGGGGTCCCTCCCGCTGCATGCTGGATCCGATGTCATTTGCATGGTGACTCGATGTCCCTTCCCCTTCACCATCTGGGTGCCATCCTTCAGGAAGGAGCAGGGTGTCACTGGACAAAAGGGGGAATTCTTAACCATCAATGACAGGTAGTTAATGAAAACTGACAGGTGATTACAATAACAAACAGAACTCCACCCTGGCAGCAACTGGCCCGACCTGTGAGCTCTGCAACCTTTTAAAAAATGGGCAGATTTTTCTACTCATAACACAACCACCCTTTGTATTCTCAAACATCCAACGTAAACTACCCCAGACACAGCTCCAGCTGTGTCTTCGAGTCCTGTCACTGGTCAGCACAGTGAAGAGATCAACATCTGCCCCTCATCTCCCCCTCACAAGGAGGTTGTAACTGCACTGAGGTCTCCCCTCATTCTCCTGTTCTCCAGACTGAACAAACCAAACTTCTCCTCATACATCTTCCCCTCAAGGCCCTTCACCATCTTCATTACCCTGCTTTGGACAGTTTTTAATGGATTTGTATCCTTCTTCATTTGTGGTGTCCAAAACTGTGCACAGGACTTGAGGGCAGTGGGTTTTGGGTTTTTGTTTTTGGAGGGTCATTGGGGGAAAGGAGTGTGGGACACATAGGACAACTACAGGAGGGAAGCATTGCTGAGCCCTTGGTTGGTGTTGTGTGTCTGCCATAGCAGGGAAAAGCATCCAAAAAGTGGCAAGCAGTGGAAGTTAGGAGCAGCCACAAAAGAGGGCAAGGGAGAGGTGATGGGGAAGGGATTCGAGATGGCAAAAGCAGATGGAGACATTTGTTCAGAAAGAAAATCTCCACCAATGCTTAGGAAGACAAGAGGAACCACTTCCAGAAGAAACTAATTAGAAAACGACATAAAAACTTCCTCTGAATCAAAGAGCTTTTAGAGAAACTATGAATGACAGGGCTCAATACAAGGTTGATTTTTGTGTGAATAAGTTCACCTTCTTTTAAGCTCTCAGGCTAAAACACCAGATACTTGCAAGGCCTGTCAACCCCTCTCTCCTGTCCCCCAGCCAGCAGGGCAAACACATCATGTTTGATGTCATCTCTGTGCATGCAAAGCCAGAAAGGGCTAAAGATCTATTGTCTGTAGATCTCTAAACATTGACCATCTTTTAAACTTGACAGTCTGTTTTAAAACTGGTTGCCACACAGCAAAGCTGGGATTATTTGCCTTGTCTTTTATTCTACATTTCTTCCTGGTTTTTTCTCAGATGGGGACAGAGCCCTCACTGCTGAAGTCTCCCGTTTACTTCCAGGCATTCTGTCCTGGATCACAGTCCTTTAACAGGGTTAAACACAAACCATTATAAAGCAAACTGAATTCAACATGCACATATTTGCCAGACAAATTGAATTTGCTTTCACTCAGTTAATTAGGATAAGCATCAATTCTCACATCAACTGTTTTGCATTCGTGCACAGACACGGCCTCCTCTGCTTCTCCCTGCAATTACAGAAGAAAGCCACCAGATTTCAGATTTACAGACATCCACCTCATGGCTCCTCTGTGGCTCAGCCAAAACCATCTTCTGGTTCTCACAAGACTCTTCCTAGACTTTGATATCCAACACCTCCTGAAGAAGGCATCTCAGTTTTCATGGTCACATCTCAGAGCTTCAAAATCAAAACCTACCAAAAAAAAAGCCAAAAAAAACCCAAAAGAAAGCAGACCAAAATTTGCTTAAGGAAGTTATTTAAAAAGAAAATATCTTGGTTTTTTTTTTCATCTTGCCCCAGACAGATAGTTTCAACCCTCTTGTAGGCCACAGATTAGTTTAGGAAATCAGAAACAAGAAGTGGCCTAGAAAACAGCCATCCCAGGACTTGGTGGTGCTGTGCTTGTTACCTCATCTCAGGGGCAGGGATAGTCACATGTACCTGTATTTCAGTGTCCTGCATTATATGCCAAAGCACAGAGCCACAGGACACTATTAATTTATTACAGTATTAATTTATCATTATTATCATCCAAAGTTTCCTGTTTGCTGTATCCTAAGGCATTCCCAAAGAGGGGTTATTCAAAGAGGGGGGCTCAGTTCACTGAACATCTTTCTTTTCAAAATTTAAACATTATATCAAACCTTCACCTTTTCCCCCCCTTCTCCCCCACGTGTTCCAGAGGCCTGAAGTGCAATATTATTGCTTTTAGCTGCACTGAGATCTGCAGAATAAGGCCAAATTCACTCATCTACCCTCACTGACTTAGCCCAGTTCTTCTAAGACTGATGCAAGCACACAGGAGCCCAAAGCACTGCAAAAGCTGAATCTTAATCAGAGACATTTGGTTACAGCAAGGTCCCAGGAACATCCTTACCTAGCGGCAACCTTTGTCTTTCCACCCTTCTTCCACGTGTTTTCCTGTGAATCTAAGTCCATGCAGCTCCTTAATCAAATCACAAAATAATCAGCTCCTGGTCACATTTGAAGGGATAAATAGCACATGACCAGCATTAATCTCTCATTACACCCCATGTGGGTGGGTAATTCCCAAGGACTCCCAATAAAATCTAGAAAGTGCTGTGTTTTCCCTTGAACTCAGTAGCCTTCATCCGAATCAAATGGAATTTTTTGATCACTTCTAATTTGTTAACACTGCAGATCTCAGAATAGATGTTGGCAATGCTGCTAATAAAAACATTTTAAAGTTATTACCCTCATTGAAGTCCTATAGGATTCTATTAAAGCTAATGCAATTCCCCCAGATTCTAATGGTTAAACCACACTTTTCAAATCATCTTACAAGTGTATCATTGCCATTACTGTACTTATTGGTTTCCTTAAATACCAAAATATATCAAGGGGGAAAAAGAGATTGTTTAAGCAGGTACATTTCCCACAAAACATTGTATTAACCACGCTCTAGCATAGCTCTAAAATCAATAGATTTATATCTGGGAGACAAAAGCAGGAAAGGTCAGGGAGTGGGTTATTGTGAACTGGTTGGTGATCAATCCTGGCTGAAGACATGACTTTCCAGTTCCCATACTACAGAAAACCCCAGCCCCCACTGCGTTTTGTTGTGTTATGCTTTTCCCATTATGCAATGTAGTTTTAAGAAGTGCACCCTACAGATTGTGACTGCTTTGCTAATATTCTCATCAAGCCAAAGTGTTCAGTTGTTGCAGCACAGTGGGTGGAGGGGGGGGAATATAATCTTTAAAAATAGAACCTAAAGTCTTTACTTAGATTGCAAAAAAAAAAATCTTAAAAAAAATTTAAAAGAAATCCAAGCTACCACATACTCCCCCATTCATCTGAAAGTGATTTGTTGGCAAGAATAGAAATTTGGTTTCCAAGGTACAGTGAAAGAGCATAGAGACAGCCTGAGGAATGGGATAAATATGCCATATTTCTCAGTTACACAAGGTGCTGTAGCTAAGGGGAGAGGCAAAGGGGGTACCAGTGTGAAGCTGCTTGCCAAAAACGCCCCAGAACATTTGCATGCAATGCCTTGTGTTGGAAAGTGGAGTACAGGTGTGACTCACTGCTGAGGCAGCCGTGCCAGCCGCTCAGCACAGACCCTGCAGGGCTCAGAGATCCTTTACAGCTTGCTCAGACAAATTCCATGTGCCAGCTGCTCCTTGAATGGGGACAGGCTCCCTCCAGCTTCCACAGAAGGACCCAGTGACACTTGCATTGCTTGTGATCCTTCAATGGGGCTGAATCCTGCAGGAGTTTCTGCTGCCTTCGCTGCAAAAATCAGTATTTAGAGAGATGCAGCCCTGCATGGCCTTTCAGAGACTGAGAGCTCTGCTTGCCTGCAGAAACACAGCCAGCCCTGCCAGATGTAGCAGGGGACAGGGAGGGTTTCCAGCTGCACCTGAGGCCAGGAGAGGGATGGTGAAAAGTTGGGTGTGAGGCCATGAAACTCAGATCCTTGGGGTGGCTCTTGCAAGAGAAGGGGGATTTCATTCCACTTGAATTTGCACAGGGCTCTGAGGCTTCTGCTGAGCCTGGGGCAAAGCAGCAGCGGCTGTGGGAGAAGGGTTTGGATGAGCATTTCACACGCTGAGCTGCCTTGTGGGAGTCACAGCCTGCGGTGGGACGAGTCTCACTAAGACAGGAGCATTCTCAGTGCTGTTTCCCATTGAGATGTCTGTTCCCACGCGCAGCCTGCAGACCAGAGGCTCTCAGGGGGATGCTCACCCATCGTCCAGGTGTGGGGGTCAAGCCTGCCTGGGCTCCTGCTCCAGCTTGGCCTTTGCCAGGGCCCCTTTTGCTCCTGTGCACCCAGAGGGTCCTGGAACCCAACTGCAAAGGGGACATTGCCAGCTCAGATGGCAAGGTGGGCTGAAGTGGATTGTGGATAAGTCAGAAAAGAGAGATAAGAAAACAACAGCAGTGCTGGAGAGGAGAGAGCAATGTGCTTCAGGCTGCCATGGCTGGAGCAGCCCTGGGAAGGCTCCAGCATGTGAAGTAAAGACCAGGCTAACTGTGCTGATCACTTCTTTGTGCCTCGTTGTGAGGGTCATTTTGTGACCCAGCTTTCTTTGCAAAGATCCTTCTCCAGACACCCTTTGTAGAATTAGAAATTGCTTTAGCTGTCAATCAATCAGCCAATCAATCAGTCTCATTGATGTTAAACCCTCACCCTTACTGGAATATTACCTGGAAACTGATACACAACAATGGATAGTGACCATTCCATTTCATTCCAACTTCTTCCCTTCAGGAATAAGAGATCTCAGCTCTTTCTTATGCTGAGAAGTCCCTCCATCCGTATTTCCCAATCCACAGTCCATGTGAGCTTCTCCTCAAGCTTGTGGTGATGTGAAGATCAACCAAGAGCAGAGAGGTGCCCAGGATTCACTGCAGAGAAAACACCCAAAGACACCCATAGATACATATTTTCTTCTCCTGTGAAGTACTTTTGCATTCCTGGTTTATCCCATGAAAACTCCCAGCCCTGAACCCTTTGGTTTTTCCAGGTGGGCCCAGCTGGAAGCATCTACAGACTCCTGTGGTGGGATGGGAAAAGACACCAACTTTCTGTGTGTCCTTCCAGCCTGTGGGAATGCTGGGGGAAGAATGAAGAGTTTGAGACATCAGACCCAGACACATCCTCCTGTGAACTGCCTACAGTGCAGCCAAAGCTTCTTGCAGGTTATTTTGAATTGGCATCCCGTGAGTCAATAAAAGGAAAAAGAGACAGACACAGGACACCAAGCACACTTCTTGTGCCTCCACCTAAACCACAGCACAGAAATGCCCCAGCTCAGTGCTGCCCTGGCTCCTGCATGGCAGGGGCTGCACAGCACTGATCTACCCCTTGGGCAGAGAGATTTATCAGGGTTGCTTCTCGAGGCTGAGAGAACCCCTTACCCAGCGCCTGATATCTAGAAAGAGATAAGCAACATTTCACACTGGGCTTACAAGTATATTGTGTGCTAGCACCATGTACAGAGCCATAGGTTAGGTATTTGAAGTGGAGTAAGTAGCAGAGTGCTTGACCACTTTTTAAATCACTTTTGGAATCATTGCCAAATCACTGTCTAAACTATCATTCAAATAATCACTGAAATCACCATTAAATATTTGCCAAATCATTGTCAACTCATTGTTAAATCACTGTTTTACTAACATTCAATTATTGCTCAATCACCAATTGATTTTCACTCAATCACCAATTAATTTCCATCTGATCATCATTTGATCATTAATAAAAACCTTAAGTTAACCCCACAGCTTTGGCTTCTCATAATTCTCCTCTGACAGAAGTCTCAAGAGACTCTCAAGACACATGGTAAAGTAAAGCAATTTTGGCACATTTAGCCCCAAACCCCCCAGCTGTGCCCAAAGGTCACCTCACTGAAACACCACACTCCCTGTGGAGCGTGGAACTCTATTGAAGCTGAGCTGGAAATGCATATGATTCATAGTACAGATGGCATCTAATGGTTGGGTTATTTTCCTTTAATAAACTTTTCCTGAACCCAACAATTTTTCCTTTCTGTGCCCCCACCCCTCATCCTGCTTCCTATTCCTGCCTATAAAGGCATTTCCTATTGCAGCCACAGGAATGCTCCATCACTGCACCCAAATTTCCTACAGCCCTCCCTACATTTGTCCTCTGGATCTGCATGAAGGCTTTCACACAGCTGAACAGCTCAAGAACAACTGGAGGAGAGCTCAGCAAGATGTTGAAAAGCCAAGCAGCAGGTAGCTGTGTCGCAGACATCTTCTCATGAAAAATCCCTTCCTTAGGATTTTTCCTTCTGAGAAGCTGAGAGGCCTCAGGAACAAAATGTAAACAATGGTTATCTGCTGCTGTGGAATGCAACAAGGTGGGTCTTTGATTGGCCCATCTTGGATGTTTATAATTAATGGCCAATCACAGCCCAGCTGGCTCAGACAGAGAGTCTGAGAGAGCTGCCTTTGTTATCATTCTTTTCTATTCTTAGCTAGCCTTCTGATGAAACTTTTTCTTCTATATTTTTAGTATAGTTTTAATGTAATATATATCATACAATAATAAATCAGCCTTCTGAAACATGGAGTCAGATCTAGGTCTCTTCCCTCATCCTAAGACCCCTGTGAACACCGGTCACACAGCTGGATCAGCTCTGCTCCTCCTTCCCTGACAAACCTCTGCAGGGCGTGGAGGAGGGAATGGGACATCCCTAAGTTGGAGCAGTGTTCTGTCTCCCCTGGACTCAGCCATCACAAGTTTCATCTCCAGGCTTTTGTTTTGAAATCCCTAATTTTCATGGTGTTTTTATTGATTTGAGCCGATAAAGCATTGGGTAGATCAAAGAGCTTATTAACTTTCAGGAGAGTTACACTGCATCCTGATTCCATAATTTGATATTTTGTTGCAGAGCTATACTAGGTTTGGGTATTCACCACCTTTTTAATTTTTTTTTTTTTTCAATGAGTACGAACACGGGTTATTCCTGGGGGGAGGAACATTATTGTCGCAAGCCTGGACCGTGCCCAGTCTCACCTGGAGCATGGGGAAAAGCTCTGGTGACGTGGTGGGCGCTGTTATTTGTGTTTTGCTCACTGGAAAGGTCCCACCCAAGCCCTGTTTGTACTCAGTGAGCCTGGGGGGGCGTCCCTGCTGCAGAGATAAGGGGGAAGGGGTGGCACTGGGGTGGCACTGCAGGACTGGCAGTGCCCCCGTGGCCCAGGCTGCAGGATTGGGCTGGAGGGATCAGGGCAGGTGATCTCAGGCTGTGCTGTGCAGCTGCTAGGGGAAACAGCAGCACTGCTCTTCAGAAAGATTATTTTTCATTTGATTTCACTTTTTCTTGCCAGTAAAAGATTCCTGCAAACACTGAGCTTTTAAATTAAAGGGAGTTAATGAAAGTGTACCTGTGGTAACTATTACCAAGTCCCTTGTACATTCAACAGTCGCATTAAGATGATTTCTTATTATCTCTAAATCCATTCCAGAGGTATGTTCTTGCTGTTACAGCCCTCCTGTGCACCATTGCAGGTGCAGGTTTGCTGCCCAGCATGGCAGATAAAATACAGTCCAACTGTGTTGCTACAGCCCTGACTTGGTTTTTAAATTTTTTTTCTGAGACACAAAAGCTGGGGCTTACCAAGAGTCCTGCTCAACCTTGCCTGTGGATAAAGCATGTTCTTGTATCCACATCCCCTGGGCATTCCTAATGCAAATAGGTACTTCACCTAAAAGGAGAGATCTTTTGTTCTAAGAACAGCAATGCAGTTTTCAGCTGAGAATGTACTGCGTTGTATGAGACAATATTAAACAAGACAGAAATGGAATATTATTTTGGTATAGACAAGGCTGTGGCAGCCTCTCCAGTCCTCTGAATGGATTAGGCAGAGTTTACTAGCAGGGCAGACTATCCAAAATATACTTGGTGCGTTGTCAGACACAGGCAGCCCATGAAACACACATTTTCATACAGAAGTTGCTTCCTTTTGATTGAACCAGGCTTTGGTCCCTGAGCTCTTCTCTCTGATACAGATGGGGAGTTTTGCCACTCTTTTCGTTTTGGTCAGAATTGATTCTTCCTAATTCACAATGCCTTGGGTTTTCTTGGGGAGGATATTTCTTTGCTGAGGGGTCACGTCAAGCACTAGAAGCAGCTTCCTAGAGAACTGGTCAGTTCCCCAGCTTGTCAATGCTTAAGAGTCTTTTGGATAACGACTGTAATAACTTGTTTTAATTTTTGGTCAACCCTGAAGTGGTCAGAGAATTGCATTGGATGACCATTATAGGTCCCTTCCAACTGAAACAGCCTTCTCTTCTCTTCTCTTCTCTTCTCTTCTCTTCTCTTCTCTTCTCTTCTCTTCTCTTCTCTTCTCTTCTCTTCTCTTCTCTTCTCTTCTCTTCTCTTCTCTTCTCTTCTCTTCTCTTCTCTTCTCTTCTCTTCTCTTCTCTTCTCTTCTCTTCTCTTCTCTTCTCTTCTCTTCTCTTCTCTTCTCTTCTCTTCTCTTCTCTTCTCTTCTCTTCTCTTCTCTTCTCTTCTCTTCTCTTCTCTTCTCTTCTCTTCTCTCCTCTCCTCTCCTCTCCTCTCCTCTCCTCTCCTCTCCTCTCCTCTCCTCTCCTCTCCTCTCTCTCCTCTCCTCTCCTCTCCTCTCCTCTCTCTCCTCTCCTCTCCTCTCCTCTCCTCTCCTCTCCTCTCCTCCTCTCCTCTCTCCTCTCCTCTCCTCTCCTCTCCTCTCTCTCCTCTCCTCTCCTCTCCTCTCCTCTCCTCTCCTCTCCTCTCCTCTCCTCTCCTCTCCTCTCTCCTCCTCTCCTCTCCCTCCTCTCCTCTCCTCTCCTCTCCTCTCCCTCCTCTCCTCTCCTCTCCTCTCCTCTCCTCTCCTCTCCTCTCCCAAGCACAAGCTGAGGGTGCCTGGTCCATCTTCTCCCCTGCTCCCATCATTGGGGTTCTGACACACTCTGGCTGTCACTGCCTGCAGCTCCAGAGCCTCCTTTCTTAATGTGAATTACTGTATCCACAAGACAGAGGCTTGAAAACAGTTAGGAGTTGCCTTTTTATCTTCAGGTGGAAGTGAGAAAAAGAGCTGCTGAAGTGTTTCCTCCTGGGAAAGGCTGTGGAATAAAAATAAACTTTGGGTCAAAGTAAGCAAAGCCATTTCTACACATGTGTGAGACAGTTGTCTTTCACCCCTGAGCTCTGTGGGCTGGTCTGAGGAACTCTGTTCTGATTTATCTCATCTGAATACACTGCTTGGATAAGTGGATGTCTCCATGCCAATTGATCACCCTGGCCCCTCTTTACAGCAAGCATCTTCTTCCAGATCCCATCCCACCCTCCCCTGGACACAAACAATATTTGGGAAGTTCTGAATATGGCAGAGAGCCACCACAGCTTTGGAGTGCCATGGAGCTGGGGTGGCTGTGCCCATCTGCAGTGCCAGGTCCTGATGTGCCCTTCAGTGCTTGGAAGAGGAGCTGGGAGCCCCATCAGCAGTGCTGAGTGAGATGTGACACTCACCAAAGCTAAAGGTGCTGCATGGCAGCTTCACATTCAGCCTTTCACATTTGGCACTGGACTGAGTACAGAGATGTTGTCACCAAGCAACAAAACCCAGATTTTGCAGGAGACAGTGAGGTGATACTAAACCTCCTCTCTCCTGCCTCCTCTCCACTGCACCAAGGCCACCAGAACCAGTCTTACCTGTGTGCCAGCAGTGGACAAGAGTGTTGGGGATTAATTCAAACCAAATGTGCCAGGTGTGAAGGGAGAGCCCAGACAGGCAGGAGCCATCCTGGTCTCTCAGTGCCTGACCTTGGAATCAGGCAGGCAGCAGAGCAAGGCAGGAGGTGGGCAAACCATGAGATGCACTTGAACACAGAGAGGGAAGACTCCATCCATGGCACAGGATGAAGAACTCTTTCTGAGCATTCCAAACCCAGAAACCCAGGGCTTGAATGAACAGGGAAAATGGTGTGGTCTACTTGCAGAAAAGAGACACTGAGAACAGTGAGGGGCTATGAAATAAATAAATCTGATGTCAGAAAAAAATACCCTGAAGCTAAAAATCTAAAGAAACTAGGGGAGAAAGAGATTTGGAACTGAGCAAGAGAGCAGTGAGCAAGAATGGTGCAGGGGCTTTTTTTGGTATTGAAAGCTGACATCTGCCTGCTCTGTCTGTCCCCAGCACTGCTGCCCTTTGCATTGCCACCAAAACAACCAGCCAATGTCCCCAGCACGATGAGCAGAGACAAACTGACCCCAGTGATGGTGATGGGTGGCACATTTCCATTAGTGTCCTGCATGTGCAAACAGATAGAGCATCACCTCCCAGCTGCCAAAACACTGCTGCCTTATCTACAGCACAGCCAGGGGTGCAGGGCGCAGAGAGAGGGAAAATATGACCATGCTCATTCGGGAACAGCTCAAAAAGCCTCTCAGCTGAAGGTCTCATTAGGGCAGGTTTGCACAAAGCTGAGATAAAGCTGCAGCAGGTTTTCCTCTTCCCTGGGACATTTCACATGGGTGCTGCCCAGGAGAGCTGCATTTCCCCATCCTGTGGCTCCTTGCTAACAGGCTGCCTGGTGCCCTGCTGGCCCAGAGGGTCACCCTGCACCTGGCCCATGGTGGGTGTAGTGAAAAGGAAAAGTACTGGGAATGAGACAGTCCCCATGTTTGTACCACAGGGCCTGAGGTACAAACCTGAGCCCCATGGAACTGCATCCTGGATGGGGAGGGAAAGGGGTTTGGTCTGTCTGATCTGCAAAGAAATGATTCTCCTGTGCTCAGAGTTGGGGTTCAGAGGTGTGTCCCCAGGTCCTTTGAAACTCTGAAACACATTTGCTAACTTCATCCATGTCTGATGGGACAGGACATGGGGCTTTATAGGACAAGGGGGAATGTCTTTAAACTGACAGAAAAATGGTTTAGATTACTCATTAGGAAAAAATTCTTTACTGTGAGTGTGGTGAGGCCCTGGCAGAGGCTGCCCAGAGAAGCTGTGGATGCCCCATCCCTGGAAATGGTGAAGGCCAGGCTGGATGGAGCTTTGAGCACCCTGGTCTAGTGAAAGGTGGCACAGGGGTTGGAACGAGATCCTTAAGCTTCTTTCCAAACCAGATCATTCTGTGGTTCTGATTTATCTCATCTGAATACACTGGTTGGATAAGTGGATGTCTCCATGTCAATTTATGACCCTGGCCTCTCTTTACAACCATTGGCAAAACCCAGGCATTTCAGATTGGAAATTTTTGTGATGCAGGGTGGGTGTCTCCTTACAGAGCCCCCTTGCCCTGTGGATTTTTTGGGAAGCACAAATCCTCTGGCTCCTGTTCATATCCAGTGGTTTTTAATAAAGAGGTTTGTGTTAAGAGCATCACTGATCCCTCCTGTTGTTTCTCTCAACAGAGCTTGTGTGACCCTGAGCCCCCAGCATGGACAAGCTTTAGAGGATGTGATTTTATATTGAAACCAACAGCAGCAACACTTGGAGAGCTACACAAAAGGCAAAATCTGGTAGATTTACCCAATACTTGTGTTGAAAATAATATTCCAAAGCATCTGCACCTATTTTGTCTTATTTTTGTATGACATTTAAATTCACATTGTTCATGGGCTTTTTTCTGACACCACATGCAAGTGGCTAATATTGATAAATCAAATATTACAGAGCTGGGCCAGGTCCCAGTGCCCTCCTCAAGAGACTTGGGAAGACTCAGCCCTGGCCAGGACTTCAGCCAAGAGTGGAAAAAGCACCTTCTTTCTCTTACACCTGTGAAAGCAGTCTTGTGAGCTCTGCACAGGAATAAGAGATGGATGGGATGGGATGGGATGGGATGGGATGGGATGGGATGGGATGGGATGGGATGGGATGGGATGGGATGGGATGGGATGGGATGGGATGGGATGGGATGGGATGGGATGGGATGGGATGGGATGGGCAGGTTTTGTGCCTTCTCCAGGGTTATGGAGGATGCTATGGTAGGGAAGGACAATCCTTACCTGGCCTGCCTTGTGCTGAGGGTCTGCAATCTTCTCGGGTGACATCTTCCATGTGAGCAAATGGCCAGAGCTGGATGTAGGGTTCATTTTAATAAATTAAATTATCACATTCAAGTCTTATTTCATGGCTCTTCTGTTCTTCTCTTTACTTAGTTTACATTCACATTACTTTTGCACTTGTGCTTTCTCCAGGGATCTGCAGGCACCCTGGCTGGCAAGGTGACATCCTGCTGGGGTGACATCCGTCTG
Organism: Emberiza elegans; assembly: GCA_024865655.1. Taxonomy (NCBI): domain Eukaryota; kingdom Metazoa; phylum Chordata; class Aves; order Passeriformes; family Fringillidae; genus Emberiza; species Emberiza elegans. The sequence goes on along the minus strand of JALJVW010000084.1, from coordinate 5,858,894 downwards.
CATCCCTGGAGTCCACACCCCCAAAACACACTAAACACCTTTGCAGCAGATGGGAGCACATCCAAATACTGTATGTGTTCCATAAAACCCTTTAACTCTCAGAAGCCTGTGGCCTTTCTCAATCCAGAGATGAGGAAAAACAATCATTATTAAGCTGGTGAATTGGGAGTTGGAGGTGGGGGTGGGGGAATTGGTGTTGGTGTTTTGTTGGTTTGGGGTTTTTTTAGGAACAAAAAAAAAGGGATGAAAGGGGCAAAAGTTCCTTGTTTCACAGTTCCTAAGGTCACACTTCATATTAAGGTTCCATTTGCAAAGAGCACATCATTCCTTGATACATGTTGAGGTGATTGATGAATCATTTATGGTGGATTGCTATTGAACTGCAGGTCTCCAGAGCTGTGATTTCACCATCTATAACTCCTGCAGCTGCCGTGGACACGGCCATCGATAATGCTGGAACACAAAGTGTTTGTGTGCAGAACGTGCTTGCCACATCTAACATTTATGAATGCTTTATAAACAATTCATAAATGAAATCTTAATATACAGCATAGCCTATTTTTAATGTTGTGGCAGTTACATAACCTGTTTCACCTTGATTTATCTCCGTTAACTTCGGGCACCTTGTGGAGGTGTCTCTCTTTGTATCCCTGTACCATTTCCTTCTGCATTTTTTTCTCTCCCTTCCTCCCACTGCTCATTTTCCCCTGTTCTGCCCCAAAACTTCTGGTCTGGGATGCTGCAGCCTCACAGGTTCCTGTGTGATGATGCAGCTTCACATCAGCAATTCACTCACATGTGCACAACTAAAGGAAAACACCCCTGCCTTTTCTTTGCCCTTTTCAACCCAAAGCCATTGCATGGGTTCTGCCTTGTGTGGCCACACAAAGAGGTGAATCAGGCAAGGGAATGGGGAGGGAATGGAATCTCTGCTCTAGATCTGGACTGTTGGGAAAGGAGATGGAAAGCCTGAATCAGACCATGGCATCACTTCAGCCACTGGCCTGGACCAGTTTGTAAGGACATGGGCAGACTTTGGAGAGCAGAAAGGCCCAATTTCTGACACAGATCAATGATGACATCCTCACAGTCACTAACAAGATGCTCGTTGTTAAAAGCTGGCCTGATTTCTCCCTGGCAGTGTCACTATTATTTTTTTCAAGCTGAATCCAGGCTGAAGAGGGGCTGAAGTCCCCTTCTCCAGCCACAGCACCAGAGAACTCCGGGCTGTGACAAATTCCCTGCAGAGGATCCATTCCAGAAACAGTGCTGAGCTGCCTCATTGTTAACAGATGCCTTCCCTTATGCCAAGTGATTCCTGAGCAGCTTCTGAAGAGTTTTCCTGTAGCTGTGAAGAAGGAAAGGCTGGGAGGTTGTGCAGGCACAAGCCCTTGGAGGAAATACACTTGGAAGAGCAACTGCGAGCAGGAGGCGGCTGAGCCCTGCTTTGCCTGGTGCCCAGTGCTGGGGACAACGTGGCTCCCCAGGCAAGTGTGTGCCTCTGATTTACACCTCCAGGGTGCATTGATGTGGTTGGTACAGCCACACACTGATCACATCTTGGCCTGGGAGGATCTTCTGCACTGACAGACTCGTTTAAATGCAATGCCAGATTTTGGTGAGATGCCTTCTCCCTGTGCCCGGGGTCCAGGGAGCCACTGGTGATGGCCCAGGCAACACAATGGCATGTGGGCCTCCATGTCAAAATTGCAGGTTCAGGTGCACATCTGGGCACAGGGTGAGCAAATTTCCCAGGGAGTGACTGAACTAGCTGTCAAAAGAGAGCCTATTAATGTGCTATTAATGTGTTTTTATTGATGTGCTTAACATCAGGCACATGCTTGGATATCTGCTGAATCAGGAACACAGGGACAGGAAGTGAGCAGTGTGTGTTAAATGAGATGTCACCTACACACAAAGTCCCACTGGTGTTATGGAGTCGATGCATTGTCAACACAGTGGCCTAAAGCGTCCTTCCAATAAGAAACATCAGATTGTAGCAAAACAGACAAGACCCTGTTCAACTGAAATAGCTCAAGATGCTTTGAGGAGAGCATCAAACTCCACCATGAACAAAGTGTTAGGAGAAATGCAGAGGAAGGAAAAAAAGAAAGGGACAAGTTGATCCTTTCTGCTGCAAACAAACAAAGAAAAGCAGAAAAGTGCAGTCAGTGGAAGAGTCAGTGGGAAGGATGAGGTGAGAAAGAGCAAGATGAGAAGGTAAGGAGATGCTGAACAAGCCAAGAACCCTGACCCAACCCCAGAAGGAAACAGTTATCATGGAACACTTGACACAAAAATTTTGTTCAGATCTTTTTGTGTCTTCTGCATTAAGAAAGGAGCACGAGTGTTTGCAAAGCTCTGCAAAGCAGCCACCTGTAGGAAAGCCTTCAAATGCCCCCTGTGTTATGGAATTGATGCATTGTGAACACAGTGGCCTAAAGTGTCCTTCCAACAAGAAACATCAGATTGTAGCAAAACAGACAAGACCCTGTTCAACTGAAATAGCTCAAGATGCTTTGAGGAGAGCATCAAACTCCAGTTTAGCAGCTGAAATTGGCTTTGAAGCATTTTTTCTCCAACATGAACAAAGTGTTAGGAGGGGTCTAACAGAGATGCAGAGAAAGGAAAAAAAGAAAGGGACAAGTTGATCCTTTCTGTTGGAAATAAACAAAGAAAAGCAGAAAAGTGCAGTCAGCGGAAGAGTCAGTGGGAAGGATAAAGTGAGAAAGAGCAAGATGAGAAGCTGAGAGCTAAGGAGATGCTGAACAACCCAAGAACCCTGACCCAACCCCAGAAGGAAACAGTCATCATGGAACACTTGACACAAAAATTTTGTTCAGATCTTTTTGTGTCTTCTGCATTAAGAACACGAGTGTTTGCAAAGCTCTGCAAAGCAGCCACCTGTAGGAAAGCCTTCCAATGCCCCCTGTGCCCACACTGCACACCCAGAGTTGCAGAGGGCTTGGTTCCAGCCCAGGAGTGGCAGCCAGCCCTGCTCTGGGCTGTGCAGGGCAAGCAGGAGGGATGCACAGCCCCACTCCACGGACAAACAAATGCCCACACCCAGGAGGGAGCCAGAGGAATCAAGGAAGGGAGGGTGCAGCTGACCCTCACTGAGGAATCCCTAAGAGCTTCTAGATTGGGAATGCAAACACAGGAGCCCCAGGACTGACAGAAGGAGCTCAGACAAGGCTGGGCATCAAATGGCTTTTTAGTGCTTGCAGTCAGTCTTCCAAGATGGTCCTTCCAGCCTCTGAGCTGTTTCTCAAAGGATGGAAAGGGTGAAAGAATCATGGAATGCTTTGGGTTGCAAGGAACACTTTACAGGTCTAGTTCCAATCCTCCAGCACCGAGCAGGGATATCCTCAGCTGGATCTGGTTGTTCAGAGCCCTGTGCAACCCAGTCTTGAATGTTTCAGGGTAAGAACATCAGTGTTTGCAAAGCTCTGCAAAGCAGGGCCTCACCATCCCCAACATCACTACTGGGACACTGAGGCATTTCACAGTCACAGATTAAGCCAAGTTGGAAGGGATCCACAAGAATCATCAAATCCAACTCCCTGGGCTGTGCACAGGACCATCCCCAATGTCCCAGCCCCTGTACAGGGACAAGCATTTTCCAAACACCCAGGAGGGTTCTGCAAGGAATCTGGGAAGGAGGGTTCCTGGGGACCCCATTCCAGCACCCAGCCTTCTGGGTGAAGAACCAAACACAGGAGCCCCAACCTGAACCTCCCTGGAGACAAGGCTGGGCATCAAATGGCTTTTAGTGCTTGCAGTCAGTCTCCTCAGATGGTCCTTCCAGCCTCTGAGCTGTTTCTCAAAGGATGGAATCCCTGAGTTAATCATGGAAAACTTTGGGTTGCAAGGAATTTTTCAGGTCTAGTTCAATTTCTTCACCGAAGCAGGGAATCCTTCTGGATCTCCTTGTTCAGAGCCCTTTGCAATGTGATTTTGAATGTTTACCAGGAATTGTTTTAATTTAATGACCAATCCCTGTCCAGCCAGGGACTCTCCATCCTCAACATCATTACTGGGACACTGATGTATCCTTTCTCTTTCTAGAGTATAGTTTTAGTATATAAGGGATTTTAAAGAATAATATAATATCATAAAACTCCCACCCTTCACAAAACCATCCCAAAGAGTCCCTCCCTCATCCTGGGGATTTCACAAACCACTTCTTGAGTTCTGAAAGGCTCTGGGCAGAGTCCCCATTCTTGGGGAGCCATTCCAGCACAGAATCAAGAGATGAAGAACCTTTTCCTGATATCCAACCTGAACCTCCCTGGACACAATTTCTGGCCATTTGTTGCTTTTCATGTGAGTGCCTCTCCCTCTCCTCAGCTGACACAGGAGCCACACCACAGAGCAGACAGGGTCCACCATCCCTGAGTTAATCTAGGAAGAGAAAACTTGAGTGTCACCACGATATTTTCTCAAAAATCTCTTTGCCAGGATTTCTTCTCCTGGGAAGCTGGGAAGCTTCAGCTTCTCCTTGTTTTGCTGCTTTGCAATGTGATTTGGAGAATTGTTTAGCCATCATGTGAATTGTTTTAATTTAATGACCAATCCCAATCCAGCTGTGTCGGACTCTCGGAGTCTCTCATGGGTTTTTATTATCATTCTTGTCCAGCCTTCTGATGTATCCTTTCTCTTTCTAGAGTATAGTTTTAGTATATAATTTATTTTAATATTATATAATATAATATCATAAAATAATAAATCAGCCTTTGAAAACTTGGAGTCAAATTCTCATCTCACCTCATCCTGGGGACCTCACAACACCACACTTGAGTGAAGCTGAAATTTCAGTTCCAGAGTCCAACACATTCTGTCAGAGACACAACACAGAATCAAGAGATGCACATAATTATCAGCAAAAACACACAACACAACCAAGAGCTACAGACTAAAGAGACTGGCAGAGGTGTAAATTACAAGCCACAGGTATTTATTCAGTTAAAGTTACATAACTTATGCTTCTCCAGTGCATTTATATATGGGATCGACATCTGCTCTCAGCAATGACCATTTAAATTAGGAATAATTTATTGCAACCAATGGTTTGTATCAGATTTACAACGAACAGTTCAGCTCATCATGTTCAAAATAATTGCTGGGTGTTTCAGAGAAAGAAAAAGAAGTTTTCAGTACCAAGAAAGGAAAGCAAATAAAAACATCATCCTTCTTTCAAGCAGTACAAGGACCAATCCTGACAGCAACCCCAGTGATTTTAAGTACCTTTCCCTCAACCCCTCTCCAAACTACACTAACACTTAAATATCTTCCTTCTGGACAAAGTCAAAAGTGACCCCCAGAAGGAAGAACTTGTGTTTCATCTCTTTCACCAAGACAAGTAGAAGTCTGAGAAAATTGGGGAAGATATCATAAATGCCAAAAACAACTAAGTGTCCAAGTTGACAAGGGACAGAGTCTGCTATATAATGAACAGATAGACCTTTAAGGGTCAGCTCACACATAAGAACTTATATTTATGTGCACATATAGCAGATTTATAATGGCATATTGGACACCTAGAAAATATGCAGCCTGCTTTTGTTATAACAAAACCTGTTCCCATTCCAACAGCTTCAGTGGGCTGTAGGTAAGGATCCTTTATAAGTAAAAGGCACAGGAATGTTGCATCCCAGGACAGGCTCCACAGAACAACACTCTCTCTTCTCAGAGAATGATGTTGAAAAATAATTAGAGAACAGTCCCTTAGCTGGGTAAATGGAAGCATCCTGACTACAACAGCATCTACTTTACAATATTTTTATTTCATTGTGGTCCTTATAAAGCCTTAGCTCTATTCCTAGAATCTGCAGATTATTTTCTGGGAACACTGAATAAAATCCAATTTGAATTTTACTCCAACAGTGTTGTGCAACATAGTCCAGACACTCATGTCAAAACCAAGCTTTTAGAGAAGATGTACTGGCTGCAGTTCCTGCTCTCCTTGGATCTTATTTTTCTGGGTGTTGCCTATCCACTGACAGAGAATTCAGCCTCATGGCACAATCTGATCAGCCAATCTCCACCAAGACAGAGAAGCAGGCCCGACTCAGCTGTTGGACCCCCTTTACAGGGGTTTTGTTACTGGACCTCACTGGCACCTGACAGAGCAGTGAATCATTGCAAGCAAACCCTCAGCAGGGCTCAGATTTTCATCAGGTCAAGACTGAAAACTTCCACTTTCAAGGCTGAGTCCAGAGCCGCAGCTGAAGCACAAGCATTGATAACATTACCACAACACAGGTTTTAGAAATAATACCCTGCATACACTGGAAATGCAGCTACCATGCTACAGCCACAGTTCCTGGGATTGGGAATATATTTATTTCGGATGAACAGTCACTTGCAAGCATGCAATGAATGGGGTTTGGAGCACTATGGGAAACACCAGCCACACCTAAAAGTACCCCTGGGCTTGGTGCAGAGAGCCAGAACTGAGCAGGAAGGGTCAGGCCAGGCATTCAGTGGGGGCCCATGTCTGCATGAATTCTAAAGAAACAAAGAATCTGCAGAGAGGTTGTGCATGCAGATTTAAATCTTGTAGAGCTAACTGGAGTGTCCCTGCCACATCTTGGTGTATCCACCCCCAAAGCATGCTACCACCAAATTTAACTATGCATTTAAAAAAAGACTGAGATAGTTTTTAAACATATGGTCCACGAAATAATGTATTAATCATACAGCTAAAACATCTCCCTGCTTTACAGGGGGTAAAAGCATGTCTCACTATACAAAAACATTATTCTGAAAAAATAGGCCAAATTATCAGTACATTCAACAACTACTCTCACACTCAGGAATTGCATGGCCTTAACTGCCTAATAATTAAACTATAAAAAACCCCAGACTTTAAGGAAAAAAAAAAGAAAAAAGGAAAAACTAGACACATTTAAAAAGCAGTATATCAGTATGAAAAATCTGGTGAGAAGAGTTTGCAAAAACTCATGAAAAGTTATATTAATGATCATCTGATTAATTCTGGTGGATCTTTAAGAGTCTGCAAATGTTTCAAGTGACTATGACTGTGTAGAACAGAACTGTGAAAGCCTAAATTCACAGCCAAGCCTTAGGCAGCCCAAAAGTTGGCTTATTTATTCTCTCAAGGACAAAACTCCTTTGCTCTTCCTCACCCTGTCTCCTTTCTAGTTCATAGATGTGCCAAACTACAGGCAGTGACTTTACCAGGAGCAAGTGGCACTGGGCTCAGGGGAGGGAGAGGATAACTGAGGCTATTCTTACTTTCAGTAGCACACTGAAAAGCACCACTACTGCTATTTACTACCAAACACACCAAATTCTCAGCAAACAAATGAACAAGAGCAAGCCAGTGAACAAATCTAACAGAGATCTATATCCCAAGGGAACATGCCATGGGTCCAGCATAAACCAGGAGGAATTTCATATAGATACACAAATCTCACTGAAAAAAATGATCAAACAGGATTATTCAAACAGGATTTAAGACCTTCAAACACATTGCAAAATTCAGCCCTCAAGACTCTTTCAAACCACTGTTATCAATGGAGCATATTGAAGTATAATGCAAATAGTTTCAAAGGCTTTCTGAAAACAGAGGAAAACTTCAGCATAGTTATAATCTCTCTCCCTCTGAAATTAGCTGAAGCAGCTGTCCAAATGACTGTCAGCCAATTCAGAAAGTGTTCAGCTGTTCCTCCAGAGCAGAGACTGTGTCCTGGGGTTGTACAGAAACAAGCTGGGGTCAAGCAGAGGATGTGCCAAGCTCTGCTGTGTGCTGTGGGTGATCAATAGCACCCAGGGCATTTTCACATCTTCACAGCTTAGCTGGGGCCACGGGCTCTGTGGCACGGATGTGGACACTGGGAAGGCAGAGCCAGGACAGAGGCAGCTCCCTGCTGCAGTTGTCTTCATGGAATTTGATATTCAGGTAAAAATCGCCCGTGTAGAGGAAGAGAAGTGCTCCAAAGTACACAGAGTCTTTGGTTGGCTTTACCTGGCAAAGAGAGCACAAAAATCAGTACAAATAAACCATCAACAAAGCAAATGAATAGCAGTTTGTGATTCATTAGCTCCTTTAAAGGGTCTCAGAGTACTCCAGATTCACGTTTTAATAATGCTTTCATACAAAAAGGAGTAAACATCTCGTCCCTATTCTAGTAAAAATGTTACTTTAAAAAATTAATCCTGTTATTCACTCATGCAGTAAATCTGTGCCACAGCTCAAAACAGAATATGAACCTTTAGGAGTCACTGATTCCTAAACAGAATTTGTCTAAGTTAGAGATCACCCTAAATCTCTCCTTAGACTGTATTTACCAACATCTCTATTAAAGTTCTAAATCACAACTCTGAATTAATGTTAAATACATGGTTTAAACACCATTTAACAGCTTAGCAATGAGGAAGTTCATTCTCCCTTATTACTGAGACACAATCTGACTGCAAATTCTAATCAGGAACTTGGGTGACTATCATAGAAATAATGAAGTTTAGCAAGAAACTTCCCAGAAACTGTAGCAATCCTGATTTTACTTGTCCAGATTAAATATACAGAGTTCACACTGTTTCTACATTTATGTATCTTCTTTCATCACAAATCCATCTACAATCCATATCTTCACAACAAATAATATATCTCAGTCCATCATTTCAGCAAGACACTTCAGTAATTTCTAACTTTAACACTCCCACCACTGTTCAGCATGTGATAATGTTTGAATTAGTATCTGCTTCCACAAGATGTTAAATCCAGTTTCAGGATGCCTAGAACTGAGTTACAGCAAATGCAAAACACCAAATCGACACAGAGCCATTCCACTGGATGGGATTTCTCCAAAAATTGTGAAAAGGCAGCTTCATCCCAGCAGAAGAGTCCCAATAAAGGCTGAGGCTCTGAGACAGGTGGTCAGGGCTGTTCCCCACTACAAAAATTTTCACTATATGGTAAACTGGGACATGAACAATGGGGTGTGAACTGGGGAAGTGCTCATGGACACCCTTTGCTGAAGGACAATTTGCCACTGCTTGGGAAGACCAGAGCAGGGATGATGGGAAGGTCATGGTGGGGAAGAGGGGGACGGCAAATGATCAACAGAAGATTTCAGGGGTGCAGGAAACTCAAGAATATTCCAGAGAGCTGAAAACTTCCAGCCACCACCTTCCACGAGGCAGATTCTCTGCAGCTTTCAGAAGTGAAGGGAATGAGCTGTTTGCATTTTCTCCCATTCTAGCTTTTTTTTGGACTTTCACTGCTGGGTTCTTTAGCTGGGAGACATCATCCTGTATAGTCCCCTGGGCTATCAGCCTGCTTTGTTGGGCCTCCCTAAACTGGAAGAAGTCCAGAGAGGGGCCACAGAGTTGCTGAAGGTACTGGAGCAGCTTTTCTATGAAGACAGGCTGAGAAAGTTGGGGTTGTTCAGCCCGGAGAAGAGAAGGTTGAGTGGAGACCTCACAGCACCTTCCAGTATTTGAAGGAGCTACAAAGAAGCTGGAAAAGGCTCTCCATCAGGATGTGCAGGGATAGGACAAAGAGTAAGGGGATTCAATTTAAAGAGGGGAAATTCAGGATATATATATGGAAAAAATTCTTTACTGTGAGGGTGGTGAGGCCCTGGCACAGGCTTCCCAGGGAATCTATGGATACCCCATCCCTGGAGGTGTTCAAGGCCAGGCTGGGTGGGGCTTGGAGCAACCTGGCATAGGGGAATGTGTCCCTGCTGGAATGAGATGAGCTTTAAGTTCCCTTCCAACCCAATCCATTCTGTGCTTCCATGACCCTAAATTGCAGCTCCTGCCCAAGGGGCTCTCTGTTCACATCCTCAGAGCTGCAGAGCCCATGCTCCCTTTGGTTTTGGTGCTGGGCACTTGTGCTGACCTACAGCAAACTTGTATCATCATCATGTCATCCACGTGAGGGATCAGAGCAGCCACAGCTGTTGCCCTGACCCTGTCCTTGGCATCTCCCCTCCTGGCTGGGTACCAGCTCCTGCCCTCTGGCACCGCGTCTGGACACGCAGAACAGCATCCAAACACGTCCCCTCGTGCTCCCCTGCCCTTCTGCCAGGGCTGCCTGCCTGGTTTCTGCCCCACTGGAGCTGATGTGGGCTTTCCTGCAGAGGAGGGCAGAGGCAGGCACTAACACCAGCCCTGGGTGCAGGCAAACAGCAAATGAAGCCTCCTGAGCACCCTGAGCTGTCCCAAGCTCCTGGTCCATTTCTCCTCATCTGGCTGCACCATGAAGGAATGTCTGTGGCAGCACAGCCCAGAGCCCTTGGCAAGCAGGAAGGTGGCTCCAGGCTCATCAGCACCAACACCAGACATTCATGGTTTGGGCTCTACCCCTTCTGTTGTGCCACCACCACTGCATCAACACTTTGGAGAAGAAACAGGGAAGCAAAATGAGCTTGAAGCCTTCGCCTTGCTCAAGTGCAGGTGGCTCTGCACAAGTTACAAGATGTTTCCTTTAAAACAGGAACCCAATTTGGAATGTAAGGCTGAGTCTCCAGTGGGGCTGCCTACAAAGATTCCCAAAAGATCAGACATCCAGCTGCAGCAGTCAGGTCAGGACAGGGTCACATCCAGCCCAGCTGCTACACCAGGCACAGGACTAATTTTGAAGTTAAACCCACATTTAGGAGTAAAAGGTATCCAAGGTCCTACTACAGAAGGAGGATACCTAGTCAATGAGACGGGGAGCAGACACAGAATGGTCTCCCCAGGCAGCCTGCAGAGCCAGGACAGAGTTACCTAAACACAGGTAATGGGATGGTCTAAGGCACTGAGGCACCTGCACAGGACTGGGAAGACGCCCAGGGTGTCTTACAGGATTTCTGGCAGCATCTGGTGGCTGGTGGGATACCCACAGCACCTGTATGATGGCAAACATCTACTTTTAGGCATCTCAGCCCAGTGTTAATGAGCCAGGTTCTACCTTCTGCAGACCACATCTCCATGGCCTCATGGGAGCTTAGTGGGGCAGCACCCCTGGTAACCTCCTCATCCAGGTGTCTCAGTTGGGAACTGAATCCACCCAAGTGTCTGTAAAGTGGATGTCCACATGTAAGCCAGCTGTTCAACACAAGGATTCACCTGATCAAACACAGAAGGAGGCAAAATGTTCCCTAAACTGCACTGGTCTGATGACTTGCTCAGCCGGTCAGAGTGGCCTGTTCAGGGGGTCACCTGCATGGCTGGCAGGACACAGCACCCCACAGCCTGCAGTGCCTGACCCAGCTCAGCCATGAGGAACATGACCTGTGCCTGACCCAGACCAAATTCGTGTTGTCCTCCAGCCCAGCAGCACACAGCTCTGCTGTGCCACAGCCCAGACCCGTGCCCGTGTGTCTGCTGAATCATTCATCAGGGTGCTGACGCTCCTGAGCCAGGGCAGAGTTAAAATAGATTTTATTAAAATTCCACCATTCATGGAAACAAAGATGAGCAGCTTGTACCTCAGAAAATAATGATCGAAAATCAAGGGAAAAAAGTCCACATTAGTCCTTTGTTGCACCAAGATAGAAGAAAAATTAAGTTTCTAGCTGCATCCTAATCCTTCCCTGATTTAGGCTACCATGTGGGACTGTGATTGCTTAGAACTAATTACTACTTATTTATACTGCTGTAGTACTTAGGGAGCTCAGTTGGAGATTAGGGCTGGTGCCAGCTACTGCTCGCTGCCCCAAAGAGTTTACAGTGTGAATAAAACAGTGCCAAGAAAAATAATTTGTTCCAGATGGGCCACAGAGGACCTGCCAGAAGTGAGCAAATGTTCACCATGGCTTCTGAGCTGATTCAAAATGACCATCTACTAATGAATTTCTCCTCATCTCCCACTACCAATCGCTTGAGCTTGTGTGTGATAGCACACACAGGGAAAAATCCTGCTTGAAGATAAGTGATGGCACAAGCAGGGACAACAAGAGAGGATGAGTTGCTGGGAGTTACAGGATTCTCCACAGAAAGCAATCTTTTTGGTTTTAATTTGGCAAAAAAGCAACTCTGTCTGATCAACTAATTATTCAACAAAAAACAGAGGTAAGAACTAAGAAAATTTAATAACAAGGCAAATGATAATCTTTATGTTGTGAAGCAAGATAAAAAAAAAAAATAAATCCACTGTATTTTTATGGGTAAGTTCCACCATATTAATTCATATTTCAAAATCACCCACTGAATAAAAAATGTTAAATATTTAAGTCATAATGGAGAAAGTCACTTTTTCTGTCAAATACAGAGTAAAGTAAGGTTAGCCAAATTAGAAGTTGTGCTTAAAAATGCAGACTTTACTTAATTTAAAATGCATGGAAATAACTCAATATCCTTCAAAAATTTTCCAGAAAAGACTTTGCTTTTTGAAGTATCATATCCAGCAGAGACTTTGTGACACAAACCCAGGCTGCTGCATTGAACTGAGGTAAAAGCACAAAGAGGTGAATAAGCATCACTACATTACTTCCAAGATAAATCTTCTAACTTGGACTTCGAGCCACAAGAAAGGGAAATACAAAATTGTGTGACTTTCACCCTTTCAACAATTTATATTCACACTGCAAAGCAGCATGTGCATCCTGAAAATTCCCATACATGTCCCTTGTCTTCCAGGTAGGAGCAGAAACTGCTTTGAGACTTTTTAGTCTGGAATCAAAAATAACAGTGAATTTTGAGCATGAGACTTAACATTTAGGAAGGCAGAGGGATCTGTTGGGTTTTTTTTGTACCAGTAATGAAGTTTCTGCATGACAACAGAGTGAATTTTCAGGGTGTGAGGAGTATCTGGCCTTGCTGCAATACCTGATGCTCCCACTCCTTCTTGACCACGCACCAGTGATGCACCAAACCAGACTTGATTCTCCATCCTCCCTCCCACCCTGCTCAGCCCTGCAATAAATCATGTCAGCATCCTTGTGCCAGTGTCAGTGTGAAGTCAGCCCAATTAACTTAAACTGCTGACCAAGGTGGTTTTTGCTAAACTGGACAACTTTGCACAAAAACAAGTTCTTGCAGCATCTGTCCTGATGGGCCTGCAGGGGGAGAGGGGAGCATCTTTCACAAGCAGCTGGGAAAGGGCAGCACCTCAAGCCACTTCCACTAAACAAGAAAAATAGTCAAGTGCCCATGACCTTAGGTTAAAAAAATGATGGGGACATTTTTTACAGCTTCCATACAGCAGCACTGAGTTGAAAACCAGTAGGGAATCTGGTCCAGTATCTCAACTTTTGTTTATAAAAAAGAGAAACTCTGGTTGTCTTACATCCCACCCAGCCATGAGCTTCTTTGGTTTTCTAACCAGCTCTTGTCTGACTTTTGGCCAAACTCAGAGCAAAAGCACAATTCTGAGCATGGTGGTTCTTCCCCAAAGCATCAAATGCACAAACCAGGGCTTCCCCTCATCCCGCCCAAACAGGTGGCACTTTCTGAAATCTATTTCCTATTCCTAAATTAGTTATTATGAGGGAAGAAAGGGCCTCTGGCAGACATAAAGGATTTTCTTCCACGATCAGGGCTCTACACCCCAAAGAAGGTGACCAAGCACTTTCCCTTGGAGCCTGTGTAGTGCCAGCACAACACACAGTGAAATGTAACACTTCTTGTCTAAGAGTCGACATTTTGTTCATTTCACCTTTTTGTGTGGAAAGGAGGACAAGCAGCAGAAAACAATTCTATTTTTAACTTCTTGGGGATTGTGTTTACAGGAGAAATGTCAAACTCCTGAGCAATGGGGCAAAGGCAGGGACCGGAACGTATGAGAAGGCTGCCTGGGCAGGCACCAGAGACGTGACCTCCTGACTTTTTGCCCCGTAGGAGACTCAATCAGAAGGTAAGAATACATCACACTGACATCTCCCTTTTCCCTCATTAGCCTGGAGGGTCAGGCCCTTTGGCAGCTGGGCATCCAAACACCACCACTCTGATTAAAAACTCCACATTGTCAGAACCAGAGTCAAAGAAAGCCATCCCTGGATGATTTCTGTTGGCATATTTAAATTATTCAGTTACAAGAATGCAGTTAGCCCCCATTAAAAATCGAGCTGATGGTATATTTCGTGCTCATTAGCTTTTAGAAATATTTTCTTCTGTGATGCGTAATTGAAAAATATGCATGGTGACTGTCTCTGTGATTAACCTTTCATTTCTTTCTAACTAAAGTTCACTTATATATTTAATTTTGACAGGTACATTTTAATACCAATCTGAAGAGCTGACCTAAACAAAGGCCCTAAGCACAATCCCAAACATTCACCCCATTCTTCATGTTTATTTCATGAGTTACCAGAAATGCTGCTCATTCCATTCTGCAGCATTGCCTGTGAATTTTCATTCCAGGTATTTTTTTGTTGTATTTTTGGGAGGGAAGGATGTGGGAGAGAGTAGTGTTATCTGTATTTTTCTTGCCTTAGAAACAAAAAGCTCCTAGACTTGAATTTTCTAGAGAAATTGAGAGAAAAATCATAATCTCAATTGTTTTTAAAAGGGGTTCTTTTATTTTTTGCCTCATTTTATGCATTTCTTTATAGTTTTATAACAGTATGCTAAGCATCCAGGAAATGAACCAGCTCATCAGATTGGCCATTAATGCTTAGCATTTTCCTTTTGCAGTCTGTTGTGTTTCCTCAGGACCTGACTAGAACTGATTTGCTGAGTTCCTTGGCTCAGCCTGGGGAATGTTTCTTATGGACTGAAGAAAAAAAAAAAAAGTTATTTAAAATCTATTACTGCAGGCTGTGCTGGGAGACTCAAGGGACTGGCAATATGGTATTGAACATTCAATCTGGGGTTACCCATTCACATTCAGCCACATCTGGAGTGACCAGAAATTGCTGCCTCTGATAATTTACTAGTGGTTTACACGGTAGGAAATTGCAGTCTTAAACCATTTCAGAGAGACCATTCCTGACGCATGCAGCAGCCCTGTTAGCAATCGCTGCCATAATCATGGGTATTTCCAAAAATTAATCTGCTTTAAAACGCACAGTAGAGTAATGAAGCCCCTTTCAAATGCACATCACTCAAAATGCAGATACTCGTGACCAGAGAACTCACGGTGTCGATGTGGAAGGTGTTGGAGCCCACGAAGGTGATGGCATCCTGCAGCTCATAGTTGTGCACCCCATTCTGGTAATCCTGGTAGGGCATCATGGTCAGAGCGAAGGGCCCCACGCTGTGCTTGCTCCAGTTGGTCAGCTTCACCTGCAGGGGGACAGGGTCCCCCACCTGGCAGGTCACCACGGCGTCGCAGTCACAGACCTTGCCATCAACCAGGATGTCTGCAAGGCAAGGAAACAAGTCCTCATTAGGCTGGACACCTGCTTCAGAAACAGCATTAATCTTGGCAGGAGGCTCAGAAAGGAAAAAGCAACCTCAATGAAAGCAGGAGTGGGGGACAGTTAATTCTGGGAGAGAAAACCCAGTGCTGTGCTGCTGTGCTTGAGAAAAAAACAGCTCATGAGGGCCTGATATCTGTCCACAGCTGTTGAAAGAGCTGTGAAAAAAACCCCAATTATGATATATACACAGGCACCAGAAGATATTTTTTAAACTCCTCCCTTGAAGGCCAAAGCCACAGACCATTTCTCATGGTTCTGCAAATCAACAGCATGAGGTGAAGGGAAATACAAACAGGAACCATCAATACAAACAACAGCTAGAGAGATCCAGGGCTGGAGGCTCATGTTCATGTGTTACAGCCAGAATAAATCCTTCTGTGTGGAGGTGAGCTTTTGGAGCAGGACAGATACTGGCAGAATATGCAATGTAATACATAAATTAAAATACTGATTATAAGGAAAAGAGGGATTTTCAAATTATACTGGAGTACTACAAGCTTGTTCACTCTTTGCACTTTAAATCACTCTGGGATTTCTATTTTTAATTTTCTACTTTTCTTTCCCTTACTGGGACAGCAGAAAATATAAAGCCTCTAAATTGGTTACTGCTGGGACAATGACAGCCAGAGTAATGTGTCCATTAACCTTGCCCATTTGCTTATACAGAACCAAAATGTTTCATTACCAACACGCTATGAAATTGCCAGTCCAATTCCCTGCTCTGAAAGGATTCCCAGTTGTGCAGTATTACTGTATTTTTCAGATGAGGGTTATCTCCAATGCACTATTAATACAGGAACATTTCTATTTCACTATGGGTTCATGTTCAGAGATAAGAGAAAGCCCTGGGCACATGTAAGAAAGCATCCTTTGTGTGACTACCTATCCCCACAATCTCATATGCCCATGAGGCATTTCCATCACTCCTGCTCCTCCTTGGATGCTTGCCTTTTGACATACACCATATTATTCCTCTGCATTGGATTTACATTAGTAACATCCCCTCTTCAAGGAAAGACACTATTTTTATGCTCCAGGAGTTTTCACAGAAAAAAAAAAATTACACCAGAAGGATTTTTTTTAACTTAGTTTTGTTTTGTTGCCTTGGACAAAAAGTGCAAAATGATGCATGTTCTTGTGATGCCCTTTAGCCTTGCAAACTGAACAAGCCTCAACACAGCCACTGGATAAAAAACAAACTAAAGTTATTGCCAAGGAAGAAAAAAGTTCAGAAAGGAACATTTATTCCAGAGGTCAGGCCAGCAAAGCTGAGATAGCCAGATGAAAACCTCTCTTCCACCAAAGCTGCCCAAATCCAGCAGTATCAGAAACAAGAGGTTTGGCAAAAAGAGCACAAAAATACCCTTCAGTGTTCAAGCTGAAGCTATCCAAAACCAGTGTTTGGTTTTGGATAGCTTCAGAAAACAGAACAGCCCCTGTTCCAAAATTTCCTTTCTCTCTTTTTTTTTTTTTGTTTTTTTTTTTTTTTGGACAATTAGAACACTGTTGAGGAGTCCTGGAGCGCTGTGTCCAGCTCTGTCTCCTCATCACAAGAGAAACAGGGACCCACTGGAGAGACTCCAATGCAGGGTCATGAGGAGGATTAAGGGACTGGAGCATCCCTCCCATGAGGACAGGATGCGAGCACGGGCACTGCTCAGGCTGGGAAAGGCTCCAGGGGATCTCAGCAGTGTGGATGAACTCCTGGAGGGAGGTGAGAGGACAGAGCCAGGCTCTGACTCAGCAGCAGGATCAGCGTGCACACACTGAAACACAGGAGCTTCCCTCTGAGCCCCAGGAAACAATTTCTTCCCTGTGAAGGGGGCCCAGCACTGGCACAGGTTGCCCAGGGAGGTTGTGGAGTCTCCATCCCTGGAGATTCTCAAAACCCATCTGCACGTGGGCCATGGCAAGTGGCTTTAGGTGGCCCTGCTTGAACAGGAATAGGACCACAGTGATTCCCAGAGGTCCCTGCCCATCTCTGTGGTTCTCTGAAAGGAAGTGATAATCACCACTGCATCTTAGGGAAAGGATAGAAAACCTTTGTGGCACTGGATTTCTCCTGCAGCAGCACACTCGAATGCCATGGGCTGTCCTGCCCAACATGATCAATCTGCTTCTTGCAGTATTGCCCTAAGATCATGGAGGTGAAGTAGTGGTTATAATGGTATCCCATTATCAGGCATTAACTGACTTGGGTTTCCCAAAATCTCGGGTTTCTGTGGTTGAGATTACCCCAAGGTGTCAGAAAGTCTCTTTTTCCCAGCCCCGCGACCAAAGAAGAAGTCGAGATTCGTCGGTTCTGCTTTTCAAGGTTGTTTATATTTTCTTATTTATTACATTCTTTCTCTGACCTGCTGAGATCTGTCCTGCAGGTCAGGTTGTGGCACAGCACTCGCCCTTCAGGAGGTATTATGTTATTTTTTATACTAAGAACTATGTGTACTTTATTTACAACAATTTTCCAAAACCTATCACCTATGTTAGACAGTCTGTCTCCATTCTAAACCAATCAAAAAGTGTCACCATCACAGCAGAAGATGGAGGACGAGGAGGAGGAGGAGGAGGAGGAGGAGGAGGAGGAAGAAGAAGAAGAAGAAGAAGAAGAAGAAGAAGAAGAAGAAGAAGAAGAAGAAGAAGAAGAAGAAGAGGAGAACACACCCAGATTCCTCCATCTTGCTTCTTGAACCCCCATTCTAAATCCCCAAAATTCTACTTTTTTCACCCTATGACAAATTAACTATCTTTCTACTCAAACTCTTGTGGCTTGTAAATCTTTGAGCCTCTTGCCAGGGTCTCGAATCATCCAGGGCAGCCAGAGGAATGTCCTGGTTCTGACACAAAAACACAAAGAATGTGTGTCTGTGG
This sequence comes from Emberiza elegans, assembly GCA_024865655.1. Lineage (NCBI taxonomy): Eukaryota > Metazoa > Chordata > Aves > Passeriformes > Fringillidae > Emberiza > Emberiza elegans. The sequence continues at coordinate 5,840,703 of JALJVW010000084.1, read as the reverse complement.
ATAACCTTTATGCTTCCCCATCTCCTGGCACAGAGCTGAAGTCCAGTTCCTTCCTTCAAAAGCAGTGCATTTATATAAATTCATTACTTTATATCAGTTCATGTTTCCAAGCTTCTCCCTGCAAGGTGACTCCTTTCATTAACTAAAAAAAAAAACAAAAAACCCCAACAATCCACTTGTTTCTGCTTCCTGCACCCAGTGGGTTTTACTGCTGTACAAAGGGTTAGATCCCCAGACCAGCACAAACCCTTGGAAATACTCCCTAAGCTTAGTGGATGAATCCATATTTTCAAGCTGCTCATCAATTGCCTCTTAGCTTCAATGGTCTGCTGCAGGAATTGTAAATGAACCCTTTGCCCTCTATCTCTACCTTTGTATCTAATAATAGCTCAGAGCATTTCTTTCTAATATCTTCATGAGAAAATAGAAAATCCAAACAAAAGGGAAGCATTTAAGTCTGGCTCAACCAGATTAATTTTTTTTCCTCATTCCTAAAAAAAAAAAAATTAAAAAAATCCATTCATTTAGATTGATTTAAAAGTGTGTGTGTGTGTGTGTGTGTGTGCACATGTGTTTGTGTACATATTGAGAGATAATTTCCCTCCTTCCCAGAACACACTTCCCTCCTGCAGTACCAGAGCCAAGGATCTCAATGAGATGTCAGATGAGAGAGCACACATGGCTGGCGTGCAAAATACTATGGAAAGGAGTGTTTAAAAACAGCCCCCTTTCATCAGGGAGAACAGCTTGGTTTGACAGGCAGCTTTACTCCCTTCCTGACACAGAAAACATCTCATGGACCAGACGGGTTTGCTTTAATATTTTCATCCATGAGCAGAGGAAAAGCCATGTGCACGGGGTCCCGTTTCTGCAGATTCAGCTCCCTCACACAGATGGCATAGAAAAGCTGAGACTGCTCACACCACTGCTGTGAGAGTGAATCATTACTGGCTTCAGAGTACAGGAGCTCTGAATCAGAAGATGCAGTCGCTAGCACAGAAATCAGTCGTGGCTGTGTCTCCATCCTACGAAGATTCAGATACGAGACAAGCAGCTCTTGAGAAAATTAGAAGGACCAAGTTGAATTCCAACTGCATATAAAAATTGCATTTTAAAAGTGGCAGCATAAAATCTGGATGAGAGAAGGGGGCGAAGCATAAAGACCTAGCAATCTCCCAAACTCCTTTAATTAAAAGTTAAATCATTTTTGAAGTAATGCAATAAGCCAATGGAATGCTGTCCTCCCCACCCCTTTTCCTGATCATTTACCTACAATGCCCACTTGTGTTGGCATCCTTGGGTGCCAAAATTACCCTGCAATGCCTGAGAGCCATGAAAAAAGGACAGGCATTGTGTCTGCCACACATTAATGAGCAGGCACAGGGCCATTCTCTTCTCCCTCCAGGACCTTCCCTAAGTTATTATGGTATCAAGGGGGAAAATGTTATCCAACACATTTTGGAAGGTGGAGGATGAGGCTGCTACAGTCACTGAGAAGGATGATTGGAAAGCCTTGCTTTTTCATTGACAGCCTTTGCCAAGCCTTTTAGGATCTCCATGAATTAATCTTTAAGATGGAAAAGCTGCTTCATGGCCCAGCTGATGGGTGATGCTTATTGCCACCACAGGAACTCTGTGAGAGACCATTATGTAAAAATAACACATCAGTATTCTTATAATGTCTTTCTTTCAGGACTTCAGAACTCTCAAGAAAAGGGAATGAATGTTACTATCAGGAAGACAATGACTATCCCACAAGAAAAACATCATTTACCATCACCAGCCAGGTGCACTTGCATATACAGCACCCAAAGGAGCTGCTTGGAACTGAACACCAAACATTGATAACATTTTGTGTTATTTACTCTGCCCATATTAACACACAGCAAGTTGCTCTTGCCACTTTGTCAAGTTCCCATGCAAGAGCTCATTGGTCCCCCTGTACATCAAGAGTCCTGAGTCATGGCTAATTGCATTTTCCCACCCAGGTCCCTCTTTGCCACTGTCCAAGTTTAATTTTGGAAAGCCACATACAAATACATTTAATCCCAGTGGAAATGCATACCCCAGCAATGTTTTCTCTCCTCACTCATTTTTGAGCTGATTTCAAAACTGCAGAGAAAGGCAGGGTGGTTTTGCTGATCTTTACAGGGGAGGGATGGAGAAGTTTCCATTGGATATTTCCCTTTAAACTGGATGTTGAATCCCCAGCTGATGCACTTGCACTGGCCTCTGCCATTCTCTGCAGCTCTGAGGACTCTGAGCAAACACCTCACACAGGAATGGCTTTGCACAAAGAAGTTGGCCAATAAAACTCAAGGCATGAGATGCCCAGATGAGTAAATACTGCTCACATAAAAGAAAAACCAGAAAATCAAGAAAATTAAGTCTTGCCTAGCTTTGCTGTTATAGTTAGGGTACTCTGTCAATCAACCATTGCAATTGTTAATTAAAAAATACTAATTTTACTCATCTTGGTCTGTGAACCAGAAGAGCCATGGCCTGGGGAGGGGAGAGGAGCAGCAGCATCACTGACATCTCTGGATAATGTCCATCACGTACTTTGATGGAGGAAAGCCAAAGACCCGGAGCCCATGCTAGAGTTCATTCTTCATTCCATGAAGATCTCATGGAATGATTCAGTTTTTGTGTGCTCAAAAAATCTAAACTGCTGATTAAAATGTTTGCCCAGGCCAGCTTTCTTTCTAATTGCCTTAAAAGAACACAGAAAGGGCCAGCCATGATATCTGGAACAACTTCTCTATATTTCTTTTTTTTCCTTAACCTTTTTGCAAGAGTATTTGTTGAGGACTTTGCAAGGAACTTAACAATGAAAAGGGAATTCTTTTTGAAATCATTTATTTGGAAATAGGTTTAATCAATTCTGATCTTACATTTTATGCAGCTGCAAGAAAAGATCAGAAAGGAGGAAAAAGTCTGTACTAAAGGCAAACTCTCTGTACAGAGCAGTCTCCACACAAGGAAGTTTCCCATCCCTCCCCTCATGCTCTGTGTCAAGTCAGCAGCAGATTTATCAGCCTGGTTTTTGGGGCAGCTCAGAGGAGCAGGTGACTGTGGCATTCTGTGGAGACAACAGGACCCCTGGATTTTCCTGTGCTCCTCTAAAGTGTGAACCTAAACACTGCTTCTGTTTCCCCTCTTTGCACTTGTTCTCCCTAATGTAGAGCAGTTTCCTTTCATTTTCCAAACCATTCCTGCAAATTATTTGCACACAGAGAGGCAGATTAGGTTAGAGATTCATTTGTGCATGATGAGGTCCTGCAGCCCTTTCAGAGCTGAATACATCCATACAAAAGACATTTCTGTGAATATAGAAACTGTGCTCCCTGTCACTTCCATCAGGAAAATGCTGAATGGTTATTTAATAACACAAGACCCTCTTAGATTAAACCTTGCATTAAACCTGCATGATTTGGACCTGCTCCCTGCACCAAACCTGAACATCTTAATTTGGAATAACATCCTCATATTCATTCATTGTTACACTGACACAATAGTGAGGCAAATCCAGCCCCTGCTGAACTTCCCTGCAGTCAGCAGTACCAGAGCACAGAGGTATACAGATGTTTGTGTTGTAACAGCTTCAAACTACACAGATATCTCGCCTTGTCAACCACTGCTGGTCCAGTACCAAAAACTGCCCTCATACTCAGAGCCTGCTTCTCCAAACCCCCTGTGGACCTGAAGAGTTCAGCTCCTCTTTGGGTCAAGGCCCTTGGACAGTGATGAATGAAAAATACAGAAAAGGATATGAACAAACTATTGCAGCTTCCTGCAAGTACCAACAACCCAGAGACCTTCAGCCAGCATCAGGGCATGAACCAGAAAACAGGAAAGCTGGCAGAGGATGGGATAACTGGACATGAATATAGGCTGGTGAAAGAGGCAATTGCTTTCACAGGACCTCTGAGCTGCCCCGTTCCTGGCAGACTTCCCATTCCCAAACATTTTAGAATTAAATTAAGGACACTTTTTTTTTTCGCTCCAAAAGCAATTAAAAAGAAAAACACATTTAAAATCTAGTTCTAGCAACAATAAGCAATTAGTGTTTGATAATTGTCCGTGTCTTCCTATTTAATCACTCTTTTGCAGTGCCCAGTATGCTGATGACAGATCCCAACTGGTCCCATTATCTTTCTTGCCAAATTGTTCCCAGTTTGTGTCTGTTCTTAACTCTGTGGTGGCAACGGGCTGAGGATGCTGCAGCATCCCCTGGGGCTCGCTTGCAAAAGAATTCCTCAACCTTGTCCTTTGCCCGGAGTAAGATTTCTTCCTCCAAATCACTGCAATGTTTATGCCCAATTTTAAACTCCAAGACATGTGACCAGCATTCAATTTTAGCACTCCTTGATCTTGGCTATGAACATTTAAATGTGGTACAACCTTCTTCCATTAACTCCACAAAACAGGGTCACGCTGGCTGAGGAGGGAAGCGTGAACGCGACTCTGGGGTTTGATTGCCTCCAGCTTCTGCTTGGGATCTTAAAACCTGAATGCACATTAAGCACAGATTTATTTCAGAAATGTGTCAGTTCAGTTTAACCTCCCTGGTTTTGGTGGGAGTTATTTTACTTCACACATGCCTTTTATGACAGACATTTCTCCTTCCTTAAGAAACTGCTGGCACATGGATGGCACCTGCTTGTCTCATCCTCTGGCAGCCAAGATAACCTGTGATTTGGTGCTTTGCCCAATTTGCTATCAAGTGAAAAATCACTTCAGAGTTTATTCCGCTTGTGCCCAGTCCTAATCTAAATGCACAAGGGCAGATCCCTGAGATTTTAAGATGCTCAAAGCTTTGTGTTTTCCAGTAAGCCTGAGCTCCTTCTGATTTATTTTAAAATATTCCATGACATGGCCCCAGCTTGCTGAAATAGTCTCGTTTATGAACGTGGGCCAACCCTTTTTTGTCTGTTAATCACAAGCAGGTTTGACAAAATTTCTTTTATTATCTGCTACACAGCCTGGAGGTCAGGCTGCCATACGGTGTGTGCCTTGTGTTTGAAATTTCACAAGCCTGGGATTTGCATGTTCTTTTAGGTTATTGAAAACTTTATTTCTATAGCTCGTCTGTGTCAGGACTACTTTCAGAGCATTCTAATCCAGCCCTGTGGGGGAAAAAAATGGAGAGAGGGAAAAAGCCCTATAATACATTTAAACAAAACTAAAACCTATGAGGAAGTACCATATAGCACTGGTTTTGGTATATTGGCAGCTTTGTGCCAGACCTCTGCAGGAATTGAACTGCATCATATAATACCCTGAATTAGAAGGGAACACACAAGGATCATTGAGTCCAACTTCTGGGTCTGCACAGGACAAACCTAAAAATCACACCATGACATAACTTAACCTATAGTTCACTGAAAGCAAATCACCTCTTTCCTCACTGGTTGCTTAATGAGACTTTAGATTTTGTCCTTTTTTTTTCTGCCATTCTGCAGTGATGGATGTTGGACAAACCTCGTCCTCTGCAGAAGAGATTTTGAAAAGCCTCATGCCAACTTTGTCAGAGTGTCTGACTTGTGGCTGCAAAAGTTAATGGTAAAAAAGGAGCCTATAGCACTTTGTGCTGTTTTGGGAGCATGTCTCAGCCTCAAAGCAGGTTTAGTCTAGACACTGGATGGATTGCAGACCTCCAGGGAGTGTTACCTGCTCTACAAATCAGTGACAAGGGTGGTGACTGTGGCACGTTTGCCATGGAGATGGCAGGGAACTACAACTGCTCACAAGAGAAGCAATGCTATTTAACAGCAGAGACACAAAACTAGGCTGCTGTACTCATTTTTGTGCATGCAAAGTCAAATTTGAGTTCAGCCACACAGTTTACTTCCCCAAAATATCATGGAATTAGGCAATATGGAAATTGATTTTTTTTTCTGTATTTTCTACCATGTCAAGTGGAAACTGTATTTTCTGCATCACCCATTCAACAAGCACAGAGGTATGCTCTGGATTATTACAGAAGTAACACCTAACAGGGAGTTGTTTTGGGGGTTTTTTTAAGTTGCTGGTTAAACTAATCCTATATGTGGTATAATTGTCTTTTTAAGGCCTGTAGGAAGAGATCTCTGAGGTAATGTCTGAAGCAGAAGGAACTCAAATACAGGTGAGAAGAGAGATGAGGCTGCAGTATCTCCATACCCAGATGTACAGAGACACCAGTGCAAGATGCTTTAAGAAAGCAAAAAGAGTTATAGTGATTATTTGAAGAAAAAATTGTGGGTCTGTGACTCATTTTCCATACTTGTCTTAAAAAAAAAACAAAACATGAGACACTGCATGAGATATCCAGGCCATAAGAATTTTTGTGTCTTTGTAGATCAGGCACAGCCTGGTACGAGATAATGTATAACCCCCCCCATTAACAGGCAGGTAGATGATTTACCACATTTCAGTGGCTGTGTAAACATGAGCAGGAGCACAATGAGCCTCACAGGCCTCCTTTAGCCCAGCCACGACTGAAATGCACCCAGCAGAGCTAAACCAGGGCATCAAACAGGGCCAGGCACAGACACTGCCATCGTGTGGGTACCAGGCTCCCTGTGCCCAATGTCCACACCCTGGGGTGCCCACTAAATGAACATATTCTCCAAGATGTTTCTTTGAATTTCACTCACAGCATTATTTCAGTCTGATGACTCTTACTTGTTTCACTTGCCAATGGTTTGTCTTAATTTTTTCCCATTTTCCCCTTGTATGCTTAGTTCACTTTTGCATTAAGGCATGAAACAATAATCCAGGCAGGTGCAAGAGGAAACCCTCAAACCCTACTATAACTTCTTTATTCTGATTGCATCCTGCTTCTATATCATGAGCTGTCTCAAAATCCAATTTGAATGCACAAAAGAACTGCAGTAATAGATATGTGTAGATGGAAGTTTCCAGTCATCCTCTGTGACACAAATCCATATTTTTCCTTGCTAGATTGGATATGAACACTCAAATAACCATCAAGCTTAGGGAAAACAAGAAATCTTTAAACCTAGAGTCATCAAACCAAACTACTTTTGGCCTTTCTCGGAGATATTTCTGTTAATAATTTACTACTTCTAAAACTGAACATGCTCAAAATCTAGCTCCTGAATTTTTCATTAAGTCCTTTTCTCCCCATACCTGTCTTAATTTCAGAAATAAAATCAGATTCCTTCCTGCCAATCTCAGCTTTCACTTTGACTTGATATCCTCTCATGACTCATACCTCCACAGCCTGTGATTAAATCCTGATGCCACTTTCTAGAGAACTTCTCCAAACCTGACCTTTTTGCTCTGCCTACACTGCCAAGCTCTCCTCTGAGATCTAACTGGATTATACACCTTAAAAATTAAAGTCACTTCATCTCTGCTTTTGAGACCTTCAAACTTTCTATTCTCCTGAAGTCCTTGCACAAAAATCATCCTCTAGGTCCATGACCTGGCTGTGTCCACATGGCACCTTGCATGGATCTCATTCCCAGCTTTCCAGATGTGCAGTAAAGCTCAGCCCAGGCTAAATTCCCTCATAATGACCCATCTTTTCCTGTGCCAGCAGAAGCCCATTGCTGAGGTCACACAGCAATAACCACAGAAACCTGGTGATAATTGCTGCAGAGGTGGCAAACTGCTCATTGCTACCTGTGGGCTACAACCTGTGTGCAAAACTACTTCTCTCTTATCACTCTGGTATATTATTTTTCCTATTCCTCCTCCCTGCTCACCTTTTTTTTTTATGCATACCATATATATATTTATAGCATACAACACAGACATATATATTTACATGTATGTGTATATATCTATATATTTATATAGATGATATAGACATATAGATATGTAGATACAGATGATAGGTATCTATAGATAGATATCTATGTCCAGCATTTTATATCTATATTTATCTATATATCTATATATATATGGATAGATATTGATATAAAATGCTGGACTATAAGCACTCAGGGACAAAGACTATAACCTCTTAGGGACCACAGTACTCATGTTCCTAAGAGCTTAGCAGAACAATTTGTATGGCACCTAAAACTACACAGACCTATTTTACTGGGATGTGAAGATGGCCCTGCTAGAGAACCAGAAACAATTAATTAAAAAAACCCTAAACCTAACCCTAAATAAATAAAAAAAATTTCTTTATTGATGTATCTGAGATCTCAAATCTGATGGGGCAAGGAAGTGAGCACTGCACCAGCTTTCCACATGGGGATTCTGAAACATTTTAGGGAGGAGTTAACCTGTCCTGGGAAGTGAAGTAAGGAGTTCTCACTAAGCAGAAATGAACTAATAAGCTACCAAAAAGAACTAAGAGGGTAAGGTGACTTCCAGAAGATAAAGCGAAACATCTTAATTGTAAGTTTTCAAAATCCCTATGCTGGCTCATTGAGGTACCAGCTTCTTACAGGAATAACTCTTACACTAAACCAAAGGTAAAGCCTGAGGATTTACAGGACATGCAGGAAGAGTGTAGAGGGGATAAAAGAAAACCCAACCACAAGGAAAAGTAAATTGAAATAAAAATAATGCTGTTTAAAGGAGAATTCTCTGAGAAAAGGCTTAAAGTAAGAGCCTAGAAATCCTTTCTTTCCCATCACTGCATTTTGAGGGAAAATATCAGCACAACAGAGTGCACAGAGGATGAAAATTTTGGGTTTAAATAAAACTGCAGATATGACATTGTGGGAAAAGAAGAAAAGAAACACTGAGTTCAGCTAGACAGAGTAAAAAATTAAATCCTCTCCATACCCAAGACTGCAAGGCATGCCTTGGGCTTCATCTGTCAAGTGCTGCAAAGCATTCCTGCAAACCCCTCTCCCCTCCACTGACAACCCGGGTGCCAAAACCTTTTTCCTCACTCAAACCCTGCAACTGTGCTCCAGCCTGGAGAGCTGCTGGGGAAATGAGCAATGAGCAGGTGTCAGATTCTGTCCTTTTATCTCTGGCTTTAAAAGACAGACACAATTATGTGCAAATCAGCATAGTAGTGTGGCAGCTGATTAAGTCCCTTTTCTAAGAATTATTCTCCCAAGGCTCCGTGCACAGGCCAGCCGGAGGTATCAGCTCATCTGCAGGCACAGTATGGAGGCTGCTCCACCTTCTAGAGACCCATAGACAGAGAAAAAGAGATGAGGAATTACTAATTCCTCACCCTCTACGTCAGGCAAAGAGTCCTGCATCGTCTGACAAGGCTTCTCTGGCACAATCTTTGCCTGGGTTATGTATTTTGAGATTATGTGGGTACATTTGATACACACTAGCAGAATGCCTGGGAAATGAAATGAGATTGTAAAGTACAGGAAGTTGAGAAATTTTAAAAAAACTAAAGGTGAAAGTCTTCAAAATTCAGTGCATGGAAAGATTTTATGGCTTCTTCAGTCAACCTCTGAAGTCATGTATGGTTCTGTGATTTTACATGTCAAGTGCAAATAACTGCATCGTGTTTCAACCTACAAAACAGGAGCACAAAATCCTCCCAAGCCCTATCACCTGCTGAGACCAGATTTTTAACTCTATAATATAAAGTCCATGGATTTACATTACCTAGGGGTCTGGCAAATTGTTTTTTCTTAGCCATGCTAGAAAATAGAGTTGGGGGATTTTATATTAAAAAAAAAACCAAAACAAAAGGATAAAAGAAAAATAGCTTTTGATGGTTTGAACTGACCTAAGAAAGGAAGTTACCCGTATCACATCAAAAGGAAATTTTCCTTGCAGTCTTAATACAAAGCCTGAGTGTACTTCCAGGGATCCTGGTTGCCAGCCCAGCCCCATTAGTTGTGCCCCTGGGAGGGCAGTACTAAATAAAGCTCCTGATGCCATCTACATCAGTGCTGCTGTTTGCATAAGCACAGCTCCAAACTGTGCATGTGGGATATGCCCCTCAGTGCTAACTTATCATCCTTACATCCAAACCAAGAGAGGCTTTATATGCATCCTCATTATGCAAAGAGGAAAGGAGAGAGGATCATTTTGTCCTGATCCTTTCTAAACAAAAGAAGTAGAAGTTTTCAGTGCCAGAGAAAATTTTTCCAGATTTTTTTTCAGGTCTCCAGCAACAGCTTAGCCTATGCTTTTCCAAAAATATCTTTGAAGTAAGAGAGTGGAGAGAAGCTCATGAGTGGCTTGGAAAGTATATAAAGCAAACAGTGGCATATAATGGAAACTGTTCCCAAGAGCATTTGGATTTCAGCAAGTACACGGCGCTGGGAGTTAACCACTCTATTATGTGGGTTGTCTTTTCCAGCATTAATTTGTAAAAAAGTCCATCTTTTACACACTTGCAATCCAAACAAAAGAACAAATTAAGAGAACCAAGCACAGAAACCATGCTGAGCAATGGAGCACTGCAGACAAACGCTGCCAGTAATCTATATTCACGTTGGATTGCATGAACTGACCCAGAATTAACTATGGCTGCCCTCTCCTGGAAAACTCTCTGGAACAAATGAAGTTCTCTCATCCATTTCCATTAATGGCATTAGCATGCTTGGTGGCAAGACCACAGCAGAACAACTGGATAAACAGCTACAAGGAAGCAGAAACAAGCGGCAATAGAATGTAACTATTTTTCCACAGAGGTCCTGAATAGATATTCCAGTCCCTCTTGTAAACCAGGGATACAGCTGAGCTCACCCAGAGAATGCAAACTGTGACTCCTGGCTTTAGGTTTTAAAATGGATGTCAAATGTCAGGGTGGGAGTAGGAAGAAAACAACTTGCAATCAATTCATAGAAGTTCTTCACATTCAGATACCTGAGAGCTTTAGGAAACTTCATTGGAAATCTTGATCTCCTTGAGGTTCACTGATCAAATACAACATGAGCCCACGAGCTCCAAGGGACTGAGTGCTGGCTCCAGGCTCAGCAGATCATCCTGCTGGTATGACTTTGTGCACATCTAGAGAGCTCTTTCTTCACTCTTCAAATAGAGATGGAATTCCCAGAACAAATGAGGGTGGGCAAGGATGTTGCTATGAGTCAGCAAAATGTCCTGACCCATAAGTCTCAATGTGATTGCTAGAATGCAGGAAGGGTGCAGGTGGTTTCAGCCTCCTACCCACAGCTACATAATCACCAGTTAGGAAACCATTCACAGACCTTTCCTCTGAAGGCATTTTTGGCTGACCTTATTCAGTAAGAATCTCTTAAAATCCTTTCTTGATAAACAACGGAATAAGATGATCATTTTGGAAGATCACTGGCCAAATCCGAGTTATTACTTCTTCCGCAGAGGTACCACTGAGTCATATCTTGTGATAACAGCAGAGAATTACATGCTAATATTATAAAAACACTGTGAGATTTCATTAGATTTAGTTATCAAATTGATCAATAGAGTATCCCTGATCAAAACAAATGAAAGGAAAACCAGAGGTAAAGAATTAATCACCTTCATGAGAGGTTTGACTTTGAAAGCGTTTTAAAAAGTGCATCAATCTTAAACATCCATCAGAGTAGAATAATCTGTTAAATGAAGCATTTCTTTCAAAACTACAAAGTTCAGTTCAAGCATTTTAGAAGCTCAGTAGTAAATATCTACAGACGTAGGATTTTGCTAAATTTTCTTCATTATTTTCCTCTTTATCCACCTTGTTCCTCACCATTTTTAATGTCTCCTGCCTTTGCCTCTGATAGCATCTACAGTGCAGCAGGCCCTACATGAAAACGGGCAAAATCTGTGCCCTTAAATAATCACTTTGTCCCATAATGACCAGAGAAATCTCCATGTATGCAATGAGCCCTTTCAAATGCCACATTCAATCTGCCTCAATGAAAAGTAGCTGTAATAGGAGGCAGATGCTCCCCAACAAGTCTGCCAGCTGTTGAAGCCATATCCAGATGTTGTGCCCACTGAACTCCAAACACACGACCTTTCAGGAAAACAGGAACTTGTTCCCTGTCTCAAAAATGCTGAGCCAAGATCTCTATCACTATAAAATGCCATAAAAGTAACTCTACTCCTGGGATTCCTTCACAAGTACAGAACAACAAACCCACAAAACTAAGCACCAAAAAATTACAGAAAAAATAGAGCAGAATTGTGTTTCAAGGAAAGATCAATTCCAGTTGTCTTTAATGACCGGAATGATATAAAACTGAACTTCAGAACCCACCCTCTTTTTTCCCAATTCTATTTGTATCTGGGCTCCATTTTTACCTTCCAGAGCATGGCAGCCTCAAGGAAAAAAAAATGCTTTGTATGAACAGAGGTTTATTTCCTCTGACACTTTTCTTTGAAATCTAATACAAATAAATATCACTAGCTTCTCTGTATAAAAGACTAATAAAATTGTTAAATTGCTTGAAAATCAGACAAGCTTGAGCTATTCTTAAACTGAAGTATTTCTCTAAGAAAAGAAATTAGTTTCTGCCACAATGTGCCAATGCTTGTTATTAACAACAATCTGAAAATAAATTTTTCTTGAAGGTGTGGCACTAACAGGAACTGAATATTCTCTCACATCAAAGAACAACTACCAGTAAAGACCAGCAGGAGGTCTGTTGGTATTTAGAAGTTTTATTTAATTTTTAACATCTCAAAGTCATTCAGCAGAATGGATTGCTGTCTTTATCATCCCAAAGCACCTCATTAAACAAGTGAGTTAAACAAGTATAGTCTGCTAATGAGAAAACATGATTAAAAAAGTTCAGAGAAGTGGGAATGAGGAAGAGAATTCACAAGAAGAAAACATCCTTTCAACCCAGAAACATGCCTGTGGTTCATAAAACGTAAGCTGCAGTTTGGTTAACAAAATATAAGTGATAATTATGTCTTCTGTGAGCAAACAGTAAATAACTGGTCAAAAATACATGGGAATAGTTTCTGATAGGAGTCATGGGGATAAATTCTGTGCTGCCCATGGTTTGATGGTCTAGAAAGGAAGAGTCTTCCAGCTTTATGATAAGATTCTGTAATTAATATACAGGACTGTATGCCAGCTTTGGCATTTGGGCTATTTGCATTTATTGAAAATTGGTATTAGGACCTTGCTGAACTCCTGATAGGTATAATTCTCCATGTATGCACCCACTAGGCTTACAGGGAAATGCAGGTAATCACACATTCCAGGTATCAGGTTCATTTTTAAGATAGCTAATTGATTAACTATTAATAATAGTTAAACTGATTAACAGCTGGGAGCTATCTATTCATAACAGTTACATCAGGTGCATTTAACCCTGGCAATTTCCTTTGCCCTTTGCACATTTGAGAGTCACTGCAGCATTTCAGATCTTGGGAGTTCTCAAATATTCCTTACCCATCCCTGTCCATAGCTCACTAAATATAGCATTTTCTTCTGAATTACGCCTGTCCAGAAGAACTCCTTCCTATTCTAGTAACAGCTTTTCTATGCCTAAAAGTACAAGGTCTGGTAATACCTGGAATATTTCTACCTGATACCAAGATGGAAAAGGGGATTTATTTGCTCAGTCAGCCTTTGCCCTTACAAATGTAGGAGTATTTCATGCACATATTTACTCATGCATTGTGAATTCATGGACTTAGAATAACCCCAGCAATATATCTAAATATTTGAAAGCAACTGTGGCAGAATCACTTTGGAAAATCCTTCTGAGAATGGCGTGATGTTCATTTTCTTGCAGCCTGCTGAAATATTTACACAAATCTTTGTTCTGTGATGCAATTTGCCTGCTAATAATACTGAGCAGCAATCTACCTTGCCTAGACTTATCAAAATGGTCCTAAATACTTGAATCCTGTAATGAGAATAGGCATTGTCTGGAACTTTGGACGGTAATGTTCTCTTGGATCATTTGCAAGCGTGGCTCTTTATTGCTTGGCCATGGCATGAAATGCCATCAAAGCCAGCAAACACCATTTCCCTGACTGCCCACTCACCAAGTCCTGGGTAGAACAAAAATATGACACAGGCTGTACTGAGAGCCCTGGAAAACCACCTGCCATCTTTGGCTCTGGGAGCTGGGGCATTTGTCCTTTGCAGTCACAGGAACGGCCTTTCTGTTGAGATTTCCAGGAGAGAAAGATACGGCTGTTAATTAATAAAACAGCCAAAGTTTATCTGCAGGTTGTTTCACTAATAAGCAGAGCCAGTGTTATGACTGCAGCTTTTCCAGCCCCTCTGCTGCCTTGCAGAAAGAGACCTGGAGCAATGAAGGCAACAGTGATTGTATGAAGTGTGTCCTAATACTCCTGAAAGAGGTATTATTCAGAAAGATCACTCAGGTTGAGGGGAGATAAAAATTCCTTTCTTCTCCAAAGACTAAAAATTTTTTTACTTGTCTGGTTGCTTTCTCTTACATTTCTCTCCTTTATCTTCACTGCATTGCTGCCATGGATCTGTTAAATTGGCAGCACCCAAAAGATGCCTCAGGAATAAATGAATCCTTACTGAAAGCTGGCATCACGTGTCTAACACACCAAAAAGGGGTGATCACAACACAAGACTGTTGATGGGTTCAAAGAAGAAGACTCAAAAGTGGCAAAATAGCCTGGCTTTATGTCCTGGCCCTGACTGCCTATGTTTCACTGCAAAAAAAAAGGTCACAGTTGCTGCTTAGAATCACAGAATTGTTTTGGTCTGTAATGCTGTGCCCCCATCTCCATCCATGACCATGGCCTTGGTTTTCCTCACACTCTGCCCTGCCACCAATTGGTCTCAAATGCTCTCCAACTTCTCCTAAAATACCTGTTCTCAAACCCAGCTCTTCAGAAAGGCACAAGCCTCAAATGAAGAATCAAAATTCAATTTTATCATATAACTGCTGTCAACACAGCCATGCAAAGAAATATCTTTTTCTGCATTCTGCATATTTTATCCTAGAAAATTTTGTTAACAATGGAAACAACCAGTCTTATTAGTTCTTTAGGGAGCAAGGCAGAGAACAGGCATAACACTGCTCTGCCCAGCAGGTAAAACTGGAGAAAAATCAAAGCTCTGGTGCTTCTCAAATCTACCGGAAAAAGCTACAGATGTCTTTGACTTTCTCAGGTAATCCTCTACACAAGCACAGCAAACTCTCTTCTCTGTAAATTCTTTCCAGTCCCAATGAATGAGCTCAATAAAGCAAAAGAGGAGAAAAAGCCAAATTTGAGATTGAAAAGACAGGTAATCTCCATCTGTAAAAGACTATGATTGCTCCATGTGCAGTAATTCTTCTGAATTATCCAGTCTAGTTTCAACTTAAAAATGATGAGACTTCCCCCATATCCTGCTGGAAATACCTCCACAGTTCAATAAATCTTACTGTCAAGGCTCCTTCAGTCTCAGTCTAAATGTTCCCATTGTAATTTTATCCCATTACTCTTAGTTATTGCCCATATTCTGGCCTCAAAGTAATTCCACTCTCACATGGTGCTGGTATCCGAATATTTCTATCCTCCTCTACCCTCTGGCAAAGGAAGACATTAGAAAAATACACTAGAATAAATTAAAATTGTCAGAAAAGCCAATGAATGCCAGATAATTTTAAGATAAATACAATTAGAGCAGTTAAAAATGAAGGAGGACTATTAGATTACCAAATGCATCTCTGAATACAGGATACCTTAAATTAATCCAATATTAAATGTGATCTAAGACAAAAGGTCAAGAAGAATCCTGCATTTCTTCTTTAATTTAGAACTTCCTGGCCTTTATACAACATCTAAAAATGCCATACAGCAGCACCCAAAGGTATGTTCATTTGTTTCTCAGAAACCAACTTAATTTCTTTTTTAAAAACGATGCACCTTCTCTTTCAGCAAACTTATCTCCAGTGGGAAGGCCTTGGACAGGACTTAAGTTGCCTGTCAAGCCTGTGCTTTCTCCAAGCTGAGTGGGAAATATTTCTGTGCCTGTCTGCAGTCAGGTACAACAGCTGCATCCAACCTCATTTCAGCTGCAGTTTCAACAAACACACATGGGAATGCGGTACTGGAAAAATATTTGATTGTGTTTGTTTACCAACAGTGTTGATGCCAAGCAGCTCTGCCTGGCAAAAAAAAAAGAAAAAAAAATTTTAAAAAGGATTAAATTTGTTTTTTAATAATTCCACAACTCTGATAGGAACTGTGCTACAAGAAATACCATTTCATCATCAGAAGACAGATGGTCTTAATGAAACAGCGATACATCAAAATCTCAAACCTGTAATTCTTGTGAAAGTTATTTTAAAGGGAATAATAAATTTAAATACATATTCCTAAAGTCAGACCATGTACCATGGCTGTGATCACCAGCAGTCTCACTTCAGTTTGGTGTGGGATTTTTTTTGTTTAGTTTTCTTTGTGGTTTTACCTGGATTAGTTCAAGATACAAGTAATTTCACTTTTTTCAACATTTCACCCTCAGGGAAGAACGCTAAAGTTGTTCTTAAACTTTTTAAACTAATAAATCCCAGTCATTTTCCAAAATACCTAGCAGGCTTCAGTGTATTACAGTCTGCATCTACTTTTAAACATTTTTCTGAAGGACCGAAAAATTGCTTTGAAAACATCAGACAGCTCAGTGCAGAATGAACTCTGTTCCTTTGAATGACATTGATTCAGATATCTAGACTCAAGAAAGCATTTTCATGTAACAAAACTCTTCATTTTGGGGTCAATTAAAAATAGATTCAGGAGCAAATAAGGTTCCTTAGCAACTTAAACAAAGCAGGAAAACCCAGCCATTGCTAACACGGAGGGAAAACCAACGTGTCTCATCTCTTTGCTAAATTACCTTCTTTTATTTCATTAGCAGGCTCTTCAGCCCTGTTCTTTGAGGGACATTTGCTGCCATGTGTAATGATTTCAGAAAGGATATTTTCACTCTGCTAACCAGGCATGGGGAAGCCAGGCCGTGCTCAGGTGTCCCCATTTTTGTCACTGGGGTGACTCTGCCCTTTGCTCTCACGAGACCCAACCTTGAGCCCAGGGGTTCCCAGCACAGGAAGGACCTTGTTGGAATGAGCCACCAAGTTGAAGGAGGGATGGAGCACCTCTGCTATGAGGAAAGGATGAGAGAATTGGCATTGCTCAGCCTGGAAGAGAGAAGGATTTGGGGTGATCTAATAGTGGCCTTTCAGTGCCTGTGAGAAAAATGGAGACTTTTTCCAAGGTGATGGAGTGACAGGACAAGAGGGGATGGCTTCAAACTGAAGGAGAGTAGGTTTAGATTAGATACAAGAAGAAATTATTTCCTGGGAGGGTGGTGAGACCCTGGCACAGGCGGTCCATAAAAAAATGCCCCATCCTGGGAAGTGCTCAAGGGAGGGAGCTCTGAGCAACCTGGTCTAGTGGAAGGTGTCCCTGCCAATGTCAGGAGATTGGAATGAGGTGATCTTTGAGGTCCCTTCCAATTCAAACCATTCTGTGATTCTGTGTTTTGCTTTGTGCTTCTTTGCCATCTCATTTAAGAGATCATTGCTTTGCTGTTTTGATTTTCAGGCACTATGAACAGCCAGCACTTCAATAACAATACTCTGGTTTGTATGGAAAAAGTAGTGTATACAGCAACAATGATGACACCTTCTACTTGGAAACTGCAGGGAAAGAGATCTGATAGATCATGAATAAATGAAAAAAAAGCTTTTATTCATGATGATAAAAGCCTGCAGAGTCCAGAATATCTTTTTCAAACATTTATTTTATCTCAAGATCAGTCTGGCAGACTGTAGCTGGAACCATATGCCCCAAACACTATTTGGATTCTCACCAATCTTTGGAAGGTCAAAGGGATCAATTAAGATTTTCAGAATTTTAATCCAGGGCCAATTAGTTTTGCAACAAACTCTTAAACCAGGTCTGACCAGGATAATTTGGATATCAATTACAACTCTTTTGATTTGGATTTTGCAAATAGCCTCCTGAGTCATGGGCTGTGTTTAAGAAGCTGTTGCCACACACTGCAGGAAAACATAAGACTTTTTTGGTTATTAATTACCAGCTAAGTGATTGCTATTTCGTATCAAAGTGAGAATTTAAAAGTCTCTAATATGTGTATGACCTTACAGATTTAGACTTCAAGGAGAATAATTGACAAAACCAGATAAGAATGGCAAAGAGAACACAAAGCACTGTGAAGAAACCAGCCACAACTCCGTATTTATGACCATATATTTTAGAATCTCAAAAATATTTATTTTCTCTTCAGCTGGAAAGACAGGTTGAATCAGATCAAGAGATTATTATTTATGTTAATAATATGAAAAAAATAAAAAACCTGCTAATACACCTCAGCTCTTCCTATATATCACAGTGACTTCTATCTGTGAGGAGGAGAAATTTCCTTGAATTTCTCCCCGATCTTTCATAAGAGAGAAAGGTGCCTGAGCCCCTGCCAGCAGACCAAAGCAGAGCTGTGCTGCTGATGTTTGCCTCTTCCTCAAGAACTGTGCACCAGCTTCCCTCCAACTCCTACCTTGCACACAGGCTGAGATTTTGGTGAGCAGAGTAAATCCACTGAGCCCTGGAAATGACAGCAACATTTTCCATCATCTGCTGGATAAAGGAAAGGCTGCTTTGCCTTGGTGTCCTTCTGCAGCATTTTGTATCATTAAATGTTAGACCACAAGGACTGGTAAGGGAGAAGCAGATGGCTCATGTCCTTCTCCTGCCTTTTTACCTGTTTTCCAGGGGATGGTTCCCTTTTTATCCTCCTCCTTAGCAAAATAACTGTGTTCTGTCTGTGCCTCAGGATTCAAGTAATTTTTAGATGCTACATCAAGGCACTTACACTAAGTGGCTCATCAAATAAAGGGTTTAATAACTGGTATGAAGAAGGTACCTAAGTATCACTCCAGACTTAGAAGACCAGACTTTGTTTGGTTTTTTATCATCATAGCAGAAAAGTATCATCTGCTATAATAACAATTATTATTATTAAGCACAGCTATTAACATAAAACTAAATTATTTCCTTTGCCTGACTAACCTATGGCTGCCTTTTCTCCAGCATTTTACCTGTCAACACAAAAAGACCACACACACTTCACAATCCTTTTTAAACTGATACTTTCAATTTTTTACAGTATTTTAAGGATCAAATAAATTTTTAGCATGTAAAGGTGAAAGCTCAATAAAAGTCATAAGCCAAGTTGCAGAGGGTCTGACCGTGACAAAATGGGGGGAGCTCAGGGAAACACTGTGCTGCAAAAATGTGTCCTTTTTCCCCAAAAAAGGCCTGGGCACTGTTGTTGCAGGTTTTACATAGAAGACATGAAGAAGCTGGAACTGTTTTTAGAAAATCATAGAATATCCTGACTTGGAAGAGACCCACAAGGATTACAGAGTTCAGCTCCTGGCCCTGAACAGGGCAGCCCCAAGAACCACCAAGAATCTACAATAAAAATTACAGAGTTGAGGGGTGGAAGGAACCCTTTCATTTACCTCAACTTCAGGCTGAATAAAGCAAGCTTTTCCTCCTTCCTAATCTGTTTTGTAATGATGCTTGCACAGTGCAGAGAATTATTTAATCCAGCCCCAGCAGCCACGGTGCTGGACTGGCACAGGAAATCAGTGGCCAAAGGGAGGATCAGATCACAGCTCCCAGGAGCCTGGGGGTCTATCCCTGGACAAGCACCCCAATTCCTACCTCCAGAAAAACATCCCATCCCTATCCATTAAACAATAAGTTGGAAGGGAGGTGCTCCTAACATAAATAGCAGGGCTAAGGCAATATTCCCCCCTACCACAGTGTTTGATGAAGGGCAATTTTCCCCTTTCTCCCATTGCTTCCAACATTTGCCATGAACACTAATCCTGAGGGTGGAACATCTTAGCTGTTAGGGCTCTCAAATGCTGACTGCCCTGCTCATTTTGACTAATAAAAATGAAAGCAAGCAGCACACTGAATGTATCCAGCCATTCTATATTGCTCACAAATTCCCCTGTATTAACATCTCATCTACAGTGCAATGATCTACAATTTTACAGCTTTCCAGCAGCAAAATAAGGCACTATTTGGAACATTCTGTAGAGTTATTTCACATCAAAATAATGGTACATTTGCAAACGGTTTTTCAATCCCTGGATAAGTTTTATCCATCTGCCCCTGAAACCAATCTGTCTTCAATTTTTTTAGCTGATCCTCACCTATACAGCAGTATAATAAGCTCCAGTCTTCCACCTGCAAAATGAGCCTGTGATGAGGTAAAATAGGTAAAGAGTTTGAGTTACAAAGGCACAGAGGAGATTTCCACATCATAGCATATATAAAGAACAAGGGAAAAAAAATCCCATTGCTTCTCATATTAAGCTATTTTGCTCTTTGTCTTAAAATATCCCCTGATGTGCCTCAGGAGTTTCAGGGAGAAACTCAGGTTGCACAAGCATGGGCTGTACAACTCAATTACCAAGATCTGAAGGAAACTCGTGTCCTCAGACAGCATCTCTGAGGTTTCACCATGAACACTGCCTGATCTAATTAGGAAACACTCAGCATCTTCGTGGCAATTACTAAAGAAAATAATTATGACATGATATGACCACTGTCTTCTTTCAGCTGGAAAAGCAGCATAAAATGACAGGAAATGGAAGTTGGACAGGAATTAATAAAACAGCCTTGGGCAGGAGAGCAGAGAAGAGATGATTCCATGAGAAGGTACAGGGTTTTTTGACTGGAAAATGAGGAAAAAGTAGCACATTGCAAGCTGAGGACAAACAGAAAAAGAGTCCATTTAGTCATAAATGAGCCACAGACTCAACATAATAAAATAGGTTATGCTCGCAGACAGATGCCTATCCCAGCTTATTATAAGAAAAGAGCTTTTATGGTTCAGTTCATGGCTGTCCTACTGTTGCATACTTGCCCTCAAGAGATACCAGGTGACAATGCATTAACAATCCTACACCCATTAATGGCATTAATTAAATCTCTTCCAACACAGAAAGTGATCTGAATCGTTGAAAATACTTTGAAGTCCCCACAGGAGTTAATCTGGTGGTTACAACAGAGAAATGGAAAACAAGATGCTCTTAAGTGCAGCCCCAACCTTAATTACTGATCTGCAGGAATTTTATCACGTGAACTTAACTGCCCTGCCTCAGTTTACTGATGAGCACAATATTAACAGGTGGCTCTGCAGTAATCAAAATATGGCAGACACTTTCCAAAACAATGCAGGTGATCAGTGCAGAGCTCATGCAATGCAGAGGTGTGAGTCTTAATTAATGTTTATAAAGTGCCTGAAGAACCTGCGAGAGCTGGCGCCGAGGGAATAGAAAGTATCATTACACTTATTTTGCAAAGAGGCATGAATATGTGATTATAATTTTATTACCCACGCAGATTTATAAGGAGGGTTTGAGCACAAAAGAAATTAAACTTTTTTGACACTTTCTCTGCAGCGCAGGTTCATTATCAGAGCTGCGTATCAAATGAAAAATGTAAATTTAACAACTCACTCTTAAGATCAACTGTGAAATCATACCCAAACCCTCACTATCTTCAAGCAATGTATAAGCAAAACACTGTGTGACAAGAGTGTTTTAAAAGTCAGGATTGTTATGTGGTTACAGCATGACACAATCTCAGTACTTTCAGAGCATTCATTTACTGTAGCAGCTGTATTTTCCCCTATATTTTGATTATCTTGACATTTTCTAATCATGAGAGTTATAAAACTTAAAATTATATGGCAGGCTTGATAGGCTGCAGATTCACCAGCTCAAGTGAAGTTACTTTTTTATTAAATGTTAAATTGCTTTTCTACAGAAGGAGAGTTGTGTGTTGGTTAATTTTTGCTTTTTGAATGCTACCACAATTTTCTTCTGATAATACAGTGGTCTCAGTGACAGCAGAGAGATTTTCCTTTTCAATAATCCTTGTTAAATATTGACCAAAGATGCCAGTTCTGTCTTTCACCATTGAGATGAATTCATTTTGGCACAATAACAGCAGGGTTTTTTTTAGTATGGTTCCTAGTATGACTCAAAAGTTTCTAATCTGATCTTAGAATTTGCACAGATTTCTTTTTCCTCAGCAGCTCTATCAGTTTCAGGCATTTTCAGGAAGGGTCTGAAATTTGTCTTTCATGTAAAGCACAATGCTTTTCCTCCTCAGCCCAAATTCCTATAAATAATACTTTCTGTAAAATACTGTCCTCTGCTTTTGTAATCAAGAATTTTTATCCAGATGCCCTCCATGCTCCCTTTACTGACCAGTCCCATTTCCAGTACCAGGTTTCCCTCCCAGGCTCTTTGTCCAGCCCAATCTCTATCAGCTGTGAATGAGCTTAGAGGCAACTCTACAACTTCTTTGCTTTCAGACAGATTTATGGCACAACCAAAACAATTATTTAGCATGACCAGATTACCTATATCCTACCCTCTGTTCCTTTTCAGAAATTATTTGGCTAATAATAATGGTCTATCACATGGTTTCAGTTAAGAATTTAAACTTTAACTTTTGAAGAAAGAACATTACAAAGCCTCACTTCTTTACAGATAAAATTTGAAATAGTCTCTTTTTTATATTTATTTAACTGCTTAATAAATAGACATAAAGGATTTTAAAAAAATTTACTGAATATCCTGGCAAAGAAACATCCCAATGTGGGATTATAGTCCTCTGTCCTGAATCTACATCTCACACATTGGACAATGATGTAAAAGACTTCTGCGTTTTGACAGATGAAATATAAAGATGAAAATATATTCCAAGGCAGAAGGATTTGTAGGTTTTCAAACTGTAAATAAGATTTGCCTTTGAACCCCCCAAACACCACAGGGAGGAATGTGACCATTATTAGTCCTAGAAGTGGGACATGAATTTGGATTTGAAGCTCAGCTCTCTAAAGGGGGTGTTTGTGTACAATGAAGTCTCCTTCTCTCAGCTTAAACAGCAAATGAAGTAGGTGCAGACATCAGGTGGATAAAAAGGACTGAGATCTTCAACCATTTCTCAGAAGACAGCTCTTAGCAAATCTGCACTGAATACCAACAGAGAGTTTAAACTGAGATTAACACACTGATTTCAGTGCTGAGAGTCAGGCCAACCCTTGCAGCAAACACATCTGAAATATTATTCCTCAGTCATATTTTTCAAGAGATCACAGGTTTAGTCAGGCTGACCTAAAGCCCCTCCAGAAAGTCAATGTACTGAGAAGTCTATTACTTTTACTCATCCATACTTCTCCCCATGGATCAGCTCAGAAAAAGAGGTCACAACGCAAAGCCTGCCTTGTTTGCAGAACTCATTCTTTCTGCATATATTTACAGTGACCAAGCTCTGTGTTTAGACACAGATTTTCACTCAAAATACAGCTATCTCAGAAGGCAAACAGCAAGGCAGAAAGGGAAAGCAGATTATCAATGCTGTCTCTGCAGCAGAGCCGAATGAACTCCCTAAAATACTTAACCCATGAATAAAAGTTCTGATGGAAACATCATTACCCAAGACCTTCAGGGAGACCAAGGTGGGATGACCAAATGGTTACAGACACAGGGAGCTCAAAGTTAGATTGCCTTTGAAGTAATCAGATCACATCACTCTGTACTGTAATAAAAATACAATGCCTTGGAGAAATAAAGGAAGAAAAGGACTATTTTTCATTCTTTTTTGGTAGATCCTGTGGTGTCCTAGTAACAGAACCACATCCCTTAAACTGACTGTAAAGCTTATGGTGCTGAAGCCCCTCAAAGCCACTGCAACTACACATGTTTTATAGCAAAGCAGAAATAACCTCATTTTACATTCTGTAAGGAGAGGAAGGTGGTTTAGAAATACATCCATTTATGTACTCATTTCTATTCTTGGCAATTTAAAAAGATCTACACAGTCAAAAGAGGATGGTGGGTAATACAAGAAATATCCTCTTCTACATATGAACAACCAGCCACATAAAGCATAAAAATGTGGATTGGGCACCAACTCCTGTTTATTTGGATTCTTAGGTCTTAATATTCCAGCTGCAATGCTTCAGGCTGACTTTGGATATACATAGATGTGTCCTCTCCTAAATTTTAAAAGAAGCATTCAAAATACTTTGCTGTGTAATAGCAGCAGGACACGTACATTTCATAGCTTGGATCTCCAATCAGACTGGAAAAGCTTTATGAAGGAAAGATCATTAGCCCTACTTGATCATGACAAACAGTACAGAGGGGAGAAAGCAATTTTCTTACAGTTACACCACCACCAAATCCACGGGTGGGAATAGGACCCCCAAACTCCTCAACTCTGTCCCCTTTGATGGTGCCTCTAACAACAAATTCGTTTTCGACACACATAAGAAATAATTGCTCCAAACTTCAAAAAAGCAAAGAACTTAAAGCTAGGTAAAAATAGTTTTATTCCATTTTCTGCAGAAGAATGTCACCTTTTGAGGTTTGTTTTTATTTCATTTGTAGTTTATTCCCTTTCAGCATAGCAACCAACAGACTCATCACCCCTTTGAAGTCACTTTCTTTTTCCCACACTGGCATTAGCTACATAGACAATTCTTTTCTCCCCTTCAGCAGGGAAGGGTGAGCTGTAGTAGAGCTGTCTGACATAGAATTAGGATATTATTTGCCATGTCTCTGTAAATACTGTAGTGTATCTACTTTCACAGCTAACTTTCAAAGCAACACAATGATAAATAATAATGGATTTTCTAGGAATCATCAAAGTGGAGACAAGGAAGTACAGCCCTGCACAAAGCAGACTTCATGAAATGAAGCTGACAAGAAGGTAAGTAGAAATAAGCGAAATTCTGATGTCAAGGTGAAGAGAAGTAACAGAGAGGGTGCAAGAATGGAGACCCTGAAAAGATCTTCCAGTTGAAGATCAAAAAGGTTCCAGAGGGAAAGTGCTCAGTCTCTGTCAGCAACAGAGTAATGGGACAATGGAAAATAAGCAAGGCAAGAAGGAAACCTTGCTGGTCATCACATCCACATTGGCCAGATGTTGCAACTGGAGAGAGGCTGTGGGGATGAGCCACCATTCACCCTTGAGGCATTTGCACTCTGGGCAGGGAGAGGGAACAGAACAGGCCTTCCCTGGGTGCGCGGCTGTAGCTTTGCTGTGAACTGGCAGAACCTAAATGGCACCTGCCAAAACCCAGCACACAATCTCTTATCACTCCATCACTGGTGATGCTGCACCCCAGAGGCACATCCTGGACAGCAGGAAAGAACTGATCCCATTTGTCTGCAAGGCAGCTCTGCAGCACTTGGCCAACACTGCTGTTCATTACAGCTGCTCTGGTCAGGTCTCTGGCCATCTCATCTACCATCCAACGTGCTCTGACTCACTGCTGGTAACTTGGATTAATTTTCAAACTTTGTTTCTGCAGCTGCCTTCAGTCCAAAAAATGCTTTTCTTCAGTTAAACAAGTTTACCGTGACACTTACTTTCCCTTTGCTACCATTTCTGATTTAACCAAACAGCTTATTTTTCTATGTAACTTGAATAGTCCTGAAAACATTCCCACAGGTGTTAAACCTACCTCTCCTGAAATATGTTTAATTGAATACAATGTATGAATGACTGGAATTGAGCACTTAGAAAATGACCTACACTGAACACAATTTGCTACTGAAATACATGAATTTGTTACTCATTGCTGCTCTTTTCAGAATAAATGTTAAAGATCTTTTCAAAATGTTGGTTTATTAATAAAACCAGCTATTGTCTAACTATGAGCCTTGTGAAGTCTTTTCTTTTGTCCAGTTTGAGCTGAAATCCAGATATTTACCATCCAGCATCTGCCTGGTCATTCTCTTCTTGCTTTCCTTCCTCCACCTGCAAGGGCATCACATCACTTAATCTTTACCAACTGTACCAAAATGCTGTGGCCTATTCTGTCTCTGGAAGATTTCCAATACTTTCAGAAAGCAGACTGCAGCGTACCAGTAATTGCAGTTAAAAAGAGTGCATAGCTCCAGTAGCTGTTATTTATTCATTTGACATTCTTAAACATACACTTGGAATCCCTACAGAGTTTCAACAAAGCTTCAGTGAAGTCTACACCTGCACTTAGTTTTTCATCCCTGTAATTTGCAGGTCGGTCTTGTGGTTTCTTTTATTGCCAATAATTAAGTGATTCAAGGTAGATTATTTCACTCATGAAAATTTACATTTTGCTCTGAGGAAACATGCCCTGGGAAAGTTGTGCTGCAAATCCTTCCCACTTGTTGTCTCTACATGGAAACTCCAAGCACATCCCCAGAAATCAAGTGCCTTGCTCCTCATGGCTCTGTGCTGCTTCACTGTTGTAAAGGAAAAGAAGGAATGTGGTTTTTTCACAGAGCTGTGCAGTCACTGAGGCTGGCAGGAACCTCTGAGCATCATCCAGTCCAACCTGTGCTCAAAGCAGGGTCAGCCACAGCAGCTCCCAGGTTTGAACAGCTGCAAGGATGGAAAGTTCCACAACCTCTCTGGACAGCCAGTGTCAGATTTCAGACACTCTCATTAAAAAAAAAAAAAAAAAAAAGGTTTCTTATGTTTAAATGGCATTTCCTGATTTTCAATATGTGCCCATCACCTCTTGTCCTTTCACTGGATACCACTGAGAACCTGGCTCTGTCTCCACATCCTCCCATCAGATATTTGTACTCATGAATAAAATCTCCTTCTCTGGGGTGGCTTCTTCCTGCTGTCCAGAGAAGGCCTCATCTCCTTCTTCCTTCACTGTCAGTCTGTGCTAAATGTTCACCACTGCATTGCTCTGCTCTCTGAAAGTGACCCAGCAGCTCCCAGCTGATCCATCATCCATCTCAAGGCAGAGTTCCATCAATTCTCCCTCCACTTTCATATAAAGTGCAAAACCTGCTGTGGATCCTCACTACCCTGCCCTGTCATTCCTGTTCCTATTTTTTGCCCCACTTGGCCAGGCAGATTCTGTCTCTCTGTAGCCACCTCTGATTCCCAAAGAAGATCCCATTGTCATGGAAGCTGGATCCTCCCTGCTGACAACAGTGCTGACCTCCAGAATCTGTCCACTCCTTCTCTGGTCCTCCCCACTTAAGGAGAAAACAGAAAACAAAAATCTGGGGTGCACATGCTCCATCACAACCTGTGAAACCATCTGGAAATACCGGCTATGCTCCGGGTTTCCTTGACTGGATCACTGGGGCTCCCTTGGAGGGGACAATTGCCCAGAGGCTGCACAGGCCTCAGCAGTCTCCAGCACCCTAGGACTGAGTCCTGGTCAGCAGAAAACATCCCAGGACTGGTCAGGCTGAGAGATGGGGGCTACAGCCCCCATGGGAGAGAGTCACCTGCTGCTATCAGCCACCCTGCTCTGGATCAGATGCTTCACTGGACAGAGCTCCCAGCCCCTCATCCACACCCAGAAGCTGCTCTGGAGCTGCAGAGCTGCAGGTGGAGCAGGAGCCTTCCTCCAGAGACCAGAAGTCACAAGTTTCTGAGTTTGCCATCACAGAAATCTTCATTTCCCACTCTGATTAGCACAGACTCCCAGCACATCCTTCAGTACAGTTGGGAGCTCAAGTCTTTTGTACCTTCAGCATCTTGGAGAAGAATCAGTCACTCTCTCTGGACCACTTCTGAACCAGCTGCTGCATCAGGGACCTGTGCTTTAAGGCCTGCAGCTAAATGGGCTTCCCCATAGTGTCACCGTCATGTTTCTGAAAATCCCTTGCCCAGGATTTTTCTCCTGGGAAGCTGAGAAGCCTCAGAGAAAAATGAAAACAATATGATCTCATTTGCTTCTCCTGTGTTTTGCTGCTTTGGACTGTGGTTGGAGATTGTTTATCCAACAAGTCATTTGTTTTTGACTTAATGACCAATCATGGTCAGGCTGTCGGACTCTGAAGGAGAGAGTCAAGAGTTTTTCTTTAGTATCTTTTAGCCTTCTGTCTCTATCCTTTCTCTATTCTTTAGTATAGTTTTAGTCTAGCATTCTTTAATAGAATATATTATCACAAAATAATAAATTAGCCTTCTGAGAACATGGAGTCAGATTCATCATTCCTCCCATCATTGGAGGACCCCAAAAATACCACATCCATAGCACCTGATGAAAGGATGCTTGATTTTCCCCAACTCTGATCAGGAATGCTGGAAGAAGCTGTTAGAGCCTGCTGGAAGTTATCCTTTCCAACCAAAGCCAGCACCACAAAATCCTTGAAGAGCTCCCAGGAGGTCTCTGACAGCCCTGGAGGATCCCAGGAGAGCTCAAAGGAAACCACAGAAAAAGTTCATCTGTTGGCTGCCTCTTCCAGCTGCACTCACCTCCTGAATTTACTGCTGAAAGCGTCCTTTTTTATTTGGAAATAGAGGGAAGAGTACAACTTTAAGGACAAACAATACAAAAGCCATCAAGTGGAACCTTCTTAGTTTGTAGTGGAATAGAGTTGCTAAATCCTATCCCATCACAGGCCCAGACAGTGAAAATTGACATTTAATCAGAAATACTGCAAATTTCTACATTGCTTTGACATTATCCATTTTTCTTGGTGCCTTTATTTTCCTGTGCAACCAATGGCTGTTACAAATCTCCATGTAAAAAATAAAATGGAAATACTTTAATTACTTTAATGATTTTTTAAAAGTGATAGGGGAAACA
Organism: Emberiza elegans; assembly: GCA_024865655.1. Classification (NCBI taxonomy): domain Eukaryota; kingdom Metazoa; phylum Chordata; class Aves; order Passeriformes; family Fringillidae; genus Emberiza; species Emberiza elegans. Next base: position 5,812,238 of record JALJVW010000084.1, on the reverse strand, counting down.
GGGAAACAATTAAGCTTGCAATGTTGCAATTATTTAAAACCCATCTACCGAAACTCAAACTTCCAAACATTAGGGGGCCACTATGGTAGATCAATGAGGCATTACATAAACTCTACAAATGAGGTCCTGATTAGAAACTGCCCTAGTGAGAACAGTATCTGAACTTCCCTGGAATAGAGAACATTGGCAGACAGATGACTGATTTCTGTTCTATAATGCTGACATCACTATCCAGAAAGAAAGCTTTTGTAGCTGTTCTTGCAGCAGTGGTTGTTACTCTTCTAGGACTACAGGTAAAAGTAGATCAATGCATTGCAGTGCTGTATTTATGCATTTTTGCAGTAAGTGAAGAAATATCTTATTCTCATCCTTCTGTCTTTTGCATTTATAAAAGAAAAAGTAATTCCAGCAGTGCTGATAACCTTCAGTTTCTTCTTCTTATGGTTGATTGACTCAACATCAGCTTCCTCTGTGAAGAGCAGGCTAAGGGGGACTCTAACCTTAACCAACCACTATTGCAAGGGACTGTAAAAATGATGGAGACAAGGACTTCTCAGTCATGAGCAGATCACAATGTGGAGGTTCAGAGTGGATATCAAGAAATGATTCTTCACTTGCAGAGCAGTGAAGTGCTGGAAATGGTCACTGAGGGACCAAAGCTCTGCTCCCTGGTCAAATCTTCAGCCTTAGAGGTATTTGAGACTCATCACAGGCAAAGCTGACCTGATACTCCTTGGACTGCAGGACTTCCAAGGGACATTTTCACCTCCTATGACAGGGGCTTTTGGTGCCCGCAAAGGTTTTTGCCCAAACTGTAACCTGCTCATTTAGTGTGCCTTTACCTCATTCTCTCAAGTCTGTCTCCTTTCCTCCAGATTTCACAAATTTGCAGGAATTTTATTGTCAATGAACTCTCTACCTCTCTATCAAATTGCATAAAAATTGGTAAGCAAATTCAAAAGACATTTGGGGAGACTGAAGGAGAAAAGAAATTCAGAAATGCAAGAACACTTCCTCTTTTTTTCCAGACAGGAGTGATCACACATTCAGGTTTTGTTTTCCCCCCTACACAACATTTCCAGGGCCCAGTGCCTGTGGCAATTTCTGTTCTTTTCAGGATGTCCTGAACACAGATATATGAAGGCACAGAACCACCATTCATCTTCCCAACACTTGTACAGTCCTCCTCTCCAGGAGGCTTCTTTTTCTGAGCCCTATGGCGCCAACTCTGCCAGACAGGATCCCAGACAGGGCAGACAACTGCTCTGACCTGCTGCTGTAATTCCTGTGTTCTGGCTCCCATGAAACATCTATTTCCATCACCTGATCTGCAAATCCAGATGAGGATATAGGGCAGGACAGAGCAGATGGAACAGCACGTTATGACCTCCTGGTGGTATTTCTCCTCATGGAATGACTGAGTCGAGAAAAAAAGTTACAATGTCAGACTCTCCAAAATGCTAAAGCTGAGATCAAAGTTAGCAAATAAAAATGTCAAGTGAAAGATGTTCCTGTGCATCACAAACAGCAGCACTGTCAGGCAGTGAGTGCAGTGGGACAGATCTAGCTGCCCATGTTGGGAAGTTGTGAGGACAGAAGATGGAACACCTAATGCTTCATGTATTTACCTGGTCGTTTCCACACTTGATGATTAACACAGTGTGTACTCACACAGTGCATGAAAGATGCCTGAAATATCAGCCATTGCCTCAACTGGGTTGAGAAAAGACAATTTTGGCTTGCTTGGAAGAGATTAATTCTCCATTACACACTCCCAGGCAGAGCTGCTGGCCCAATTGCTTTGGGCAGGAAGACAGACAGAACTCCAGTGAGTCTTTTGAGCTCTGACTCCATCATAAAATGTCTTTTATTTACCACCACCTTTTACCAAAACCTCCTCAAACCTCTCATGTAAAAAAAATACCAAAAGTCCTTTGGGTTTTTTGACAGCAACCTCTGTCTTGATACCAACCCTAAAATGAGAGAGAGCTGTTTGATCTTTCTCTTGTTTCACTGTTTGACAAGGTTGGCTTCTGCCTGGCAAGTGAGAGCAGCAGCACTGTGAATGCCATTCATTAACTTCCTCTTTTGGAGACAAGTTCAGGCCAATTTCTGAGTGATGGTCAAGGCTTGTATGGGCACCATCTGTCCACAGGCACATCCCAGAGCCAGATCTCTGCTGTCACAAACTCCTCACCTACAGCTGAACATGTGCAGAGCTTTCTGACCCACCTTACCCCTTCCATTTACAGAAATCTTGTTATGCTGAACCATGCAAAACCAGGCAGATCTTTTTGTGCCCATCTGAGCCAAAGGAGTTTCGAGAGACTGACAGCATTCAAATGCTTCACCTCAGGGGTCCTGCTACAAAAAATACCTAATGAGGTTTCCCCCTGGATTTGGGACTGTGTATTGTGCATCACTCGTCTTTTCTGCATCTTACCCCTCTCTCATTTTCATTGTTCTGATTATTCCTGGTTTTGTTGGTGGGATGGCTATTTTTATCATATTTTACTTTATTTCAATTATTAAACTGCTTTTAAGTCAACCCATTGCTCTCACCTTTCCCTACTCTCCTGCCCATCCCCTGGGAAGTGGGGAGTGAGCGAGTGCTACACAGTTAAACTGCAACAGTGATAACAACAGTACTGTGCTCATATTCTTTAAGACTCAGAGCATTAGTCAGCTAAAACCCATTAGAAAACCACCCACAAACTTCCAATTCTTTTTTCTTTCTTTTTTTTTTTTTTTTAAATCGAGAGGCTAAAATCATCTTTGTCAGAGATATGCAAGAGAATTGTGTAATGCACATTTTATTCTAGTTTTCTTGGCTTCTCCTACACTTCTGAGCTCAAGTATCCCCATTTTTTCTATTCTTTGCCTCCTATTTGCACAAGTTTCTTTATTCACCCATGAAATTCATCAGACATTATTGAAAACAACTCTAAGCACAACACACACCAACTAACGAATGGGGAAAAAACCCAAACAAGGATGATTGAGCATAATGACTCACATGGGACAACTGAAACCTGTCTGTAATTATTATTAGTGCTAAAATTTTACAGCCTGACAATGAGTTAAAACCAACATAGGACTAAAAAAAGCAAAGCAATGCAAAACCACCTTGACAACAAGCAACCATATAAAAAAGATAAAGAGCAACAGTGAATAAATGAGTTCTGCTAAATATGTTCATTGGCTTCACCATTATCAGCTAAACAAAATCCTATTTGCAATACAAGGCCTTTTTTCTGCAGTTCATTTCACTCCTGTTTTACAGGTTCCTGACTGAACACTTGGGATTTTCCCTTTGTGCATGACTCAATCCTTGCCCAAAAATATGCATGGGCACTGGGGAAAGCACTTATTACTTCCTACTTTCTCCTTATATTTTCCCCCTAAATTTTACCTTGAAGTTAACCAGATTTTCATGTTCCTCCACAGCTATTAAATTAGGAAATCAGAGCCAAGCAACGTGCACACTTCCATCCTTTTGGGTCTCCAGCTGTTTCAACAACCTTTTTCTGTTAAACTGTACAAGAACTTCCTTCCATTCCTAAATTCAGGGCTTTATTCAGAATAATCTGCTCTCAGTAACTAATTTAGGTATCACGACTGCTCTTCTGCTCTGACAGCACAGCCAGCCTGGTCTGGCAGCGCTGGATTGTAGGTGGCCTGAATCACTGATCACTTTCCCAAATTCAGATGCTAAAGATAGGCTCCTGTAGAAAAACAGCCTGAATGTGGCCCCACATCTCTGCCAGTTTTTCTCTCATGATTTGTGTTTGCCCAGCCCTGAACCTCTCAACATCTCATCAAGGATGCTGCAAGAAACACTCATCACTTCAGTGTCCCTTTCCTGGAACTTGCACCATAACCATGTCTCTGCTTCACAGGGTCTATCCCTCCTTCTTAATGCTTCCCTTGATTTAAATTATGCAATCCCTATTTGCAAATAGTCCTGTTTATATTCTATTTAATAAAATTTACAGACTGTTGCTTAGAATGGGACTGGTGCTGCACAAAGCATTACTGACCGTGTAATCCAAGTGCCCTCCCAACAGGACAGAAATGCTCTCTCACTCTATTCTCATCTCTATTTGCCTAAGACTTTTTTTTTTCCCTTTAGCATCTCTTTCAAAATTTTCTGATTTAGTTGAGCTGACTATTAATTCATCTATTTTCTATTTGCCAGGCTTCGCTGCAGTCAAAGCAAACACAGTCAGGTGACTGACATGAAATTTGGTCTGAAATACAAATGGCTGTGAGAATTTTAGTGCTTGATTCTGCCAGCCTTCATTCTAAGAAGAAATCCTGACTTTTATAAAAGGTCACCTTTGAATGAGCAGCAGCAATGCTGATAAAAATCTGCAGGACTGAGCCTTATAAATGCAATTTTTTGCAGGTTATTTAGAGAGAACAAAACAAGCAGACAATCAGATTTAGACATCTGTTTTAAAGACAACTCTGCAAATTGTCTGGAGACCAAAATAAATTATTAGCAGGAAATGGAGTTTTCTTAATATTGAATTTGATCCTGCCCTACTGAAAATCAATGGAATTTTGTCGCAGATTTTCATGTGAAAGGGACATAACAAGCAACATATACAAAAGCAGAGTTACAGGAACTGTCAAGGAGAAAGCTCAGTTAGGATAAACCTCCACTTTAAATATAAAAGTATTCCTGCTTGAGAATGAAAGAGAAACATGGGAAGAGATAAATGTCTGATTTGAGTGGAATTGCTGAATGCAGTACTGGAACCATTCAGCTTTCTGCATAATCCACGAAGTATAAAAAGGGAGGGAAAGCAAAGAAAATCCAAAAGACTTAGGTCTATAAGGGTGTGGTTCCATGCAGAAGTGTTCACATGGAAAGCACTGGTGCTTCCCTTAGTGACGCTATTTTCATTTTTGCATCGTCAAACAAAAATATCAGAATATTTTACCCATGTCAATTAACCCAGAATCCTTCTGGGACACACATCCTTATTATACCCATTTCTGCAGCCTACAATGACACAGAGTTTGACTCATTAAAGGCCAGAAAATGAGTCAGCAAAGAAAAAGAACCCCAAAGCCCCAATCATCCATTGTCTGCAATAACCACTGAATAACCTCTCCGTCACTACTCAGCCTTGGGAATAAAGTCACTTATCTGAGAAATAAAACTATTCCTTACTTGATGTTTCCCTTTTTTGTATGTTTGTTTTCCACTATGATTGCCTCCCAACATTTCCCAGCCTTGCACACAGACTGATGCACGTAATTTTGACAGATACAAAATCCGTCTTAAATCTGCTGCAGTGTTTATACTGGGATGCATAAAAATGATTTCGTGAAACAGAGTCTCGGAATAGAAAACGAGATTAAAAATATTTTGCACAAGAAGACTTCTCTAGGCTATGAGAAAATAAGGCCATACAAACCTTATTCTTCTTCTCCAGATCGCCTAAAGGGGCCCCTACAGCAGAATTATTATCTTTAATCTCATTTTCTCTTTTCAGCATGTATTTTATTTTCTTCTCTCTGCTAACAATACCCTAGCCTCTTAATAGCTCCTGAGTTCACCTCCTAAAAAGATATTCTAGGGTAAGCCTTGTCAGTATTAGATTTGCAAAGGTTTAGAAACAGCTTGGGTTTTCTCTGTGCTAACAAACACTTAGTGATAAATGCCTTCTCGAGGAGTGTATTGCAGAAGTGATTTGGTCAGTGTATGAGCCAGTTTGCTTCACAAGCATGAACTTCCCTGGCCTGCCAGTATTACTGCAAAATAGAATCATTTTCCTAAATGGTTTCATTAAAGGGACATTGTGAGGCTGAATAGGAGCTACTGAATGAAAATGGACAGAGTGAGTTTTTAGTCATGCCAAACCAGTCTGTGGCATCAGTCACAGAGGTTTCACTGAAAAAAAAAATAAGAAGAAGAAAAAAAAAGTCTCCATGGCTTTATTTGGAGTTGAACCCATCTGCAATGATTCTGAAAGATTCACTGCCACTGTGGCTACAGAGCCCTCATCAGCCATCATCGAGCCAATCTGTCAGAAGAACCCAGGATGAGTTATTGTCTGACAATGCCAAGACTTTCATTTGCTGTGGAAAATCATAATCTTCCCTTTGCTTCAAACAATTCCCATTCAATTCCCCCCACCCCCCCAACTTATTCAACCCATACAAAGCCATGATGGGAATACCAAGAAGGAAGAGCGAGGCACACGGAGCAACCACAGCCTCTCCTCGAAGGGGTGTCACACTCAGCAGCAAGAAATTCTGCATTTTAATGAAAACCAGCAAGATGAGGGCCAGGAGAGCATCATGTGAGACAGCTGTTGCTATTTTTAATGTGCAGCAATGTTGGAGCACAGACTGTGCCTCCCATGCTTTGGGATTTTTCAACTTTCCCTGGGAGATGGGAGGATGGGATATCCTGAAGGAATTCCACCTACACAGTAATTTAACATGGCCCATGGGCATGGGCACCACGATTTTTCTTGCTTCTTTTTCTGCCTGAAGCCCACACTTGAATTTCTGGAAGACTGAAATCCAATCCCTAATGTCTTCAGGCTGGTAATATTGTAGTTGAGTGACACTTAGTGGGCTGTGACAAAAAGAGTTGATGATCTGTCCTTCATTTCTGCTGAATCTCTGTGTGTACTTCCACATAGGAGGATTTTTTTCCTCACTTTTTCCTCAGACCTGTCCCATAAAACAGGTGCAACTGCAAAATCTTCCACATAAAAGCATTATAAACTAATACAACCATTCCCATCAATAGGATTCATCTCCTCAAACTGCAGCCATGCAAAAGCAAGATCCTCTCTAAGTTCATGGAGATAAATACACATGCAAATGTATTTCCACTCCATCTGTCCTGGGCAGCTCTTGCAGGTTGGGAAGAGCTGGCCTGGGACTGTATATCTCACTCCACTGACAGTGGACAGAGCCTGGGCTTTCAGGCATTTCAAATTAAAGGAGATTAATATCTATATCTATACCTGTAGTCCACAAGTGAGCTAATTATGCACAAACTCCCACAGTCACAACCTTAACCGTAATTCAGTGGGATGCCTTTTTATTGTTATCAATATTTTGAAGGCACATTTCTAACACCAAATCCATTTTCAGATAGCACGGGCATAATAACAGTTGAGAAATATGTAGGTGTCACAAGTGTAGGTGGGGTTTCTGTAATTCATCTTGCTTCATATCCACTGTAAAGATAAATATCAATGCATGGCAATACTCTTGGAACTTGTTTATCTTGTTGCTGATTCATGGCTTATTGGTCATTAAAGGGAAATCAGTGGCATGAAGTTATATTTCTGTGTAAGTAGCAAGCAATGCCAAAATATAATGAGGACAAGCAGATATAAACTTTCCATGGCCTAGGGAAAACACATGATTTAGCAAATGCGTGGTGTTATGCACAACCTCCTATAAAATAAAAGGAAGAAGAGAAAGAAACAAGAAAAGGGAAAGAAAAAAAAAAGGCTGCCTTATTTCCCTGGACTCTCAGGCACCTTTCCTTTCAGCTTGCTCTACATTACAGATCCCACATGCATCTCTGTCAAGACAGCCCATGAGGGCTCACTGAAAGCTCCTGTCATCCAAGCTGGGGCCTGAAACAAAACTGAGAGACCAATAAATCATGCGACAAAAGAGAAACTAACACACCACGTAGTGGGCTCTTTTCTCCTTCCTGTTTTGATTTCCCAGTGCCTTTTTTTGGTCTTCTGTGTTGCATCTTGCAAAGGCATTTGGCAGATCAACAAAGCTCATGCAGCAAGACAATTAATCCTCATCATCCTCAGTGTGACTTAACTTTAACTTTTAGCCAACTAAATTTAAAATCATTTACTTTGTGAAATGGGATTGGATCAAATCCCTGATATCAGAAAGGAACTGAACTTTCCAGAAGTTCACCAGAGTGAATTTTCTTGATATTAAGTGTTCCAGAATATGACCTCAAATATCTATTGATGGAATAAATTCACTCCACAGATTGATTGAACCTTCCAAGTACTGTGGGATGGCTTTTTTTGTAGCCTTAATTCTGGTGTTACCTGCACTAATAATATATTTGTGCAACAGCTGTACATCTGTGTAGTTAATGAATTATCAGAGCTGAATCAGGCCACTCATTCACTGTGTCTGCTTGTCTACATACTGAATTTGATAATAGACTGTGCTCTTAGCAACAGGATGAGTATTTCAGGATGGATATATTATGATGGGGGGAAGGAAACCCTAAATGAGATGATACTGACTACAGCAGAGTCAGGGATGGAGAAGGACTGATCCTTGGAGAGGGCTGTAACTGAGCTAAGCAGGAAGCTTTAGCCACATACGGGGTATATTCATAAAGTATAAACTAAAAACAAATTGGCATCTCCTAGCCAGTGTTTCACTGCTGTTCTTAACAGATAATGATCAGTACTAAAAACACATCAGAAGAAAAGGCAGTCTGGGTACCCAAAGGTTTCTTACTTCCACAGAAAACCCTTCAGAGGAGCCTCTTTGCTGTGATGACAATCATCTCCATGGAGGATTTAAATCTCCAGCATTTTCAAGAGAAAAACCTTAACCAATCTTAACAATCATAAATTTTCTCCTCCCATGCAAATCATCACTGCCATGGCAAAACTGGAATTAATCTCTGGGTAAATATTCAAACACTTTTGCTGTGCTGTTTTTTGGGAGGGTTGTTTGTTGGGTTTGGTTTGGGTTTTTTTGTGGTTTATTTTTCTTCCTCTATACTTGAAATGAGTTGCCCCAGAGGCTGTTCAGAGCAGGGTACCACCCTCCTTTCTCCAAGTCCTGTGCTCTCAAATTTCAGATGCAATTACTCCACTCTGACCCCTGGAAGTGAGAGGAGTTGGACAGAAAAATCTCAGTGAAAAGCTACTCAGAAGTGGGTGATATTTGCAGGCAAACAGTAATTTGCCGAACCTATGGTTGGGAGGCAATTTCACACATTCCTTTCCAGGATCCAAGGGCCTCTGTACCATGTTTTATGCAACTGCAGCTGAAAGCCTTTTGCACAGTGTGAACTGCCCAATTTAGTGCAAATAAGTTAGTTTGCCTCCTATATCAATACCTGCCAATGTTTTAGCATAAAAAGAAATGAGGATATTAAGGCTATTTCTTTTTCAGACAGCATCTGGTTGGTTATTGTGAAAATGCTAGGGTAGTTGTTCACATCCATTTTCCATTTAGCCTAAATTAGCCTTTTAAATTTAAAAATACCCTAGATTTCCCCAGTTTATAGTTTTGCCTTTGATACCGTTTCTGAACTGATGGAAACTTCAATCAGAATGTTCTTAACCTCTGACAAATTGAATATTGGGAGAGTATATTAAGCAGAACACAAAAACTAAATAGATTTTTGGAAGGGTTGTAAAAGGCAATAAACAAACTAAAATAAAAGACAGTTGGAAGAAAAAATAAGATTGATTTGTAAGACTGAGATCTGATTTAGGGCCAGCCCTCATTGAGAAGGAGTACCTTGTGTTATAACAAAAAAAGAAGTAATGATTAATGTTAAAATAATAGTTTCCATTTCAATTCGTGTGGGTACAAGTAAGTTTAAAAAATGTTATGCCTTCACAGTGGTAAATTAGTGCATTTTGCCCACACACATCTTTTTTTTTTAAGAAAGACAAAGTCATAAAAACCACAATTTCCCTTTTGCAATGCCTAGTCACAGAGCCAGGTGCAAAGTTTTAAGGCTCAGGATTCTCAGCCTCGTGTTCAGACCCCAGAATTAAATGACATCATCTCTTCTTTCATTTTCTTGAACCCAAATTCAAAAATACCTACTACCTCAGGGTGCCTGTTTCATACTGTCACAGATATAACAGTTTTACAGGTTACCTGCTTTTAAATCCTCACTCTGGCTGAGGCAGGGCTACAAAATCGAGCTGACCCAGACAATAATTATTGATAATCAGAGAGTTTCCTGCCTTCAGATGGGATGGAAGAACAGCAGTGACAGCCTGTGCCATGGCACTTCACTGTCTGTCTTTCCATTTGTGATCTGAATCTGTGTGCAATGCATGTGACTTAAAGGTAATGGAAAATCTGGCTTCAGAGAGAGATCACTGAAAATGTGGTATTTGTTTTTCCAAAAATATTTCAAAGAGATGAAGCCCACGAGGGTGAGCTCTGAGATCTAGCCAAGATTTCCATTGACAACCTAAGTTTGAGGAAGAGGGGAAAAATAATCTAAAAAAATAAAGGTAAACAAATTCAACTTTGAAGATGTTACTAATGACTTGGAGCAAACAATAAAATTCAACAGGATTTTGATGACAGCCCAAAAGTCAGCAAAATGCAATTCACTGAAGAGGACAAAATACCAACACACAAATCTTCAGTGAGAGAACACAAATGTAAATATCTAGCTGCTAAAAAAAGAAACCAACCCAAAAACCTGGCTTGGGGACCAGCAGCTCTGGTCCAGACTGGGTAACCAGGCACAGTTGTAAAGCCAAACACCAGAGGTTCCTCTGGGCTGTGCTGATGTTCAAGACAGTCTGGGAGAGCATCACTCCATCCCAGGCAGTGCTGCTGGAGCTCCAGCACCAACACTGTGAGACTCAGCAGAGGTCAGTGGGAAAAAAGGTCAGAAATAAGGTAACAGGAGAGGTAAGAGGTTTTCACTTCACCAAGAGGGAGTGTGTTATGCTAGAGAACAGGGAAAAGCTGTGAGGGGGAAGGCAGCTTCAACCAGGAAGGCTTTTTAACAGGATGGGAATGGAGACCACAACAGGGCTCAAATGTCCAGTGGGAATCTGGTGTTTATTACATCTTGAAAGTCTGTTTCAGGTAAGATTGTATTTAAATCTCAGCTCCCAGAGAGACATAAATTTCCGCTTCTCATATAAATTTTTAAAGCACTTCCATTATTAAAGCAAATTTTATTCCAAGGAGCTTTGCCTCTAAAATTAATCAAAAGATTTCTGTTGTACTCCAGATGAAGCAAATGCAGAATTCCAGTAGCCTAACACAGAAACCAGACTTCTATAAATAGACTGTGTGGAGCCTGATTTGCTGCAAGTCAGGGGGGTAGGTCACATATCACATCTCTCCAGGCTGATCAGCATTGGTCAGGTACTGCTTGAAAGGCAGCCCAAGATGGAAAGCAAATAGATTGATTCAGCACCGAGCTCAGAAACACACACTGCTAGGAAATGAGAGCTGAAACTACGTGAAATGCACTGATTTCTCTATACATGTGAAAACAGAGTTTGAGGTGTCTTTTTTTCATCCCTTCCCTGTTTATCATTCTGCATGCAAATGCTGAAAATAAAGCACGTTGGTTATGAATAGGCGGAAGTTATATCTCAGTCCCAAACAGAAATATACCCTAAAGCATCTCTCCTGGTTCTTCCCAGTTAATTAATTCCTACCAACAGCAGAGGTGTTTTGCATGACCAAAACCAACAGGAGCTCCAGCTGGGAGCACCAAACCCAACGGGCCCTGCCCATGGTCTGCCCTCTGCGCTAAGGCAAAGCCCAGCAGAAGATCATGGAGGGGTTTTCTGATTCTGGAGCCAGGGTCAAGGCAGAGATGTTCAGCACAGCAGCACCCAGACATAACCCAATAAAAGGATGAAGATCTAAGGGAGGCAACGGTGAGGCACAAAAAAAGTGTTTGCAGATACAGAGAGGTCTTCTGCCTGCCCCTCCCAGCTGTTTGTGGGGTTACACAGAGCCATGCTCACACTCATGAATTTCATGCTATGGATTTTGTTGAAAACAGGCTTAAAAATGCCTTCCCAATCCTCTTTCCTTTTATTTGGTATGTGACAAATAGTCATATACCTAAACACACAGCAAGATACCTTTAGTGAGAAAATCTTTCTCCTTGAGAGAAGGAATTTGGTCCAAAAATCAATTTTCTCATTAATTATTTGTATCAACAGAAATGCTGACACTTCAAATAATTTACTTGGCTTCTTGTATATTACCCTCAGGTAATATACAGCCTTTTGCTCAGTGCCCAGAAAAAGATTTCAAAGATTTCAAAGCTGCTGCTTTTGGGGACCTCTCCCCAAGACTGCATAGATGAAGCAGTTCCAGGCACCTGGCATTCAACCACTGAGCTTCACTCACTGCTTTTACATCCTTTTCTTTCAACCGCACGCTCAAAAAGGGCAGTCATTTTCTAGCCCACTTCTTCAGAAATGGAGAGGGGGAAAAAAGAACATTCATAACTTTTGCTTGAAGGTTTGTCCCACAAAATTTCTTTTGTGAGACTCAGAGAAAATGGGAGAGTAAAAACCTCCATGGATGCTACTTTGATCTTACAGCAGGAACCCATAACACCCTCTGTCTGACTCCATTTTGGCTAGACAGGACTGGCTTTCCTCAATGTAGGAGACAGTAGAGGAGCTAGGTCACGTGCCTGGTTCAATTCCAGCTTCAATCCAAAGTTGCTCTTGACACAAAACCAGAGAAAACTTGGCAGCATCATCTCCCAACCTTGGGTTGAGTCCCAAGCAAAATTCCAAATGAAACACAAGGTCCCAGATCTGCATGGAGCCAACAAGAGAAAATGCTGGCACTGATGCTGGCAAGAGAAGCAGCCAAGTTTTGCTGATATCTACGTGGTGCTTCTCTTTCAGCTGCCCACAAAGAACTAATATTGCTTTGTGTGGGCTATTTGCCCTGGAAATTGGGATCTAAAGCCAATGAGAGGGATGTCATGGAAAGCAAAACTGTCAAGCCTTGCAGCAGGGTCACCATCTCCAGGTCACCAAGAGATCACAGCCAACCTGCACCGGGCAGTGCTGGAAATCCCAACAAAGGGAACCAAAAGGAAAGTTTCAAGAATGACTACATAGTTGATCACATCGAAGAAAACAGCTGCATTTTAGCTCATGATGGATGGATGGATGGATGGATGGATGGATGGATGGATGGATGGATGGATGGATGGATGGATGGATGGATGGATGGATGGATGGATGGATGACTATTCAAATTGTCTCTGTGTAAGACAGAGCATTGGGGGCTGATCTTTCTGGAACATTTCCGGCATGATTAGGCCAAAAGCACCAGAACTGTGACATCTTTGTTCACATAAAGCAGGCTATTCATGTTATAGGTAAAAGTTAATTTATGTTAAATTAGGGTATAGTTCAGTTATATTGTATTATGTTATATTAATTGCATTATGTTAAGAGTGGGGGGCTGATTAGAATGTTCTAGGAAAGGACCCAGGGTTTGACGAGGCAAGGCGAGGTCGAAGAGGGATTGGATGGAAGATCTGACCAATCATTTGAAGCCCTGCAGAAACAATTGGTCCGGAATGAACGGCGTTAAAGACCAGTGAGAAGCCTGGAAATGGACCAATCACCATGCGGATCCAAAATGGACCAATCCTGGACTCAAAGGGGGCTATAAAAGTGGGGAGTTCGGCAGGGTTAGGCTTCTTGGTTTTGGATGTTTGTTTTGTGGGGAGGGGCCTGTGCACTTTAGGTTAGCACACTGTTCTGGTTTTGGCTTGCTGTGGGGGTGCCTGGTGTTATCCTGGGTACTCCATTCCTTGTAGCTATTTTAATAAAGGGGAACCTTTTTCTCCAAAGAAAGTTGGGTCTCATTCATATTCATAACATCTACTCAGGAATTGAAATGGTGCTTAAAATGAGTAAGGCTGCCAAATCGCCACTTGATGCTTTCCATGATTCAGCCCTGGCTGCTCCCTGAGATGCAAGGCAGGACTGGTCACCCCCCAAAGTCAGAGCAGCCCCTCACAGGCCTAAGTGCCATGAAATCATAGCACAGATTACACTGCACAGACACTGAGCAAGCCTGTGACCAGCTTCTTTCTCAAACACTCTCTTTTTCATTAGCCCAAACTGAATGGTGCCCACAGAAGGGAGTCAGACCTCCATGGCCAGGAGCTCAGGAGGACGATGTTCTCAGTGCATTACAGACAAGGAGGAAATTTTTCATTCCCTGGAAGTGGGCAGAGAATCAATAGCTCATTTTTCATGCTATGGTTATTATGCCCAGTGCTTCACAGGCATTGTGTCATATACAGCCTCTGTAGCAACAGCTCAGATTCCTCACTCCTGTTTGCTCTGTCAGTGGCAGTAATTGCAAAAAATCCCCAGGGCTCAGGAGTGTTTAGCTCCAACTGGGAAACACAATAGTGGACCCAGTAAAAGTAAAGTGATAAAGAGAGGCCGCACGAATACGAAAACAACTGCGGGGTGACACCTTTGCCGTTCCATTAGAGTGACTACCCCAGTGGCAACCCAGGTCCTCAAAGAAAGCCTGTGGTATTGGGGTTTTATTGAAAGTGCCTTTCACCATTCTAGAAGAATTGCTCCTGAGCACTGTAGAAACATCACAACACTGCACACACTGTTTGTAGACATCCCTGCATTCCTTGAGCTGCAGGAGGGTTGGGAAGCTGATAAAAACTTGGAGCATGACTCTCCCATGCCAGGCCTTCAGGGCAGGGCAACCTCATCTCTGTGTTCAACTTTAATCAACCTATGAGTGCAGAATGGACATGCCATGAGAGCTGGGGTTGAGGGGAGGAACAAATACTGTCTGGTGAAACACACCAAGCTATGAATCCCCCAGACCACAGCACAGAACTGAACATAGTTTTGGTTTTGGCTTGCAAAAGAGCCTGGGACCTGACAGCTAGGATAAACATTGAGACAGCAACAGCAGAAACAAAAGCAGTAGGTTGTTAAATACCCTTGCAATGGGTTTGTTTTTCAGATAAGTGAAATAGGGCATTGACTATAAAATGGCTCCTTGGTGGCAAAGATTTCCAAGCCAGTTTAAGAACTGTAGAATTGTTTGGGCTAGCAGGGACCATTAAAGGTTACCCAGTCCAACCCCCCTGCAATGATCAGGGGCATCTACTGGATCAGGTTGCTCTCAGTCCCATCCAGCCTGATCTGGAATTTTTCCAGGGATGGAGCATCAACCATCTCTCTGGGCTACCTGTGAAAAATTCCAAAAGTTTGTGGGTCAAGGGCTGATTCTAAGAGTACAGACCAGGACCTGCAACTCCCCCTGTGCTGAGCAGGGTTGAGATTGCAACAATGCATCATCAGTGGGGGTAAAACCACCCCGTCTCACAAAGACCTAATCCCTAGCTCACAAAGATCTAACCCCAGCTCACATCCCCTCTCACAGGTGAGCAATCCAATGCTTGGTGAATTCTGCTTCCCAGTGGTAGGAAGAGCCAAGATGAAAGGATCAAAAAGCAATGCTATGAGCCCTTGGCTTCCACAAGCCAGTCCCTCTGTGGTAACTTTCCTGACACCTCCTGCTTAAAACACCAAAAGGCAGAAGAGAATCACAAGGCCTGGCTTTCATGGGCTGTATTTGTACTGAAAATGGACATGGAGTGAGCTCCTGCCCTTGTGCTCCATGGGAGGTTTGTGTCCCCACTGAGCTCCCTCAGGACACCCACATCAGGCTGTGACTGCTGTACCACCCCTGTCACATCCCCAGTCTGCTCTGTCCCTGCAGCAGGGCCCTCCTGCACCTGCCAGCTCCTGGTGCCAGGGGGGAGAAGGAGGCAGCAACTTCTCTCACTTCACTGGGAAGTGGAAAAACAATCAGGATGAAGGCATTGAAGAAAGACCCCCCACCTGGCTTTCTCCATGTTCACTGACTGCCAACTTCTGTTCAGGGCTGCTTTTCATTCAGTGTAGACTTGGGGATGTATAGAGGAGAATCCTTTTTTAAGAGCTGCCCTGCAGAGACAATGACAGGATACACTGCCCCTGTCACCCCTCCACCTTCCATTCCTCTACAAAAGTTCCTCTGACAGCTTGTGTAGCAAATAGAAGTCATTTTTTACACCTTCAATTCACAACTGTAAAATCCCAAAATTTCTTATCTCTGCAAAGCATACATATTCATACATATATATATTCTCATAAATATCCTTAAGTGTAAAGAAAACAAGAATATTTTATTTTCACCCAAATATACAGTAGGAAGGTTGAAGCTAGACCTAACAAACCTTTGCAGTCTAAATGGAAGTTGCCTGGTTGTATTTACAGGAATGTAGAAAACATTTTCATCAAATGCCTTATAGACAAGAAATGAAAAGCACTGATGATTGAACAGCAGAAAAAGAATGAGAAAGCTGGTTAGACTCTCATTTTATCCTGACTACACAAGCAAATGCTCTATCAATAAAACTAAAATATAAAAATTGATAGGATGAAGCAGCACACACAGACCCTAATTCAATTAACCTGCAGAAATCCCTGCCAAGAGTTTCAAACCAGGGCTGATTTTCACGTGTATTAATACAGTTTTCACTCACTAGATTTGAAATGTCAGAATAATTTATAGCACTAGAGAGCAAACTGATGGTTGTCTCTGATCAAAAACCTGCAGCAATGTTCCAGCACTGTTTACAGTATTTACAATTGCTGATACACGTTTGTCTTCTGGTACAAATATTTAGCTTTGGCCGCTGCCAGAGCTAGAAAAGATGTTCTGCTATTTGCTTTACTCAGTGTCTTTAAAAGAGCTATCTCTGCATATAAATAAAGGGTATTTGATGAGGGTTTTGCAGGCTCAGGAGTGGCCAGTTTTACCATCAGCCTGTGCTGAAGTGGTAATACATGTGCTCGACCCAGGTTGTGTGGGGCTCTGTATTTCCAGGCAGTGAAAGGGGCTGGAATGCCAAATTTCATTAATTCACTTCATCCAGCAACTGCTTTAAAAGGATTTAGCATGAGAAGCAGAGCACAAAGCTATCAGAAGAGCACTGCATGAGTGAATAGAAATTGAAGACAAATGAGTTCCTTGTGAAATACTGCAATCACTTCTTTAAGCAATAAAGAGGTGGTTTGTTAAATAATAGACTAGAACAAGTCCAATAAAATAAAAACTGTCAAAGTACCCTTTTCAAAGTTGCTACATAATCTTCCAATTTTGCCGTCATTAGTAAACAGTAACACATGATCAGATTCTATCGACATCTTATCTGGACAATATCTTAGCAGCTTTTGAATACATTACAAAATGAAGGAATACCAGAAGAAGAAAATCTAATGTAATTACCACTTTCTGAAAATAGATTGAGCATAACATTCACTTAATATAGCTCAAATAAAGTGAGAAGGAATCAAGGATGGGGAAACTGTTTCCCATTTAAGACCAGATACAAACAGCTTGTCCTAACCATCTCTTCAGCATCTACTTCTCTTCCCTGTCTGTTGGACCAAATGAGCAAAAATATTTCTGCCAAAAGTAGCAGCACATTACTGCCTGACCAGCAGCCCCAGCCTCAACCACCCAAGGATGCTCTGGCTTCCTGGCTGCAGACCTCGAGTCAGATCAATCCTCTCCCACAAACACTTTTTCCTTCACAAAAAGAGAATGAAAGGGATAGAAAGTGAGAAATTTTCAGTAAATTGTGTCCCAGTGCAGCAGCGGCTCTGCCCTTGCACAATGCCCTCCCGTGTGCACACAGAGAATGTTTTCCTGCAAGCAGGAGAATAAAAAAATGCCCAATTTCCCTCCAAAGCTTATGATTACTGTCCCATGTCCTGTCCCTGGCTCCCACCCAGTCTCTTGTGACCCCATCAAGGGTACAAGAAACCCTCTCTGTCCCACTGAGATCTTCACCTCTGCCAACTTGTAGAACATAATTACTTTCTGAGATTTCTGTCCTGTTTCAAATACTGTTGAAATCAATCACTAACTTGAAAAATTACTGGGGACAGGCATACAGACAGCATTGCAGCTACCAATTTCCTTAGGAAATAAAGCTAAAAAACAGCTTCCTGCCTGTATTGCCAGACAGAAATTCCCTTTCCTTAACCCCATGTGTCTCTAGCTCTACCTACAGCCATCCTAACTTACAGCTAAAGAAACAAGGCACAGCCTTGGTTACATCAATCATTAACACAAGAGAAGCTGATAACCAAAGTGCACCGTGTCCATGTATCTCTTTATCATTAGAACTGCAAATATCCTTTGGCCTTTTTTAAAAAATTCTCAACCAGCAGAGAAAAAAAGGCACAGTTTTGAGGGAAGAAAAACTACACTGGGGCCTTTCTCAAAGCCCTTTACCCCTGATTACAGAGAATGTGGGGTTTTTTTTTTCTTAACTAGTCTTCACCTGTTGGTCACAAACTGAAAGGCAGAATGGAAAAAAATGAACCATCACCGGGGTCACCATATCTGCTCAGGGAACTGATATTAGAGACTGCTTTCATTTAGTTGACATTGAAAAGGTGTTCCACTCTAGCAAAATCAGCATGACATCCACTGGCAGAGGCTAAACCTAGAGGAATTAGAATGGGAAATTAAAGATGAATCATAGGGATGGCTGACTTTTAAAGGACATGGAAAATTCAAAGCAAAATATGGTATCTGTCTGAAAATCCTGTGACATCAACCAGAATTTAGTGGGTCCAGTGCAGAAATGAAGAAGTTAAGCAGTAGCATCCGTGATATTTAGGAACAGAATGACCACAGCAATTCTCCTTCAGACCCAGTCACCAGATCTGTGAAAAGGAGGGAGGTAAGAGAAGCAGGATGCCTTAAAGGAGAGGAATACACTGGTCAAGAACTCTACACCAGGTTTTTGCAAAGAGATTTCACGCGCAGTTTGCGATTCCAATATTTCCTTGATGTTTCTTGAACAGGAGATGGGCAATGAATGGCTGAGCTCCCTGTGCCCCAGTGCACGATGCCTGTGGCACTTGGAGCACCCAGGGGGGCACAGCAGAACTCTGAACCCTGCATTTGGGGCAGAGCCGTGCCACTGGAGTGCTGGGCAGACTGGTGGCTCACTGTGAGCTTTGTTTTTACCACCTGTCAGCTGTGAAGGATGCCCTTGGGGGTTTCTCTTTACTGCTTCAAGGTCTACTGATGAACAATATTACAGTAAAGTCATGACACTGTTAACTCAGGAAACTTTTTCAGGGGTTAATTGTAAATCTTCAATACAAAAGATAAGACTGTGTTTTTTTTTTTTTTTTTTCTAAAATAATAGGCTCACACTATAGCAGGCATCTGCTTTGGAAATTAAACACTTTAAGTAAAGGCAAAACCCTTTGAAGAGAGAACAAAAAGCTTGTTGTTTTTGTTGGTTTTTTTTTTACTTCTAAATTCTTTCAATGCTTTTCTTTTACTCCTCTGTGAAATCCAGAATTAAAACAAAATTCTAAATTATGCATCTCCAGTTTTATCAATGGACACCTTTGATTTTTGTTTGAAAGGTTGCTTGCTTGCCACCCCCCATCTGAAAAGAACATACAAGATTTCTGCTGCATTGATAATCTACATGTCTATTGTTAGGAATAAATTTCAGGAAAGGTTAGATGACACATAACTTACTGGGAACCACTCTGTAGGATTGCAGGCAAGGTTACAGTAATGTCCTTTCAACAGGATAAATAACATATCCCTTCACCACGAGCCAACCCTGTCATGTTACCTCATTTTAATCAGCCCTTTCATGATACAATATTCATGTGGAAATAGGGCTAAAAATACCCCCTGCCAAGGTGATTGAAGAAATAAAACTAAGAACTTTATTTTGCATATTTCAGGATCAGGTTTTGTCCAGAAATAATGTGGCATATTAACTTGAGTTTCATGTGGGGAAGAGAGGGAGTGAAAAACAAGGGGAGGGAAGGAGGAGACGGGCCAGGAGCTATTGCCTGCCCATCAATGATTAACCAGCCCAGGCTAAAGCTAACGCCATCTCCTCGCACTCCTCAGAAGCAGTCATTCAGCACCTGTGATTGCATTCACAACTGCTGTGGAATGCAACAGGTGCATCTGTGATTGGTCTCATGTGGTTGTTTCTAATTAATGGCCAACCACAGTCAGCTGGCTCGGACTGTTTCGGTCAGTCACAAGCTTTTGTTATCATTCCATTTCATTCTCTGCTTTCCTTTCAAGTCTTCTGATGAAATACTTTCTCCTATTCTTTTCGTATAATTTTAAAATAATATATATATCATAAAATAATAAATCAGCCTTCTGAAACATGGAGTTAGATCCTCATCTCTTCCCTCTTCCTGGGACCCCTGTGAACACCGCCACACCATCCAAACAAAAGTTTTGTATGATGGTCAATACCTAGATCTCCATTCCTGAACTTCTATTTTTTTATGATGGCTGCTGCAGGAAAAGGCAGGCAAGGGAGTCAGGATTCCACCTCTGCTTTTCAAGAAGAGAGAAGTAAGAGGGTACAGCTTAGACTTGGCACAACTTATCCACATCTTTAAGGACTCCAGAAACTGAGAGGCAGAAAGAAAGCCAAAGCCTATTGCTCATTAGAGATGAGGTGACCTCCCTGTTTCTTCTGGTGTTAAGAGAAAGGAGCACCTTCAGCTTCCAGGCCACCAGGGGATCTCAGTCTGACCAAAAGCAATTGATCTGCTGTGATTCAGTTCCCAATTTTCCCTCTGAGGGAATGGAGAAATAAAATCCAGAGGGCAATAGCAAGCACAGAGACAATTATTATGTTCTTCACAACAGCAGCCGTGTCTCTATTTCACTGTGTCATGCCTAGATCATTTTGAAAACCAGCACCCCTGCCATGCACCCTGCTGCACACGGGGAGCTCATCGTGCAGCAGCACAGCAGCCAAACAGTGGCAGAAAATCACTCCTGCTTTTCAGGTTAAAAATTAGAGATCAAAGAACAGGGTGTTTTCTAGGTCATGGTGTCAGATTCCAGAGCTCACAGTTATCAGCAGGCTTCCTGAAGAACAGCACAAAGACATAAACCTGCAGAGTGGTTTTATCTGCTTAGTCCAGAGAATAATTTCACTACAGGCTGGGCTGGGGAACAACAGCTCTAACTGTGCTGAAAACTTCCTATCTTGTACTTTTAATTGTAACTAATTAAGCATCTGCACGTTTTGCTAAGTCAACAACCTTTTGACAAAAGAGACAGATTTACTCTAAGAGCAATAGAGCATAAAATGAAAAAAATTTTTTGTACTTTTTAGTATTTTGCATCAGTAACACTTGTGTCTTAATGATCTCAACAAAGGTTTAAAAGAGAATTTACACCTAGCAAAATTATTTTTAAAATTCCTAAATTTAGACTATAGGGAGTTATATTAATTTCATTAAAACATTCAGGAGGAATGTAAAATCATTGTAGAAATAGTCCCTTGTAGAGCTCTGGTGATCAAGATGGCAAAAAAGCAAAAGCAGCTATTTGAGTATCTGTGTCCCTTCTCCTATGACTACTGATTTAAACAGTATTTGGATAGCAAAAGTAAAATCACTTTTTCGTTTTATTAATAATAAAGTCACTCATATACTGGTATAGCAACACTTATTTTGTTCTGGGCTTTTAAGAAGTTTCCAGGGCATTAAGATGATGTATGAAATACAAACTCTTAGAGGGAAATTTTAAAAAATAAATAAAAAAAACCAACAAACCAAAACAAAACACCTACAATTTTAGTGAAAGCAGTATCCATCCCCAAAACTTGAAATTAAGGAAGTAGCCCCTGAACTAAGAGTTGGCCATTTCTTTGCAGAACTTTTCATGCTGGGATCATAGATCATGTTTCATTTTTATGGAAGATAAGTCCTTAGCAAAGAGGCATACCTAAATATCTATAGGCTTTGATCCAAATTTAGCAACTGGAATGGCTGTGTGTTCTATAAAGCACAATAGACACAGGCCTTCTACATGGGATCTCCTCTCCAGTAAATAACTTAAGAGGTAGTCTGGAAACAGAAGGAAACAAACACAGCTTCTTGGTAATAACAGAACACCCCAAGGAAAGGTATTTCTATATATAGGTAGCAGAAAATTGAAAGAAAAAGGAAAGCATAAAAATGAAATGGAAAATCTCTGGTTAATCTATCAGCTCCTTTACTAATTTTAACTCATGAGTCAGAGAAATGTCATTGCTGTATTGACTAATCTGTTTGGAACATCAAAACAGCTTTGGTTCTGTTATTGATTTACTTCATTAAGTGATGAATTAGTTGGGGTATTCCATTCCTCTCTTTTCCTCATGCTTTATCATTTATTAAGCTATCCAGGGGGGCGAAACTTCACAGAATCCCAGAATATTCTGAGTTTGAAGTGACTGCACCCCAGCAATCCCAGCCTGTGCCCGAGAGCGTTGTCCAAACCCTCCTTGAGCTCTGTCAGCCTTGGGGCTGTGACCCTTCCCTGGGGAGCCTGCGCCAGTGCCCAGCCACCCTCCGGGTGAAAAACAATAACATTTTTCTAATGTCTAACCTAAATTCAAACAAAGGAAACTCTTTGGGTTTTTTTTTTTTTAATCTGTAGAAAAACATTTCTGATAGCTCATTGCCCTAACAGCAATATCTAAGTGAACTAGAAATTTAGGCAGAAAGATAACATGGACATCTTCAATTACTTTAAAACTCTGACACTAGAACTAGACATGCAGTTCTCAACAAATGATGCTGTAGCACCAATAATGTCTCGAAATTGCTTGGGTGAACTGAAGCAATGAAAAAGGGGTAAGAGCATGGTGTAGTTCCTTCTCCTGTACACTATTTTCTTTCCTGTACTCATACACAAAGAAGTGTGATAGCTTCCATTTAAACTGAAGGATTAACAGCACCATGGAACAAATATTCATTACTCAGGAAAAAGGACCAGCCACCATCAATCTCACAACTCCAGCTGACCCCAGTTACACACACACACACTTTGTCAGCACTCCTTTATTTCAGAGTTAGAAAAACTCATCCTCTTACTAATATGATCAGGCAAGAAAGTTTCTATCAAAGCTATAAAAAGTAACAGCATTTTAAGAAAACAGAGGCCTACTAATTTTTCCACAAGCTGAAAGAGGCCTTCGAAGCACAACCCAAAATTAGATGCACTAGGTACAACTTTAATCTGTAGCACTCTGGGCCCCCTACAAAATAACCAAAATATTAAGAAAAGTATCCTAAAAATTTAAAACAGGGAAGTTGCCAATCATGCAGGGGGAAAGCTGGAAATTCTGGGTTCAAAAGGGAGAAAGTGGGGAAGAGAAGAAAACCTGTTATTGCTGAAATGAAACTTTAGAAAGCAATTTTTTCCCTTCCCTATTTCCTGCAGAAATAGCTCTTCAAAGGCCATCTTCATGCTCTTTGGGTGACCTTTCTGCTGTTACATTTCACTGCCTGCCCTGAAGGATATCTTTTTAATATCTTGTTAAACGGGGAGGGAAACGTGCAACGAGCAAAACACTCTGAAATGGAGGCACTTCTGCTTCAGTAAATACTTTGAGGATATATAAAGTGCAAAAAAGGGTCTCTTATTTCCAAAGGCCAGAGATATTTATAGAGTGCTTTTTATCAGTGTGTAGGGAAAGTGGTTCCTATACAGTAAAAGAAAACGAAATGAGTGAGGGTTTTATTGACTGCTGTACATACTGTCAATGAGAATATCATTATTAATGCAGCTAAACCCACAATTCTAAAATAAACCAATAGTGGCCCTAAAGTCTTTGAACACAGCCTGACATTTTATTAGGGATTCCAGAATGAAGGAGGAAAAGCATTGCCCTGATCAAGCATTAAATGAGATATTCAGCTGTGAAATAACACACCGATCCCATTCACCTATAATGAACAGAAAAACAACTTTTTCAAAAACTTATAGAAGGCATTTTCTTTCTTATCCTCATTTTTCCTGCAGTGAGAATTTGGTTAAGCTTTTGTCACCTAACAATGGCTCCCCCAGTTCTCCCCTTCCGTGGGACACAGAAAACTTGAAAGTCTCCTTTGTCTAAAAATTTTGTGCTACATTTTCTGCAGAAGACACCAAATTACCTGTATTCAGATAGACTGCATTTCATATGTATCTTTTCTTTGGAAGAAAACCCTGGCTAAGATTAACAGGCAAGCAGAACACTGGTTACTATTTTAAGGGGACAGAAATCAGGCTTTGACATTAGAACACGGCTCGAGTCAGAAAGTTTATTTAAAAAATAAAATGTTGGGAGAAACAGCAATGCAAAACCCCAAGGTCTATAACAGAAAAGATTTCTAACTCTCCACTTTCATCCTTTCTGATCTCCTCAGCAGCAGCCAATGCCTTGTGCAGTCCCTTCTGCCCAAGTTTGCTAAACAGGAAGGCTGTCAAGTTAAAAATTACCTTTTTTTAAATGATAACTTTAAAAATAATTCATTCCCACAAATCATTGGGATGGCTAGGGAAGAGAAGCAGAAAAGCAAAGAGGGAGAATTTACCACCCTCTGCACTCATAGAATGGAGACTTAGAAAGAGCAGGACAATAAATTTCTCCAATTTCTCCACTTCATTGTCTGGGGGCACCAAGCCCATGAAGCCAACCAGAGTTCTGAAGCCCAAGACCTCTGCAGTTCCCTTCCAGCATGACATTTCCCTCTAATCCAAGGCACAGCTCAGCCCAAACCCAGTGCAGTGCCCCAGGCAGTTCCCAGCCAATTTGCTGATCCAAACCTGTGTTTCTCTGGAAAGTGCCCAGGAGGTGCCTGAGGTGAAGCAGTGCTGTTAGAAAAATCAAATTCTTCTCTTGCTCGTGATCCCCCACACCTGGTGATCATTTCAGTGATCAGCCTTGACTCCCTAGATCTTACTGAAAAGCTTTTGGACTTAAAACAATGCTTCATTTCCCTTTTTTAGATATGTCTATCAAGTAAAGCTTTATATTCCACCTAATGCCTTCATTCACTTGGACATTATAAATTTAAGCTTTAGCTCTCAACCTTAGACCAGACTGTAAAATAAACTTGTAAAAGATCATTTCACTCTCCTCTAAATCAGCACTCGAATAAAAGGTAGAAGAATGCAGCTGACAGGAACTGCCCTGGACATGTCATCAACTAATTGTACAGAGATGCAATGATAATCACTGAAAAAGTCATTTACTAAGTTATTCAATCAATATTATGCTATTTATGAGTTACTGCTCAAGTTTTTATAAATACTGAGAATAGTTCATCAAAAGACATTAAAATCCATGAGGTTCATTGTTTTCTTGAGCAAAATACCCATTCTATATATTTTAACATCTTTATGCTAGCATTGTCACTGAATCTGTATATCCTTTTGAAAATAAAAATACCTTCTGCTTTCAAATTACAGCTCTCCCCACCTATGTGATTTTATACTTTCAATAGTATAAATTACAACTTTCAATAGTCTTAATTTAGACTACAGATTTATTTCAGGGTTTTCAACATATGCTCTGACACACAATTAATTAAATCGACATTCTTTGCTATTGTACTGATGTGCTAGCAAGTAAAAGCAAAACTTTTAGCACTTAGGAGAATATACTACTGGTATAAAGAAACATTTGCTTGGACTAAGAAATTATATAATGTAAAATTAATGGTTTTGAACAGTTAGAGAATTTAGGTTTCTATCAAAACATAAGGCTCAAGTTTGCTCCCTGGGACAGACATTCTTTTACTATATTTTACTGCTGTATTACATTTTGATGGGAAGGTCATCCTGCACCCAAAAAGTGAACTAACTGATCTATGGGCCTAGAAGTTTGTGTTTAAATCTTGAATCATGTCATGGCTGACAGACACAGGTGCTCAGCTCCAGAATCCTGGCAACCCAAACCAGGGTCCTCTTGAAGTGCACCATGGCTCCCTTGCTTTTGCCACCTGACAACTGAGAAATATAGAATACAACTCTATGACAATCATGAGATTTTAAATTTTTATTACTCAGAAAGCATTTTTGAAGGTGACATTTGAAGACTCATGTGACAGTGTTCACAGGGGTCTTAGGTTGAGGGAAGAGATGAGAATGTTGACTCCATGTTTCAGAAGGCTTGATTTTTTATTTTATGACATATATTATATTAAAACTATACTAAAAGAATAGAAGAAAGGATTTCATCAGAAGGCTAGCTAAGAATAGAATAGCAAAGAGTGATAACAAAGGCTCTGTCTCAGACAAAGAGTCCGAGCCAGCTGACTGTGATTGCCCATTAATCAAAAACAACCAACATGTGCCAATCACACAGATCCATCCACCTGTTGCATTCCTCAGCAGCAGATAACCATTGTTTATATTTTGTTCCTGAGGCCTCTCAGCTTCTCAGGAGGAAAAATCCCAAGGAAAGGATTTTTCATAAAAGATGTCTGCGACAGACTCCATTTAAAGCTTAGATGTGCATGAGATTGTCAGAGCAGAGTTGGGCATTTGGAGATTTTGCAGTGACAATATAATGACTTGGACCTTTAAATAACCAAATTAAAATCACTGTCAAGCACCAGCAGTATGAAAGTGTTGAGATGTTTCCATGCAGTATCATAAAAACCTTCACACCCGCCCCTCCAGCAGCACCTCAGCAGCTGTTCCAGGCCAGGTTGGATGAAGCCTTGAACAACCTGGTCTAGTGGAAGGGATTAGAATGAGATGAGCTTTTATGTTCCTTCCAACCCAAACCATTCTGTGATTCTGCTGAAGGAATCACAAAAACCCTTACAGTGCTGCAGGACCATCAGAAACCACTCACGGCGTGTGTAGATGGAACATCTCCACACTCCATATCTTTAAAGTCCCATCTGGACAGTTTATTTAATCTTCACTTTTAGTGCAGCATAAAACCCTGTAAAAAGCAGTGCCCAGAATGGGGGCCCTGAGGAAGCAGCACAAACTGCCTGTGGCTAGAACAACTCATTGTTTAGGCTGTGAAGGGAGGACAGAGATGGAAAGCCATAAAAGTGATCCATGAGACTGAGTCTCTGGAAAACAATGTGTTCCTACAGCAAACCAGCCTTTCATCACACAAGATGTATTTCAGTATGTGTAAAGCCATTCTGAAAAAATTGCTTACGCTATTGAGCAATCAAAGGGATTTTTTTGGGTGCAGTTGCTCGTCATTTTGTTCATTGTGCAGATGGTGGAAGCACAAGCAGACCCTACCCCACTGTTAAGTGTCAGCTTTATTTTGGCAATGCTCCCCATCAAACACTGACTGCCTCACAAATGCACCTCACCAGGACATGAGGCCAGAAAAGTGAAACCAGAGATTTTAGAAAGCCCTCACCAATATCCTAATGACCTCTCCTCTCCCCAAAGGACCAATCCTCTATCAGAAAAAGGAGACCTAATATTATGGCAGACCTGAAGAAAGAAAAAATCTCACTTGCTTTTATCATTTGTGACTTACAGATTAACATTTGGTTGGTCAAGGGAAATGCTGGAGGACCTAGCTGTGCATGCAAAATAAGTTCCCATCATTTACAGTAAAAAATTGGCCATCCTTACCCCAGAGTGGTACCCATTATTTTAAAACTTCATATCTATAGATATCTATCTATCTATCTATCTATCTATCTATCTATCTATCTATCTATCTATCTATATATATATTTCTAATCTTTCTACCTGGGGATACCCAAACTTCACCTAAATTACTGGGGTTATGTTCAGAATGCCAGAATGCACAAAAGTTTGCAGAGCCCAGCTCAGAAAATAAAGGGAGATTGCTGCAGTCCTCATTAACATGCTGCGTTTCAGTTTGTGTCTTTCCCTTCGGGTAGTCACAGGCACAGCATTTTCTTCTGACTTCATTAATTTTTGCTGCTATCAGGTTTTGATTACTTTCCTCTCAGACATGCTCTTAAAGCCAAACAATACAGTCACATTCTAGCAAAATCAGACCAACATCAAAGAAGCCTGTGTTTATGCCATAAAGTCCACACAATCCAAAATTATCCCCTCAGTGACAGCACCAAATCATCACACAGGGAGACAGGAGTTTCTCAGGAGCACGAGATGTCACAGCAGGGTTTTAATTTGCCCACTGGAAAATCCATTCTCAAGTGTTTACAGAAAAGTGATGGAAAGATAATAGATGTGAGACGCTGGAGACAGATTGTATCATCATTTCATGAAATTCATTCACATTCCAGCTCCTCCTTGCATTCAAACTGGAGTCTTGCAAACCTATGCTGTGGCAGCTGTCCCTGCTCTCAGCAGCAGTTCCATGGATCTCTCACCCAAGTGCCCATGCCAGGCCCTGTGTACTCCGAAAAAAGAAGATTATGCTCATCTTTGTCATCTCCCTGCTCTCTTTACTGTCAACAGCTGGAGTCTCTTTTTTGGTGTTTAGATGATAAATTCAGTGTATCTTCTCTGCATGCCATGTTCTACTGCAATAAGGCTGGGAGCTGTACAGTAACAGCAACATCAAAAAACCAAACCAAAACCTAAAATATGTTCTGTGAGACATTCACTATATTATCATTGCACTATAGCCCATAATTACTGCTAGCATAGGACTGCACACAAGTAATATTTTTCAGGAAGACACTTTTCCACCATGTGTTTTAACAAAGTTCAGATAGATACAGAAGAGTATTCCAAGAGAGAAACAAGTAACCACATAACTGATTTATTTAGATAGGGAACAAATTCCCAGAGCACTGGGCAGAAGTTAGTTCCTCCCCTGAGATGAATTCAGCTTCCTGAACTATGTAATTGTCTTTATTTGTCACCATAGAAGTCTTATTAAAATTCAATTCAAACTTCTATTAAAATTCAACCAATCATGACATCAAACACCACTGTCTGAATTTATACAGATGCCTAAAGGAAAGATAAAGGCTAAAAAGCCTTATCTCCTTCAGTGTTAGACAACAGCCTGTCAGTCAGTTCACAAGTTCCTCTCAAAAGAAGTTCATCCCCTTGAAAAGGGCAGTTTGGTATGTGAAGGGAGCAGAGACTGAGAAACAACTCAATGTAAGAAGTCACAATA
This sequence comes from Emberiza elegans, assembly GCA_024865655.1. Classification (NCBI taxonomy): domain Eukaryota; kingdom Metazoa; phylum Chordata; class Aves; order Passeriformes; family Fringillidae; genus Emberiza; species Emberiza elegans. The sequence continues at coordinate 5,783,515 of JALJVW010000084.1, read as the reverse complement.
ATTGACTGGGAATTTCTGAAGAAAAGAAAAAAAACAGATTTTTCTTGTTCCCTTCACTGACTAAGCAACAGAAATGCCATCACAAATTCCTGGTGCAGCAGGGATTTAGAGGAGGAGGAATCCTTCCAGGTCAGACACTATCCCTGCAAAAGGGTAGAAAAAGGAGCAAAGTCTATCACAGTTCTCCCCATCACTCCCATTTCCAAATCTTCTCCTTCAAGACATCTTCCCTCTTCAGGACAATGAAAAAAACCCAAAAAAACTCTTAAGCCTTCCGGAAATCCAGAAATTAATTTGTCCTTCAGTAAGAATTTATACAGCTCCTCTATGTTGTATTATATTAGATACTCCATCATGCACCCCTCACCCATCCACAAAACACCACCCCAAAACCTAGCTGCTCTCTATAAAACATGCTTGTGGCTACTGTTTCTTGAAGTCCAGATGAAGACAAGAGGTTTAATAGACAGCATTGCAGAGGAATTGTAGAGGTATCAGGAAAAAGGTGTCTCTGAGCCTCTCAGAATACAGTTATACTGGATTTAAAGACAGCAAGGTCAGAGGCTTTAGCTGTACAGAGAAATTACTACATATTTTACAAAATTAAACAGAATTCTGATTAGTAAGGAGAGGAAGAGAGGGCTAAAAATGTTTCTTTAATGTCAGCTACTGAGGGATGGAAATGAGCAGGTCTCTGAGCATGCAGAGACACAGATCTCCTTGCCCAAAGTGCATCATTTGGAAATGTGCACCCATCAAACCTCCAGCACTGGGGAGCAGAGAGCAGCATTTCCCTCAAGGCTGCCTTTGAAAGGCATCTTCCTACAGGCAGAAAAGAGCAGAAATGCCATAAACAATCTACAGCTTACAGACTTCCAGTACAAAAAGGATTGTTCTGGGACTTTCAACTAGATCTCAATAATTTTCAGATGCTTGAGGGCAATTGCCCAAGTAATGTCCACAAAGAACAACCAGAAGCCCCCTAGAGATGGAGAGCTTGGAGAAATTCCGAACACAAAACTGTCCTTCAAAATGGTAATCCACAACCATATGGATTATGGTCTGGATTATCTGGACCCAAACATGCTACTGACAGGGCCCACCATGAGGGACAATTACCATGTTACAGATTCAGACCTAAACTTAAAGGAAGCAGCCTCTGAAACTGATGTAACCCAGGGAAAATGGGAAGAACAGGAGGGCTGAAGCTCCCTGAGAATCACGTCAACAAAAATATATCAATAATGTCTTACTCTACTGGAGATACAAAAGCCTGAGGTACAGTAGAGCTCTCAAAGTTCCCTTTTTACCCTCCTTGAGCATCCTTCAGGGTAGAGACTCCCTGCACAGTAGTGGAAGGAGAGGCACAGCATAAGGAATTCCAGATGAGCTCCTGGATGGGGAGATTTGCTATATAAACCCAAATCCTGCCCCTGCCTTGCTCTGACAGGACACCCAGACTGAGATGAGAGGGAATCTTTCCAGTTTGGACATCTTCCAGTCAGTCAGAAGATATTGCAGAGCCAGATGTTTTTCCCTGCACAGCCCAGAGCAGCCACATCTGGGGCTTTTCCTCCATCCACTCCTCTGGGATTTGAGAAGCCCCAGTTGCCTTCCTAGAGTTGGATGCAAACAACAGACAGGATAAAACAGAGAGGCCAGCTTGTCCATGGAAAGAGTGCAGCCTGGCAGGAAGAAAACCTGGAGAGCCAATGCCCTGTCCTGCTGCTTTGGAAGATGCAGCACAGGAAAACCCTTTGGCCAAGATGGTAAAAGTAAATTAGAACTAAAAGGGCATTGCCTACTTCTTTTTTCCTCAGCTGGAGACCTTTCCACCACAGGAACAGAGTATTGGAAGGTTATTTTATTTTGTCTTGCCACTGGAAGCTTCCACCCCTTCAAGAGCCCATGCACAGCCTGGCAAGCAGACCATGCAGACTCCTGACATTACAGATTATTGGGTTTCCCACTGTTTGTTTTCCATCTCAGCCCTTCAAAATGCCATCAATTAAAGGCTAAATTTATAACTGGTGTGTTCTTTGTAAAAGAAATTTATTCAACACTTCTCACTTGTAATGTGATTATTTTTTCTTATGGTCTCCTAAAGTGTTTCATGAAATTAAAAACTGCAGCTAGCTCCAAGACAGGAAAGAAATACTGGAGTTTATTCTAAGCAGCATGGCATCAACCCCCAATTACCGTAAAAAACTATTTATTTAATATGTCAAGGCTAATTGTGGCAGCCCACCCTACACTTCCAAATAAATAATTAACAGCTGAATTTAGGAGCATGAGGTAATCAAGTTATCCACGGCATATGACATGTTAAAAAATGTATTGGTTTTATTTGAAAAGAGAGGAACCTTTGCATGAAGAATTTGCTATTTCTGAGTGTGAATGTATATGTATGAGACGGGAGAGGGGAAAGCTGGAGGAAGAGCCATTATTCACTTATAGCCCTAATTCATAGAAATTTCAACAGATTTTATAGAGCAAGTAATCTACTTTTCCTCTCCTCCTGGTAAACTAGAAGTTAGGAAACTAAGAGGAAAATGGGAGAACATGTCTGAGTCTCTGTTTCTACTCTGATAAGCATTTAGTTGCACCTAGGAAAGTTTAAATCAGTCCCAGTGATGTCCTATGGTAGGAAATAGTTTATAATTATCTCTGAATTTCTCACAGCATCTATTCTTTTCTGTGAAGCAACACCCAAGCCTATTCTCACTCCCAAATTGGCTTATGATTTTGGATCAACAGATCAATTGGTTATTCCAACAATTCAATTTAATACAAGAAAAGTTAAATGCTGTTTTGAATGTGCCAAGAAAGAAAATCACCTCCTCAAAATCCCAAAGTCACTACTTGGGACAGTGTTGATACTGAGACCCAGCATCCATCTGGATTACCAAAAATTACTTCTTTATGAGAAGTCAAATTAAAAAAAACCAAACACAAAAGGCAGGGCAGGTTCATAGGACTCTGCTGCTGTAGCTCGTGATTAAACGATGCTTTTAAAAGTTGTGCCGATTGAGAGGGGCCATTGAAATACTGAACTTTGTGGTTTCACACACAAGTCCTCAAGTCAAGCCTCCATTCTGTCACCCTTGCTAGGAGTGGTGAACCTTTACCTTCCCCAGATACCAGCCACAAGTGTGTGAAAGATTCATTTTCTCCCTTCACTCTGGCTGAGAGCTGTGGTCAGGCTCTAGACACGTTTTTCAGTGTATTGCAGGGATTGTTCCAAGTTTCTATGTGAGATTATTCCAGGTTTTGGACAGGTTCTCATTAGAGGGACCTAGCCCTATTTGTATCAGGATGATAAAAGGCAAACACAGCTGAGAACATGGATTGTTATATGGAAATGTCCCCGTTCTACTCACATGTGCTGGAATCAAAAGTCTGTTTAACACAAATCCTGGAGATGTCCCAGGAAGCACTGAGTGACCCAGGTGAGGATATCCCCTAGGCTTCAAGATTGCAAAAAACTGCTTCTCTCAAGCCTTTTGCCCAGTTTCCTTTTGGAATTCCTTGGGAAGAGCATTCAGCACTACACTCTCAACACTTTTAACAGACCAGTGCCAAGCCATTGCCCGTTAACTTCCTGTGTTCCTATTTTAATTAGAATTTTTTTGTTGTTGTAATAGTAGAATACAGAACTGAAATAACTTTTATTTTCACTCTAAGATTCTTTTTACTAAATATTTTGCAGGTTGGGTTTTTCAAATTATCACCAGCATTATGTTAAAAAGCACTCCACCACTGAAACCCTTTTCTGCAATGCTGTTTCCTCAGGTGACCAAACACATGGAGAAGGCCACTCCTTCAGGAGGTGACTTTGTGCCAGTGTGTGACACAGCCAAGAAGGGACAAGATTTGCTTTTAATTTTTTCTAACAAGAAGTTCATAACTGATCCTCTCCACGTGAGGCAGTGTTTGAAGAGCTGATCTCTCCACGTTGAAGTGAACCCTTGATATTTTATCTGGATAAGAATGTATTTTAACTATGGAAAATAAAATATTTCAGCAACAGGAGATCAGGGGGTTAAATTCACCAGAAGTCATGGAACTTTCCTAATCTGCCTCCCTAGAAGAGAAGAATTGATAGTTTTTGGTAAGTATTAGGTATAGCAATCCTTTACATTAGAGGATGGTGTGTCTTGCCCCATCCCTGGAAGTGTTCAAGGCCAGGTTGGACAGGGCTTGGAGCAACCTGGGATAGTGAAAAGTGTGTCCCTGCTCATGGCAGAGGGGAGGAATGAGATGATCTTTAAGGTCCCATCCAATCCAAACCAATTTATCTTTTTATCAAATAAGTAACTTTTCCTTCTAATGCCACACGGCATTAAAAAATTGTGAAATACATAAACAGGCAATAAGCAAAATAAATAATTTACTTTTGCATTTGCCATTGGTAATATTAAACCTATAACCACAATGCTGGTCTGATGTCAGAGCAGAATGCAGGGCAGTAGGGAGGCAGAAAAGAGGGGAAAAAAACCCTTGAAGGTTGGTTCATTTTCAGTAACAGACTTTAAAAGCCTAATCTGTTTGGTTTATCAGAAAGATTGTAAAAATAACTTGATTAATGAGTATCTCTATGGAAAGAAACTTAAGAGCAATAAAGAACTCTCTAGTGGGGAAAACTGTTACTGAAGGAAAGGGCTGGAAGCTGCAGCAGAAATTGAAATTAGGCAGGGAAGAGGAGGATTACTCCTCTCCTGACCTCTTCTTATGAAGACCAGGGCCTTTCTACAACCAAACCTGAGCTTGTGAGCACAAAGTATTAGCAAGGAGGGCCAGGTAAGCTCCCAGAACAAGGAGGAGATCAGACTGAATGGCACCTTCTCACTGAAAGTGTTTATAAATCCCATGGAGTCAAGGAGATCCATCTGCAGTGGTTAGTGGGAAAGGAAGGAATGAGAGCAATAAGCTGGGGCTTAGAATGGGATATCAGAAAGTCTCTTGTCAAAACTGGGGAAAGAATCTGCCAGAAAGTGCACTCAGCAGCTGTGAAGGGCAAGGCTGGGAGGATCAGGAGTGAAGGATGTGAAGGGTGAATGCAAATGAATGCAGCTCAGCAGTTCCTGAAGGGACACAGGCAGGGAATGGCAGGAGCAGGGTGGCTTCCTAAAGCAGGGAATATGGGGAATGAGCCCCTCCCCAGGACAGAGATTCAGTATCTCATGGTTTTGCTTATGCTCCTGCTCCTCAGTCACCTTCTGGGGGTGAGCAATGGGAGAAGGCAGGAGTTGGGGTAACACATTCTCATACAGATGGAGACAAAGCAATAAGCCTAAAACACAAATACAAATTACAGCTTTTCAAGAAAAGTTTTTTCATATCATAGATATGAAATAGATGATATCTGAGTTGGTTTTGGAAAAGCAGGGAGTGTCTGACAGGGATCTAATTTTATTGGGTCAAAATAGCCATTAACAAAGAGTTCTCTAAAGAAAAGGAGGTAATTTCCAAAGATGATCTTAAATGCAATGCTTCATAAAGAGACATCAAGTCCATGTTAGCTTGTATTGAATGTAAAAGGGAGGAAAGATCCAGTCAGAGGTCTGCAAGAACTAGGAGTTTTTCCATCTTCTTGGACTCAGAGCTTTTCATAAAAACTGACTGACTGCTCACCCTCTCACATATTTATTCATTTGGCAGCCTGGTTTTCCCAGAAACCTATCTCAATTCAGCAATGCCTGTGGAGCAGAGACAAAACCTGGAAACAGGGAGTGATGGATGGTTTGCTGGTATGGCAGTGCAAGAATGGAATGGCAAAGGCCTCATCCAGATGTCCTCACAACAAATAGAAGAGCATAAAAATACTCATTCCCAACTAAGAAAGAAGGCAGCACCAGAAACAAATGGGAGCTGAAGGAAGCCAGGCAGAGCAGTTTGAAGACAGAGGGGATGTGAAAGCAGGAATGGGAATGTCTGAACTGGTGCTACAACACAAAGATGTCATCCCTCAGTAGACAAAAGCAGCATGGTAATCTGCGTATCATGCAAGAGGCAGAAGCCAAAACCAGTCTGCAGCTCCTGTGAGCAGAGCAGGGGCCTGAAGGAATTGATGCTGCCCTGCTGAGTGGAACTTAAGGTGCAGCCTCTGATTCCATTGCTGTGTTGTGCTTCCTATATTGTTTTATGTCATTTTAAATAACTGCACCCAGTGGATCTCAGTGCAAGCTGGTCTATGGACCAAGAGATTTCACTAACAGCTGTTGCCTTCATTTTCCTTTTCCACATAAAATCATGTTGTGTGAAGTTACAGTTCCCTGTGCAACTCTGAAGAATTTCTGGGAATGACTCAGCAGTGGGCAGGGGTGAATTAACACAGAAAATCTTCTCCAGATTTCTTCTTGGACAGTGAGCAGTACCCAAGAACACACATGGGAAAGACAGGGCCATGAAGCTTTGTTGTGTGAACTGGAGACTGTCAGACCCTACATCCCAGTCCACCTCACAGCCCAGTTCTGTAGTCCAGTTTGTCTGTGCAGATGTTATGGGAAACTGTGTCAAAAACTGCTCTCCTGAAATCCAGGGCAGTGAAACCACCATTTTTCTCATCTCCTCAGGATCCTGGACTCCACCATCCCATGGTCACTGCAGCCAAGGCTTCCCTTGACTTTCACAGCCATAATTGGTTCTTTTTTGTTTAAAGGGTCAGGCCTGGGCAGATCATGCCCACGCACCAGCTCCTCAATTACCTGGGTCTGGAAGCTGGCACCAATGTACTCCACGAGCCTCCTGAATTACTTTTGTCCTGCTCTGATGTCCCTCCAGCAGTTTCTGGGGTGGTTAAGGTCCCTTGTGAGGACCAGTGCCAGTCTCAGTGAGGCTTCTTCCAGCTCCTTGCATAGGGACACCCAGCACAGCATCTGCCCTCTGAACCCAACCCAGCAGCTCCCAGCTGTCTCTTCACCAGATTTATGTTTACATCCTTCTGTCCAAACATACTGCACTTCTTCCAGCTTTGTTTTGTGTTTGGTATTAAAAGCAGAGAGTGACAAAGTGCTCTGGTTTATCTTTCCTGTTAGCGACACTCCGGCGCTTCCCAGCTGCACTTGCAGGGATCCTGCTCAACCAACCTCAGCTCCACAGGGAGCATAAAACTAGAAAAGGCTGCTTAAAAAATATTCAGAAAATATTTAGAAAGGAATCACAGATGGAAATGTTTCTTGGCCATTGGCATTGTGGAGTGTCCTTGACCTCACTAAAGTTCCTTCCTTTCATTCACTGTGAATTCGGCACATTTTCAGATGTGCACCTCTGTAGCCAAAAGCATGCTCTTGAATGTCTTTATTTTCCATTGCTTTGAGAAATTCTGCAAATAAAGTGTTGTTTTAACAGTTTGCATGAAAACACAGCAGTGACTAAGATCCATTACACTACATTTTGAGCCCAGACACCTAGAGAATTAGCTAAATGTGCACACTCTACCTCCTACGTAAGGGAAGATTATGGTTAACTCTCTTGAAAATCAATGCAGATAAGTCAGTGTAAGGTAAGATAAACAGGAGTAAAGTCTACATTATTTTAAAAAGGAGGAAATACAAAAAATAGAAGTAAACAGACCACAGTCTTTCTGCTAAAAAGCACAAACAACCACCTACATGAATAAAAGTGGAGTAGGTGTGTGTTGGCCATTATTGATATAATTAGGAACTGTTTTTAAAAAATATGTTTTTACAGAGGAGAAGTTACATAGTAAAAATGTGTGTCAGCAAGTTATGTCATTTTAGTTATGTAATTGAAAATTAGGCTTACATACATGACATTTTTTCTGTAGATAAATCTCACAAGAGGATGCAGATGAATATTACAGAATTTAATGTTACTCTTAAAACTATAATTTCAACATTTGACATCTTAAAAGTTGCAAAACGATCAGAGCTTCATTTTAAAGAAGACACTGCTGGACCTTGCTCACCTTTTTTAAGGTGTTTTCACCTAAACAAGGTAAACTGAATTAAATAAGCCATTTCCCTCTCAGATATCTGTGCACGTGAAGAAGACTGGGATGAGCCCTGGAAGTTTTGTACTGGCAGCAGAGAGAAAAGCTGGTGGGATGGAATGGGAAGGGCTGAAGGACAGAAAGGTGGGGATCAATGGAGTTTAACAGATGAGCTCTGGCTGCAGTGGCCAGCACTGAAGTGCAGGAGCAAAATGTGACCAGAGTGGCCAATTAAAAGAGATGAAAAACTGCTGGAAAAGAACCAGGCATTAATTTAAGAAGCCTGACTGTGAAGCAAACATATTCCAAGCTAGGAATGAAACTAAGTTTGTGGATAATAAAAAACACTGTAAATCTTATTAAGCAGGAAGTCTAAAGAGGCTTTTCTCTCGTTTTGTACCTAAGAGTCTGAAAATCATTGCATTATTAGATTAGCTTACAGAAAGGTAGTCATTCAATATCCCAATCTTATCCATGGGGAAAAAAAATTTGAAGAAGATGATTTATAAAAACCACTGATGCCAGGGCCTATAATTGGAGAAGAAGGATGGTTTAGCCCAGAGTTGGGATAACAAATACTAGCCCAGGGAACTCAGACATTGAGTTCAATGGGGATTATAAACCTTAATAAAAGGCAATACTAGTCAGCTCTGGCTCATTTTTTTTCCCCAGCATTGAGACAAGAAGTAGTTGCAAGTGCTGGCTGCAATTGTTCACACTCTCTGAACAGTTTCTCTCTGGCCCTAATCAGAATCGGAGGAAATGTCCAAACCTAAAATGAGTTCTCACTCCTCGGTCCAAGTGGGACTGAAAGGCTGCATGAAAAGAAACAAATCAAGAAGGCAGTTCACAACTGCAAGATTTAGTCACATTGCTCTAGTCAAGGACTTGGGGGACCCAGGCTGCTTTGCCTGCTTTGCACAGAGTTCTTGCACACCTTGAGGCACGCCATGAATTCTCTCCCCTTGCTTCTCAGCTGCACAGCAGAGATAAAAGTTCCTCCCTAATTTAGGAGAGTGCTATCAGCCAAATAAAAAAAAACAAATAGGGGGTGCTCAGACATAACCACACTGTAAAAAGTCAAATCTTAAAATTAAAAATTCAGGAAAGGACTTGCATTCAAAACAATGTTAAAGTACAAGCTAAATATACAGGTTTATTTAAACCACTGTGGAATAATTAAAAATTTAAGGGCACTTCAGTTTCAGCACATTTTCATTCACTGTCCTAAACAACATTTTGAATACAGCCAAAGCGTGTTCATTAATTCCTAAAGATGCACATAAAATCCTGAAACTGTCAAAAGAAAAATTAGCTGAAAGGAGTCCAGGAATTGAACTTCCAAACTGGTCTGGCATAGTTAGCACAATAGAAACAAGACCTTTACAGGGGGTAAAAAGAAATTCTGATTTCATACAATTTTGTACCAAAATTCTCTAAACTATAAATCAATTTATCAGCTCAGTGTAAGGCAAGCTACAAGCTTTGTTAAGTATCAATTATTCCTAAGTATTTAATACTTAAAGCAAACCAAGCATAGTCTCAACTACTGTGACTCACTCAGATGAAAGAAAAAAAAATGGAATTTTCCACACCATCACTATATTATAACCAACCTCCTTTTTTTCAGATGTTGAAGGATAGTCTTTGCAACCAGATATCAACATGGAGAAACAGTTAAATATTTTTCTATCTGCTCTTCACTGCTGAAATTTAATCTCATATGCTGCATGCCAGCCATGAAGGTACTAGAGAGCTTCATGTCCATCACTTTTTAATCATATGCCTGTTGTACTTTCAACCTCTTCTAAAAAAAAAAAAAAAAAACCTCAAAAACTGGATTTATCTTAGCAGCATTTTGGAGTTCTTTTTGGTTATTTCCTACATAGCAGCAAACATTCCCTGCCAGGTTGTTCATCTGATAGCCTTGAAATCTTAACAATTGTCTTATTCTTTCTGATGTTATGCTTTGGTTTTGGTGAGCAGAGCTGTTTTCTCAAGGTCTCTGTAGCATCAAACATGAACAAAGCGGTGAAAACGTGGACTTTAAGCTGGTAAAGAAGATTTAAACAAATTGATAAACTGGCTTCAATCTGAAGGGTTCACAGATTTTTTTAATTGATTATCACAGCATAGGCTCTACCCAATATCCCACAAACACTCAGCACCTACTAGAAGAGACAACATTTTACCCTGAATTTACAGAACAGTATTTTTAATTGACCTTACAAAGGATGCAGATTCAAGCTCAGGATGTCTGCACCAGTCCCAGTGGGGTGTTCTCTTGAAGAGAAGTTGGTACAAGCCATTGATAAAGGCAGAGGGCATCTCTGTGTCCCCATTTCTGATGCTGCATTGTTGGCCCTGGCTGAACAAGCTCCTGTGGTGTCAAGATATGGGAAAATTCTGTATTTCTAGAATTTCAATGTAAAACGTCCTTTTTTGTCTACATAAAAAATAAAGAGAGGATAATATACAGTTTCCATTTGGTAATAAGATCCTTTTTAAGCAAAGTTAATATATTCTTATTTGACTAATAATTACAAATTTTTGCTCTTTCCAGTTTTACTTCAAGTTCCTCTTATTCCTCATTACCTAGTCTTTGCAGATATTACACTTATTGTCCTTGATACTTCTCCAGAGGTTTTCTGCCAATTTCTGGTGAACCACCAACACAATGAACAATTTCTTTGTACCATTAATATTACAGAACAGAGAATGGTTTGGGTTGGAAGGAATCCGACAGATCATCCTGTTCCAACCACCCTTCCATGGGCAGGGACACTTTCCACCACACCAGGATGGTCAGAGACTCTTTATTACAATTATATTTTAAAGGAAGCACAGAATCCACACACTGCATAACTTCATGTTGTAGAAAATATTGAGGTTTTTTTCTGGTTGCTTTCTATATGCTACAAAAGACTGATTTTCCTCTGCTGTGTCATTCTCATTAATTTGCCTTCCAGGTTTTCCCATTTCTTAAGAAAAGGTTGAAATCACCTGAATGTGAGCAGTCAGAATCCCTACAAGCAGTTTCGTAGGGATCCACCAAGTCTCCATTCCTAAACCACCTGACTTCAAAGAGTTTTTTTCAGAGATAATGATAGTTACAAAATTCATTTTAATGTACTATCTTGGGATAACTGGGAAACATTCTGGCACCCCCTAAAAATACATTTTTGAATCAAGAATGGTAATGTCCTGGTAACAGCAGCTCTAGAACTTCTTCCCACATGAATCTCCATCTTTCTTCAGCTGTTGTTTATGTCTTTGCAGTGCTTATGTTGCATCCTTTGTTATGTTTATATTCCTTGTAGACATTGATGGAGACCATAACTATTTAAGGTGCTAAAGTAGGGAGTTCTTTTCCCTTAAGAGTTTTAAAATTGAAAAAGTTGTAGAGAGCCTTGGATCCCCTTCTGGCCCCAGTGGTTCTTGGGTTTGTACTTCTTGCTTCAAATGTGTAGCCTGACATTGAACCCTAAGCTGATCAGAGATGTAAATCAACATATTCTCTGGAAATAGTCTTAAATTCACAGAAGTCTTCATTCAAAATTGGAGAAAAACATCCTAGCACTGACTGCAAGCAACTTCCTGGTGTGGTCACTTGGCACATCAGTGCATCTCAAGGCATTGCATCAAGAGAACATTTCTTCCATAATTTTATTTCTGTGGCTACCAAGGCTGCTCCAAGCTGTTCTGAGTGATTATCTAGCACTCATTTTCACTTTCTTAATAATAAGTTGACAGCATGCAGCAGATAAATTGATTCACACAGCCACAAAATTGATAAATTCTGAACTGGAAGGAGATTGCTGTTGCCATGCAAGTCAGCAGGAATCCTGAGTTTGCTTGCTTTCCTCCTCCTCTCTTCTCCACAAGCTCAGGCAGAAGGGAGTTTGTCAAGAAAACTTTGGGAGGGATAAGAAGAATTAGCAAAGGCACAAAATTCTTTCACAGAACAAATAAAAGAACAACTGTGCATGTATACACGGGGAAGAAAAAAGCTGTAAAGAACTTTATCATCTAAAGCTCTCTTAAGGACCCCATCTGCAGTGTGTCCATTCCAGAAGGGAAAAGGACGCTGCCCACAGGGTCTCAGCAGTGGCAGGAGTGGGAATGAAGCAGGATGGCCCTCAGGTGCTTCCCCACACACAAACAGCCTCAGGAAAAAGCCCAGGAGTCCTGACAGCTTCACAGAAATGTGGTTTTCCCAACAGATCCCACATCTAAGATCATGAAAAGTAATGAGACCTCAGCCAAAATGTGTTCACATGTAAAATAGCAAGAATTAACAAGGAGCCATGGTAGGTCCCACATCTGTATTTTGAGCCAGGCCATTAACTGGAGCCGATGAAAAACTTCAATGTCCATCAAGATTCAGAGTCACACAAGAAGCCTTAATTTCTCTATTTCCTGACTCCTTAGGGATTTGATTTTGCCATTCAGTCTTACCTTTCCTGGGCTAACCCTCTTTCAGGGTCATTTTCAGAAATCACAGAGGCCCACACTGACTCCAGCAGCAAACTGGCTTTGGGGTGTCTCATAACCAACCTGTTTTGGTGATGAATCACAGAAAAGCTGACCAAGAACCTCACTGCTGAGATTTACAGCCACAAATCTTGGCCTCACCTTCAAACCATCTTGAATAAAGAAACTGAAATTTTCCTTCCATCTACAGAACCTGATATGGTCACATTACAGCTGAGGAGCCTGTGCCCTACTTGGTGGAATAAAGACTGTTTTTAAGGAAAATGCAGCTTTAGACTACTGTGGTATTTTTAGTGACTAAGAAAAACTACCAAAGGGAATTCCCAAGCAGTAATGCAATTTAGCAGGCTAATACTCACTTGTACTTTGAAAGAAAACCATTAAATTGTGTCAGTATAAAATATGCTGAAGAAATATTTGTAATGTAGGTACACAAACAACTGACACAAACATATTTAAGGAAAGCTGCCACCCAAGGAGACAGTGTTAGGGTTTAAGTTCAAATAAAATCAATTTAAGGTGCTTGATTTGTCATACAAAGGCAGAGGCTTTTGGTAGGGAGAACAGAAGGCAAAGTGTTGGGAAGAACTTATTCACTGTGGGGATGCTGAAGCCCTGGCACAGAGTGCCCAGAGAAGCTGTGGCTGCCTCTGGATCCCTGGGAAGTGTCCAAGGCCAGGTTGGATGGGGCTTGGAGAAACCTGGGACAGTGGAAGATGTCCCTGCCCATGGCTGGGGGTTGGAGCTGGATGATCTTTATGGTCCCTTCCAACCCAAACCATTCCATGAATCTCTTTTTGTCACAGCCACTCTCAAGCTGATGTTCCTAAGGAGTCCACCCATACTTTCTAATACTTCCCTCACCTTTCTAATTAAATCAGGATGTTATTTTTCTCTACATTTGCTCTGTTTTAAATATTTGGTTAAATACCTTCTAATTAAGACAGGATATTATTTATATAAGAAGTTTGATACTTCATTAATGATGCAAAGCAGAGAACTGCAGCTCTTTCCCATGGAACAGTCTCAGATCACAAGATTTTCAAAATTATAACTTGAAACTTGAAAGCCTGAAATTTATTCCCTCCCTGTTGACCTTAATAAATAAAATCTAAGAATTTCAAAACTTGGTGTCTGGAGTGAAGGAGCTTTTCTTCTTCAGAATATTCCCTCCAAAGATTACATTTTCGAGGAAAAGCTGAAACAATTTCTGAAACTGTGATGGGTTAATTTTCCAGAAATGAAGCTGCACTGAAAACAGCAGTGAAAATTGACATTTGACAACAGTATTACATTATTTAGCGCTGACATTAAACAAGTAATATCTTTTGCTGCCACTGCAAAGCTTTATATTGCATCTATCAAGCACTTTTCAGGTTTCCAATGCAGTCAAAATGCTAATCAAGTTAAATAGTTACTGGGCACATCCTGATTTAACGTTTGCTTTGATTTCAGAACTTGAAAACTTTGTATTTCTTTACTGGGCCTGAAGTTCAAAATACTGTGTGGTGTCAGAGAGGAGAAGGGCCATAAGAATCCAGTTATCAGACAAATGAAGAATCAGCAATCAAGGATCTAGAAATCAGCCTATTTGGAGCCAAGTTAAACAAAAAGCCAGAGGTAGGGAGATGAATGTTAAACCACACAGATTTCCCATTTGCAAGATTAAATAAAGATAATGAAGAAACAATTCTTTTTCCTTCTGCACAAACTAAGTGAGCCTCTGATCTCTGAATACTGGAATACCATCATTATTATGCTGCATTAATATGCAATATAATACTTTTCCACTATTTTGAACACTCTGCAGGAGTCTGGTGGTTAATATTCCATTTTAGAGAAGGCAACACTGTGAAAGGGATGGCAAGTAGCAGGCTCTAGACCACACATTAAGACAGAAGCATCTATTAAGGTAATTGCTTCATCCTCAGGATATTAGAGCATGCTAATATTTCCCAATGAAAATTCAAAGCCTCAGCCCAAACACAGCATGAAAACACAGTGCCCAGCCCTAGCTCCTGGACAAACATCACAAACAGCATTTTGCTCAGGTTCATGCAGAAACCTCACAGAGTGAGTGGCCAGCAGTGCCTGCCTAGTGAATCATCCCATCTCTGCAGGCTCTCCAGCTGCAACAGCCAGAGCCTGAACCACCTGTTTGCAGTGCCATGAGCTATTAGCACCTTTGCTTCAGCAATTCTCTGATAACAGGTGCCCAGCACAGCTCTTTGGGGCTGTAAATGAAATTCCTGCGGTTGACAGATGCTACCACGACAGAGCTGTCTGCTCCCACAGGCAAATATGTTGTTGCCCTGACTATTAAACTCTATAAACCCCACTGGGGAGAGTCAGGGCCATCTAAGCAACTCCTATAGGGACCATTATCTATTTTACAGCTGATTTATGTGTCCCCTGTTGAGAAGTAACACCGTGTTTTAACTGCAGCTCTTTGCTTGTTATCTTACCACTCTCAGAGTGTGGGTGTAAGAGGAGGACTGGGATGAGCCAGAGGCCCTGGTGGAAGGAGGACACTGCACTTGGTCAGACCACCCTTTTCTTCTGTTTCTTTGATCAGTAGAATCACAGAATCACTAAGGTTGAAAAAGATCTCCAAGATCATTGAGTCCAACTTTTGACCAAACACAACCATGAGCACCGAGTGCCATCTCCAGGTAATAACTCCATCCAGGCATTCCTTGAGCACCTCCAGGGATGGTGACACCACCACATCTCTGGGCAGAACCTTCCAAAGCCTGAAAAAGCTTTCAGTGAACAAATTCTTCCTGATTTCCAACCTGAATCTCCCCTGGTGCAGCCTTGAAGCCATCCTGTCTATGGTCACCTGGGAGAAGAGGCTGATCCCAACCTGCTGCAACCTCCTCAGAGAGTTGTAAAGAGCAATGAGATCTCCAATGTTCACATAAAGAGTCAAATATTGAAAACAAATATGTCTAAATATTTGAGATAATCTGACACAGAAAGTATTACCAGGAGTTTCTTCAGTAGTTTCTGCCATTAAGAAAAGGCAGCCCGAAGGCAGAGACATTTTAATTAAGGTATTTAATGAAAACTGAGGAAGGGGAAAGGCTACTGCAGAGCACCTCTCACTGCCACACAGCAATCCACTGTCCAGCCAAAAGAAAGAAGGAAAACAAATCTCAGTATTGCCCAGAGGATGAAGATAAGGCTCTGTTTGAGGGTGGGATAAAAGAGAAGTCATATTTTGGGAAAAGGTGGAGAAGGGAGACAAAATCCATCTTGAAGTGGGTAAAGGAGATGCCACTTCAAACCTATTAGAAATAGTGAAAAACAGTGACTATAAAAATTTCTCTGACATTTGGCAGGGAAGGGGAGCTCCCCATGAGATCTTATAACAGTTGAGGAACACAAACATGCCTACATTTGATAAAAAATTTGAGTCCAAGCAATTAAACCTATTTGCCTCAGGCTGTTGGAAAGTTTCACAACCCCTGGGTGTCCACACAGAGACCTCCACCGAAAGCCAAACTCTGCAGGGGGAACTTCTCTGGCTGTCAGACTTGGTCTGCAAGATCAATGCAGCAGCACAAACTTTTTCTGATCCTCATCCAGATGATCACACTACCCAACAGAATAACTCACTGTGAAAGGGCTGGTACCTTCACTTGTATTTTTTGGAGCTGATCTGCACTCCACTGATCACTTCTTCTTCAGTAGGAAAAAGTCAGCAGCAAAAAGAAAATGCAAAAATTTGTAAGCTTTATGTCACCATTTTTTTCTATTCCTTTCATTTAGATTATGATTTTGTCTATGACCCAATTCCTAAATATTATACTCTAGATAACCTCTAAATTTTTCCTGGAATATGTGAGGTCATACTGTCCTCTTAATAACTATAAAAGAAAACATTTCAAATACAAGAGAAAATACAAAAAAAAAAACCCTCTTCTTTAACCAGATTCATTCTCATCTTTCATAGATATAAATAGAGACGAGATTGATGTTTTTTTAGATTAAAAAAAACTAAACCAAAACCAAAGAATAAGTTATTTTTATGATATATTTTGGAAAGAATTGAAAATTACAAATCATTGGTTCATTTTTTAATTGTACATCTTTTCCTGATACATTGAGAATACATTAGCTCAGCAGTATCTGTAGTTTACAGTAGCAATTAGCATCCTGGGGAGTCAGCTGCAAATAACAAATTCATAAACAAAATAGAATTCATCAAGGGAAAAATTAAAATAAGGAGGAGCTTGCATAATCTTAGGATGACAGAACACCTAAGAGAAGCCCTTGCTCCAGGCAAGGATTAGTCTGTCAAAATTCTGGTCAAATATTTAAACACTCTTCTTTTTCCTTAATGGTTTCTGAAGTTAATGCAATGTAATTATCTAATTAAATAATAACTATATTATGGCCTGTCTAACAATTAAATTCAAACCATAATCACCTTGCTAAACTTCAAGATGTCCTTGCAAATTTTTCATTTCAGTAAGAGAAGGTACAGGGGAGAGGTTCTTACCCATCAATGCATAAGCAGACAAAATAATGGACAGCAGTGAACAAAATCCCAAAGTCAAACTGTTCCTAAATGTAAAGATGTGGAAGAAATGGTTAAAATATCAGACCAACAGCAAGTAAAAATCAGCCCATCCATTATTTTATGTACACAAGATGGAAAAGGGTGGGAAGAGCACAGAGCTGCAATCTCACCTCTGCCAGCTGAAATCTGCCCTTCCTAAAATGGAACCAGGCTGGTTTTGGATAAGCCAGGCTTTTCTCAGGCAGGGCTCCCTCACCATCCTGTGCTGGATTTCAGGCTACAGCAACAGAACCAAATCCACAAATCCCACATGGATTTATTTCTTCAAGCAGTGAGGGAAGAGGATGCACAGAGAGAAGGCAAAGAGGCCACTTGGCTCGTTTACCTTTTCTTACAGGTAACAACTCACAACAGAAACTAAAGCCACAGCTCTGAAATCCCAGTCATGCTGCTCCATGAAGTGACCACACACTTCATAGTCTGCTAAAATTATCTGCCTATTCAGGCCAAGACCCCTGGCCAGCCCTTACCTGGCTCTGAGCTGGAACTTCAGACTGGGCAGCAATGCATTCCCACTGATTCTTCTCTTCAACTATTCACATTATCAGGGCTGTCATTTCACTGGCAAGGTGTTGGGGTTTTTCATTGTTCCCAATCCATGACAGTCTGGAAAAAACATTCCTTGAGGATATTTTTAACAAAGCTCAGCATAAAATAGAGCAGAGCGGGGGCTACAGCACTTCTGACCAGCAGACAACTCCCCCAAGAACATCAAGCTCAGAGATGTTTTCCCAGCAGCACACAACCCTTAGTTTGGGTTTGTTTGTTTGGTTTTGTTTGGTTTTTTTTGTGAAGCTTACCCATACTTTGTGTAACAGTACTTTACCAAGCATATTTATAAGGAGAAAACCACTTGGAAGAAGAGTACGTGCAGTCCACTGGAAGCTTGCTATGGTAAATTTAATTTACTTAGAAGTGCTGAAGTACTGACAAAGACAGAAACTGTAAAAAAAAAAAATAAACCAAAACCAGAAAGAACAAAGAGAGAACAGAGATAGAATCATCTAAGCTTGTAAGAAAGGCAGGAAACACTGTCTTGGACACACTTCACTTGAGTATACCTTGCAAACTTATAGGAAAATTCACAAGTGCAAAGTTACATCCTTAAACAACAAGATGAGGCTGTTATTGAAGTGTTATGATTTGTTTTACATCTCTAAAACAGTTTCCCTTTAGAACACCCTTTGAAAGGCATAGAAGGGCTCTAAAGTGTTATTTTCTTTACATTTGTGAGAAAAAGCCTTTGTACTTAATAGTGGTTGAGACCCAGAGTATTTTAGGATTGCAAAGCCCACTTAGATTGCTCATCTCGGACATGAAAGACCTGAGAACAATTCCAAAACAGCAGAATTAATACAGTCTTAAAAGAGAAAAATCAATGCAGCATTCGTACTTCTTTTTTTCTCTTTTTTTTTTTTTCCCCCCATGAGCACCAAAACATTCCCTAATTAGACTTCACAACAGTGCTCCTGGCTAGGTAACAATTATCACTTCCATTTTACAGGTTGCTAACGAAGGAGTTTTGCTCAATTAGAAGTGAGAGGATCAATATCAGGCCATCCCACATCTCCAAAGGACAGAGGCCACTGCAGCCTGAAGTGCCTCAATCCACTGGGTGACAAGATAAGGTGCAATTAGTTTTGCTTTTTCTCTGATCAAAGAGAGAAATTTCTAATGGACTGCCCTGCTCTGGCAGAATGTGCCACTACCTTTCCTCTTTGTAGCAGCAAAATTACAGTGAAAAGAAACAATTTTCTACAAAGCAAGTCCTAAACACAACAGTGCAGGAGCTATTTTGGCAGCTAATGCTCAATGTTTTGTGCTGCCTTTATTCTTAAGGCAAAGGCTACACATTTCATCTGAGAAGTGGATCTGTACACAAAATGAAGATATCCCATGCCTTAACAGAAAGGAAAGCAGATGAGTCACTTTAAATTATAATCAATGGGAACAATAATCCTACAGCTAAGTCTTGATATTTCTCAAGTACTTTCATAAATTTTCAGAAGGGGCATTTCTACCACTTAAGCTAACACAAAGCAAGGGATCAATATTACAAGGGTTTCTGTATTGCACCAGAGACTTGAAAAAATTCAACTTGCTTCTGTGCTTCAGCTCTTCCTATCTAAATTCTCTCTGTTCTCACTGGCCTTCAGCAACACACAGTAATTAAATGAACAAGCTCAAATTTTTCTAAATATTTGAAATATTTTATTATTTGTACCATTTTATGCAAGGTATGCATCTTAAAAGTTTTTCAAGGATATTTATGAGCTCAAAAGGAACTGATGGAGGGCTATAAATCCATGCTAGCCATGAGGAGCTATTTTAATTTCCCAGAGCCTTGTACTAACTGGGGCTGGCTTGCCAGGAGAACTCAGCACTGGGCAGGTGTTTCAATTCTTGGCTACAAAAATGCTTCATCTTCCTTCTCCTCCCATTTCTTTCAGTCTCTGGCCTTCATTATAAATCTTTGCAAGGTCTTGAGAAGGCAGAGTTGGTCTGACAGTCAAACTGAAAGCCTGGACCACTGTGGCATGTCCTGCACAAGAAAACCTCCTGTGCATTGTCCCAAGAACCACCTTGCCCACAGACTGCTCCACTGCTGTGTCTCACCACCTGGGACAAGACCCAAAAGGGCAGCTGGGCCATCCTGGCTCCAGCAGGGAGCTTGTCAGTGCTGTCAGCTCAGGAGTCTGTGCTCCAGCCCATCATCTTCTGGCCAAGACTGTGATGCTCTTGTAAACAAGGAGACAGATTATAAACTGTCTTGATGGATTGTAATGATGGAAGTGACATACATGGAAATAACACTTTGTCTCTTCTGGCTGTGTCTCATAATCTCTCTCTGCCTTCCCCCATGACTTGATTCTTTCTATTTATTCTCTTCCATATGTTTCTGTATAATGGAGAAAGCACAAATAAACTGCAAAGTAGAAAAAGGAGAAGAGACATCTCTATAATTATAAATCTTGTTGTGTGATGCTTTGTATCTGTTGAGCATTTGGGGAAACAGATTTTAAGAACAGGTTCCATTAACAATAATGGGGCAAGTTTCCAAAGTAACACAAGCTGGTGCTCTTCACAGGAGCAAAGGTTTCCATTACAGCCTTCATGTCACATTGATATTTTCTGGAAAAATCCCTTTGCCCAGCATTTTTCTCCTGGGAAGCTGAGAAGCCTCAGAGAAAAAGGAAAACAATAATTTTCTGATTTGTTTCTCCTGTGTTTTGCTGCTTTGGAATGTGGTTGGAGATTGTTTAGCAACAGGTGGTTGTTTCATTGGTTTCTGGTGTGATTGTTTTCACTCTTTGGCCAATCAGGGCCAAGCTCTGTCGGGGCTCTGGAAAGATTCAGAAGATTTCATTACTATCTTTTTAACCTTCTGTAAGTATCCTTTCTGTATTCTTTAGCATAGTTCACTTTAGCATTCCTTAATAGAACATAGTATCTTAAAATAATAAATTAGCCTTCTGAGAACATGGAGTCAGATTCATCATTCCTTCCTTTGTCTGGGGGGAGCTCAAACACAACAGCTTCAGGCAGTTTTTCCCTTTGCTCTGCTAAACCACTAAATCTAAGGAGTAAAATCTGCAGGTTTTGCCTACTTCCATAGTGACAAAAGCTAGAGAGTAAAACTCTGCCCAGGCACACCAATGACAGTGCTGCAGTGAAAGAATAAACTGTACTGCTTCCCAAGCAGGGTCAAATTCTTGATCTCTAACACTGCTGGTTCATTACCTCTACAGGGTGTCCATTAAAGTGCTCAAAATAGGCAGAACTACCCAAAAGAAGTTAATGGATGTCCAGAAGCATATTTAATTTGGCATAAGCAGCACTACAGAGGAGCATGTGAACCATCAGCACACCCAGCTCAGTTATTTCCATGAAACAACAGATTTACAGGAATGGGTTTAGCTTGCTGCTCATGAAGGAATTCTTTTGGACCCCATGAAGGAATAGGTGTGCACCTGTGTTCATTGGTGTTCCTGAAGCCAATGGAAAAGAAAACCCTGAGGTGTGAAGGTGAATGTGAAAGGTAATGTGAAAAGGTAACCAGGTGACCCACTGTGGTCCCTTCACATCTCACCCATCCTGTGATTCTGTGATTATCTATTTTCCCCCTCTATCCAGTTAACCTGGTGATCATTTTAATGTAAGAATTTGCAACCAGGCTCCACTTTTAATATGCAGAGTGCTAGAAAACACTTGTGCTAAGACACTTTGCTAGACATATTTCTAGTTATGCATGCAAATCCACTGAATCTCACAGAAGCTGGTGTACCATGCCTCAGCTTTACCAACATACATCTCCAATGCTCTTTTTTCCCTTAGTTCTTTAAAAAATTTAACATATGAAATTGGAAGGTGCTGATTTTTTTTTTTTTTTAGTAAGTCAGAATTTCTTCACAAAACTCAAAGATGCTGTGATGACATTGGATGGGACAGCAACAAGCACTGCTGCAGCTCTCTCTCAGCAGGCACAGGATGAAGCAGATACTGCTGTTGAAAAGCAAGTGCTTTGCTTAAGTTTGCTCGGTAAATTTCAGAAATGTTTTCATTAAAAATTGAAATTAACTTTCAGTTGCTTGGGCTCTATATTCCGTTTCAAGTGCTTCAGATGCAGTGGTCTGGTTTTCATAAAAAATTCTAAATTTTTGCTCAAGGATGTTTCTGTATAGTTGCCAAATCTCCCTTTAAACTAATCTTCCCTCCCTTCCCATCCACTGTAGCATTTATCATTACTGCACTTATTAATTTTTAAAGGCTGCCCCTCTTCACAGGAGCTAAATAGGAAAAAATGGGAAGGTGGAACCATGACAGATAATATAAATCTGGAAAACAATTTCCTTCTCCATTCACAGCTGCCAAAATTCAAAAACCCCCCCTCTTTATGGCTTCATGCACTGCTGGTGACTTTCAAGTGAAGAAAGAATTCCTTCCCTTGCATTTCAACAAATATGAGGAACAGCAAATTGGCATGGATGCTTCTTTTCAGTAGCAGTCATCTTGTCTGGCCAAATCCACTTTTTCCTCCTTCTGTGGAGACAGAGAGATCTCCTGGCTGGCCTCTTTCCTACAGAGCAAAGCAATACAAATCCAGACAAATCCTGCAACTTCCAAGCATTTTGTCAATTCTGAGCACCCTGCCAGTGATCAAACCCAAAATGGTTTTTTTTCCTGCTGGAAATATCACCTGTACTGAGCTAGGAACAGTTCTTTTCCCAAGTTCTGCCCCAGTTCTTTTCCACAACAAAACTGTTGCCATTTATTGTTATGGCATTTAGCAAAAGAAATTCCTGGACCCTCTTGGTGCTCCCCTAAGGTGGTACTTTAATACAGATAAAAGAGGCTGGATAGTCTCAACAGAAATTAGAGATTGGGTTGCTTTTATGCAAGCCACTGTCTTTGAGATCATGTTGTGGCCTACAAGACATATGGTGCCATTTTTTGGTACAAAGCAGTCGCTAAACTGACAAATTTCTACCCAAAAGTCTTTTGTTTTGTTTTGTTTTGTTTTGTGTTGTTTTGGTTTTTTTCACATGCTGTCACTTTTGAAATAATAGTTTAAAACCCTATGTGTTTTCTCTTTAGCCATAAGAAAACTTTCTTTAAAGGACCCACAAAATCTAAAGCAAGAAAAAACCATTACAGAATCAGAGAATCACAGAATGGATTAAGTTGAAAGGGACCACAGTGGGGTCCTTGGTCCAGACTCAAATACTACAAATTCTGTTTAACCCTTTAAGGGTTAATTTATCCTGTAAAGGTCCCTTAAAAATAATTATAAATTATTAAGGCCTCTAAATGTATTCAAGCTGTGGCTGATAGTGCTCTGTACAACCAAAGATATAACCTGAGCTGCAAGATCTATTTGCTTGTGCTTATTTAATAATAAGAAAAATACTATTTCTGTCTCCTATTCTGTTCAAAAGTAGATGAACAAGTTTTACTCAAAGTTGAAAAGCCATGTATTAGTCTTCAGGCATATATGAGGATGAGAAAAATTCTCCTCAGAGGAAAAATTCAGAAAGGTTTAATGTCACAGTCAAAGAATTAGGATGGAAATATTCATGCAACCCTAAACATGAGGATTTTTTTGCAGCGCTTTTTGTAATCAGTGTGGATGTATTTAGGTAAAATCTAATTTTCCAGGGAAATCATAAATGCCTCATTTTCCCAAGAAGCCTGAGGGAGACTGTATGTACCAGAGATAACACAGAGATTGTATCAGAAGGCAATATCTTTGGATATAAATAACATGAGGAAGCACAGATGCAATTTCATCAAATATCAGCTCCCCAGAGTACAGACAAGACTCAGCCTCTCTCCTGGTACACACTGAGCATCATCCTGGTGCATCCAGAGGGCTCTGGAGAGCAGGACTCACAATTGCCCTGTTTCAAAATGTGCCCCTCACCTGCCAGGTGGTGCTGGGACTTCTCTGGGTAGCCTTGGACAGGGCTAAAAGCTGCTTTGCAAAATAGGAAATGGGGCTGGATTCAAAGTGTTTTACAGCACAGCTCTGTATCCACATCTTGCAGCCCAGCTCATCCCTCTAGCTACGAGGCTGGATGCTTCAGCTCTTGGCTAGGAAGAACCACAATATCTGCAGCTTTTCCTAATATGGTTTTATTTCTCTCAAGAGAGGACAGAAAAAAAAATTGCCATGATTTGGCAATTGTAAAATGATGTTCGGCCCAAAAATTACAAGAGAAGTGCAAATATTTCCATGTTTTATGAATACTAAAATAACATCCATTAACCAAGTAAAAAAAAAGATGATCTTTTATCCATCATCAACAGGGATACTCTCATTATTTGAAATAAAATACTGATGCCTCCTCATTCTCCTATTTCAGAGAAAGGCTGCAGTGCAGCTGTTCTAAAAATACTCTTTAATTTTTTTCAGAATCTTCATGATCACCTTTGAAATTTGTAGCTATAACTTCAATTTAGTATGTGGAAGAACAGGACAGCTCTGAGTACTGTTTCAGATCCTGGCAAACATCTTGGAAAGAATAGATGAGCATCCAAAACCACCAGCTGAGAAAGTGGTAGAAATCCCATTGCTAGATCTCAAGAGCAGATTAAAAATAAATGCAAAGAAAGAAGTCAGCTTTCCACAGAGGTGCTGGAGTAGGCCAGGTTTTGTTTCAGAGTCTCAAAAGCTCAGGTTTCAAAACCTGATAGAACTCCAAATTTAATTCCTTACATTAATATTAATTAATATAATAAATTAATTAATGTAATACAATAATTCCTTACATTAATATCTACTCTGCAGACACACAGAGCTGGATCCCATTGGTCTCCCTCTCCTTAGGACACTGGTAATGTTTTTGTGAGCCAAAGACAGCTACTCCAGGCCCCCTGATGGTCCCACCTTTCACAGGACACTTTGCATGGGCAGGTACAGCAGAAGGGCTGGGTACTCATCCAGGAAAAGAAATCCTTATTTAGCCCCATGTGCCACTGAATGTTTCTTTAACACAGGCAAATCTTGTTTTCATCGACAGAACATTTTAAAAACTGAATTTTCTTTTTGTTGTTCTACTGAAGAACATTCAAATCATATCAACAATTTGTGTCTTTCTTTTTTCTGTTTTCCCCATCACTATGTTTCTCTTTAAAAAATCATCTTTAATTGGATTAATACAGAGTTTTTCTTCTTGTCAAATCAGTTTTTCAGAGGGAACTCCCCAGCTTTAGTGTTTGGTAGGGCTGACTCTTTCCACCTTTCTCTCTTGTCCAGCAGAGACTCAGGAAAAGAACAGCAGGAAGTCAAAACACAAATGGAATCATGTCCTCTTCTGGCCAGTTGTGCTGGGCTGGTCCAGTCTCACCCACACATAAGGCACCTCCCCAAACAACTTCAGACAAATTTACAGGAGACTGAGCAGAAATTCCACCCCAGTCTTCTCAGAGCTGTGGAGGTGCCCATCCTTCGCTGCTGCCACGTTTAGTGACCGAGACACAGCCCAACAAGCAGAGATCCATCACAGGAGTCCTCCAGGGCATTTAGAGAGGGAGATGGAAGAGAGCACCAGGGTCAATGTTCACAAGAAAACAGTTTCACCAGCACTGGAGGGATGAGCCACTACAGCATCCAGAAGGAATCCAGTTGTCAGAAGAACTGGATTATCTTTTAATTGTGGCCCTCGCAAGCATCTATCTGGAGAAAAAGACGCAAAGCCATGGCAGTTTGCTGCAGTGGTTTCTAAACATTTCTAACCACAAATTCTCCTCCCTGAGAAATGAACTCATTTTCATTTACTCTGCCAGGGTCTTTCCCCCATTCTGAGAAACGCTGGTCTGATGGGGATGCACAACATAGCCCATCACACTCACAGCTCATTTCTGGGATGCTGTATGACCTAAAGGATCCCACCAGGCACAGCATGGTTTGACCTCATCTCTTCTGTGGAGATCAGAACCATAACTTAAATCAAATTCTGATGACAAGGTCTTGACCCAGGGTAGAACACATGAGTGTGTGTGGGAGAGCAGCAGAAATACTCATTGGAACGTGGCTTCTCTTTTTAAGACTTTATTATTTTTTAGTGGATTTTTGCTTCCCCTTGGCAACTGACTTGCCTTGAAATAAAGTCCAATATTAGTACCCTCCACTAAAAATTAAGACCTGAATTGTTTGCTGGGCACTGCAGTTAAAGCAAGTCTAAACAGACAGAGCAGCTCACAGTGCTCTGCCTTCCCTGCAGCCATTTGTTAACTGTATCTGATTAAAAAAATAATAATAAACCCCCTAATGCAAATTTTACACATATGAAAACACCCCACATTGACACCAACTACCTGGTTAGTATTTTAGATGCAGTAAAATAGAAAGGCAACTTCCTACATGTCTTTCAAACCTATTTCTCCAAAGTAAATCCAATGGCTCAGCCAGACTTTATAAACTTTCCTTCCTCTACCAAAGGAATGGGTTATTATTTCAATTAATAAGAACATGTGTGGAGATGTACATTTTGACCTTCAGAGAAGCAGGTGAGACTGTGGGAGGGCTGTGGAGCCATTTTATCTCTTGTCAAGTATTTCCAAAGATGCTTGAGCCCAGGTGTGTTCAGCTTTTGCTCAGAAGACCCAGAGGAGCCTGGCCTGGGAAAAGGGACTGGCAGGAACCACATGAAAGCTGGTAGGACAAATTTTATGTTCTTATTTCATTTTACTGTCAATAAGAAGACCAAAAAAAATGGAGGAGCCAACAACCAAATTTTATGAAAGTTTATTCCCTAAAGAATACTTTTGAGTTTTGTACTCGCAGACAACAGAATAATGGGGTGTGTTTAATGATGGGGGGAGACTGCACTCAGTTTAGCACCGTAACAGACTGAGAGACATTGCAGTGATATGTCAGGAAGGCTTGGTAGAGACTAAAATTAAAAGCAAGCCTCACTAAATCTTAAAAATGGGATTGCTACATCAACAGCTTGATGTATAGCTTCTATTGTTGTTCACAGATAATAGTTATTTTCTGTACCTATGAAATGCTTTCTGTATTAAAGTACTCCTGCCATCATAAAACACTTGTGAAAATTAACAGCCAACTTCTCTTCTGCACTGAATATTAATTACTTTATGAACATTTCTTGCCACACAGCTTTCAAAACATCTTCTCTCCTAGGATATTTAATTTCATGTGGAAAGCAATTTTTCATCAGCCTCCACAAATCAGGGAATGGAGAGGACATGGTGCATCTGAGTGCCTGCCTGAACTCCAAGCAAGCCCTCTCCCCACTGTGAGTTACAGGGCTTGAAATGAAACATTAATTATGGTTTTTATTTATAAACAGGAATTGATCAAAGGACAGATATGGAGTGGTAATGGTAGATGTCAGAGGGTTTATTAATAAATGTTAGAGCTGTGAGGCAAGTGATGGATCTGGGTTTAGTTAAAATTAAATGTTTCGTGTATGTCACTGGAGTGAGCCTTGCCAATACTGTCAAGATGGAAAAGGTGAAAATACAGGTATGAATGAATGTAGAGTGATCAGAACTGGAGTTACAGCAAGCATTGTAGGTGAGGGGGATTAATATCAAAAAGACATTTTTGAAAAAGATGTTCAGGAGGAGAGAAAACTCTTGAAAGCAGCAACCCCAGAGAACCAGCAGACAAAAACTCAGACACAGCCTTAAACTGACCAAGACAGCAAGGTCACTGGCTGCTTATGGAATACATCTATTAGCCCAAATTAGTAATTCTTGTTTGTCACAGAGGACTTCACATCAAAACCAGTTCAGACACTTCAACACATCTCAGGGCTGGAGAGGTTCAATGAGATTTCTGAGCACAGTCAACATTAATCATTCAGGAGCTGAAGTGCCTAAATTAGTATGAAAGATACTGCAGTAAGTGCAGCTTGGCCAAATAATAATTAAATTACTACTGTGAGGAAAAGAAAAAAGGCAGAGTGACTGCACTGTACAAGTCCTTGGTTTGAGGAAGGGGGGCAGGACCAGCAGAGGTGCCTCTCACTGCTCCATCTCCTTCTGAACATTTCTTTATTGGATACAAGGTGAATTAAAACCTCTACCAGCTATTTTCTCTTTTTAGACTTAGCCCTAGAAACATTTATAAACAGCACTAAATCTTTGCTTCTACACATCTAAGTTGAGTCGCTGCAAAAATGTTTCCAAGATCAGCTTTCTCCACCCCTACTGAAACTTTACAAGGGATTTATAAAGCTGTTCATAAAACACAATCTAAAAGTTCATACCTTTTTTTCCCTAGAAAAAACAATTGAAATGATGCTCCATGCTATAAACTAATTAAGTTGTTGCCTCCTTTCACTTGAGTCAAATACCCAAACCTCTCATATTATTTTCATTTTCTTCCTGCTTTGAACTGCTATCAGATAGCCCAAATAAAACATTTTGCTGGTCAAAACATTAAAGAAAGAAAAGGGAAAAATATATCAGCTTTCTAAATTATTTTTATATAAAGACACTTTCTTGTTCTTGATAGTATGCCTATAAATAATTAAAATACATGAACAGCAATAATAGCAAAATACTTTTCTTATAAGGCTTGAACTCAACTTTCTATCACCATGATGAGCCTCTATTTATCTTGCCTGTGGTAATACTTTATAGTCATTTTACATAAAGAGGTCTATTTTGGGGTGGTTATATCTTTGATCTCTCATTATATACATAGAAATCACTTGCAGCTGACAGATCCATTACACTTACACAGGATACTCTTTGTCTGCAAACAAAATACTTAAGGAATCATTTTGTTTCCTGTAGAAAAGTGCTTTTCGGCCTCTCTCAGCACATATCATGGAATCACAGAATGCTTTGGCTTGGAAGAGACCTTAAAGATCATTTAATTCCAATCCCCTGCCATGGGCAGGGACACCTTCCACTGTCCCAGGGTGCTCCAAGCTCCATCCAGCCTGGCCTTGGACACTTCCAGGGATGGGGCAGCCACAGCTTCTCTGTGCCAGGGCCTCATCACCCTCTGGGGAATGAATTTCTTCCTAGTATCCCAACTAAGGCTGTCCTCTGTCACTGTGGAAACATTCCCCCATGTCCTGTCACTCCACCCCTTTTCCAAAGTCCCTCTCCACCTCCTGCATGCACTGGAATGGGCTCTAAGGTGTCCCCAGAGCCTTTCCTTCTCCAGGCTGAACAACCCAAACTGTCTCAGACTGAGTCAGAAATAATTGAAAACACATAGTGAAAATCAAAAGAGGGCACTGATTCCTCAGGCATGCACATAGAATTCATCACATAGGTGTTTGTTATTTAGATTTTTTTTTTATATCAAATGACACACAGATGCATTCATTTAAAAAATCCTGCCTGCAAACAAGGCATTTCTAAGGCTGGTACAGTTTGTTGGAATTTTCTAGAAAGCAGAGAAAGTGACAAAGGTGAAGGAGGCTTTTTTAGCTTGCCTTATGGAGGGAGCACACAGCCAAGCCCTTTGAAGCACAGGACTTGTTCCCAGCTCTGCTGAACCCATCTTGCCTCCAGCACCACCTTTCCCACCATGTGCTTCACCCCCTCTTTCTGAGGCCTTGTCTTATGTAAGATCATTAAATTCTTCATGTATTCTCAGTCAACTGAAGAAGTTCCAAGAATTGTGGACCAAATAAATTTCCAGTTGCTTTTCCCCAATGTCTTCAGTAAATGCCTTAAATAGGTTCTGTTCACCATGTGCTTCACCTGAAAATAGTTACAGTGATAGTTCCTAGACCACAAGGAAGACACACAGGGACAAAGCCAAGATGCCTTGATGTCTTCTATCAAAATCTTCTATCAAATTTGACCTACATATTCCAGAGGAAGAACGAGGTCAAGACCACTGGGAAAAGGAAATTTCATAGACCCATGTGCCAAGGAAGCAGTATCATCTCAGTTTCTCATCAACAAACCTGTCCATCTCTAAAAAAAATTCCTCTGCCTTGAACTTTGATTCCTGAACAAGAACAGCTCATGGGTTTCTTATGTTTCAAAGGGTCCTAGAAATGCTGTGCTGTTTTATCTTTATTTATCCCACACAAAAGACATCCCCTGATTTAAGTCAGATTTAAACATGGTATTAAATGGGGAGAACTGCTGTTAGGATGACACAGGCTTATTTACATTAGTCCCAGATTGATCCCAATGATCTGCAAGCAGTTTCCTCTGATTTGATGAACCCTATTGACAAGATAGAATGAATGCTGCAAAGCACTTATTGATGTGCAAATAAATATGCATTTGCCACCAAGACTTTGTACAATATAAGCTCCAAACTCCAGAGGCAGGGAAAATATGGGCCCCACTGGGGTACATGCTCTCTGCTAGAGTGTGACTAAATCTACTCTGCTGGCAGAGTAGATTTAATAACGTTCTTCTCCCTCCCAAGAATGTTATAAAGCTGCATTAACATCCTCAGGCAAAAGTCTCCACAAAAATGAAAAGGAATATTGTTTCTATTTTAGAGATGTGATAAAACCCTATAGCCAGCCACCTACATAGTAAGTACTTCCATTCATCTTGGTAGCTGAAAACCCAACATTCAGATCACTTCTAAGTTTAGAATAAAGTAGTATGGGAAGTTAACCACTTGAGGAAATTCAGGATTGCAATTACCTTAGTTAAAGTGCAATCCTGATTTATCACACAATTCTTACCAGGAATCTTTCTGTCATCTTTCCAGAATGAATGCAGATGACTGCACAGAAGGCTCAAGGCATATAGCAAATAATATGCACTACATGGATTTTGGAGGAGACGTCCTTTCATGAATATATCAAACCCTAAACACTTCATTGAGAGACAAATTCACATCCAGTAGAATGGAAAAGAAGCCACCGGAAAAAGAAAGGTAAAAAATCATTTCAGCATAAGGAATCAAACAAGCAGACCCAAACTGCACTTCCCAAAATAATTTGAATTCATATTTATGATGCTGCTTTAGGTCTCATTGCTAAAGTACCTGAAAAACAGACCAGAGTTCATGCACAGAAACTTTAGGCAAAGCTCTGGTTGTATTGTTAATGTGGAATATGAAACAACAACTCATTGTTCATGACCAGATACTATGACAATGAGCAAATTTAAACAGGCTCAGCACTGGTATCTACAGCAGCAAGGACTGGGCACGCTACCAGCACTTGCTGTACAATTGCTGCCTTACAGTTGTACTAACACTTAATCCTTACCTCTTTCACTTCACTTTTACAAAGCCCAAGTGTAAAATGGCACTAAATGCAGTGTGAAAACACAGTAATTCCCAGCTGCCTTATTAAAACATTGACAAGGTTGCAGTGAGATGTGCTGGAGATGCAGCTCTGCAATGTTATTACCATGTGGCGGGAGGAAACCTTGTCTAGAAAGTGAGCTCATTGAGATGATATATTCATATTTCTTCTGACTAATTACCTGTCCAAGAAATAAATATATTCCTATTTTAAATAAACATGAAATTTGTAGATTCCTTCATTATTACTTAATCTCCACCAATAAAAGCTTTTCTGTAAAGGAAGGGCACAGTACTGGGCAGAGATTCACCAAAATCTTTCCAAATGCTGTAATGTCATAGTGGCAGCGCAAACTACCCATAAAAGCACTTAAGCTGCCAGTACCCAGAACAGCACATAAAAATCCAGGAAACTTATGGGAATTACACTGGTACTTACAGAAAAGCTTATCACACAGACAAATTCCTAACAACATCAGAAAGCTCCATCACTGTCACCAAGCTGGACACATCATGGGCAGGGCCAGTGTTTAGGTGACACTGCACAAGCAGGAATAATCCACTTGAGTGACATCTTAATTAATGGCTCTTGAATAGCTGGGGCATACATGCATTTCTCAGATACTTCAGAATTGTTAAATAATGTGGTGAATCCATTACAGCAATCCTGCCTGAAGTTCCTGCAAGTCATTGAAAAGTTCCTGTAAGTCTTTCTGGTTACTGCTGTGATCTTTAATGCTCCACTGTCCCCTCCACCCTTGGCAGACAGCAGAACATAGGCAGGGGCATGGCATTGCTGGGAAGCTGGAAGATGCTGTTCCTAGCAGAAAAGGAACATGGTGAAATGGATGAAATTAGTAAAAATGCTGGAGCTGATTTCAAACTGCAGCTGCAGAGAGCTGCAATCTGCATCTGGTCTCCTGTCTCCTCCATCCAGACCTGGACCTGACCCCTGGGCTTCCTGCCTTGGCCCTGGAGCTGTCTCCAGGCTGTGGATTTCCTGGGCTGTGTGTGATGCTGAGCAGAGCCTCCGGACCCACTCCTGGCTCAGTCTCTGTGTGCTTTGCCATCACCTGGTCCAGGTGGAGCCGCTGGCCACCACGGCACCCTCTGGCCTTTGGAGCATCACTCCTCAACAAGAGGCACCTGAATGCCTCACAAATCTTCCTGAAATGCTGCTGAGCACAAAGCAAACCCAGGGAAGGGTTGGATCCCATGTTGGGATCATGATGTGGCACAGCAGTCGGTGCCTTGTTCCATGACCAAGGGCTGGCAGATGTTGTCTGCTCCTTCCAAGTGATCTCATTGGAGTAACACTGCAAACCTGGAGGAGACATCAAACACTACCTGTGCCTGCTCCTGGAACAAAGAGCCATTAACTGGAATTCTCATTCTTACTAACAGCAGCATGCTTCTAATGTGAGGATGAAAATGTCCATGTTCCTGGTGGTCCTCAGGTTTGTGTGAGAGGCAAAGACCATCATTTCCCAAGACATTTACAGTGACAAGGATGTAGAAATTAAAAAACATTATCGTAACTGACTATCATTTTGGTTTTTTAATTCTTCAGACAAATTTGGAAGACAAATTCTGCTCTGTTAAGACTTGTATACTCCTTTTTGCTTCTGGCATTATCACCTATCCTCACCCAACAGCTTTCCAGGAAAGAAAGCAATTTACAGCAGGGACATCTTTCCATGAGAGCAGGAGTGGTGGAACCTTAAACTGTGAAGTTTTTTGAAAAGTGGCACCAACATGGGCACATGTTATCAAATTATCCATGTGCCAATACCAAGATGAATCCACTTTTTTTATCTTTTTATTTTACATGTGGTGCTTGGCAACAAGGATGGAGATCCTGCTATAAACTTGTATTCCAAAATGGATTTTGAGTTGTAAAGCACACTTGGACAGTGGGAAAACTTGGTGACAACTGTGATTCCTTCAGACTGTTTTTGCTTCTAGCTCAAATGTTTAACCTTTTCCTGTGACCAAAAGGGAGAGCAGAATGCCCTTGCCTAGACAAACATAGTCTAGATATAGAACATGAAAAATTCAGATGCATCTCCGAGATAATATTATATCCAAAAATTTATTTGAAAACTAGATTCCTTATTCAAAGGATAATTCATAAATGCCTTCAAGAATAATGATTCAATGCCATGAACATGGAATTAACAACACAAATCCATTGCTCATTTGTGACAATTTCACGGTGAACAGAGATGAAATGTCTTCCAAACCAAAGAGAGGATTTTTCTAAGATTAAAAGTAATATGTAGCTTTAAGTGGGTTAATATTTATGTCAGACCAGTGTAGCAAATCTAAATACACAAAGAAATGTAATTCAAGCTTTAGAGAAAACTGCAATTAAAAAATGAATTAAAATCAAATTAATCTTTGCCCTGTCCCAGTGTAATGATTTAATTGCAATTATGAAATCTGTAGCAGAAAATAATTTAAATGAAGAATAAATTACACATATAACTGAACAAAGGCAGAGAAAGCTAAAGGAGAAGTACATCAACTCAACAATAAAAGGGCTTTGCTTGAGGTCAATGCTCATTATTTGCCTTAGAGGTACTTAGGAGTCATCTGCATAGCAGAAGAAAGCAGTTTTATAGCAAACTTGTGAAGTTTTGAATGAAGTAGACTGGCATCTGGGAAAGGATATTTCCATAAACAAATGTTGACACGTGACAGATGGATAGAAGGGCTATTTGAGGACTACTGTATGCATTCATGCTTTTCATAACCACATTTCTCTTTACAGGCTTCCTAGCAACAGAATTTCTAACTAAATCCCTCAGAAGCCACATGCTCTCTGAAGGACTCACTACCCTCCCCCTGAAAGAGCATTTGTAGGGGGAATTCAAGAAAGTCATTCAAGAAAAGTATTAAACAAATGCTCCTCCTGGTTAGCAGAGAAGTACATGAGCCATCTGAGCTGGTTGAGATGGAAAATTTTTTAAAATATCTTCCAGACAGGATTTGTTCTATTTGTGCCCCATTTTGTTTTATTAAAGCTGAGCCCTGAAAACATTTCCATTACCCAGGAGAGGACAAACCACGCATGGTGCAGGTGTGATTCCTCAAATGTTCACACATGGTGCAGGTGTGATTCCTGAAAGGTTCACACATGGTGCAGGTGTGATTCCTCAGATGTTCACACATGGTGCAGGTGTGATTCCTCAGATGTTCACACATGGTGAAGGTGTGATTCCTCAGATGTTCACACATGGTGCAGGTGTGATTCCTCAAATGTTCACACATGGTGCAGGTGTGATTCCTCAGATGTTCACACATGGTGAAGGTGTGATTCCTGAAAGGTTCACACATGGTGCAGGTGTGATTCCTGAAAGGTTCACACATGGTGAAGGTGCGATTCCTCAAAGGTTTTACAGGTTTTACATGCTCTCAGGGCATGAGCCAGGTAAGCTCTGGCTGCAATGCTGAAAGCTGTGAGCACCTGTAGCTGTAAGCTCCTTGTTGGCCTCTGTTTTGGCTTTTACGTTTCCTCTGTCTGTCGACAATGCTGGAGATACTTTGTCTGAGATTATTGGTTCAAACATCATGAGGTTCAAGACCTGAAAGTGATGTGAAGCAGCCCTGGAGGACAGGGCAAAGGGGAATGCCCAGGGAGTTCACTGTGGAGCAGTAAATTTAAAATAATCAAACCACACAAGGTGTTCAAGGCATTAGACTGCACATTTCCCCAAATGACAAGCATACATTGCTTCTCTGCAATTGAAAAATAGAATTCTGTAGAAAAATCACTGGAGGATGATGGTAACTTCCTTCATTTGCCAAAGGAACAACGAAAAATAAAAAGCCAGGCTATTCTGCTACAATCTGGTATTTCTTCAATTTTTTTCTAAATTTCAGAGTGGAACATGTCAGAATTGCACTGGAGATGGTCCTAGTAAGGTCTGAGCCTGACTCCATCTCACATTTTTAACACATTGCAGCACATATACCATTTAAAGCCATTAGTTCAACCCAGAAATAATATTTTGGAGTATCCAGGACAATGAAAACAAGATAGGCAAAAAAAGAGCATTATCATTAAATGCATTTTTATTCATAGCCATAAACACACTGGATTGTTGCCTTGGGGTACATTTATAACTATATTTTTACTTTTTTCCTTTTTTTTTTTTTTTCAATTGAAGCCACATAGGTTTTTATGTCTTTTCAACACACATGATTCAAATAAGGAGACATTGGATATAAGTCCAAGTTAAAGTCATGGTCTGCCATTAATTCACTAACAGAGAGCTACATGATTTCCCAAAGATCAAAGCATGCATTTTTAAGCCACAGAGTGTGAATTTATCAATAATTACTCTTCATTCACCAACACCTCATAAGGATCCTTTCATGATTTAACCATGCACTGCATATGTGAACTTGCTCAAGTGCCAAATACTCCTTATACCTCAGCATGTACTTCCTTTAAAATCTTGAAGACACAAAGATGTTCTTCATAATCTCCTCACATGTGTTTCAGGCATC
This sequence comes from Emberiza elegans, assembly GCA_024865655.1. Classification (NCBI taxonomy): domain Eukaryota; kingdom Metazoa; phylum Chordata; class Aves; order Passeriformes; family Fringillidae; genus Emberiza; species Emberiza elegans. The sequence goes on along the minus strand of JALJVW010000084.1, from coordinate 5,748,247 downwards.
TCTTCACCTTCCATTTTAACAAAGACATTATTTTAGAAGGCTCAAGTGCCTTATTTGATTGTCCAATTTACACTGAAAATTTCTTATTTGCCACACAGCAATTTGTCTGGAGATTAAAACCCTTCAAATGGATAATTAGTCCTGTGCTTGCTCTTATTTCCACTCCGGAAATGTTTTCTACAGGGTCAGGGAAATGCTTCATCCCACTGCCAGTTCCAAAACCCTTTCTTGGTACGTTCCTGTTATTTTAACACATTTAAAGAGTGTACCAAGAATCCACGGGCTGTCAATTTCTCTCAGAATACACAGGGATCAGAGAGAATACTCCTTTCCTTCTAATCAAAACTAACATACAGGAAGCATTATGCTAAAGCCTATGTTGACTGTAGTCTTTTTGAGTATTTTCAGCAAAATGTGGAAACACAAATCCCTGGAGGCAGCATGGACACGCATGGATGTGGCAGCCCAGCACACCTTGGACATTCATTTACCAAAGTCCTTGCTATTGCCTCAAACACTCACTTACTTGCATTAGAGCCAGCTCAGTTTTTATGCTCTAGTTTTGATAATTCATGTACTGGTTTTGATATATTATTGGGTATGTTTGATTTTTTTTTTTTTGCCATGGATTTGGCCATGTCCTTTTGTTGCCAGGGGACTTTTTGCCATATATTCATTACGACATCGGTCGTAATTTTTAGAGAATCTATTACTCTATAGTTCACTGAGATATTTCTTAATGCCTGTCACAAGGAAAGCTGTAAGTTTTTACATTTAAAAGATGAAAGAAACCTCAAAAACTTCTGGAATAATTTATTGGATTTATGCCACTTGGTGCTTTTAAATCAGAGTGCTGATGACAGATGCATTCCCCTCCCAAATGCTGACTGGGCTCATGACACAGAGGTTTTTCATCTCAGACTTCCAACATCACAGCATTTACAAAACCAAAGACATCTCTCCATCCATGGTCACTCCCCTGGCAGACACCTCCAGCTATGTCAAGTCTCTCTGCAGCAATGTTTAACTTTTCCTTGGGTTTTTATGATATAAAAACAACTTTTAGTGAAGATGCATTTGGCTACTTTCTCACTGGGAAAGGAAAGCAATAAGGAATGGTGCATTCTTGACTGCTGCATACCTTCAGGGATCAGGTTTATAAGAACCACAAATTAAATGGAACAGATAAATGAAAATCCATCTGCTGTTGGGAAAACCAAACCTCATAGCCTTGAATCCCCAAAAGAAACTGTACAAATTTGTCTTCTGAATTAACATCAAAGGTTGTGGGGAACAGACACCTATGAAATCAAAATAGGAATGTATCACTGACTTTACCATAGTTCTACCAGGCAATCTTTTGAGGGAAAGGAACTGTGACTTATTTTGGTGAATAGTAGGGCATAAAGTGATGCTGTTTGGGTTTTGCCTTTTTTTCTTTCATATGTTCTCTGTATCTTCACACCTGTATTTGTAGCTCTGTCGCCTATTGTATTAGTGACTACTCTTCCCATACTTATCCTTGGTCTTTCCCTAGGCAGAAACACCAAACAAATTCCAGAGCTCCAAGCCCCAGGAGGTGGAACGCCCTCCACTGTCGTGGTTCTTCCTGGGACCCAAGGCTGAGAACAACTCATGGACTTCAAGATCCATTCTCATGGACAAAGTACAGCCAGTGCTGACTCCAGAGAAGGGGCTTGACCTGGGGGGAATTTCATCACCACTTGTCCTCCTAATTTGTGCTTTTATCAATTATTCTAATTTCCTAAAACCTATTAAAATGTACTCACCCCTGGGGGTATGGGCTTTTGTTGGCATCTTTCCATAACTGCTCCTGAAGGCTTTCATTAAAGATCCCCTTTTATCTTACCTCCTTACTAAAATTATCTCAAGTTTCATTTCCAGGTTGGGCAAAAGGCAAAAACAGCAGTCAAAAAGACCCCAGTATGTCCCCAAGTAGAACTTCAAAGACATTAAATCAGTGGTTTAGTTTTGAGTGATTAAAGGAAAATACATGAAATAAAAATTATTTGATGCAATACTAATAACAGCTGCAAGTGCCTGGATGGTGAAATTCAGCTTACTGGCAAACATATTTGAAAAATTATTCAAATTTACTCACCTATGTTTATCACAACATTCTGAACCAAAATGTCAATCCCTAATTTAATTTTGCTGAGAAAGAAATCAAGCCACAGTTCAATGGCTCCTTCAAGACCCAAAAAGGCCTCAGTGAGAAGCTCCTATTTAATCTCCCACCACTGGATAACCCATCTTCCTTAGTACACAGCACTGTAAAGTGCTTTATTTAATCCCCTTCTCATTCAAACTATCAGAAGCTGGAACTCTGTTTTGTGTTATAGATTGGCACCTTTGTTCTTGCTCTGAGGGAAATCCCAATTATGCTGTATTTCCCAACATCACACAAAAACCTGAAGTTTCTTACTGTATTCCTTTACTGGTTTCCTTTAAGCTGAAGTTAAACTTTACAGCTTGGCTGTGAAAAATGTAACTGGGATAATTTCTTCCTGAGGTGACAATTGGAAAAAAAAAAAAATTACAGAGGAGGCACATGAACTTTTAATTGACTATCATGACAATTGTATTACCCCAGAGATACTCATTTGGAGAAAGAGTCCTGGCAATAAGACATTAAAACAACTATATTTTCTATGTCTTGGGTATCTTTCATCAGAGGTTCTCAGCGCATCTACAATCATTCATTAATTAAACTGTAAGAGCTCCCAGTGTCATCAAGCAATTACTGCTTATCTCCCCTTAGTAAATACCAAATCAGGGACAGGGACAGATAATTCCTAGGAAGACTTTCAATATGTCCTTCCCACTGACATTACTTTTATAAATGAATTAGGTTTCCTAGGTGGGTATTTGAGGTGCTGATGAGTTGGAGGAGGCAGAGAGAGACGTGAGGCACAGGCTGGTGCACACAAATGATTGAACATCCCAGGCAGCTCAGAGCCAAAGGCAATGCACAGAAGGGAACCAAAGGAGTACCCAAGGTAACTCCAGCCCTTCCTATCTCATAAAATGCACAACAGCCCCAAGATGCAAAGTTCCTTTGCAGGGAAAGCTGCAATAATGGTTAAAATTCATAATTTCATTGATTTACACAACAGGTTACATCCTTATGTACCTTTTTTGGCTTTTGTGAGCAATGCTTTCCTCAGGTTTTTGGTCATGATTTTCATTCTTTTTGGACCCAAATGCAAGCCTGTCATAAGATTTTCTGGTAGCAGTAATGTCACACCCAACTCTCTTGTAGGATCAAAATGTAGTTCTAACACCAAAAATATAAAGTCCATGAATTCTCCTCCTGTCTGCTAACAGTCAGCTTTGTTAAGTATTTCAGATGCAGTTTTTATGCTGGACTCTACTCATTATGCTTTTAATGTCCAAGAATTCTGAAGCCCTTGTAAAAGCCTTATGGTTTAAATAAGAATGTATTTATTACTTCAGTTTAACTTTAATTAGACCTTTGCCACAAATCAGAATTAAAAAGAGAAGGCTGCCTTCCTCTGTCAAGTAGGTGTTTGAATCACCCTGAATGAGCAGAAGTATTTCTTTGGGGCAGATAAGCACTATAAACATTGAAAGGTTCCAGAGCACAATGGTTTGCATATAATGTAACAGCATTTTCAATTCAGGAAGCTGAGATTCGTATCTACATAGGACAGAAAAATTAATTTGGTGGCCTCAGTACAGACCTCTTGGACCTAATCAACATTCCAAACCTCTCTCAGAAACAGCACTTGAGTAGTTTCTTAAATGAGAACCCAAACGAAATAACTCTGTAAAGCCTGAGGTGACAAAGCTCAAAGGGAACAGTCATTTTGGTTCATGATTATGTTTTCTATAGAAGAGGGAACAGAAATGCATTTTAATGAGAATGAAGGGTTTGAAGTGAGATGACCTCTTCTTACAAAGTTTATCTCATTTTTATCATTAGATATCAGAAAGAGTCAGGCCACCCCTTTTGCACTGTTGTACTGTTTGCTCCAACTTTTCACCACCTACTTCCAGACAATAGCGAAGATAGAGGAACTCAAATTCTGTTTCATCTTCAGTGCTTAAAAGATACTGTGGATTAAGATCTTTTATCAGCACTAAGCAATGCATGAGTGAAAAATGAGTTCCATAAACATCATCCCTCAGCAGGCACCAGAGCAGATCTAAAGCCATTGGTACAATATGATACCTCAGCCTCCCCCTGTCCCTTTATGGAGCCCTTTGAGTGGTACAGATAAAGAAAAAAAAATATAAAACGTGTTCCTACTCACAATTTTAATCAAATGAAAATATTAAATTGGGGAGATCATTCCCCTTGTTTTAGTCCAAGAGAAATCATGTCAGTGTAAGTAAGACAATAAAAATGAAATTTCTTAGAATCATAAAGAAACCTGCCCAAATCCCATGTCAATTCTAATTCTCCTTGCAGTTTTTAAAAAGGACATCTGAGAAATTTCACATCTGTAAGTTTGATGCCAAGCAATCATCAGCTGGGCAATGAATGGAGCAAAAGTGATAACTTAGCAGAGCCCAAGTGAATCAGAGAGGTGATCTTGTCTTACCCTTTAGCCTTAAGAAATCATTTGGCACATGCATGGGATGAGGCCTTTGTCCCATTTCTCACACAGAACAGAAATGTCTCCTATCAGCAGAAATGAACATTTCTCCATCCTTTAAAAACACTTCCCTTCGTGTCTCTCTATTCTGCATGAGCCCAGTAAAAACTCCAACAGCAAGGCAACCATCTCTGCTTCTGTAAAATAAACAGCAGGAAGCTTCCTGGCATCTCATATTCAACAGCAACAGATTTATTTTAGTCCAGCAGACCAAAGACACATCCCTGCTAAAGTGACCCTCGCTCAGTGAAACAGCAAAGCCATTTTCACCACTGCTGACTCCTCTTTTGAGCTGCATTGCATCAAACTGCATTATGTGGGGAAGCAGCCTACAGAAAGCACCATAGCAAGCTGGTCTCTAGAGCATCAACACCTGCCTTTTCATGGACCTCCCTAATGAAGAGTGTGGGCACATATGTGAGGGCAGCATGAGAACTCATTGTGCTACAGAGGCTTGCTGTGAGCCAGACATCTGAGCTACTTGAAAGTCCCAGCAAGTCTTTGTCTGAGAAAACAAGTAAATAGCTCTTTTTATTTGGCCTTTATTGGAATAATTGATGTTGCTATAGAGAACACAGTCATAAATTCAATCATCATTCTCTCAGAAAACCAAAACAATCTTTCTAAGGAACAGTCTGAAAGCAAGCATAGTAATTTAGCAGATGGATTAAATATGATAAACCATAACTGCAGAGAGAATTTACCTTGCAAATTAAGAGCCTACAGGTCTAAATCTATACATTTGAAATGGTACACAGTGCTACCTTTCCTCAAAGGAAGTTCTAAATATCAAGTGAAAACAGAATTTTCAGATATCATACACTTCAATCATTGACTTTTGACAGTTTGTACTTACACAGGAGAAAATCATCCCAAAGAACCGAGGTTCCAATTAAATCTCAAACTTTTTTATCTGAGAATTTGGTGGCCAAAAACCTCTTTAAAACTATGGGCACAGTAACAGAAGGGATTCAGGATACTTTTTTTTTTCTATCCAAAATAACTTTCGGCAGATTTTCACAAAACTCTCTGTTATCCATCCTTTTGAGTAGAGATGCCAGTGGCTCCTGGGGGGGAGTTGGGAAAGCACCCCTAGAGACCCTTCTTGCCCTTTTCTGGCCCTTGCTTGCTTGAGCTCTGTCTTGGCAATCACTTGCTGCTCTCTGAGTGGTGGATGAAGTTCACAGTTCAGACAAAGGCAGCTTTCTCAAGGCATTCTCCATTGGGGAAACTTCATCCACAAGGCCACTTACACTCTCTTTTCCCCTCCGGATAGCAATTCATTAAAAGAAATAAATTAAAAGGACTGCAGACTGCAAGGTAGATTTGAACCCATTATTATCCAGACAAAAGCAGCTCAACTGGAGCTTTCAGCTGGTTCTATAAAATCCCTTCTCTCAAGATGGGAAGATGGAACAATTTTCCCACCAGTATGTTTCAGAAGGATGAAATTTCCCTCATCTTTACTCATCCTCTGTCAGAAGGAATCTGTGGTTCCAGTGCCCAAAACATCAGTAATGTAATTTTATGGAAGTTCATGTTTATGGAAATCAGATGCTGAATTGCACACAAGACTCATCCAGACCAGGGACTCCAGGAGGAAAGGAAAGAGCTTCCTCCTCTGGCACAATGGAAGGGGGAGAGACAAAACCTGAGCAATAAATTCCTTTAATTCTTCTGCCATGGTCCCAAAAAACCTAGCATTTAAAAATACCTTGAATTTTCCAACAGAGGCTGGAAAATGGTACTAAACTTTTTCAAGTTTCTTCATAAAACACCAATGAAATAAAAAGTGAGTACCAGTTTTAAAATAAAAGTAACTTTACCCATTTCCCAAAAGTTTCAGAGTTTTCTGAAATGCCACTCAGGTCAGCATAAAGTGATTTAATGAAGGTTCCTCTGCACCAAGGCATCCCTTCCCAAACTGCAGTCACCCCCTCAGCATGCCAGGGGCACAAAACAGGATTTTTATGGGTCTGCAGACAAGATCAGACAGAAAGAAATAAATTCTCCCTGGATGAGCCAACAGGAATTGCGTGTCAGCACTTCATGAGGAATCAAATTTCCTTCATTTACTACAAATCACATTATATTCCAGGAATTCCTATATGAAATAGTCATTCCTCAGGCAAGGTCTCCGGTTACTCTTGCCTGAGGTAGACTCTGAGTCAGATCTTCGGAGCTGGGCTCCTGGGTGTTGGTGACACGCAGGCAGGGGGAAAAGGCCTCCCCAGCCACAATGTCACAGCTGATGAAGGGCAGAGCCCCTGAATTTCAACAGGAACATGGCTTGGGCCCATCACTTCTGCCTTTTAGAACCAAAATGCATAAATAACTATCTCAGGGAGTTCTTTAATTGGCAGCTTTCTCTGAAGAGAAGACCTTGATCTGTTAGTAAAGAATTCTTGGTGAAAACTCTCGAGTTTCTTTACTCTTAGAGGGTAGAAATTCAAGTTTGTAGCTCTAGTCTGGCCTGCTTCCCAAACCTGAACATCTGCAAACTTTAAATCCTCGTTTTACTATAAACTCAAAACAGGCTTAACCAGGAAAGAGTTTGTACTGATTATGGAAGCCAAACAGTACTAAAAAAAAATTTTAAACCTGAAATACTAATTATTAGTACACCCTTTCCTGAGACAAGAGTGCTTTGGAAGAACCTGAGCAAAAATAAGAGTAATATCTAAAACATTACAATTCTGCTTCACATTTTGGGATTTTGATTTATCAACAAGGGCCTGTGACTTTAACAGATGATTCAAAACCCAGGAAAAAACCAAAACAATAACTGTATTTCCTGGGGAACTTGCCCAAAGTTAAGACATTTATAATTTCTGCATATTAATGAAACAAACAAGACAACCTCATCTATTTTTCAGGGTGTTAGAAAGAAAAACAAAAATTCTGTTGCCTTTAGCTTTCCTTAGTCTGTCCAACAATCATGTTAGATGCATTTTCACTTCAGTTAACCCTTGAAAGGGAACACTATTGATAACAACTATGAATATTCAAGAGTCTTTCCTTTCCTTTCCTTTCCTTTCCTTTCCTTTCCTTTCCTTTCCTTTCCTTTCCTTTCCTTTCCTTTCCTTTCCTTTCCTTTCCTTTCCTTTCCTTTCCTTTCCTTTCCTTTCCTTTCCTTTCCTTTCCTTTCCTTTCCTTTCCTTTCCTTTCCTTTCCTTTCCTTTCCTTTCCTTTCCTTTCCTTCTCCTTCTCCTTCTCCTTCTCCTTCTCCTTCTCCTTCTCCTTCTCCTTCTCCTTCTCCTTCTCCTTCTCCTTCTCCTTCTCCTCCTCCTCCTCCTTTCCATCATTTGGGGTCAAAATCAAACCAATGCTAAGGATGATCAATTTACCAGAATCACCACAGGCTGTGGAATCAAAGGACCTGCACCAATCTCCTTGAGGTGAGCTGCTTTATGCCATGTTCTGATATTTACACCCTTAAAAAGCAAACCTGAATAATGATGGAGTATGAAGGCTCGAGGGGAAAATGGACATCTACTCTTTTCCACACAACTATTAATGGCCAAAATTTGTTTTGGGCTGTATGCTGGAAGTGTTCAAGGCTTAGAAAAAGCATTATCTGGCACAGAAACACACTTCTGGTAACAGAAACCCAAATTTTACTAGCAAAAACCCCCTCAAGAGAACCTTAAATATAATGTGGTGGAAAGCAAAGATAATTTCTGAGAAATTATTTCCCAATGGTTTCCACCAGAGAAAGGAAAGCAAGATAACTGAAAACAGAGCACGCAGACCTGCCTTTGCTCTAGTCCTGTGGCAGAAAGACACACATTATTCTCAAATTCAGTTTCATTTATTTTCTGTAAGTTCTAATTACCACCAGTACTTTAATTACTGCATTTTGCAGAAGACCCATACAACAACCATTGAGAAAAGTCATTAAAGCTAATGAAAAATTCAATTCCAATGACTTCACTAGGTTGGCTTCCAAATTCAGCTTTTAGAGGCTTGGAATAAAAAACTTTGACAGTTTACATCATTAAATAATTGAATGTCATATAAATGCCCTCTTTTAGTCATCATTCATTTAATTATCTCCACTGTTGAAATAATGCAATAAGGCCATGCTGATCAGTATGACTTAGCACTTCCAAGTCCAGATCTAAGAATACAAAACCAGTTCTAGTATTTTTTCCTCCAGAAAGTTCAATTTCAATTTCAGGAGTGTATATCTTCTAATATACATGATTATTAGCTCCTACTGTTGGGTTCACCATTCAACTCAGACTATAAGAGAAATATATGTTTACATATACAAAAAAATTCAAGGGGATAAGAACTGCTGAATTCAGCTGGGGATTGAAATAAAGAAGAAGATGGTAAAAGCCAGATAAAATATTACTTTTTTTTCTCTGTATCTCTACAAAGAGATTATTTTCCCTTTTCCAGTAACTTGTCAACCTTTTGTCCCTGGAGTGTAGTTGGTATTTCTTGTTTAAAACTCCAGGGTAGCAAACTGATCATGGTTAGCCCAGATGTGGGATTTGAAGGTAAAAATACTGATATAAATTTTTTGGAAGTGGATGTGTATTAAAAGTCCATAATGGAGTTTGTAACATAGTGGTATCTGAGGTATTCTTAGAATGGATGCCACAATGTACAGAAAACAGAGTATTTTGTGTTCTACTGATTAGTACAAACCAGTAAATGTGTATTTTTATTATGATTTATTGGTCAGTAACAATTTTCCCATTTAATATGATTTCAAGTAGCAGTATTTCTATATTACATCCATATACCAAAATATTTCAAACTAAAGGAACTCAAATATCAAATTTACAGGAACTCACAAATATGGATATATTTACATGTGTGCCACTGCTACATTTTTCTGTCTGCAAAAGAGTGATGCTGTGTGTGAAACAGAGGTACTGTTCCTCAAGGCTGTAAAGTCACTTTTTATTCACACTGAAAATAATCGAGCACGTGCTGGCTACCAGGAAGAATCCTCAAGCTTTTCCTATCCAAAAGGGACATTTCTGCTTCTTACAGGTTGTCCACTTGCAACAAAAGAAATCTGGGACTTAAATCACCACCACTTCCTTTTAAGTATTAAATATTCCAGCTTCATTCAGCCCATTCTCTGAATTGTTTTCAGCAACTATAAAATGCAGAGTAACAACAATTTTCTAAGGAGAGCAGTTTCACTGGTGGCATGGAATCAATAATCAACTGAGTCTGAGCCTTTGTGACATTCTTCCAATATTGTACTACCTCCAGTGAGGGATGAATGAAAAAAAAAAGCCTTAAGAAATCCTACATCCTTCTCTTTGATCACTGCAGACTTATACTGTAGGAGATCTCAATTTAGAAAGAAAATAAACCGAACAAATAAACTAAATTTGTACAAAAGGTCTTGAAATATTACAGACACAATTCTTACCATCAACAAGCATGGACTTCTTTAACCTTCTCTGGAGATCTCAGCTTGTGGCATTCAGCTTACACTGGGAAAAAAATGCAAACTGTAGCATTCTTACTTTCAATCTAAGTCCTGCAATGGGATGAATCATGTGCCTGAGTGGAGCAGGAAAGCTTGTCACTTTGAAAAATCATTACCTAGGTATGCTGGCTACAATGATTTCCCTCCAACATTCCTGAGTAATGAGGAGAACAACAGAACTTCACCTTCTTCTCATGATGGAGCAGGGACTGCTCCCACCAGTCTGCCTACTACACATAAAGGACTTAGGGCATGAGGAGTATTACCAAAAATTTCAAGAATTCAGGAGCAATCCCAGCCCTGAGGAGACCAGACACCGAGGACGAGGACGGTTGAGCTCATCCAGAGATCACACTGTCACTTCCACAGTTGCACCATCTCTAACACGCCCACCTGGCCCCAACCCAGGGAGAAAACAGAATTTCTCAGCACTTGCAGTGTGACCTCTACAACACATGCCACCAGAATCCTCCAATTTATCTGTGCTCACATGGGAACAACTTCTAGAAAAACATCAGGTGCTGAGTGCTGGTAAATCCAAACTCTTCATGTCAGTGCCCCTGTGATTACTGAGTTGTTTCTCTCTGTTCAGAAATGCAACCTGGTTCAAGTCTGATGTCCAGCTTCAGACTCGAGTTTGCTGGATTGTTTCTTTGTCACCACTAGGTTTTTTCTCCAATTTTCCAATTCCATTCCTTGAAAAAGATATGCACAGATTGTAATCAACAGCCCAGATCCTTGTCTTCCTACAACGAAATACACTGAGCTCCCTCCCAATCCTTTTAACACATTTTTCTACTCATCTGAGCAATTCTGAATCTCATTCAATTTTTAAAAACTATTTCTATTTTTCTTTATATCAACAGGCTAGATGTGACTATGATGGTCTAAAGATGTAAGTGCATCAACATCTGCTCACATGTTGGGAACCCATATAGCTTTAACATAACATTTTAAAATCTTTATTATAAAGAATTACTTGACAAAAAAGGAAACATAAAAATAACCTACAACTGAAAATGTGCAAAGAGTATATATAAAATGGATATATATAGATAGATATATATATTTAGATTACCATATTCAGGTTTTATCCAGATTTCCATAATGCTGTTACATAAGATAACTGGGAAAAGACTGAATTTAATGCACTCTACATGATGTCTGCTGCCTTTAACAATGAAATCTGGCTGGTTAACGTTTTCTGAAAGGTTTCTTTGTAAGGAAAAGGGCCAGCTCAGAGAAGAGGATGGGCATAGACAACCTCAGCCTGGGAAACTGAAAACATGGACAGTGAAGTAAACCTCTAAGAAATAACAAGTCTTCCTTTGCATGCAAACACCTAAGAAAAATAAAACGTCCACAGTCTATCATGACAAATTTATAAATAATTCTTATTCTGGGCTGGCAAGGGATAGCTGGTTAAAAGACACACATCAAACACATGCAACTGAGGCAATGTGACACACCATATGGGTGTAGACAGCCTGCAAAACCTGCATTATTCCATGATGCAAATTTCTTTCAAATCTAAAACATTTCTGACATTGAAGTATTTGTCCTGCCTTAATGGTAATTTCAAGTGATGAGCTTACAACATGTCTACAACAGCAATGTAGGAACCAACTGGAACCTTTTAACTTCACATTTTGCAGGAGTCATGTAAATTAAGTAACTCTGGTTATCAGTCTCACAAACAACTCTAAATTCACTGATACCTGAAAAATGCTTCAGGTAATCAACATGCTAAGTGAAAATATTTCTGTCTTATAGAGTTAGTTGCTCCCAGATGTGAAAATAAGCATTTGGGTGCAGTGAAATGAAAGCGGCAATTGGAAACCAATTAGCTGAACTGAAAATGGAAATGGTTTCAGCCCCAGATCTGCAATCTGCACTGAGACTTGCATCAGTGTTCTTATTATATCTTATGCTTTGAATTGGGCTTCACGTGATGAAGAGCTGCAAACACTCCCCGGTTTAGTAGAACTGGAGTATTTTGATTTTTATCAACAATGGCAGCAACACAACCACCCCCATGTTTTGGGTTATTTGTATTCCTGAGTTTACAGGTTTAGGCAGGTGAGATTTTGTCTATTCTGAGATATTAAATTCAGACTGGGCATTTTCACCCAAGGCTGCTTCCTGCGCACTGTTAGAAGTGAATTCACCAATGGGATTTACCACACCTACTACAGCCAGAGTCAGGGCACTAGAGAAAGCCTTCCTGGGCTTCCCACTTCCCTGCAATGGGCATTTGGAAAGCAGATATTTGGTCACAGTTGGGCTTAATACATTGCATTAAGGAGCAGCACGTGAAACACAATTATTTTTTTGGAGCTGCAGAGATCTGTTAATGAGACATGGCAATGTGGCCTGCTTGCTCTCACTTAATGAACTTTGCTGTAATGGTAACTGGTGAGTGATCTCCCTTTCTTATTTCACTTCATGAGCTTTATCTCTCTCTCTTTTCTATCCTGTTGAGGCAGAGGAGCAATTCAGTGGCTGCAGGGACATCTGGCAGCTGGTGAAGGTTGACCCACTACCCACCTTCCCCAGGAACTGACTGCTCGTGTGCTAGATAAATTTAATTCTGTGTGTGCATCCCTTCCACACACATCTAGAGTCCCAGTGCCACAGACTTCATCCTGAATGCACATGGTATTCCTCAGACACTATCATGTGGCTACAGCCAGACAGAAATACTCCATATGGTGTTGCTACCATACCTATAAAAAGGCTTTAACGAATTCTGACTTCATCCTGCCACAGAAGAAGTATGGAAATGTAATGCCTGCCACATTTTGTTGCTCTCAGCCTCTCCTGCAGTCTGTCCTCCTGTGTCTTTTCCTCTCTCATTCTGCACTAGGAGGCTGTGCTCACCTCTAGCAGGCATCTGAGAACATCCATCGCCCATCTGTTTGAGTTTAAATCAAGCTTTTTTCTTCAATCTGTTGCTCATGCTGCCCATTGCCTCTTGGAAGAATTTTTCTGCTTTATCCCCTCCTTGAAGCATTTCCTTGGCTTCACCAGGGTGGTGCTGTTGACATGTTAGAGATCACTGCCTGTTGTGGTGAGCCACAGCATCTCCTGGTTTTCTTGTGTCCTCCCCAGCTCATTCAGTAATTTCCTTTCATCTTTCACACAGATGGTTATTTCTGGACACAATCTCCTTTTTTTGTCTCTTTGCTTGCAGTGCACCAGTTATTCAGCAGGATTAGCAGGATTTCTAGGCTCCACGCTTGTACAAGTAAGAAATAATAATTAACTGATTAGGAGTTTGGGAAAATAAATAAGCAATTTTTCCATTTTCATAGATGGTATTTCCTAATTTGCTTTCCCACTTTAGCACTTATTAATGCTTTCAAAAAAGATACTTTATTTTAGGTTTCTCCTTATTTTTCCTTTTTTAAAAGAAAAATTATCCTAATATTAGCACTAAAATTATTTCTAAACATTAGAAAACTATTCCTACACCTTAGACACAGACACGTGGAAATACAGTCTAGCTTAGAAGATACCAATGGGATTTTCATTGTTGAACAGGAAAAATTTATATCTCTGGCTAGTGGCTGGCTTTCCAAAATCCTCCCCAGGATTCACAGACATGGACAGAAAAAGCAGCACTATTTTAGGCTGCTGGAAGAAGGCCATTAGTCACCATGAACACTTTACAGCTGCTGTACATTGCAGGGGCTGTTGACCAAATGAACCTTTAAAGGAGAGCAATTTTAAGCCTACTAAACTCGGACACATGCCAACTCATGAGGAAAAAAAAAATCTTGGGAATTAAGGAGAAAAAAGCTCTGTTAAATCACACAACTTCTTGCTCAACATGTGCAAGAACCCCTCCTACAGCCTCAAAAGTATGGAGAATCCCATTGAAGAGCAAGTTTAATATTGTCCATTTAGAAGGTGCTAATGAGCTCAGCCAGTTCTAAATACATGGAATAAAGGGGGTCAGGGTTGCTGATTTTATGTTTGGGGGCTTTTCTAAGTTTCTGGATGCATAAATTCAGGTGGTATTTTACCTGAATTGTCTGGTGGCCAAATATGACATGAAAGACATTCAAGCTTAGTGAGAGGAGTAAAGGAATTCCAGGCTAAGCAGTCAATGGGAAACAAGAGAAGGAAGTTATGAGACCGAGGCAGTTTCAGCTGAATATTTCATTTTGGGGCAGGAAATACACTAAGGAGTTCAAGTTTATGAAACAGAAAAGGATTGGTCCATATTTTCCCATGTTTTTTTCTTAAATAGTGGCAAAGGCCCTGCAGTGATGGGACAACCACAACTTTTCTTGCAAGAAGACCTAACACAGAGAATTTTCCTTTTTCTTTGGTTTTAAATGACATTCCTTTGCATCACATAAAAATTCATGGTCTACACTGCTGAAGAGCAAAACTGTAACAATAGAAAATAGGTATTGCAGGGGAAACAAAGGAAAATTGCTACTATATTTACAGAAATTCAGTATAATGCATTACAGCTACCTTTGGCAATGCTCTAGAGAGAGCCCTACAGAGCTGTCAACAGAGGCTTCAGCTCAGGAGATCTCATTTGTTTTGAAAATGATCTCTCTTTATCTGAGTAACATCTGATTTCTGGGCTGCAATTTAAAATAAAATACAATAAAGAAAGTTACTCAACTCCAATACCTCCAAAGATCAAGGGAACAGAGAAAAGCAAACAAACAAGAACAGTTTAGCAGCCAGTTTCATTTACTTTCACATTTTCAGAAAACAAATTAGTGTTTTAATATTCCAGGGGCAAACTACAGTAGTTGAGCTGTCAGATTTCAAGACACACTCTGAAGCTGTTCCTCCTCTCAATTTTGTGTATTAAACATCCCATCTGGTTTGGGTCTGATCCAGCAAAACTAACCTGCATCCTTCAAATGTCCTTTAAATGCTGCATGCTGGAGTTTTAATACTTTTTGAATATAATGTGTATTCTGCTCTTCCTACTCAATGAATTGAGAGCTTGCTCTTATTTCAGTGTTTAGCACTTTGTGTGCCCCTTAAATCCTGCCCTCAGACACATTTAGAAATATTACAGAGCATTCCAGGTTTCCCAGAAGCAAATTCCATTCTGAAATTTTTATCTGAGACAATAAACATTCCCTAAATTACTTTAGTGCACAAAGCAACTCTTTAAGTAGAGTTCTTCTAATGGTATCACCTTTTGGTATTACCAATCTCATCTAATTTATAGTTTATATGCACAGTGCTTGCACATTCCCTTCAACATTTAAATATTTATATACCAGTACTGCTCTGGGAGGGAACACATGCCAGTGGCTGTTAGCAGGATGTAAAGCAACATTTGGGTTGGTAGCTAGTGCAAACCTTGCTTGACTTCTTAATAACCATCAAGATTTCATCACCATGCCACCCTAAAGCATGGCTGGAGCTGTTCCAGTGCCGTGCTCTGCAGCTCACAGAGCTGGGGGAAAAACCAAACTTAGCTCCTTATAATTAAGGCAGAACTCATTGGAGCCAGTGTAGCTGGGTTTCAGCAGTTCTACTCCTCCCTCTGCTCCCCTCAAGGCTGGTGGGGGACACAGACATCCTGACCCAGACAACAACACAGCAACTCCAACCTTGCCAGTGCCTCCTGCTACACTTCCAGTATTGAAGGCAGCCTCATAAAACAGGATAACTCATGGACAGCTACACAGGGTAACATGAATCTTGTCTTTACTGATTCTGTTTGAATACACCTCCCTTTCACCAAATATCACCTGAGATAATTTTAAAAAAATATATAATTTTTTTCTTGGATGTTTATGCAAACAAAGAAAGAGTCTCTCTAATGAATGCAAGGCTGCTATTTCGTTGTGGTGGTACCAGTTGTTGGTTTTGGGGTCTGGATTGAAGGCATTTGAGACAGTATTTCATGTTTGGACTCAAGTGTTTATTATTTCTTATCAGTGAAACAGTCTCACCATTGTGAGTTCTGCAGTTTTTCATTACAAGGCACAAAATGGCCAACAATCTCTTGTTACAAGGCCTTTTAAGACTAAACTGCCCAATTAAGAGCTGACACCTAGATCATTTTCCCTTTTAACCCAATAACTGATCCCAAAGTGCTGCAAGGCAGAATTTCTGCCCAATTACAAAATGCCACCCAAACCCATGAAGAAGAAGGAAGAAGAAGCATGAAGAAGAAACCCAGGATGACACCCTGTGTTCTCCATCTTGCTTCCATCCACAACATACTAAAAATCCCAAAACCTAAATTTCTCACCAAGTGATACACCTACACTACTCTCTATTTCACACTTGTGTGGATTCTAATTTATCCTGAAATCCAGGAAACTTTCTCCATGGATGAGGGTCAAAGTCAGTGCTCTCCTGGGGGTCAGGGCACCCCAGAGCAGACAGAGAAATATTCCCAGTGCCCTGGGTTTCCACATTTACTTTCTCCTTAACAATACAAATGACAAACCCTGCTTTGAGTGGAATAGATTCATTGATTTGTTGGTTCTTTTCCACAGCCTACAACAGCCTTTCTTCCAATAACCCTGCTTTGCACCTCTGATGCCAAATGGTGGATTGGTTTTGAGGGTTTTCTGGTGTTTTTTTTTTTTCTTTTGGCTAGAAATGGAAAGGGAAATAGTAGTGTGTCATAATATACCTTCATCAAACAGTAAAATGTGATGTTAAGCCTTCAGGTAAACTTTGGGCAGACCAGGAAGTAAGAAATTATAGGCATGGTCTTCCCTCTTTTATGGATTTCATGGAGCCATGAAGATCAGTGGAAAAATATCAAGAGGGAACATTTCTAATTTCTGCAAAGATAATCTGAGATTTCAGGTTCTTATATACCAAATGAAGTGATTTTGCTGCTGTTCATGGTACAGAGAGGCCAAACACCAACCCAGCAGTTTGGCTTAAAATAAATTCAACAGGGAAGTTGCTCAGATTTATGAATGTTTCCTTAGGGAGTTTTTTCCCTGATTCACAGACATTACCACCAACAGGTAATATTATATCTTCTTCTCTGACCTCTTGTATGTCCCAGCACATATAATTTCATTTCTTCCTCCTACTGAAACTCCAGTGCCTTGAGTTTGGACACAAATCTCCCCCACAGGTTTTCAGGAGATAAAGTTTATGGTTTTCCCTTTCCAAGGGGTCACAGATGAATCTCTCCTGGAAATTCAGCCTTCTAAAGGAGCTCCAATGGCCTCAAACACTGAATTTGTATAAAGAAATAAAGCCTGAACAGGCAAGTAAGATCCATGGCAAGTCTCACAGGGTTAAACTCCCTTCATTCCCATAAGAGTAGATCCTCACAGCTCCTATTATTCCCTTTAAGGCTGACAAATTGTATGATTTGTATGATTGCAAGACTAGAAGAACTGCTGGAGAGATCTTTACATATAAAGATACTCTATTCCATATTGTCCTTCTCATTTTCTCCTGTAGGAAATGGAAGACAGGGATGGAAGGGGTGATACCTCGGCAGGAGCCAGCCACTCTGCTTCTCTTATTTGCCTCTTGTATCAGCAAAAAGCTAAAACAAGCCCCTGTGGCACAGGGTTAATGGCTGAAAATGGACTCGTGCCTTTGATTTTCTGGCTTTGCTTCCTGAAACATCTGCTGGCAAAAACACTTTCCTGGGAGAGCTCAGCAAAAGGACTGTTTTTCCCCCAAAGTGCAATTCCAGGTATAATTCAGAACTGGAAAAAACACACTGCAGAGACAAATCATTATCTAGAAATAGTGATTTAACTGTTTCAAAGACAGGAATTTCCCTCTAAATTAGAAGAACTAGCAATCAGGAGTGCCAGGAAAACTAATGGAGGCTCTAAAGACCCAAAGTTGAATGGTAGAAGCAACACAACTGCCTCCACTATGGTCCCTAAGAGTTGATTTACTTTTTTTAAGGACCTATGAGCACCATGTAGAAGGCCACAAATGAAGTTATTTGCTGCAGTTAATATCATTAACAATAGGCAATAAAACACAATAGATTATATACTATGCTATAATAAATAAAGCACAAATCCAAGAGGGTGGGAAACCATGTGACAAACTGAGTAGCATCCTTGCTTGGTTCAGAGCAGTGTGAGGAAGAACCACATTGTGGTCACTTCCACAGGGAAATTTCCTGCATGGCAAAATACCAAAGCAGAATCTAAAACAGGAATGTCTACTTTGGGGCCCTGTGGGAACAGGAGGAAAAACCTCAGAATCTTTACCTTTACATTAATTATTTCTTAGTTTTCCTTCCCCTCAGTCCTAATGTTGTTTTTATGCAACTATTTGCATTTATTAAATTATAATTTATTTCAGATCAAAAGGAAAATAAACATCTGAATGCCTTGTACTGGAAGAGAAAACCAATATGACAAAGAAAATTACTAATATGATAAAAAATTTATATCTAACCAAGGCAGAATATCAATCCTGCTGCTTCTGGCTCACATTCAATCTCATGAAGAGGCGGAATGAAAAATTTTAAAAATATTTTAATAAGTAACACCACCCTTGTTAAAAGCAGGATGCCAGGGCAAAAGGAGCCTAAGCAAAAGCACACTCTGAAAAATTTGTAGATGCAGGAAGGGTAAACAGGGTAAATAGCAAATTTTTCCCTATCTATTTTTACCAATGAAAGTACAACTGGACCAAAAGGAGTCAAGAATAGCAAGTGCTTGGGTATTTATTGATTTATTGCATTCATAGCCAGTGACAATCAGGTGCCTTAACTCGGTCTCATCGTGACTGGCAAATGGTCACAACCAGCTGACGAGAAAAGCAGAGAGAGAGAGCCAGGAGAAATCTCTCACCTCCCCAGATTTCAGCAGCTCCAGAATCACTCCCATGGCTGGAGATCACTGATGTGACTGTGGATGTTCACAGCTCTGCTCCACCCCCCCAGCACAGCCACAGGCACGACACGAGCGCTGCTCTCCCTTCTCAGAGCCAGCTCTGCAGTGGGCACAGAACTTCCAGGGCAATTATGTTACACCATGCTCTCAAATAAATTCAATTATTAAACAACACCATATGGCACTCCCCTCCAGCTGGAAGCACAGCATAGACTTAGTTTGGTAAAAAATCAAAACCTGCTGGTGGAAATAGTATTGGGTGTGACTGAGAAGCCTCATTCTCTGCTGTGGGATGGGGTGATAGTGGGATTATAAATTTGGGTAAACTTTCACCTCCTCTCTGAGCACTTGCTCAATTTCATTTCACTCTCCAACCTGCAAAATGTTTGCCTATGTAAGTTCTCACCTCTGCTGTTAAAATTACCTTCCTAGCCTGATAGTCTGGAAATATCCTTCCCTTCCTCCCAAGCTACCTAAGCTATCGGTGCACAGAGTCATCCCCTCCACCTCTAAAAACATCACGTGCTTGTTCTTGGCTCTTGATCCTTGCTTTGTACCTTGGATTTTATTCCTTCTTGTGACCCTTTGCTCCTTCTTGAAGCCACCAAGCCCACAGCCTTTCTTTTTTCCTCCCTTTTGTTCTTATTGTTTCTCTTTTATCCTCCCTCAGTTTTCCACAAATGGAGCTGAACAATATCTATTGCTGCAAGGTTTTCCATTAAAAGACTTTTCATTACAAGGAAAGCTCAAAAATTTCCAGACAAATTGTATATAAACAACGATCAAAATTTGAAACACTTAGCATGCTATAATCTTGAAACCAGTGCTTTATAACAAGAACAAATTTTGGATTCTTAAAACTATATTTTCCTCCTGTGCAGAAATCATTACCTGCAGAAGTTTTACAATTTCCTTTGGGGTTTATAAGGATACATATTATGATAATAAGGAACACTGGCAGCATGGATTGGCAATTTAAAAGCAAGTTCAGGTACTTTAAAGTCTGTAAGACACACTCACTGATACTAATCTTTTACAACTGCCTAACTGCCTGTTAGTTGCATCCAAATAGTTTTGGTTTTATTTTTTTTAATTTCTGTATTTGCCTTTATGTTTAAATTTTTAAAAATATAAAAAGGAATAGGAACACTAAAGGGACCAGGAGTTTAGAGTGCCACTGCTTGATGCCAGAGTTTGAAGGTGGAGAATTCAAAATTTTCCAAAAATACCAGTCCCTGTTCACTCCCTACCTGTTCTCCTCTGGTTATGAAACAGATACTCCATGGAAGGGGGGAATTGCCTGTGCTATTCCCAACAGAAATTCCCAGGAGGGTTCACAGCTCTGGATACCACATGGGATTTGGAAAATAAAATAAGGTGGCTCAAGTGGGAAACAGAAAATGCAGAGGAGACAAAAAAGAGCCTTTACAAGGGGAGAGGCTCCTGACGAGCTGGGATCAGAAATCCAATCTCCAAAACTGAATCAAAGAGGCACTGCAAGAACAGGCTCTAAGCCAGAGATAAATGCATTTTGCAAGCTACACCTAAGACAAGACCAATAAAATAAAGATTATTAAAAAAAAAAAAAAGAAAAAAGAAAATTAAAAGTTCTCTCTCCCTACAGAGAACATGGAGAAGAAAAGTTGTGTGTTATAAGGCTTCCAGAAGAGATATCTTATTAAATATTAAAGCAAGCCCATTATTCTCTTCTGCCTGCTAAGAAATACACTGAACATTGTAGATACAAGATCACCCATCAATTTAGGGTGAAGAGGCTGGAAATAAAAAACAAGCAATACCCTTAGAGATTCAGCCCCTTAAAATTATGAAAGATTTCTCAGAATTGGAAGAAAAGGATAAAGAAGAAATACATAAAACCCAGAACTGGCTACCAGCATGGCTATGATGAAAAGCACCCTTAATTGATAAAGCTTCCAATCCTAAAACCCAGGCACTGAATGCTATCTGACAGAAATCTCATTAGCCCTGGAATTTAAACACAAGGAGATCTAAAACTTTACAAAGAAAAGAACAGAAGGAGAAACAGCAAAAGACAAGGTAAAGAAAACAGTAGGATGCTAAGTTTAAGGGAAAAAATGAACAATGAGGCCATTCAGTTCATTAGGAATAGCAAGAAATATCTGATAACTAGTTCAGAACAAACAGTAAAAGTTTTTGGATGTGTTTTATAAAGGATTATGTGGAACAGATACATCTTCACAACCAACCCTGCTATGGATTGACACCAGCTTCAGTAAAAACAAGAAGGTGAGAGGGGCAGAAAATCCAGTTATACATGAGTTCATATCTGAATTTTACATGCTTTAAAAGAGCTTAAAACATTTATTAATAAGTCTCTTTTATAAAATCTAGCAAGTAAAAACATTTCCTTCTCCCACGACTAAGGAGAGCTGTACACAGGAACTGGAACAGCAGCTTGTTATATAAATCTGTTGATAAAAATGTTGATGCAGAAATATTTGCTAAAATGCCAACAGATAGAATAAAAGCTGTACTAATTGGATTTATGCACTTAGAAAAGGATTTATGGTAAACAAAAAACTCCACAATTGCAGGTAATCATAGGAGCTCCTTTAGGCTGCCTTAAAATATGCATTTAAAAATCACTCCCTGTGATACAGACACTGAAAAGTACAAGTGTGGTTTGAAAGACAAATTAGATAAATCTGTCTGAGGAAGTTCAGCATGACCTAATAAACACAAAGCTGGGCATCCAACCTGTGGCTCAAAAAGTGCCCAGGATGCAGTTTTCCAAAAGTAGAAGGGCACTCATTTGGTAAAGTGTTGCTTTAGACTTGACATTTTGTTCCCTAAAAATCCCTTAATGCTACTGGCCACTGTCAGAAGAGGGATTCTGGGTTGGGGACACCTCTGGTCTCATTAAAACAGCTTTTGGTGTGGCTGCTCTTTCTACACCCCAAAAAGCTGAAGAGAAGAATTGAAGGGTTCTAAGAAAATGTTTATTTTTCAGTGTAACCTATGGGCACCTGGTTTTGGTTTGAAGGAAGGCTGGATGGAAACACAGGAGGATCAGGGTGAGATTTCTGATACATGACATCCCACAAGCCCAGACACAGAGGATGTTACAGAGAAGTTCAGCAGTAAAATGCAGGAAAGGGCTTGTTATTTATAGGTAGGCACCAGACAGAGAACAAAAGGGGCAAAAGGACATCTCAGGTCAGAAAAATTCAGATCACTCTGTCTGGAAAAGAAATGAAACCCCAGTTATTTTTCAATATGCCATCACTTTCCTGCCTAAATATGAGAAATTGTGATCTTCTCCTACTAAATCAGAGTTTTAAAAGTGGCATGATCTGACTCTTTGGGGTCCAAACCTCCTTGGTAAAGTAAAAGAAATATTACTAAGAAAAATATCCAATATCCCAATTTTCCATTGTTCTCCAAAGAAAAATGAGAAATATATATGAAAGAGACCTCTGCTGGCTCCCTTTTGAGGGACTGACATGCACAGACCAATGGTTATTTTTACTTGCTTCTAGACTATGAACTTTTCAAATGTAGAAAGGATGAGCTCCTTCCCTTTCTGAAATTTTTCTGTGTTCTAAGAAATCCTCTGAGCTAAAAGCAGACCTCAGTTCCACCTCTCAGAGCAGCCAACTTCCCAGGCTCTGTGTTGCAAAGGCTGAAATGCAGCCCTGCTCTGTGTTTTAAGGCACTTCAGAAAACATCCAGACATGCTCGGGGTTTAAATGTGTTTGTCACCTAACAAAAAGTCTCAACAGTAAAACAGTGCAGAAAAGCAATCATTTGTCCTCTCACACAAACTTTGGCCTCTGACCATGTGACCTTGTAATCTCCCCTGTTCAGCCTCAAATTGTCTACACTGAAAAACATGGAAGTTTTCTATTTCTTCCCCAAAATGCACTATTATGTTAAAGCTATCTAAATAATGAATATATTGAAATATATTTCTAAATAATCAATATATCTAAATAATAAATATATCTAAATAATATTATATGTAATAATTATGTTAAATATATCTAAATATATCTGCAGATGAAGAACTCTGTATTTTTCCTTTTCGTATTTTTTCCTGCTGAACTTCCAGCATCAGGTGACAGCTTCCAACAACAGCTGGGCCTCTAAACTAAGGGAATAAATAATTTCTTTGGTGTGAGTCAATTTCTAGAAGAGATAATCCTTTTGGGTTAGACCACCTACCATGGCTACCACAGGTGTCCAGAGCTCTTCCCCACATCCTGAAGTAAAGCAGAGCAGTGATCATGATCCCATGAGTTAAAGATTGGCCTCACATTGAAAGGCATTGAGAAAGCAGATTCTACCAGGGTCCAGAAAGTGATGGATCCTCTGTTAGGACATTTTCACCATTGCATTGGGAAGGTCTCAGTAAAGCCAATGAGGTGATCCTGTACAGAGGGCAGCAGACATTTTCTTAAGCTGGTGACTTGGCATGAGGCAAATCTAGGATTTGTGTTTCTCAAGAAAACAACTGAAAGGGCTTTTTTTTGGCCTCAAATAAGAAAGTAAATCCATCAGATTTTCCGTTTTGTATCCCAATGAGGAATAACTGAGTGACTTCCAAATCACTGCTGCCAAAATGGGAAACCATTTGAGATGGCCTGATGAGAACGAGGCCACTGAGTGACCATTAGCCCCTGACACAAAGGATGTACATCAGAAAGAAGTGGGGACAATGACACACAAGATCAACTTGCAGCATAGCTTGTCCAACTATGGTATTTCTTTTTGGCTTTTATTTGTGCTGCAGACAATCTTTATTTTACTCAGATGTGCCCCATGCCACCAGGCAGTAGCTTACCCAAGAAATGTGCAGTACTCACTGCTTAACACTACAGGGCATTTTCATGTGAGCCACTAACACATTTGGATACAGGACTGATACAACCCACTCTAAAGATTGTCCTGGGCTCTTCCAATCCTATCCCACAGCCATGTGCTGAAAAGAAACCTAAATTGAGCCCAGCTTGGTACCTCTGCTGTGACAGCCAGGATCTGGAGGTTACTGCACTGCCCATGGCAAAGCAGAGCTCTCTGCTGAGGCACCCAAGCAGGAACCTTGTCCAAACAAAACCCCACATCCCCCTGACAGAAATATTTTGACAAACACCATTTACACAGCACAAATGTGTGATTTTGGGGGTTTCCTCCAGGCATGGGTTGAGTCAGCTAACAGAGGCGATTCTTTTTTGGTGGCAACTTTATTCTGTTCTGAGCCCTCTATGCCAGACACCTCAGCCAGGCTTCATGACCACTGGGTGCTGGCAAATGTGCTCAGTCTAGACTTACATATAAGAACCTGCCTGCAGAGGGATAAAAACATATTGTTGTTAATCAAGACAATGAAAACAGGGTAAATTTTGTATATAAATTATTATTTGAAATAAAAATGGGGTAAGGGATATTCTAACTTTTCTGTATTTTCTAGTCATTACCATTTATTCAGTGACATAAAAAAGCTTGACTTCCACACCTGGATATTCATAAAGCAGTTGAAGGAGTCAGCAGCAGGGACTTCCTAATTGCAATGATAATTTCTCAACCTGTAGAATAGAAGGGACCATTTCAGATCCACACCCTGCCTTCTCCCAGTCCAGGAGTTCCACTAATAATAATAATAATATAATAATTCCCATTGCCAGACATATTTTGCTGTCATGAAAGAAGCAAGGTCAAAATGAGCCCCTTGAATGTGGGTTTCCTTAGGAATTTGTATCCAAACGGATGGATACACAAGTGGAAGAAAAGGAATAGCAAGGATGAGACATCATTAAACAAACTGTGTCCTTCAAGGCATGACACTGACACCAAAATCACTCCTAAAAATTGAATTTTGTCACTTATAAGCAAAACAGAGCACTCCATTTGGTAAGAGGGTGCTCAGTAGTATTTAACATTTAAAACCATTTGTCTGCAGCACACACAAGACTGGACACAGCAACCACCCAAGATGACACCCAAGTGAGGGCAGCTTTGGAAAGTTGAACCTGCTTGCCAAGTTTGATAGGGAGGACTTGAATCCTGGCCAACATGTTCCCTTCTCTCATCAGAAAAGTTTCAGGAGTGTCTCTGCATGCCCAGTACAGCAGTGCTTTGTTTTCACATCAAACCCATAAAAGGCTGTGAGAGTTGTGGTGCTCGAAGCTCGTTTGAGCTAATTCAAAGGACACAAGAGGAAAGGCTGCAGAGATGAAAAAAACTCTGCTGGTCATTTTCAACCAGCTGTGAGATCTGGAAATTGATTAGAAACCTTAGCTGACTATCGATGACTGACACAGGAAACAAAAGAAGGAGACAACGTTAAAGAAAATTGGAATTTCAGAACATATTAAAAAAAACCCTTTTTCTTCTACTTGTAAATTTGAGGCCTGAAGTTGACCCTTCAGAACAACACACCGTACTTAGAGAAAAATAAATTTTTATATTTTTATACGAGGCTAAAACAGATCTAAGATTGAAAGTCTACAAAATTGAAAGGAAACATATGGCTGTTTTAAACTGTTATTAGCCTCATTCAACTTTATCATTAGCTCAACTCAGAGGTTAACACGTTACATATTTCAACTTAGCCAGTCATATCTGCTACAGGCATGCTGAATAAATATCATATAAATCACAGAGCCTGACAAGACTTAATAAGAAAAGCTGCTAAATTGACCTATAAATGTAATGTATTACAATGCATCAGCTGGTGTTGCCACTTTCTTGGAAACAGTGGAAGAATTGGGATAGTTGTCTAATATCCTCCTATGAGTTTTTCTACATGACTGTGGGATGAATATTCAAAAACTTAAACCTAGGGAAGTAATCCCACAACCAATGTTTTACACCTGAGCTGTTCTTCAATAATATATTGAAATTTACAGCAAGACTCCAACACCTTCCCCTATTCTAATCTTCTCTGATCTGTCTGAAGCAACACTTCACCTCTTTGACAAGTGCATTTACACTTATTTTAAAATCACTTTTTTGAAATCCAGCAGTTCTGCAAACTCAATTTGCTTTGAATCTCATTCCTTCTTGGCTGGGGGAGGCAGAATTTAATATTCATGATCTGTGCTCCTGTAAGGGAGTATTTGCAATTCTTCTGATACATGTTACTGGGTTAATCATATTTTCTTTCTTGAAATGTATCTTTTGTTCCTACAAAGGTAATGAAGGAGAGTTACTCATCTCCATAATGAATCTTGAATTTTAATTAAGCCTATTAGCTGAACATGTCAAATGTTTGTCACTTTCAAAGCAGCATAAAAATTACTCTTAGTAATAAATGTTACTTATTCCCATATTGCCCTGGATTATATTGCAGACACAGTATCTATAACAAGATCCTTATGCTATTTTATTCTATATTAATATGATTTATTATGTTATAACAATGTATTTTATTCACTCCTCTGCACCACCAGCAGCACAAGGATAAATTGTGTTGTAGAACATGCTGGCATGTTCTGTACAGTACACCCTGAAATAAATGAGTCTGCAATGACACAGACACACTTTCCCTTATCTCCCTTAACTTTGCATAACACACTCCAAATGCACTACTTATGCATCTCCTACTCTGCAACGAGTCTAGTCAAATGAACAATCCACATGAATAAACATAAGGATGCAAGAAAGCACTTGAAATATCAGAGAGCAAATTAGCAGGGTTGGGATATCCTTTGCCATGGTACCTGAATATCTGATAAAAGTACACAGTTTGAAGGACACTGGAGATGAGAAGCAGACTCTGCTTGGAAAAGCATTCCTAGACTAACAGTGATTTTTTTGGATTTCCATGCTATGCCCTGCTTAGCACAACAATTCTGCTCTCCTCTAAAAGCTGCTGCTCCATGATCAAGCCAGGATCTAAAACTGATCTGAAACTGAACCTGTGTTACCATCTCCTCACAGAGCATCACCAACAGCAAAGATCCCACCACTGCCATCAACACCAGTTAATTAACACAGCCCTTCAGTTCTTAATGCCTCCAAGAGATCTGCAGACATCCAAATTACCTCCAAATACTCACTCTGGGAATAAGAAATCCATTCCTCAGATACAAGAGGATCTGAAGGCTGAGGAATCGCTGGCCATGCACTCACATCCCAAACAGCTTTGCCTTTGCTAAAAGAAACATATCGTGTTAATGAATTATTCCCTTAACTAGCTCCTGTATTTCCTTACATCCGTTTTTCCTGGGAAACATGGAAAGAGCACCAACAGTGTTTATAAAGTGAGATGTCACGATGGAGGCAGTACAGGTAAGTGCATCAAAGGGAACAGAAGAGTGTGTTTCCAACAATCCAGCACAGCCCTTTCAGGAAGGCTTTAAAGCCTCATGATGATGATGATGCACAGGCATTAGTTGGCTGTCTGTGGTGAACTGCCTCCTAGGGTCCCAAGGAATAAGAGCAGAAAAAACCCTTTGCCACACAACTCAGCAAAAAAAACTACATAGATAACAGAGCCATGAGCAAGCTTTGAAGAGTGGCATAAAGCTCCTTTCTAGATAACTCCTTTCTAAGTAAAACTGAGAAAAATCAGGTTCTTTTATGATTATTATTGTTGGTTTTGTTATTATTATTATTATCTGATAGCTCCAGTTGACATAAACACAGTCAGCTCTCTGCATATTAATATCCAAGTGTGACAATGTCATTTTAGTTTTCATTACTATTAGTCTGTAGGGCAGGAGAACAAAGCACATTAGCAGTGAGATATTTGGCTGTTGGAAATCAGTGCTTTCACTCCTGTTTTGATGTGTTTGGTATAAATGTAAATATAGAAGTGTTTTAATCAAGGAGGGGGATGATATGGAGTATTCCCTGTAGGTACAAGATAAATAAAAACTAACTGTCTTCACAGTGGGCTTTAGATTGTAGCATAAAGCACCCTGGTTTACTCTGTTAAAACATAACACAAACAACAAACAGGACTCCTTACCTGGACTCCCAGGCAAGAAAACATCACATGAACTATCTCTTTTATACAATTTTTGTCAGTCAACATTATCCCAGACTTCTGAAGGGCTGGAATACAGAAAAACTAAACAACATCAGAGACACTACCGTAATTCACAATCTTAATGGATATATTCTTGTTCCATTACACCAAATATTGATTTACTCTGTATTATTACAAATATTATGGAAGCTGCTTGACACTGATCTGCTTTTCATGCTGGTAATCAAAGAGAAAGAAGTGTCTTGACCAAATCTATAAAGAGAAACATTTTTTTGCAATCAGATAATTGCTAGAGCAAAGTATGATGATGCTAAAGAGATAAGGACAATCATATTGAAAAAAAATCCATCTAAACACTTTCCTCTCCTGATTAACTAAGTGCTAAAGCCAAGGTGGCCACATGGAAGCTCTTGGAATGATTTGGAATTTCAGTGACACCCATAACATGCAGAATTACAATAATATGCATAAATAGCCCTTAGAAAGCGACTGAAACAGTAGAATTAGGAGAAGAAATACACAGGCAATGCCTTATATCTAAATGAGATTACAGTAAATTAAAAGAGAACAAGAGTGGCATTTAAGACTAAATCCAGATGAACATGGATGGGAACAGAAATAACAAGTTTTGGCCAAAGGGAGACTCAATCTTCAGGCTGGCAAAACTGAGATTTCCTCTGCGTTTTCAAATGCACCATGAACTCCCTGGCTCAGGCTCCAAGGAGTGGAAATGACAGAGGACAGACCTGCAGCTGTTGTAGCAAAACACCCTGAAGGAATTCCAACGGGAGACACTGCTGGAGACCAGGGGAGGTGGGAGGGAGAGAAGGAACCAGACAACTTCTGCCAGATGCCTTGGGGAGACTTTCTCGCTTGCTCCAAGTGACAGTCACACATCCTCAGCTGAGTGCAGAGGCACATTGCACATCTATTTCCATGGATCTCAAAATGAACAACTCCAACTTCCATCCTTGCCTCTTTGCTCTCCAACATTTCCAAAACTTCCTCAAATCACTTTTTCTCAGTTATTTAACCAAGCTGACCGTGGTCCTCTATAGCCAATCCAGCATATGCATAATTTCACAGAACCATAAAATGGTTTGGGTTGGAAAGCACCTTCAAGATCCTCAAGTTCCAACCCCCTGCCATGGGCAGGGACACCTTCCACTAGCCAAGGTTGCTCCAAGCCCAGTCCAGCCTGGCCTTGAACGCTCTCAGGGATGGAGCATCCAGAGCTTCCCTGGACAGCCTGGGCCAGGGCCTCTCCACCCTCACAGGGAAGAATTTCTCCCTAATATCCTGCCCTCTGTCAGTCTGAAGCCATTCCCTTTGTCCTATCACTCCATGCCCTTGTCCAAGTCCCTCTCCAGGTCTCTTGCTGCTCCTTTAGGTACTGGAAGGTCCCAAGGTGTCCTCAGAGCCCCCTCCAGGCTGAGCTCCAACTCTCTGTCTTACAGCAGAGCTGCTCCAGCCCTGTGAGCATCCTCATGCCCTCCTCTGGACCTGCTACCACAGCTCAATGTCCTTTCCATGATGGAAGCCCTTGAGATGGATGCTGTGCTCCAGGTGTGGTTTATTGAGATACAATAGATACAAAACATCTTTTCAGCATCTTAACAACACATAAAACACTGCTCCACATAATTATTACGTGGGTAAGCTTCTATTGACTTTTAATAAATGTACAATTAAATCACTTCTACAGCAGTAACAACCCAGGACAGTCTTTGGAAACTCCATCCAGGCTGTCAATCAATGCTGCTGGGCACTCAATTCACACTAGACAAAGCAAGATGAAAAGGCCAAAATTTGGCTACCTTTTTGTGAGCCATTATTAGACAGTCAACATGCAACAGTTGTTGCAACTTCTTGCAGCTGATAGGTTTAATTAGCCATTGTCTGATACAGAGCCAAAACTATTTTAATCATCTGTCTTAAATAATTATTGACAAAATTTAAAAAGTACTCCGATCACCGAAAAAAAAGAAGGTACAAGTAGCACTCATTCTCAAAGCAACTAGAGTGGTGAAGGAAAAGCCCTCAACTCCAGCAGGAAGATGATTTTTTTTAAGTCAAGGACAATAGTTTAGACATGGAAATAGATCAGAGCAACTTCCCAGGAGTTGCTCTGTGTGTCCAAATATAGACTGCCTTGAAATTCATCATGATACTTTATAGCCACAAAATTGATTTAGAAAATTCAGACCAGTCTGTCTGGAAACATTTGGAGAAAGGAAGATAAAGAGATAAAATCTACAGTTACAGCCAAAAAGGAACAAATTATTTTCTGATCACCGTGCACATGAGGTTTTCAACAGAAATACATTCAATTACATTAAATTAATTCATATTTTAAAAAATAATAAAAGCAAAAACACCAAATCAAACAAAAACCCCCCAAAACCCCAAAACTAGAAAGATTAGATGACTGGAGTCTCTCACTAAAGATACAAATTCAGAGCATTGTAAAGCTTCTAGGAACAGAGATTTCCCCACGTGTCCATTGAAGCCAATGTGTGGAGAAGCACATCTGTGTCTGATAGAAAGGATGTAGAGAAAATGTTACAGATCCTCCAGCCTTATACAAATACAAACCTGTATTGCTTCTCTTCTTTTCCCTCTCCTCTTAAACATTCATTTACAGTAGGCAGCCAAACACTGTAGGCTACAAGATGCTTGTTTCATTTTTCTTCTACAGAAGACACTGAGCAAGGATGTTCCAATGGTGATTCATTCAAGAGAGGCAGATGGATGTTTTTGGTCTGATGATCTGATGTTGCACCACATACCAATGTTGATTAACTATTACTGCTTAGCATATGAAAAGACAGAGTCCAGAAGCACAGCCCATTCATTACTTTGCTAGTTCACATGTACTTTAAATAAGTATTTTAAAATGCTGCATCCTATCAGTGATGGATAGAAAAAAAGTGATCATCAATTTACAGGCCTAATTATGCTTAATTTTCTAGAAATGACATGAGGGGTAGAATTAGGGAAACATTTTTCCTCCATGCATGAAACCATGCAGAAGGAATTTAAACCCAAAGAAAGTTGCCCCTTACTGATTACCTTGAAAAAAACAGGCAATCCATCCATCCATCCATCCATCCATCCATCCATCCATCCATCCATCCATCCATCCATCCATCCATCCATCCATCCATCCCTCCATCCATCCATGTACCAGAAATGATCCTGAAACCTGTTGCTCCTCTCCCATTTCTTTGTCTTCCACAATCAAACTCTTCTGTTCTACACAAACATCAAAAGGTTTGGGTTGGAAGGGACCTTAAAGGTCAACTAGATCCAAGGTTACTGCCATGGGGGTGGAAACATCTGTTCTGATAAAACTTCCCCAATATCCACAGAATTCCCTGTGTGTAGTTCACACCTCAGCTCAGGCAGGGTTCACACCAGAACAGACACCCCCAGACATGTGGAGCTTTTTTTTTGTTGGTTGTGTTGGTCTGAATTTCTGCAGTGTGCACGTGCATTCCACTGGCTGACAGGAAAGTGTCAGTGTGGGGTGTCTACCTGCACACTCAGGGGCTTCTCTTTCTGGCAATGAAGGCAGAGATGAGACAGAAGTGGGAATTTAATGTAACACAATAATAAAAGAAAAGCCTTTTGGTAAGAATATAATCAGATGAGCTATATTCCTCAGGAAACTCTTAAACCTGAAGGATTAAAAAGTGTAAAATATGGATATATTTCTTTGGGAGGAACTAATACATGCTTTGCTGTAGCTGTAAGTTAATGCACTGCCTTACTTTCAATTTAACCCATTCCACTCAGGCTGATGTAACTTTTGAGCTTCAGTAGGTGTAGGGGACAACAAGAGACAAAGAGTGTTAACACGTTAACATGTCCCCCCTTTAAAGGGGACAAAGGGAAAGCCACATTCAGGGAACCACAGAAACACAGAATGGTTTGGGTTGGAAGGGACCTTCAAGATCATCAAGTTCCAACCTCCTGCCATGGGCAGGACACCTTCCACTATCCCAGGCTGCCCAAAGTCCCATCCAGCCTGGCTCTGAACATTTCCAGGGATGGGACAGCCACAGCTTGCCTGGGAAATTTGTGCTAGTGCCTCACTACTCTCACAGCAAAGAATTTCTTCCTAATATCCAATCATCCCTTGACTGAATATTGGATACTGATTGGTACTCTCAATTTAAAGCCATTCCCAAGCCCTATCACTCCATGCCCTTGTCCAAAGTTCCTCTCCAGCTCTCTTGGAGCCCTTTTAGGGACTGGAAGGGGGCTCCAAGGTCTCCTGGAGCCTTCTCTTCCTCAGACTGAACAGACCCAACTCTCCCAGCCTGTCTCCATAGCAGAGGTGCTCCAACCCTCTCATGATCTTTGTGGTCTCCTCTGGGCCTGCACCAGCATTTTGGGGGCCCCAGAGCTGGATGGCATCCATGTAAACAGAGCACTGTGATTAGGTATCACAGTACTGCCTCCAGAGGTACTTTATTTTATAATTTTTATGGCTTCTGCCTGATGAGCTCACTAACATTTTAAATCTGTGCCTTGTGGTTCGGGAGCCTTGAACAACACAAGTTCCACAGACCTTGAAAATACAGGATCAGCCCTGAAGAGCCAAGTGCTCCCCACTCATTTTGTGGCCCCTACATAAAAGGCATTTTGAGTACTTAATTCCTTGCATATCAAGCAGATGTGGGGAGCAGGAGCACCTTCTGAAGGTGACTCAGCACTGACTTTCCAGGGAAAGGTGTTCTGATATTGTATAGCCATGACAGCAGCACCAAGTGTGGGCACAGAGGTATTCACATCATATACAAGGGGAAAAAAGTGAAGCATCAAGAACATGATTAAATGAATAGATCAGACAGCAGAGCCTATTTTTAAAGTTCCAATAATAACCACCTATGAGAAAACAAAATAAAAGTGCTTTAGGAGATCAGTCCTAACATCAGCTGCCCAGTGTGCTCCTCAGCTTTAGGGACACAGACAACATAGAATGAGAATCTAAAAGCTATTTTAGTCATAGTTTTATGTACTTTAAGTTCTTGCTTTCTTGACACAATATAAACCATCCATTGACAATGTAATTCTGCCATACCTTTCCCTACCAGAAAACATTTGCTTGATATTTTTTAATTGATTATTCCTAGGAAGTTCCAGGACTGTCTGCCTGATTTGGGATGAGTTTGCAATGCACTGAGATGTAGCAGTTTGATTATAAGGAGATCACATCAAACTAAGAGGTGTAGTCACTGGGCACACAGCAGTTACTCCTCCCATGGAGCAGTGCTATGGATGTTATCCAACTGCAAGTACAATCTAACACATGTTACTCCACTAGTTGTAGAGTCTGCAAGCCTAAAGGAGGGTCAAAACAAAAGATTAAAAAAAAAAAAAAGTCAAAAGTCTTTCCACCCTAACTGCCAAATTATGAACTCCTGTTTCTGTTCCTTGGAGACAAGCAGTAGTATTTCTGGGTTTGCAGAAGCAGCTCAGGAATGTGTGAAATATAAGACATGACTGGACAACATCCATGCAGCTCCATGCTGTACTTCACTCTGCTGCCTCTTCCTTGCAGAGCAGAAGGGTTTTTGCAGAGCTCCAGGGCAGGTGATCTGTGCCAGGCCAAGTGCAAAGCTCTCCCAGCCCGTGACACGAGCTGAACACATCCCTGGCAGAGCTGCAGCCTGAGCTCCGGCGCTGAGTGCTGCCTAAAGCTCTCTGCTCCTCTTCCAAATGGATTAATTTTTAAAGATAACTTGCTTTTCTCTTCCAGCAGGGAAAGAGTGGGGACAGACTTCCAAAAATAGGCTAGCCTGTCACAACTGCTAACTGTCACACAGTGCTGAGATTGGAGCTGATCTCTTGGGGAGGCGGCTGAGAACAGAGGGAAGTAAGGAAGCAAAGAGAAAGAGTAATTTCTCTTTCCATAGCCCAGCCGGAATGGAAATGAATAGGCAACCTGTAATCAATCACAAATAGTACATAAGCCAAAAATCAGTCATTCTGAGTAAAAATACATAAACCTATCAGTTTACCAGCATTTATTAGCACAAGTGCTATATTCTGCAGCATCAAAAATGATGCCCAAATGTACTCTCTGATCAAGGTCTCACCAGGAAAAATACAAGATTATTGCCCATTTAAACAAATTGATCCAGCAAATTAAACCAAAATGCTCTCTTTAAATTCAATTTTCAAAATGCTATCCTAAAAAGGCTCCTGTCCACGTGGCCTCTGCAGTACATAGACACTGAAGTCACAAGATGACTAGGAAAAATGTTTATACTTTTGTGAGATGAAGCTCCATTCAGATTACACAAATTGAAAGCTTATTTTTAAAAAAATTATAATAAACCCACTTAAACCCAGGCAAAATTTGCCCAGTACCAAATATTTAAAGTTAAAAGAGAAGGTAGGAAAAAAACCTACAACTGCATCATTATTAAATGGATGAGAACATAATCTCATTCATTCATTTTATTAAGAGGTCTGAAAAGGAATATTTAAAAACAAAATCTTATTTTAAAAAGTCTTCATCATCCTTGCTGATGTTTTTTTCCTTCCCACTGCGTGAAGGAAATGCATTTTTTCCCGTACAATCTTTGCCAATAACAGACAATTTTTTTTTCATTGCCTGCCTTTGTCACATGTTGTTGTGGAACATTAGGTGTGCACTTAGTTGAGCTGCAACACCAGGTGTTTTCTGATACATCTGTGTAGGATGTTAATCTCAGCATCAGGACAAAAAAGTAAAAGATGACATAAAATTGGATATCATCATTAATTCATGAATTTAATTTCCCTTTTTAGGTCTAAAACACAGCCCACTTGTCTGCAGACAACAACAGGCTTTTGTTGTGTAGAGTCATGAAACACTGATTTAATAAGACAGAGATAGTGACTGAAGAAGATTATTTGATTTTTTTGAATTATGACCATACCTAGAGGCCCCAGGAATGACACAGCCATGATTTCAGGGGCTGGGTACAAACTGTGCCTGACAGCCCCTTCCTTCTGTGTGCTCACTTCTTCATTTGCAGTTCTGAACACCACTCTCCCAAAACAGAACAGGCATGGGAACTAAATTTTATTATTATAATAATTCTTGAATCCTACATAAAGCATTGCTCTGGTCCAGACATGAATGTGCAGTGCAAGCACCAAATATTACCACTTTCCATGGATAACCACTGCAGTGCTCCCCCAGAGCTGCACACCAAGGGGCAGATCCCCCACCCAGAGTCCAGGAAGGGACAAGAGAGCAACAGCTTCAATTCCTGCTCCTCAACAGAAATTCTTCTACTAAATGTCTATGATAGCCCATTAAAACAAGGTTGATTTGATAGGGAACACAGATGAGTAAGGCCCCTGGCAATGCACACCATCATTACAGTCATTGTAGATAACTGAGGGCTCTTACACAGGTGTATCACAGCTTTGTCCTCCCCTCCAAACTTCAATTATCAAAATAAAAGCCTACTTCAAGAAATAATAACCAGTGGCAATTTTTTTTTTCCTTAATGTCAGATATAAAATAAAATTAATTCCAGTAAACAACTCTTGAACTGAGAGTCTGAAGAACAGCACATAAAAAACACAACACACCTTTTCAACAAGCTCTTGCTGGGAGCCCTTTATTCTCACCCAGTGTTTATGGGAGCTTTTATGAGAGCTTTTGTGGGGCTCATCCCTACCAGAGCAGACACAGTGATTACTGTCAGGGACAGTGCTCTAATAACACACATGGCACCTCGCTGGGAGCCAAGACACCAAATATCAGCAGCAAAAAATCAGCCAGATCACAAAACAGCCAGATAGGAGCAAAACAGCAGCTCCCTCTGGGTACAGCAGGAGAAATCCTTCTGCAATGAGGAGGTGACTGGAGTCCCAAGGCAATTATTTTGTTATCTAAAAGCGGCTTTAAAATTCAGACATTCTGCCCCAAGACCTGAGCAAAGCAGCACTGAGGTGGCTGCATGGAGGTTTGTCACAACAGTTTGCAGATATTAACTCTTCTCTAGTACAAGTAGCTCAGGGAGAAACAACAGATTTTACATGTATCACTGGCTCTTTGATCATCTCCTAATGGAAAATTAGACCTAACTTAGATCTTCTCTTTTTGTGTTAGGGATGCCCATGCATTATTGGTGGATTAATAGAAAGAAGGAGGGGAAAAAAATCCAAATATCTCTAATAAAAGAGTTATAAAAGACCATGGCTTTAAAGCAACTGATTCTGCCCAGAATAAGGCATCTAGAAAGAATTGCTGCAATTTCTTCCCTGATCTGAATCTCCTCAAAGATAGCTCTTTCAGGCAGATGGCAAAGAAAAAAAATACTGAATGTACAACATGGCCATTACTTATCTCCTGAAACACCTTGGCAGCCTCAAAAATTGGCACCTCCCATGACTCCGGCTCAGGGACTGACCCTCACTGAGAACATCCATCTTATGCAGCCATCCTGATGAAGGAGCCAGTGTCAAGAAGCAAACTTTGCACTGGTGGGGAGAAACCTCTCAATTCCACATTTCTGGATGGAAGAGCAACTGGACTTCTGGATGGGAAAGACAACTCTTGGGGGCACACAAAAACATCCTCTTCCACTTATTTTCTCAAGTCAGATCTAAAGGCTTGCCAAATTGCTTGGGCACTAACATGCATTTACCAAAGCAAAATCCTGATTCAGTGCCCTCACTGGAACAGAATGATGGTTAATACTTTTTGCCAATTATCTGCTCCTACCTTTCCATTACTGAGATAGCAATGCATGTATCACAAAGGGGTTTTGAGTGTGTGACAAAGAGTTTTGGCTACTGAAAAATAGTGCTGCACAATTTGCAAACCCAGAAGGTTATTTCAAGACAAAATTGCCATGAAACACTGTCATTTAAATAATGAATGGCTATGCTTGCTAAAACATTTTCTTTCTTCTAAAATAATTTTTCTTGCTTTCTGTCAGTTGGCAACAAATTAAGACAGAGATAGTGACTGAAGAAGATTATTTGATTTTTTTTTTGAATTATGACCATACCTAGAGGCCCCAGGAATGACACAGCCATGATTTCAGGGGCTGGGTACAAACTGTGCCTGACAGCCCCTTCCTTCTGTGTGCTCACTTCTTCATTTGCAGTTCTGAACACCACTCTCCCAAAACAGAACAGGCATGGGAACTAAATTTTATTATTATAATAATTCTTGAATCCTACATAAAAGCATTGCTCTGGTCCAGACATGAATGTGCAGTGCAAGCACCAAATATTACCACTTTCCATGGATAACCACTGCAGTGCTCCCCCAGAGCTGCACACCAAGGGGCAGATCCCCCACCCAGAGTCCAGGAAGGGACAAGAGAGCAACAGCTTCAATTCCTGCTCCTCAACAGAAATTCTTCTACTAAATGTCTATGATAGCCCATTAAAACAAGGTTGATTTGATAGGGAACACAGATGAGTAAGGCCCCTGGCAATGCACACCATCATTACAGTCATTGTAGATAACTGAGGGCTCTTACACAGGTGTATCACAGCTTTGTCCTCCCCTCCAAACTTCAATTATCAAAATAAAAGCCTACTTCAAGAAATAATAACCAGTGGCAATTTTTTTTCCTTAATGTCAGATATAAAATAAAATTAATTCCAGTAAACAACTCTTGAACTGAGAGTCTGAAGAACAGCACATAAAAAAACACAACACACCTTTTCAACAAGCTCTTGCTGGGAGCCCTTTATTCTCACCCAGTGTTTATGGGAGCTTTTTATGAGAGCTTTTGTGGGGCTCATCCCTACCAGAGCAGACACAGTGATTACTGTCAGGGACAGTGCTCTAATAACACACATGGCACCTCGCTGGGAGCCAAGACACCAAATATCAGCAGCAAAAAATCAGCCAGATCACAAAACAGCCAGATAGGAGCAAAACAGCAGCTCCCTCTGGGTACAGCAGGAGAAATCCTTCTGCAATGAGGAGGTGACTGGAGTCCCAAGGCAATTATTTTGTTATCTAAAAGTGGCTTTAAAATTCAGACATTCTGCCCCAAGACCTGAGCAAAGCAGCACTGAGGTGGCTGCATGGAGGTTTGTCACAACAGTTTGCAGATATTAACTCTTCTCTAGTACAAGTAGCTCAGGGAGAAACAACAGATTTTACATGTATCACTGGCTCTTTGATCATCTCCTAATGGAAAATTAGACCTAACTTGGATCTTCTCTTTTTGTGTTAGGGATGCCCATGCATTATTGGTGGATTAATAGAAAGAAGGGGGGGAAAAATCCAAATATCTCTAATAAAAGAGTTATAAAAGACCATGGCTTTAAAGCAACTGATTCTGCCCAGAATAAGGCATCTAGAAAGAATTGCTGCAATTTCTTCCCTGATCTGAATCTCCTCAAAGATAGTTCTTTCAGGCAGATGGCAAAGAAAAAAAATACTGAATGTACAACATGGCCATTACTTATCTCCCGAAACACCTTGGCAGCCTCAAAAATTGGCACATCCCATGACTCCAGCTCAGGGACTGACCCTCACTGAGAACATCCATCTTATGCAGCCATCCTGATGAAGGAGCCAGTGTCAAGAAGCAAACTTTGCACTGGTGGGGAGAAACCTCTCAATTCCACATTTCTGGATGGAAGGGCAACTGGACTTCTGGATGGGAAAGACAACTCTTGGGGGCACACAAAAACATCCTCTTCCACTTATTTTCTCAAGTCAGATCTAAAGGCTTGCCAAATTGCTTGGGCACTAACATGCATTTACCAAAGCAAAATCCTGATTCAGTGCCCTCACTGGAACAGAATGATGGTTAATACTTTTTGCCAATTATCTGCTCCTACCTTTCCATTACTGAGATAGCAATGCATGTATCACAAAGGGGTTTTGAGTGTGTGACAAAGAGTTTTGGCTACTGAAAAATAGTGCTGCACAATTTGCAAACCCAGAAGGTTATTTCAAGACAAAATTGCCATGAAACACTGTCATTTAAATAATGAATGGCTATGCTTGCTCGCTTGATTTCTTTCTTCTAAAATAATTTTTCTTGCTTTCTGTCAGTTGGCAACAAATTCATCTTAACATTTGCATTGCAAGCAAGAAGAGAAACCCAGACAGTTGCTCCAAAAGGACTGGAAAATGTACTCTGAACTCTGGTATGTACAAAGCTATCAGAGCCATCCAAACTTAGCCATTTGTAGTTTGCCAGGAATTCCAAAGGAACCCCAACTTTGCGTAGGGGATTTGGAAGTTGCTCTTCCCTCCCATTTGAAAATGGTTTTCAGTCTCATCCCACTCTGCAACATCCATTCATTCAGGTGAAAAAGGGCACCTCATTCTGCTCTCCCCCCATATCCACACAAAGAATCATAACATGTCCTTTGCATAATTTATGAACAAAATGGCTCACTTGGGGTCAAGTTTGTAGTTGCTGCATTGGGGTTTTTTTTTGGTGGTGTTGTTTTATCACCAACAGTCACTGTGGAAATCACAGGTCAAGTATTCAAGAAAAAAATGCCCATCCAAGAATCATCAAATAGGTCCAATTCTTATTATTATTCAGCAATAAACCAAAAAATGGGCTCCATTGCTACCAGAGTTCCTGTTTGCAACAGTCTACCTTAAGCAAAAGAGAGATGTGGAAAGTAACTCTATTTCAATTGCTTACACCACTACAGAGAGCAGGGAAATTTTGGGCAACAGATTTTAGCCCTGTTAGTAAAAAACAATACAAAACTACAACATTTGTTTGGGCAGAAGGCAAAATAAAATTAACACCCCCCACCATCACCACCAGGCTTTGTACAAATATTTGGCTATGAGATGCCTGTGAAGCCAACTGGTCAAGCATTTTGTCTGATACTTTGAGTTTGCAGCCTCATGGACACAAAGAATCTCCTCTGGAAGTCATTTCAGCCGATTTTTTGTGTGCTGTGGGCATTGGTCAGAGGAGCCAGGCTGAAAGGCTGCAGCCTTGGCACGTTCTCCTGCCCCCTCAAATGGAAAGGAGCACAGAACAAACCTTCCTAACCCTAAATTCCACCCCAAAGGCAGCTTCCCCATCCTTATCCTGCAGTGCCTTACTAAATTAACAGGAAAAGAAAACACAGTGTACAGACAACACTGGTCAGGAATAGGCTCGGATTTTCTTTAATCTAAGGTAATAATTATGTTAAATGTGATTACTTCACTGATTCATTTCCACATCAGGGTTCTCCATATATAATTTGCTGTGCATGTTGGCACTGAACTGATGGTGTGTGACATAAAGAATCTGATTGGGAACTGGACTCAGGAGTTGTACAGCTTCAGACACACACACACACATGGGTATAAATGCATTTAGAGAGACAATAAAGATCTCTACACACATTTGCACTCTTGACTCTCAGCTTACTGGGTGGGATGCTTTTAAAAACTGTGTCATTTTATCTCTGCCTCTAAGACAGCTTCCTTGTGAAAAGAGAGAAAATATTCAAAGGGTTTAATTATTTTTTTTAATCTTTTCCTGAGCATTCAGCAATCTCTCAGTGAATTATTTTCACTGCATTCAAACAGGCAAAATAAATCCACCACAGGCTAACTCCTAACTCCCTCCCACCCACAAATAAATCCTAACTTTTGCCCACTTCCAAACACAAAAGAATGATAAACAGCAACACCACAGACTTTTAGGTTAAGCTGAAATGAAGAGAGATGTAACATTCAAAAATATTTTAGAATATGGGCAACATAAAAACCACAGAAGAAAGACACAAGATACAGAGCCACTTGTTGAAAAATATTTCATTGAGAAGTTCTATGAAAGATTAGCATTGAGGAAATGCAGATGTGAGAAAAAAAGAGATTACTTATCCATATTATTTAAAATGGCACAATACTCTTGTTATACACAAATATATATATGTTAAGACTGGTGAATTTGTATAGGCAGAGGGTGGGTGAGATGATCTCCAGAAATTGCCATCTTTGGAACTGAAATTATTCTATGGAAAGGAAGCAATGACTTTACAAGATGAACTGAAGGTGGCAAATCCCTGTGGAGAAAACATCCTCCTAGGTACTTGAATAATTTATAGCAGCATGGTGCAATGGTCACTCCTGGTAAAACTCTGCTGTATTCAAAGATTCCACAAATTCAGAACTTTTAATCATTTTATATATTAAACTCACGTCTCTGCATTAACACAGCCTTTCAGAATTAAAAAGGTTTTCACAGTAGCATATCAAGTGGATGATTTTAATGGTCTTTCAAACACAGTGCCAGGCAGAGACTCAAGTGACATAGCTTTGAGGAGAGAAAGTGAATTTAGAGGCAGCTATTTATGTCTTCCTTATATTTCACTTTATTTCAAAATATAACACTAGTTCTAAGGAATTACAAATGCAACAATTTAACATTAATGCCTATTGTTTGAGTCTCTAATGAAGAAATTAAGCCCCAAATCCATCTGCAGCCTCATACACAGTTGTCCTTTGCATTTTTTTTATCCATAAAGATGCTCTAACTCAGAATGACTTCTGGCTACATTTTTTTCTCAAAAACTAAAATAAATACCAAAAGAAGCTGGCAACACTCAAAACAATCATCCCTGAGCTCAAAACACAAAGATAACAACCCCAAACAACAGTTATTAAAGAAAATAGGCAGAAAACAGTCCTGTCATCAAAACCTGGAGGCCCAAGGCCATCATCAGAGACAGCTACAGCACCCAGGAGGTGACAGAAGTGTGCATGAAACCTCTCACAGCTCTGAGTGTACCCAGCACCTCCAGCTGCCCAGAGCCAAGCAGGACATAAACCAAAGCTAGGTAATAAACCCTGCCTTAGGGTAAAAAATGTGGTGCAACTTTGTCCATGGGCATATTTATACATGGACACCCCACTTGACAAAAAAATCCTTCCAGTTTCTGAGAGGTGCTCTACAACCATTGCTCATTGTCACAATTGCTGCTCCTTTCTGACATATGGCAGTTTTTAACTCCTGGGAAATAAACTCATGGACAATGACAGTCCAGATCCAAAACCAGTTTTTACCTGGCTAATGAGAAGTCTGGTAGGAGCTCAGCCTGAAACCAGAACTTTCTTTGAGAAGTTCTGCACACAGGTGCATGCTCAGCAGTGTTCAGCACCTTCTATGTCAATGTTTCAGGGCCCATTTTAGCTTAAAATAAACAGCTGCAGGCTCCCAAATCAACAATTCCAGCACAGCCTGGCAAACCTGACAGTCAGATTTCAGTGATCTCAATCCCATCTTAAAATACTCATCTCTGCTGTGTTTTACTATTTGCAAGGATACTCCTAAACTGAATGCTTGGTAAACCAGGTATTTAATATAGTGTTGGTTTATAGTATTTATTATAAACCAATAGAAATTTCTTCCTTGGATTTTTCTGTGTGTGTTCAGATTATTCTGCACACTGTGAGTAAGGATGCCTCTAAACTCAGCAGCAGAAGGGCTCATCTCTCATGCACCACACTGCTCTGAGGAGACACAGCTTTTCTGTCTTCAGGTTCATAGGACTTCTGCTCCTACTGGCCTCAAAAGGACAAGTTAGGCACAGACATTAAATGTGCCTTTTATTATCTCACAAGAACATGGCCAGTGATCAGGACCTTGCAGCATGCAAAGCAATTTTCTCTATTTTGTTACCCAGAAAGTCAATCAGTGAATGGAGTGATTTTCCTCTCAGGATCTGCATTTATTTTTAAAAAACATGATTAATGGGTCTTAATGTAGCAGCAGCTCTTACACTTGACAGAAAATAAAAACTCAACCCAACATGCTCAACTTTAAAAAATGCATAAGGGTAACTAGAGCAAAAACAAAGCAGTTATGTTCTACAATGCCATCTCAGGTCTGCTCCCAGAAAGCATTAGCAAACTAAGATATATTTAGTAAAAATTAAGGTGGCACTATATGTCTGATTTATTCAAAAACCTCAGAGGAACTGGGAAAAAAAAAAAAAAAAAGAGTTTTACTTTCATCCCTGCTTTTGTGCTTCCTGAAATGTTAGCAACCATGGCTACCAGACGTCAGTGTGCTCTCATTTTCATCACCATGAACTACCAAAAAGTAATACATTCCCACTAAACTTTCTTCCCCTCTCTCTTTTTTTAAAATAGAAGCTTCACATAATTCAGCACAATGGCAAGGTGACCCCACATATCCTACCCTTTTTTGCCTAAGAACTTGTGAAATCAGCACTCCTTAACCTGCAGGGTAGATTAAAATCAGAAGCTACAGTGGTAAAAATTCACAGAAACATAAAACCAGAGAATATCCAGAGTTGGAAGAGATCCACAAGGATCATCAAGTCCAACTCCTGGTCCTGCACAGGACACTCCAACCTTCCCACCATGTGACCAAGAGCATTTTCCAAACACTCTGTGAGCTCTGTCAGGCTTGGGGCTGTGAGCACTGCCCTGGGAACTGTTCCAGTGCCCAACCCCTCTCTGGGTGAAGAACATTTTCTAACACTCAACCTAAACCTCGCCTGACACAGCTCCAGCCATTCCCTTGGGTCCTGTCACTGATCACCACAGAGATCAGGGCCTGCCCCTCATCTTCCCTTGTGAGGAAGCTGCAGACCTGAACTGGGCAGCATCACTCTCAAACAACCTCAGGACATTGGTCTTCAGTAACACCTGGGCCAGCACAATCTACAAAAAGAACAATGAAGCCCCTTTTCTTCAGTGTTCACTTAGTTTGGAGACAAGAAAATTAATAAACAAAACACATAACCCCCTGGGAGATATGAAGGAGATATGAACAGGGGTTGTACTTGCTGGGAGGGGAATTTTGATTACCTTGAACACATCTTGGTTCTCCCATCCCAAGCCAGAGCAGCATTTGTGGGATAAGAGGCTGCCTGTCTCCTCTCCTCCCAGAATAAGCATCTGCAGCAGCTTAATTATCAAGTTACAAATAAACATATTCAGCTTGGTGCATACATTCAATTACAGATAATGAGCTCTAGACAAAAGCTATTGAACTATAACTGAAATTCTATGAGCCGGTACACAACAAACCAAGATTAAATGATATGGACTAAGGAAAAGGAAAAAAAAATTCTTCCCTTGCAAGGCATGCAAAGCAAGGAGATTTTCTGGGGAAAATCTGACAAAGAGGTAATTGTCAATACCTATTATTTTCTCTAGTCTCATCCATTTTTCATAATGTTCCAGCAAAAGTTCAAGTGGTACTCAAATTGTTTCACTCTGACTGTTGCTGTTAAAATGAGATGTTTACAAATAAAAGCTTAGTGTTTGCTCAAAGTCCAACTTTATAGTGCCATCAGGATGAACCATAATGTGCCACATGCCTGCAAATAAAAGCTAAGACAAAGCGAAGCCTGAAGGCACATTTTGGAAATTTCTGCAATTTCAAACTCCGCAGTGATACACCAAATAAACTCCAAGTATTAGAAAGTTGGGAAATTCAGACATACAGTTTACTTTAAAGGAAATGAAAACATCAAGGGTTCAGACAGGGAGAGATGAAGTCAGTGGAAAACCCTGACGTCTGTCCAATGCGTCAGGCACGGTCAGGAGCTGCACAGATTAATTTTCTCCAGCTTCAAGACAATTTACAAATGTACACAGAGTTCTTTGAACACATTATGACTATGAATGGTTATGAAAATGTTTTGCTCTCTCAGTTTTCTGACATATGGGAGTGCTCTTTACATTGGCTTTTTTCCTTATAAACTGAGTTTTCATTTGCAATGGAATGAAGATTCTAGGATTCTGCATGCAAACCTTATCAGAAATACAGTTTCTTTATCTCTTCAAAAAGGGCCTGTTGTAGTGTTCCATCTGAAAGGTTTGCTGTAATCCTTCATCCTGGATTTCATTTATTTAGATTCTAAATATAAAATAATCTGGAAATGCTAACAATTGCTTCTGCTCAATATCTGCCCAGTGGCTGCAAGTTCATCATAATTTTTTATTTCGGACACGTCAGTTCAGACTGCACTCTCCTGATAGCACAAAATTAAAAACTCAAGTGCTGCCTCCTACTTCCAGCATAGC
The DNA here is from genome assembly GCA_024865655.1 of Emberiza elegans. Taxonomy (NCBI): domain Eukaryota; kingdom Metazoa; phylum Chordata; class Aves; order Passeriformes; family Fringillidae; genus Emberiza; species Emberiza elegans. Next base: position 5,703,315 of record JALJVW010000084.1, on the reverse strand, counting down.
AAAACCCAGACACAGACAAGCAGGATGATTACAGATCACAGAGGGCTTTTGCAAGAGGTATTTCACTTTGTTTCCTATTGCTAGAGAAAATTGATTTCTCTAACCACAACCTGTAGCAAGCTTTCACAAGAGTGCAGCTATGACCTTACAAGCATCCCAGTCAACCCCTGGATAACCAGGGAGGGAGAGCAGGCAACTCTGAACAAGTTCCAAAGTTGCCTTCTTCCACATCAACAGGATGCTGAGAACTTGCTACACAGCAAGAAGAGACAGGTTTTCCTCCTTTCCAGGGAAACTGCAAATTAGTGCAATCTGCCAAGAGACAAGGAAAGTTCACCTCATACAAAAGAACATCTTCCAGTAGACCTGGAGCATGTTATCCTGACAAAACCCAGCTGCTTTCTCATAACTCAGCTGTCAGATGGCCACTGCCTTGGAAAATATTGCTCTGTGAAAATACCTGTCTCCAGAACCCATTGTCCTGATATTGCATATACAAGGTCTCTGCATCCCCTCTTGCAGCCACCACACTCTGCTCTTGGGGCTCTGAGGTCACTTTCTTCCCCTCTTTATGTTACAGCTGAGGACTGGAGCTGTACCTGGAAGTGGCCACAAGCCTGGCAGAGTTCAGGGAGTGTCTGGATGAGGCTTTAAGTCAAGTCATATGGTTTAGTTTTAGGTAGCTCTGAAAGTAGCAGGACTTGGACTCCATGATCCCTGTGGATCCCTTCCAACTTGAGATTTTCTATGATTTTATAATTCTATAAAACCCTTTTTCTGTTATGCAAACTCCAAAACCGACTCCTGTCATCCAGGACTTACTGTAGGGATGAAGAAATTTTTCTCAGAAGATTTAGTCTGAATGATTACACAGAGTGAGAAAAACTGGGCGAGAGAGCAAAAACAGAACAAAAGAACACAGAGTTTTGGGTGAAAAGGAGTTGAATTTGCTTCATGTTCCTGTAGTAGCCACTGGCTGCTGCATGGCAGTACCCATTGAATCAGACTTTCTGATGAGCTGGGAGTCAACCTTTTGCAAGGATAAGCTTTGGATTTATTTCCTCAGGTATTTTTACAGCATAGGGCACAGCTTGTCATTTCAAATGATCTGGTTCTCTCTCAGCTGTATCAATTCTTCTGCTCCAATCTTGGCACTGAGGCACTTGATGTTTATTACTCAGTGCCTGGCACAAACTGTGTGTCCTGGGAGGTGAAAAAGTCACACTCAGAGGGTGCAGAGGGCCTCACGCAGGCTGGGCTCAAACTCAGCAATCAGCGTCAGCAGCTGAGGAACAGATCATCCAACAGCTCTTCCACAGGGTCAGGGATGGGTGATTGGAGGGATGGAGATAAATGTGCAGCAACCTCTGAGGAGATTAAGCCCCCTGATGGACAAGTGACATCTGAGCTGACCCACTGCTGGCAGCACCTCTCTCTGAATGGGACAGCACCATGGGGTCACCAAAGTGTCTGCAGCTCAGTGGAGGCTGAAATTATATGAACATTTTATAAATACCCAGAGAAAAAACTTCCTCCAGTCCCATACAAAAAGTTGCTCTAAACAATGTAATATTGAAGGTCAGGAGGACAAAGCAATCAGTAAAACCCAGAGAGGATTAACCAAACAGATCCACAGGATCTATTATTGTTGTTCCCAAAAACAGCTTCTGTCCTGTGTTGATGCCTAAATCTTATCACCAGGCTGATTTAAACTCATCCTTTTTGGTCAGCCACATTTAAATCTCTTTTACACATCAAGTTAATTGTGGTATCTCCATGTCTCTGTGGCACATTTTATATTTCTGAAAACTATCTTCTACTTATGACTATCCTCTTAGAAGACTCCAAAAAAAAACAAAAAAAAAAAAACAAACAAAAAAACCAAACCAAAAAAAAAACCAAGAAGAAACAACCCCCAAACTTGCTACTCTAAATAATGAGCAAGCATCAATACCTAGTCGTGCCTTGATTCCATTACAATTGACATGTTCTTTTAAATAAACTGTTATTAAGACATAACTCTAGGAGTACTTGTGCTTCTAAGAATCTATGCTCCCAAAAAGGCTGCACAGCTTTTTTTCTTCCTCAAATCTTTCACATAACTTAAATAAAACAGAAAAGCAATATATCTGCTCAGTGAAACTTCAGGGTAAATTCCATTAATTCACCCAAAAGCAAGACAACAGATGAGCACATGAAGGCTCTGAAGTAGGAAGACATTTCCTGGGACAGGCAGCAATGGGAAGAAATTGCAAAGACTGTTGTTAAAATTATTTTTCTTGAACTTAAATCTAGTTGTCACCAGTGATCCAAGCCGTGAGAATGCTGAAAACTCTTCCCCTGTCCCACCTATTATCTTCACTTCATTCTATTTATAAACTTTGCTCATTTGTGCATCACTTGTACAGAAGAGGAAGGGAACTTGAAGAGGCCAGAGATGGTCAGAACCAGGGCAAACCAACGTGGCATTTATTCTGCTATGAATACTATGCAGTGAGGAACAGAGAAAATGAGTGCCAAAGTGCCACATCTTTGTCAAGAACTGAACTTCCAGCTCCTGATCCCTGTCACATTTTCAGGATGCAATTTTAGAAAGAATTTTGAGTTATACCTGTAAAGAGTTTGAGAAAAATCACAATGCAATTTTAGAATGAATTCCCAGTAGTAACATCCCCATTTAACTAAAAAAAAAAATCTACAAGATTAAGTCTTCTGCCACTGGAATGTGACAATGTCTGATGCAAACACTTTAAGGATGAAGCAAACTTAAAAATGAGCTTCAAAACCTGTGAAGCTCTTGGAACAAAAAGCAGAACTGAAACACAAAAGCTGAGGGCCAAGGCACACAAACTAAAGTGAGGCACACAAACTAAAGTGAGGTGCAAGCAAATAAGGTTTGGTACAGGATTTTCATGGAGTTACAGTCTGCTCAACAGAGGTTCAGGAAAGGAAAATCACCCTTTTAATATGAATTTAAACAAAACAGATCTGATCAGGAATCTACATGATCTTAAAAGTGAGCTAAAAGTTCCACAAAACATGTTAGAGGCCCCATAAAAAAAGATGAAAAAATTAAAGCAAAGCAGAGAATGTGGGACTTGATTTGAGAGGTGAGAGCCACACAGTTTTGGAAGTGAAGGCAAAGCTCTTGTTACTGATCAAATGATGAGCTGGGAGCCATGTGTGAGGTGTTTGGTACAGTCAAACACACAGTGAGGATGTTCCTGCAATGATTTCAGTTCCCACAGTATCAGAAGGGTACAAAGAGAGCCAAGAGGGTCAATTAAGAACATTTATGAGCAGCTGAAGGACTCTGCCACAAATCTCTCCAACAACCTGAATTGCCCAATGTCTTTTACATGCTGTATCCAATGCCTGGGCACCACAGTAGCTGAAATAGCACTGGGTGAAATAACACACAAAGGCACCTTAACATGAAAACAAAGGCCCAAGTCAAAATGCATGTGTGAAAGAAGCTGATGTTACTCCCCTTGAACTGGACTTGGGGGATGCTTGCTCTGCTGTGGGGGAAAAGTGAAATTCAGACAGCCCAGCTACTGCACCCACAGCTTCTGTCATTAATATATACTACAGTACAATTCTTAAATATGGAACCCTAAATGCATTTTCTGCTTTTTCTCTAAGAGTTAGGTGAGTCAAAAAGAGATACAGCAAGTAAACCACAATAAAATCATACCCCCAACATCTTAAAATAATTGGTTTTGATTACTGTCCAACTGTCCACATTTAATTAAAAAAAAAAAGTCCAAACAAGTGAAAAACAGAAGAGACAGCACAGTGCTGTTGTTTAATGTAATATCTTGAAGGCAACTATAAACTGATCCACATTAGAGAATTTCCTCTCATCATCCAATTTCAGACTGGCTGGAGTCACACACCTGGATGGGTGAAGGACACCTGGGCTGAGGAGCTGCTGCTGCTGCTGCATGGACCCCAGAGATCCAGGGAAGCTCCAGAGGGGGCTCTGAGCTCAGCTGGGGGGACATGTGGAGGTGACAGGTGCATATTTACATCCCACCTCTGACTCAGAGCAAAATCCTTTCAAACAGCAGGGAAGCAGTTTTGTTTCACTGAAAGCCACAATCCTAATTTGTCTCTGAGTGAAATGCAAGTGTCAGCCTTCCTGAAAAAACAGTCACAGGATAAAGAACTGGTTCTGTCTTTCTTGGATACTCCTAAAATGTGGGAATCTGCCTTTCCCACTGCCCCCAGCATGAAAAATCTTTATCAGGAGCACCACACTTCTCCCACTGTTACATCTTTGGGACAAAAAAGTTACAATTACTCAAGAAAAAAGGGAAAGACAATGAAATGGCTGTGATGCTCTGCATTACCTTCCAGGTACGATCCCCCAAGCCAGGTATGTTGAAACATCTCTACACTATGGCTCATGATGAAAATTTTGCTTTCAAACACACGTGGCCAGTCTTCCAAAAAATCATGCAACTGGTGTGGTTAACCACTCCTGTAACAAATCACTCCTGTTCCCATCATTCAACAGCTTTGTCCAGTATTCTCTTCATCACTTCTGCTGATAATAAATCCTCTGCACATTTCACAAGTAGTTTGGCCACAAAAATATTCACTTAAATAATCAGCAGTGTGATCCCTCCACTGGTACACATGTATTATTCATTACTATGTAATCTCAACAGCTTGCTCAACATGCCTGGGGCTTCTTTAACTTCCCACAAAAAGGCTGACAGGGAACTTTTTTCCCATTTTTAAGCACCCACAAATTCAGTTTAGTCTATATGCTAGAGCTTTTCTGCTTTCTCTTCCCCCAGCTCCTGAGCATAACAAATCACAGGAAAATCCATCAGGAAAAAGTTTGACTAAATGATTTCCAAATTCATCACCAGACTATAGTTTCAGTCTGTTGTTGGGATATGAGTAAACATGACTGTGTTTGCAGTCTTCTCCTTCTATGTGCATAAAGGACAAAGCAACTAAAATAAAATTTTGACCTGTTTTCTGCACAGGAATTCAAAATCCCCCGTGTATGATTGCAAAACCACTTTTGCTTCAAGAAGCAGAAATTTAAAATAGGCAAAATCCCTATAAAAATACTAAGAAAGTGAGTACCACCCCAGGAGAAGGGGAAGGACAGAGAAACACGAGAAACTGCATCCTGTTTAGGACAATCAGGTGGGCATAGGCATCTTTTTCGAGGAAACATCTCTTGAGTAAAAACAAATCAGTATGACTCACTAGATCTCACTCACCTTGTAGTCACCAGATACCTTTTCACTGCTGAACTTTGGAGCCCTCAAATGTAGATTCAAGCAGGGTAATGAGTGTTGCCAGGCTCAGAACAGCTTATTTCTACTTTCCACGCATTCCTGCAATTGTTTCTTCCTGAGGAAAACTCATCATATGAGCAACACCAACAACTCACCAGAATACCTTCCCCAAAGCTCTGCAGTAACTGATTCCTGCTGTTGCAAAGGAAACCAGGCTGCAAAACAAGGCTCTTCTTCAGAATGAAAGCCTTTTTTTTTCCTCCTTTCACTACCTCAACAGTATCTTTGTCTTCCCCAGATAGGGCCATGTGAGTGCTGGCCTTCAGCTCTGTGATCTTGCCACTCCAGTGTGCCACGTTATTTCTCCAGGGACAACATGCTTTCTTCTAAGCCCCATGGGATGAAGGATTTTGGGCTGCCACCTCCAAAAAAAATTCTTTTCTTTCCTATCCCTTTTCATCATTGTTCAGTAGCTCACATAGAAGCCAAAAACAGTATTTCCAAATAACTTTGCACATGCTGCCAATCTGTCGTGTCCCAGCGTGGCTGAGCAAGTGTGTGAGGATTGACTCTGCACCTCTAAACTGCATTTAGTGTTCTCATACACCAGTCAATAAGCAATTCACTCACAAGCACATACTAAAATGACATTGATAAAAAGCTCATGAATGTGATTCAAAAGCAATTGAACAGGTGAACAGCCAGGTGCCAGCTGTGTGCAGCCCCAGGGGAAGAAACATGAAGCATCTTCTGAAAAGCCTAAGTCTGGATTCTACTGGCAAATGGATTTTCAGGAGGTTTTTTGCCTTATGAATTTATTTCTAAATTCAAAATAGCTATTTTTGATTAGCCATCAATAATGCAGGATGCCTCTGAAATAACAGTTATTCTTTCCATTCCACTACGAAAAGTGCCAAGAATAAATCCTTCCATTTTTTATGATAACCGAGTAATGGAAAAATTCTACTAACCCAAAGCACGTTGCACTGAATCTCACTAACTCACTGATTCCAGCAAAGCCTTTCAATGACGGCTCAAAGTCATATGGCCAATCAGGCAAAAAAAACCCAACAAAGTACTTCTAAAAATCAGAGCCTGTGTTTATGGTCTGTCAATTAACAGATGACCAGGTTTTTGAATAGGTATTAAGTAAATATTCTGACTTTCCTTTAAAACTAAAAAGACCTCTTGTTGATTATATTAACATACTCCACTATTTGACATACAGGCTTGAACATTGTTTCAGCACATATGACAGTTCAGGTCAGGTCCCAAAGAAGCAGGTTGTGAAATTCACATCAGTGACAAAAATAACTGGGTCTGTAACACACCTTGAGAACTGCCAGAAATGCCTGGTTCTTATGAAGAAGCGTGATCTTTTTAAGCATGACTTTTGATGTCGTACAGCACTGCCCCATATGTCCAACCAAATGCCATTTTTAAACCCTGAGGATATATTTAGCACCACATACATCATCCTACTGTCGTCATTTCACCGAACAAAGCAAAAGACAGGATCATGCTAAATGATGCAGCCTCAGCTTGTGTCAGGAGCACAGCAGTGAAAGGACTGCAATACCAATGACGGCTAAAACGCAGCCAAGGAAGCTGAGGAAATAAGATGGCATGGTAGATATCAATGGTTTGAATTGTGAAGTCAAGAATAAAGAATGCAAACATAAAACACGCTGACATACGAACTGTATCTGCTCCTGACTAATCTCTGCTCCCCTGCCATTTTCATAAGGCACCATCTGATCTTCCGAGTTCCTGCATGCATGATGAGCTCTTGGCTACAGCCTGAGCTGGTGCAGCCAAATCTTTGTGATTCCACCTGGGCAGGACAGAATGCAAGTTATCACTTCCGACTGGCACCATTTCCTATGCCCAGAGTGACCCTGCATGACAACTCTATGCCTCATTACACCAGCCAAGAAATTAATGTACATCACCAGCCCTGTAAAGCTTACTTTCATCTCAGCAGAAGCTTGAATCATTTACTACAATTCAGAACAACTGATGAGTTTTTTTGATTTTTAAGAGCAAAAAATATTTTATTCTTTATATTTAGTAAAGAATAAAACGTAACTCTTTTGGAAAAAACCCTACAGATATCTTTTGTTATTCTGTACCCAATGTCCATCACAACAAATCATTTGTTCATCTCACCTTCCTGCTAATAAACTACCTTTTTGATGTCTTTGGAGCCTCATCAATCACTTTGTATGGTTTGTAAAGGATGAGAGCCCCTTTCCCCAACGAACCTGAGTGCACAATCCTTTACTGCACAAAGGAGAATCAAAAAGCAAAGCCAACTAATTCAGCCTGCTCTGAAGGACAGAAGCAAGCAAAACAACTCTTGGCATGTACCCGAGTTTTAAAGTAGGCTTTAGGATGTGAGTTTTGTTTAGTTTTTAGGGAGGTCTAGAAGGTACTCAGACACACTTTAGAGAGATACTTCACCATTGGATACTGCTGATCAATCCTAAGGGAATCATTTTGGTTTCACCATTTATCCACAACAAAAACCAGTCTTTGTGCTGAGCAGTATAAAGAAAAATATCATCTAGTAAAGAGCCAGCAGAGTGAAGCAGCTTTAAAACCAGGAGTTTGAGAGGAAAGCAAAGCACAGCCAGGGCCTCGTGCAGGAGTCCTTGATGTGTTCATGTGTCCACACCAGACTGCTGCTATTTCCTATGGCTTTTGTTCAGAGCTTCCCCTAAGACACAAAATAACTTGTTCAAGCTGCTAAAAACCACCAGAGCAAACAGGAGAAATGCCAAAGGATGTGTGTGCTCTGCCCCTCCATGCTCTCCATCACAAGGTCACTTTCACTAAGCAAAAGTAGTTAAGCACTGGAGTTAATTTGAACCTACAAATAGTTACTGCCAAACATAAAATCATTAAGGTTGGAAAAGACCTCTAAGATCACTGAGTCCAAGATCAGCCTAGCAATTCCAGGTTCACCACTAAACCATGTCCCTAAGGACCACATCCACCCCAACCAAACAAATTCTTCAGATTCTTCCCAAATTCAATAGTATTGGGGTCCTTTTCTTCAATTTTTTGTAAAACTGATAGATCTTTAAGTGACATTTGAGTCCTCCAGCACTATTTTTAAATTTGGGGTTGGTTACCTGACAGGTTAAAACATAGTGAGACTGAACAGAGATGAGCAAGAGCCTAATTCCACAGAGATCAGTCAAAACAGACTAATAAATGCAGGGAAATAACAAGTGAATTCATAGTACAGGTGTGCAAGAATGGGATTCTGCTCTCAGCTGAGATGATTGCCTAAAGACTTGACATTAAATGAAATTCCTTCTCACATAAATCACTTGTCAGAAAACATGTGCCACCTTTCAAATATTTGGAAAGGAAGCAGTTAATTTTGTTTTATTCCTTAAACATCTCAATTAAGACATTTCTACTAAATTAGGATGGCATTTTCAGTATTGATTTGGGGGATTATTGTCAGCATTAGCTTGATACACACTTCATCCAGTTCTTCAAATCCAACATTATCAAGGTTAGACTAAAAACAAAATCCATAGTTAGACTTTCTTGAATTTTTACTGTATCAAGGAAGGGAAAATGCTTCTCTTTTTTCTCCCCCATGACAGGCATTTTATTTCCCTTGTGCATTTTCAGAGGGAAAAAAGGGGGGAAAAAAGGGCTATTTTCAAAGAATTGTCCAACATAGCAAGCTCATTTTTGGAGCCCAGCTCTGCCCAAAGGACAAGCCAAACCAGGCCAAGCCACTCACCTGCTTCTCTGAACAAATCTGTTCTCATCACCAAGAATTTTCTGGTCCATAACAGATCATTATGCTGTGTCAGTCTGGAAGATCATGGACTCACAGTCCTTAAATGCTTTGGGTTGGAAGGGACCTTCAAGATCACTTCATTCCAACCCCCTGCCATGGGCAGGGACACTTTCCACTGTCCTAGGTTGCTCCAAGCTCTGTCCAATGTGGCCTTGGACTCTTCCAGGGATGGGGCAGCCACAGCTTCTCTGGGCAACCTGGTCCAGTGCTAAATCACAGAACATCAAATAATTCAGGGAACTTCATGATTTCACTTGTGTCTGCAGTGAAACATTCCCCCTGTTGGCTTTCTGTCCTGGGTGATTCTCTTTGCAAATGCTAGGCCTGCATTTGATTTTTATGAAGATTTAGTGCTCAACTCTCCCAGAGTTTGCTCCAAGCTCATGAATCTTGAAACTTTTGACATGCATGGGAGATCACCCTGAGGGACAGGTTACCCACTGCATCCTGTGCTACCTGCTGCTGTAATTAAACAAAACCTCAGTTTCTCCCTCTCTGGGCTTGTCTTGAAGAGTTTCCTGGGCAGTGGAATGCCCAGAGCTCCCATAGCTGCTCATTCTCTGCCTACACCTCTGACACACCTCAGGGGACTTTGAATTCTGCTCTTCCTGGAAGTGAGAGAAAACCCCAACTACAAAAAAAACCCTTCATATTAATAGAGGAAAAAAAAAAACTAAAAGCCAGAGTGTGAAGATAGATTAATCCAGGTTCTCAATCAGAGAGATGACCCAGAACTGCCACCAGTGCCCAGGTCCCAGCACACCTGAGGTTCACATGAAGGTCTCCCATCTCAGTTCACACTTACCATCATCTTGGCAATCTCTCTGCAATCTCTGCAAGGCCTCAGTGGTGAGACATCCAAATTTCAATTGGAAGAAGAACTACAGAGCAAACAAGGGATGAAAGCAGGGCAAATCAAGGAAAATCTCTAATAGAAGTGGGAATGAGAGGATAGTCAATTTACAGATAGGCAACACTGCGTACCAGGTACATTGTCAGAAAAACCACCAGTGATAGCAGCAATTGCCAAATATTCCAATTGTTTCTGCCACCAGACAGCACAAATAACAAATGACTGAAAACTAAAGTAAAGAATCTAAGCACAGGAATCATCTTCTGGTTGTGACTGCCAGTTCCTTCAGATAACAAGGGCTGAAAATTTCAGGACACGAGAATAATTTCTAGGGAGTCAGATTGACACCTGGGGCTTCAGACAGAGAATATGTTCACAGCAGGGAGAGTAGAAGGGCAGAGCACAGCTGACAGTCTAAGCCACACAATTTTTCTCCTCCAGCACAAATATTTAGATATGCTAACCAGAATGCCCAGACCCAGAAAAACATTCTTTATTAAGTGTGGCTTGATTTACTCTGAATCCAAATACATTTTCTCTTGCTATGCTATAAAACTGAATACTAAGAATACAACAGCACTGCAAGACAAAAGCACAAGTACTGCATGTGCCATTTACCTTGTGCATATACATTTCCTGTGTGTGTCAAGATGACATCTATTTTTTCATCTCATTCTGGGAAGTATGAAATATTTAAAGCATGGTCAACCCTCCCATCCTAACCACAGCAAAGTGAGATGTCCCATGATGGACTTTGTCCTCCTCCTATCAGTTCTTTTGTTACACCTTCGCTGAAGAAGCTTCAAAGTCTGTAACAACATCCTTTCTCAAGCACCCACTCATGTTTGGAGAAATTCCAGGATTCAGGATAGCATTTTACAAACATGGGACATCACTGCTTTGAGAGTAATGTGCTGAGATGAAACATTTCACCTGTGTTTGGGCAATGCTCTTATTTAATCACAGTAACTCAGAGCTGCCTGTGCCACAGCAGTGTGAAAGGTATCCCACCACTGATCCTCATTTTTAACTATGACAATATGTTTAGCAAGAAAAGGTGTGAGGGGATGTTTAGGCTGGATATTAGGAAAAGGTTCTTCACCCAGAGGATATCTGAGCATTGAACAGGCTTCCCAGGGCAGTGGTCACAGCACAAACACTGACAGAGCTCAAGGAGCATTTGGACAGCTTTTTTGGGCACATGGTGTGACACTTGGGGCGTCTTGTGCAGGGCCAGGAGCTGGACCCAATGGTCCCTGTGGGTCCCTTCCAACTCAGGATATTCTATGACCCTATACATACCAGTCTTGCTTCATTCTACATTTATCTGCTGGTCAAACTTTGCTGGCTTCCAAGTTTTGTTCCATGCCTTCAGAAGGTTTTGTTTTTCCCAGCAGAACACATTCAACTTTTCCTCTTGCCCCTCCAGACGTACATGCCATCAGATAAGGACTCTACCCTCTTCTCAGGCCATTGACAAGTAAATTAATGCCAAAATTCTTACATTTTATATGAACTTTTACTGGAAACAGGTTCCGAAGCACTTTAAACACTTCAAACTGATTGCAAAAACTATAAAACAAATTCAGCTCTTCCCTTCATACATAAAAAGTTCTGTTTCTATAAGAACTGGGGCATAAACCATGGTGATATGACTTTCAAGGCTTGGATGCAACATGTAGAGGTTAGTTAGATGTCTATGCAGAAAAGACACCCTCATTTTCTCTTGGGAGCTCTCCTTTGTCCCCAAGGGAGTTAAAACAAAGCCTGCTTACTTCATTCAATCATTATTGCATAGTGGAACACATGAAGAGATCTCTGGATAAATTTTGAGGAGAAAGTCCCACTCCTCTGGATATTTAAGGACCTTTCAACTGTTTTGTTTCGGGTTCCGGACTTTAATATGTTAAAAAAAAAAATCAAAGTTTTAAAAATAAAATTCAAATTAAAAATGAAAAGTCTTTGGTTTAATTATTAAGGATTAGATAAATTGCCTGATAGTCTGAAGCGCCGAGTATCCAGCAAGTCGCAAAATATTGTTTGGCACTGGACTGACCATAATTTCTACATGAACTGACAATAATTTCTACTTGAATTTAGGAACAGAAGTGCATGGGGTTGGGTTTTGGGTGAGTTTTGTTGAAATCCCTGGGCAACTTCACGGTACAAAAGATTTTACCATTCATAATTCAGCACTACAATATTGGTAACATTGATTTACATTAATCTATTTGTAAACATAAAAAATCCAATGCTGCAAGTGGAGTGCTGATGATTAACACAGTTGTGTCATACTTATGGAATTGCTGCCTTCCATACTTGAAAATCATTCAGGCAAAGCCAAATAACAGAGTAAGATCAACATTACAATTGAACAAAAAACCAAAAAACAAACTGAAACCAACACCAAACCAGAAATAAAATGCACATGACTACCAAAAAAATAGTAAATAGCCCATAAAAATGGAAGCTCCAGGGGATGCTGCGATCTACAAATTGTCTTATTTAGGATTAGCTGATATACAGAAATGACTGAAAATTTGCCTGAAGAAAGGGTATTTTGAATGGTTTTAACTAGCCATGTGAACACATTTTGAAAAGCACCAGCTTGTGTAGGAGTACACATGAGCAATTTGGCAATTTTATGGCTGGACTCAATGATCTCAAGGGTCTTTTCCAACCTGAATGATTCCATGATTCTGTGATTGGTGGTGTGCAGCTAAGGTGCTTCTCCTCAGCAGCTGGCAAAGACACAGGACCAAAACAGTCCTTGGCAACACCAATAATGGGAATAATATCAAAGCACAGCGAAGACAGAGACACAACTCTTAATTAGCTCTGTCTTACTTAACAAAGGTGATAAAACCAACAGAGAGGAAAAAGGAGCTGATTTATACAGCTAGATACAAAACCTCTTTGGCTCCTCACCTGGCACCTTGGGGCTCTAGGCTTGTCCCACATTTAAAACACGAATTTCATGATTCTGTAGAGAGCACTGTGGATGGTTTTTAAGAAGTACCAACGAGCTGTACTCAGTCCTTAATTTTTGGCACTGATGTGAAGGCTCCATTTGGTGATGCATCTGCAGTGCCGGGGAGGTGTTTGAAAGGTGGGAGAGAGGGTGATTCCCCTCCTCCAGCATATGCTGTGATTATTTGGTGATTTCAATACACATTCCAAACACCAGCTGCGGTCAACGGGACCTTCTGTTTCTGTGGTGTGTTGTGTTTTTCTGTGAATTGCTGCAGCTCAGGAAAAATCAAAGAACGGTTTGGGTTCAGAAAGGCTCTTAAAGAGCATTAAATTCCATCCCCCAGCCAAGGGCAGGGACATCTTCATTATCCCAGGTTGCTCCAAGCCCCATCCAGCCTGGCCTTGGACACTTCCAGGGATGGGGCAGCCACAGCTTCTCTGGGCACCTGGTGCCAGGGCATCACCACCCTGACAGGGAAGAATTTCTCTTTAATATCTGATCTCAATCTCTCCTCTTTTAGTCTGAAGCCATTCCTCTTGTCTGGCCACCCCAGGACCTTATCCAAGGTCGGTCTCCAGCTCTCCTGGAGCCCCTTTTAGGGCACTGGAAGAGACTGTAAGGCCTCCCTGGAGCCTTCTCTTCTCCAGGCTGAACAGCCCCAGCTCTCTCAGCCTAGAGAATCCATAGTGGAGGTTCTGTATCATCTTTGTAGCCCGTGCCACAAAATGCAGCTGATTTCTGTGTTGGAACATTGTCAATGGGTGGAATTCATGCTCAGATACACAGATTTTTGCAAAGCATGTATTTTTTATCATCCACTGCACCTTATGGAACTGTTGGGTGTAAAACATACCTACAAAAAGCTCCTTTCTAATATTAAGTATCCATTATGGTCTGACTAGACTAATTACCAGTGAACAGCATAGCAGCTATGTCCTAGGAAAAAAAAGGTAAACTTTTTTAAATCTTTAGGTCCAATTTTCTTTACATGCTTTTGCTTCACTTTGTTTCTAAATAGGCAAAAATAAAATTTGTCTTTTCCTTTTTTTTTTTTTTTCCTGGAAATTCTGGTAGAAACTTTATTCTCTTTCCCTTTGTACTAAATACTGTAGATAAACAGCCTGAGAACAAATACAAAGAAAAGAAATAATTCATCCTGTGATCCTGGATTCTGCTGACACCAAACTTTTTCTAAGAATATGCATTACCCACTCACAGTACTGTTAATTCCTGCAGCACTCTCATGTTTTGTTCATTAACTTCCTTTTAGCACTACTGTAGAGTTGGGGAAAAATATATGCAAATGGAGCAGAAAACAGAGCAGGGACTACAGAAGTTTGCTAGTTTAACATGAAGCTCCAGGAGCAATAACATTTTCAAACAAATGCAACACAAAATCCTCCCACACTGCAGTGTAACAATCAATTTGTTTGCCCAGAGAACTTCTAAAGCTCTCATAAGGGAAGAAAAATCTCAGACAGACACCTCAACAACATCAGGAGATGGAAATCCGTAGCAAAAGCTCCCTACAGCAAACTGTAGGCAAAAAAAGAAAGCTTCCAATGAATAGACACAAATTCATTTAAAAGCAATAATTAGCAGTTCTGTCCTTATTTCAGTAACACTGACCCCTTTCACATGAGTTTTCATGCAGGGAATGCTCAAAATAAAGTACAAAGTTGGGATTTTTTTGCAAAGGGAAAAATACTCAGAAGGGAAGATTTCTGGAAAAAACTGGAAAGCTGTACGAACATGGAATGCTCCAAAAGTACCTTATTTCAGAAGCAATCTACCCAATTTCATTCCCAATGCATGAACTGCACTGTAAAACTGTGAATAAAGCCCCACTTCTATGCATGTGCCTAAAAATTTAGCCATTTTTCAAAGAATAAATGAGAACATGGACACATTTGAGAGGAGGGAGAGCAGTTCATAGAGATACAGAAATAAAGTAAAAATAATGCCATGAAGGGTGAAAAAACCACCTCTGACACCAGAACCTGTACCCTGTTTCCCTTAAATAAAACTCCCTGCAAAGATGTATTTCATTATAAATTCTAGGAGTTTAAAATAAATGGCTTCCCTGAAAGAGAAATCTTTAATAAAGACAGATGCTCTGCAGATGCATCAGTGCCTGTTCATTTTTCTTCCTTCTAATTAAAAGACCATTCTAACTCCTGGTTGAATATTTTCCCATTCCAGTGCAGCGTATTCCAGAGGGCTGCAATAACACAACTTCACACACCCATCCAAACAGGATTTCACATCTGCCCAACAGGAACTTTGCCTCAGATTCCAATTTACTCCATAATGGATTACATGGCAGAGATTCATTCAGCTGATTTCCATAATGACAACAGTAGCTGAAAAGAAGTACTTGCCTACTAAATGGAAATGTGACATCAATATTAAGGTAAACATTCTAGTCTGTTGAATACTTTATTGGCAGCAGCGCTATTTTAGCCTCAAAATAAATTTTCCCCAATAGCAGCTTTTATTTCATTTCAAATCCATCAGCTCTTCTGGCTGCTAATTCCCAGAGCTGCCCCTTCAAGTTTTTAATCTTATCTTCCTAGTGTGAAAGTGCTGCAGACCAGCACTTTTAAACACAACAGTGCAACAGTTTTTGAAAGCTATATAAATCGTGTGAAAGACTATCCTATTAATTCCCTTTCTTATTACCAATTTTTCTCCTTTATTTACAGGGCTTGGGGACTTGAAAATTCAGTTACTCTCAGGGAAGGAAGAACTTCAATTTCACTGGGACCTCCCCTCTGGCTCTTGACATTTTCAGAAACCTGTGGGACAGTACCATTCAGGTCAGCCCAGACATGGAAATTGTGCTAAGCCTAAACCAGATCAATTTTAGTTTGTAGCTCTCAGATAACGACTTTGTGCTCAAGGCATTGTACAGAGACACCAGCAAAACAAGATATCTACCTTCAGAGTATCAGACTGGTAGTACTAAGAAAATTCTGGCTAGAAAAAAGGTTGGTAAACTGATTAAAGAGTACCAGAGGGCAGAGAGGCAACTGGTTGCTTTATTCTGCCCACAAGGACCAGTATCTTTGTGCCAGGTAGGAAAGAAATTATCCTGTGAGCTGTTAATAGACAACTTTCCTGGTTTAGATGCAAACATCTGCAAGTAGCAGACACAGAGGAACTGAAAACAAATATTTATTAGATAATTACCAGAGTGCAAGCCTAATGTTTTATGGGACTTTTGTCTTTCAAACATTAATTCTCCAGTGAGAGAAAGGATTAAGATGATGCCAAATGCCACTAATAAGCCACTGCTGAAATGTTTTATTTATCTTCTCTGAGTTAGAAGGGTTGATCTAAGTATCTGAAAGTTATGAATATTAAAGATAAGCTAAAAAACTTGTCTCTAAGGCAGCAAGTTCTGGCTGATAACGTAACCTTTGGCACCACTCTAATCTGGGCCATAAAATTGCACCAGCCATCTGGATCAGGATCTCCCTAGACCAGCCTCCTTTTCCCTCTAGTGGTGCAGTGGCAGCTGGAAGCACTCTAAGAAAAGAAGATTTGCATCTCTCCAAGCCCCCTTAAAGGAGATGCCACACATGAAAATTCTGTGCTTGCCCACTCCAGATAAAAAACTGAGTTTGCTGCAACAGATCATCTTACAAACATCAACATCTGCATGGTCAACTCCCACCACCAAATGACCTCCACCAGCTCACCCAACCTCTTGAATACCCATTTGAGACAGTGTCCCCATCCCATCCATCTCCCTGAGCTCAGACATTGATGGCATTCGGTGCCACTGAGACACTTCTGGAATTTCACAGGCTCAAAAGTTTCTTGCCTGCATCCCATCCAAAAATAAACCTTCAAAGATATGAGTACCCTTGAGCTGTGCTCAGTTCCTCCTTGTCACACATTTGGTTTGCTCAGAGAATTAATTGGCTTTGTGGAGCATGAAGAAACAGAAATGGCAATATGTACCTCAATTAGACTCTATTTTTAAAATAATTTTTAAACTTCATAAATTATGAGACTTTGAGGACTTTAACAAGTTTGCTTGATTCACTTTGATCAAACAAGGTTAGGGACTCATTATACCATACATGCAGCTGTTTAACAACATTAAAATACACCATCAAGTCGATCTTTCTCTAAGCGACTTCGCATCGCACAGCAAGCAGATCTAAAAAGCCCTGTCATTTGCAACTGGCAATCATCATTCTGGCAGCACTGTAAGAGGCTTTCTTAATTCCACTGGTGTTTCAATTCATGAGCCAAAACTCATCATAAATTGTCTTTTATGGCTGTCAAGAACAATGATGGATATTCTCTTATTTAGCCTTTTGTGACTTATTGGGAGCCTCTGAGTGCCTGAGAAGTGTTTGCTACACTGAACAGTAGATTGAGACTCTTCTATTTTTGTGTTGGAAAGACACAGCACATAAAGTAACAACCTCAGAGCCTGCAGTCAGAACCCACTGGCTCTTTATAAGCAGACTTACATCAGCTCTTAATTATTTTTATTGAAATTCTATTTATTAGAAATTTTTAGCATGGTGAAACTAGAGGGTGAATGCTCCAACTCCAAAAGAAAATGCCACCTTCTGCCAGAAAACTGAGGCTGCTTTGCCATGCTCTGCCAGAGCCTAAGGGGAATATAAATGGACTGAGGAGGAAACACATGATGTGTCACTGATAAAATAATCTGGCATCACAAAAGGACCAGCAGCTATGGCTCCACCAAGAGATCAATAAAAGTGCAAATAGCAGCCTCTTTAGAAATCATTGCTTTCCCTCCAATATGTGGTGACAAACTCTGTGACAGCATTTACTTCATGCTATCAGCCTCATTAAATAAA
Organism: Emberiza elegans; assembly: GCA_024865655.1. Classification (NCBI taxonomy): domain Eukaryota; kingdom Metazoa; phylum Chordata; class Aves; order Passeriformes; family Fringillidae; genus Emberiza; species Emberiza elegans. The sequence continues at coordinate 5,685,551 of JALJVW010000084.1, read as the reverse complement.
GCAGCCTGTCCCCATCCACCCACAAGGCCAACTCCAGAAGTCCATGGAAAATATTGATTTTTCTTGACTATGTTCCGATCAACGATGCAATGCAATAAAACAGCTTAAGACAACTATTCCCTTTCCAGTTCATAATTAGAGCCTTGAAACCCTGTTTCTAGGTCTTGGTCTGAGATCCGTTGTCAATTCACTTTGACCTTAGGCAAGCAAATTTCAACACTGGGGACCTTGCTGCTTGCTGTAAAATGAGCAGAGTTAACTTCTCTCAGAAGGCTGCTTTACTGGCTTTGAGACTTTTTGATCCTTTAAGGTTTAATGATGTGATAAAATGCATTTCAGTTTGAGTTTGTTAGATAAAACACATCCTCAAGTGGAATCTTTACATGTGAATGATTATGCACCTGAGGATCTGTGCCAGGAATTGAGCCTCCCTGGATGTCAAGGAAGAGGAACAGAGCAGGATCTCCAGAGACACCCTGCACCATCAGTGGAAGGAGTTTTTCCTGCATTGCCACTCCTGGGAGGACCCACATATTTTCCTGGAAAGGATGAAGTTTAGAACAGCAAAGAGACACCGTTGAGAGAGTTAAACCCACAAAAGAAGAAAAAGCAATTTCAATTTCTAGGTTTAGGTAAGACACAGAACTATTTCCCTGCTATTGAAAGGACCAAAGTCAGCCTTTTTCTACTATCTACTCTCTATATATCCTTTATATACTGCAGCAAGGATGGAGCCCTGAGGAGCCAGCAGAGATATCAAACCTCATCTTGCCAGACCTTCTATATGGACCCATCCCTAAGGGACAGACATAGAACATCATAATTTTTTTTCTTGTTGGATTATCTGATCCTTCTTTAATTATTTTTACCATTAATAGTGAGCATGTATAAACACCACTTTTTCTTCACTCCATACAGCAGCTGATAGCTGGGGTAGGTGCACCCCACAACAGCTACAAGGAGAACCCTTGAGTCACACTCTACACTCACAGAAGGAAAAAAAATCTTCAGGTTCTGAAATATATTAATATGGAAACAGTTCCATGTTTTAAGAGAAGAAGTAGAAAAAAATTGCTGGCCTCTTCAGCAGTGTTATTTAGCCTTTTATTGCTCTGCAAATTTAGACAGTGACCTATGGAGGATTCCTGTGTGATTCCAAAATTTGGAGGAGAATCCTCTTCATCCTGAAGTGCTCAGACAGGCCTCAACAATACAATCAAGGGTTCTGGTCTTTCCAGACTAGGACCAAGCAAACACTGGTTATCCACTTTATAATTTCAACCTGTTTCACTCTCTTTCCTCATGCTGTCTGCTTCAATTTTTGAAGCAGACAGCATGAGAAGAACCTGAGTTTTGTGGCATTCCATGAGGTTATAACCTCTTTCTAGTTTAAGAGCTGAATATTGAAGGCTGTTACAAACATCAAGCATCCTTAACTACCTTGCACACAAAAAGATTCACAAAATCATAGAAAGTCTTTGAGACATTTGGAGTTTGAGGCTCAGCTTTGAAACAAGAAGAGCTATCATCTTGTTTCCCATTTGTGAGAGTACAGCCCGTGACAGCAGTGTGCTGACTGTTCTTGCTCAACTCTGTGATTTCAAGGTGATTTACTTTTCTTGGGCATTGCACACCCACCTCCTGAGAGTTAAACAAAATTTCCATCTTTCTTTATCATTTGGGTGATCACATAGCTCTCAAAGGAACTATGGTTTATATGTTCCAAAAATATCCATCCAATCACTTGAAAGTAAATCTTGTTCCCTCTCTTCCTTATGGAAAACAGAGTAATAAAGGGACAGGTTTTGAGTCCAAATGTTAGTGCAAACTCTATGTACTTTTTCAGTTTTGGCTTAATATTTTCCCAGCAGCTGCATCCCAAAAATTGTGCACATGAGCTACACAGAATCTCAAAAATATTTTGAAGACAAAAATGTTATTTAGTAGTGAAGTATCAAAAATACCAAAATTTAAATCTTTAGATATGATTTTTGCTAGATGGCATACAAGATGCACATTCAGGTTGTTAAACTGCCTCTTCAGGATATATTTATAGGGTTTGTATGAGCAAAGAGCTCCACAGAGGCAGGGAGCTTGATTCCCATGGAAAAACACCTGCTCCTCCAGCCAGCAGAGCAAGGCACTCACATGGGCTCTTATGAAACCTCCTGGTCAACATTGGGCTGTCACTGACTCATTTCATACTTCAGCTCAATGCCACCATCCAAAAAGTGACAGGAATCCAATATATAGACAAAAATAATGGAGTGGTTTGGATTAGAAGTGACCTTAAAGATAATCTCATTCCACCCCCCTGCCATGGGCAGGGTCACCTTCCCCTAGACCAGGGTGCTCAGAGCCTCATCCAACCTGGCTTTGAACACTTCCAGGGATGGGGCCTTCCACAGCTTCTCTGGGCAGCCTGTGCCAGGGCCTCCCCACTCTCACAGGGAAGAATTTCTCCCCAATATCCCATCTAAACCTTCCTGTGTCATTTGAAGCCATTCCCCCTTGTCCTATCACTTCATGCCCTTGTCCAAAGTCCTCTCCAGCTCTCTTGGAGCCCCTTTATGCACTGGAAGGGGCTCTAAGGTCTCCCCAGAGCCTTCTCATCCCCAGGCTGGGCATTCCCAGCTCTCTCAGCCTGTCTGAGCCCCAAAGGCAGCTTTACCCTTGCCACCAGCTGGCCACAGTAGTGTGGACCATGGGCTGATTCCCCTCGCTCTCCGGGAATGATTCCATCACAGCATCAGCAAGAGCACACAGACAAAAACTCCTTTTCCATCTCCACACCACAAGTGCTGTCTGAGTGTGGCCTTTAGTACCATTGAAGGAGCTCTGAGTGATCCACCAGAACTGGTTTTTTCTCCAGCAGAGAGAAGACACAGCCTGCTAATAGAGCATCCCAAAGTAAAGGAAGGGGTTTTGGTTCCTCACCCCACAGGTACCTGACACCCACACGCTGTGCAAAATCTTTATGTCCTGGTGCAAACAAAACCATTTCAACTTACAAAGGACATCAGATTTAAAATATAGGACTAAGAAATTTTTTTTTAATGTTACAAGAGGCAGCTCTCAAAATTGTGCAGAGAGAGATAAATAAAACTGCATCACCAAATGGAAGAGCAGCTCCTAAGTCTCTCCTTTTTTGGGTGCTTTCACCATAACTTGTTGCCATGAACACACTAAGCTTAGAACATTGTTTTGATATTGATATGGGAAAAAACCTGCATAAAGCACTACTCATAATGTAATGACAATGTACCCAGCTTATTAAAACTGTCCTTTTATTTAGCTTTATGAAATTGCAGGAAAATTATGAGGTCTTGAATACAAACACAGTTCCAATGTACTACAGTGCATGCAGGAGAAGAGAAGAAGCAAAAAACATGAACATGCTGAAATTTGAAAAAGCTGAACATTTCTTTTTTTTTTTTTTTTTTTAAGCCATCAGGATTTGAAACTGATCCAAAAGAAAGTTAGTGTTTGGTGAAATTTGAAATCAAAAATTGAAGCTTTTAGAAAAGGCTGGTATATAGAACCTCTTCCTTATTTGCCTGCAAAAAGCAATGGGATTTTGTGAATGGGCCCTGGCTCACAGTGCTGGAGAGATTTTTAGCACCATCCTTTTCCTTCTGGTTATCAAACCTAGTGATGTTAAATGGCTGTGTGAAAGCCACAAAGTCTGGTATATGGGGTGCAAAAGCAGACATGGAAAATGAGGAAAATAAGAATGTGATGGTTCAGCTCAGGTCCTTTCCTATCAGGGCAAAGTATCAGCTAAATACAATAATTACAGCAGCCTTAATTACAACAGTCATCTTCAAATATTACACAGCTTGACAAAACCAACTAAGGGACAGTCAGGGGGGTCAGCATCAGAGCTGGAAGCAAAAAACAACTCACTGACTTTTAGGAAATAAAAAAAAGTAAATGTTAACATGCAAACACAACTAAGACTATTAAACGCTTCAAGATCTTCTGTATTGTCATTTGTCACTCAAATGCAAGCTGTGCTTGCTCTCAGCAAATCTTAAGCCATTATTTGAAGGAACTTTTAAAACAGCCTTTGAAACATCTCTCAGGTTGTTAATTCCAGCCTGATGAGGTTTTGGAGTTTTTTGTTTTCCTGTTCTCCCATTTATCCTTAGATACTTCCCTGTTCCTCAGCATGTGGTTTCTGAAGAAAGGGTAAAAATGAAAACTTTCTATTGCTCCTTTTTTCTATATTCTGCAGAACCTTAAACATAACCTCACCATTTTAAAATTAGATGTTATATTTGTAAAGCTTACTACACATTCCTGCTTCCACTGCTAATTAACAGCTTAAAATAAAGACATTCATGTTCTTCAACTCTGCTGGAACACAATTATAGAACAAAACACAGTAGAAAAGTTGAAGTTACTGGACAGGCTGTTACTAAAATACAAAACCAAGCAGGAGAGCAACCAGCAATGTCAACTTTCTATGAAGAAAATACTGAAACTTAGAAGATATTTTCAGGGCAACTGAAAATTAGAAGATATTTTAGGGACTAAAACCAGGATATCTATTGGAAGGAGAGTAGAAAATAATTGGAAATTGGTAGCAAAATGAGTCTAAGCAAAGGAACAGCTCTTAACAGCATTAAATTCTTGTGCTTTACTTTAGTCCTACTGTACATAACAGCTACAAAAAGCAGACTGAATATTTATAACTGAACTGGCAAAGCAGCAATTTTGCTGTGTCTTTTTCATTTAAAATCATCATAGTTCAAGAAGTGGCTCAAGGATGGAAGAAATCTCATGAAAAGACCCAAAATCTTGAAACAGAGGAAACAATCAACCCGGTCATCCTAATGGAAAAAGTCAAACCCAACAACTTTCAGGCTGATAGTTCTGCCAAATATTATTCATGTGCATGAAAGTAAAAGCTGTGTCCTTTTCTGGAGGCAGCAATCTCAGAAACAAGTTAGCACTGCTGACTTTGGGCCAGGGCGTTATACTCAAGGATTTCAGGATGAAGCAGTTCAGATCAAAGACAACCCAGGATGCAGCTGAAGTGAGGAGCGCCTCAGACAGGGGGAAAAGCTACTGATACTTAGCTGCATCCATCCAGTGAGGGCTCAAATTCCAATTTTTCAACTAACAGGACAATAATCAGATGTTACCATCAAGGGGAATTTAAAATTTAGCAGCGTGCTTTGAATAGTAGGACTAAGAATCAAATCTCTTTCTGAATGGTAACATGCAACACATGGTCAAGTTGTGAAAACAGCTCTTAAATCCCGATGTTCTTCCTCTTTCCTAAGTGATCTTTTTTTATTTCCCCTGTTAAAAAAATCCTCCCTGAGGCCCTGTGTCACTTCCCTGACCTCTTCCTTAATTCCCTGACAAACTTTTCCCGGTGAAATCTGTTATTTCTAGGAAAGAATGAGGACAGAAGAGAGGGATACAATGCTGAGGTCTAACACAGGGAAGCACAGCCTCCATTCTGTGGCTGAGGCAGCCAAGCCAAGGAGTGAAGGAGCAGAACTCAAGTGTTCCTCTCTGTGGGGGTAGGTTTTGCTTTGTGCTTCGTTTCCTCCTCTCAGGTAATGCAAGCCAAGTTCTCAGAACTCCACTGAAGTGGGGCTCCACTCACCCAGCCCTGCTGTGGGTCCTTCTGGAGCCTCTGGGTTGTAAAGAAGCTGATGAAAATGAGGGAGCTCAGAGTTAGGGTTGACAGGGCCTTAAATTTCTTTCTGCTTTCTGCAGCTCCCACCTGACAGTGAGAAAGGAGAATTAAACAGATTTCTCCATTTCTTGAAGCTCAAGCCAGAACCAAGTGTAACACAGGAATCTTTCTAATTTAACACAATATTCCATCTCATGCAGTTGGAGAAGTCGACTCCAACTTCCATTTACATAGAAGAACTGCTCTACTTTGCAATGTTTGAACCACAAGCCTACAGAACACTACCATTAAGAGAGAGCTCCAGTGTTTTTCATAGAATGATAAAATGGTTTGGGTTGGAAGGGACCTCCCATGGGCACGGACACCTTCCACCACCCCAGGCTGCTCCAAGCCCTGCCCAGCTTGGCCTTGGACATGCCAGGGATGGGGCAGCTTCTCTGGGCACTTTCCAGTTTATTCCACAGGTTTGAAAATCAATCATCTCCTCTGCCACACAAATGGAACATGAGGAATAGATAACCTCTAAGCACAGTGAAAAGCCAAGAGTTTATTTTGGTAATGATGCTCCACACAAGAGCTGGGCAAAAGAAACCCCTAAGACCAAGCTCAGTGTTCCAGGAGAGACTTTTTTTTTAGTTTTACCTGATTTGTGCTGGTACAGGCAACTCCCTCATTTCTGGAAAGCTGTAAGACAACACTGGGCTACTTTAATACAAATTCAAAGACAGACTTTTGTCACTTTTACTGAAAGTACTGCAGCATGTACCCAGATACAAAAATATCTGCTGTTTGGCTTCTTATATAAATTAAATAATAACAGCTAAATTATTTCTAAATATTCCATGAAAACTTTCCATTGTCATTCAAGACAGTTTCTTTAAAATGTCTGAACATTATTAAATGTCTCAGCATCTGCCTTTTTATTTGGATTTTTTTATTTAAAAGCAAGCTTCTGGCAATGTTATATTCACATGTCAAACAGCTCTATGTGTTGTTCTGTAATTAAGCAAAATTTAATATTGAGTAATTAAAATATCAGATTGCTAAGAACTGAGCTTCTCCAATATCTTATTTTTCAAATAAATTGAAATTCTAAATAAATTCTTAATTGAAGAACAAGCAGCAAAGAAAACCAATTTTCAGTTAGCACTTAATTTTCCAAAGTTTTGTTAAAACAATGCCAATCTGATTCTGAGGCTGATACACTTCCAGTATGAACACTGCATCCTCTCTCACAGTTTTCAGATGTTACAAATTACATATAATGATTAAAAAGCAGCCCACTGAAGCTGAGTGCAACACAGGCCCTTGATAGAGCAGTGGTTTCTCATATTCTGCCTCCACCCTTTTTGCCAATTGCAACCACTCAATCACACATAAAAACACCAAATCCTGCCAAAAGAGAAATGGGTGTTTTTCATTTTACCTATAATTACAAAATTTTGCTTCTAGTAGGAAGATAGGAAGGTAAACATGAAGAAAAAGAAATCAGTCAGTATTCAACATCTCTGTGTACATGAGAAGCCATTGTTTTAGATTTTTTTCTTGAAGTACTGTTTCTCAAATCTGCTGATAGAATCAATAGCAACATCTCAAAATTGTAACAGATTTTTAAACAAGTCAGTAATTACAAGGTTTTTATGCTTTTTCTTTTACATTCAGAAGATAAGACTAAGGAATCCTAAAATTCAAAACAAATACGCTATTATGAAAGCAATCATTAATTTGAGAGTGAGCTACTAAACATACAGGAAGTCAAGGAAGAAGTTCTGGTTATTAACAAAATAAAATATTAAAAGGAATAACCATATTATCCTCTGTTCCACCCTAGAATAATACTTTATCAGCAGTAAATAAAAAGGAAACTGAGAAATTTTCAGCCTTCTGCTTGCACAGCTTTAGTTAGATATAGAAATCAAGGTGTGGGCTGAATTTCACTGAATCAGTGAATTTATACTGACATAAAACTGCAATGAGACAGAGCTGAATGGGAACTATATTCCTGCAGGCTCAGCTATTTCACCTTCTCTAATAATACCTGTAGACCACTGAGCTGTTGACATATTTTTTCCCTCTAGTAAGAAATGCTGATGGTAAGTATAAATATGTGTATACACACAGAGATGATAACATTTTTAATTAATTCGACCTATAGCACCTTCTTACATTTTTCTCTTACACTATGACACCTCTCTTGCAATTTTAATTCTTTTTAAAGCTCATTTTTTATTCAGGCTGCACCTCTTCTCAAAGTTGTTTTGTCGTTTTTGGGGGTTTTTTTTGCAAAAGGAAATCTGCAGCATGAATATTGTTAGGGCTTGGGCCCATTGAGTTATCTAACTTTTTATATTCACAGGGTACACACAGGACTAAGAGATGATCCATTTTTGGCAGCAAACTCTCTGTATCACACACTAACATAGCACCAGAATATGGAATAACAACAACCTCAACCACAGTTTGTCATTGTTATTCACTACATGTGCAGGGAATCCATTTATTTCAAATTCTTTATGAATTCAACTCAATATGCTGCAAAACAGTCCTGAAAAAGCCTCAAGTCAAATTGCCTAAAGTAAATAAAGAAAAGCAAATTACTTTAAATTCTTCACCTCTACACTTCCTGCAACAACACAAGGTTGTGCATATTGCCAAGCATCTTTTCACAATAATCAGTTTCAGAGAAATTGGAGATAAAACAAGATTAGCAGACTCTTGCATCCACTCCCCTGAAATATTAACAACTTCTGCAGATTTTCCAGTGTTTTCAAGCAGAGGAGAGAGTCCCACACGTTTGGGCACAGAGAGCACTGCTAAAGGTGACTTTTCTGGTGCCTCCCGGCCAAAGTGCTTAACCAAAATCCTGCCTGGGGGCAGGATCCAGCTCAAGAGCAAAACATCTAAATTTGGTCAGCTGCAGGTGGGTTTGCCCACGTGCAGTTGGTTTTTCCAGCCCCATGGAATGGAGATGGAGCTACCAAAGCTGGTGATGTGCAGGAGGAGGAGGAGCACCAGGACAAAAACGCCTGGAAACTGCTCTACCACCTCCAACCTCTCACTGTTTAATATCCCAATCACACTAAAAAATCCCACTAAAACATATCATAACATACATACCATGCAAATTTTTGCACACATATTATAACAGCATAATCCACCATATACATTTGAAATTTCTTTGGTGGGTTTTAAGACATTTTCATGTTCTGCAGAAGTATTTTACTTCTGGCAACTTCTCCCACTATTAAGTTGGTAGATTGATCAACATCAGGCAATAAATTTGGACAGTGCCCATCAAACATAAGAAAAAGTCCAACCAGTTTGGATTCTCACCTGGTTATTCTCTTGTTGTCAAATGTAATGCTCATGAACATACCCCCTGCATCTCACATTCCAGGTTTGATAAAACCACCTCCCTTCCCACTCTTCCACTTGCATAAGAAGCCACAATTTATTATCTTCAAATAACAGCTGGCACCTTGTGGAAAACTTAAATAAAACATTCCATTTTGAAGGAGTTTTCATCATGTTTGGTATGGGTTTTTTGTTGGCTTGTTCACGATGTATAACATCAAACTACTTGTTCAGGCAACACCTCTTTTTAAGGTCCTGTTCTCAAAGAGAACAGTGATTTCTACAGCAACCAGATGTGAAATCTTAAGTCCAAGATTAGCACATAAATAAAGCAAAGTGTGAAGGAAAAGGTTCCTTTCTACTATAAAGAAACAGAAAAAAACCAGCCTCAATGAGGTCTAGTGAAAGAGCTATACATAAATATAAAGTTTCAGGAACTTTATCAGCCACATCAATTTACCAAAAATTTCTTCAGCAGTTATATTGAATCATAAACATCCTCATCCTGTGTGCAACAGAAATTCTCAAAGTCAGCTCCTGTATCACATTTATTTCATGGATCTTCATAACTCAATATTTTAATGTCTTTTTTCCTGATTCTCTCCTTTTTTTGGCATAACCAAGCAGAGACAAATCTTTCTGGAGGCTCCAGTGTGTGAGCAGTGTGCAACATGGAAAAAAAATCATATTTGGAGGAAGACCCAACCTAAGGAGCATCAGTGGGGCTAGAGAAATGGCTTTATCAGAGGGACACACAGAAAAACTAAAAAGGTCCATGTGTCTGGGCAATAATTGGAGCATCAAGATGTGGATGAGATGACAGCACTGAATAAGAAGGGAGCAGGGAAGGGTGCTAGAACATTTGCAAGGCAGTCATGGGGTTATACTTTTAAGCAGAGATTAAGCAGCTAATTAATTGATTAATCAAAACAATTAGCTAGATGTCAAATCACCACAGCGGCAAATTTAAAGTCAATTAATTCAAATATTCAAAAGAACAGCAAATAATTAATAAGGAATTAAAGAGTTTGTTAATTATGTGGCAGTAGATTAGTTATGCAGAAAACTAAGTGAGAAGCAATTAATTAATTATGCAGAGAATCAAATGAACCACAAAATATTTATGCAAAGAATCCCCACAAATGGGCAGTTTAAAAGCAGATGGTGGGAAAATGTTGGGGTATGTTTAAAAAAAAAAAAAGTTTAATAAGTTTCAATTGCTGGCAACTGTAGTTAGCTGAGCTATTAAGAAACCCATTTGAAACAAGAATGGAAGTGAGGTCAGGAAGCAATTGACAGAGGAGAATCAGGCTGTCAAACAGATCCATGGCAAAGGCTCATGGAGACTCTGGTTGTTGGTGACATCTCCAAGGGGCAGGTCTGGTTTAGAAACACGGGACAGTGAAACTCAAATGGATGCTGGAAGCAGACCTTTGTCACGTTATTTTATTATCATAATGTCACCAAATGCTTTGCCTCTCCCCTTTACTCACTGCCCCAGTGCTGTACCCTGCACTGTGTTCAGTTTGGACTGGAAGTTAATCAGGATTCATGTCTTACATTCATGTGTAAACTGTCGTGTATACAGCTGTAGTTTCAGACAAAAATAACACTCTGCACCAACATTATCTCCAACATTTAACTCCCCCACCATGCCTTGGTTAAAATTGTAAATGAGCTGCATAAGGGAGCTGAGAAAAAGGCTCTGTTTACATCAGTAAAAGGGAGTGAGATTCACATTGTGGTGTCAGTGGAGCTGGAATGGAGCTTACACAGATGTGATGCTACAAACTCTCTGAGTGGTGCCTCCACGTTCAACCACAGACAATACCAGGCCTCAGCAAGATGAAATGTGGTGTCTACTGAGAAGAGAGATTTCATTTCAAATGCCTGATTCATTACTCAGAAGCCTGAGATGAATTTTAACACTTCAGCTAATGCTGACTTATGGGGAAAAAAGCCCCACTCAGCTGGAAATGATCACAGGGCTGGAGCAGCTTCCCTGTGGAGCCAGGCTGGGAGAGCTGGGAGTGCTCACCTGGAGAAGAGAAGCTCCAGGGAGACCTGAGACCTCTTCCAGTGCCTAAAGGGGCTCCAGGAGGGCTGGAGAGGAACCTGGGACAAGGGATGGGGGGACAGAACAAGGGGAAAAGGCCTCAAACTGAAAGGGGGCAAGGTTAAATTAGGTATTAAGAAAAGATAGTAAAGAATTTCTTTACTGGGAGGATGGTGAGGTCTTGGCATTGTTGGCCCAGAGAAGCTGTGGCTGCCCCATCCTTCCCAGACAGCAAGATACAAGCTTTTCAAATGGAGAAAGAATTGCTAATATTTTTCTATACTTAGAAAATCTAGCTTGAAATTTTCTGTTCAGAATTTTAAATTAAAGCAATCTTTTGGGTAAAAACATTCACCCCATTGCCCTCACACCTGCAGAGGTTTAGAGAAGACACCATAAAACCTGACCTGAGGTCTGGAGCTCCAACATGAAACACTTCAACAGTTGTGTGAAATTTGGGATAGAAGCACTATTTATTAAAGAAACATTTCACATATTCAGGAACATGGTCAGAAACAGTGCAGAGTTTTGCAAATCTGTACAGAGCAAAAGTGGAATAAATAAATGGCGACAATAAAGCACCACATTAACCTCTCCTTGATTTAAAACTGACCCCCCACTATCATTTCAAGACAAGTCTCAACAGAAAGAGACAATCACCATAGCTGAAAGGGCCTTTGTGCTCCCTTAATAGCTGCAATGAAAATCACTTTTAGGAACCACAGCTTTATCACCTGGATGTTTTCTGGAAGTGTATTTGTCATTTAGGGTGACTACCTGACAGGTTATATGCACTGCAGTGAAAAGCAAAGTAATTTTTATTTTTCTGACACACACCAACTACTGAATGATGTCACAGGAATATAATATGTAAACCCATCTTGGCATATAAAGGCATTTAGCAGAATTGGAAGGTACATTCTTGCAAGTGCCCTCTCCCAGACTTCTCTCCAGGCACTCTGATAGCCCCTTGCTTTGTGAGATGCTCAGTCATAAATAAGAAAGAAAATAAAACCAGTAAATGATACTTAAAATAGTATTAGAGATAGAGTGGAATGAGATTCTTGCCAAGTGGGGGGGGAAAAAAAAATCAATATTATTTAACACATTTCTAGATTGCCAACCACCACAGCACACAGGAGCTTACAACAATAAAAATACATTTCAATACAGAACCAACAGTGAGCAGCAACAGAATCGATCAGGAGCTAAGTGAAATGCATGAGGCTTTGGTTCCAGCTGAGACAGCTCTCCTGTCCTCCCAGAGCAGCCTGCAGAAAGGAGAGGGGGCTCTGGCTAGAAAATCTCATGGTTACAGCAAAACTGAGGAAAGCCAGCCTACAGCTAAGGTTTAGTATTTAGAAAAAAATTTTATTAAGTGGAAGGTAAAATAACTGAATGCACAGTATTTCAAAGTGACTCAAAGGTAACAAGAGATGGAAATGCACCCCAGTATTATTTTTCCAAAAATAATTCTGAATTCATCGCAAGACTCCACATTTAAAGCTAGAAATACATGTACTAGTCAGGGACAGTCACAAGAGATTTTTTTTCCAGGAAGAAAAACCTAAAGCATTCAATGAAAAAGCCAATTGACATCAAAGATCTCAGTATATCACTTTACTCTACCTAAGGACTCACTTAGAGCAATGAGCATTTCCTAGATTTACAACTGAATTTTAAGTGAAAAATTACTTTTTTCCAAGTGTTCATTCATTAGTAAATGAGAAATAAGAAAAAATGTCATTGAATGCTTCTCATACAGGGCTTTATCTGACTGGGAAATTACTTCTGTTTTCAGGGCAAATATAGCATTTTACACATACCCTTAGTATCCTTCCATCAAAATACATGTCCCCATTGCTGTGGCTCTTAGCAGCTTTGAGCATATGAGGAAAAGGAGGAAACAGCCTCAACCCTCTGATTTAAATATGGGCTTATGAAGTTTTCCCAGATATCTCTGCTAGGAAATGATGTTCAGACAAATTCTGAGGTATTTTTCCAGATAGCTGAGAGGCAAGTCAATTTGGGTGTCGGAAATTCAACCCCAGTGCACATCAACTCCTCGGGCAGCAAATCCACGTAACCCAGCAAACAACATCCAAAAGTGTGTGCTGACATTGCCATGAGCCCAGAGACCTGTGAGGGAACATGCCAATGCTACCTAATGCACAATGAAATTTCTCTCCCAAAAAATTCTATAGAGGAATATGCAGACATGTGCTAAGCACTCGATGCATAAATTGCAGCTGGTCCCCACCTCCCGTGCAGCCCGTGCTGCTCTCCCCTCTGGCTCTTGATGGTTGCAGGACAAAGAGAGCTACACATGGTGCAAAGAAATGCAGGAGTGCCCCAGCATCACCCCAGAACAGCCAAGGCAAAGCACAAGACTGGTGCCACCACGAGGAGTAAGGACAGAGGCAGGGGAGGAAGGCTTTTAGCCTGGGGTATCTGCAGCTGGAGGTTCATAAAGCAGAAAACTGAAACCCAGGCAAAAATGGCCTTTATCTCATTTTACCTGGTCACAGAAGTGTTTTAATCAAAGTTGAGCTCCTCAGCCCAGGGTCTGATTCACTGGATGAAGTGAGGTGCTTTCAGCCCTCAAGTTAAACAAAAAATTATGAGTTTTAGTATTGGGCCTGGCAGTGTGACACCACCCAAGGCAGTGACATCTTCTCACAACCCAAAACCTGGCTTTGCAACATGCAGAAGGAGAACTTCTCACATTCCAGACCTCCAACTGGCCTCATGCCTTTTCCAGTTAAGCAGTCTTTATTAATATTATTAATACAAAGAAACAGATGAGCCAAATGCTTTTATTGCTTTTCTAATCACCTTTATTGATATTTGCATGGAACCTGACTATTTTCTCAGTCCATCTGTTCCTGCTGCTCATTTATAATGTGAACTCTTAATTCTGCCTTGTTAGAACTGTCTCATATGGAGGCAATTATGTCAGCAAAAACAAAGGATTGTGATTTCTAGAGGAGAATGGGAAGCAGAAGCTACTATAGGCTTGCTATTAATGGCATTTCTAATAATCCTTAAATAGAACTGCTTGTACATACAGACCTTTTCAGGATGTATCGACTGTATTAAAAAGTCAAATAAATGTTAAACTAAAAAGCCAATCTTTCTTAAAAAGAGTAAAAATATTATCTCTTTAACCTTTCTTGAATGCAGCCAGAGCAATAAGCAATAAGATCTGTAATGTTTAGAAGACACCAAGCTAGTTTCATTACCTATGAAATGTTTAATTACACTAGCCAAAAAAGAATAATTTTTGACAGGATAAATTATATCTCCTCTCTACCACCATGGGAGCAGCCCACTTAAACATTTGTAATGTAGACTATTGATCATGTGCTTTGTTGTGCCACAGTAAATCTGAGATTCAAGCCTGCTTCACACATCCTAATCCATATGTCCAATTTTATTTTTGAAATAAATATATATGAGAAGGACCTGAAAATTCCCTGAGCTCACATCAGACCTATTCAAGAATCTATTTAATTAATTGTAGTTCATTTTTCACTGGGAAAATAAAATGGTATGTGTAAGACATTCACTACTTCATTAGCAACTTTCACATATTTCTAGTTTGAAACTCATTTCAATTTGCCAAGATAAATGCCTTGACTTTTCCTCTCTGGTTAGTAACAGCATGCAGGGTAATAGAAGCTGGGAAAGGCAGCATTTTTCTTTGAGCAAATTCTACTCAGCAGGATCCGAAACCTTAACTGGAGAAAATCACCATAATTTGTTGAACATTAAATGCTCAAGAAACACTGAGCCCCACCTTTCTGAGAAGTTCTGAAAATAAAACCCCAAAAACTCAAACAAAGAAAACCTGTACTTTTTTTATTAGTGTGTTAGCCTGCAGAAGTTAAATTTGATTAGGGTAGTCAATAATCCTTGGAAATGGTGATACATAACCCCAAAGAGCTCTTTCCTAGAAAACGGAGCTGTGATGAATGAACCAGGCACAGCCGCAATGCAGAGCTCTCCCAACAGCCAGAGCTGAGAACTTCCCCACCAATCCTCTGAACAGCAGCTGTGATTTCTTTTTCTAATTACAATTCACTCCCATCTCTCCCCCCCCCCACCACCAGCCCAAACTAATTTTAACCTAGCTTCTTGTTAATTAACTACGTTAATTGCTAATGCTTCTTGGCAAATTCAGCAGGTTTCTGCAAGCACTGGCTCTAATATCTGTGTCTAAATGCACAGTCATCCTGATAAAATTCATAAAAATCCCTCCCTCCAGCCTTTACATACTTCTAATTCAAAAATCTATCTTCTCTTTACCTGAAATCTGGCTGTGAAGTCCCAGAAAATTCGGAGAAAATCACTGCTGAATACACTATAAGCTAGAAATTAATTGAGCACACCTCATGCTATAAACCTCTGTTCTTTGGGATATTTCTCCTCAGGGTCTCTGGATACACCATAGTTACTAATTTCTGAATTTATTAGGGGAAGAAAAATAACATGCAAGTGCAAACTAATTTTATCCAGCCCTGAAAATACATTATCAAGTACTGAATCCTCTCTGAGATTTGGAATTTAATGAATTAAGGAGTCCAAGTCACCTGTAACGGCATGGAGCTGAATTTAGCCACAACCATTATTGACTCAATGGAAGTCACTGGGATTTAGCTTCATTGAAAGATGTTTGTTTATTTATAGGCTTTCAATTATTTATTTACCCAAGCACTGAGCAAACTATAGATTTCAAAATGCTGCCTTTTATGATTTTAAATTAGTTTTTGAACACTTATCTGTGCATTACAGCAATACAACCAAAGGATGTCATCACAATGAAGTTTTAGCAGGATTTTAGGGAAGGGAATCTTGCATCATCTCCCCTTTGATTAGCCAGGATCTCCCACCCCAAAAACCCAACATCTTACACTGACAAAGTGCTGTGGATACCCTTTATAAACAAATGCTTGTTGAAAATAGCTGCAGAATTCTACTGCACAACTCAATATTTAGGTTTTGTGCTTTGAACAGAGGTAAAGAAAATAAAATCAGTAGAAAGCAGCATGCCCCCTACTCTTGTCTTGCCCTCCTTCCCCATTCACTTTGCACAAATCTGGAGGACAAAGGGCTTTTAGGATATTACTTTCTAGAGAAGCCCATGCTTTCCTGCCATACTGTTCACTGCAGGGATGATCCTGCAGAACCTAGAAACAAGTGACCTCCCCCAGAAGTGTGGAAATCACTCCAAGCTGTGACTCCAATTTGTGCTAATAGATATACCCAGGGGAAGCCATTCCCCCTTGCCTCCTTGCTGCTGTTCTCAGTACAGGATCACCTTCCAGCACGTTCTGCAATGATGTTTGTTAACCACAGCCCTGCAACAAGACTGGGGAGAAGGGGGAAAAATACTTGAAGGTATTTGAAAACAATTTTAGAATGAATTCTGTAGCCATAAAATAACAGTACTGGGCCCTGGGAAACAGAAGCTGCCAACTGAACTAAGAGGTAACTGAGTAAACAGGAGAGTGGAATTGCTGGAAAATAAATAATAATAAAACTGCTAATAGGACTGGGAAGAAAAGTGACAACTTCATCTGCACCAGGACTCACGTCCACAGCAACTTGTTCTTGCAGCAGAACAAGCCAGTTCACAAGTCTTAATCCACAGGGTAATGAAAAGCTCTAAAAGCTGTAAAATTTTCACTCACTCATTACAAAGTGACAACCATTACAGTGTCAGAAAGGTGTCATCACTAATTTGTCTCTGCACCTCTTTGATGAGATAGGTTGTGATTTTAATGTATGTCTAAAAAAATACACTGTGTTTGCCCTCTCCATTCAATCTTTTAAACCAGTTTTCATGATTTTGTGTACTGTTTCAGTTTTTCCTGGTGGAGCTCAGAAATACTACTGAAACTTTTCCCCCTCAAATCCAGCATCAACTCTTCTTTCAGAAGCCCTTCAGAACTGAGAGACCATAACTTCCAGCAGACAAAGGACTGAACTAGCATTAATACAAGGAGTAATTGGGGAATAAAACCCACCCTAATTCAAAACTGTCTTCTGAATGATCTTTTTCACAGCTCATCAGTCCAGAACCCTGCCAAGCTTCTTCATTCTCTCAGATCCTCATCTCCAGCATTGGGAAGAATAGCCAAATATATCAGTGAACCAAAATTCAGTGTGAGTTAAAGTAGCAAGTAGGCAGAAGCAGCTCACAGAATGCATCCTCACCACAAACATGAACAGCAGCAGTTGGGATTTGCCAGAATTGTCACAGCATGTGACTCCTGCCAGATTTCCTGAACAACTTTAATGTAAAACCATAGAAAATTCCATGCCATTTCACAGTATAGGAGAGCTCTCAAGTTTAGGTGCAATAATAAATTAATAAACTTCAATATATGTATTGCCACAGTGGAGTTTCCTCTGTACCAAAACTCTAATAAATGTAGCAGTCTTCAAAACCCAGGTGGATTTTGGTCGAATTACCATTTATACTGAACTTTTTTTTTAGTAAAATATTTCACGCACCCATTTTTATTATTTTTCCTTTTAGCTACTTCCAAGAAGATATAAATTCAACCCTTAACACTAATAAGCAGAGTCTCCAAGGGTTCCACTTACACCTGCACAAAAAGTACCAAATTAAAGAAAAGTCATTGCATCCAGCGAAACTTCACATCTTGTGTGAGATTCCTTGAATTTAACTACACATAGTTAAGTATCTGTTAAGTATAATAAAATATATTAGCTTACAAATAATGTGTTGATTTACTGCTAGCCTGCCCAATTTGTAGTTGCAGGAATACCTTAATTTATTACACAATCACAGAATTATTTGGATTGGAAGGGACCTTCAAGATCATCTCATTCTAATCCCTGCCATCATTTCTGTAGTAACTTTGTTCAGATTGACAGATTTTGGCTTTCTCTAAAAAAAAAAAAAAAGGCAGAAATACAAAAACCACAAAAAACCCCTGCAATCTAAATATATCAATGCATCTGGTAAACAGCTCACATGATGACCATTAAAATCTATCACTGGAATACTACTGAAAACTACTGCAATATAAACTTTTGATACATTATGCTGTCTAGAGTTTTATTCTACCATGGCAGCATACACTATCATACAATTTAAGAAAATATAGCAAAGGATATTAAATACAGCAGCATTGATCAGACAGTTCTGCCTTAGAAAAAAAGGACCATAAAACTGAAATATGTAAACATTACTTCATTGTGATGGCCAGCCTAGGGCTGTAGAGCAAACCAACAAAGGGAAATTGTACTTATGTGCATCTAAATACGGGCACTATCAGATGATCAATAGTTGCTTGCTTGCTATTTTTCTGTCTAAAGAATCATAACACAGTAATGGCTGCAGCAAAAAAAACCTCATTGCACAGCTTCATAAATTTTCCTAAAGAAAAAAAACACTTTTAATTTATGAGTAATGCCTCAAGGCTGATGGTGATTCATCCTTAAATGTCCATCTAATCCCAAAAGAGGGGATGAATCTCTCCCAGCCAAGGCAGTCATGAACCTCCCTCCAAACGCAACAAGGTGAAGGGAGTTCCCTTCAACACCTGCTCAGGTGTAACTTGGTGGTGCTGAGAGCCATGTGCAGAAGCCCAAAGACCACCAAATTCTTTACATGCAGTTCACTGGAAAGCTTCAAGAAGAGACATGTCTGGATATTGCAGGAAAAAAATCCATAGCTTCCTAAAATCATAGCTTGCTTATCAGTTCTCCACAGCAGGGAAACACACAGGGGACCTGTGGATTTGGAAAAGATTAACACATGATCTGGAAAATGATTGACTAGCATAGCTATGAAGTTTGCTGACAACAGAAAATCATTTGGAATAATCAAAATCAAAAGTTTGCTGCAGCCTTGCACAAGGCACCCAAGTGATGGGGAGAAAAAATGGGAGCCCCCAGCTGCACTCCTGGGGGGCAGATAAAGAACAGGAGACTGAACTTAAGCCCAAGAAGAAGGGAGGGATGAGGGAAGGTGTTCCAAAGATTTATTGTTTCTTTCTCATTATCCCACTCTGATTTCATTGCTAAGAAATTACATTTTTCCCCAGTCATGCCTGTTTTGCCTGTGACAGCACCCAGTGAGTGATCCCTCCCTGCCCTTTTCTCACCTCATGAACCTTTCACTGTATTTTCTCTCCCTGTCCAGCTCAGGAGAGCAGTGACAAAGTGGCTTGGTGGGCACCTGATGTCCAGCCAAGGTCAATCCCCCTGGATAAAGCACCTGAGGGATGGGGTGATGAAAGAGCAGCTGGAATGCAAAGGGAAGCAGAGAGCTCTGGAGTGTAAGGGAAGCACTGACAGCTTCTTACTCATCACCACTCTGTGAAGCAATCTCAGCTACATGGCCAACAGCTCTTATTGTGAGACAATAATAAAGAGAGCAGAAAAAAAAAAAAAAGAAGAAAGAAAAACTCCAAAAAAATAAAGAAAACCAAAACCCACAGTACTTTCAACATGAGAAAAAAGCCAAGCATTTTCATTACATAGCTAGTAAAACAGGAACTGATACAGATGTATAAAATCAGGAATTATAAAATAAAGATGACAAGGGACTAATTCTTCCATAGTTCCACATGACACAACTGGGACACAAATACAGTTATCAAGTGACAAATGTAAAGCAAACCCTGGAAAGTACATTTCAGACAGCACAGACGAGCTGTGGGACTTTACCACCACCAAATGCTATAGGGGCCATGAGTCCAGAAGCCCACAGAGACATAAATCTCACTTGTGGAGCATCACACCATGAGCAGCCATTAATTCACTGGAGCTGCAGATGAGAAGGTCCTGAACGTGTCGTTCCCAGAAGATGGGAACGTAAATCCTGGCCATGTACTGATGGGAAAGGATCACGTGGCATTGTCCCTGCTCCTCACACTCCCTCCTGAGCCACCAGCTGGGACTGGAAGACAACTTGTGCCACCAGAAGAAATAAATCTGTGTCCTCTTGCAGGGCTGCTCCTGTGGGCAGGTGGACAAAAACCTGCTGGAAGGCCCAGAAGGGGAACTGGAGGGACCCAAGGGGAACTGGGAGATCCCAAGGGGAGCACAACTTCACTGGGAAGTTGAAAGGACACATTACACAACCCCATCCTCCTCCTCCTCCCTGCTTCTGCCTGCAAAGGAGAGTCTGATTTTGATGTACTGAGTGGTCACCTCACTGTTCCTCCCAGTTTAAGTACTCCAGTGCTGTGGGATCCTTTCACTTTCCATTCCATGTACTGAGCCTCTAATATCACTGATTTATCTTCCTGCTCCTGGGGAACTTCAGGCACTCTCTTCTTCCCCAAGAGAATATTTAAGGGCAGAAATGTGGTTTATGATACCAAATTGTCTAATGTTTACAATCTGTTTCTGTGTAAAGGTAATCATTTTTCCAAGCTATATTAAAGGAGAAATACAGCAGATAGCAAGGGCTGGATAAATAGTCTCCTCTCCCAATTTAAAATCTATAGTATTTTACACAAAAGTAATTTTAACTGAAAGGAAAATCTAAGTGGTCATTCATCACTGGGCAGAAATGCTGTTATGAGTCTCCAAGTCTAAGAACTAAAGCTGTGAGAGGCTGAGATCACTGTCCCCAACAAGTAAAAAATGCTTTTTTTAAGTACTGATATAAAATTCTGCTGCTTGGTACTTCCATTACGACAACTTCCAAGAAAATTTTAAACCTGTGATACATATTTAATAACATGGATATCTTACACATCATTAACTTCTGCTGACACTTTATCTTTTCCCCTCTTTTCCTTTAATAATATTTAAATTACAGAGGATGATTTTAAGGTACCATTTCCCAGATCTTAGAGTACTACTGTTAATGTCTAACAGGTTTGCCAGCACTTTTCTAATGAGATTTTGGGGATGATTCCTACTGTTGCAGTTGAGTTTAAACATTTGAACAATCTGTAGGTAATTTGTAGGCAACTGCTTCAGAAAGATGACAATTAAAAGACAGTAACTTGGAGAACACTCAAATTCCCATTATTTTCTTTTTTTTTTCTCTTTGTAATCAATATGCAAATTTAGGCATTTAAAACCAGATGAGAATTAGAGAAAAATGGAACATGTATAAATAAAACAGGCACTGTGATTACACTCCCCTTTTAGTAAATGAAAAGAATAAAATGCCTATAAAATGCACAGTTATAGTTTGTCTACAGTTTTGTCAGCATCATAATGGAAATAAATCTTCTGAGGGGATCTGAATTTTACAAGGAGAGTAGGCATGGGGCTGGTTAGAGATGAAGGACAGGGGCAGATGGTTAGGCATGGAAAAAAGGCAAGAAGCTTGATGTAACAGAAGTGATGGACACTGCCTAAAAATCTAGAAACAAAGGGACAATGAAAAAAATCAAAGTATATGTAGAATAGTCTGTTCCAAACAAGATGAGAAAAAAATTGAAAGCCAAGAGAATACAATTTATATAGCAATAAAATGAAAATGAGGAACATCAGAGGCAGACCTAAAGCCTCCATCTGATGATTCAAGCTGACATTGTGTTTGTGCATCCAAGGCCACTATAAAAGAATTCCACTAAGTGTTTAAGAGATGGATTAGAAATATTTCCATCTAGTAACACAGAAAACTTTTTTCTAATCACATAAATCACTCTATTGTTCAACACATTCAGTACCAGTTTATTTTTACAATAAGGTTGGCCATCTTATAACATGGGTAAGAAAAAAAGACATTTTTGAAGCATATATTAACCATTACTAGAATAATTCTGAGTACAGCTTCCAACTTGAACAGTTCTTTGTTTCAACACTCTTTATCATACAATTTCAGAATTCATTTTATCAGCAGTCTTCAATATGAGAACATCAATCAAGCTGCAATTTCCATTGGAACTGGAATTCACTAAGAATTATGTACTAAAGGACTTGAGGAAGAGGCACTCCAGTGCACCAGACAAGGAAAAGGTATTGTCCCTCAGAAGACTTAAAAAGCACCTAAAGGTCTATAATAAAATTGATGACTTCAAGGGTTTTTATACTGCTAAAAGATTTTAAAACCACAAGTCTTAAAGTTTTATGCACACATTGAGTGGCAGGAGGTTAAATGCTCTTGTGACTCTCAGGGATTTATAGTCTCACAAATGCAAAACAACCAGCTGGGAAGAGACTGCTTGGAAGGACTGATAGGAAACAACCACATCCTAATAAAAAGGGGAAGGTCTCTTACATTTGATTATCATAAGTAATGAGCTAAAACAAAAAACAAAATCTAAAAAAAAAACAATCAGGCTGCCATATCACGTCCAGGTGCAGTTTTATCCAAGTGCATATTCTGATCATAAGGAACAAGTCAGTTGTCATTTACAAAGGTGAAGAAAAGCCCTGATATAGAAGAAGAGATTGATTGATTGATTGATTGATTGATTGATTGATTGATTGATTGGAGTTCATGCTATTCAAAAACGGACATTTGTAAGTAATGTCCCTGCTGCTTGGAAAATGTTGGAAAGTGCAAATTCTCCATCTCAAAACAGCTGTAATGAGGCACATTTAAAAAGTCAAATCTTGTCTCAAGAGAGAGTGCACAGAGGCATTTTAAACATTTACAGAGAGAGCAGAGCTTTCCACAGCAACCCAACAGTGCCTGTTAATGAAGAAATCCTCAAAATGCCAAAGATTATTTGAAAACGAGTGTCATTTTCAGAATAATCAAGTTACAGCTTGAAGTTGCTTTGAATCAATGTTTGTCATTCCAGAATTTCATAAACCATAATTTCAGAGAAAACGGTGTAAGACTGTAATAATTTTTAAATTTAATTAAGAAAAAATACTAAATATACCTTTTTCGCTACATCCAGGAAACTTTCGTTTCATGATGTTATGGGCAGGCCATCTTAACCTATGACATTAGAGGTGAAATCCTTGTTGTCACTCACCCAAAAAATCAAATTCTTAAGAACTGAAGTAAAACCAGGATTTATCTCTGAGAACTTAAAACCACACCCATGGGATTGATAACATGTTCCAGTCAGGGAAATATTCAGCACCTGTGGAAGCACCTAGAAATACACTGCCCAACATTCAAATGGAAATGAACATTGCTTCAGGAAAAGAATTCCTGGGTTTTATTCACATGGAGGAGAGAGGACTGAAAGCTCAGCAGCATCAGTT
This sequence comes from Emberiza elegans, assembly GCA_024865655.1. Classification (NCBI taxonomy): domain Eukaryota; kingdom Metazoa; phylum Chordata; class Aves; order Passeriformes; family Fringillidae; genus Emberiza; species Emberiza elegans. Next base: position 5,662,317 of record JALJVW010000084.1, on the reverse strand, counting down.
GCTGCATTTTGCAAAGATAAAAAGAAGCAGCAGGGTAAAGTTCCCCTTCACCACAGCTACAGTTGAGTGTCTCCCAGGAGTACAAATATTCAGTAATTAAGAGGGTCTAATCAGCTCCCAGGACCCACCTCACCATTTCATTTTCTCCAGACTGCCAATAAAGATGCCAATTACAGCTAAATATAACAGAACAAGACATGCTCTTGTGAAGTACAAAGAAAGATCACATCTCATTTCAAATTGGTCATCAAATAGCTAATAAATTCTAATGGGCTTTCATTGCTTTGATTTTGAATACAAGAGAGTAAACTGCAGAAAAAAGCTTTCAGAGCAGTTGTACCACAACTCAGCCAACTCTGCCAGGTCTGGGAATGTGATAAATACATTATTTTTTCACAGAATCAGAAAATCGTGAAGATTGAAAAAGACCCCTAAAATCAACTATTAACATAACACTGCCAGGTTCACCAATAAACCACGTCCTAAACACCATAATGTGATTTACATTTTAAAAAATACATATGTTGAATTTCCTGACTTTCCCCAAAATAGCAATAATAGGGTTGATAACCCACACCATCCGAAATGAAACTGCCAAAATTGAAGTAAAATGCACAGCATTTCACTTTTTCTCCTTTAATCATCATGGTCTGTTCTGAAACAAAATTTAACAAATAAATAACACCCCACTCACATTTTGCCTGCTCTACTTATTGCCAAGAGTAATCCATCCTTACACACTGGGCAATTAAATATTGGATATAAAAGGTACTGACACTATTCGAGCTTCCTCCCCCTGGCTGAGTAGCAATGTGCAGAGCCTGCAATTTTATTTTTACAGAAGGAAGTCATAGACCCCTTAAGGCTGCCACAGCACAGCTGCTAATCTTGAATACCTCTCTTACATCTGGATCAGTAAACTCCAAATGGGGATGAACAAACAAGGTAGGTGGTGGATTTTTAAAAGGCAAGTGAAACAAAAATAGAAGGATCTTTTTATAGTAAGAAAAGCCTGGGGGAGATCTCACCACCTCTTCTCTCTGCTGAAAAATGCTATTTGCTTTTTAATTAAAGCTTTTTCAGTCTCTTTTTGCAGCCCAAATTTTCTCTGAGCGCCAGCACGTCTGAGGAGATGAAAAATGCACTGAGTAATGAATTTTAGATTTGAAGAAGTCAGCTCTAGAAATAAAAAAGGCCTCCACACATAGCCAAGATTTGAAGGTGAAGTGATTTAATGGCTGACTCGACTTATTATAATTATCATTATTCATGTTGTGGTGCCACCCAGAGGCTTTGTGTTCGGTCCCATACCAATAATACAATTTCAACAATAAATCTGTTTGCAGAACTGTGCAGGGGTTGAAGAACCCAGGCAGAATTCAAGCAAGAGGAGAGCAGAGGAGAGGCAAGAGGTGGGAAATGAAGCTCCAGCAGCTACCAGCACTTTATCCAGTATGGGTTTGGCTTGTTAACAGGAAAGCAAATACTTCTAGGGAAAATAAAATAACCTGGCATGGGCCACTGTCCCTGGCAAGCAAGGGAGAGAGGACACCAAGAGTGACAAATATTGCAGCAAGACACCCATGACAGAATGGGATCCACCCATCTCCTCCTCCTGTGCTGGGAACCTCAGCACTCCAATGGGTTTGGCAGGAAGGGCACAGGAAGAAGGAAATACAGTGTACACTGCAAGCTGAGGGGAAGGGGGAGGTCAAAAAGAGAAATTAGGGCCAAGAGGGAATAAAAACAGAGGTGGCATCATGAAAGGCACCTGGAGCAAGGGAGGTGGCTGTGGAGCAAATGTGAAGGGTTGATGTTATGTGGATAATTTATAATGAGTCAAAACAAAACAACAATGCAATGTTGGTATAATGGAATGGCAAAAGGCAATTTGATGCTTCAAGTGATTATCTTTAGGTTTTTTAATTTTAGATTATTCCTTGCCCAGTGACAATGCTACACTCTCTTCAAAGTGAATTTAGCAAAACTCTTTGTGGGCAGCTGCCCACCACCTTTCTTACACAAGAAAATCCATTCTTTATATAACTCTCCAAATTAATAATTTAAAATAATTATGTAGAAATTCTGATTAGACATACCCAAACAAGATCAGAGTTGTAGGATGGGGGAACAGCTTGAAAATGCAAGTATAGAGGAGAGGGAGGACTCAAGTTACTGTCAGTAAGAAGTGTTTTTTCTGATGTCTCAAATTATTCAGGCCATGTCCTTCACTCTGCCAATCACAGAGCTCATGTAAACTTCTCACCAAAATTTAAATTCAATACAACTGATATGAAATTCAACTTTTCTAAATTGATAGAAATCTGACCTTAATTGTAACCACAGCAAAAAATAAGCCAGTAACTTTCTATGATGCTGTGGCTATGCCCTGGGAGCTCTGCAAGGTTTACTTATGTTTAATAGTAACACTGACTCTCTTCAAAGGATATTGAAGAGAGTCTAAGCATTACTGTGATGCTCAGACATCTGTGATGATAACAACTATTAAGATGCTTTGAACTGTGTGTTCATCAGATCCAACTAAAAGAAACAATAATATCACTAAAATAATTCCAATTATTATACCCAAAATCATGCTGTTCCACAAGTGCCTTGGAACTTGGCTGGGGGACTGTAAAGCAAAATATTCTGTATTTGCCATGAGAACCTAAACTCAGCAGCAGTTACATTAATGTACATTTTCTGCTTCACTTCCTTTGACTTTATCACTGCTCATCATTCACAAGGTTTTTTCAGCCCATCCTTGTGCAATCAGAAGGTTATCAAGCACCAAAATTCTTTAACCATTTAACCAGCCCATCCTCTGTGTTTATTAAAGACAGGTGTCCATTTATTCTCACAGGCACTACTTGTTAAAAAAAACATAACTGCAGCCACTAATTCCCAGCCAGCCCTGCAAGGACAAGAGTCAATTATTTCATCCTTGCAAATTGAAGACTGGAAACAGCATACCAAACAACTAAAAGCCTAACAAACAGGCTGTTTTCATTATACTTCATATCAATAGCAGTTGTCAAAATGAAAAGAACCAAATTCAAGCTTCATTTGCTTCCCACAAGCCATTAGGAAATGTGTAAGTTTCTGTTTTGATATGCAAAGGAAGGCTTTATAGTCTCATAAATGTAAAAATAAAAGAGCTAATTTATGCCCTCATCAACAATGGAGGATATAGCTTGACAAGTTTATATGCCTGAACACACACCCACCAATTAAAATGGTGAGGATGGGTGATCACAGAGATTTCTGCTGTACCACACAGGGCAACCTCATGAGGCTGCCATGAAAATCAGAGGATCTTGCTCCTGGAGAAGACATCTGCTCCATCTCCTTCCCCCACATGAGTGTCTCGCCACACCTGATCATTTCTGAGACATTTCTGTCTTGTTGGACCTCAGAGGCTTCCACAGTGAAGCCACCACAGCCTCCCAAGACCACCTCTTCCTATAACTTTGTGGGTTTTTTGTTTTTTTCCAAATACACTGCATAAAAATACATTTTTCATAGAACTTTATTTCCAACTTTTTTCTTTTTAACCAGAAAAACAAGAAATCTGTTATTTTTGTGTTGAGGTTAACCCCAGCCAGCAACTCAGCCCTGCACAGCCCCTCACTGGGATGTGGGGACACCTGGAAGGGTAAAACTGAGAAATCTCATGGGTTGAGACAAAGACAGCTTAAGAGGGAAAGCAAAACGTGTGAACACAAGCAAAGCAAACCAAGGAATTCATTCACCCCTCCCCATGGGCAGGCAGGTGCTCAGGAAAGCCAAGCTCCATCCGGAACGGTGACTTGGGCAGACAAACACCCCTTCCTCCTCCTTCCCCCAGATTTTGCTGCTGTGCCCAACCTGTCAGGATTTATGGAATATCCCTTGGGCCAGTTGGGGTCAGCTGTTCTGGTTGTCCCCTCCCAACTCCTGGTACATCTCCAGTCTCCCCTGGCAGGGCAGAGAGAGGAGCAGAAATGGCCCTGATGCTCTTTGAGCAATACCTAAAACATCCTCATGTTACCAACACTGCTTTCATCTCAAATACAAACCACCTTACATGCCACTGTGAAGAAAATTAACTATCCCAGCCAAAATCAGTACAAGAAGTAACATATTAGAGGGCTGTCATGTATCTCCTGGTCTGCTGTCAAGCCAAAAAAAGATTCTCTCGTTCTGCTCTCAGCTCCCGCTGTGCAGATGTCTAATCAAAACCACAACTGAACTCTGAATTCTCTGCCTGCTACAAAGGCACACCAGAGAATCAACAAAGGCTTCTCTCCTAAACTCAGGAGCTTGTCCTTGTTCCTATAAAAATCCCTACATTTTTCACTCCCGTTCTTCAAGTAATTTCTCTCCCAGCTTTCCTGTGTATTTAATATCTTCTAGTCCACCAACAGGGTTGGTAATGAAAATGTTAATCAGAAAGTCTTTGCTGAGCTCCATTCCACAAATCCTGTAATTCTCAATGAACCACTCATGATTTTTCTACAGGTGGTTTTCCAAGGAATTCCACATTCTTGTACAGAAGACTAATCCAAACCATGTGCCTTCAGCTTCAAGTGTTAGAAGAAGGAATGTCAAAAACTTTATTAAGCTACCCAAAATACAAACCTCATTCTTCTCTCTCCTTAAAAATTGTCACTTCCTCCTGGCAAAACTAGTTTTTTTTTTTACCATTTCCTGCTCATTAATTTTATTCTCTTGTTTGAGGGTATTAATGCCTTTTTTTTGGTCTTCAGCTCAAAAGGATAAACAACAATTTTAATCTGTATAACAGTTCTAAATGATGAGGTGGACATACCAACACATCAGAACCTGAGTTACTGTCAGTTTGATAAGCAGCACAAAACAAAATTCACCAGAAGTGCCAAAAAAATGAACTCCAATGAGAAAATTCAGCTGTTGGAAAGGGCAGAAACATGGCACACATGATATTCCTTACATTCCAGCCATTGCAAATAGATTTTTGACCACTTTAAATTGTGAGTGCAGGGCTCACTCTTGGTGCACTCCTGGGTTATGCCTCCTCTCCTCTTGCACAGAGCACTGTGGCTCTGCCACATGAGACTATTTCAGAAAGACAGTAATAAATGGCTTTGTAGGAACATTGATATTTTTGTGACTCAAGGTTTCTTGTCTGGCAATGACTGCAGATTAAACTGGCTGAGTGGGCACTTAGCAGGCCACTTTTTCAATTATGTACCTTCACAAACACTCAGGTTGATACAAGTGTCATAAAGAATGAACACAATACACCAAACCTAAACAAAGTATTACTTTAAAAGATACAGATTTATGTTCCTGAATGAACACTAGCAAAAACCATCTGCCTTATCTGAAAGCAAATGTGCACCAGGACAGCTGCAAAGTATTCCTGAAATATTATTTCTTTTAAATGCCATATTTTAATCAGATTCTTAGCAAGAAGTTCCAAGTGTCTTTAAGCTGGTTGTGTTTTGAAACAGAAAATCAAAGGGAATGAGAAGCAGGAATAGCACAAACAGACACATTTGGGTTCAAAAACTGGGATTTCCCAGGTGAGTGCAGCTCTACATTCACTGAAGAGAAAAATTAGCATGAGAATATTAAGGAGAAATGGGGAATGTTATTGCAGAACTATTTAAAGACTTGGTTGTACACCCATCATCTCTGTGAGCAGAGCTTTGAAGAAGTGCAGGGATTTTAGAAAGCTGAGAGATTTTAAAAAATACAGACTTCTTTCTGATGGAAAAATAATTCCTTTCTGCAGAAATTCAGATGAAAGTGAGAAGGAAAGCATTTTTGTCCTGCATTTGTAAATTAGAACTCACACTTGTAAGAACTGAGCAAACAGGAATTTTTATGCTCTCACATCACAAGCCCAGGTCTCCTTTAACACAGCTCTCACTGGAGTTCTCACACCAAAAAGGAGAGGAAACTTTGGGGTTTTGTTCATGAATGCTGAGTGAGCTGCTAGGAAAGAGAATCTTCAAGACAAGAGGTTTTGACAGAAAACTGCTCAGCACAAACTTCCCACTGCAAGGGAAGGACAGAGGGAGGCTGGGAAAAGCAGTGAATATTGGTCCCCAGTTCTGCTTTTTCCATTTCTGATTTATTCCAGAGTGCTGAAGAGCCCAGTGGTAGCTCTTAAAAACTTCACCTTGCAACAGTAAGAAATTACAAATTTTGAAGTAACATGTCAAGAAGGTCACTATATTTCCCTGTAAACACAATGAAGTGCCAAATGCATTAGCCAGAATTTCAGAGGTTAAAATTTTATCAGGTAAACATGACAGGATTGATACAAAATTCAGAGATAACTGTAAGTGACCCATCTCTACACATCCTTCTGCTCCCAATTCTTTCCTATACCCAAGGCAAAAATTGCAGCAAAAGAGAAGAAGCAACAGTTTAACACCTCAAGACACCAATCCTTCCTCGGATTAGTAAGAATTAATTTTATGAATCAGTACTTGCTTAGGAAAACCTGTGATAGAGATGTGATTCTCATGTGTGATGATTAATCTCATCAGGATGGATGAGAAGAAAGCCTTTATTGATAAAAAATCAGTTTTTTTCATCAAAAGTTTTGTGGTGAAAGAAAGCAGACCTGAAAAAAAAAACTTCCATCCATCTGGTTTAAAGCATATGGTTCTAATGCTACTGTAACAAATCTTGCTCAGATCCAAAATATTGCACACTTCAATACTTCCTTGTGCCACAGAAATTAGTTCCAGGGGAAAATCAACTGACACAAAGTGATTTTATAGCAGGATGACATTTATAAAAAAATAATGTTTTGCTAATTGACTGGCTGGGACAAAACATGGAGCAACTCAACTGAGTTTGAGTTTGATGACAATTCTTGCAGTGTGGAAAAGGGAAAACTATTTGTGTATCTGATTCAGATTTGCTCAAGTGTATCAGGTTCCAAAATAAAACCAAGTTTAGTCAATCACACCATCTTCAAATTAAGTTGTCCCTTTCCAGGATTTTTTTTTAAATATATTTTATTACTTCAACCAAATTTGACAAAATGAGCAGAGTTCCTAAAGTATAATATTCTGAAGGGCTTCTCAAAAAGTTAATGTTATAGAGGTGAGGAACTTCACCAGTTCTCAAATTAAGTTAAATGAAAGAAGAAAGCAAATGCCTTTTAGCTATTACATCCAACACTCATTTTCAAGTATTCTCCTTCATCCCTGCCTACAGAGGAAAAAAAATCAACCTCCCTGCATCTCCAACATTTTCCAAAATCAGGCACAGCACAGTTCTGTTCTCCAGGATGTTCCACCATGGGCCTGGGGAGACACCTCAGCATCATTTGTGCAGAGCACTCTGGCAAGGTAAAGCAAAGATAACATTAAAAGGCAAAGCATTAAAGGTCAAGCAAAGATAACATTAATGCACATAAAAGCTGTTCTTGCTTTTTATTTTGTTTTCTAAATTGGCTGAAACAGAAATGGGAGATGTCAGAGTTGGTTCAGGTCTGAAACAACACCTGAGAGTCCACAGCAACTTTTGTGTTCAGTTTTATTCTTCCACTCAGGGTACAAATGCAAAAGAAAAATAGTATTATTTTTTAATTAAAGGAAAAAACTTCCTGTGTCATTTTAAAAAAGCAGCATTTCAACATCACAAAAAAAAAAAAAAAAAATTAAGCCTGTGTCAAATCTTCCCCTTTATAACCAACAGAAAAACTAGAGACAAGATGTGGGACTCAAAACTTTTCCTCTGCTGGTTTCCAGCCAGCTGTCTCCTCCTGTGCTGAAATTAGAAGTAACTAATACCTTCTATGAGTTATCAATTTTAAATCTTGTCCAGTCATTGGGGAGTTGTTTTTAAAGTATTTATCAATGCATTTTACTGCAACTCTCACTTTCATTTTTTTAAAGATCCAATTTGCATTTCCTTTGTCATTTCATCATGACAAAATCCCATTTATTTAGACCCCTATTGCCATGAAAATGACAAATACTTCAAAATAAATTTGCTCAGCAAAGTTATCTTAATTAATGAACACAATTTGGACAGTTTTTTAAGCAGTCTTAAAGAAAATACTTCAACTGCTGATTCCAGCAGCAGCCTACAATAAGCAGCACATTTTCCTAAAAGCAGAGCTCCAGAGTGAGGTCATATTTTCCAATATCCTGCCTCAATCTGGGAAAGAGACCTTGCAGAACTTTTGATTGATAATTTCCCTTCCAAGGTGATTGATGCTGACCTTTCTGCCAAGGTCCGAGGTGCCATTTTCAGACCAGAGACTCCTTCCCTCAACATCCAGCAGTTAAATTCATAATAATATTTTCCTGAGAACTAAACACAGCATCCACAGCATCCTGTAATATTTCACGTTTCCAGCTCCAACTCTTTTTCCACCTTGTGACATAGTCTCAAGTCAACACTTTATGTTTTCCCGTTTCTTTTTTTCCCCAAGAGGAACTGATGATGCTAATGAACACTTGGAAAATAAAACCCACAAATTAAGTGCTCTCTCATGCCACCAATAAAATGACAGCTCAGAGTCACTGGTTCAGCATCCTGGAAATCACTGAGGGATTGCTCCACTTGGCACTGTGTGGGTGTATTACACATTATTAGGCTTCAAGCAATACAAATAATAGATTTAAACATAACAGAATGTAATGTTTATCTTTGTTTCATCTACACAAGCCAGGGACATTTGACGACTTCCAAACCTGCAGAGCAGACAAGGGCACTCTTATTTCAGGAGCTGAGATTACCAAATAAACTGAAAAATTTGCAGAACTATGAAAACAAATTTTATCACCAGCAAAGCATCCACCAGCATTGTGTCACCACCTCTTGAAATTTGTCATGACTAAAAATAATGTTTAAAATCCACACTTCAGAAAACAAGCTGAAATTAGACTTTCTCCTTTGAGTTCTTAGGAAGACTGATTTTCAAATAAGGAAGTAAATACTGTTTTCTCTAAGTCCATCCACCCTTCATAGAAATGATGCAATTTGCAACAGGTCTGCAAGGCTGGAGCACTGCAATAAAAACTCCCCTCAGCCTTCCCTAAAAATCTGGGGTTTATTAGAAGAGTTAAGAACTGGACTGCTACCTCAAGAAAACAGGATTTCTTTATCTTGTCCCTTCCTGACAATTTAGGATGCAAAGAACACAGTGGTCTGCAATAATCCCCTTTTCTGTGCCATGCAAACCTGCCAAGGCAAATGCAGTCACTGCTTTCCCTCTGACACCCCAAACTGAGACACGGATAGGATTTTTTTTCTGCAATTTTTAAAACTGTGGTTGCATTTGACATTTATTTCAAAAGCAGGAGCACTCACACAGGCACTCTCTTCCCCCTTAGCTCCTGAGAGAGCCCCAAAGAGAAGGAGCTGACAGTGGAGCTGAGGAAAAACTGAATTAATGCTTACAAGAACCACCTGCTTTGTGTCTCCAACTCTCTCAGCTTAATCAGAGCCCAGGGCAACACTGCTTAATGTCAAAATTACCCACTCCCTTTGCTACCAAAATGCATCAGTGGTCTGAAAGCAGTGAATAAAACCCATTTCTATTATTAATGTATATCTCATTCATTTCTATTGCCATCAACATTTGAAAACTTTTTACTTTTTACTTTTTCTTCCTTGCAGGAGAGCACATTTCCTAGGAGTGCAAACACCGACAAACTGAAGGTAGAAAAAAAAAGATAAATAGATGAACACATAATATAATGGAACATCCACTGGAGTGAGTACAAAAAGATTTATAATTTATTTATATTTTATGAGAAAGAAGATTTTGCTGTTTGCTTTGGGAATCAGGAAGTTCTTAGGAAGACTGATTTTCAAATAAGGAAGTAAATACTGTTTTCTCTAAGTTCATCCACCCTTCATAGAAATGATGCAATTTGCAACAGGTCTGCAAGGCTGGAGCACTGCAATAAAAACTCCCTCAGCCTTCCCTAAAAATCTGGGTTTATTAGAAGAGTTAAGAACTGGACTGCTACCTCAAGAAAACAGGATTTCTTTATCTTGTCCCTTCCTGACAATTTAGGATGCAAAGAACACAGTGGTCTGCAATAATCCCCTTTTCTGTGCCATGCAAACCTGCCAAGGCAAATGCAGTCACTGCTTTCCCTCTGACACCCCAAACTGAGACACGGATAGGATTTTTTTTTCTGCAATTTTTAAAACTGTGGTTGCATTTGACATTTATTTCAAAAGCAGGAGCACTCACACAGGCACCCTCTTCCTCCTTAGCTCCTGAGAGAGCCCCAAAGAGAAGGAGCTGACAGTGGAGCTGAGGAAAAACTGAATTAATGCTTACAAGAACCACCTGCTTTGTGTCTCCAACTCTCTCAGCTTAATCAGAGCCCAGGGCAACACTGCTTAATGTCAAAATTACCCACTCCCTTTGCTACCAAAATGCATCAGTGGTCTGAAACCAATGAATAAAACCCATTTCTATTATTAATGTATATCTCATTCATTTCTATTGCCATCAACATTTGAAAACTTTTTACTTTTTACTTTTTCTTCCTTGCAGGAGAGCACATTTCCTAGGAGTGCAAACACCGACAAACTGAAGGTAGAAAAAAAAAGATAAATAGATGAACACATAATATAATGGAACATCCACTGGAGTGAGTACAAAAAGATTTATAATTTGTTTATATTTTATGAGAAAGAAGATTTTGCTGTTTGCTTTGGGAATCAGGAGAAACACTTCCAATGCCTCCTAAAACCAGCACAAATGAAACACCAAGAGCCTGAAGCAGCTCCCACATCCCTACTCCATCCCCTGACTTTACAGTACATTGGTTTTACTTCTACTGATGCTTACTCCAGGTAAAATCACTTTAAGCACCTAAAACAAAATACCACACACATGCTAACAAACTATACACCTTCCAGTGTAATTATGAAGGATTTCTCACACTCTCATTCCAAAGTGAATACCTTATTATGATGGCTTCATAAAAATGAATGTTTAAAAAAAAAGATGAAAAAATAGATGTTAAAATACATACTATTATCTACTTTTTTTTTTATTTCCTCTTGATTGGCAGTGCTGCAGGCATGCAGTTTGATGTGTTCAGGGAGAACCATCCCAACTCTCTGCAGCATGAGGATCCTGCAGCAGTGGGGGAACCCATCCTGGTGCACTGAGAGAAGAGCCAGGGTGTGATGGAAATCACAGGACTGTCACTGAGCTCAAAGCTCTGCTACATAAATTCAGGGATAGGGAAGGCAGCCAGTACAGTACAGTAATCAAAAGCTGATTTTGTCAATAATTGGGCAATTTTGGATTTTTTAGAAAGCTTTCAACTACTTTGCAGACATTGACAGAGAACTTTGTACATGGGTTGTATTATTGTGAATGAATGAATTCATTCACTAGAATGAATCTGGGAGTGAGTTTGTGCCTTCTAACAGTGGTGAAACTTTAAACCTGAAAAGAAGAAAACCACTTTTTTTAGTGGTCAAGAACCCCTCATTTTCTACATTGCCTATTGAAGAAAGGCCAGACTTTGCGCCAAGCCTTCTGAGCAGGGCACAAAAACACCACTAAAATTCAGTGTACAAGGATAATCCCCACTCAGGAGGTCAGTCTCAGAATGCTCTCATGGGAAACCGATGGTTGAATGTAAATCCATCACAGATACCCCTGGCAAAACCAAATTTCCAAGTTTCAGCTGTGCATGGGGGCTGCTGACCTCCAGTTCTGAAGGGAAACTCCGCCATGAGAACCATTCCCTTTCCCACACTGTGAAGAAGACACAGACTACACACACAAGGTTTAAAATACTGACAGTTCTGTAAAGGTTTCCAGCATTTAAAGAAAAAATCCTGAGTACAGCTAGGATGGTTACTTGACATCCAAACAAAATCATCTCTGATTTATTTCCCATGTCACACGCACATCAACAAGGACCTCAAAAATTCAGTATTATCCACATAACATTCTGTCCAAAACAAGGTAACTTCAGCCACTAGCTGAAAGATTGTTGAAAGAAGTAAAAAAGTACCTCAAAAACAATTGATAGATGGTTTTGTGAACTTCCATGATATTTAAACAAGGATAGATCTTGCTGGAATTCTTCTCTGAAGTGAGGGTTGCTTTATACAAGGGAATGGACTGATCGCTGACCATAATAGAGAGGACAATCCTTTTTTTTTTTTTTTTTTAAAATTTATTTTCTTTTTCTGAAAGTTTCCTGTTAAATTCCTTGTCTTGGATGAAATATTACTGTAGCAAATTGTGCAATTGCAACAACATGCTGCAGTAGTCAAAGCCCAGTTTGGTGCAGGAGCTATCAGGGAAAGGAAGAACAACCCTCAGAACTTTTGATGGAATAAGCACCAAGTTTCCTACAATATGAGCCAGAAATTTTCTTTAAATAGAATTTAGATTTAATTTAAGGTCCTTCCAACCCAAACCATTCCATGACTCCATAGCATTGCAGGGTCACTCTCACACCAGGCTCTGTACATTGGACTTGGCTGCAGATTCAGGTGACCAAAGGAGCTTGTCACTCATTAAGATTCTGAATGAAATTAAGACTTTTCCAAACAATTTAAAATGAGAACAGGAAGCCTGTTGATTTAACACCAGCATGTTCTGACTGTGAAACAGTTGCCCTTTGCTTAACTTTAAAAATGAGAGAGAAATGGAATGTTAAATTGAGCATTTTATATAATAAATATGATTTTGTTCACTTCAGCTCCCTGAAGTTAGGCAGGTGCCTGGATTTATGCCCTGGACTAAACCACTGCATTGAACTTCATTTGATAAATCTATTAAACTTGGTAAGTTTGATGGGAAAAGATAGGAAAAAATGCCAAATGAGGCAAGGATTAGCTGAAAGCTGAAGTTTGTATGTAACCACTTGCTGTTTCACTCCACACGCAATGCAAACCATGGTACAGCAGGCACTTTTTGTGCCCTTTTCGCCCTTATAAACCCTGCATGGTCACTCATGTGTGGTTTGTAAAATATTTCAGTATGAACTCATTCTTGATACTACATATTTCCACTTTCAACTTCTATTCTGTCAATTCTGTTCCTAAAAGAGGAAGAATGGGAAGAGAAAAAAAAAAAGTAAGCATGGAAATTATTTTTAGTCCAGCCAAAGAAAGCAGTGGCGCAGAGAAGATAAGCTCTCCTGCTATGTCATGTAAGAACTGGGTGCAGACAGAAAAAGTAAAATACACAGCCTATAGAAATACCTTTTTGATAGCTTTGCTGCAGTCACAGCCTGCCCAGAGCCCACAGAAAAGCCCAAGAGAGCTCAAGTCAGAGCAGCTCAGTGTGCACCAGGAGAGGAAGCCTGAATGAGCATCCCTAAGAAAGAAGAGTTCGCTCAAGTGTGAGAGCCCTCCTGGTTTTAATTCTGATTTTATTACAGGTCCCCTTTAGGATCTGTCTCTACAGATCTGCATCCTGTTTATGCACAGGGTAAAAGGAACTGCACCATCAAACAGGGATTTATAAATTAGGGAAGAAGTGGGAGATTTCCTAAAGGTTGATTTTCCTGCAAGAAATACAAAGGCAAAAGCAATTTTTCCAACGAGATGAGAGAAGGGCTGGTCCTGCAGGATAAGGGGTAGAATGAGGAGCTGGCAGATAAGGGCTCTACTGCTCTGCTCCGGATTCCTTGGAGCAGAATTTGGGAAATTTTTGACACAGTGTCAGAATTTCCCTCAGAAATATCAGCAGAACCCCAAAAAGGTCAAGGTCTGGATATTTTTAGTTTATCAAGGAGGTTGATGGAGACACTGTGTGACCTAAAGGATCTCTGACAATATTGGATTGATGCTGTACAATTAATAAATGAAAACTGCTGCATCATGAAGACCTCTCTCAACATGAAGCATTTTTTAATTAAACATGTATGATTTTAATTCACTTTCCTTGGTGTGGCTTGCACTAATATCTGCTTTTCAGCCAGAGTGGGTAAACAACTGAAATCCAGTAAAATAAACCTACATTGAGTCTATCCTGTGGTATTTTTTATAGAGAAAATGGCTTTTTTTCACTTGCTTTTTGCATTTTTTTTCACTTACAGGAACTATGTAAAATTAGAGGGATGTAACTATAAAAAAAACACAGGGGAACTTGGCTCAGTGTGTGTATCACTTTACACTTGGTTTTAAATAATTATTTTGTAAAATATGTTCTCACTGAAAATTATTTTTCTGAATACAGTTTTACATGTCTTACTTTCCTGTAACCACCCAAGGAACTTCAACAAATACTGGTGCCCACTGACTCAGGCAGAATTGGTGGAAGGTTAAATATAAAGTACATAGTGAGCAGGGGAAAATGCAGCCAATGTCCTCTTCTGAAATAAGGCTCAGTGACTCTAAATTGGAATCCATAAGGAGAAATAGTAGAAAACAAAATTGTTCAGAAAATAATCAAAAGTCATAACTATAAATGCATCATATTTGGTTCTTTAGAAAAGGCATTGCACTTTTTTTTTTAGTTCTATATGAATATAAGGACAATATTTCATTTAAAGACAGCAGTTTTTAAAATATTTATAATGATCACTGGACAGAAAAAAAAAGACTTCAGGAAAAAAAGTCTATTTGGGATTACATGCTTGTTAATCAATTTGATTTGTATTTTCAAAAGCACTTGTGCTAGCCATCATGTACAGATGCATTGCCAAATTGAATTAAGAAGTTGGTTAAATTCAAATGGATTTTTGCAATTAAGAGCAAAGAAAATTAATCAATCCAATACATGCAATCCTCAATATTGCTCCAAAATACAAGAATGCAGCTAATAAATTTCCACATTGTTCTCTTTCAAACATTTTTTATCTCATGGAGCTGCAATCCACAACTGAAAGTGGCCCATAAGGGAAACTGTGTCAAAACATGCAAACTGATTTTCCATAATCTCATCAGCAGGCAAATGCCACAGCATCTAACACCAGGAATAACCTCACATTCCTGAACTAAAATCAGATCACTGCTTGTTTTCCACCATCATCATCACCCCTGAGTTCCTGAGCAGAGGAAATGAGCTACACAGGACATTCTTCAGGCATCAAACCAAGTTAAAATCAACTTGAAACTCAAGAAAGCCACTCTGTACCTAAGAACAAACCTCTTTTCAGCCTTCTCTGCATCACAGGAAAACTGAAAATAAATTTTGCAGCTAAAGTCTCACTCTGAAAATCTTAAAATAAAATTTGTCATTTGAAACTGGTTCTTATGGCAGGATTTGGTTAAGGCTGGTGAGTACAGTTTAAAATTCCCCTTATAAGCCTGAAAGGTCTTGGATGTTCCCCTGCCTAGAGATCAAAGGACTGGGCCAACCTTATCAGCTGCTGCAGAATTTTATTATTTATTATTTCTGTTGAAATAAGGAACTGTTGTGCTCCTCCAGAGCAGAAAGAAATCTCTCAGAAATCTGCATCATAACTCAACTTCTGGATCTGCTGCTGGTCACACCTGGGCTGAAAAGGAGAACTGTGCATTAAATTATATTGAGAGGGTAAAATCTGGAGCTCCCACGCTTGATTTGGAAGGGATGCTAAAGATCATCTCATTCCAACCCTGCCATGGCAGGGACACCTTCCAGTGCCCCAGGCTGCTCCAGTCCCCTCCAGCCTGGCCCTGGACACTCCCAGGGTGTCACCAAAACAAAAACCAGAAGCAGCTGCTCCAAATGCTGCTCTGGGCAGTGCACAGGGAGAGCTGTGAAAATAAATGACTCTTTAAAATTTATTTCTTTTTTATTTTGCCCCTTCAAAGCAGCTTTCAGGCCACAAGCATAACAGCATGTGGGAATCCAAAGCTCATTGAGGCATTTCTATCACCTGATTCTATCAAATACAGTGATTTTATTATAATAAAAATATGGAATGAGAAATACTGAATGGGCTGATTTAACTACAAAGATTTTCAGAAACATCTAGAATAGAATTTTTATTTGTCTCAAGTTCATGTTTTCCACTCTAACTTTTTTAATTTAATCTGCAATGAAAGCAGAATGATTTTTATTTTATTTGCCACTTTGTCAAGGATTTTAAACCTGTATGAATCAACCTCTTCTATTGTAATTATTTACCCTCTCCTTAAAGTAGAATTACCACTTGTGATTTTTCCCTGCATTACATATGATTTCAGATTTCTGAATGGAAATGTCCAACAGATTTTTCTTTCCCTCCTATTGTAACATCATACATTTTGTCCATGCAACTTTCTTATTTTTTGTACTCAGTATTTTTCTTGTCAAACCTTGTGGAGCTGATTTTTGAGATTAAGCCTATCCTGAGATGAGCTGGTTTTTCTAACAGCCTTTGTCACTGAAGAGAACAGAAATAACATTCAACTCAGAGTAATTTCAAACAATGGAATTAAAGAGCTACAAAACAATTTCGAGGGACACAGGTCAGCACAAATGCCAGGATTATGAATAGCCAAGGAAAATAGAAAGGGGAGAGGGAGATGAGGAAAGAGCAGCCCTTAATTCTGGATTGCAATGAAACATTAAAATTCTTTCTGTGCTGAAGAGTGATCCCTGCTTGTTCACTGGGGCTGATGAATGCCACCAATTTTGGTTCAGCTTCATTTTGCTAAAGGGCTTGGAGAAAATTTCAGTAACAAAAACCAGAGCAATAATGTCATTATGGCTCTTTTCTCTTTCTGAGCTGGAAAATCACAAGTGCGTATAATAAAATTCAGCAAAGAGGGAAGAAGGGTACTTCAGGTGACCTGGGGATGATCATTCAAGAAAGAGGTTATTGGAAAGCATTCTACTAGCAGCCCTTGCAGAGCATGCATTATTTAGATAAACTCACTTTATTTACCTCTAACTGTTATGCAATTCCTGTGTGCAGCACAGGAAGGATTTATAAGCTAATTTGCTGACTTTATTTGTCCCTGTTTGCACTGAAAGGACCACATCAGTTTGTTCACCCACAGATTCAGAGTTTGGGAAGAAAACGGTTTCAGGAAAGTCAGTAAATTATCCTAATTATTCTATTTTTTAAATACTAAAACAAATAAAGTAGAAATCCCTTCAGCAGCCTGTTGCCAGTTTAGAACTCAAGGTCCACATTTCTGCCCTTTTCAGCATTGCTTTCCCATTTATCCTTTGTCACACATTTCTGGCATGTTTAAGAATATGGAAATATCACAAAGACAATTCTAACCAAAAATATGAAGTCCCAACACTGCCCAAGGTCCCAGTAATGCAAAGAGCTGTGTCTCTACAGTGTTTCTAACTTTCTATTTAGTTTTGAACATTTTTATTAATTCTCAACAGCCAAACATCAGACTTTGACAAAGATGGTGTGTGTGTGTGTGTACCTTATAGGATTAATGAATAACTCTTTATGAAATGTTTGTAGAATTCAGTACAAAACTTAATTAAGAAATACAGAAGTTTTAATCAAACACGTTATGAATTTTACACATTTGCAAAGCAGCTAGTGAGAGCATATTTTCATCCCTTAAGGATTTGCTTATTGCAGAGTAACCAAAATAGTCATGATACCTAATTACTTTCTTTTTTAAAAAAAGACAGAAAAAAGTCCTTCATTTGAAATATTAATTAGTTCCAATATTTCTTAAGGGCTTTTGTACCTCTTTCTGATACTCTAGATTGTTCCATTTAGTGAAAAGCCAAAATGCAACAATTGTATATCCTATTTTCAGCTTGGGAAGGATCAGAGGTGGGAGTTGGGTCACAGGAATGAGGGAAAGTGCTGCAGGCCAGAGCCCACCTAAAGCACTATCTGGCCATATTCTCTGTATTCCATCTGTGCTCTCTCATCTACTTCATGTTTGGCCATTTACACCTAAACACACAAGATATGAACTGAAAGAGCTGCTCCCTCCTCAAACGTGGCTCAGAATCCTTGGTGTCCACACAAGATCCTGAGGCTGGAGATGCTTCACAAACCCAGCAAGTTAAAACTACAGTGAATCCTTTTTTCATTTTCTTTCTTATATTTTTCCTTTTTTTTTTTTTTTAATATATGGCTTTAATATACCCATATTCAAACTTTAATTTGGTCTGCCTGGGATGGTAAATAGCAATGCACCACACTCAGCTGTTATTATGAAGAATGAGTTGCCCATAATCTGTGTAATAGAACAATTCTCTGGCTAATCCATCAAGCACTTTGCCAAGGACACTGCAGGGACACCACAAGCACCAGTCCCAGGATTTCTGCTCAGGATGGAAGAACTTGCTGGGATAAGAGAGAATATAATTTGTTGTGACTAACAGATGACATCTTTTGAAAATGAAAGTCACTCCACAGCAAAGCTCTTTTCTGCTGATTTTTTTACCACTGTTAACATTTGAAAGCTGTGAGGTTTGCAGCTATCCAGAGCTGGGCCCCAGCATGAGTTTCTCCCTGAACTTCAGTTCTTGACAGGCAAATCAAGAATGGATGATTTGACTGGAATGTGACACTGCACACAGGTCTGAGTGGAAGCCACAGAAGTGCAGAGTCCACTGAAACTTTGTCAATCGGCTTCTCAGATTGTTCTGAAAATCTTTTCATTAGCCAGCACCAAATTCTTTCAGAAATTCATTGAGAATTCACTTTTTTTTCCCTCTTTGAACTCTGCAGGATTTATCTTCAAGCAACAAAATCATATTGCCTGCCAGAAAGGAAAAAAAAAAAACAACCCAAAAAAACCCCAACAACCCAACACTTCTATACTGCTCATAGCACTGCAACATTTATGAACCAGTGAGCTTTAATGAAAGCTGCAGCATTCAGCTTTTCCATGAAGCATGATGAGCTTTCCATAAATTGCAGCCACGTTTCTCCTAGAGGGATATGAATAAAGTCTATTTACAGAATGTTCAGCAAGTGGTTGCAGGGTGAAAATATCACTTGTTTCTTCAAAAAAAAAAACTAAATTACCAAGTTTCTGTATCCTGGATTCCACAATTTTTTCTTCCCCTCCAAATCTGAACTTCTTTGCACAAATACACACTAACCATGTAAACTCAGCTGACCCACATACAGCCTTAGTGCATTTTTTGGACATGTAAACATGCAAAAGGAACTCTATAAATACAAACTCATAAAACTGTGTCTAGAAATAGAAACAGCAGCAAAGACATTTTATGGAAAAATGTGAAAGCAGAGACAGAAAATATGGACATCCTTGAATGAATACCAGGATGATCAGGTAAAGGAACAAAGACCATTAAAATTTCAAAATTCCCAATTTACCTTGGCCAATTTGATTTAGGTGGCAGGAATATGTGCCATAGTGTGACAACCACAGGTAATAATTATTCACCTAGAATTCATTATGTGGTAAAATCCTATTTCCAAGGAAATCAAATATCCATTAATCTCATGTTTTGCTTTAACTTGATATATACAAAAGATGGACAGGGAGGGCATAATTCTAAAATATTTTTTTCATAACATATACAAAAGAGTGTGCATAATTAGGAGCCAAAAGATCTTTCCTATAAAACCAGGTACTTGAATCTAGCTAAAAGATAAGAACAATAGTCAGCACTGTATTTTAGTCAGGGATCCAAATATTGCTAATGCTGAAATTAATGACTGCCTTCAATAAGACAAAATTTTAAAGATCACCTGTTTTGAAAAGGTCTGAGGCTGTTAAAATTCCACGTGCCTTTTCTCTCTTGGAATGATAAATGCAGCCAACAGCTTATAGGATGTTCTACCATAGGTTCTATTACTAAGCCATGTGAGGAAGCATTGGCAATTATTACTAATTTTATTTTAGGCTTCAGCACAGAAAAATAGCTGGAAGAAGTTTTTTTCAAGAAGTTCTCTCAGTCTGTCCAGACAGATAAAATTGCAGCCATCTTCCCAAAGAAAACGTGTGGGGTTTCAATATCTTGAAAGGTCAACCATTCTCACAAAATTAAGTTCTTAGAAGTTCTGATGCTACTTCATGGAAGAAAAACCTAAATAATAGTAAGATAATGAAGTTAGCTTGACAACAAGCTTCCAGGAAAGAACCAACTCTCTAAAGAAATTATTAGAGAAAAATTATTAAAATATCTGAGATGGAGATTTTCATAGAAAGCATTCTCAGGGTGCCCAGGAAAAAATGGGAGTTAAAATAAAAAGTTATTACATCTACTGCATGACTTATTTATAGGTATTAATAGACTCTGTAGCAGTACACACGCCAAATCTCAGGGACAATGAAAAATACAATGTATTAAATACAATGCAGTTACAATGTAAAAATAATGTAAAAAAATGTAACTTTAAATCCCACAAATTTGCCCAATGGGTTCAAGTAAATCTGGATTATTTTCAGTACATGTGCTGATCAGTAGGATAAGCACTGAACACAAATACATGCTGCTTGGGATTAAAGCTTATTTTGTGGGGTTTTTTAAAATAAAAATCATGTTGTCACACTTCCAAGATGATGCCATATACTTTAGCAGATGAAATTACACAAGGAGAAAACAGTTGTCTATGAACAAGTTTTCCTGTGTTAACCTTGCACCTTTTTAACACCTTAAACTAAGGCAACAGATTCTGAGCTCCCATTCTAGAAAAGCTTTTTAACCCTCACAACTTGTTTTTCCCTTTCCTCTCCATAACCTTAAGTCCTTCCTCTCACCTTAAATTCTAAATATAAATAATGTAACTACTGAAGAAAAGCTTCAGTGCATGTAAGAGACCTCTGCAGAGATCTGTGAGGAAATTAACTGGGAGTGTTGGGGCGGAAACCCAGAATCAGACCTGGCTCTAGTGCACATGTTGGGGCTGGGAAATTACAAAAGAAGGGTGGCACCACTCCTTTCCAAAGCCTGGCTTGGCATTTCCCTTTAATAACAGGACTGGCCCTTCTCTGAGTGGGCTCTGGAGTGGGTGATGGTGCAGCTCCTGTCCATCTACATTCTTTAAAACTTCAGCAGCCACTCACAATGCCCCTTCAACAAAATTAAACCAAACCAAACGAAAATTAAACCAAAACAACCTCTCCAAAGCATCACAATAGATCTACAATAAAGGTGGAAAACAAAACTAGATCTTTGAGAGTTGAAACTTCAAGATTTGTCAGAAATTTATTCCTTCCTTTTCACTCCTCTTTACTTAAGGGCCTGCACCCTTAATCTAAATGCTATATTCTGAAACTCTGGGTTTATGGCATTTAGGTGTGCTTGCAAAGCACTTCAAAAGTGGAATGTAACTACCAGGAGTGATTTTATAACTATAAACTATCAATGTAATACATGGCATTCTTCATTTGTCTTTATTCCTGTCCAAAACACGCAGTGAGAGTGTTAAATGAAAGATGTTACGGTGCAGTCTCTACACAACATAGGTTAGATTAGATTTAGATTAGATTTTAGGAAGAAATTCTTTATTAAAGTGGAGTGGAGCACAGGTTGCCCAGGGAAGCTGTGGAAGTGTTCAGGGCCAAAGTGGTCAGGGCTTGGAGCAATCTGGTCCAGTGGAAAAGGTCCCTGCCTGTGGCAGGGGGGTGGAATGAGATGAATTTTAAATCCAAATTCAACCCAAACCATTCTATGATGCCATGATTCTACAATTCCAGGAAACTAGAAACAATATAGATACTAAATAAAGTGCTTCCATCTGTAATTCAAAGCAAACTTCATACACAAATAACTATACAAACCTCCATAACCTCCCACATCATTATGTGGGTATCAAATTTAATTCCAATTCTGTATTTCCAACCCTCTGGGACAAAGCAGAAACATCTGTCTTTATTTCAGCTGCCAGTCTAACAGTATGTTTTAAGATAAATCACCCTCTATGAATAATTAATACTGCTTTCTCAGTCAGATTTGTGATTATTAAGTCATTATTTGTTTGTTTTCAGTGATGATTAATCTGTTTTCCCTTCTCATGCTTAGTCATACAACTCTGGAGAAAAACGAAACCCTCAGATAACTTGCAAATTCTGGTTAGAACTGAGCAGTCAGAAGAGCTTTGTATTTCAAAATATCCAGCTGAAAAGGTACACAGACCAAAGGGTATTCTGCAGTGGGGTTTCCTGTGCACAGAAAAAAAGCTGGGTTATAAATTATTCCAAGCACTGGAAGGTGTTGAGGTTGGCACACTGAAGCCCAGGGACACAGGCATTGACCATAAAACACAATTTTAATGAGGATCACATAAAGAAGGGTTGGGATAGGAATGAAGGAAATTTCATATCCTCAGCAATCTATTTTCTCTCTCTTTTTGGGAGCAGAGGATCTGAGTCTGCAATTCTCAAAGCAATCAAGGCAATCATCCCACCAGCCCTTTCAATCACTGATGCCATAGAAAACTACTGGCATTTCTCACTGGGCTCGTCAGTTCTGTCAGACTGGTCTGATAAATCAAGACAGAGAATCTGCAACAAATTAGGTAGCAAAAATACACAAATTAATTGAGGTAACAATCTGGAGGAAGATGGGTGAAAACTCCTTAACTTGCCTTGCCTGGCAGTGATACAAACACCAGAGCCAAACCCAGCACACAACTGGGCAGCGGGGCATGCACAAAGATTGTAGCAGCCCTCATCTCAGGTCAACAAAACATCCTCCCCAAACTACACTTCAGGAAGGAGAAGGAAAGCAGGAGGTTGCAGGGTCAGGAAGACACTGGGAATTTGACATCCCATCTAAAGTTCCTCTGAGCCCTGAAAATGGGCTTGGAATAAACCGAGCAGAGATTTGCGGATCCTCTACCTGCAATTAAAAATCAAACCTCATCCTAGAGGTGGATTCTTGCAATTCCAGGATCAGGACAGTCTCTGGATATAATATTGCTGTGATGCTGAGGGGGATATTCAGAAGTCCCCTCAACTGGAAGGACAGAAGCCTAATGCCACCTCATTGCCAAGCCAGTGACAGGCAAATGGAGCAACAAAACAAAATTGCTAAAAAGGCAAACCACAAGTGAAAGGACTGATCTTATGGTCTGAACTAAAGATACTGACAGCAAGTCAGTGCAGAAAACATTTGCTTTGCTTATTAACCAGGGATATTGCCAGAAGCACAATACAGTTACATAGTTTTAGTTTAATCTCAAAATGGGTGTGAAAGTCCCCAGCTTACTAAAAGCCCTGAACAGGACACTCTGTTCTGACCAATCATTTCCCAAGCTTTATTCACCACCATTCACTCCCAGGGCTTTTTTCAGCCAGTATAATGAGTCATTCACTGGTTAAACCAGGAGGCTGAGAGACTGAGCTTCCCACTATATTACTGTCTTATTTTGTAGCCTGAGGCAAAGTAATGATCTTTTCTCAGTCTGTCTATATGTAATATGCACATTATGCTTCTCTCAGGGATATGATTTGTTCAGTGATGATAAAAAACATCTCGGTTTTCTCAGAAAAACAGCATCATAAATCCACAAGAGGGAAGCAACGGGGGGAAAAGAACTGTCTTCTCATACCAGTGCAGCTGGACAATTCAGAAGTTTAAACAAACTTTTTACCTAGAATTATACCATTCTCCAATATCAAGTTCTTCAATATTTTTATTTTTAAAATATTTTTTTTAAAAATCTTCTCAAGAGAGCCTCCAGCCTTATAAACATAATGTTGGCCAGAAGAAGAAAGTCAGAAGTTCATCCTGCCCTCAGAGAAGAAACCCATTTGACAATTCCAGGATTTCTAATCTGGAGCCAGACAGGATGACCTCTTCCACATCATCCCACGAATCCTGAGAGAATGGGAACAGCAAGACTTGAGCTCTGTCAGCCTGGGAGAACCACACAAGCCCAAAAAAATGATGGAGATGCTGTAGAGCATCTCCAGGAAGCTGAGTTGGAAAGGAGGTGTGGGAGAAGGAGTCGAGGAAAGCAGCCAGATAAAATGGAGGAGATGGAATTTGCTTCTGCAGTTAAACAGACTTGCTCATTTATTTTATCAAAATTCCACTGGAGCCTTGGTCAGCAATGCAGTAGCAGAGGCTGATAATGACATTTCTTCAGAAAGGCACAGCATGAACCAGGAGTTCCAGCAGTTCTACAGGAGAATTTTGCAACCCTTTTTTTGGGGGGGAAGTAGTTAGACACGTAACCTATCAAAGATGCTATTTGCTCAGAGTCATGTTCCATGTTTCTAGCTCATATTTCACTTTGTTCTTAGATGGAAAACATGATGTCCAAATTAGACATCTTCATAGGCTGTGCTTCCCCACACCATACCAACATTCTCCTTCCATGCTCTTAAAAACCTGAATTATTCACTGTACAGTTCTGAGGCTCAGAGTTATTGGGTGAAAAGGCAAAATTGTCTTTTTATCTTCAACTTTTACTACCTAGGGACTGATTATTTTACAAGTCACAGGTATTCCCTTCAGAAGCATCAAGGAGTGTTTTGAAAGGAATTTTTTTGGCCAACTGAAATACAGCTTGGCAGAAACAGAGTTCTCCCTAATGAAGTCTTGGCTTATTTATCTATATTTGTCTTGAACACACCACAGAAGAATTCTGTGAATTAACAAAACCAGAATATGTTTCTGTGTAGCTGCTTAGGCCTCTGCATGGAACAAGCCTGTAGGTGTATTTGTGCAGCAAACAAATTCCATCTGTGGGCAGGCAATAGTAACAGCACCTTTTATCACATCTTATCTGCATTTCCAGCATGTCAATGGCACACAAGTGAGAATCCTGAACAAACAGGAAGATTTTACCCTGAGACTTACTCATTTAATTGACAACAGGAACAACAAAGTCAATTTCCAGAATGCTTTACCCTTTCAGCATCCCTATTTAGATTTTGTCAATGTGAATTGCATTGGATCCCAAATGCTGAAATGCCACATAGAGAGATGCAGTCAGACAAGGCAACCTCACAGCTCTTAATTCCTTACCAAAAGCAGGAAACCACAGCAAAAATTAATCTTAAGACTCTTTCAGAGAGTCGTGAGAGCTTTAAACAGACAATAAAACACATCAGCACTTACCATCCACCAGCAGCAAGTCATTAGCTGCAAATGAAATACATTCACTTAACAAATAGGACTGGAATCACAAGTCATCCTGGCTTTGCATGAGGGAGACAGCATTAGCATTGACAAGACTCCCAAAATGAGCAAATTTAAAGGACAGGACAATTAAAATGTTAACCACTGCCTGCAGCCTTCTTTGCAAAAGTGTTCCCAACATTGCCACCATCAAACAACTGCTGCTTCAGATGGGAGGGAAGTGCCAAGACCTTGCACTTTGTTTAAATTTGAACTGGATCTGCAGCATAGGCTGGATATATGCAATAAACTGAAGGCACAGATGAACTCAGATAGATAAACTGAACTCTCCAGACACTGCTCTGTAACAGCCAATAAAGTGAAGTGGAAAGATGACACCCTCAGATGTACACACACAGCTTTGCACCCTCCCCACAGCTCCTGAAACAACTCAATCTGTCTCTAATAACAATCCTTGATATTTCAGATATTGCAATGAGATTTAAATTGAGAAGCCTAAACTGGAACTTCAGCTGTGTCAGGAATCATTAATCCTTTTATAGAGTAACCAGGAGCCAAATCCATTTTGTGATGACAAACTGCAAATAAAGGGACTTGCAGGGCCATCAAACATGCCAAGAGCACTGCTGCAAGATGCAAGGTAGGTATATCAGGTCAGAACTAGGTCAGAACTATATCATTTCCATATTTCATAAGGTTTGCCAAGTACCAAATTAGAGGCAATCACATAAATCTCAAAACATGACAGTAAGAAGATAAAAATTCCCCTTGGTTAACAAACAAATGAAGACAAGAGTATACAAGTCTCAGGTAAAGCAGAAAGGAGAACAGATAAAACCTCCCCCAGGAAAAGAAAATCATTCAGAAAACAGTAATTATAGGCAATTACAGACACAGCTTTGACATTTCCACTCTCTCACAAAAATACTTTAAATACTCTCTGTATTTAAAGTATGAAACCACTAAAAGACAACTGCCTACTGCTGCATGTCCATTGACTCTGTGTCAATAGAGGCTGGAATGTCTTTACTCTGTGATCATTTTCAACCTATCTCTGCACAAGGAAGAAATTCAAGGGAGAATTTAAGGATTACAAAGTGTTTTAGCAGCTGACTTGCATTGAGCTTTTCAAATTTTCAGCAAATTTGAGTGTCAGTAGATACCAAATTTACCAGCCTTCAGTTTCAGGCCAAGGCAAAACCAAGCAGGAGCGTTTGCCCACTGGACTCCAAAAGACCTTTTTTTGGTTTTACTAACCAAAACCATCAATGGTAGAAACCAAAACCAAAACCAAACCAAACCAAACCAAACCAAATAAAGAAACTTTTTTTTTTTAAACCCCTTTGTCTCAGAAATGTTTGTCTAATAAAGCAAATTGGGTGGTATGTGAACAGATAACTGTAAAAACAGCAATTGTGGGGGAAAAAGAAAATGATGTCATAGTGATTGTAAAATTTCAAGACACAATCACTAAACTAATTCCAGCCAGTCTAAGCCCTAACAGGAATTAAATAGTCTAAGAAAGCAAGAGAGATTGCAAACATGGGACTGCTCAGGACTAATGAGTACAGAAAGCATCAAGATTAACTAGAGAGGTGGAGGAAAACTCACATACAGCAACACTTTACCAGCCAGAGCTGGTATAGAACATTTTCACAGAACACTATTTTATTTTATTCTAGGTCATTAGGCTGTGACCTAGAATGAACTTTCTTTCCCCACAATACCTGGGCTGTGAAAGGTACAAACATATGAAGCTGTAATAGATGTGAAAGCCATAAACAAATAATTCATTAATCAGCAGTTAATATCATGGATTATGAGTTTATGTCATTTTTTATCATGTTCTCTGCTGATTCCTTTTGTAATCCAAATAAGCCACTCTCCACCTCTGGTCCCTCTGAGTGGCTCCTGTTCCACAGATGGTAAAGCTGAATTAAGAGCTGTCCCCTGCCCTCCTCTGTGCCCACCCCAGGGGTGCAGGACACACTGACTCAACCTCCCAGCCTCATCCCACCCAAAACCAGAAGCTATTCTTTTCTTCTGGTTTGGTTTTGGCTTGTTTTTCCCTGCTGTTTCAGTGAGTTGAATTGAGTCACTGTGCCATGAAGTGACACAGCCAGAAACACCTGAGTTTCTTTCACATAAGAGTGAGAAATGGGAGATAATGTGACTAAGCAACATCTGGCAGTTTTGATAGGAACAACCCATTACTGCCTTGTCTTTTCACAAAGCCATGCCCTCCTTCCTCTGTCTTTCTCTTCAGCCAATGCCCATTTACCTAAATCTCAATCAATTATGAAAAAGAAAAATGTAGAATTGAAATCCCTTCAATTTCCCCAATTCTTTTTTGACAATCTTTCAATTTTTGGTTTATTTATGTAGTGAGGACAGGAGCTGTCTGCTAATGTGTGCTCACTCTGCACTGCTGCCTGGCACAATTCTTGCAGAGGGAACAATTTATCAGTTATAACCACATGGATTTAGCCAAATACTGCACAGAAAGCTTGGGAAAGATGGTGTTAAAAATTGGTTTGGGTATACAGAAAGAGTAAAATTAAAATAATTTCCTGATATGAAAGAAACTGTTTGAAAAGGTTATGGGATAATGGACTCCATGTGTCAGAAGATAGGAACCTCAGCAGCAGGACCTTGAATAAATTCTCAGAGAAGTACAATTAATTTCATTATACCCTGAGAAGAAAGTGTACCCATCAGTGTATTATTGTACTCACACTTTTCCTATGCTACATGTTTGGTGAATAAAAAGGGTTACATAGCAGCTTATTATTATTAAAATATGATTACAGTGCCTGTGTCTCCCCAAGCAGCAAAAACCTCTAAACTCATATCCTCAGAAAAATCTTTTCATTTTTATAAGCCATCTGTCAACAGGCCATTTCTTCTCTGCCTTCCCTTTGATCATACAACCCTAATTTTCTCAATGTGGCAATTAATCTCTTTTCCCCCTGATTTTTATAAAAAGATATTAGAAAACCCTCTGAAGCCTCCACACTGCAGACTTAGCTAATATATGCAGACTTTATTCCTGTAATTATGCTTTTTCCCCCCCTCCTTTCTCCCTTCTCCCTTTCACATATCCTCTATCATATCTTGTTTCAATAGGACCACATGATCTTTTTGTGATCCCTGAGTACCTACAAGCTGTCCTGTGCCAGGGATAATCACCCACCACCCACCATTCTGCTCCTCAAATCACCCACAGAAATGTCCAGGCTCTTTTTCCTTTGGCAAACCCCACACTGATTTTGTGCCTCCTGTTCATGCACTGCTAAAAAAATGAATGGTGTACATGTCAGGCAGAAAAGTGTGTGCCTGAAATCCTTCACTATTTCAGCAGATTGTCTTTTGCTCACATTAGGTCTTCTCTCCTTTAATTAAAAAAAAAAAAAAAAAAAAAAACAAAACACCAACTTTCCTAGAACGAATCTTTTGAAGAATGGGTATTGAGACAGTCTTTGGGAAAATAAAATCGTCCTCCTAAGAAGCAGAACATTTAATGTGATTGGATACATCACTCCCCAAGCCTTCATTTCATGCACAAAATCCTTTTGATGCTTTATACCTGCAGTGTCACAATAAAAATATCTTCTTATTACTGAGGCACGATAAGAGAGTAAACAGCAGCTGTGTGATAGCACTGATGTAGCAGAACAAATCCCCCTGAGGATTCTTGACCTTTCAGCCTTGCTTTTCAATGCTGCACCTAAAAATAGCTTTTCTCCACTGACAAACATTACAGCTCCATGCTGTACAGAATAGCAATGAGGAGCTTCATGCTCTAATGGCTTTGCTATAAATAGAATCTCTTCAATGCTAAAAGCTCTTCATTAAAAGGATTAGTGACTACAACACACAACAGGAGCAGCCAATACCAAACCTCAGGCTTTGTAGCACAAGATGATTTTAAATTTACTCGGTTTTAAGGTTTATGAAGTAACTGTGTGATTTGGTGAGTAAAACAGAATGAAAAAGAACCCCCTCCCCCCTTCCAGGCAATGTTTTGGAGGGCTGATTTTGATATAAAATTAATAGTTTGAGGAATCAGCTTCCTACTATTCTCATTTTCTCCAGTCCGATGCCAAATTGACTGTATAATGCAATGTCAAAATGGAGCACAAAGCCACAACAAAACTGATGTCAGTGCTTGAGCATAACAAATGATCAGTTCTCTGCTAGAGCAGAAAAAATCCCATTCCTGAAGGGATACAAATTCTCCCAGGGCTGGGCTGTGGCTCGTCTGTGCTGCCGCAGGTGCCACATTTGGGGACTGAAGCAGGAGGGTGACAAAGGCAGGAAGACAAGGTGAGCAGCAGAATGGGAATCCCACTTCCCATGTCAGGGTAAACACTTAATAAAGCCACAATTAGGGATTACTTTGAGATACACTGGCAAATATCATTGGTGATGCCTCACAAATACCCAGCCACGGGAAGAAGACCAGAGACAAAATGTACTTAAAGCTGAAATAAGGCACATTTTTTAAGTGATGAGTTGTCCCAACATGGCAACAGTAAAATGCTGACCAGCAAGTCTGAAACTTCCAGGAAAAAGATAAACATTACTTGCCAAATGTGAGATAAATTGAGCATCTACAAATATTAAAGGAAAAGTTTGCCAAATACTCTGTTAACAAAAATGTGTCTGAAGCATTCAGAGAATTTTAAACTTCACTGGTACAAATGGTGGAGAATGAGGAAATTCAACCCCTCTGAGACTGACTGTATTTGAAAATATGCAGTAACTTTGCATATCCACTGGCAAAAGGAATCTATCCCATTCCCAGGTGCAGTTTACTTTCTTCCATCTTAGCTTGGCCTGCAGAGCCACCTCTCCATGAGCCACAGCAGCCAACAACCAGCAGTGCTCACAATTAACCTCATAAATGGGTTAATGCATATTCCAAGCACTGGCCAGTCCTGGGCCCACACAAGCATTTCAGCCTCAAATAAAAGGCTATTTCTTGTAGCACCTCCATGTGTACTGAACATCTTATCCCAAAACATCCATCAGATAGATCAGAAGGTGATCAGGATGATATATACTGAATATCAAGCCTTCAACCCACTGGGGTTCTTAAGGACAGGAACATCTGTCTGTGGAGCCATTCTGTATTTTTAATTGACAAACCAGTGCACCATCTGATTGCCCATCAATGAATTCCACTCATGGGTCTTTGATTCTTTGTTCTAAAGTTCTGCAAATATGGTCTTGCTTCAGTACTTTTGTTTGAATTAAAGCAGATGTGGTAATGTTGTTCAAATTATTTTTTTTTAATAAAAACCACAGATCTGAGTAGTTGAAAGCAATAGCACATTTAAGTATATTCTGGGTTTTCCTCTTTTATATTTGTTTACTTTTAGAGAACAGAAATTTTATCAAACATAAACCAAATTTAGATTACCAAAATAACTAAGGATGGCTTTTTCCCCCTCTGACATTTAGACAAATGGGAAATTTTGATTGCCTGCAAAAATTGCTAATAGGCAGAACTGCATCCTTTTTTTCATTTTAAATTAGAGGATTTGCTACTAACATGCCATATGCTGTGTGATATGTTTAACAGAATGTTACACTTCTAATTGCATACCAATCAAGGCCTCATATTTTTCAACAATTAGCAGAGTAAAGTATAAATTTCCTCGTGTCATTGGCGCTTTCAGGCATCCAACAGTGCCTACAATATTTTAATCCACACTTGTTCCAAATCCCAAACATGATTTCAGTGAGAGACCTCCCCCAGATACAGGATACAGGAGATACAGGAGACTGAAAAGGGGAGGATGGGGGCAGAGGAGAAAGAAAAATGTATTTCTACAGCACCATCCTTCTGACTTCCCAGGATTTCCCAAAAGTCTAAGATATTCAACCCCCAAAATGGGGAGGGGATCTGAGCTGGGGTTTTATGTGAATCTCTTCATAATGTCTTGACTGGATTTTATACATATATATATGTATATATACATATACATATATATATATATATATATATATATATATATATATATATATATATGTAAAAGAAGAAAGAAGTCTGCAGCTGTTTCTGGTATTTAAGGATCTCACAGAATGAATTTATCTGTACATTCAAAAATCACCCATTTCCAGGGGTGAAGAAAGGAGATGTCCTCTAGTCTTGGCAATTACACCTACTTTGAATGGAGTATGGGAATGGAAAAATCAGGAAACAGCTCTCCAGGTAGATCTTGGTAAATTTCATTTTTAGGCAGCAGAAGCATGATTTTCACCATACAGTTTTCAAGCTTTTCAAGACATTTTATGCTGATTATAGCTCATTTTTTATTTGTATCTATTAACTCACTTGCTGATATTCAAATTTCACTAACAATGATGAATCTTCCCATCATATCATTTATTTGTAATGGAGCACAAGTGAGCTACCTAATGAATAATAGGATGGCTTGGATTCATTTTAACCCCTGTTTCAACACAGGGATTAAAACTCCCCAATGAGTTTTCTCCTAGACATTATCACAGATAAGTGAAATTTTACAAAGTAAAGTATTTACTTGTGTCTATTCCTGTGTCTGCAAACTTTAATAAATTTAGTTTGCCATCAGAATATGAAGTAATAAAATTAAAGACTGGAAAATCACTGCTTATAAAGGTGGTTGCAATGTGCTATTAATTAGCACATACTATGTACTCAAATTTAATTTCTAGTGAAATGCTCAGGGCCAGCGAAAACTTTAGCACTGGAAATGTTTGAAGCTTCACATGAATCTCCTGTTTCACCAGTGTTATCTCAGAAAACCTCTTCACACAGTCTCTTCTCTAGATTTTTGCCTGTCTGGAAAGGCAGAGGAGTCATCACTATATTATTTCAGTTTAAAGCTTCTTCTCAAAGGTGGTTCAAAAACTTAATTGCTGCAAGTTTATGTATAAATAGTGCCATCCAACAGTATTACTTAGT
This sequence comes from Emberiza elegans, assembly GCA_024865655.1. Classification (NCBI taxonomy): domain Eukaryota; kingdom Metazoa; phylum Chordata; class Aves; order Passeriformes; family Fringillidae; genus Emberiza; species Emberiza elegans. Next base: position 5,630,455 of record JALJVW010000084.1, on the reverse strand, counting down.
GGCATATGGGACTAAATCTGAATGCTCTTAGCATGAACTTTGGGGAATAAAGACAATAGCTGAGCAGTTGAGGGTCACATTTGGAACCTGTGCCACTGAGAAATGTCCCCAGTCCATTCAGAAAACAGTGAGGTTCTAATTAGAGGAGTAAACTATAATGTGATGACACAGCCAGCCTGCTTCAAAAGCTCTGAGGAGCAATGTTTTAGAACCTACAGGCCACTAAATCTGAATAAAATGCAGTTCCTGGGATAAATGACACCTCTGGTTTTCTGCAATTTTTTTTGTCCCTTCACCTTTAAATTTAGAAATGTAACAGTTTTCTGCTGAGTTCATACCATCAAAATATCCAACTGAACTTAAGGTTTGCTGATTATTATGGCACTTTGGCAAACAAACAGCTCCACAGTCTGAAACTCCAGTTGAATGACAGAGGTAAATGCCATCTGTGATATTTTACATCAATTAGGTTAAATGACTGGATTATTACCAAGTTGCCAGCACCAGAGGAATACAAAAGACATTTTAAAGGAGAATGAGAAGGATTAAGTATGATGCCATACCATATATCAGAGCTGTTGGTGATTTCACTCAATACATAGACCAAGAAATGATTTATTACACTAACAGAAGGGTTTGTGAAGGTTAATTTTGCACGATGAACAAGTGGCTGGATTTGTTTTATTCTCTCAAAATTGCAGAAGAGTTTCATTGTCTGTCACCGTGCCTTTTGAAGAACAGCTTCCAGATTATCAGCACCAACCTCGATTACGAGCTGCCTCCCCTGTCAGATGTGTATCACTCCATGTCACACTCCTGCTCCCTTCTGCTCATTTTTACTTGTCTGATTCATGCACAGCATTCTCAGAGGTACAAGACCAGGTACTGTGACAGCCACAAAGCCAAAACAATTCCTCACAAGCAAACAATCCTGTATTGCCTCTTTGTCATCCCTTGTCTTGTGTCATTCCAGAATTTTTCTTACCTTTGCGTTGCATCTATTTGTTCTGCAGGGATTTCTGAATATTAATGACTCCAAACAACTGCACTACAACCTTCACAAAAATGCAGTTATTGTGTATGGAAAACAAACATAAACTTGAAATTCACTTGCACATCTGGGGTTGCTAACAACTGTTAAATTTCCAGCCTGCTTCCAACACTGACACTGCTTTATTACACTATTGGTCATGGTGCTGAGTACTTGAAACTCGAAATTTAATCAAAATTAACTTCTAATTATTTGGGTGTTTTAATTATTCTGTATTTAATCAAAGTGACTACATTATTATCCATCTTAAACATTCAAGATCCTACTAGAGATACACTAGAGAAACACAGCAGCAACTTGTCAAACACTGTGTTGTAGCCAGGCACCAACAGCTCTCACATTGGTCTTAATTCATAAACCTTGGTATAAACCAGAAGGTTTAACAAGCTGGATTTACTCCATCACTGCCTGTTTCAAACTCCTGCTTGTGAGACAGGCAGTGCTGGTTTCAACAGCTTACATCATGTTCTGTGAAATACTAAATATTCACTATAACTTGGTGGTTAAAGAAGGACAACAGAAAGCCTTGGAAATGATAGCACAGATTCACTTTAAGGTGGATCATTAAGGATCCATGTCAGGAATAATGCTACTGAAGATCTAAGCTTGTCAAGCAGATCCAAGAAAACAAAAACCACACTTTACACCAGACACAGACAAAGGTTACTGAGATAATTGTGGGGTGAGAAATCAAAAAAAAAACCCCAAACCCTCTGCTATCAAAGAGACTTGGAGAGTTAGTCCTGACTGCTGTCTCAAGATGCACAAAAAGAAAGAGCAAGAGTGATAAAAGACAAACATAAGAGACTGAGAAAAGCTATTTCAACTAAAGAACAATATTGACATGAGAACAAAAGAGCTGGAAATGAGTCACAAATAAATTTAATCTTGAAATTCCTATTTGCAGTAAGGATCTCAGACGGAGCTCAATAAGTTTACAAAAGGCTCTCCAAACAAAATTATATTGAGACACCTTCTGCAGTCTACTGAATTAAATAACATGAAGATGTATATTTCATGTTATGAGATTAATTTAAAGCAATATGCAGACAAAGCACAATCTACTAAGTACCCCTGAGCAGAAATCATCTCCTTCAAACACAGCCAAAATGTTTGACAAAAACAGTTCATAATTAGTGAATGGTGAGCACATTGCTGATTAATACCTTCATTAGGAACAGATGTTCAGAAACTCACTCGTTGATCCAGCACAAATACATACAAAATTATAGTTGCTAGGAAAACAGAGGAGGTCATTTTGACTCTAACAGGCAAAAGTTCAGGTTGTTCACTCCAACTGACAGCTGCTCACTGACCTTCTTTCCATCCCAGCCTCAGACCTGAGATCCCACTTCTCACTGGCTTTTATTTTCTGTGCTCCACAATTGCTTTTTGGCTTTGGTTAGTGAGATAAACCTGGATGTTTTCTTCCTAGAAGTGAAGCACGTATGGGACAAGAGAGGTGATGCAGTTTGTTGAGCACCACGAAGGAGCTCAGTGGGCAGGACAGTGTGGACACCCAACCCTGTGGGACCAGCTCCTCTTTTGGGGGATTTACACCTGGGCCTCAATCACTGGGCACAAAGAAGGAGCTATTCTATGTCTCATTTCAGAGAAAGGTTCCAAGTGGCCCAATGCAGAGGTGCAAAGTTGTGTTTTACTCAGCCTGAGCTTTGAGTAAGGCCAAGCCCCAGCCAAGAAGCCCTGCCAGGTCTGGGCTGCTGATTACAGCCCAGCAGGTGAAATCCCCAGCTGAAATCTGCAGCTTCTGAGCAGCCTCCAAGCAGCTCTGACTTCATGTCCTGCTAAAACAAATTTACTAAATGCTCCCACAGCTGGGAGCACTGATGGAAGGCTTCCCACCAGAACCATCCGAGGCTGGTTGCACCTGATTCTGCTCTCAGGTTTCTGATTTATGGTCTCCAACGCTTTTAATACCTGGGATTTTCCTTTGACTTCAACAACTCAACCCCATCTTTCACTCAGAAAACTGACAGTTGACTCTTTATCAAAGCACAGAAATGTAATTATCCTCTGACACTTCTTTTAATTATTGAGGATTGCTCCTGCTGCCTTTTCTTTCTCTCCTGAAGTTTTCACATGAGGCAACCAATTACTTCTCTGAGTAATTCCAAATACTGTCGAGATATTTTATCCTTTCCATATCCTACTAACATTTTTAATTGACTCTTCCTTATTTCATCTCATGTGTCTGGCCTTGATATAGAAATTCTGTAACAGCTCTGTATGTGTCTGATATTATTGAGCCACAACTTCATATGACACTATGCAAAAAGCAATGAGTGATAAAAACCAACTCGAGTATAATTTGATAAAAGTCTTTTTGTACAAAGCCATCCTACAGAATGCATTTGCTCAGCTTCCCTTTTACATTCTGAGATGGAAAAAAGTCTCTTCTCCTTCTGTAACTTTTTCTAATGTGTCCACAGGTAATGAGAAATGTTACTAAAGTGACCCTGAATTTATGCTTAGTAAGGAAATAGACATTATATAGAAAGTCCAAGTTCCCAATTGAGTATACATTATGAAAAAATACACACAATTATAGCTCAGAAAATATTTTCTGTTTCACTGGATCCTTTTGTACAATCAAATCAATTAATCATTCAAATCAAACAAATGAAATTAAGTTTTACTATTTAAATTAAATTTATTAAGTTTCTTAATCCAAAGATCTGGCATAGAAAATAAAAACCAAAAGCAATATCTAGTTCTGATATAGTTTTACTAAAGGGACAATGGGGAGATGAAATAGGCTTAGAAAAATCACAAAATGGATGAAAAAATCTCATATGCTAAAAAATAGCTAGATGTCAAACTTGAGAGAGACCGAAAAGGAGAAAATGAGAGGACATGAAAGAGAGCACTTCAGTCAAAGCATATGTTTCTTCATACAAGTCTGTCTGCTCTGATCTCTGTTTGTGCTGCTGAGGTTTTGACAGTTGGAAGCCATTAATTTCAGAATTACAAGGCTTATTGGGCTGGATTTATGGTCTTTGCAGTTGGTAATTCACTTCTGCTTTCTTGATGAAGTAAAGGACTACTCCAGAATGAACAATGAAAACAAAGCTGACTTCTCTCACCTCAAACATCTGGAGAACTTCTGCTGATGGAAGGTCACACTGGCCTTAACCAATGAGTCAAAATACACGAGGTGGGGGAAGAACTTGTGGAAATCCCTGGAAAAATTTGCTTTTAGTAGAACAAAATAAGAGGGAAATGTTCAATTTATCTTGATTAAGTACAAACTTCAAACTACAGGAGAGTACGCGAGCACTTCTACTGAGAAGATGTCACTGTCCAGTTAAAAAGAAGTTTTCCTGGTGAAAAAGGGCCTGATCCCAAGCACAGCATGGCCAGTGAGGCAGCTGCTTTCATTTACAACATCCCTGGCTTTCAGTCCCAAGCATGTGCATTGGTTTTTTAAGTGAAATAAAACCAAAGCTGAGAAGTGTCAGCAGCCAGAGGAGGAAAGCTCAGTGTCAGCCTCTGGACTGAGGTTCCCCTCTTTATGGCCCCAAATCAATCTCAAGTAAAACCTGACCTACCCAGGCTGTTCAGAGTAGTCCTCCACTATGATTAGCATATTTTCCATTTCTCATGCTCTACACACTTAACTGTACAATTCATTTAATTGTTGGGCAATTAAAATCTTACCTGATCAAAGCATTTTTCTTGCTCCTCTTGTTAATACAGACATCTTCTGATCTAATTTCCATTTTTTAAGTTGTCCAAAAGCTGAAACATATTTTTTCTAAATTTTTATTCAAATGGTATTTTCTGTGTTCATCAAAGTAATAGAAATCTATTTCCCTGAAGATTCACTGATATTTTTTCACCAACTACCTTACAAGACAGCTTTTTTGTCTTTTCAATCTTCTTCCTTACAATTATCTTCACACAGTTCTTTTTCAACATGTAACCCATTGTCATAATTATTACAGGAGCTTTTCATTTTTTAATTTGGATGTTCATTTAATCTATTATTCAATTTACTTCTAACAATACCTAGAAAATGAAGTACCTTGCATAACTGCATGACAATTTATCATCATTATGGTGTTTCTCAATCACCTATTATAGCTTAACTGAAATGTCATAAGGAATAACTCCTATAAAGAAGTAAATAAGGCACAGCTACTCTTTTTTTTCCCTTTAAAAATATAATGGTTTTCTAAATTAAATATTGAACATAGTCACTCAACAAAAAAAAAAAAGTATTAGGCCTGATCAAGCTTGAATGAGTTAGTTTTCCTTCTTCCACAATGTCCTGTTTCTTTTCCTTTTTTTTGTATCTGATTAAACGCCATTTTCTGGTACTTTCCTCTCCACCAGTATCTCTACTGGAACGTTATTCTGAAACCCTTAACATTGTGCTGAAAACCATCTATGCTCCCATGCCAAAAGTTGCCCTACTTCAGCAATTTTTCTGCTCTCCTGGTCTTCTGATGGATTCCTGGAGAACAGTCAACTTTTGATTTTGCTAATTAAAAAGCTGCATCTCAGAGATACTGCAACTCAAAGCAGGCAGACTGCAGATCTTCTAAATAGGGAACACAACTCATTCACCAGATTTTCTCAACTTTGGAGAATTGATGAAATTTTATTCAGTGTAGTATCTTTATAGCACGAACCTGCTAATAGCCTTCATTCCTAGATCACCTCCAAGACTTTACATTTTCTTGTTCTGGTTTGATTTGAGCTCTTCTGGTAAGAAGTTTCATTAGAGTTTCATTGAGGTTTGGACAAATGTCACGTACACCTTTCCTCACAGCTGAATTACTCTGGTGGCTCAGAGTAACACCTAATTAAATAATTTCCAACTACTTCAGACAGCTGACCTTGCAGCAGATTTCTATGGTACTTGTCTCAGAACAGATAAACACATTCTTTGGACTACATTTCATCCGTTTCATTAATGGCATTTGGTTTTGAGATTACTGAAATATCACAGAAATACAGAGGGAGACTTTTGGCCAAGACCTGCAGTGACAGGATGAGGGGAAAGGGTTTTAAACTGAAAATGGCAGGTTTAGATTGGACTTAAAGAAACAATTCTTTACAATGAGGGTGGTGAGACAGTGGAACAGGTTGCCCAGAATGTCTGTGGATGATCCTGGACCAGTAATTACACTGCTCCAGTATTTATTACCCCATTTTCCCTCCCAGTCTTCTCATTGCTTTGTTAGAAGTGCTGGACCTGAAGCTCCAGCTGCCAGTTCCTTCAGAAATCTGATATGAACAACTGGCACTCACACAACCTCTCTCATGCCATTCCACAAGAGGTTTTGTTCATTTATTTTCACTTCAGGGTCCTCTATTTATTCTTAGCATCTTTCCTTTGAAATCACTAGTGATCTGGTTATATCTGAAACCTTTTCTGTGTGAGTTTTTCTTTTCAGTTTTGAGTAACCAAGGCTTGGGTAGGAATCAGAAACAACAGCTGCTTCAAAACACATCACACAACAGTGTGTTTTGACATGAGAGACCATTATTCCTGTGCCAGATGCCCCAGTTTCATCAAGTTAGTCCATTTTTCTGAGTACTACCCCAGTCCCTCAACACTTTCCAGGAACTAAAGCATGTTGCTTGCTTGACATTGCCAAAATATCCTCCAAAACAGCCTGCACACAAGCTGCTAAGATATGGAAGTGTTCCCACCTCTCTTGGATCTTAAAAATAAAAATGAAAAACCTGAAGATTTTTCTAAATGGATGAGAAAGGTCAGTTACCTTGCAAAATCCATTTATCACCAGATTCTTTCTCAGTTTTGGTCGTCCTGGGAATCAGACTGTGATTTTCTACCTTACAGACAGCTTAATCTTGAGATTTCCTGGCTAATGCTCTTGGGTTCATCTTTCCAATGATGACAATGGCCAGACTACTGTAATGCTAAAATAGGAAATAATTGTAGAATATTTTAGTTTGGTGAACAAACACAGTAACATTCACCATTTTTTTCAAGGGCAGTCTCTCATATACCCTGCTGATTTCTTTGCATTTCCAAGCCTGAATCTATATAATAGAAATTATCCTCTCTAGGGCCTAGGAGGGTTTGTTTATTAAAAGAGAAAGCAAAACTACTTCCTTACAGGTCTCCATTAAGTTCAGTCTTTGAAAACATGTCCAAGACAGCCTTGGAATTTCAAATATGGAGCAGCAACATTGTAGGACTGCCCTGGCTAAAACCAGACTCTGAATAATAGTCTTGTGTGCAGAGATCTGGATCATTTTAACTAAACCCATGGGGACAAGATTGTCCAGGGACATCCAAAACACAGCTTAGAGGTGCATAATTTACTCACTGGTAGACAATACAAAATATTTTCCTGTGTATTTGGGATGCAGTGTTCTCACACTGCTGAAATCCCTTAATCACATGAATTATGGAAAGAAAGATTTAATTATTGTCTAGGGTCAAGCTGGAAACTACAAAATAAAATTGGTGTGCAGCTTCAGTAATTAATGTTAATATCCACGAAACATAAAGCTGTGAAAACTGATTATGATTTGGTGCTCTCTAAAACATACAGTTAATTATTAAGATAATTTATTTTTGAAGTAATGCTTCCATAAGATGCTTTGTGAAACTTAACCAGACTGAACTTCCAAACAAGCTGTCATGAACCATATGTTCATGAAACATTTCAAAAGACTTTAAAATCAACATCTTCTATTGATTCCAGCTACCTCTAAGGAACAATTTAACACCACCTTCACTTCTGAGTTTTTTAGTTTTCTCTAAGTACAATACTCTTACATGCTGCAGTAGGCACAGAATTTATTGTAGGCCCATAACAAGGAGTGCAGCATTTTCTGCCAATAAGTAAATAATCAAGACTTTGTCTACTGCCCATCCCTTTTCTTATTTATGACCTGAGCAGCATCCAGCAGCAGTGATTTCAGTTCTCCTGTAATCACATACTAGGAAATAAAAGGCACTGCATTGTGCAAAGGCATCCAAGTACACTTAAACATTAAAACTGTACTGCAATTCACATCTTTTTTTTATGAAGAAGGGAAGAATAAATGAAATGAATGAATGAAATAAAAAAGAGAATGGAAGCAAAATCTATTTCTGGACTTTCTCCATGGTGAAGCTTGACAAATGCATGTTTCTTGGAACACTACTGTTAGTAATATTAGAGTTCATGTATGATCATTGATTTTCAGTTATTCAGTTAGTTGCTATGGAGAAAGAAAAGCATTTGTTTGATATATTAAAACCTCTAGCACTTTTCAGTGTCTACAGCTCTAAAGTCCTAAACCAATTTTCTCCAATAAATCTTCCCTCTTGTACTCATGAGGATCATCAGGGAAAGATTTCTATACCTGGTGCTTGCAGGCAGTGAAGGAAGTTAAGTTTATTTCCCTTTATGTAGGAGAACTCAAGATAAGTTTCTGTCGTGAAAATTGTTTACAGCACTCAATGTGTCAGGAGCCTCTTGTTTCAGAGGAACTTCTCACTGAATGCAGGAATATCCCAAACCCAGCCTGCTCCAGGGTCAATCAGGAGCCAATTTCGAGCCAATTTCAAACTCAGTTCAAGTTCAAACTCTACTTCAGGTTCAATAAAATCTGGTGCACACATTTAATTATTTAATTATCTGGTGCACAAGATAATTTTGCTATGGAAATCAGCAGAGCACCATCCAAACAGAGAAGAGTTCTGTCCTGGGATTCTGCTTGCTTGCAAAGTCAGTGGCACAAATCAAATAAAGATTGAAAAAGCCCTGCCCAGGCAGCAGCCACAGATGACTCCATCAGATCATTTCCAACCCCAGCATGGCACAGGCCTTTGAGGAGGTTTGGTTCTCCTCATTACACTCTGCAGGCTCTGTTTCCTTCATTTGATGGAATTAATGTATTCACCTCAAAACCACATCTATGCCTGCATTTGGTTTGGTGCCCAGCTGTAAAAAGAAAATATGTCATCAATTTTAGAGAACATTGAAGCTGCTGGTGTTGAGCAAGATGATGCTTTTCAATTACATGTGATTTACTCACCTGCCTCACAGACAACTTCATTTTACTGAGATGTCCTAAATCTTAAAATCAATTCTAACAACACATTAAGATCTCTCACTCCAGCCTTTGAAGTATTTTCTTTTTTTATGATTCCTCATGTTTTAAATACTTTTCCCTTCCCCAGTCATTAAATTACAAAACAAACTATGCACTACAGATCACTTTTTTCCCCTGTCTATAACAAATTTCAAAGGTAACTTCTTACCCTTAGACCAAAATTTCAATGTCACCGACTTTTGATTCTACTCTTTGCCTTCTATTTAATGAAAAAAGGACAGGATTGTCAAATTTAAATGAAAAATTATTTCAATATGCTTTCATAATTCCAGAGATGTAATATTAACTCTTATATGAATTAAATATGCCAATTTTAAAAGGAGTGTTGGAGTACAGCTTCTACAAATTTGAATAAGAGCCAGTCATTTTTTTAATCAAAACCATGTTAAATATTCATTCATGTTTCACTGTGAGCACTTATAATAAAGTAAACCCGTCAATGTGACCAGCAGTGTAGCAAACTCCTTGAATAATCATAGAATCAATTTTATTGCATGAAACTAAGCCAAATTTTTAGCCAATTTATGCAAAGGCTATGTCACAATGATGGCCAGTAGTAAAGAGTTCATATTAAAACACAAGCTATTGCTAACATACAGAAAAACAAAACTCAAAGCAAAGCCAGGTTGCAAATAAAAACAGTGTAATGATTAAAAAAGGAAAAAAAATCCAGCTGATGTTACAATATTACAGTATTTTAAACTCCTAACATGTTTCCATGCCTGTAAGAATTGAATAGGAAATGTATTCTGGCCCTGAAAGAGAATTTAAGTCCAAAAGATAGTGTGTCACTTTGTCTAAGTGCCTGTACAAGGCACACACATCCCCTGGCTGTCCAAACATTTCAACAGCTCCTCATTACTCCCACCTACCAATCAATAATAACAATCTCTTAATTCCTCCTGCATCCCACACATTATTAAAGAAAAAATCCTCCTGTATTGCCGTGGTACAGAGTCTGGGGGGACTGCAGGAGCTGCAGGTAAGGTTACCTGCCTACTACCAAAGATTTAACTGCTCAATATTCAAAAATATGGTGAACTAAAAGAAACTAAAATGTCTCCATTGTCATTAATTTTCAATTTTTGCTCTTGTTTCCAAGTAAAATCAGTCATTTAACCAAAATGTCCTTTTCAATAATCTCTGCAGTAAGCTACAGCTTCCATATGGACATTTTTGTGCATTATATAAAATAGATATTCATCAGCAGTTTAGGACTGGGAAAAATTAAACAAAGAAAGTTAAGTAGACTTCTGCAAAACTGAACTTTCCACTAGGAGATGTAATATAAAAGTGGTAGCAAACCAAGCATTCAATATGCCATAGGATCTCCCTTTCCCTGCTTTGCTCAGTGTAGAAAATTAAAATGTACACCATCAGTCAACAGACTGTGCTTCAAAAGATTTTGCAGCTATGAAGCAGAGAATATCACAGAGTTCTGGCTGAAAACTCAAGTAACTGGGACTCTTTAAGTGAATTAATCAGCAACATGAGAAATAACCAACTCCACAGCAGATTTTGTTGTAAATCAGTGCTATGTTCATGTTTTTCAACCAGTGCATCAAAGATCACTATTCAGGCAGGAATGCCAGGCACAATTCTATGATTCAAAAGCCCTCTTTTCCTAAGAAAGCAGTGGAATATAGCATAAAGAGAATTAAAAGGAGCAAACCAAGGGTACAGGGAAAGAAGAAAAACACGTTTTTCATCCTTAAGGTGATGTCTTACACAGAAGTGCCAAAGGAAGGTTTTTCACCACAGAGCCCAGGTTAGAAACCTGCTGATGGTCAAAGCCAACCTGCAGAGCCAAGAATGACCACTGAGCTCACAACACACACCTGACACAAACCACTGGTTTTATTGGTGAGGCCCAGGGCAATCGTGGCCAAATCCCACCAATCATACCTAAAAATGCTGCCAAATCTTTGAACCCCCTGAAGAACAGAGGCCAGGTAAGCTTGATTTCAGAGGTAGCTGATTATAGCTAAAGTTGGACATACTTACAACAAAATACCTTAAACCATTTTTAATCTTCTTATTTATACACAAAGTGCTCACAGGTTTTAACATCTGAGTTGAGGGTGGTCAACACACTTGAAAAAGACCAAAGAATTAAAAGAGTACACAAATAATGGGGTTTGGGGTAATTTCAATTTTAATAATTAACACAGGCAATAGTGATGGAACATTGCTCCTTAAAGTTGCTCCTCATTAGGTTATCAAAGTATTAAAATACGGAGCATAGAGTTAAATTTGCTTTAAAAGCAAAAGCCTTGGCAACAATTTGCTGATGATCTGGGGACTTTACCTGAAACTTGCAACTCACATGGAAATGCTGGGGATGAAACATCCCATGTTCCAAAGCCTCTGAACAAGCCTTGTTGAGAACCTCAAACAGAAGTTGCATTATGACTCTTCAAAATTAAATTAATTCAGTTTTTCATTGTGGGAACATCATTCTAAATGGAAAATTAAGGCAAGCAATTCTTCCCTGCTACCCAGAGTAAAAACATTTTCTGTACCCCAAAAGTTAGTAATGCAATTGTCTGGACCATAATAAGAAATATATCACAAGGACATTACCATTCATATGAAAAGAAAATCAGAGAAATTACTTTAAAAACACACACTGTAAGAAAAGGGGAAATTTAAGTAGCAGCCACCTCTCATACAAGACAACTAGAACTGAAAATTACAGGAAAAAGTGCACAGTCAGGTTTCCTATTTACTATCAACCAACAGTGGTACTTAAAATAAAACAGATATCAATTCAACATTTATCTTCAGCTAAGTAAAACACCTAAAGGAAAATAAAATTCCTATCAAATTCTTCACTATCACGGACTGTCAGTAAATGAAAACATTATCATTCTCATGCTGCTGAAAATTACAAGCCAGTAGATTCTTTATAAAAGATCATCAATCCATTTTGACAGCACTCACCCCACTGGAGAGGAGCCAACTGCAGATGCTCCAGGACCAGCTGATTAAGAACCCCTTCCACACTTGCCTCCCCTTCACGCTTCAAGGAAGGGTAAATTGGAATTAAGGAAAATTTTGTTTCAGAGAGGAAAAGGGTATGTGATATGCACAACTTTTATTATTGCAAATCAAAACTTCCATCTACAGATTCATTAATATGGTTTATTAACCCATCAATTGACCGACAGTAAAAATACAGCAGTTGATATCTTCTGAAAATAAAAATTTAATTCCACTGAGGATCGTTAAACTAAAGGTAAAATATACTTGAACCATAATAAAAAACTAGGGTAAAAAAGTCTGGGAGCTGCAAAAATGCAAAACCTTTAAGTATGTGGTGCAGATGAGAATTCAGAAGGATAATTCAGGAACACTCTGAAAACAAAGAGGTTAAAAATTGATAGGGCAACAGAAAACAGAACAAAATTTAACAGGGCAGCAGAAAACAGAACAAATGTCTGCTAGGACAGCCCTGACTGCAGACTTGGTGCCAGTTCCATGGGATGTTGGACAGTGACAGTGTCATTGCTGAGGGCAAACATCAGACCAGAGCCACAAGCACAGAACCTCCAAGCTTCCCTTTCTACCCTGCATGAGCTCAGAAACAGGCCCAGACTGAAAAGTGAATAAATTAGGAAATTGTTCTCACTCTATGGACAGCAGAGCATTGAAATAAACTGTTGTGGACAGAAGAATCTCTTTTAAAAGGGCTTCAAAACAGGTTACACAAGTGCTAAAATAAAAGCATAGACAATATCCAATGTCATGTAAAGCCAGCATTATCCACTTAAACAAATTAATAATAATTGTTTGTGATGAGTCAAGATAACATTTATTTGTAACAGGAAGAGAGCTGGATTTCTTTTTTCTAATTCCCTGACTGCAGAAAGGCACTGAGTTCCCAGGGTTTGGAAGCACCATCTTGTATCCAGGCATGTGTCCCACCATAATTAAGGAATAAGCTCCTAGTGAGGTTCATCAAGATTTCAAACTCAAAAGTACTGGAACCCTGGTCCTCAAAAATACACCAAAAAATAAAAGAATATCTGAGCTTTTATCAACAGCTTCTAAATGTGATCAGTCCCTTTTCTGTAAACCCTGGAGATGGACACACAGCATCTGACTGCTGCAGTATAGATTCACCTGTGGCAGCTGAAAGAAAATTAACAAGCACTGCAGACAACTAATTTCTACCACAGGACATAATCTTGCAGGGTCTCCAGGAGATTTAAAGAAAAGTCTTGAAAGCTCAGAACAAGCACAAATCTAACAGTGATTGAGACTCAAGAGCTCAGAGATGACAGAAGAGGAAAATCAATACCAAGTACAGGATTCTTGCCATTATTTTTTAAAAATATTCTCATTATGCCCTGAAAAATGTCATAAATAGCACCTCATTTTTTTTCTCCTAAAGAGACCACAAATAAAGAATTCACAAGCCCCAAAGAGTCTGAAAGCTGTAAACACCATTAAAGAAAAGCATCTATTTGGAAAACTGAAGGCAGCAGAATATCACCTTAGAATAGTGCTGCTGCTGAAAAATGAGACTCAGAGCACCAGCACAACTCAATAATTTCCATAAAAGACACTAGAGGGTAGAGAATAATTTGAATTACTTCACAGATACAGCAGATAAATAATTCTGTTATCACATCTTTAATCTAAGGACTGTGAGAGAAAACACTAATAAAAAGGCAGTATTTAAAAGATGCTTTAGAACAGAGTGGCTGCCATTAACTGTAACATTAAACTAACTTTAATGTAATTTACTTACAACAGACTCACAGTGGTGCCTGGAATATCACAAATTTTCACTGTTTAGAGCTTCATGGAAAGCTTAACGTCTCAACAAACCCTATAAAATTACGATAAAACAGGTGATTCTCCCTTCTTTATCGTTGGTAAATGCTACCAAAGCAGATCCATGTATTCAGAGGTAGAATATTCCTCCTGGAACAAAAAACCACAGGAGGCAGTGAGGCACATCTGGGGCGCTGAGCCCATTCAGGGCTCCTCAGGACTGGAGAGATGCAGAGCTCCTGGAGCAGGGCCAGTGCAGGACAACAAAATGGAAGGACTGGAGCATCTCTCTTGCAGGGAAAGGCTGAGGGAGCTGGGGATGTTCAGCCTTAAAAAGAGAAAACTGAGAAGGGACCTCATCCCTGTCTGTCAGTGTCCGCAGGGAGGGCTCAGAGCAGGGCCCAGGCTCTGCTTGGGTGCCCAGCAATGGCACAAGAGGAACGGGCAGGAACTGATCCCAGGAGGTTCCACCTGGACATGGGGAATAATTTCTTTCCTGGGCAGATTGTCCAGAGAGGGTGTGGGGTCTCCCTCCCTGGAGATATTCCAGCACTGTCTGGACACAATCCTGGGCCTGTGCTCTGGGATGGCCCTGCTGGAGCAGGGAGGTGGCACCAGGTGACCCCACCAGGTGACCCCACTTTGGTCCCTTCCAGCCTGAACCATTCTCCAATACTATTGGTGGTTTTCTGGTCACACATTTCAGAAAATAAGTTAGAAATAAAACTGAATGGTTCTTTGCAAAAGCTAAAAAATGCTTTAAAAAAACCCCAAAAACAAACCCGAAACAAAAAAAAAGGGGGGGGCAACAAAAACAACAACAACAAAAATAAAGCAACAAAACCAACAAACAAAAAAACCCACCAAAACCAAAAAAAAACCCACCAGAAAAACCCACAAACTGATTAATAGAGAAAAAAAATATTTAATAACCCAGAAGCAGTTTAAGCTTTCACAGCCCAAATTTTCAGATAAATAAATTTCCACCAAGCTCATCTTTAGCACTGCTTATTGTCATCTTGTGGCAAAATGAATTCTATAGACAAGAAATAGCTCAGTGAGTGTTCTTGTAGATTAATCTGGAGGTTCTGGGTCTTATTTGCTTATTTTTCAAACAAATTGATGTATTAGTTTATCTTAGATACATGGCCATGGATTGTAGAACTGATGAGAAATTTCAACTTTCACAATCCTATGTGAAAGAAAGATGTAGCATTTAAATGGTTAGGCCATGCACAGATTATTTGACTCATAAAATAAATTGAATTTGCCTTATGAAATCATTGAATGAAGCAGCAGAAAGGAGCCTGATGGCAAAGGAAGGAAAGGTGAGGTTGAGATGCAACCAAAGAAGTGGACTTGTTAAAACAGAAAGGGATAAACACATAAAGGAATTATGTGTTCACATGGACCTACAGAGGGATCTGGATCACGGAATTCCATCTCATTGATCTCCGTCTCCTGACTATGTTGTCAGGCAATTACATTAAATTGCTCAAATACAAAACTGAAAATGGCAACAAACTCATTACCTTGGAGATGAAAAGTGACCAAAATAGGCAATAGGAAAATATAAAAGGAGCAAGGGAGAAAAGCTTAACTTCAGAGTTTGCCTAAGACAAAGCCTTTAGAAGTCAATGAAAGCAAAGGAGTTGAGCAGGGGTTGCCAAGATACCCTTTTATTCTTAGCTCAAAGTCAAAGCTGATAAAAGGCACAAGTGTAAGATCCAGGATTTAAAATTCATTGAAAAAGACTGCCCAGATAAACACGAGTGCAGGCTGCCAAGGTGAAGTCTGACCTTGCAGAATTTATCTACTTAACCAAATCTCCACACATTTTGCTGAGGTCTCACTGCCATCACAAACCTGCTCCTCTGTTGGAGCCACACTGCTGACCCAGGCCTCATTTCCTAAAGTTAAATCTTTGTTATTAAAAACACAGGAATCTGCCAGGATTTAAAAAGTTGACTTCCAGCTTCCAGCACAACAGTTCATATTTAACAGCTCAAGATATTTTCATCTGCACAATCAAATCAGCCCCAGTGGGGGCCTCAGAGCTAACAAACACACAACTACCAGATGCTGTTTAAAAAAAAACAAAACAGAACAAAACAAAACAAACCTAAAAACCTAATTTTTCACAGTTGACACGCTTATTTCACGTTTCTGTGGCAACAGATTGAATATGATATAAACTGTTTCATACCAAACACCTAAATGACAGTCAAATGAACCAGTTATTTCCCCAAGGAAAACTTTGGTCTTTTACACTCTCTGGATTGCCTCATGTGTAGCTGGGTACTCACAACTAGAACACAGTCTGTCACCTAAAGCCTACTGCTTAAAAAGACAATTGGTTTTTTAAAATGGCTTATATCTGGAAATTATTCATGTTTTTTCTCCCTACAGCACTCCACATCTTGCATCCTAACAGAAATTATTTTCAATACATATGTCCTTTGCAAATACATGCAGGTAGGAGAATGCACATAATTATAAAAAATAGCAAATGTTCACAAATAAAAATTATACTAATTAAAAATAAATCTGCATGAATTGCACATTTTACTTACAGCAGTTGCCTTATTCATATTTTAAGCTTTCTGCTTGATTATTATTGTGGATTTTAACATTAGAACTAATTATAAGCAGTTATTTAGGGTCTTAAATAATATTATTTTTGCAAACAATAAGAAGCAGAATAGAAATTTAAAGAAACCTTTACTGATGCACAGAAGTTCCAGAAGATGTAATACTCTCATAGCTGATGATTCATATTTATGATCAAGATAAAGTCATCAAAAGTGGAATAGACACAGAAAAGTGAATTTCAATAAGAGTTATCAGTAATTTGCAGTGAAGCAAATGAGATGACTCAAGGGTCTGTCTGATAGATAATTTTAAAATCCTGATTGGCTGCTTCCATCATGAAATACAAAAACATTCATAATTGTCATGTATTTGGAAAAGATGGCAGTGTTCACAAACCTAATAAATGAGTGGAATTTATGAAGATCATTGAGATGAAATGATGAAAAGTTCCAAGTATCACCCTAGAAGAAATCAAATCTATAAATGAAAGTTGGGAATAATAATTCAGTCAGTTATGCTGGACCACGTGCAAAAAAGATAAATCAATCAGACAATAGAATTAAAGAATAGTTCTCAGAGAAAACATCACCTCTGAAACCTGGAAGGTCCAATTTTATTCTGTGAGAAATCTCACCTGCAGTATTGCCTCCAGCTTTGGATCCCACATATTGAGAAAAATAGACCTGCAGTGCAGGACAAAATCAGCAATATGACTGAAAGAAAATGTGCTTTGAAAGAAATTTTGGCAATTAGGTTTAAATGTAGGAAACAAACTGAGGAAGGGGCACAAAATACAATTCAAAAAATGTAAGGGAACATTGCAAATAGGACAGGCTTCCTATACATCACAGATATTAAGGCTGAAATAAGAAAAAAAAAGTCTAACTATTAAAAAAGTTAAATATGGAACATGATATTTAAGGTGGCACTGGAAGTCTGTCTCATTTTTTGAAAGGCTGTTAGGGCCAGGTTTAGAATATTTTCAAGAAAATGACCCCAAAATGTTATAGTCTCATTTCACTGAAATAGCAATTCCTTCACAGTACATTAGAAAATTTCTCTGGCTGCAATCAAACCTGGGGATAGCAGAAGATGGATGAAGGAAAGAGTTTCGTTTTCAGAAGTCATTCTCTGACCCAGCCCTCTGCCCACTTGCACAAATCACAGAATAATTTATATTGAAAGGCAATTCCAGTCACTGTCCAGCCCTGTGCTCAAAGCATGGAAAATACTGAAATTGCACCCGGCTGTTCAAGGCATTGTCCAGAATTTTTTAACATCTTCAAAGACAGCAATTTTACAGCACTTTTGGACAACCTGTTCCAGTATCTGAGCAGCCTCATTGTGAAAAGGAATTTTCCTACTACCTAACTGAAATTTAGCAGTCTCCTCATGACACACCTTGCTCCAAGGGTCAGATGAACTTTGTTGACTGCTGAAACTCCCAGGCTTTGAGGAGGCTGCTCCTGGAGGCCCAGAAATTTCACTGGGAACAGATCCAGCATCCATTTCAATCCTGCCTTCTTCAAAATCTCCTCTGCTCAACTCCAGAGTCATTATCCTGCCATTCCCTCAGGATACTGAGCTCCGTCATCTCAGGATGATTGCAGCCAAACTTCAAACACTCCAGCTGGATCATTTGTTCAGGGAGCAGATCTCACACACAGCACCTACCAAATCAAACCATCCAACACCTGTACACACAAACTGCCCCGGAAGGATTTCAAAGATAAGCTCACCTGCAACTGGAAGACTTCTTCCAGTCCTTAAAGAAAAGTTCATCCAGCTTTGCTTCTGGTCGGGGTGGTCTGTAACACACAGCACCTCACTCTGTTGGGCAACTCTGTCCTTGGTCAAAAAGCTTTCCATTGTCTCATCCCTCTTTTCCTAACAATTCCCTGTGCACACTCTAATTTCTCCCCCAGATGCTTTTGCAAGTCCTGGTATGAGCATCTGGCAGGGGCCTTGGGTCACACCTCAGGGCAGATTCTGTGACATTAACTCACCTCAGCCCATCCCCTTCCCATGCCCTGCACACAATCAGGACAGAAAAGTTATCTTGGGAGCTCTGAGTTATCTGAGCAGTTGTTATCTGATCAGAGAAGTTATCTGGGGAGCTCTAAGTAGTTCAGAGATGATGGATAACAAAGGATCACTTGGCATTACTATTCAAGAGACTTGAAAAATGCCTCCTCCAGTAGGAAATATCAGTAATTCTGCCCCTTTGTCATTTTGCAAATACTTTTCTTCTCTTGGCTGCACTGAGGCTGACTCCTGAAGGAAGACAAAGCTAATGCAGCTGAACTATCCATCCATTTCTCTGCCTGTCTGTCCGTCAGTACAAACTCTCCTGATGAATTACTCTGATGGGAGAAAAATATCTCAGAAACCAAGTTTCTTACACTTAGCAGAATGGAGAGAAAAATATTTTTTTATTGACTGGTTCACATCTAAATATTGCTGCAAGAAATAAAAGGATGAAGCCAGAGATGTTTAAGTAGGAACTTTATGGAGGAATTTCTTTATGGAAAGGGTTGTCAAGCATTGGAGGGATTACTCAAGGAGATGGTGGAGTCACCATTCCTGGAGGTGGTCAGTGTGGCACTCAGTGCTGTGGTTTAGTTGGTGGTATTTGCTTCAAGTTTGGACTTGATGTTGTTTGAGGTATTTTGAGGTCTTTTCCAGCATTCATGATTCTACAATGCTATGGGAAACACTAACTCTAGCTGGGACATGACACCTGGAAAAGAATGTACACATTTCTTCAAGGATTTTCAAGCACATGTGAAACTTGTTGCCTTTCATTAATTAGATGAGTTTTAGTTCCTGGAACAGAGAGAAAAAATCATAACGAGTATTAAAAATACAGAAACTAATGGTTGCACTGAATTTAACACACAGAACCCACACACTGTTCTACTGGTGTCTAAGGTACTGACCCAAACTGGGATCAAAACTGGGGTTAATCCAGAGCACAGAATGGATGTAAACAGTGTTCCCCAGCAACTGGAATGAGTGAGGATGAATTTTTACACCTTGACAAAATGATTACAACTGTGCACTCAATTCCAGTGTAAGAATTCATCTGTGCTATCACAGAATATTTATATCTTCCCATAACACAGACATTTTCTAAGTGAGTTCTGGTTAAATATTGACATTTTTTGCATAAAAGGAGCTCTCTGAAATGTTGCTTGGGGAGTCTGGACTGAACCAGGCATTAGGAATCTCATTTATGTCTCAAACCTTACCTTTGACAAATCCTGACCTGATTTAATCATCACAGGATGGTTAAGGTTGGAAGGGACCACTGGAGGTCATCTTGTCCACCCCCTGTTCAAGCAGGGTCCCCAGAGCACAAGTCTTGAATATCTCCAGGGAAGGAGAATCCAGAGCCTCTCTGGGCAACCTGTGCCAGTGCTCAGCCACCCTCACAGTATTGAAGCTCCTCCTCACAATAATGAGTAATGAAACATCATTTCAGATCACTGGATTAAAGTATAATTAAAATTACAAACAGATCAAGCATGATTTGATTGCCATTCTTCTCTCATCTTCTGCCACCCCCTATCATGTGAATTCGAGGATGATCTGAGTGAAAAATATAAATCTCCAGGGAAGTGCTGAGTACCATCACATGGCTTGGGGGACTGTTTACTGTACAGAATGTTTCCTGAAGAAAATCATGAGAAAGTGTATTTTTGACAAGCCAAGCACAAGATTTTTTTATAGAAATCACGAAATTTATAGCAACACCATTGGTTTATTTTAACTCTAAACTGAATGCTATTTCTTATTAATAATCATAAGGCAATATTTTACTGCATTTAGAATTATTGTGGGGATTTTATGCTTAGAATGACTAAGTCATCACACAAGTCCTGTCTAAGCCTTAAAAAGCTACCTAAGATTAGATACATTACTAAATCTATAGTGAGGACTTGGAAATAAATTATTCTAATATGTTCTAATTTACCCAAATTTAATTAAATATATGCAAACTCTCTAAATCCAGCTTCATTAATTTCTTCATGATTCAGTTACTCAGTGTGGGGGAGAACAGAAAAATTTGACCCCATGAATCTACTACTCAGCAATCCTAACTACACTTCCTCAGTTCCCTAAAAGCTGGGAAAAACACACAGGATTTATGACATGCCCAGTGACTCAGAAAAAGCCATTATAGGATGACCCAAGCATTGCCTAAATAATATACAGCACAATTAACCTTAAACAGTCTATAATTATGATAAGCTTCACAGTTCTAATTACTTTTCTTTTCAGTAACACTGCCACGAAGTGAGTTGAATTATAAAATAAAATGTATCAGAGGGCATCTATTTATATACTTTTAAAGCAAGTATTTATGAAAGGATATAATTTTCCAGCAAATATCCAGCTTGCTGTTAATCTCCAGGCCTCTTGCTTGTTGCCTTTCTTCTTCCAACTGCTTTGCATTCGCCAACTGTGCCCCATCAGTTGGGGATTCTGGGAAGCTCTCAAAATTGAACTTGTCCACTTGGATAGCCATGCTGTAGCAAAGGAAAAGAAAGAAAAAAGCCAACAACATCATTCTTGCTGGAATTACATCTGCAGAAACTGCAGACCACTGAACACAGGCACTACAATATCAATATATTGGCTGCAGTGGCAGCTAGTCTGTAATTAATGATATAGAAACCATATGGTTTATGCTACTGAAAACAGAAGTCTAAGCCTGTTGATGGTAAAAATGTTTTACAAATCATCAATCAACATCTTAATGACTTTGTGAGAGGTGCACAAGACATTTATTTTGCAGTTGCAAGCAGAGGACCTCATTGTGGTTCTGCAGAGGTTCACCTGCCTCCACTCTTGGCAGGTGCTCAAGACTTGCTGAAAAAAGCAACCAGACTGGGCCAAAAGCTGAATAATATTCTACTTAAAATTATTTATTAATACCAACCCATACAAAAGGGAAAGAGAATATGAAAGTGTCTCCTGAAGTCCATTGTAACACATTGGAGAGTCCATTGGTTTCACAAGGCAACTTCCTCACTATTCCTTGCAAAATTCAGGAAGGAAAAACAAAATAACCACAGAAGCAGGGCCTTAATGTGCCCCTTGGACACTTCTCTCTTGCTTTGTGCATCTTCATGAATTACAGACCATATTAATTTCAATATCACAGTAAAATTCATTGGTAGCAAATGGTTAAATAATTGCTTTATTAAATGTACGGTAAGGCAGAAAAGGTAATCAAATTAAATATAGTACACTATAATGCATACTAAATACTGATATGTTAAATTAGAATCACTAATCTAATAGAAAAGGGAATTTAGACCAGCTCACATCACATGAAATGTGGTTATGGAAGATCTAATATACTGTGCTGCCAAAACAGCTTTAATTTCCTGAATTGTCTGAAATAGAAAAATAATTAGGGAAGAATTAAAATATATTGCTCTTGAGATGACTTTGCACTTAAGGAGACCAAGCAACAGCTTTGAAAACCATTCAGGATGAAATGCAACTGCAAACTGAGAAGCTGGGAAGGGCATTTCACAAAACACAGGATTACTATTATCCTTTTATCTATTTCTCCATATAAAGAGGAAAACATACTCCATGAATTTTGCCAAATAGAAAACACCAGCAACAAATGTCAACAAGAAAGAGCTTTGAAATCTCTCCAGACCAGAAAATATTTCCTATAATTCTCTTTATTTTAAAGAATCTTGACCCCAAAAGAAACTGGGTGAAAAGAGATGGCAATTACAAGGAATTATCTTGAGCTTGTGAAGTTTGCAGTGGGAAGGTGAAATCAAACCAGCAAACACTGAGCAGAAACTCGCGTCTCAGGAGAAGCTTCTGAAGTTTCCCCTTCACCATTCTAGTGGAAGGTGTCCATGCCCATGGAAGGGGGGTGGAACTAAATGCTCTTTAAGGTCTTTTCCAACCCAAAGCATTCCATGATTTTATGACAAAAATGTTCAAATACAGCATTCAGGCAAAGGCTTCTATAAGCTCCCACTTCCGCAGCCTGCATCTTTGCTGATCCTCACATCCCAAAGGCAGAGGAATTAATCTGCTCCTCTCTAAGGGGGGTTTTGTTTTGGCTATTTTTAATGCAGTAACAGATCATTAGAAGTTCTTCATTTGCATGCAGAATCCATCAAGTGCTGGGCATATTCAAAAGCTAAAGATGAGTTATAAAAGTGGATCACAGCAACTGCCAAATTCAAGCCAGAAATAAAGACCATAATGAAAAACACCCAGATACAATCTGAAGAGTGGATTCTGAAAAAAAATTACCAGGCCTGAAACTATGACTAACAACATCAATTCTTACTGGCATTGAAGTATGATTTGATTCTGCAATGGCAGGATGGATTTCCTGGATTTTGCACAGGCAATGCACGTGGACAACACAACTGGAATATTTTGAGTTTCAGGCTTTGTTTCCCAGATCATCCCACCCCTCTGTGGTACATGAGCAGATGCAAACCCAGTACTTGATTTCTATGATATACACAATAATGCTGATATTCTCACAGAAATATAGTCTCCTATAGCCATACTTTAATAAATTGCCTTTGCTTCTGAACAGGCAGAAGTATTTAGAATCCATTTCTGAAGGGACCAGGAAAACAGCTCCCATCTAATTAGTGTTGCACTTTTCCAAGTGATTGATATTTGAGAAGTATATACCTGCCTAACAATATTTAATATGCAACTGCAGCATTCAGATTGCATTCCTCTGTTGAAGGATCATTGCTGGCATTATGGTCAATGTAGTAATTTTTGTCTGGAAATTAAATATGCATGTAAGCACTTTGTATCCCAACAGCCTCCAATAAATCCACATCAGCTCTAGGAACACAGCCTAGATTGCTCTTAACCCTCCATTGTGTATTTCTGCTTGAAGTAACTTTTATTAAGCTCTAAGTTATGAAAAACTTTAGTAAACAGGGCTCTCAGTACTCAGAGATTCTACTAAGTTTTCAAATCGTCTATGTTTTTATTTATAATGTTTATACTGTATTTAGCACAGTAGCACCTCATGTCACATGAGAAGCTACAAAAACACCCCCAGTGACAAACTTGCCAGCTAGAAAGTGAAGAGTCTGAGTAAAACAGAACTACAGAGAGAAAAAATATCCCACAAAACAGTACTATGAACACAGCCCTAGGTAGGATATATGAAAGCAATAAAGAGAAATAAAATAAAATGTTTCAAGACTATAATTCCTCTCAAAGCAAAGCACAACAGAATTAAATCCTTGCTCTTTTTCTTAAAGGTATCTGCCTTTTATCATGTGTATTCTGCTTCCTCTTGTGCTAAAAATATTCATTTTAAGTTTTGTCTCTGCATTTTTTATCTGTAATGCTGCTTCAGTATTTTTTCCTCAGCCTATGGAAGATGTAGTACATGGGAAGGCTTTGCACAAGAATCAAAACAAAATATAAATACCATAACCTAAATCAGTCATTCATCCTGAAAAATGTACCCCTACTCAAACCCAGCTTCTCCACTTTCTTTTTAAATACAAAGATTTCTCCCATCTCAAGAGATGCATTTCACCAGGGAGGCGTTAACAAGTGGACAAACAATTCCCAGAGCCAGCTGATGGAATGAGAAAATGGATAAACTGGACAATGATTTACAACCACCAGCTGAAAAAGGATCTTTTTCAACTTTTAGGTGATCTCTAGAGATCACATGGACCTCACTCTGAGGAATGAGAGGGCAGTGAAAGGCAGCTTTTTGAACATCACCAACTTTGTGACTGGGCTGAGCATCAGAATAATGAGACTGAAATGTGTTTTAGCCAAAGAAATAATTCTCTGCTGTCTTCTGCAGTTACTCTGTGACTTGTTTCCTGTCAAGAGTTGCCTGCACCTCTCCCCAAATTTGTCCTTGCTTGTTGTGATATACAAGAATCTATGGATCTATAAAGAAAAAGGTAAAAATAGACAATTCAGTCTGAAACAGGCATTCAATTTGTTGCAAACAGCCAGGATAATGACAGCTCACATTGTGCAAGGGCACCTATTCCTTGCCCTTCACAGTAATTACATATCAGGGAAAACAGAGAAGATCTTAGAACTCAAAAGTTCAGAAATAAACTTGTTCCAGGAAAAGGGACTAGAATTCCATTTTAACTTCTTTGCCTCATGGGGAGCTATCCAAATTTCCTACTAGATGAGTTTTCAATAAATAATGAGATATTTGTATAAAAACACTGCATTATGCAAAAAAAAAAAAAAATTAAATATCCAATCCTGCAAATGCAAAACAGGTTTTGTTTCTCTCTGGCCAAACTTGTCTGAGCAGGAGGAGGAATGAAGCAACAACAGTTTTCATGAATAATGAAACAACCATGTTTTGAAACTACTGGGTTTTGTCACGAAAGCAGCCCAAGCCATTGTGACAGCTCCTCAGACAACAGCATCGTTACAGGGATGCAAATTATTCAAATACAAATGAAAAGGATGAAGAGGAGAAGGTCAGCTCATTGGCAGTGCTGCTGATGTGTCTGCACGGTCTCATCTCACGTCATCTGTCAGGACGGCTTACAGGGAAACAAGTGACAAACCTCCTGATGGCACAGCCAACATCTCAATGACAGTCACCTAAGTCCCATTAAAGTCACAGTGCAGAGCTGCTAAAGGCGCTGGACAGCTCATTTCACCTCTTCTCAGAAAAAGAACTGCAACTTTATTGGAAATCCTATCCTTCCTTGACAACAAACGTTCAGCAGAAAGGATCTGCAGGCAGGAAAACAACTTCCTGCAAATGACATCACACTGCTCCCGAGCCAGGGGCTTCCAAATCCCCCTTTCCCAAAGCAGTGCCACCTAAAACCAAGCAGCACTGACAGCTTCATAAAAATGGCAACTGGAAATAAAAAATCATAGGTGAAAAACTGAGCATGGAGCATCACTGAGTGTGCTGCAAACTCCTGCCTTTGCTCCTGGGAGGACAGGACTCCTGCCTCCTGCTCCTGGGCAGGTCCCAGGCACATCCCATCCACCAGTGATGCACCTCAGATCTTTCCAAAGTCCTCTTCTGAATCTATAAAGTGAAATTAATTATGGGATACTCTCCAAATAAAACGAGGTTAAGGGCAGGCATGGTATTAAAAGAAAAGCAGCAATCTGGTCAACATAAGTAGATTTCATCTTTCATTAAGTAAATAAAACACTGCTGCTTAGCTTGGAAGAATAAAATATAGAGATAGTCCTTATTTAATTATCCTTAGGAAAAAACAATATAACAGGAACCCAAAAACTCTTCCTCATGGCTAACTACCTATTTAAATACTATCATCCACAGAGGAGTTTGAAAGCTGCTTCCAAAATGAAGCTGACAGAAGGCAGTTGGAGACTTTATTCAATATTATGTTTCCTGTTCATGCTCCTTTCTTATATAAAGTAGGCAGTAGGGACACTATGCCAGACCATGTTACTGCCACTTATGCAAAATGCTTATGTGCAGGAAGAGCCCCTGGACATTCAATGATTTTAAATTTCAGGAAAACTTGAAGTGATGATGATACTCTTGTTCTCACATTCAAGAGGAAAAAGAATGCATAAGGCAAGTTTCCTTTTAAAATTTTGCCTGATTCTTTCATTGTAGTTCTCTCACTTGTAATGTATAACCTCATGTTTCAGGTGCACATAATTCCACCCTAAAGACAAGTCCTGCATTTGATACCAATCTGGATGTGATGCACCAGAATAGAATAATTTACAGGAAAAGAGGGACCTCAAGAATCAAATCTCTTGTGAGGTGAACACATACATATCATTGGCTGGAAATAATAATGTAAAGTAATGCAAATTAACAAATACCTTGTGTTTATATGTTATTAATTCACAGATTTAGAACAACAATCTGTATTTCATTCACTACTATAAAATACAACTGTAAAATTCAGTAGCTCAAATGACCCACAAGCAATGGTCTCTCCTCCTGGCCTAAAACTGACTGCAGAAAGAAAAATGATGGCTTTAGTATCTGAACCGTGCAGAGCAGAAGATAAATTTTTCTATTAATCTCAAGAAAAGTCAATTAAATTTTAAAATTTGCATTTAGAACTTAATTATTTATTTAAAATAATTGAAGAGGAGATAAAAGTCAGACTATAGTGCTGAATATTCAACAGCTAAGACTTATCTGAGCAACAACATTAAAGACAATAAAAAGTTAAACCAGGAAAGAATTGCTCCACTGGATATAATCTAATATTTGAAAATAGAGCAGTGTTAAGAGATAGTTGGCTACATAAATCTTCTGCTTAAATGTGATTATACTATGTGTGCTGGGCATATAGCTTCTTAATTCCTAACTCCAAATCTGAAAACCATAAACTGCAAAGGAAGAGGCAGAACAATTAACTTCAACTTGCCTCTTTTTTCACTTGCCCATTTAAATAATTTGGACTCCCATGGCAATCACCATGCAGCAAAGCTCTTAGCTACCTAAAGAAATAGGAAATTTAAAATAATAATAATTATGGTTATAGGCTACTTTATGAATACACCAATTTCCATAGGGAGCATAAAGACCATTAATCAACAGCCTTTCATTCTAGGAAATTTGGAAAATCCTAAATACAGTTATACTTGAAGATTGAGTTAAATATCCTCCCTTTATCACAGCTGAACTACACAAGGATTTCAGAATTCTCTTTTTTCCAAAATAATGCCATACTGTACCTCCTACCTCTCTCTCAGTGGAATACCAATAATCAGAGAAATAAATGTCAAAATATATATGTTCATATTCAGCTGCTCATTTGTGTAATTCATTATTGCCTTCATATGGCAGGAAGTTCAGAAGAAAACATATGCAAATTAAAAACATGGAATTTTTGTTCCAGATATAGCAAACAAGACCAAAAAAACCTCACTTCTACAGTCATGCACTTATCACTCCACCCCAAAATACAAACAGCAAAAATAAAAGTGGAATGAGGTCAGTACTTCTGTTCAGAGCATCTTTACCAGGGAGCCTTGAAAGAAGGAACCAGGTGCTCACCTGGTGCAAATCTGATTTCCATTCTCACACCGAGCATTGAGGGACAAGGCCACCAAATGTCTCTGCTCCTGGAATGTCCCAAAGGAACCAGAAATGCTGGTCATGAATCACCCCTGGATCATTTCCAGCCTGGGCTCTGTCCTGACCCAGCACTGATGGTTTTTGCAGGTCCCAGAGCCCTGCAGGCTGATGCCAAGGGGTGGAGCTGGGTGTGTGCAGCACCCCAAAACACTCAGAGGGGTCTCACAGCCTCCTGCACATGATAAACCTGGAGCATCAATTCAATTTTTCCTGTGAGAAAAAAGAAAAATTCCCAGTGCTCCTCTTTTAAAAGAATATGACTGGGACATATGGCACACAACTGGCAGGTTGCTTCAAAGATGGTGAGATCCTACTCAAAAACCAAACTAGGGGCCAAAAACCCCCAGGATGGGTTGTACATCTGGGAAATTATTCACATGAGAGGAGTCCATCTCAGGGACTACTCCAGGGAAAATACAGAGTTCCAGAGCTTTATATACAAAATAAGAAAAAATATAAGTTTTTCACAAAGGAAATGATTCAAACATTTTTTGGGAAGAATCAGAGGATGCATGAATGCTCAGTGTGCAAGAATACACATTTCACCATGGACTGTCACTTCAAGATACAATTAGACTTTACATTCATAATGAATTATTAATTTACCATCTACTTAACATCTTCCTTGTTTTATACACAAAGGTAACGTTTTCCCTTTTCCCAAAGCACTGCAGCAGAAGTTCACCTCAAGATGATTTAGTGTAATAAACAAGCAAATACTTTTTCAAGTCCCTGTTTTCCCAGTATAAGCTGTATAATTTTATCACACCTGCAACTTTCCCATTTTCTGTTCAGAGCACTCACTCTTTGGTGAGTCTCTTGAAGAGTCTTTTATTTCAAGCTAACCCAGTCCATCGACTTTAAAATATTTATTTTGCCACACACATTGATTCTTTTCACCTCTAGAGTTGCACAGTTTCTATTACAGATTCTCAAGTCCTGGATGCAAGTTTTGTGAGTGATGCCATACTTTAAAAAGGAAATCTAGAATCTCTGCCAAAGACCAAAGCTGGGGAACAGCCAGGACAGCCTCAGCTCAAGAAACCAGAGCACCAGAACAGCAGTGAACATCTCCCAGCAAAGCAATGTGGTCCATGAGGTTCAACCTACAGAACTTATTCTTTAACTAGTGACAGGAATAATGTTCACAGACATGAGTGGGAGCACAAAGGCCTTAATCATGCTCCAGAAATCTCAGCTCACAGTGAGCATGTGTCACGGGTTCCAGAGCAGTCAACTGCTCAGCACTAATAACAGAAATGATACACATCTCACTCACCCACACACTATTTCACCTAAACCAGGGTTTTTTTCACAAAAAAATCACTGTAAATTTTATAAGTTTATTTATTGCTTTCACCAGCAATGACACCTGTATGTGTGTTTAGAAGCATGCTCAGAAACAAGCTATTTTGAGAAAACAAACCAGCAGGGATTGTTCACTCTGGAGAGGAAAATGCACTGAGGACACCTCAAAGCCACCTTTCAGTAAGGATTATGAGAAGGATGGGGACAGATTTTTCATCAGGATTTGTAGTGATAGAACAAGGGACAATGGTTTTAAACTGAAGATAATAATGGGTAATAAACCAAGGTGCTGCTTCTATTGTTTCTGTTCTCATGATACTCAGCCTTTGGCAGCCCTGGGTGCAGCTTCAGCCAAATGCAGAGCTGGGGTTGCCTTCACTTTCATCTCATGTTTATATTGATTTACCCTTGCACACTTTGCCCCACATATTGCTGAGCTGTGTTAATTGTCTGATGTGCTTTACCAGTTTATCAGAAAATGAGCACAGCTCTAAAAGACCTTGTTATTTTAGCCAAAATTCCCCATGTGGAAATCACCATCCCACATACCTGCCCTGCCAGGTGCCCTCCCACTCAGTGAGCCTTGAGCTTGAGCTCCCCTGGGAAAGGGCAGCAAGGCCAAATGTCCACCAGACTCAGATGTGAACACTGCAGCTAGAAATTCAGTATTTATTTAATTATTGTGATGGAATGATTCTCATTTAGGAGCAGTTTCCTGCCACATTAACCTCCCCTGGTCAATTAGGGTGGTATAGAGCACATGTTATATATGGACAATGGATCCTGCTCACCCATGGCCTGATGTCCAGGCAGTGACCAACCCATCTTCAAAGAACTAAAACAAATTAAACAAAACACCAAAGTCAAGTGAGTTCAAGGGGATTTTTACTTCTGCTTCCTGTGGTTCAGAAAGAGTTTGAACATAGTAGCCTAAATTTTAGCCAGGTAAATTCCACCTGTCAGCAAAGCCATGCTTGGGAAGCTTTCACAGGATATGCAGCTGTGTAAAGGACCTCAGAGGTAAACCCTGGATTTTTGGTGCCACTCATAAAGCAACTTTTCTTGTCAACTTCATATACACAAATCTTTAAATGAGAATGGATTTTTTCAATACATTTGGAGGAAGTGAGAGAAAAAGAACTATAAACACTACAAGTTATGAGCAGTCAGCTCATAGTGTCTGGGACACACACCTGGGTTTTAAAAATGGACTTGACCGAGCATCCTTTCTTACCATGGCAAGCACAAAGCCTCCAGCTGAGGAACAATTTAAAACAAAACCCACAAAATATGGCCTTTCCATTACAAGTTTACACTGAAGGTATAATTTGAAGTCTGCTACTAAACTTCTTCAGAATTTTCATGATTTTCAGTAGAAAGTATTCTTCTTAAAATGAGGCATACAGTAACATGATAAAGAAGTGACAAAACTTTTTATTTAAGTATTTAATTCATATCTACTTGAAATAACTCTTTGGAAATATCTAGCTTTGAAGATATGGAGATTTTAGACTAATCTTTATAAAGCTTCATAAACCGAGAAGGGATTATTTAAAGTAAAACATTAATGTGGTATTATTTAGAAGCTTTGGCAATGTTTTAAAATATTTAAATACTGAAGGTGGGTTTTGTCATCATTTATGTTTAGCATAGAAATTTTAAAAGTCTTTTCAATCACCTAAATCTAAATTTTATGAACTGAGAAGCAATTTTAATCAATATTCTGTTATTCTCTGTTTATTTCTAATATTCCTTTACATATAATAAAAGTCCATAAGATGATGGGATCTAAACATCTGCCACACAAATTTTCCTTTAGGAAAAAAAGAGAAACTGAGAGGTAAAATTCAAAGATATTGAAATAGAAAACAGAGCTTTGCCATCTCTTTTTGAAAATTATATCTACTTTTGACTCATTGACTAGATTTTTCTGGCTATAAAAAACACAGGCATATCTACATTTAAGCATCTATTTTAAACTGAATTCCTGTTTAGGAATCAGATTTATTCTCTGCCTTTAAAGAATGGCAAAATTATCATAGTTTCACTTCAAGCTTATGAACGAATTGAAATTCATTTTTATATAGATCACCAACATGATTTATCTTAAAATCATGCTGTGCCATCAGGCTGCCAGTTCCTGCAAAGACAGAACCCCCCAAAAACCACAGAAAGCACAGATATTAACCTACACAGAGCTTTGGGCCAATCTGACAGTTCAAAAAAATTTTTTTTTGTTCTTTTTTATCTACAAAAAGCAATTTAACATAAAAATCCCAGACCCGATTATCCCAAAAGGACAGACTGCCACTACCAGAAAAATTGTACCCCAAAATTGTGTAGCAGCTTTATGAACTCCCCATCCCCAGCTGAGAAGTCAGCAAGGTTCTGATGCACTGATCTGCCCTGAGTTACTCAATTAAACAGTTAGAAATGGATTAGAGGGTTAATACTAAAACTGAAAGTATATTATTATTAAAATTGGTTGTATATACCCTATGCTAAGCAAATAATGCTGTAAATACACAAAGCAAAGATTACATGATCTGCTTTGTTGCCAATATAAGCCTTTCACATAAAATATTTCCTTTTATTACTTACTATTCTCCATTTCTCTTCTTCCACACAACTACAAAAGAGATGCCATCAAGCAAGTAAATCAAGGAATAAAGCTGCAGAGATTTTTTACTCCCATTTATTCCCATTGAGCCTCCCTCAGGGATATACAAATTGGAAATTGCTAAATTGTCATCTAATAGACAGAAACAACGTAGGCGAGACCAATTAAGTAAAAGGCAGAAAGCTGTATTACACATGTAATTAAATTAAATTCTTTGACTAGACTACATTAGAATCATTCCCAAAAAGGACAAAACTTGACTTTAATCAGCACCTGACACATTGTAGGACACATCACTAAAATTGTACATTAGGAATTTAGATATTACCAAAAAAAACATTTTTCTTAATTGTAGATCAAGTTACTTCCAGGTGGTAGGAAATTGGCTAAACAGCAGCATTCCCTCCCAGATATACAAGACTTTAATGATGCATAATTGAGTACAAAGTCATAAAAAGTAGTTTTCTTCTCTTTTTTTGGCTGTAATATCCTTCAGCTGGGTACCTACACACATTTTTCTAGTGGGAGTGTTCTCTTTCAGAGATCCCCATAACGCAGAAAACCACCAGATCAAATGTGAGTGACAATAACTGGGGATAATTTGGCTTGCATTCACAAACATCATCAAAAGGAACAATGCAGTGAGGAAGAAAAAAGTGCAGTGCAAACAATTCTGACTTACAAAGTTTGGGTTCTTCATCTCTTGCCGTTCTCAGCACTGAGCCCAAAACCTGCTCATTGTAGGCACCAGCTCAGCCTTCTCCTTGTGCCACTGCACAGCCCCTGGAGCTGGAGCCCAGGCTGAGATGGAAATAAATTCCAAAATACTGGAGCTGGAGCCCAGGCTGAGATGGAAATAATTCCAAAATGCAGATACAAGGGATTGCTCTGGACTACAGGAAGCAGAAGAGGTGGAGAAGCAACATTTACCTCTGCCCGTGGTGCTTTTCCACACTTTTCCTTTCTGGAAATTGGCTAAAGCAGCAAAAAGCCATCAGGAGCCCATTTTGAGAAGAGCACTATTTAGTTAAACTATTAATTGTTCATCTAGATGATAATACTCAGAATAATCAGAATATCAGAAATGGATTGACAGCTCTAAGCACAAATTGCCTTTTGGAATTAAATCAATTCTGTGACTGTCCAGCAACCAAGGGGGACAAACATTTTCACAACCTCTGTGCCCTAAGCCAAATTGGTATTTTCCTCACAGTAATTCCCAATAACTCACTTTTTATCTATTTCTTTTTCTGTTATGTTTCTTAGATAGTACCATTTCAATGGCAAATCCATGATTTTCTGTCTAAAGAAAGTTCCTGTACTATAGGAACACATTTGCCAGGGAGGCTGAGAAACCCTGGTTGAAGCACTATCATTACTTCAATATTGGAAAAATCAGCTTATTGTTTATGTCACACACATACACAAATTAAAATGGAGACTTGGAAAGAGAAAAAAAGTGATCTGCTTTCTTGATTGAATAGCATGGAAATGCAGAAAATGAAAAAAACACATGGCTTAAATTGCCTTAGGAAAAAATTAACCCATTTATATGAAAAGAACAAACAGCTTTTAAAAATTATAGATATTTTTAAATGCTAATTATTTGTATAAACCAGTTCCTGTGCAGAAGGGATCAAATATAAGTGAGTTAGTGTAGCTGACAGCAGCAGTGAGAAAAGCAAGAGGCCAGGAGAAAGACAAAAACCAGGGCTTGTTTTGGTGAGCCTGTTCTGAGGACAAGTAGTACAGACATAACCCACTGTCTAATGTCACCATGTGCTTGCAAATATCACTGTACAGGAGTCCAGCCTGCACAGCCTCTCAG
This sequence comes from Emberiza elegans, assembly GCA_024865655.1. NCBI lineage: Eukaryota > Metazoa > Chordata > Aves > Passeriformes > Fringillidae > Emberiza > Emberiza elegans. The sequence continues at coordinate 5,597,058 of JALJVW010000084.1, read as the reverse complement.
ATAATGCCAGATAAATGGCAAGAAGCTCTCCTTCCTATTACAGATGGATGGTTCTTCCCAGAAAGGGAGACATAATGTCAAAATTGAAGAGATAACACAACAAAGAAGCTGCTCTGAACCCACATGGAATGGGCCCAGAAACAATGAGCACTGACATGAAAATATTCCTCATGTAAATTCAAATTCCATCATTAGAGCCTGTGTACATGTATTTGTTGCCTGCTGTCACCATGTAATCAGCAGTCACTAATCCCCCCAGAGCTTACTCTCATAAAATTCTCAATTTCATGTTGGACATCATGACTGAATATTTCAAAGTCCCATCGTATCCAAGTCCTTGTGATTCAGAAAGAAACTAAGTGACAGCTTGAAATAAGCTGCTAGTGATGCTCATCTTAAGAGATGATTTCCATCGATACATCAAGAGGGAAAAAGGAAATATTGGTGAAGTGTGATGTGGATTTATTGGGCCTGACGTTGTTGGGCTCAGCAGAGTTGCTGTAGGAAGAGATGGGGAAAAGGCTGCTCATGAGTAGCACAAAACACAATAATAAGAAGCAGGTTACAGCATAATTTAAAGAACACAGCACAGCTCAGGATTTTATGTATTATTATTATTGATATTTTAAAAAACATCTCAATGACTTATAACAGATTTCCTTTTCCAAATTTACTACTTAATGAGTCTAGACCCAAATGGAAAATAGGACTTCGTTCAATTTTCATCATGATGCCTCTGCTCTTCTACCTTAAAATTAATGGTTTTGAATTTCTCAACATTCACCTTTCATTTCATTTTACATACATACTGTGCTTTTCCCTCCAGTGGATAATAAATAATATACAATACAGAGTGTAATGCATGGAAATAAATCCACACTGAATTCAAGGGGGGAAATGAAACAGAGTTGTTACATTCATGTCAGGATCCAAAACAGTAAGGTCTGATCAAGCAGCTAAAAAGACAATGCTTGTAACTATAATGGGTATCAAATATGTAAGAAGAGAAAAAAACTCACCAAACCCTAAAGATTTCCAAGTGCATGGACTTAAAAATGGTGAAATATTTACTTAGTCCACCAATGCCACTGCATTCTTTAACTCACATTTCCTCCAAAGTTCAGTAGACTTGATAATGCAGTTTCTTCTCTAAGGGAAACTCTGATTGTTTCATGATTTTTATTGTCATAAGCCTTTCTACAACAATAAATTACCCCTTCTTGGGACAGCTTTAGAAGGGATGTAGGTTTCATGATGTGAAGGTACAAAAAACATTTTGTGTTTTGATGTACCCTTTTTATTACAGTGGAGAAATCATCTATTCTCAATCTCAGCTCTATTAATAATTTAAAAGGGTTTTTGCAGCACAAAAGTTTTTTCAAAATATCAACAAGTCTTTAGACAACACTTTTGCCCGTGCCCATAAATGTTCATTGCTTAGAGTGAGTTAACTTGAGGCATAATATCACTTTGTTTAATATGCACTTATATCCTAAAAAATTATCCTACAATTTATTGGGTCACTGAGTACAAATCAAATTTCTTTTATTTATCATTTAATTCCTTCCTTCCAGTCTTCTAATCCCCACACTCGGATTATTAATGCTTTTTTTTCTGTTCATCACTATCAATAACAAACTTTTCCAAAGTCACTGTCATTCCCAGAAGAGGAAGAAATGCAAAAAAAGGACAAAATTTGGCCAAGGAACAAGAACCCAGTTAAAAGTTCTTTAGATAATACGTGGCCCAGGCTATAATGACTCTCCATGTCACACTCCTGCACCCCAGCAGGTAATCAGTTTCTAGCATTTATAAATATGGAAATTTATTTACCAAAATTTGGAAGCTCTTTTAAGATCCCATGTCCACTTCAGTGTTTATGTTCTGCTTACACTCAACCTCTGATTTAAGTCACCTTTTTAGCCTCAGCCCCACAACCTCACTCAACATCTCACTCAAACTCTGACCCATCCACGTGCTGCTGGAAAATGACCCAAAAAAAGGACATTGTAATTCCCTGCCCCCCTCCAGCTTTTCCCAATGTTCAAACTGAATTCAATATTAAAAAAATGAGACAGATAAAGGGAAAAAATCAGCTGAGTATTGCAGATCTCACAGAGTTTGTCATCAACTCCATCAAGCTGGGTGTTAAATAATCTCTGGCCTCTCCACCACCATTAAGAGAGGAGTTGCATCTTTCCCTGCAGTCAGTGCCTGTCTGGCTGATTTGGGGTAAATTCACCACTCAGTTAAGTGCAGAGGGCTCCCAGACCATGCACTTCCATCCTGAACTTCAGGGCATTTTCATAAATCAAAAGATCAAGCAGCTGCTGGAAACTCATTTACGGTAATATGAATATAATTACTGCAGTGAGCTTCAGTGAGTTCTTCCTAAGGTATTTTCAGTAAGAGCTGGAACTGAGGTAAAGCATCCATCATTAATCACAACCAGTGAATCAGACACACAGCTGGGCTGGGACAGCAAAGCATCCACAGCAGAATCCAAGCTTTGCTTGGCATCCCCCACACGTGAAATTCCAGGTGGGTTCAGTGCTGAAAATTATGTAAAGAACATTATTTTTGATGTTACCTCTTTTGTTTAGAGCCCAGAAATGGCTCAAGCACATCAAGATGTTTTGGGCATGATGGAGCCCAGAGCTCCAAAGCACTTCCATGGAACACAGATCCTGTCTCCCAACAAGGGAAAAACCTAAACAGGCTAAGGGCTGAAGATGAAAGGCTTCTTTTTGCAGATGCTGGCCATGACTCATCATCAAACAAAAAGCATGGCTCAAATTATCTCCAGTAAGTGAAACAGCTGCACAATCATCTCTAGAAATCTTTGTACCTGTTTGAAGTAATGACAAAAAAACCCTTTACTTAACCTGAAGTGCCCATATCTAATGCTGCAGGGACCTCCATATGCAGCTCTGGAGTTACAGAGAATCCAACTACACATCCTGGCACAGAGAGGGCTTCTCACCTATGAAAAACTGATTCTATTTACAAAAGAACATGCAAAATATGAAAAGCACACCAACCCCCAACCCCCTCAGAGATGAACAGATACAAATCAGTTTTCCCCCAAAGGGACAGAATTTTATTTCAACATCAATCACAATTCAGAACTTGAACCACCAATTTCAGAAATTTGAAGTCTCTGTACTTTTTTCTTTTTTTGCCACGGAACAGCTGCTGTAAAACTCTCTTCTTCTCAAGTGAGAGGAAACCTTGTGAAAAGGACACTGAGTTTTCACAAGCCTTTTCCTAAGGATGGAGGAAAAACTGGTGGGCAAAGCAGTCATTCTCACCAGGAAAGTCCACCAGTGCTGTCCACACTGGTGTTGAGTCACCCATGAACCTGAAAGGAAGGTGACAAAGAGGATGGTTCCTGCAAGATGTGGGATGCCACCATTCCTGCTGTGTTTCAACAACTGCCCCCAAGGCAGATAAGGGGGAAAGACAATCCCCTTGTGAAGCTGAAGGTCCTTGCAGGAGCTCCATCACAGGGTCAGAGAACTGATGGCAAAGCCAGGTCAAGTCTCAGAGACCCCCATAAGGCACAAGGAACTGCATCTTCCTGTTCTCCAGCTCCTTAAAAAATTGGATTTCTTATTGGCAGAGTGCTTTGTCTCTTCTGAGAAAACACAATTGAAGCTGCAGGACGTGCCCACTGCACCCTCCTGTGACACAGCAGTGACACAGACCTGCCTTAAATTCAGCACATCAGCTTGAACAGGCGTGTTGGGAATAATGCTGGGGATGGGAACAATTCCAGGTATCTCAAGGATGCAGAGAGATTATACACTTCCATTAGCATAATTGTTACCAAGAAAAGGCTTGCAAGGTGTTCTTGGGAAGACTGAGACTGAGATTTCCCTGGAATTACAGAGGAACACTGGAGGCTGCAGGAGGGCATTGATGGCAGAAATGCTCCCAGGCACAACCAAAGCTGAGGAGGACAATTCTCCTCTTTGGCTGGGGCTGCTAAAAGCAGCTTGACTGAAGTCTGCTCCACCTCTCCCAGTGAACACTGAGACCTTCCTCAAGACTGGGTGTTCTGAGACTTTTGTTGTTTTCATTTGAATGGAGGAAACCAAGGGAAGATCAAACATCAAAAATCGAGTGAGGCCATCAAAGCCCAACAGCTTCAAAGTCAACACCCACAAATTCAAACCTCCTGTACGTATTTTTTTGTCAAAGCTCTCAGAACACAAGCAAAGTAATATTCTAGAAGAGACATTAAGGATAATAAATGCAGCTGCAATGTCATGTTAAGAACGACACAGGTAGATTAATCTCGTCCTGCAGGTACACACAGATTTAAAGGGCATTAATTAATTGAGGAGAAGTTGAGGTATTTGGTAGCAAGCAGAAGGAAATACACCCCTGTTAGAAAGCATACATGGAGCAATCGCTGAAAGAGAAAAAAAGCCCATCTATATCTATTTTAACATCAAAATGTGTCAAAAGCCAACTACACAAAGAGAACTGACGTAGGTGCTGTAAAGCACTTTTTTCACAGCCAGTTTTCATTAACAGAAAAATACCTGCAGATCCTAGACTTTGATCAAATAATGTGTGCAGAAGAAGCAAGGTATTTTATGAGATTCCAAGACAAGCTTCTCTCAATCCCATCAGGGAAAAAAACCCAGAAATACAAAATGCAAGTCATTGCTGGAGAAACTGCCACTCCACCTGTACCCTACACATCAGCCTTTCTTTGGGCAGTTTCAATTGTAAATTTATTGAAATTTTAATGATAAATGTGCAGGTAGTTATGGTAGCTATTTTTTTCTTCTGGTTTAAATTGCTGATTCAAACCTTAGGCTAGTTTAGGTAAAGCTGGGGCTTGGGTTTTATCATGAAAATGCACTGTTTTTAAGAAATGTCTACAAATACAGCATAAAGATCATACACAGTACAAACTATACCTGTTTGGGTTTTTTAAAGGCAGAAAACCACACAACCAGACCAAAGCAGGCAGCAAAACGTACAGTTGCATTGAATCATTAAGCCAGCACAAGGCTTAAAAGGATAAATCTCAGCTTTTAAGTGCAAAACAGAATTCAGTTTTAACCACTGAGCCATGACCACTGCCTCTTTAACAATGCTATAAAAAGCTTCTTGGCTTTTCAAATTTAAAAAAGTCAGTGCCACATAAATACCCTCACAAAAGATCTAAAAATAACTTTAAGCTGCCCACCCTCAAGGTCAGAAGGAGCAGAGGCAAAGAAATAAAGCTCTATGAAGGGTTTCCAACAGGAGAATACTACTGACAAAAGTGAAGGTGTTGCCACAGTTATTTCTTTACAGTTCTTCTGTGTCAACTTCTGCTGAGTTCTGCCCGTGCAGTTCTCATCAGTGAAGAACTTTGCTGGTCTTGAGAGAACATTTATTCAAACTTGCTGTCTGAAAACAAACTTTGGTGTGAGTCCTTTCCACTCTTTACAAATGATGCACTGAAGGAGAATAAAGATGGATATATTTGAGGTGCATGAAGGCAGAAAGCAGCAATTTTCAGCATTTCAGGGTAGTACAGAAAGGCTCGTTACCATAAATGCAGAGGTCACAAGCAATGCTGATCCTGCTACATCAGGAAACTTCTCCATGTGGATCTGCTAATGCATTCCTCTCCAGCTCCTGATGGAAACCAGATCATCACAGCCCAACCATTCCTTTAACACATTTCACATTTCTCAGAGTAGAAAAACAGAGTTGAAGTAGTGGCAGTGATGGGGGCTGAGACTGCCTTGAGAATTTCCTTTTTTTTGTCTGTAGCAGGTCCACACTTGGCAAAATGTCCTGTCCCAAGGGACAAAGAGCTGCTCTTTGTGGACCTTGAATAACAATCTGACAAGACCATCAATAAGTGTGCTCTGAACACCAGTAAAGTGTTTCCCTGATACAACAGTTTAGGGATTTCAATGATTCTGCACTGAGCTGAGTTTATTGCAAAGGGTGAAGGACTGAGCCTGCTCTCCTGTGATTTGAAAGTCTGATTAAAGGAATCTAAATATTTCAAATCTGATGTTTCAAGCATGCTCCCATCCCCTGAAGCTACACCTTTTTTTGGTTTAATTACTATTATGCCTTTTTTAAGCTTGTATGTTTTCCTTAAGAATGGGCCCAGAAAGTATTCAATTACTGAGGTAAGAAGTCACAGGCTGAAACAAAGCTGTAAGAAATACTGCAGCTTGTCAAAGGTGATAAGGGACTCTGATTATCCTTGACTGCATTCCCTGGGCTCAGCATTTCATTAAATTGCAATGCTCTTTTTTAAAAATAGATTTACCACCACATCCTGAGGGTCTTTCCTATTTTTAGCTAAAGTTATGCACAAAAATACCACTTTCCTCACTAATTGTATTTGATTTTCAGTTTTAGTGTTACTGGTAAGATTTTTTAAATGTGGGTAATGCAACCTGAAACAAGTCATGAACATTACAACAGTTTTTTAACTCATTTTTATGAATCCTTCTTCAACTGGATGAATGAATAACTTCCTTGGAGAAACTACAAAATGCTTTAAAAATTAGGTATTAAATTAAATTAGGTGAATGTGGCTGTTACATCTTTGAAGAAGAGCAATACAGCCAACTGTGGATCCTTGCTAAAATTAGCTGAAAGGTGAAGAAACAAAGTAGAAAAGGTGGTCAGGCACTGAGCAGGCACAGCAGGGAAGTGGTGGATTCAACATCCCTGAGGAGCTCAAAAGACAGACAAATGTTGCGCCTAAGGACAAGGTTCAGTGATGGATCTAACAGTGCTGGATTAACATTTGGATTCACTGGTCTTAGAGGTCTTTTCCAACCTTAAAGATTCTGTAATTCTATGAATAAATGAAGTTTTTTCACCATGTGTTAACAAAATTCTTCTAGCACATGGCAGGATAGAAAGTGTTTGCAGCAACATTGAATAATGCCTGATGAAAAACTGTAGGTTTTTGTTTGTTTGTTTTTATTGAATATTATGTTAAGTAAAATAGCTGACTATGTAGTAAAAATATTGTGTCTTTATGTGGGTGGGAATCTTAATGAAACATTGAAAAGAGCAAGTTTATTTTCAAATAAATATTTTTCTTGATGCAATGGGCATAAATGGTCCTGCTCCACAGAATAGTTATCTAACTGGGGAAACCAACAGGAAAGCTGAATTGATTGAAATGTTAACTGAAATTCAGAAAACAACATTTTCTACAAGACGTCAAATATCCATTTCTATTCTTCATTGGCAGAAGCTTCATCAAACATCAGTCGGAACAGAAAAAAAGAATTGAAACAAATACTGTATCTGAGGAGAAAGGTTGCGAAATTCCATAGATAAGCTTTAATGTGTGACACAACTGCAGAATAATTACTTCTAGGAAAAACACAGCATTATCTCATGCTTCCACAAGTCAAGATGTTCTTCTAAATGAAAAACCTAACTCAAACATTGGTAACTTTTTAATAGTTTTGAAATGGTTTTAAGCTGAAAGAGGAGAGACTTAGATTAGGTATTAGGAAGAAATTCTTAATAGGGTGTTGAGGCCCTGGCACAGGTTGCCCAGAGAATTTGTGGATGCTCCATCCCTGGAAGTGTCCATGGCCAGGTTGGATGGGGCTTGGAGAAACCTGGGATAGTGGGAGGTGTCCCTGCCCATGGCAGGGGGTGGAACTGGATGATCTTTAAGGTCCCTTCCCACCCAAACCATTCCAGGATTCCGTGATCCTTTGAAGACTAAGCACCATCAATGAAAAAGATGAAGATGTGAAAAGAAAGAAATGAGGTTTGATCTGGTGTCCCAAATCAACAACTGTCTGAAAGTGAAGCTAAGGCCACAAGGAAAAAGAAACTACATGGCAAAAATATTCAGTGTTTTGTATTCCCTCTTTAAAATAAATACAGCGGTGTTCTCAAATAAAGACAAGTCCAGCCCAGGGTCATGAAGACAATTAATGGGTACAAATATTTGTCATAAAAGGAGAAGCTGAGAGAGCTGGGAGAGAACCCACAGAAAAGAAGGCTCAGGAGGATTTTATCCATAAATTCTTGATGGGAGCAAGGAGTAAAGAAGCCAGACCCAGGATCTCTGTGGTGCCCAGTGCCAGAACACAAAATATGGGAAATTTCACCTGGACATGGTACAAACCTTTATTCTTGTGAGGTTGTTCTGACCCTGGAACTGCTCAGAGAGGCCCTGCAGTCCCTGACTGTGGCTGTGATTCTGTGGCCTTGCCCATAAAATGATCAGTTCTGTCTTCAAACTGGTTAGCAAGACTGAGAGGGAAAAAACCAGTCTGAAGGTTATTCCAGAATGTCCATCCTCTAATATGTCCCAAGTCCAGATTTGCTTACTAATAAATAATTAGAAGGTAATGGGGAAAAATCTTCAATGGAAAAACAAATAAAATGTTCCCAATTATTAAAGAGGCTGAAAAACACAGAATAAAATATTTAGGGGATTGCTCTAGATGAATAAATATGCAGAAGAACAGCATTTCTATTTATCAGGTGGAGTTATGCAGAGTTGGGTTGTTTTTATTTTACATTCAGTACTTGAAGGATTGCTTGAATAAGGCACAGTTAGCTCAGAAAACATGTTTAACACAATGGAAGAGAAATGTACACAAGAACTTCTGGGATCATCTCCTGCTCATTATCCCTGCCCTAACAAAACATTGAAGTTTTCTTTTACATTCATTTCCTACTGCTGTTTCAATTAATTTCACCAAAATGAATTCTCTGTAAGGAAATATCCAACCTTCAGCTACTCCCAATGTCTAAACAAAATATTGCCAAAAGGGAGAGGGGGGAAAAAGGAAAATTTTCTTTTGCTTCCGAAATATGTTTACTTGAGATAGGGAGCAGCTCAAGGTGAAGGGATGAGAGAAAAACAGAGACTAAACCAAGAAATGAGTGAGAGAGAGAAGAGGAATGAGCTGTAAAAGAAGCCCTGAGGAATTTTATAATTCTGGAGTTTATATGTGGCTACTTAATGCACCCAGAATTGATACAAGGCAGACAAAATACAAATTCCAGCTCAACACATGACGGACACAGACTGCAGAACTTGGAACCTTAGCAGCCAGGGAAAAATACAGAGAGAGCACAAACCCAAGGGAACCCATACAACTCCCAAAGTGAGCTCTGAACTCCACAAAAGAGAGGTTTTAGGATGATGCCCCAACCATCACAAATTTTGCAGAACTGCATTTTACTAAGACTTTTATTTACTACAGTGTTCATGGCTGCCAGGTCACTCAAGAACAAGATTCTGCATCAATAAATCACTTTGTTTAAGGAGTTCTTGATGAACAGGGAACTGGGTCCTAATGGGAATCTCAAGTGCTGAGTTCTGTCACAGGAGGCTGCTGGGTCAGAGAGTTTTAATGAACATCAACCACAAAACACCAGGATAGCTCAGGTGAAACATCATTAAATTCCAGACAGATGAAGAATTTGCTGCAAGAGTAGAAGTTTTATTCACTTTCCATCTAGGAGGGTGAAAGTTAGTGCAGATAAGCTCAGTATCATTTATCTTCTAGCAGCATCCTGAATAACTAACAATTGGGATGCAACATGCTCCTTCCTAAATTGCATTTCAGGGATGACTTTCTGCTGGATTCAGGGGGAAAAAATCCTCCTTGATTACTTTCTCAGATTGATTATCTTGCAACAGATTAATATGCAGGGCTTCCATGGTTCCCTGCCCATGGCAAGGGGGTTGGAATAGATGATCTTTGAGGTTCCTTCCAAGTCAAAGCATTCTGTTATTCTGTGACTTTATAAATCAGTTAAAGGAATTTCAAAATAGCATGTTCATTATGTGACATTGATCCGCTCTTCATGAGGAGACAGCTCTCCTCCACCAGAATTATAAACCTTCTTATTCTCATGGTCTCTCTCTAGCTCATCAAAATGTTCCAAAATCTCTCTAGCAAATACCTGACTCAAGGATCACAAAAATACTGACAACAGCCAGTTCAGAAACACAGAAATAGCAATAACAAGAAAATTACCAAGTAAAGCACTGTTCCAACTTTACACCAGTATGTTCAAAACAAGTTATTTTAAATTAATTACTACTGGTGAGTACAAGAAGAAAAGAGAACTAATATCCCACCATTAAATCACACCAAATCAGCTAATTTGGGTATTTTTTTTAAATTTACTTTCTGTAACTTTTACTTCCTATACTTGCATTTTCATTCCACTAGCTAGGAAAAAAAAAATATTCAAAATTGTAGCAAAACTCTCCATCATTATCAGGCCTTTTCTGACTCCTGACTGTTTAATTCCTTATTGATTCTTTCTTTTTTTAATCATATCCAAAATGAAACTGATTCTTTGCCTGCTGAGGACAAATGTGGAAAGAAATCCGTGAATTTGCTGAGCAGCATAACAAAGACCATCCTGTCTCGAGACAATGCTCTCTGTAGGAGCAAACCTTTCCTTTACCTTGACAGATGCAATTCAAAATGGGGCTCGCTGTGAAATCAAAATATTGAAACTGTCAAATATAATCACTCTTGTGGCACATCATGCAAAATTGAACCTTTGTTTTGTAGCCAAGAAGGATGGTTTATTTCTTTAGCAGACCAAGGTCTCAGGATGATTCCGAGTCCTGCTGGGGAATGCAGAGCCTCAGGAGGGAGATGAGCACAAAGCAGAGACCAAGCCCAGAGCAGAGGGGAGGAGTTTGCACCTCAGAGGGGACAATTGTCCTGCTGGGCACTGGACAGGTCCCAGGCACAATTCCCTCTTGGTGCTCTTGTAACAAGCACCACAACAGGAGGGTTTTGTGCTTTTTAGGCTCTCAGTGAGATCAACCTTTCTGTCCTGATGTTTTCTGCTGTTTCTCTGATCTTCCTGTGGCACAGGAACCCAGGTTCCTATATTCTCATTTCTTTCACTTTTTTTTCTTTCTGCATTTCCATTTTATTAGACTGTGACCCTAAAATGCAAGTTTCTTTCCAGTCTAAGATTCCCAGCATTGTCTTCTCCATCCCTGGCCAGAATCTCTGTGTGTAAATCTGAAATGACTGAATGTGGTATACAAAATTTGGAATTTATTTCCCTAAATCAGTTTTTCATGTTCTCCAATCTAATTACTGCTTCTTGCATTTCACAGTCTCAACACCTCATCAACACCAAATATGACCATCTGCATCATTATTTCCAGAAATATTTAATCTTAATTTCCAGATCCCAGACATTCTGAGTTGGAAGGGCATATTACTGCTTCTTTATCTTGTGCATGTTATTAATGTTTTCTAAAACTGCTTCTGGGAAGTCAAGTTTTGTTTCCCTCAGGTTATATAATGTATTTCTTTATCATGTTCTGTACATTATTCAAGACCTTTGACAATAATTAGTTTTGCTTTGAACACTAAGAGAACAACACTGGGTTTGGAAATTTGACAGACTTATTTCTGAACTGAAGCAAGGAAAAATGTTTAAAAAAAAATGAAATATATGGGTAAAAGTGATGGATGATTATAAAGACCAAAAAAATCCCAGCCAAGCAGCAGAATATTGCCATAATATGTACTATTTACATTAAATTATTTTAAACCCCTGTAGGCTGTTATTTCTGTACAAGAGTGCAAATTCTATGCAAACGTATTACACACCACACTTAGCAGTGAATAAGTTTAATTTGTATGATCTGAACCAGACTTGAAAATAGATGAATTTCCAAGTGATCAGCTCTCAGCATGTTTGTTTTTCAGGGGATTCAGAAAAGCAAATTCAATTCACTGTTAGTTTTTAATGCAACATATTTACAACCAAGGAACTGCAATTGCACACTTATCCTGGAATCAGGAGTGTTGATAATCAATAAAGAGCTAAGATAAAACATGCAACACATCCAGAGGTACCTGTAAGGCATCACTGATGGACTTGCCAAGTCCTGATAGAACTTTTGGGAGCTTAAATCAAAACTACATTTGTTTCAGTCCAACCATTCAAGGAGCTCATCAGAGTAAAAGGGGATAATAGAAAATTAAAACTCCTTCCTCAGACTTGGTGTCCAAATTCTACTGAAATAACTTCCTACTGCCTTGTCCATGCAGTATTGTGACTAAATCAGTACTGAATTGGACCCAACACGCAGTGAAGGTACCAAGGCTAAAACTTCCCCAAATTCCAGTATGGAAATCAGGAATGCAGGACCTGTTCTTCTTCCAAGCAAGAATGGAGAGCCCAGCACACATTAAATTCCTAAAGGTGCCCAAGCACTGGCACTGGGGGATATTCCACACCTAAGAGATGGCAAAAACATTATATTCAATCTTCTTCAGTTTTACTTTTCATTCCATTTGCAATCATTTGAAGTGAAGTACAGCACAGAATACTCCATTGGCTTAAATCCTCTGCTGTGAGGAACAGAATCTCATGTCCACAGAATAATGCCTACAATTTCTACCATTTCTATTTAAACAATTTCACAGCACTCCATGCCTAAATAAGGAGAATTTTTTTTTCTTTAAAAATCTAGTTTATTGTTTTATTTCTGTAATTCCTGTATATATTTCTCTCTCATGCAGTTGCCACCTCTCTATCTGAATCAGCTTAAAACAATCAAAATGTTCCAAACAAAGAAAAGCAAATAATCCCTCAGGTAGTCTGTAACTCTAGACTTGGAGATAATCTCACTTTAACTAAAGAAAAAGACATCTGCACTGCTTGTGTTTTCTCAAGCATCCTGCCTGAGAGGCTTAGCTGCAGTTTGGAAGCCACACAAATATGTTCTTGTAAATAAGGTAATTTTGAAAACCTGCTAATTTCTTTAAGATCCAAGTATTTCATTCTTGATGAGCATCTATTCAGTCCTCATGCACAGATGGACACAACCTATTTGTAGTTTTGCCTCAATGAAACAAAGTAAAATATTTTGCCAGAAAAGAGAGTACAAAAAATCTTAAACCAAACCCAAATTTTCTTTTAACAGTATTGAGATGCTGAGGTATCTCTCAGAAGTAAAAAAATAAAGTTAAAACCCTAATCATTCTTGATCTAAGAGATCAGATACCCATCCCAAGCACTGCCATCATTTTAAAGTGACAAAATCACTTACACTTCATAAATTGACCTTCAAGTTATGCAACTCTGATTATTTTTTTAATTACTATATGAAACTAAAAGAAAACTCTGAACTGGAAAAGCAGCTTCTGGCTTTCTAATATTCTTTCAACAGTTCTCAAATAAAGGACAGGAAAGGTCAGGAATACACAAGATAAAACTCAAAAGCTTTCAGTGTGAAAATGCAATTGTGAATATATATACATACATCTGTCTCTACATATATCTATATAAATCTAGATAGATAGATAAATAGATAGACATAACAGTCTGCAAAAGAATGAGGCAGCAATCTCTGCCATGGGTCAAACCTGGATGAAAGAGAACTGCAGGAAGCTCACAAATAAATGGAGATTGAATTTTATTTTGAGATCTGATAATGATGAAAATTCCCCCTTAAGATACTTAAAACCAGTGTATTTGCTAGGGAAGAGAAAACCCATGAAAGAAGGAGAATGATACAAGTGAAAGAATCTCCAGATTTTCTGGATCTAGGCAAAAGGCAAGGCAGATTTCATACCCAATCAACAAAACCACCTTTAAAAGGGATAAGGAAAAGGTCAAAGAAACTGAATGTGATATTGCAATTATTTTTTATCTTGGAAAGAAAAAAAATTAAAACCATCAAACAAAACAAACCCTTTTTAAAAACAACAGATCTGAAAAGTTAAGGGGGCAGAAGTCATCAGGCTGGACCCCAGAAGGGCCAGTTTTTCTTGGGCACCACATTCCCTGATAATTGTAATTTCGGGAGAACTTCCAGCATCTCCATAAGTCACTCATCAGCTCCTCTGTGGGGACCCCTCCTCCCCCTTTCATCACCCAGGACCAAGTCCCATCAGAGGCAGAGATGAATGTCTGGACTTCTAAAAGTGTTCTTCAAACACTTTTGGGAGCAGAGAGAAACAGCAGCTTAAAAGGAATCCTGTCTGAGGAAACTCAGTCCTTAAGAGAAACAGCACACTTAATACTGGGATTCTGTTCTTTGTGAAGTTACTGTGCTCCTTACAGTCAATAGAACAACTTGTCTCAGGCGCAGATAAAACCTCAGAATCCTTTAGTTAAAAAAAAAATAAGTAGAGGAAAGCTCAGGAAGTATTTGGTCAAAATCCTTCCCTCTGAGAAATTTTAGCAACCACTACATTCTGTACAGCACTGCAGCAGTTTACACCTGTGCTAGGTGACCCTGCTTGAGAGGGGCATGGCACTATCTGACCTCAAAAGGTCCACTCCAACCTAAAAGCCCCTGAATGATGCTGGGACAACACATTTCATTGATGTTTTTGACAGAACATTCACATCCAAACCAAAATGGTCTTAAAGTTCCTGAGTATTTAAACTACATCTACTGTCACTAATGACAGATGAAGAAAACACTTCGAATGGCTCAAGCTGTCAGGAGCATGTGTTTCATACTTTAGTACATGAGGATAGAATTTAATGCCATTTTAAACAAGTGCATTTCTGCTGAGGATTTTATTAGAGAATTACCCTCCATGAGCTTTCACAAGCCTCTTACTGTGAGCCATTCATAAACTGGATTCACACAGCAAGAAAGCACAGAACTGTGTCAACAGCCTGAGCACTTCATTCAGTTTCTAACTCTGCTTAGTTCTCCTGAAATATCCAGGCCTAGAATTTAACACAAACTGCAAAGCAAAATCTGAAAAGAAATCACTGAATACCTTTGGTAGGTCAACAGAAATTCTTTTAGAATAAGGTGTATGACTAACTTCTATTGAAACTTTTTCTAGTTCCTCCAAAAATAACAAAACCAGTAATTATGACTTATTAAACACTTTCTGTAAACTTAAGTGAAATACATGAGAAAACATTTGCTGCTACAACTTAAATTACTATTTTCCTCTTTTCCATAATTTTGTATTATCCCTTAATCTTTTGTAATTCCTGCAACAGCAAGTGTTCAAACATAAATACTGATCAGAATCACTTTGTGTCAGGGAAAACACACACAGGAAAAAGGCATCCCACTGCCAATGGATCTGTGATCAAAATGAAGATATAAAACTGCTGGGAAGAACAAAAACCATGGTCAAAAAGTCATAGTCAACACAATATAAAAGCCAACAAAATAAGAAATAATATTCAGTAGGTGTTCAGCTACAAAATCAAAGCAGCAAATGAATATAATTTGCTACATAAAATTAAAGTTTAAATGCCTCAAAAAATTATGCCTTGAAAAATTACCACAGCATGTGAATGCTGTTTTATTCAACCCACATTTAATTTCAGATTTCCAACAGGACTCAGGTATTTCCAGAACTGACCACTGGAAGAAATTGTCTTGAACAACATTGCAAATTTCTACATGACTGCAAGTTATCATTTTCATTTCAGATCACCATTGCTGATGTATTTCAAATAAAAACTTCTGGAAACCTTGAGGATGCTCTATCCAATACCCAGCTCTGGTATTTCCACCTCCACTCAGGCAGGGCAGGTTCAGCTGCTGCCAGGGCAGTGAATTCAGCACTCAGCACAAACCCAGAGGAGCAGATTGTGCTCCTGCCCTTGGCCCTTTCCTGCCCAGAAGATCACTCCCCACTTGGTCTCTCAGGCTCCAAATCACACCTTGCATCTCTTTAATAACACACTCACAGAATATGGATTAAAAAAAAAAAAAAAAAACACATGAGAGGGACTTTGTTATCCCAGGTCACCCATTAGATGAAATGACCAAAGTTTCCAAAAAATGAGCAAAATTCCAGTTCTCAATTCTGTTTCTGTTCAGACATTCCAAGTGAAGAATACAGGAAAATATGGAAAGCTCAACAGTGTCAGGAACTGTAGCATCCAATACCTTAGGGAAAAAAATGAGGGCTCTAAAGCCCATTGAACTGGCTTCACAGTGACAAAATACCAATTTTGGATCCCACAAAGCTCTGCTAAACTTTGTTTTAAATTACATGAAAGGCAGACTTATTGTTAACAAGATATAAATCCTGTCCATCTACTTAATCTCTGTCCCATTCTGTCCATCTACAAAGAAATCCTTCATCTTATGCTTCATGCTAAAGAAGAATTAAAATTGCTGAAAGCCAATGACAATCTCCCAGATTTTGGGGTGGTTTTTTTTTGGTTTTTTGGGGTTTTTGTTTTGTTTTGTTTTATATTGTAAAAGAGGCTTCTGCTTAAAGTTATATACAGGGAAAAAAACAAACAGTAGCAAATGAAACACAGCCCTGCACAGCCCTTGAGGATGTATGTCATTCCCAGGCCTCCATTATTTAATTATTTTAAAAATTTTTAGCTTTGTAGCAAATTCCCATTCCCAGGCATGAAATTATAGTCCTTGTAAATTTCTGCTGAGGAAGCACAGGAAGAAAATGAAATTGTTCTTAGCAATGGGAAGAAAATTGAATTGTGTTAACCAGTTCTAGCGCATGATTCTTGGACTCCAAAGCAATTGAATGCATCATCCTTGGTGTTTTAGAGTCAACACTGAATAAACATCTCTTACATCTTCTGAGCTTGCATTGTGCTAAACTTAAATGCTGATCTACATCAGAACTGAACTGAAATTACAGTGAGAAAGCTCAGTGTTTAAAGGCTGGGAAGCTTTAAGAGTTTTACTCTTACATTCCAAAGAAAAGGAAAAGGTCAAGTGAACTCTGCCCCAGAGAGATAGGCTGAGTGCAGAACAGTGGTTGAACATGCATCTGTGTCCTGCACCTCACTGAAAAGCTGAGAATTTCCTTTCCTTTCCTCTTTCCCTTCTCCTCTCCTCTTCTCTTTCCTTTCCCCTTTCCTCTTTCCTTTTCCTTCTTCCTTTTCTTTTCACCCCCACGCTTGCCCTTCTCTTTCCTCTTCCCCTTTTTCCCCTTTCCCCTTCCCTCACTGCCATGGTCAGATGTCTTCTGACTTTGTTACCTTCTTTAAGGCCACATTTTGTGCCCAT
Source organism: Emberiza elegans (assembly GCA_024865655.1). NCBI lineage: Eukaryota > Metazoa > Chordata > Aves > Passeriformes > Fringillidae > Emberiza > Emberiza elegans. The sequence continues at coordinate 5,580,068 of JALJVW010000084.1, read as the reverse complement.
ATTTGCAATCCCATTTCCCTGTTCAGCAGAACTGAGCTGTTCCCACCCCACTCCAGCTCAGAGTTCTCCTCTCTGCTGCCCATGGGATGAGCACCCTGGGAGGGCTCATCAGGTCACTGCTCCCTCCATCCTGGGCCTGGAAAACGGAGCTGCAGTCAATCCAGCAATTAAATTTGAGACTTCTGAGCCACTGGAAGTGCAGCAGTCACCCTCTAATACACCTACAGGAAATTAAACAATGATATCATCAGCCTATGAATAACTTTTAATTCAACCTGCTGCACCAGCAGATGCCAGGTGGCTGCATCTGTACCAACAGAGCACCTGGGCCAGGTACCAATATAGCTCAGCACAAGAAACTCTTCTGTTTATCACAGGCTTGCTTTAAATGAACTTTTCAGCTCCTCAGGATATGGCTTGTTTCCCTCTATCTCTGCTGGTAGTAATATCTGCTAATAAACAACATGACTAATACTTGATAATAAACAATAGTAGAAGTCTGCACAAACCAAACCCATGTCTCAAGAGTACTGATATTGTTTCATATCAAAACATTTGGAGGACAAATCTGATAACCTTTTAGTTACCACTGGAAGTTATGATTTAGATTTTTTTTTCACACTGAGGAGCAAAACACGGAGTTCAGCTGCCAATTAGTCCTACCCTGTAAAGCATTTTCTCACCTAATTCTCCTAATTCATTCCACTTAGGATCTGCAACTTAAATGGAGGAGGAGGGGATGAGCTAAAAATAGCAGCAGCAGAAAAAGAAAAGGAAAAAAAAAAAAAGCCAATTAGTAGGAATTGAGGAATTGCCACAGTAACCTTTGTCAGGATAAATTTAAGGTATAATGCTCCAAGATAGTTACTATGGTGACCATGGGTCCTTGCAAGGTACCTCTAATGAGAAATGCAGTATCTGTCACACAAGCAAGCAGATGCAGCAGCAGCAGCCTAACAGGCTATTTAAAGACACTTTTCTCCCCTGCCCCATTTTTTCAAAGAGCAGCAGGAAAATAAACTGCTACTAAAGTAGCTCTACTATGTGCATTTTTTCCTTTTTTTTTTTTATTTTTCCCCCACTCCTTCAATCACTGAACTGTTAAGATCTCAGTGTAAGATGTATCCAAATTGAACAGGTTAGATTTACAAACATTACCCACTCTTTGCAAAATAAATTCAACTCACAAGTAATTCAAAGACTCCAAGCAGTGAAAGCTTTTTACCTAGAAAAATTAAATACACACAGGTTTAGAGTAAGAAAACAAACAAAAAAAAAAGTTGGTGAAAAATCTTGCATAAATTCTCTTATTTGCCAATACAATGTGCAGCTGTTATATTTTTAAAAATGTATTTTACTACATGGAAACTATCTCAGATTTATTTTGTTATTTTTAACAAACTAGATGGAAACTATCTCAGATTTATTTTTTTTTTTATGTTGTTTGTTTTTTCACTTCTCCAAATATACACAGACAATACTCAAGAGTAAACAGCTTAAAAAAATAAGGTTTCTCCTTTTTCTACACAAAGTCCACTTCATTTCCAGTGTTTACAAAGAAAGTCTTTTTCAAATCTGGCCTGTCACTGCCACCACAAACACCCTCATTAAGGACAAGCTTGGATTAACTTGTTACAGTATGCACAAAATGACACAGCTCCCATGAGGACCCTCAATAATAAACCTCAGAACCATGAAAAAAATAATGCAATGTGTGTTGTTTCCACTCTTTGGTAGCCCTCAGAGTGCTGCAGCCAGCTCTGGGCTCCCCAGCACAGCAGAGCCCTGAGACCAGCCCAGGGGCTCCCAAAAGGGGCCCTGGAAATGCTCCAGGGCTGGAGCCCCTCTGCTCTGAGCCAGGCTGGGAGAGCTGGGGCTCAGCCTGGGTGGGAGAAGGCTCCAGGGAGAGCTTCAAGCACCTTCCAGGGCCTGAAAGGGAGCGAGAAAACCCTGAGAGAGACTTTTCACCAAGGCCTGCAGTGACAGGAGAGGGGTTTTAAGTGGAAAGAGGGCAGATTTAAATTGGATGTAAGGAAAGTGGCTTTCATGATGAGGGTGGTTCTGGCAGAGGGTGACCAGAGAAGCTGGGGATGCCCCATCCCTGGAAGTGATCAAGGCTGGATGGGGCTTGGAGCCACCTGAGGTGGTGGAAGATGTCCTTGCCCAGGGATTGGCAGTGGATGATCCTCAAGATCCCTTCCCACCCAAACCATTCCATGTTTCTACAATTTCAAGCCACACACTGAATGGAAAGGTTTATTCAACACCACCCCAGCCTCAAGCCTGGGCACCATCACCTTTCCCAAAGCCTGGGCAGCTGCCAGGGGCAACTGAGCTGTGCTGGGAGCACAGAACAGCCCTGGCTCACACCCAGGGTCAGCCCTGCTCCCACCCTCACTGCTCACACACACTCACTTCACTGCAGCTTGCCACTCACTGGTTTTTCTTGATCAAGTTCTGGTTTTCTTCATCCCAAACTGAATCTTCATGCAGTAAAAGAATCCTTTTCATGCCTCTTCTTAATTAGCAATAAATTACTAAACTGCTTTTTTTTTTGCCTTTTCTCAATGCTAAAGAGGCAGCTTCTCTAGCTTCTCTCCTTTTAAACACTGCAAATTAAATACTAAAATCTTTCTTTAAGTAATACATCTAAGCCCAAAGCACTCAGGAGAACACACTGTGAAAACCAGATCAATGGTAGCTTGTGATTTAAATAGGTTAAATGTGGGTTTGGCAACTTTGCAGCCAAGCTTTTGCATTGATATTAGCAGGTGTTAGATCTCCTTGAAGCTGCAAAAGCTCTGCCAACTCATCAGGAGATGCACAACTCATTAACTCAATTTTGATATAAAAGATAGGGCTGAGAAGCTTCCCTGAAGAAGTAACCCTGGAAGGAAACTGGTGGTGAGTATCATTTATATGTAAGGCCCTCACTTGTCAGAGGAAAAGGTTTTAGCTGAGATAATCCCCTGGCTGGGATTTTACCCCACATTTCACAGCCTACTATTAACAGAATTAATATTCTGCCATGTGTTCTGCAGAGCTGACATATATTTCAGGTTCAACTTTTTTTTAAAAAAAGACAATGAATAAATACTTCAGGAAAAATCCTCCTGACCTAGTAAACTGTCAGAGCAGGAGTCAGTAGAGAGAAAAATTCCCTCATGCAAGAAATGATTCAGTAGATTCTTTCCAAAAGAAGCTTTGTTTATAGAGACTTATACAGATAAGAAGAGGAAAAAAAATAATTCTATGAAAGGCACACTAAATCGCTGGCCCAACTCTGTTCTGCTACGCTGAGTTCATCTAGTTGCAACAAATACCTGAATTTATCCAGATTATAACTGTTTTGTTGTGTAGTTTATAACTCTTTCAGCTGACTAAAAATATTAAAGCAAAGGTTTCTCTCCTTCTTGGCCACTGCCTCCCCCTCTCAGTTAAAGCCCAGACCTAAACCCACCTGCTTGGCATCAGCACAATCCAAGGGAAAGAAAACTCTGAAGAGGAGAATAAGCCAGAGGGGAGAGGAGAAATAGAGTATTTGAAGCACCCAAAGGAGCACCTGCCACTGGTGAGGAAAATCTCTATTCCATCCCAAAATAATCTACTATAAGCAGCCTCCAAGCAGCTCCTCTGCTCAGCACTGCAAATCCTGCAACAACTGCATGTGTGGGAACACCCCAGAAACCTTCAGGTTAGGAATCAGGAAAAAATCTGTGGACAACAGCAAAACCTTCACCAAGAAGTAAATAATTCAGTTTGGGAAGACAAGAATCAATAAACCAGTTTCCATTTAACCACCTTAACAACAGTTACACCAACCAGCAAAGTTTGATTCTGTAATTGTGTGAGGCAAAAGCAAATATACTATCAATCATCTCAGACTATTATACTTGAAATATTTTTACACTTCATTCTTCTATTCACAATGTGTGCTTGCTTTTATTTTCTCTTTTTTCCCTTCAAGTGTAACATTGGATTCCTCTCTCATATCAGGTTCCCTTTTGCAAATATTTTTTTCCCTTTCAATTTAAATAGTTTTCAAGTATCATCTTCTATTTGGTGAGATCATTCCAAAGAAGTGAAAACATCCTGCCCTGTGCTGATACAAAACATTCTGCTCAAAAAATGCTTTTTTTGGCTCACTACTGAGCCATAGGTAAGATTTTCACAGATGTATTAAAACCTGGATCCAATTCCTAAGAGGTAAAAGGCAGCCCTGAGCTCATCATCCACTATTTAAAGCTCAGATTTTTTTCCACCCTGTGCATCACTTTGGATTTATTAAGACTGAAGTTCACCTGACAATTCATCATCTTGTCCTCCCTAACTCCTCACTTCAGCTCCCTCCTTCACAGTCCAGTACCAGGGACCTTCCCAGCCCTCTGCTCACCCCCCCTTCCAACACAGTTCCAAACAAAACTGAGCAGTTCAGGGCCCAGCCCACATTCCAGAGGAGCTCCAATGAGGACCTGAGCTCTACAAGTTATTAATCCCTTTCTTAACTAATTAATAACTTTCCATTCCTATCTCAGAGCAGATTTGTTTTTCTATCAGATTCGTTTCTCTATCAGCTTCTGGTGGGGAACTCATCCCCATGTCAAGAATGACACTAATTAGACCCTTCTCACTCTTCAATCTTGTTCATTCCTGACCAGAACTTCAATGTTCTGGAAATGGATAAGCTCAAAAAATGGATTTATGAGCTACATCTTCCCTGCATAAAGCCCTGTTTACTCCTTCCTAGTTCAGCACACTTAATCAATGCAGATGTACACATAAAACTGAAATAAACATGTAAATAATCTTCTTTAGCACAAGTCACCCTCTTTCCTCCATCTTCTTATTTGACATATCAAATCGGGAATGTTTCCATGGTGTCAGGATCTTTCATAGCCTGAAAACACCATATAGGAAAAGGAGTAATTTGATAAGTGTGTATATGGAGATTTTAAACAAACCTCCTGCACGAGGACAGAAATAAAGGTACTACACAATCCAGACTGAGAGATGCTCTCCCACCGAGGGCCAGGAAATCAAACAATTCCCAGTGATCTTATTTCAAGAACTGTCAATTTTACTTCAAAAATCCGAGGCTAGAGCAGAATTCTGCATTGTTATGAAGAATTAGACAGAATTTGCATTTTTGAAAACCTCAAACATAGCAAAACTCTCACTGAGAGAGCCACTGGAAGAATGGGCTGGAGTAGACAGAAAAAGAGGTTGAAGAAGAAAGACTACAGACTTCACATCACCCATTCCATGCCAAGAGACATTTTTATAGGGCAAACCACAAATTATATTCAAACTCAGCAGAATCCTGGTTTTGTGGTTTTTTTTAAATTCAGAACCTATAAATATTTCCATTGTTTCAAAGAAGGCTTCAACGTTTTGCCGGTGATCCCAGTTGTTATGGTGAGGGGTAAGAAAACAGAATTTCCAAATCAGCATCTGGTGACACATTTGTAACTGCAAAATGAAAATGTCATAAAAGGTTGGCTTGATATACTACAGCATTTACTTAACATCTTTTGGTGATCTTTTCAAATCACTGTTGTTTTAGCTTTTGTTTCCCGTTAATGAAGGCAGAATTAAATGGATGTCAAGAGTAAGGAATAAATTCAAGCTGATGAAGCACTAATTTTAAATGAGTGCTCTCTTTGAAGGAAATACTCACAAACCAGCTATTTTAATTATACTTTTGATCATCTAAAACAAATTAATAGAAATTGGATATTTTCCTTTCCAACTTCAGGAAATCCATGCTGCACCCTCGTGATTTTTTACAGAACATCAGAGAGCAGGCAGGAAGCCAAATCTGGGCAACATCTGAGCGTAACTTTCATAAATCCTTTGGCCATTAAGGCAGACATAACTGGCAGCCACTCAAGACAATCTTCTTTCGTCCCATTAACGCAGCCACCGTGTCACCACAGCCACAAAACACAGCCAAGTGCTCCTCAACACAGGGAGTGCTGTGCTCTAAATTAATCTATTTATCTACAGATATTGCTCAAGCCAGGTGTGACCTGGAGCTGCACCTAAACCCAAAAGCTCAGTCTCTTACTGGCAGCATAAACAAAAAACGACCTGAAATGTGTTAGGGAGGTTTTCCACAAAAAATAAAGATGATGGTTAATTGGGAAATGGACTAAAATTATTCAGTTACCTTCACCACTTTGTCCTGCAATCTCTAAAGAGTCTAAGTGCACCCAGGTGACCTTCATTTCTTATGTCCAAATATCATAATAGAGCAATTCATTAGGCAGAATTAATTCCACAGAGTTTTTTCATCTGTTAGATGAATATACAAGGCACCAGGTTTAGGTGACAGTGAGCAGAAAAAGTATTGCACCTAACTGAACCTATGGAGGAGGCCTGTGCAAATTCACATTGCTCATGATAAGACACTACTTAAAATAAGACATGAGTTAGAGGTCAAAGCCTTACCAAAAAGGGGCACTATGACATCTGTAACAGCAGAAAAAAACAAATAAAAAAGGCTAAGGCAAAAAAAATCCTCCAGAGAAGGGTAAAAAAAAAACCCAAGACAGAATAGGACAAATTTTGGAAAGACAGAAAGTCTTGGAGGACAAAAGAAAGCAAGAGAAAAACCAATTCCTATGGATACATGCCCATACCTGCTGGCTTTGGAAGAACAAACAAGTTTACCAATGAGTAGGTAGATTTTCAAATCAAGGAAATAGTGTATTTTGGGAGGTCCCTCTGGGAGTATCCACTCAAACCTGGAAGTTGGCCATGGAAGTTGGCCATGATGACCCAGGTTGGCAGCACAGCACCAGGCAAGTGAATAATTCTCTGCATTGCTGCTCCCATGCAGGCACAGAGCTCAGGGCAGCTCCCCCTGCCTTGGGCACTGCTGCATTCCACAGAATTCTGAAATAACCTCTGCAACAAGAAAGAATTCTGAATAATCTCTGCAGCAACAATCTCTGCAGCCTGCCTTGAGATCACACTGCAAGGCAAGTCTGACAGAAATTTGGGCTGTGCCAGCTGTGCTGCAGCTGCACAATTCACTCCCCCACTTGTCTGAGCTCCTGTGGAGGGAACTTCTTTTCTGCCATGGTTTCACTCAGGACTCCCAAGTTTCTGGCATGGATTTTACAAGGAGAGACAGCCAACAGAATATCTCAGGTGTGCTGACCACAGGGTAGGTTTGAGACAAAACAGAAATTTTGATTAAGTACCCATCCCACAGAAATACAGACAAACATGGGGAGAAAAAACAATGGTTTTTTATTAATGTTTTGATTAATACAACTTTCCTTTCTCCTTCAGTGTTCAGAAACCTACTGGAAAAAGGACAAAACCCAAAGTTCCATGGAATCTTTCTGGGAATATTGGTATTTTTGTATTTCATTCTAGCAGGGAGATTAATTCACAGTGAAAGGTTGATAATGTTCACTTTCATCACCCACTTTTTTCCATCACCCATCAATGTTGAAACATGATTTTCTAAAACTACAGTCTGAGTTCATTGGTTTGAATATGTGTGAATTAAGGGCAAGCACAATTAATTTCAACTCTGACTTCCTTCAGGAAAAGGTATTTCTTCCTGTTTAGCTTGTTGTTCCATTGTTATCTAACAAAAGAAACAATTCTAATTTTTCTTACATTCTTACTTTTTCTTCCACATTCCTTGCACAAAACTGAAAACCCAATTAAAAAGTATTAGCACTTCAGTCCATTTTTTAAACATGCCTGCACTTTGTCAAATGCTTCCCACAACTGTGCCTAGCACCCAAAAATTTCAATACAGAAACAAATTTTTTCAAGTACTGAGAAAATTAAGGAAGGAAAAAGTCTGGCTTCTTCTATGAGAAAAAAAGTGTTTTTTTTTTTTTAAAAAATAATTTCTTAATCTGAATCCTGAAATCAATTACTCTGACTTTTTCAAGAGACAGCTTTTGAACCCTGCAAGTCCTACAACCTGCAATCTGCTTAGGATTTAAGGGAAAAATGAAGATGACTGGTCTGGATTTTGAGTGATTTATAGCTCATTTAAAACTGGAACAGCAAACTCGTGCTACATCTGTGGGATATTTTGTATAAGGGCCAAACTACCCAGCCACATTTATGCTGTACCCTATTAAACTTAATAAATCCTGTCAGAGACAAACTTGGCCTGTGGTCACAAAGCTCCTGTTTCCCCAGCTGCATACACAAAATATTATAAATAGTGCAAATTGGGTCTTCTGAGGCCAAGGCAACGTTCAGAGAGGTCAGAACAAGTGCCATGCAGGCTAGAACCAGTGAGTTAGTCAGCCCTGATTTAGGGAAAAGGCAACTGAAGAAGTGGGAAAATAAAAAGAATCTTAGGGAAAGTCATGTAGTACCAAAAGAGGTGCCTACCCAGTGGAGTACCCCAGGATTGATATAATCCACACATTGAGTTTTGGGGAAGGGAGGGAAAGGAAGAGGAGAAATAACCCCCTTTTCTCAACAAGTCTGGGAAAGGTGACCCAAAGGAAGCTCTTCAAACAGCAGCTGGAGAAAGAAGGTCCATCTCAAATACACATTTCTTGACAGAAACAAATGCTAAATTCAAATGCAAATCACAGGAAACAGACTGTCTGCACATTCCCTATGAAAATACACCCTAACTGTTCAGAAGAAAAGGATGAAATTGCATTGGGGACAGGACAGGGAGAGGAACAGGAACATATTGCTGTACAACCTACAAGGGCATTTATTTTCATCATTATTACAGGGATAGAACACTGGAAAAGGCCTTCCAGTTGGGAAGTGTGGCAACTGCAGGCAGCTCTTTGGCAATTCCAGGGAGGACACCCCAGAACCAGCCTTTGTGGAGGTCTTTGCCTCCATTTCTCCATGGGGGAGATGGGCTGAGATGATGCCTGAGGCTTTGAAATCTCTTCATTTCTAAATGCATTCATACACAGCTCAAAGTTCATTTTTTATTCCCATGTTCACTTCCCTTATCTTTTCCAAGAGAGCCCTCCTCTGTCCCCACCTCATACAATGCAAAAATTGTCCTTAAATTTTACTGCACTTGTGAAACCAAAGCCAAAGTCTTTTATTTTCACCGCTCACCTGAATCTTCTCCCATTTGATCTCCTCTTGTCCTGTGAGTGTGACCAGATCAGAATATCAAAATTCCCTCCTATCATTCCCTGTTTTCCTCTCCTGTTCTCAGATCACATCTGGGTTTTGCAGGATCCCTGTGATCAGCCCCCAGTTGGGGTGGGATACTTCACCCCTTACAAAGGCACCAGGACCAGGCAGGGACAAGCTTAGAAGGGACCTCAGAGGAGCATCTGGTTTTCATGGGATGCAAATGGATTCCCTTAGGTGCTTCAGCTACAAAGCAGTTCAAAACTGAAATTTCTCTTTATTACTTCTTCTCTTGCTCTTCCTTTTTTTTTTAATTATTGTTTGTTATTTTGCAGTTCATAGTTTTTGCAGAATCCTCCTGTAGCAGCTCCAGTTTTTGCAAAGTGCTTTGAAATAAATATGGTCATAACTGGTTCATACTAGAATCTGACCAGTGATAGATGTATCACCCTTTCCTACCCAAACAATTCCTTTAAATTTTTTTTGTTCAAAATAACTAATTATTCACTCAAAATTATGTACAATGTTTAAACATTGATTTGGCTACTAGTAGAAAAAGGCAAGCCTTAAAAAAACTAAAAGTGTATTTAACAACTGTCAAATAAGAGACAAAATAAAAATTATTGCCCTGACAACAAAGGGTGATTTTCATGTTTTAGTTAATACAATTTGACTTGAAGGTATCTCAGAAATATCCAGCTGGCCATAGATTTAACATGAAGACCAAGGGCAACTGCTGTGAAATTTTATTTTCTCTTGACAGCAGGCAAAGCCTTAATCATAGCAGCTTTGTCTTTAAAACATAAACTGTAACAGCAATGTATGAAAAAAATCATTAATCTCCCATACAGACAACATGTCCTGTCATAAACAGACACACAAATTAAACACTGACTTGGCAACTGTGAGAAATAACAATCATCATTTACTCACATATGGGCAATAAATTTATTGGGGGAACTTTTGGTTCAAAATGGGGCAGAATTTTTAGTTCTTGCTCCCTTTGAAAGAGGACTTATTTCAAAGTGTTTTCAAAATGTGCATTGTTAACTAATACTGCAGAAATTGCAGTGTACCCTGCACAGACTTCACAGCTCAATTAATCAATGCATTGGCATCAAATAATTAAGCAGCAGAAATGGCACTCATAATTAGTATGTACACAAAGGACTTTTTAAAAAATTCTTTCATTTCCATGGATAAAAACCCCACCAGACTATGGGATAAAAGGTATAAAAGTGAAAATAATAATTTGTTTCTTTAATTATTCTTGTCTCATTAGAATGTAACAGAAAAAATCAAACCCAGTGAAGTCAATACACACAAAAGATCACTTAGCAAAACTGAGCATTACACCTATAATTCTGCTGACTATAAAAAAAAGAGCAAAATTTAGTGTAGAGTATATGTGTAAGCAAACACACTCATTTAACCCTGTAACCCTTCTAAAAGGCAAGGTAAAACTGCTGACCCAGAAAGGAAGCCTGAACTTGAGTGTTGACTTTGTTACTGCAGGATTTCTTCAGCTTATTTTTAATTAGGCAACTTCCAATTAAAAAAAAAAAGCAAAGGCCAAAATTCCATCATGTTCTTTCACATCAGCATCCCCTGGGTCACCAGCACTTGTCAGAACTTGTAAATTTTGCACAAAAGCCTTTCTGATTTGAATTACCAACAGAACTACTTCCTCATTTACCATGACCTGTCCTGTTTGCTCTTCATCCCTCAGCTCCTCACACCAGTCCTGTCCTGGGCATCCCAAGCTTTGATCCCCATGGTCCTCACACCAAGGCTGAAAAATCCAATGTGTGAATGTGCAGAGCCCAACTGTGCAGTGTCACACATGGGAAAGCTTCAGCAGCTCAGCTGGGCTGTCCCACAAGGACAGAGGAGAGAACTGATCTGCCCAGACCCTCCCCAGCATCAATCCTCCCCCAGTGCCTCAGACACACCGTGCACAGAATGGGGATGGGAAGGCAAGGCAGGGTGTGTGGCACAAAATGAGATATCCTGGGGCACACAACCAGATAATATCTATTACCATAAATTATGAAGTGATTTAGGCATAAATGAGGGCTGTCATGAAATTTAATTTTAATGGTTTGATAATCAAGTAAGAAACACAATAATTACCGTACCTAGGGTTTTTCAATAAATTCAGATCACTGCTAGTGGCAACACTTTTTTATTCACAGACATTAATACAATTCCCTCCAAGAGCTGTCTGCTATATTTTTCCATGTCAGAACAACCTGTTGATTACCTCTTTGCTGGGATAAACAAGCTCAGATTTCCCACTGATTACATTCAAAACACTTGCACTTTGCTCACTGCAAAACTCCTTTAACAGTGCAGCTGACTGCTGCAAGAAACAGCTTTTTTCTTCCTCAAGAAACTGGAGACTCAGCTAGTCCAGAAAAAATCTCTGGAGGCTGAGCTTTCCAATAGCAGACATGAGAGAATTTGCTTCCCTCATCATCATCACGTGTCATGTGTTCCACTGGAGAGGTGAACAGAACATGTTGATACCACTGGGTGATATTTCATATTAGCTGAAGACTTTGCCAGCCCCTCAGCACCACTCACTGCAGGCAGAACTTCCACAGAGTAACTTGGCTGACATCTTTTCATCAGGACACCAGACCTCCAGAGCATTTCCCTGTGGATACTAAAGTTTTAAAAAACTCCTGCAGGTGTAAAGCAGCAAAAATTAATTTGAGTTGGAATTTAGCTTTGCAATGAACCCTAAAATTATCTTCAGAACTTCAACAAATTACCATCCAAAACTCCTGCTCATCTGTTTTCTTCAACCAACCTCACAGGAGAGGAAGGACAAATCTCCTGTCTTTTCCTTCTCTACTCCAAAGAAATCTTGGTTTTCCTCTCTCTCCATCATAATCTTGTGGGAAAAAAAGACCTCAGACTAAAACATGTCACTAATTGTCCCACAATGGGATACGAAGGAACATTTCAAGTCATGTGGAAAGCAGGGATGGGAATATGAAGTCTCTAATTAACATCTTGGGATATAGGGGAAAAAAAAGGCTGATCCTTTCATTTGTTTGTCTGCAAAACAAGCAATGATGAAAGACAGAAAGATGAGTGAACAAAATAATCACTGAGCCCAAATTATCATTTCTGACTATAAAATGACAGGGAGCAAAATGTTTCTCTGTCCTAAAATAGAGGGAGAAGAGTGTCACTTCTCAGAAACACTGCTTATATATATCTCCAAGAACAGTTACAATGCACACAGTAAATAATCCCAATTATTGGCCTAAAAAGTACAGCAAATTGTAAGTTTAAGCTTTTCTGAAAGCTAAAATGATAATTTTCACTAGTCAGCAGAATAATCTTACTGTAGAAAAAGACATCCATTTTCCAGATAGTCTTTTACTGGCCTAAAGGATGTCTTTTTTCCCAAGTAGTATAATACCAGTTTTTCCTGACATATGCAGTGGTATTGTAGCAGCTATTATTGCCATGTCTCTAAGTTAATTGAAGCAAAATGCCTTTCAGACCTTAAAATTAAAATATTGTGCAGCATTCTACACATTTGATCCATTTTACATGAATGCAAATAAGAAAGAGAACAGGACAGGGTTGGAATGCACCAAATAATGTGGATACTACAAACTGGATGCCAGGGACTGCCCTTGATGGGCTCAGGAAGGTTTGGCAGTGCCAGCACTGATCTGCCGACAATCCCAGACTTTTTTTGGCATTTCTGTTTTGATGTCCTCACTCTTCCCATTGCCAGCACCATGGTCAATTGTACAGCTTCATAATAAATCAAATTATATTACAGAGAGTGTTCTAATAAGTGCAGCACCCATCAGCATTCCTCATTTTCCATGGGAGAAATGCAAGAATCCCCTGCAAGTCCCCTCTCAGGAGAGAAAAACTTACATTCTACAGTGACCACTCTGTAATGTAGAGAAGAGAAGCAACACATCAAAATTTCCAAGGTTTTTTACTTTCTAAACACCCAAAGTGGGAAGCAAAAGAGGCCAGAGTAAGCAGGATGCAGCATTATCCTTCTTTGTGGCTCTGGAGGCAGAGAATATGAAAACACTTAGAGTCCCCAGCAATAACAAAAGGGACAAAGAAAACAATTTCCTGCTACCTCCACTCTGTCAGGATGGGAGATTTCAAAGTGAGGGTGATGAATGGAGACAGAGTAAATTACAAAAGGAAGAGAAAGTGACCAAAGCTGGCAAAAAGTCACTATTTAAATAAAGGTAGAATGAGGCAAACATTAAAATGAGGGCAGCATCAAAAAAAGTACAGGGGAAATGAAAGAAATAATGAATTGATTGAAAAGCTTCTCTTGAAATGATTAATCTGGTATTAATAACAATCAATATCCAAAGAAAAAAAATCCTAAAAGGAGACTTTAAAAGAAGAGGAATGTGTTGAAAAGCTTTGTATACTTGGGTTGAAAACCTTGGTTCAAAAGCAGATTGCAGGGAATGCCTGCCCTGTATTAAAATGCAAAGATCTGGAGCCATTGCTTAAAAGGGGAAAAGATTTCTCCTTTTTTTTTTCACCTCAAAGAGCAACAAAAGCCTTCCTGGAGGAGCTGGAAGCTAATTTTAAAGCCCAGTGTATGTTTCACCTGCTTTTCTGTAGTAGATCTATTGGAATAAAAATTAAAACTCATGCCAACATAGGAGCCAGATACATGGTTTTACAATGAAAAGCACTTACCTTCAAGAAATAGATAATAAATGAGTTTAGGACCAATGGAAAACTGCACAATTTCTAACTAACACAAAAAATGTGTTTTGCAGTAAGAATAAAAATAACTTGAAAGGTTTAAATGCCTGCAATACATAAACAATCTCCTTTGATAAATGACTGTTTCAAAAGACTTATTGAAAGGGTTTTTATGCATTACAATGCAATGATTTAAGGATATTTAAATTCAAATCCATAGGAAAATAAAATTCAATCAAAGGGATGCAAAGAAATTTTATAACCTCATCTGTACCTTAATTTCTATCTATTATGTATTGTCACAAAAACTGGGAATGAAAAATTCCCAGGAGTTTGAAAACTACAAAACAATGCAAAAAACCAAGAGGCATAAAAATAAATTTATAGAACAATATAGTTAGCAACAAGAATATTTTGGTGACTGTTTCTAGCATTCACATTCTCTAATAAAATCCCTTTGCTCAGGATTTTTCTCCTGGGAAGCTGAGAAGCCCCAGAGAAAAGGAAAACAATTCTTAGCTCATTTGCTTCTCCTGTGTTTTGTTCATGTGGGATGTGTTGGAGATTGTTCCATTGGATTCTGGGTGAGTTGTTTTGACTCTTTGGCCAATCAGGACCAGGCTGTGTCAAGACTTTGGAAAGAGTGACAAGTTTTCATTATTATCTTTTTAGCATTAAGTATCTTTTCTGTATTCTTTTGTATAGTATAGCATAGTATTCTTTAATATATTATAGAATCCTAAAGTAATAAATTAGCTTTCTGAGACTATGGAGTCAGATTCATCATTCCTGCCTTCATAGGGACATTCCCAGCAAACACAATAACTGTTTAGACTGCTTTTCAAAAAAGAAAAAAGGCAATTCTTTCCAAATAAAAGGAAGAAGCACTGTATGTAACTGATGGTTTTGTCCATTGCTTGGTAAAGTAAAATTCAACCTGAGTTTGAGTCAACACATTTCCACTTGGTTGTGCTTTGGGAGTCACCAAGGCAAAAAGAATTCCAAATGTGCTGCTATTTTACCTATTCTGTAATTCTTTTTGACAGCTGCATTCCATGCAATTAACATGGTTTGACTTTGAACTTAATATTCAGCCAGGCATTTGCAGACATCAAAACATCTCTCGTTACCCAAGTTTCTGAGCTGCAGGCCTTAAACTCTCCCAGAGAAGAGAGCAGTGCAGGGAGCCCAAAAGCAAGATTGCCTTTTCCACGTTATCACCTTTCCAGGATGAAATTGGAATTCAGATGCAATGGTCACCTGAAGGAGATTAAGCAGGCAGCCCTGGCTACAGGCAGCAGCAGGAACCTGAGGCAGGTGTGTAATGGCAAATAATGGTTAATAATGAGCTGTACACCACTCTAGTAGGGTTGTAAGAATCAATACCCACAACAGCCTGCTTGATCTGAAATATATTTTCCCACAGGGATTGGAATTGCTTTTTCTTCAATTCTATTTTTCTTTCCTGGAGTTTTCTTTGTATGAAAAGTGAGGAAGTGGCTGGGGAACCACATAAAGAAAATTTAAAACTGGGAAAGGATAAACTACTGAGATGAGGTTTTAACACCAGGATTACATTCAGAGCACATGGAAACTACATTCAAACACTCTACAAAAGTTAAATGAGCTGTAGACCTCAGTACCAAGTGCTTTGTATTTCATTATTTCCAGGATCACTACATGCAGAGCCCAAATAAATTTACTTGAGATATTTCTAAAACTTAGTGATACACCTCCAAGAAACTTTTTTAATTCTTTGAAATGTGTACAATGTTTAAAAAGAACAACAGGCACCTAAATGTCATCAATTGTGTACAGAAAAACACCAGGGCTGACTCTGGGCCCTTTGGCAGAGGCAGCACTCACCGCTGGCACTCCCCGGCATGCAGAATTAAATCCTCGTTGTTCCTGGCACTGATGGTCAGCTCATGCTCTGTGGAATTGAAGACATCAAGAAGGAGGTGGCACTGCCTGGTGCTGTTCAGATGGAGGGAAAAAAGCACAATTTCAGTGATGATATTATTGTATGTTTATCAAAATTAGTATTTATACATGGACATGAATATATATATTAAGAATACCTACATTCACATGAAGGTTTTATCTCTTCCTCCAACTGTAAGAATATCCTTACAAAAACAACCTTTTTAAAAATAGATTTCTTTTTTTGCTAGAACTAAGCAGAAGGGTACCTCCTAAAGAGAAGCAGTCCCATGACAATTCTGTCCTGCACAATATCAAGCCCCACAGCATTTGTTCACTTCTCTACATTCTCACTTTGTAGCTTTTACATTCAATTCTGTGGAGAAAGCCACAGACATTTTTCAGTTCTTTAAGCCTTCACATAAAAAGAAAAAAAAAGAGTTGCATTATTTAAAATTACCTTGACATTACCTCTTTAAGACACAAATTTGCAAGCAAAAATTTAAATTTATTTAAGTTCATTATAAAGCAGAAATTCCATTTCCATGGCTTGTCTACAGACCAAAACAAGGTGGCAAATGGATCACTTAACCTTGAGAACTTCTTCTCTGAGAAGGAGAACTCTTTCCCCTGTGTAAGACAGGGAAACACAGGCACTTCTCACAGAAAAACTTAACATTTGTTGGCTACTATCCTTGAAATTTCCCCAGATGTATTTGATAGAAATACACCAACTGCATTTCTGGCAACCTCAGAAAATAATAATTGTAGAAACCTTACTGAAAAAGTTAGAATAGAAACCTTACTGAAAAAGTTAATTCCAATAAACCTTTTCATTATAATTAATATTTTATAATAGTCACCATTCTTATTATGTTAATACTAATAAAAATAATAATTTATTATTAATACAATTAACTGTTAATAATTTAAATTATTTTATTCAAATTAAGATTCTGGAAAATTTTATTATAATTGACAACTTTTTCTTCCTTGTGAGAATAAGCATAAATAGCAGCATTGATGATAAAAATATAATACACATGAAAATTTATTGGAACTAGGTACCAAAATGCCAAATCCTATCTGACAGCTGCAATAACACTTTACCAATCTAATCTAAAATTCCAAACTTCCCAAGAGGTGACTGAACAACCCAGAAATATCCCAAAAAGGGAAGAAAGAGGAATATTGGTGAGAATTGTCAGAGCCATCCTTCCATGTGCATGAACAAGCTACAGCTGTGTGTCTAGAGCAACCAAAAATATATATTTATATTTATTATTTATATTTACTGCACAGGAGTTTACAATGGACCTGAAATGCCATTCCAAAGGCAATTAAACTCTGAGGTCCAAGAGTTTAAGAACTGTTCTACTCTGAAATAGGTTCTCTGGTCCATAATAGAGCTCTGTTCTGAAAATCAAAGAAATCCCTTGCAGAGCACACAGAGGAGGAAAGGTTTTGCCAAGCCCTGGGCTGGGAACACTCCCAGGACAAGCCCAGGAGGTGGAGGTTGAGGTCACCAAGTGACAATAATGTCACCAGCAGCCAGGCACTGCAGGACAAGCCAGCACTGCTGGGGTCAGGATCAAGTCTCTTTGCAAAAAGAAAAAAAAAAGGCAAAAGTGGGGGTGGAGGATTTTTTAATATATATTTTAAGAGATTTCTCTCTCTTTGTAAAGCCCCAATGACTACTGAGCATAGAGGGGGATGCACGGAGGCAGCTGAGTGCCTGAAGCAAACTTGTCAAAACTCAAGGATTTAGAAGAGATAAGGAGATGTGGCTCTTGTTAGAAACTTCCTTCCTCAGACCTCACAAGAAAGAAATAACTGGAAGGGCAGTGCTTGAGTCACTTACCAGGAAGGAATGGAAAAGAAAAAGGGGAACAGCTTTTATCAGCTTCTACCTCATCTTTGGCAGAGTGAGACGAGACCTGTGAAGTCTCAGACAACCTCTGCCTCTCCAGCAGATACCAGGACATGGTCTGGAGGAGCAACTTCCAGTGTAGATTATTTTTTAAAACTTCATGTGGAAGGAATTTGTTATTTCTGCCACAGCAAACCCAAACAAAAATCATTCCAGCCTCCTGCAGTATCTTCTGGCAGCAGAGCCAAAGTTTTGCAAATAAAACAATTCAAGCCACAAAGGACCTACACAAGCAGCTGCCCTTCAGGACTAAACAACACTGATTTTAAAAATTCCCAAATAGGAATTCTTGAAAATGATTCATCACCACAACATTTATTTTCTCCTCTTCCAACACTACACAAAATAGACATATAGGAAAAAAAATCATTCTTTCCTTGTAATTTTAAGTCAATTCTCAAGGGAAATTTTAGGTAAAAAAAATATAAAATGAAGTTACAGAACTATTACAGTACCTTGAATGCTTAGAAGAATAAGATATTAGTGTGAAAGAATTGAAAGTAACATTAAAACTGTAGAAAAAGATATCACTAGATCTTCAGAATAAATACAGGATGGTATCAAGGAGACTGTTATAGCAATGCAAACCAAACACAATTAAAGGTTAATTTTTAATTTTTTTTTTATTAAAACAGGAAGCTTCAAACAGAAGCTCCATCCAAGTAAGGAAACCAAGAAAGCATCAGCTCTGGAAAATAAGATGTAATGCCAAAAAAAAAAGTTAAAAAAAAAAGGAAAAAAAAAACCCTGAAGTTGTTAAAGAACAATTTGCTGAAGATCTGAGAACTAGCAGGAAGTTTTCTCCTTTTATTTCTTTAGGATTCTGCAATTGGTAGGACTGTGTAGAACTCATGATGCTGAGTTAGGAAAGTTCCAAGGAAAGTTCCAGGAAAACAAAGAATTAACAAGAAGGCCAAAATTAACATCAATTTTCCCTCCAGCAGAACATACAGAAGGCCATCCTTTACAAGACAGGAATTAAAGAACTTATCTCAGTGTCAGTAAAGGAGATGGAGAGGCAAATCATATTCATGCAAGTGTGATAAAGCAACTCCAGTAAGATTTTGCTAAACTCCTTTATTTAGGTGCAGTCAAAAATGTGTTGCTTAAACCAAGCTCTTCACCAGACAATTTAAACATCAAATTGTTTTAAGGATTTGAAGGCAATTGGCCAAATCTTAGAGCACTTGTGCTGACCTCAACACTATGTATATCAGATTTTTTTAAAATTTGCCAGCTTACAAAAAAAACCCTAAACCACTCAAAGTAATAAATAAAGTTGATTACATTATATACCATAATGCCCTACTGACATGTTTGGCAGAGAAACCCCAGTCATAAGCCATAGATTTCTGGAACTGGGAAAGACTTGCCCATATACACACAATTTATTCTCCCTTTCCCAAACTATCCACCACCATGTAATAGTTTACACTAAATATTTGTTTGGTTGAGGAGGGTGGATTTTGAGTCCTCTAAGTTTAGTTAAATAGGTGTTAGTTACCATTCATCCCAGAGAAGGCAGAGAACACCATCCCCCCCCACATTCTGAAGGGTCACCAGTGGCTTCCCAGTCGTTTTTAGGGGTCATTATTTGTCACCAGCTCCTTTTGAAGGTTTGGGATGAACACAGGCAGAATAAATCAGTTTCTGGTTGGGTGGGGTAGGTTGGTGGTTTAGGGGGTGTCAGACACACAACATGAAACCATCACCAGCTGTGCTGGACCAGGAACAGACACCAGGATACAGAACAAAAAGTTCATGAGAGGGTTTGACTCTTCTTCCCATCTAATGGGAAGGAAGTCTGGTCCAAAAACTCAGCCTACCAAAAAATTCACAGCACCCAAACATTTTTTTCCATTTTGATAATCTTCCTGATTTGTTCATGATGCTTGATTTTGAAAATTTTTCCATATATGTCATGTTCAAGATTTTCTTTCACAAGTAACACAAAACTGCAGAAGGTTCTAGAGGCAAAAACTAGAATTAGAAGGAAATATTCTCAGCAGGTTGATTTATCATCTGAACATCTCAGAATTACAAATTTAAGTCAATGCTGATATCAAAAAACAATTAAGAAACCTTTTTTTTAAATGAAAATTGAATTAGTTCAACAATGTCTTAGAGATTTAGTGTATAAATGAATTTTTCTTATCATCTACTGTAGAATTGAGAGCACAGCACAAAAAAAAGTTAGCAGCACAATGAATCATGCTGTATTTTTAAAATCTTACAATGCCAGTTATGGTTCCAAAAACAGTCACAAAACTGGGGCCATGGGAACTTTAGGCAAGTGACAATGACACTGTGATCTAAAAATCTCTTTCAGGAGGATTGTGATTACTTGAAATGACAGCTGAGGATATTCTTCAGTAACACTGAACACAGAATTAAACCCCAAATGCAGCTGCAATGATGGCTCACTTCAGTGAACAATCTCTGCAGTTCTGTCTCCAGCTTAGTTTAAAAGTCACTTTAAACAAGAAATTCTCAGGAGGGTTTGCAAGTTTTCTGCATCCTGACTCATCTCCCTTTCCCATCAACTGAAATCATGGAGTATTTTCAGATCCACTTTTTAATTTTTTTTTTTTTTTTTCTTTTCTTCTGTTTTCTTTGAGCAGCCATTGCTGCACAGAATGGGACAGACAAGGAAGAGAAGCTTTGGCTCTGGTGGCAATGGTGTGACAGATGACAACCCTGTTCTCCAAAATCCACTGACCAACACAAAGAGCAGCACAGCAGAACAGCGATCTACACCACTTTCCTTGATGCTGTTGTGTCTTCAGTAGGGTCTCTTTAATTGAATTTTTAATAAATTATCTAAAAATGGAGTTCTCAGTACTAACTTCAGATTATTAAGTCAGTTTCTCCACCTTACTGGCAAAAGGCCTTTTCACAAATTCCAAGAAGAGTCCTCATCTGACTTCTCCCAGTTGTAAACCCTTTCACTTATGCTAAATATTCCCAGCACATCTATAAATATTTGCAGATTTATGTTCTGACATCTTCATCTGTCAAACCATACATATTTAACATCTGGATCCCAAAAATCAATTCTCTCAATCTGCAAGCTGCTTTCTGCTGCTCTTTCATGAACCCACTGCAATGTTACACCATTAGCAGAAGTTAAATACCTCTGATTACCAAGATAATTTAACTATTGGGTGTAACCTCCCACATGTCATGAGTTACCACTCAGTAGAATCTATATTGAGCTCAATAGTGTATAAATAAGGAATATATTTTAGAATGATATGCACTCCTGAGAACATTAATATAAATCCATTGCTTGACAGATTTTCCTAATGATTTGTCAGTTTAATTGCACCGAATGAGAGCTTTATTTGCTTTATTTAGTTGAATTTGCATGGTTCCCAATTTTACTGACTTTTATTATTAATATTTTTCATTAACAAAACAGTGAATTTAATACTAATTATTTTCTCCATGTAAAAACATCAGATCAATTTACACAGGTCATATCTTAGTCCTCCTCCAAACCAAACATCTTGCTCTTCAAGCACCCAAACAAGAGAGGTTTTTCTCCACTTTTCAAAGCTCTATGACATTTTGAACACCAAGATATTAAGAAAGAGAAGCCTATAAGCAGCTGCTTATCAGTAGGTGACTGATTCTCATTCTGAATGTAGCAAATGTGAACATTTAATTTAAAAATCTGGCTATATAAAACCAACAAGCGTTTCAGGAATTGCTACATAACTTTTTATCATATAACAAAAAAGTCTGTTAGAGCACAGCTGAAGAAATTATGCTGTTCACTCTTTCCCTTGTATAATTTGTAAATATACAATAATGAGGATTTCTGATCCAAACTTCACATGTTGAAATTAATTGTAGTGGAAATAGAGGGCAACCTTGGAAACTGAAATGGAAATTCTAAAAATTATGTCTGATTTTATTAAGCCTCAAAGTTCTACCCCCCCAACTGAGGACCTCCTGAGAACCCTCACCACAGCCAAGACTCCTCTGCCCCCAAACCCTCAGTGAAACCAAAAAACAGCATCCTAACTTTAAATACAGAACATGAGAAATCTCACACGAGGGAGCACACTGCAGACTCTGCTGTGAACTGATGTCTAAGGATATACATTAATGATACAAAGGACAATTACCTTGAACCTACAGTTAGATGAATTGGCACTTTGAATTTAACACTGTCAGACCTGCTACCATTGCTTTTTTCTTCTCTGATTTAAACCCAAGAACAGAGTCTAAGGCTCAGCACTTGCCAGAAGAGATCTGCAGCTGATGTCTCAGCAGCTGTGGGGTGGCTTTAAGACAGAAAGGAAAGTATTCTGCCCCACAAAAAAAACCCCAAAAAATTAAAAAAACCTTATTATCTTGAATTTACAGGTAAGAATATTGTTATATATCTAGATTCCCAAATTAGCTTAAAAGTGAAGACACCATCCCTGGGGTTGACTTCATCTACAAATTCAGACTGTCTCACCACACGGGTAGAAAACAAGATCAACATTTTCCAGCCTTTGCTTTGTAGGCTCTTATTTAAGACACTTTGGTACTGATGGCACAGAGAGCAGATCACATTATTTAATTCTTGTCAGACCTGCAGTATTTTTTCTGGCATTTTTCATGCTCTTTTATAAAGGCAATAAGGAAGGACATTCAGTGCCCATGAAAACTGGCAGATAACACACCTGAGAGAAACAACAGGCATAAAAAAGACTGCTCAAGACAATCTAGGTAAGTTTCAACAGCAGACTTGCTTAGAGCTAACAGGATATCAACATGAGGAGGAGAATCACACAAAACTATCAACAGAATGTTTCCTTACACTGAACCATCTGCAATCCATCTCCAGTGGCAGTTTGGGGTCAGATCATGGGATCCCCAGTGGCAGCCTGGAACCTGCTGGGAACTCCACTGCCTGGAGGCCTGGGAGCACAGCAGGGTTTGGGGCGGAGCCCTGGTATGGAATCAATTAATGTGGAAAGGCAATTACAGGAGATAATCATTACAATTTTACTATTTAGATGTATCTGCATTTTATGGTAAATAAGTGGTTAAACAAATAGATCCGTGAAGTCCTTCAAGATTTCATTGAGCTGCAGGACAAAGAGGGAGAACTTTCAACATAAATTCCTTATCCCTTATACCCCATGCCAGGGCATTCTTGATGATGCTCCTGGGACAGTCCCCTCCCTGCCCACCAGCAAGCAGAGCAAGGGAACATCCTCAGAGGGAATATTTCCCAGCACAAGGCTGCTCTGCCAGCCCTTCTGGATGCAGGGAGCACAGGATGACACCCAAGGAAGGACTTGGGAGCAGATGAGGGGCTCTTCAGGGATGTTCTGTCAGCTCTTCACTGTCAGTACCAACAGGAGGACTGAGATCTGAAACAGAATTGGGTGTTGGAAGAGCAGAGATCTGAACCAGAATTAAAAGTGGGCAGAGCAGAGATCCCATCCAGAATTGGGTGTGGGAAGAGGAGAGATCTGAACCAGAATTGGGTGTTGGGAGAGCAGAGATCCCAGCCAGAACTGGGTGCTGGGAGAGCAGAGACCTGAACCAGAATTAGGTGTTGGAAGAGCGGAGATCTGAATCAGAATTAAAAGTGGGCAGAGCAGAGACCCCATCCAGAATTGGGTGTTGGGAGAGCAGAGATCTGACCCAGACTCAGGCAGCAGATCAGGCACTGCAGTGTGGCAAGGGCTGCATCCACCCCATCTCAGCCCCCCAGAGCAGCACAGACAAAGGTTAAAAGGATCTGTTGCCATGACTAAATAACTGAAGATCTATTTGAGGTGCGGTTAATGAAGCTTCTCCCCATGAGGCAGAACTTGTGCATGAGTGGAAGATATCATTTTGCTTAGATATTTAAAAAAACAAAAGCCAAGCCCAAATCCCCAGTTGTTTCAGTGATATTTCCCATGCACTTCTGCTCCAGCAGCAAAATAGAAGAAATACCAATTAAGTTTGGAAGATTTCTACATAAGCCATAATCTTTATGTTACAATGGAAGGAGAAGTGTTTTCATTACCATTTTTCCTGAGGTTTTTTTCACTAAAGGCCTAAGGGATGAATCAATGCTCAGAGTCTTTTTAGTTTGATTTGACTTTTTAAGCCCAGGAGTTAGTAAGCTAATGTTTCTTACTTTTGTGGAGGCAAAAATGTAAAATAAAAACAATAAAATGAAAAAGGAAAGGAAAAAATTAATCCAGATAATGAAAGCAATGATAACTTCCATTTTGAAATGACAGCTAAGGAGGTAAATTATAAAATACAATTTCTTGTAATGACTAAACAGAAATAGCCCAGCACCTCAGACAGTACTTAAGCAATGAAGTCTCAGTTGTAAACCAAAAGGAAATCAGATTTGAGTAAAAAGTAAAAAATCCCAATTATAATTTGCTGTCATTGTGTCTCAGATATTGGCAGAGATTAAAACAGTAAAAAACTAATTTTGTTTCCTCTAATGATGAAAAGCTATCATTAGCAGATTGAAATACACATTTCTGCCATTTTTCACTCTAAATTACAATATCAAATTCTGATGGAGAACCTGCACAGGGATGCACAAGAGGAAAGGAACAGTGTTACAGATCACTAAATCCAGTAACACAGAACAAGCAGTAAGAGAGAAGAACACAAAATCCATTCATGACTTAGCAAGCAATATATACCTAAAGTAACTACCAAAATAAAGAAAGCTTTTTGAGAGGTCTGACAAGAAAACATTTCTGAGAGCAATGTAAATATTACAGTCTTTTTCTCCAACCCAGTAAAGCTTTTAGGCACCCTGAAAAGCAGCCACATCTTTAACTACATCTCCAACCATCAAACCACTGAAAGTTTCCATGACTTAACTGATCTGAGTGGTGAACAGGGAAAGGAGGAAGGAAACACACACAAGGTGAGATGAACTGGAGCCACTAAGCACAGCACCAGCTGCCACACAGCATGGGAAACTGTGTCCTGCTGACTCACAAACTCCGAATTAGCACCTCCATCTATGTGTAAGGATTTCAGGATTAAATGCCTGCCCCACATCCAGAACTCCAGGGAGCAGATTGACAAGGCAGAGGTGGGATAACCTCGGCCTACACAAAACACAGCTGGGGAAGCCAAGCACAAAAAGCCAAAATCCCAACAAGGGAGAGTCAAATAAAAGCATCAGGTTGCATTTGAACCTTGTGTGGAAGGTTTGCCACTTCGCTCCCAATCCACCCTATATGGAATTGCAGTGAACCACACAGCAGTCTGTCCATTAAAAATATACATTTTGAGAGTATGGAGAGCTTTTTGACACTGAATGGAGGGAACTAGGCATTCAAATAATAAATGAAATCTGGTTATTTTAACCTCTATAATGAGTCCCCTTGAAAACTATTTTTAACTGATGCTGTGGTACTTCCAGGTTGTTCAAGAGAGATCACTTATTCACTCTTGAAAACCTTTCAAAGGCTGAAGAATGTGCCTTTGCAGGGATGAAACTGAACATCATTAAAAAGGGCCCAGAATTTTGCAAACAGTTGTTCTGGATACTGTGTTCTGACTTTGCCAAGCAGCATCAGATTTGCTTTACTTGAGCAATTCCTAAAATAATAAAACCATGTTATGTTACACTTTCAAGCAGCAAAATGCTCAAGAAACTTGCTTACTAATAGAACCATATGGTTTCATAAGAGCTGGACACAAATGACTCATTAAAAATAATCTTGTTTGTCTCATTTTGAACATTTTCTTCAAAAAAAACTATTGCAGAGTTTCAGTATCTTTGCCTAACATAAAATTCCCTTGCTATCTGCAAAGGTCATTATTTGCTGTATCCCCTGTGGGGAAGAAGAAAATCCCATCCCTCTTGGCAGTGTCATGATTAAAAACTCCACTCCCTTGTCAGTCATCTTCCCTTCAGCAGGGGCAGAAGTTGCTTTCAAACATATGTTTTAGTAAAAATCCCATCTTATCACTCTACTTGCTCCAGACTCTCCAACTCTTCTTCATGTTCAAGCCTAAAAACTTTCCTTGATGCTTTAATTCTTCTGCTCACAGCCCTGTTTTTCAGGCTATGTTGCTGCCACAGGCTGTCCATCTATCCTTGGACATTTCTGCCATGGTATGGTACTGGGGACTCAATTTTTTCCTTTGAAAATTAAATATTCATCCAGTACCTCCTAGACTGCCATTTCCTTCTTGCCCATCTTTAAATTTCTGAAGTCTGTCATGAAAGGGTCCCAGGCCCAGCAGGAATCTCTTGGATCAATTCAGTTCCCTCTCAACTATTATTATTATTGGTGTTGCATACATAACTGCACTGAAACAATCTCAGAATTTAATCAAACCAAATTCTTGCTCCCACTGTGCATAGAGGGTTTTTTACAATAATCCTACTAATTATTAAAACTGATTGCATTCAATGGCTGATAAATTTTATTCAAAAAGATTTTCATTATCACAGCATTTGACCACCATCACGTGTTGCCTTGATTTTAATATTCACTATGGCATGTGAAACTACTCTGTGGTTTCCAGGAGAAAGCAAACACCAGAGGAGAGTCTGGTCACTATTTATTTGTCACATCATTCACACCTCCATTTTCAGTAACAATCTGTTATAAAAATTCCAAACTCTGTAATACACAACACACCGCAACTGCTAAGAGATACAGAAAAAGTCATCAAATTGTACAATAAACATGAGATTTCCAGGCCCTACTAAAATACATCATCATGAGAAAACATCTGAACCTCAGGAGCTGCTGAATGCACATGAATTGCTTCAATAAACTCCTAAATTACCAATTTTGAAAATTTCTTCACATAATTGTTTACCTATATGCTGCTGATGATATTAAAAATGTTTCCAATATGGACTTTAAGTTATATTCAATGGAACAGGGACAATGAGTGAGATTTCAAGAGTCAGGGCAAGGCTCACCTTGTTGCTGGCAGGGTACTGATGCGAGTGAAGAAAACAGAGGGCTCCACCTCCACGTGGAGACCCAGGGCAAGGTTCCTGTAGTATCCTTCAGCATGTCCTGGTCCACCAGAGTACTTGAAGTTCAAAACGGCTTCCAGTGTCTAGAGGAATAAAAGTCAATTCCTTGTTAGCTATTTTTCACTACTGTGCATTTCACAAGTTCAATTAAATTAGGCCACAGAAGTGATTTGCAAATTTGCTTTCCTAACCCATCTATTCTGTTATCTCAGGAAAAAAGGCAATCTAACAAATAACTGCAGCTTAGGCAAACAGTTGCCTAATCTTTTGGAAAACTAAAGAGTGCAGCACAAAGTCAGCTGGACTTCCCTTTACATAATTCCTCTCCATCTCACATTCAACATCAAAAAAACAAAAAAAGCTGCTTAAAAGAGTTAGCGTTTATTCAATGCTGCACGCCTTCATTCTCTTGAAAAATATTCACCACCTCACTATCTAATTAAATGGAAAAGCTTCAAAGTTGGGGGGCAGATAAAGATTATACAAAGCTAAAAGAATCTGGTCTCTCATCCTCATGTCCATGAACTAACAGATTGGAGCAACACCTAACTGCATGCACCTTGTCTTTGCATTCATTTCAGAGGAAATGGCTGGCTAGTAAATATTTAAAATGATCCTCTAGCATGAGCCTTCTGCACTCACTGCTCTCAGCAGCACTGAGCCTTTACTTCTGTGAGGAAATTTGGGGCTTTGTGCCTCTCCCCTCGATGAACAGCAAGGAAGCAGCTTCCCAGCACAGTCCCCACGTCATCCTCAGTGCTCAAGCCCAGAACAACCCTTTGACTGATCCAAGGAGATTATTCACCACCTCCTCTTTCATTTTGTTCCTGAATTATGTTTTGCTGGAAGCAAGGTGAGAATTTGGGAAATGTCACTGAATTTTTTTTATTTTCTCAGTTTTTATCCTGGTCCTCAGGCAGCTGCTACTGCCACACCTCAGAGCAAGGACAGAGGCAGTGCCAGCCCTGCAGCCTGACATGGACATCACATCTTATGTTGAAACCTGTATCTGGAAGGACAGACACTTCTTAAAAGGCTCTAGGAACAACATCAATTTCGCCTTTGTTTGGCTTTTAGCTCATTCTTTATATAAAAAGGCAAAAAATGCCAAACTTCAAGTCAACAACTTATCCAGCAAATCTATTTATCAGACACCATCAAGTCTCAGAAAGGTAAAAGCACTCTGCCTTTCAACAGAAGATTCACAAAAAATTTATGAGACCTGTTATTTTTTATCATGAGCTCTAAGGAACAATCTAAGGATTTTGCAACTTACAAAAAACTCCATTTCTGTTTGATACCATTCTGTTTATAAGTCTGGCTGAAGGAAAAGAAACAGAGATAGAACCATTTTCTTAAAATAACCACAATCCAGTGATTTAAAGAATACCAAAATCAAGAGTTTAATGTTCTGCTGCATGTGTGCACTTAACTGTTCTGCCTATTTCCAACTCGCTTTTAAGTGGAATAATTTTAATTCCTAATTTAGTTTCATTAAAATTCATGAGAGCCACCTTACAATACAAATAAAACCCTTGACTGGGCACTCTGGACATACCCATCTACTCTGTTTATGTCAATTCTTAATTTGTGCTTAATGAACTCAAGTTTATGTTATGTCAGAAGAGCTAATCAATATTAAACACAAAAATAAAAAAGCACAAACCCATTCAAAACATACTTCATCCTAATTAACCAGCTGGACCATTTCATAAAAATCAGAGCCAGGCTCTGTAAGTACAGGGATCTGACACTACTTATGTTATAATGTGAGAATGGACTTCAATTTCAATTAGGACATGGTGAAAACTCTGTGCATGTCCTGCATTATTGCTGTAATGCTCACAGAGTCCCGCTGGGAAAGCTCCACGGTTCCCTCTGCACAGGACCATGGAAAAAAGCTGCTTAACAGGACCAGCCCTGTGTCATTACAGGTAAACACACAACAGATTTCAGCTTGAAAGGTCACAGAGCATCACTATTCCAGATTCAAACTCCTTTCCATCCTAGACCAAGTGAAAAACCTCCAGAAAAAAGGCTAAAACCACAACTATTATGTGCCACTGATGGGCAGGAGAATTTAAGGGCACCATCATAATTTTGGTCCTTGTTGCAGTGAGGAATTTGTGGAGGAAGTCGTGCTGATGATGCTGTGTCTCCTGAATCCCACTGGAGAGAACAGGGAAAAGGAAACCCAACCATCTTCTGTTAATGCAGACAGCAGCAGGACATCCCTTCCCACCCAAAATGAAAGATCTAACTGGGCACAGTAGAGACTGAGGAGACAGGAGATTCTGACAACTGCAGAGCACCCAAACCTCTGTTCTTTTCCTGTTTTCTGTTCTTTCTTTGGCCATGATGGTTTGCAGGTGTCTATGAATGTGCACGTGCACACAAAGAAAAAACATCAGGCAGACTTCACATCAGGACTGTAGATGGATGTGGAGGGGAGGAGCATGACTGAAGGAATTTTTTTTTTCCAGGAGCCTTCAGGTGGTTAGAGAAATATTTCATTGCTTAGGATTTATGCAATATGAACAGGAAAAAAATTTTAAAACCCCACAACAACTACAAAAAAATTCAATCTCCTTTAAAACCTCAAATATTACTTCACCTATAATATGAAAGATTGATTTTCTATCTCTGTGATAGAAAAAAAAAATCCTACACTTTCATAAACCTACAAATTTCAAATAATTTACCACTCACTCTCAAGGCAACTGCAGAGAATAGCCCAAATGCTACAGCCCCCAATTTAAATAATGTTGTACCCTGACTCCTTGTGAAACCTACAGAAATCACAGCCTGAACTGCAGATTCTCTTCATCCTTACAAATCTAAATATCATTACTTAGATTTCTCCAAATTGCATCACTGCAGACTG
Organism: Emberiza elegans; assembly: GCA_024865655.1. Classification (NCBI taxonomy): domain Eukaryota; kingdom Metazoa; phylum Chordata; class Aves; order Passeriformes; family Fringillidae; genus Emberiza; species Emberiza elegans. The sequence continues at coordinate 5,550,536 of JALJVW010000084.1, read as the reverse complement.
AAAACGAGATGGCAGAATGTGAACACCATTCTTCCTGTAGATTGTGCATAAAAAACAAAGGGAAGGAAGGAGAGAGTGCACCAGGCTTTCAGGGCAGGCAGGAAAAGAATATTGATAACCATTGAACACATCTGAAATTCAGAAACCTGTGGACTTTGGGGGATTCTTGTTTTTAAGGCAGAGCTCCATTCTGGAAACTCAACAGTAAATATTTACTGCGATGGTTTTGGCTTGATACATTTTTTATGATTTCATTGGTCCTTCCTTTTATTGAAAAAGAAAAGGAAACAAAAATGTTTCTGCATCTAAATTCCAAATGAGAGATTCTTAACCAACAGCACCCACTATCAACGACACCTACCAGAAATATTCTGCAGATAAACTATCAAAAATTCCTGGTTTGGCTTTTCATGCTTTTTTTCCTCCAAGTATTTTCAGCATAGAGCTGGCACCAGTTTGTTGACTCATAATAAAATTTAAAGCAAAGCTAGAAAGGAACTGAGGTTTGATGCCACAAATGAAAAGCAACCACTGGGCACTAAAGTTTCCTCACTCACTGGCACCAGCCAGTTCCCCCCGCCAACACCTCTAGTACTGACTTTTAATTGCAATTCAGTTGCAATCCACAGCTCAGAGCATGTGTTTCTGCTGAACTACTATCACAGTATTTCCTCCACAGGAGCAGAGAGTCAAATTTAAAGAGAATTTCCACCTAATTCTATAGATTACTGCTGCTCATGCAGAAGTTGGAATGTTACTGAGAACAGAAAAGTCCAGAACAGGCAATGACAAATTAAAAGAGAAATGAATGGGGGGAAAGCTGTGTGAAAGGCATTTCTTGTGCTGGCAAGTGAAATATGGTGCTCAGCCCTTTCTCTCAACTGAGAGATGGTTGACTGAATACCAGACTCAAGACAATTTGCCCCCCAAAAAGTGCTCAAAGTTCTGTGTGGCAAATAACACAATTTTAGCTGAAGAATTTTCTTAGACCAAGAGCACGTTAAGGAACTATAAAACAAGGGTATAAGGGCCCACCTGCAGAGATGCAATCATTATATGCTCTATGTAAAGGAAAATAAAACTTCCATAGAAGAACACAAAGCATCATCATCATTTGTGAGCAAGGCTCACATACACTGTGTTTTCAGGTCTTTTCCAAATTCCCTTAGTACAGTAAAAATGACACTAGGTAGATCTCAGCACTTAATAGAAGATGAAATGTCAGTGCTACAGGCAGTTTGCTCCCAAGGAACTGCAGATGCTGACTGCAGTGACTGAAGAAATACCAGACTGTAGCACTACAGATTCCTCCTTAAATCCACAACACTTAAAAACTAAAAACAAAGGGAAAAAAAATAGCATGAAGACCAGACTCAAAAATATACAAATTCAGAACATAATCTTTCCATTTTAGCTTCTGAATGGCTTCTAGGACACAATTCTCATTAATGAGTACAATTTCTTATGCAATTAGGTCTTGAAATTTGAAAAATAATTTATTCTAGGTGTGTAACCTTCCAATACACCTTTCTTTGAAAAAAAAATACTGATTACTTGCCCAACTGTAAATGTGATTTATTCCCAAATCCTATCCTACTCCTGATGTGCTCCTCACCCAAACTCCCATTAGCAGCTCTGGCTCCACACATTCCTGAGTGTTCAGCCATTTTTTCTGACTTTAGTCCCTTTTCTCACCTCTTGCCTTGTGTTTTCTGGTTTGGGTGTGGGATTTTTTTCCTTAAACTTACCCTAAAACCCAATTTTGTTCAGTTCTCTCTGCCTCCTTTCCTCATTCCTCTTCTTCTCTGACCATTCCACTCTCACACTCAGCTCTGAGCAACAGTCAGTAAAATCCTCATCAGTAAAAAGAAATAAAAATTTGCTACTTCATCAGTTCCATCTCACCAAAGGCACCAGAGGATCTGTCTCAACAAAATCAATTTCTCCATTTCTTCTGCTGGGTGGAATGCTGAAAATCTTTCAAGAGCTTTGTGTAAATAAACCATGGATCAGGAATTTCAGCTGCCTAGCTGTAACTAATTAAATGATCTGGCAGTAACAAGGAGAAAGCGAGTTTCTCTAATTAACCACACTCTTTTCAAGGGCAGCAGGTGACCCTGGCAATGCTCAAGCTCCTGACAACAGCAGAGATGTCCCCAAAAACGTGCAGAGGATCAACCTCAAAAAGTCCTGCAAGCTTTTAATCCAAGCATGTGGGATATGCTGGTCCAGGAACACGTTTCAGATGCAAATACAGAGCATGGACACAGCTGAATCTTTTTTATTTTAAGGAAAAGGCTAAAAAGTGAGCATTGGGAAGGAAATGGAGATGCCTAAATAGCTGAAACCAAGGAGGATGAGACTCAAATACATCAAGCTTCCACTTTGGAGCAATTTGTGAGCACAAGGACTGTGTCTATGTTTAGCACTGAGCTCCAAACCCAGTCCTGGCATTTGGAAATGCACACAACTCTGCCTGTGTATTCATCTGGCTATCAAAATTAATACAGCTTAGCACTTTCTTGAGCTTTATTTACAATGGTCTAACAAAAGAATTCCTGTCATTTTTGCTTCTCCCTCTCACCACTGAATCTACAGCCCATGGTTGCACATGGTAACCTGACAAAGAATAAAGTCTATATTAAAAAAGAGGCTTAAAGGATGATTTTGTGTAAAAAGAGTGAGGCTTAATAGCAGTGCTGGGAGAAGCAATTGGTGCCTCTATGTCCATGGGCTGAATATCATCCTGCCCACTTGCTCTCAGGAGGATAAAAGGAAAACAAAAACCACTCCCACACAGCTAAAGAGGAAAAACAGAGACACTTCTGGATACCTTCAAATCCTATAATTCTACTTGGGAAGACAAAAATCTCCAATCTAACAGGAAAAAAAAATCTGGCAGTTAAATGACAGAAGCATTTATTCCTTCTTTATTCATCCCCAAGGAAAGAACAGCACTGCTGGAATCTGGGGTTTGAGATCTGCACAGCTCCTTGGCATGGAGTCTCTGGTCCCACTCCCTGAAGGACTTGGATCCTGATATCTTCAAAGGGTTAATTCAAGGTGAGTATTGTTTCAAAATTGAAACAAATTGTTTCTCTCTGATGTCTTTAGTGTCTGGCACAATCTTAGTCTGCCATGAAAGGTCCATTTAAGAAATGAACGTAAGAATTTGAACATGTCAACAAATATTTATGAAGTTTTCTACCCGTAGAAAACACTACTTCACTATTATTATTAAAAAAATAATAATAAATTGAATTTTTACATGAAAATAATTGGTAGGATAAAGTGCACAATGATATCACAGAATCATAGACTCACTAAGGTTGTAAAAGACTTCCAAGAGCATCAAGTCCAACCATGGACTTGAGATAGGCAGGGAGAGATCCATTTGCTTTGCAGAAAGAGATTTATTCATTGCACTCTCACTGGACAGTATCCATCTCTTCAGTCATGGCTAACCTGTCTTATTTTCTGATATACAAAATGTCCTTTAGGGTTTTTGCATTTTTATAGATGATATGACTGTCCTCTTTTTGGTTTTTTTTTTTGCTAAAACATAAATCCTATACTTTTGTCGGCATGCCAATCCTGAAGCAAATCTGCATCCACTGGAATATTTCATTGATCAAGGTAGAATTTCTAATTTTGCCCAAGTAAGAAAAGGAGACTCTCCCTGAAGATATTGTTCCTTAGAGCACCAAACAGTGCAGTAATTGATAGCAGGAGCCCTGATACATGCATTATAAAAAGGATATGCATATGTAATGATCTTGTAGTGCATATGTAATCATCCTCCTGGACCCAACTCCAGCACACACTCTCCATGCTAATTTTTCTCTTCTCTATTCCACTGAAAATACACTTGGCAACTACAAAAGCCAGGATAAAATTCTTGACAACTGATTAAGCAATGAAATAAATTGTGCCTCTGCAGCAAGTCAGACCTTTACATGTACAAATACAAACAAAGCCCACATTGCCACTCCTGTTAAGCTTCCCTATCAGTCTACCACACAATTCAATGTCATTTTTAGCACCTGTGTTAACAGGTGACTTTACACACCCAGTTTAGTGAAGAAGGTGCCTGTTGTGTGCAGCTCTGGTGCAGTGTTGCTCAAGTGACTTTCAGCAGCAATTCTTGCACCACACCAGGGTTTATGGAGCTCATCCATCCACATTTCTGTCTAGTTAAACCCCTGAACAATGAAAGTGCTGCATCTCTCAGCAAAAATAGCACAATGGCAAGTAGCTGAAGCTAAATATAGCTCCTGCAGGCATATACTGGGAATTAAATAGTACATTTTACCCCTCCCCAATCCTAAATCAGTAAGCTTCAACAAGGAATCTCTAGTGAATACACACAGGAGCTCAATAAATCCCCCTTAAGCTTACAAGGCATATTCTGAATCTGTGCAGGCTAAAAATAGCCATGTTTATAATGAGAATGGAGATGTGAGCAGAATAATATTAAGTTTAAAGGCAGGGCTGGTGTAGTCATTCTGCATTAACAAATAGGGTGAATCAAAGGTCGCTCTGACAAACAGATACACAGGCTGACAGATAAAATATAATATCCAGCAATCTTGTACTGAAGAGCATTCATCTCTCATTAAACTCTGCATTTCCTAATTGGCTATTGCAGCCACACATTCACAAGTTATTTGGTGCACATTTTTTAGCTGGAATACAAGTTGTTAGTTCCTAAAGACAGAAGGCAGGAATACGCAGCATAATTCCCCTGGACAATATTCCCTACTAGAGTTTCAATCCCCTCTGGAAATATTCAGGAAATACATAATTATTTTTGTTGTATTAATCACAGAATTCTGCCTTCTTTAATAAAAGGCAAATTGCATCCAGGCCTCCTGGGTCCCACTATTGCAGCTGGATGCCCAAGGGGCTGATGCCCATTCTCAGCTGCCTCAGAGGTTTTACCTCCCTCAGCCTGGGTCCCAGCACTGCTGACCACAGTTACCACAGCATCTCATTCTTGGCTGAGCTACAGATGAGAGATTAAAAATAATTTAAACACAAGTAACTTATGTGGAACATTCCCATGGAGAGTTTTCTGTCTGCTGACACTAAACTGCAAAATGTGTTAGAAAAACATGCTGGGGAACAAACCCTGCATGCTGGTCTTGGAGGATGAGAAGGGATGGAGGGACAAATCAGAACATGTGTTCCTTAATAGTTTCTCTGATTCTGAAATCAAAGAACGGCATCAATTGGAAGGGACCTTAAAGACCATCTCATTCCAAACCCCCTGGCATGGGGACACCATCCACTAAAGCAAGTTCCTCAGAGCCCCATCAGTTTGTTCTAAAGCACTTCTGGAAATGGGGGAGCCACAGCTTCTCTGGACAACCTGTGCCAGAGCCTCACTATCCTCAAAAGAATGGTTTTGCTTTTACCTAAACCAAGCCCCCTCTCATTCAGCTGGAAGCCATTCCTCTTTGTCCTGTCACCCAGGCCCCTGCAGTCCCTGTCCATCTTTCCTGCTGCCTCCCTGCAGGTACTGGAAGGCCACAATGAGGTCACAGTGTTGCTCAAGTGACTTTCAGCAGCAATTCTTGCACCACACCAGGGTTTATGGAGCTCATCCATCCACATTTCTGTCTAGTTAAACCCCTGAACAATGAAAGTGCTGCATCTCTCAGCAAAAATAGCACAATGGCAAGTAGCTGAAGCTAAATATAGCTCCTGCAGGCATATACTGGGAATTAAATAGTACATTTTACCCCTCCCCAATCCTAAATCAGTAAGCTTCAACAAGGAATCTCTAGTGAATACACACAGGAGCTCAATAAATCCCCCTTAAGCTTACAAGGCATATTCTGAATCTGTGCAGGCTAAAAATAGCCATGTTTATAATGAGAATGGAGATGTGAGCAGAATAATATTAAGTTTAAAGGCAGGGCTGGTGTAGTCATTCTGCATTAACAAATAGGGTGAATCAAAGGTCATTCTGACAAACAGATACACAGGCTGACAGATAAAATATAATATCCAGCAATCTTGTACTGAAGAGCATTCATCTCTCATTAAACTCTGCATTTCCTAATTGGCTATTGCAGCCACACATTCACAAGTTATTTGGTGCACATTTTTTAGCTGGAATACAAGTTGTTAGTTCCTAAAGACAGAAGGCAGGAATACACAGCATAATTCCCCTGGACAATATTCCCTACTAGAGTTTCAATCCCCTCTGGAAATATTCAGGAAATACATAAGTATTTTTGTTGTATTAATCACAGAATTCTGCCTTCTTTACTTAAAGGCAAATTGCATCCAGGCCTCCTGGGTCCCACTATTGCAGCTGGATGCCCAAGGGGCTGATGCCCATTCTCAGCTGCCTCAGAGGTTTTACCTCCCTCAGCCTGGGTCCCAGCACTGCTGACCACAGTTACCACAGCATCTCATTCTTGGCTGAGCTACAGATGAGAGATTAAAAATAATTTAAACACAAGTAACTTATGTGGAACATTCCCATGGAGAGTTTTCTGTCTGCTGACACTAAACTGCAAAATGTGTTAGAAAAACATGCTGGGGAACAAACCCTGCATGCTGGTCTTGGAGGATGAGAAGGGATGGAGGGACAAATCAGAACACGTGTTCCTTAATAGTTTCTGATTCTGAAATCAAAGAACGGTATCAATTGGAAGGGACCTTAAAGACCATCTCATTCCAAACCCCCTGGCATGGGGACACCGTCCACTAAAGCAAGTTCCTCAGAGCCCCATCAGTTTGTTCTAAAGCACTTCTGGAAATGGGGGAGCCACAGCTTCTCTGGACAACCTGTGCCAGAGCCTCACTATCCTCAAAAGAATGGTTTTGCTTTTACCTAAACCAAGCCCACTGTCATTCAGCTGGAAGCCATTCCTCTTTGTTCTGTCACTCCAGGCCCCTGCAGTCCCTGTCCATCTTTCCTGCTGCCTCCCTGCAGGTACTGGAAGGCCACAATGAGGTCATCCTGAAGCCATCTCTTCTCCAGGCTGAATAATCCAAATTCTCTCAGTCTTTCCTCACAGCAGAGCTGCTCCATCCTTCCAATCATCTTGGTGGCCTCCTCTGGACTTGCTGCAACAGCTCCATGTCCTTCCTGTGCTGGCCCTGTGACCGTGTTCACAGGGGTCTCAGGATGAGGGAAGAGACAAGGATCTGACTCCGTGTTTCAGAAGGCCTGATTTATTATTTTATGATATATATTACATTAAAACTATACTAAAAGAATAGAAGAAAGGATTTCATCAGAAGGCTAGCTAAGAATAGAATAGCAAAGAATGATAACAAAGGTTTGTGGCTCGGGCTCTCTGTCCGAGCCAGCTGGGCTGTGATTGGCCACTAATTACAAACATCTCTATGAGACCAATCACAGATGCACCTGTTGCGTTCCACAGCAGCAGATAACCATTGTTTACATTTTGTTCCTGAGGCCTCTCAGCTTCTCAGGAGGAAAAATCCCAAGGAAAGGATTTTTCATAAAACATGTCTGCGACAGGGCCCCAGAGCAGGACACAGCACTGCAGGTGGGGTCTGACCAGAGCAGAGGGGCAGAATCCCCTCCCTTGACCAGCTGCCCACAGTGCTTTGGATAAATCCTGCCCTGACTCTGAAGTAGGAAGGTAGAAAGAAAGAATAAATGCAGGGACACACTGATGAAGAAATCACAGACATACACACACCCTTCCAAGGGGAAATTTCTCTATGTGGAGACCACCTAGTTCTCCCAGCAATGGCTAGGAATGTGCTGGGTGCTGTAAAACAGCATCACTGCACCTATTTCCTCACTGAAAACTTAGGTTATAGGGTACATATGTTGTTAGGGGTATAGGGTATTATTATAGGATACATTTGTATATTGAACCTCTTCAGTTCACCCCTCCAGGCAGAATCCCCAAAAGTAAAAGCACAAATGCTGGCAGATCCCTTCTCACTAAAGGCACACGCCAGGGAGAGGTGGATAAAACCAAGATGTGGGCACAATAAAGAAATATCTCCAGCATAAAAACCCCACATGTCATGAAACCCTAAATGAAATCACATATAAATCCAGTCACAATTCAGAAAGAACTTCAGTAAAAACCAAAAACAAGTGCTGAAGAAGTGACTCCCAGCTGGGACTGACACCTCTGCTCATTGCTGCTGCTCATTCACAGGCAGGTCACCTCGCACTTTGGAGAGCGTGAGCACAGGACTTTCTCTGGCTCCACAGCACATCTGGCTGCTCCAGACTCAGCAAACAAGCATTGCCTCCCAGAACATATTCCCAGCTTACCAAGTGAGACTTTCACAAAGCTCTACAACACTACTAAGGTCTACAAATGGTGAGTTCAGGGTGAATCCTCCTCCAACCTTCCCACAAAAGCAACACCACCAAGACTGAATAGGCTGATAGGCAACAACCTCAAGTCCCTGGGTAACACCACAAAGTTATTCAGTTCTGTTTTTTCATGCCAAACATTTCTACACTGTTTCATTCCTCCTCAACTCCTTCCCTGTTCCTTCTATTTCCATTGTGTCCTTTGTGAGAAAAGAGGGTAAGATTGCACACAAAGAGAGGGAAAGAAAAAACTGCTTGGTTTGTTCTCTATTCCTTTACTTTCTAATATTCTATTCCTAATATTGTATTTGCCTTTGTAGAGCATCTCATGCTTCCAATATCTCTACCCTGCACTGCAATGGTTAATTCAGAGTCCATCACTGTGCATTTGGAATTAAGACTGCAAAATCTTCATGTGCACTAACTTCACCATGCACATGTGGATCAGTGCTGATCTTCACCTCAAACTTTAACCCCCCACTCCTATTGCAGGATAAGCCTGTAATCCCTAAGAGCTGGTTTCCATGTGTGCTACCCTTGCTGATCTTGGGCACATTCCTAATCACTCTAATGCCCAGATCCTTTAAGAGCATGCACAGGCACAACACAATCCCAAGGAATTAGGCAGGAGCCCACCCTGCAGTGTGCAAATGAGCCCCTTATCCTACCTTGAACCAGCTCAGCTCATGATGGGACCTTCATTTTCATCTCACAGCACACTGGCCTCTCTCAAAGAGCTTTTTGTAGTCTCTGGGAGTGTTTTAGGAATCAAGTGAGCAGTACCAATGATTTTCTTCAGGAGCTCTGAACATGATTCAAAGAACTGGGACAGATTTGCTTATCATGATGCTGCCCTTCATTAACAAAACCTATTTCAACAGTACCCCAACAAATGTATCCTATAATAATACCCTATACCCCTAACAGCATATGTACCCTATAACCCAATATAATAACCTGAAACTCTGCAGTTTCATTTCTGGTTTTACCACATTTACCAACAGTTAGTGTAAAGTAACTGTTTTAATTGCTCTGCTTCCCAATGGCAACATACAAATTAACTTGTCAAAGTTACAAACTTTTGGCACCACCAGAGAATATGAAAATAATATTCCAGACTAAGAAGGAAGAATCGCATGCACTCTCCCTATGGGCACAAGGTCTTAAAGGTCCAGAGTTTCTATTTTACATCACAGGGATCCATCCCATACAAATGGTTTTAGGAAGGTATCAAATCCACTCACTGTTCAAAACGCTCTGCTGAAGAAGCCAGCTCCCCTCACTATGTGTATAATTGTTATTCATAATATTATTGTAGTACACTCTGAAGAAAAAACTCACATCCTAAAGGACAAAAATCCTCCTCTTTAATAACTGAGGTATCTTAAAAAAGAAACAATGCATCCAGCAAACCAGGAAAAAAATCAATTCTATAAAAGATTCTTGGAACTGATAAAATTTTTATAGGAGAGATCTTTGGAATTCTTGGGTTAAATAATCCTCATTTTTTTAGGAATTCCTCTGATTAGAAGGGATAAGCCCAATTAGTGAATTTTCAAAAGTAAAAGCAAATTAAGAAATAGGCTTTAAAAGAGGAATGCTTGAACAATTTTATCTATAGATCTGTTTATTCAGCACAGACATTAACACATAAATATGAGAGACTAAGCACTTCAGATTTTTCAGCTGCTGCTTGGGTTGGAAAAAATTGCTCCAGTAGCACAATCAGTTTTAAAATCAGTAAAGTTACTGAGCTAAATTTATCACTGATTTAATGAGTTTAATGTGGAATGAATAGTGCAAATGCCTTCTCGTTAATATGATGATCAAAACTAACAGAATAAGAAAATAGTGAAATTAGTTTTCAAGAACTAAGACTTCAGAAATTAAATCTGTCCTCTACTCTGGCTAGAAATGGGTTCTTTGAGTTGCAGAAAAACAACACTTTCCATTCTGATATATCTTCTTTCCCGGGGCAGGCTCTTTGAAAGCAATCAAGCCTTTAGTTACACCATTGAAACACACAGTCAGTGCCCCTGTAAACTCTCTGTATGTGATTCCCTCATAAGTTTCCCTCAGGACAAGGAATCTGCACTTAGCTCTTCAGTAAACATATGAAAAATAATTGCAGATATGATTCAGACATAGAGATGACACTAAAATTAATTTCCAGTCCTCACTGATGCCATTTTGGCACAATTCAGCCAGGTGGACACAGCCTCTGCTGGCTGGCTCCAGTCCCACCTGCACGGAGGAGCCCTGAAGGCTGAGAATACACTTTAAATTCTGTGATGTTACCAAAAAAACAGACAAATTTTCCAGAGGCAAAGGTCACAAAGCAAATGAGAGGTGTAACACAGTGCTCTCTCAGAAATAGAGATTTATCAAAGACTTGTCAGTGACAATTTGACCAGTCTGCAGCAAGTGTTTGGTGCTGATTTCTGAGCATGAGCTCAGACAATACTTGAACCATTCCTGTTTTCAAGCTGCCACTACTGATACATCTGTATTCTTCACCCAGAGCAATAATGCTCCAAAAATAACGGATGGGATGGGATGGCTGGTACCTGATGCTTAAACCACTATTTTGATTTTATTTAGGATGCCAACTTGATTCCCAGCCTAAGTGGTTAGCACACACTTAAAACTATTACAAAGGCTTCCTTAAAAAACACACTGAGTCATCTGTGAGCACTTCATAAATATGCAGCAGGAAACTCCCAAACACTGACTCATCACTTCAGAGGTTTAAAACATAATCATGCATTTTCCAACTGTTACTCATACTCGATTAACTCCTAAGCAAAACCCATCCTTGTTCTGTGAATTCCACTTGACCACCCATTAAGCCTGGCAGAAAAAAGGGCACAATGGGAAAATACAACCAAAAGCAGAAACTTGGGAAGAGTGTTGATTCTTAACAGCTCCTGTGGAAACACTATTTCATCTAAACATACTTTGAATATTCTTTACTTTAAAACTGATGCCATGAGTGGCTTTTGTCTTTATTTTGAATGAATGACTGACTGAGGAAAACAAACAAAAAAAACTAAACAAATTTGACAACTTGTTTTAATTTAGATAAAAAGAAAAACAACATGCAACAATCTCCAAGTTTCTTCTCCATAAAATTCTATTAGAGTACAACTATTTAGGGTTGCAACTCAAGAATCCTGGTTAGACAATGCACTGAGATGCTCTAGCTACCTATTCCTAAAGGATTATGATGCTAAGAACACATGTTTAATGGGCTACTCTGAAAAACATCACCATAATACTTCTATTTCATCCTGAAATTGATTTTTGTAAAATTTTGACATAACTAAAAATGTTATTACTGCAAACATTGTGATTTCTGTAAAATTAACAAGAACTCCTTATAATTTTCCTAAATCTTAGTAAAATACTGGCTTTGTTAGAAATCATTTCACCATAAGGAAAGTTAATGTACCCACATTGTAAAAAACACAGAGGTGTTATTGCTTCCCTTTTACAGCAGCAACCCCAGCTAAAAGACAGGAATAATTTTGGGTATGATCCCAGGCAATTACACAATAGTCAGTAGTCAAAAGAAACAGAGTCTCCTGTTCTTGAAATATTTGTATAGAGTACTAAATTTTCAGACAGAAAAAGAGAGGAGGGAAAAAAGACAATTCAAATACTTACCACAGAACAGCAATTTTATTTTCTAATTCAATTTTATTTAACCAGAATGATGGGTCTTTGCTTTATTTAAAAGCAAGTTTTTTTTCTTTTGTTTGTTTGAGAGATTTCAGGTGTTTTGAGATTTCTTGGGTGTATTTTTTTGGTTTTTTGTGGTTTTGGTGGGTTTTTTTGACAGGAGTAATTACATTAAAATTAGATTCTTTTTAGAAATCAGATTTGTTTATAATTGTCAAAATACATAATTCCAGCCATCCAGAATTCCTTCAATGCCCACTCCCCTTTTTTTAAGCTCAATAATTAGAACATGGTCAGGAATGGTATCATTTTAAGGTCAGGAACTGTTTGGCAATAAATTTGTTAGACATCCTCATTAACAGAAGAAAAGCAGGAGCCAAAAGTTGCTTTTAAAAGTCAAGCAACAGCAAAGCATCAATACTTGACTCCATATTCCTGCATCTACATGACAAGTGTCACACCCTGCTTTAAAAAATATAATAAGATTATAAAGAATCAAGTTGTTCTTGTCCATCTCTAAGATTTTAATTTTATCACACCAAATGGTAAACAATCTGTTTGGCAACTTATGATCTATTTTTACCAGGTAGCAGGAGTGTAACTTTTTCCTATTGAAATAAAGACACACGAGAAATCAGTTTAAACATATCACCATCACAGCTTTAACATAGGAAAAGTGCAAACTACTCCTAAGGTCTCTGCTTGAGGGTTGATTGGTAATTGTTTGCCTAAGGCAACCCACCTGCATTCAACCCAGGTCAGAGAGAAAAAGAAGCTAAATGGTTTTAAAAAAACGAAAGCAACTTTCTAAAGCAGAGAAAAAAACCCTAATGAGTTCTGGAAAATGAAAATTATTAGACTTATGTGTAATATTACAAATATTTGATAATACACTTGTGCTAAGGTAACTGCATTAAGCTCAAAATGTTAAAAAGAAACATCCAAGTTTAAAATATCACAGGATAATACGAACCACCACATTGTGATGGGACCTGAAGTCAGCCCAGTTTTGGAATAGAATCATCTGGACTTCTGTCTCCCACAATCCTCTCTTTCCATCCACTAGAACGTATAATATTCTGAGAACTGGTACCATTTAAAAATAAATAAATAGAAAATAGAAATTTTAAAGTTTTGTAAGTAAGTTTCCCCTGCCCACTATACTCTTACACTTTTTTAATCAGTTCACCTTGGTGATACTCCACCATGGGACTTTATGGGGACACTTTCAGGACTTGATTTGTCTGGATCAGGAAGATGCTTCTGTGGTCAGTCTGTTCCTCACTCTTATTTCTTGACTTTGTTCTTGAAGAATGAAACTGGATCATTTCTGGGTGAATTACAAGGGTTGTATCAGGAGAATCACCAGCAGCTCAGGCCAGGGGTGATCTTTCCCCTCTACTCAGCCCTTCAGGAGAGCTGTGCCCAGTGCTGGGTTCCCCAGCCCAGGAGAGACCCAGACACTGGAGCAAGTCCTGCCCAGGGCCACCAAAGGCTGAGGAATTTGAACACCTGAGGAGAGACTGGAGTGTTCAGCCTAGAGGAGAGAAGGCTCAGGGAGATCACACCCATCCATATAAACACCCAGTGTGATGGCCTAAAAAAGATGGGGCCAACTGGGTTCCAGCAGAAAGATGAGGAGCAATGACATACAGAAAATTCCCTTTAATCACAAGGGAGAGCTTTAGTACTGTTAGCACAGACAAATGCTACAACAGGTTGTCCAGACCTAATGAAGCTCTTGGAGATATCCAAAATTCTTGGACATATCCAAAATCTGAGTGGACACAGCCATGAGAAGCCTGCTGTACCTGACCATGCTTTGACCAGGTGTGCTGGCCCAGACCATCTTGAGATATCCTTTCCAAGAGAAATGATACTGGGATAGCAAATTGGAAGGTGCACTCTATCCATGACCACACATTCAAGTCCATAGCATCAGATTAGAAACAGTCTGAAATAAAATCCACCCCTCCTCAAAAGCATTGGCAGCACAGACATCCTATCCTCAGCCCTCCCTGCTTCACTTTAAAACTCTGCAGGCTTTTTGCCACGTTTCTTACCAAAGTAAATCCATTTTGTCACCAGACAGAGATGATGATCCAATTTTTGCAGCTCCAGTGAGTGTCCCTGGCTGCTGAGGTGTAACATCCCGACAGCAGAGCTTCCATCCTTTCAGCCAATCCTTCTTCCCCTTTCTTGCTAAACCTCCTTTCACGAGGCTTCTAATCTGCTTCCACAAATGAAAAATTCTCTCCCTCTCCAGAAGGTTCATGTGAGTTTTCTGCTTCCTTTTTCTAGCTCTATCAGGGTGGGATTGAAGGCATTTGAGACAATAGTTTGGGCTCAGCCTCAGGTGTTTATTGTGTCTTATCAATGTTCCAGCCTCACAGCCTGAATTCTGCAAGCTTTCATTAGCAAGGCACAAAATGGCTAACTACCTCTTGTTACAAGGTCTTTTAAAGCCAAACTATCCAATTAAGAAATTACATCTAAATTATTTCCCCTTTTAACCTAATAACTGATCACTCAAAGCCCACAATGAGCACTGTTATGTCCAATTACAAAATACCACCCAAACCCACAAAGTGAAGAAGGTAAAGAAGAACAACCTGTCTCTGCCCTAAAACCTCCATCTTACTTCATATTTATTACCATATTCTAAACCCCCAAACTCTTAAGTTGTCCACCCTGTGTTATTACACACTTCTAACCAACTACACGCTCATAATCCCAGTGCTATTAATCAATTTTGGAAGACTTCTCCACAGCCTCAGGACAAATGCAGTGTTCTCTTGCAGGTCTGTGCCTTTCAGCACAGAAAGTTTAGAATTCTCAGCATCCAGGTTCCAACAGTTCAGAGCAGGCAGCAGGCAGGACACAGTGGGCAGGAATCTTCCTGCCACCTTCTCTGCCACCCAGGGAAGCCCTTGGAAAGAACAGAGCCCACAGCTCCTCTTTCCTGAACGCCTCTGAGTTGAGCCGTGTAACACAGGTGAG
Source organism: Emberiza elegans (assembly GCA_024865655.1). NCBI lineage: Eukaryota > Metazoa > Chordata > Aves > Passeriformes > Fringillidae > Emberiza > Emberiza elegans. The sequence goes on along the minus strand of JALJVW010000084.1, from coordinate 5,535,529 downwards.
TGACTGAGCATTTCAAAGGGTTATAATCAACTTCACCACTTTCAAAAGCACTGTGGACAACAGTCTGCACCATTCCAACTATACCCCAAATTCATAAAAGTAACTTGCTCATGCTCTCAGGCACTTAAATGCAGCTTTTGTGCTTGATTGATGGAATCCATGTCCATCACTACCTTGAGCTTCTCTCCAGCTTTTCTGTGTGCTTCATTGGGAACAAGTAAAAGAACTCCCAAGGTTTTCTCAGCAGGGTTCAGCCACCTGCTTCACTGAGGTCTCATGAGTTAAGGAAAATATACAAGGTTTCTTTTAAGTTTATTTCCTAATTTTGCTCTAGCTTAATCCTTTCCAAACACACGACATAAAGAGATCCAAGGGTAGGACAAGCAAGTGTTCATGTAAGGTTTTATAAAAACATGGTACAGCTAGACAGCATTTCAGCCTGTTTCCCATTTAATATTTCAAATCATATAGATAGAAAAATGAGAAGGAAAAGTGAGAAGACAACTCTTTCAAATTTAAATAAAAATGGGGTTGCTTTTGACATACATAAATTCCACCTTTTCCATTTACAGGATTGCCAGTTGTCTTGAATTTTGTCACAGGAGACTCCCAGTTTTGATAGACCTGTCATGTGCCCTGTCAAACAAACTTACAAGATATTGTAAAATGTGTAGAGGGAAGTATCTTTCTACTGTGGTGTGGGGATGACAGCTTTATGAATGATGTCAAGGAAAAATGCTGTTCTACAGAGCAAATATCTGGCAAGTCATTATACACTGCTCACCCACTGCCCACATTACTCAAATGTTTCAGGCCTTGCTCTCCCTTTCTTCCTGCTTCACATTCAAATATTTTACTTTTTCATAGGCTATTTAAAAAATACAAAGAAAGACAAACACAATTAACAACTTAAATTTGGTAATTGCAGAGAGAATAATTAGGGGGGTTAGCCATATAATGGAGATTATAATAAAAACCTAAACTACAAATGTCTTGTTAAGTGGCTGCATGTTTTCACTGATTCTCTTAATAGTAATAACACCATGTTATGTGCACTCTCATATTTTGAAGTGTTTCTTTGAAATATCTGATATAATAATCAATACATGAACATACAAATATAAATAAAAAATAAATCCTGGCTTGCACTAAGAGTTCTAATACAAATCCACACTCTAAAAAGTTACAAATCAGTACAATAATGTAAAGAATAGATGCTTTTTACTCCAGATTTCTTGCAGCTCACAGCTCTTAGTACTTGCTAGAATGCATCTTCAAAAATATCTAAGGCAGCACGTTTTAAATGCTCATTTGCTGTTCTTTCAGTGAAAAAAGTACTATACAACGTGTCTGAAGTTCTCCATAGCTAGACACCTGCTCACCTGCATTTACTGAGATTCACTGCTATAATCTAAAAGGAAAGAGTCTTTATCCTGACTAAAATTAAAATTCACCAATGGCACAGTCTGCAGAGAAAAGTTCTCAGTTCATACTTCTAAGAAATGGCCACATACAGCAACAAAAACAGGATATCTAAAGAACAGTGCCAGAACACAAAATACCTCTCAACCCACTCTCCCAGGCACAAATAGCATGAGATTCCTTGAAAATGATAGGAGAAATGGGTGTGAATGTCTTTTTCTGCACAAAATAAAGCTGAATTCTATGTATTCAGTACCCCTCTCTTCTATGATCCTGCTGAAGGTTTCTCTGAATCCAGAGGAACTTTCACCATCTCCCCCTCCCTTCAAGTGTTTCTTCACATCTTCAAAGACCTCCAGTATGTCAAGCATATGGACTGTGAAGCGCTGACTTCAAAAGCAAAACAAAAGCCTGGTCCCAGTCTATGGGACACACTCATGTGTCCACTAATTCTGATTACAGTTTCTGTCAGTGCCCAAGGAGCCATCAGGCTCAGCAGAACACTGTGTCCCAGATCTGGAGCTCTAAGAAAGAACTGGCATCATGTTTGCCATCTGTCAATCAGTGCACAGGCACAGAGATGGCTGAAAGCAGGAGGTGACAAACTGCAGTTGGCAATTTAAACCATCACAGCATTTCCCAGAGGTGCTCAGGGTGCAGCAACAGTGATTATTTTTTTTTGTTCATTCCTAACAAATTATTCTTCACATAAAATTTTTCAGCCTGGAAAAGAGAAGGCCTCAGGGGGACTTAACTGCAGCCTTTCAGCACCTGAAGGGAACCCACAAGAAAGATGGAGAGAAACTCTTTACAATGGCATTGAGTGACAAGCCAAAGGGGATTGTGGCATTCACATCCTCTGAAAAAATTCCTTCGCCCAGGATTTTTCTCCTGGGAAGCTTAGAAGTCTCAGAGAAAAGGAAAACAATTCTTATCTCATTTGTTTCTCCTGTGTCTTGCTCATGTGGGATGAGTTTGGAGATTGTTTACCCAAAGGTGATTGCCTGATTGGATTCTGGTGTGAGTTGTTTTGACTCTTTGGCCAATCAGGGCCAAGCTGTGCTGAGACTCTGGAAAGAGTCACAAGTTTTCATTATTAGCTTTTTAGCATTCAGTAAGTATCCTTTCTGTATTCTTTAGTATAGTTTGGTATCATATTTTTTAATATAATGTAGTATAATAAAATAATAAATTAGCCTTCTGAGAACATGCATCATTCCTGCCTTCGTCAGGGCATCCCTGCAAATACAATAGGGGATGGGTTCAAATTTAAAGAGAGAAGGTTTAGGTTAGATATTAGGAATAAATTCTTTACTGTGAGGATAGCAAGACAGTGGAACAGGTTACATGCATTCTATGATTTTATGAAATTCTGTGTTACTCAGGGATATGTTTGATCTATTAATCCATTTTGCTTCAAATCTTCCCTGATTTGCAGCAATGTGCCACCTTAAAAAAGATCACTGTGAATTCACTGAAATGCCCATCATTGTAATGCAGAGGAAATTATCAAACACCTTGAATTATGTTAACAGAATTTGTAAAATTAAGTTCTGCAGTTTGTCATTCTGCTAAGGTATGGTTGAGGTTCAGCACTGACTTCAAAGCTCAAATATCCACAGCCTTGTCTAAAAGATCTCCTTTTATCCCACAGCACACTGAGTCTTCCTCACTTCTGGAATACCTGCACTCATCTCTAAGCCTGGAACTATGTGACAGGTAATAAATTCAGGATTAATCTAATATATTTTAAGTCATTATTAATGGAATCCACTAATCTGCCTGTGCTTTTAAGTGGTTGTTTCCCTCAAAACATTAAGAGATGTGACAGGCAATTCCTGCATGCCAAGTTCCAGGTTGCTGACTTATCCACACATGTGGAATGTTTACTTCAATCAAGCTAAGAAGTTGGTGTCAAATGTTTTAATGTATAGAAAAGCTACTCAGAAATTCTGCTTTGTGCTGCTGCAGATACACAGCACCACATGGAGGAGAGCATAAGGAACAGGAGAAAGTATTGTAGTTTGATTTCCTGCATGATACCTAAAAATCATTATCTCTGAAAAAACCTCTTCTTTGTAAAAAAGCCAAATACTCCAAATATGCCTGCAAATGTTCTCACTTCAAATTTTCTGAGTATTTTAGCAGCAAATTACTCATTAAATTCACAGCTAAACAAACTAAAATTGGGTTCTGCTCTTAAAACAGCAGTTCCTTTGAATGATTGTGATGGATGGTGTAATAAGTGTTTTGCACAGCAATATTTTTGTGTTTTAATTACACACACACTCAGCAGAGCTCCCAGGTGTCTTTTCCTGCACCAGCTCACAAAGGATCCCATTATCCACTGTTACTTTGTCCACAGCTTGAGTCTAAGGAATTTTATCAGGAAGATCTGACAAGCAGAAAGCCAACAAGGAGGGCAAAAGGATCCTCTCACTTTTGGGTGGAGGTTATTTCCAGACCTCAAAGGCTGCAGGAGGAGGAGAAGGGCAGGAGGGGCAGCCAGCCCAGAGCAGGAGCTCCCCTGCAGTCCAGGGATATTTCCAGGGGGATTCTGCCCCTCTGCTCTGGGATTCCCACCTGCTGCATCCAGCTTTGGGGCTCCCAGCATCAGGAGGACGTGGAGCTGCTGGAGAGAGTCCAGAGGGGGCCACAAAGATGCTCCAAAGGCTGGGACACCTCTGCTCTGGAGACAGGCTGGGAGAGCTGGGGCTGTTCAGCCTGGAGAAGGCTCCAAAGAGACCTTAGAGCCCCTTGCAGTGCCTGAAGGGGCTACAGGAGAGCTGGAGAGGGACTTTGGACAGGGGCTGGAATGACAGGACAAGGGGGAATGGCCTTTAACTGAAAGGAAGTAGGTTTAGATTAGACACAGGAAGAAATTCTGGGCTGTGAGGGTGGAGAGGCCCAGGCACAGGTTTCCCAGAGAAGTTGTGAATGCCCCATCCCTGTCCAAGGCCAGGTTGGATGGAGCTCCTGGTTAAGTGGAAAGTCTCTGCTCATTGGAGTGGGACCAAAATCAACACCAGCAACACAGGTGGACACTTTACACACACAAACACCAACCCTTGGCCTTTCACAACAAAACATTCCCCACAATTATTCCACTTTCTGGCAGTGTGCAGTCTTGACTCTTGCCTGTTTCTGTCCTTATCATCATCCATGAGCTTTTACATCTTACTCTGCCCCATCCTACTGCTGGCAGAAAGCCAGGAGGGGTGACTGGCAGCCAGCCAAGGTCATCCCACAATACTGGAATTGTCTATAAAAACATGGTTTTAATTTAAATTTTCTTCTTACTAAACCTCAAATGGGTAATTTTATTTTCTCTTAAAATGGCCTCAGAAAACAACTGCATTCAGTCACTCAGTAGCATTCTAATATGAACTCACTTCTCTCCTGATTTCATTTTTTATATCATTTGATGTCAAAATTTTAAGCTATTCTTGATAGGAATCTAGTGTATCTGTTAACAATAAATTATATACTGGAAATACACAGAAGTTCTGAGTCAGGATCATAATAGGAACTCAAAAAGGCTAATCAATAAAACACAGCATGTAGAAACTTAACAATATGTTCTTGTACTTGTGAAGACTGTAAAGAACCAAATATTTCTGGGTCTTCAACCCTATGGCTCATTGCAGTTATTATATATAGTATAACCCAAAAAATAAAGCACTCAGCACTTCACGGATGTCAAACTGACAGATGAAAATTAACAATAATAATTGCTCTCAGTATTTACTTTAAATTGTCTTTCCTAACATATTGCGATTGAATCCATTATTTTCTGTCCTTTTCAGATGATTAGTTCTCCTGTTCCAGCCCATGTGTCATCATGGGGAACTGCTGACTTGGTCTAAATGCAAGCAGCTTGTCAGAAACATCACCAAATCTGAGTTAAATATAGGTGGTGAACCATAGTAAATGTGTCACTTACATTGTACTGCACCCTTACCAGTTCCAAAACCAAAATGAACTATTCACAATTTATTTATTAAGTAGAAAACAAAATGTACAGGGGGTCAAGTTACAGAAGATTCCAGAAGTGCATTTGAACTGTGGAAAAAGAGAATATATAGTTTAAAAGTCAATAACACAGTCTAAAGAAAGAAAATCCTTCATCTTTCAGAAGGCAGCACTCTTACTTTGGGACAAGGCACTGATTTTATAACCTAGTATTTAAATACATTGCTGAAAGGATTCTATTTCTGCTGAGACATAAAACCTGATTGTTTGCACATGCAGAGAAGTGTTAACCTTCATGTTTTGGACAAATTCCATTTGGACAATTACATTCCAACTAACTACTCCTGTGATTTCAAATGTCTAAGAGTCACCAGAACAAATGACACCACCTCAGCTCTTAGACCAGAACATGAGGAACCAGAAGGTCATTGAGATAAACAGCAGTGTATGGGTAGACAGTTTTAAATGTCAGCAAGGCAATTTGTGTAGGATATAAAATGCAACTGAGAATTAAGCAGCATTTTTGAAAATTATGCTGAAAAGTTTACGGGATCTTTGGTTAAGTCACAGGCACAGGTTGGGAACTGATTCATTAACCTAAGAAACTAAGTTTTAAACAGTGAGTCCTTTACTTATTAGTAAAAGCTACTTCTCTGTTAAATGGAGCTGCTTTCTATAATCTGGCCAAAGAAAACCCTGCTTCATGTGCATAACCTCTGTTTTCAGACACCAGAGAGTGGAGTAAGGATAATTCATACAGGAAATACTGGATCAGAGGGAAACAGGTAAATAAGACAAGGAGTTATAAAAAAATTCATACAAAATAATGATTGACCAAGTGCAAGAATGAAAACACCTAAAATAGCCTTGAAAATGGGTAAAGTCAAAGCAACACACTGCTTAGAATTTAATAGGCAAGATTAAAAAATAGAACAAACTTGCTTGATTTGTTCAAAGACTTAAGACTATAATATCAAAGATAAAATTTTAGAAAAGATTGAGAAGGGTCAGAGTAGGAAGTGGTTTTTTCATAACATTTATATTTTTTCATAAAGGAATTTTCTCTGTTTAAATCAACTCCATGCATCAAGCACTGGAATGGAACCAAGGTGTTTCAATTGTTTAAAAAATTAGGCAAAACAAAGACTTTGGAATATGGGAAGAAATAGATGAGAAGAAAATAAAATAACTAAATCCTCTTTTTGAAATATGACAGGAAAGTTTAGCACTTACACTACAGGTTTTTTTTAAGATAGCAGCCATTCAATAGACTACAACAAGTATAAAAGTACTTCTTTTATGGTATAAAGAAGTACACAAGGAAAATAAGACAATATTTTCTGACTAGATTTATTTACTTGGGATTACTTTCGAGACCTTGCATTGCCATTGGTGAAATAAAACATCCTGCTAACATAGGCTATCACTCCTCTGAAAAATAGATAGAAGCACTGAAACAACGCTTGACTACTTGACATCCAACTGCACCCATCTAGCAAACCACAATCATCTTGCTGAAAAAGTTTCTGAAGCCCTCTCTGAGGAGTTTATACACTTATCCCAGAGTTGATTTATAGATATTTTGTATATTCTGTAGTAATAAGTGTGTATCATGTTTATCTTTTGGAATAATTTGGCACCTAATGTAGTAATCCAAAAGGTTGGTTTCCTTTAGAAGGGAAGAAATTATCAGTGTGGTTCTTGATGCACCTCAAACTTACACTCAACCACTTCCATTTGATATCATAGACATAAAAGCCAGACTTTCAATGACTCCACTAAAATTACCCTACTTTTTAACCTTTGATGGTAAATTCACTCTTCTTTAAACATGAGATCCACCTTTTCCTTTAGTTAACAATATTTTCCATAACACTTCAATCTCTTGAACACTTCAGTAACATGTAAATAAATGCACAACCCATCTTAATCCTAAAATACAAAACCACCTTGTAAAGAAAGAGCTAAAGACTGTAAGCAAATGTTAAATTATTTGTTAGCTAACCTTTAACACTTCTAAAAAAATTATATTAGACATTTGCAGCATGACAGTGATTTGCTCTGCAATATGGTATCTCCTCATGAAAACATTTTATATTTTTATTATAGACATTTTTTAAAATCTCATTAGTACTTTACTTGTAGTGAATCCAATTCATTCATCTGAAACTCATAAAACACACCTATACACTGCTTAGGAAAGAATTTCCTAAAGGCTCACAATGCTTTGTCCAAATCCACTTAAGATGAGAAGCAAGTTTTGCCTTGATCCACAAATGCAGGAAGGAATTAACTTCTAAACACACCCCAAAGTGAGATTAAAACACAAACAACATTAAATTTTGGCATCCAAAGTGATAATTCAACTTTATTTTTTTCCCCATAAAGGAGGAAAAAGAGACATAAAACAGGAAAGTAGGAGAATGCCAGCAATGATGATGAGAAGCACAGGAAAGGGTTACCCCCAGCATGGCTCCAGCACTGCTCACACAGTGCCATGGCAGATCTCCCTGGCATGGGGAATTCCCCAGGGTCCTTGGCAGAGTTGCCAAGCCAGGGAGCAGAGCCAGGGGAGCAGCACCAGCGGGGTGGAGCAGCCTCACAGGAGCAGCCAGGACAGCAAAAACTCCAACACTTTGTAGATTTTGAAGCACCCCTGGCTGTGGCAATCCTCTGAATCCTCCCCCTCAGGGAAATCCCCACCTAGGCTGACAGAGAGGACTCAGCCCATGGTGCTCTGCAGCACCACTGCCAATCTACACCAGATTATTTCTCCCATTGGCCAGCTGGCACTGCCCACCCCAGTTATTGATCCCTCATCCCCCCTACAGGCTGCTGCCCTTTGCCTGCCCCTGTGCCCTCAGGTCACTGGCCCCACACTTAAACCTGTGCACAGCACATGGTTTTTGTCCTTGTCCCTGATCCCTTTGGCATGCTGTGGAATAGACTTTGTCTGGAATACATCATACAAAGACCCTTCCTGCCTTTCCTCTGCTGAGCTATCTGTGTGTGCAAGGACTTGAAATAGCTGTTCTTGTGACCTTACTCTGAGCAGCTGCTGAAGGAGACTTTTCAAAGAAGGTTGCAGCAATTCTACCACCCTGCCAGGCTGCAACATGTGGCAGGTTGGGCACTTGCTTATTTTGAGGGCTTTGAGAGTGGCAGTGTCACATCCACCTCACAGCAGCAGCACGTCCATGCAGAACTTCATCTCTGCTCCCCAGAAATTCATTGCCTACCCCTTGGCATCCAGGCTGAGTTTGCCTGATGGATCAGGAAGTTTACTGCTTGCTCACCTGATGGATCAACTACAGGCTCTGTTAATGACCTTCAAACAGCCTGCCTCATTTTCTAAAAGAAAGCAGTTTCTAAGGTTTTTGCTAGAGGCAGTTCAAAACTTTTAACTTGCAATGAAGAGGCAATGGAGAAACATTCCTTCCTTTTTACTTGTTCACCACATCCCCGAAAGTCTGACAGGTTATTTACAGGAAAGCAGAATCACTGTTTTCGAGGTACTCATCTTGATAGCAAGAAAATTACTTTAAAATCAGACATTCAGTCTCACAGAACTTTAGATTTTGCAAAATAGCTTAATGTTTGTCAGTGAACTTAGATAAAGGTACAAGAGAATAGAAAAGCCCTATTCTCTGCCAGATCCTCATTCATAAGGTCCTTCTGACCCATTCCCTTAGTACTTCAAGGCAAAGGGCATTTAAAATTCAGGCAATGAAAACAATACCTGGAGTGTTATTAATGCAATAATCAGTTAATTCAGACTAATAATTAAGCAGGCTAGTGAAAATGTATCTAATTACATCACTCATCAAATTAATGTTCTGATACTGTCATGCTATTTAAAAACTACTTTTCTTCAAAGCAACAGCTTGATAAGTTTTTTCAGAACCAAGCCAGTACTTTGGAACTGGTATTTCCTTCACCTTTCTCATCTACAAAATCCTAAGATCTTGGAGTACAGTGAGTCCCAAACCTATTTAAGTTGGCTGAATTAGGATGTGGCACTGACTGCAGAAATCACAGCTCAATGCAATATTGCACAGGACAAAACCAGGCAACCTTGCAGGATGTTAATGTGCAGTCTCAAAAAAACAAAGCAACTCAGCAGAGAAGAACACAGGCTCAATGAATTGTCCAGAATATTGGTTTTGAAGCATTACACCTGTCTCCCATTCTCTGGAGAGATATCATATTATTATACATGACAAAGTCAATGTGCATCTTAAAGGATTAAGAGACAAAATACAATACTGAGACAAAAACAGGATGTGGAAATTGGGGGTTTTAATGGTTTTCTTAAGCAAGATCATTGCCAATAAACACTGTTTCCAATAACTGCAGTGACTGAAATATAATTGAACATCTGTATAACTTTCAATTAGTCCTCTTTCAAAAAAACTACTAGCACAAACAGTCAAAGGGACAACAAAATTGAGAGAAAAATAAATTAAAGGCAGTGAGTACACCCATTGACAGGAAGTTCCTTCAAAGTTATAGCCCAGAGACAACTACCACAGTACAGAAAAGGAGAGCAGTGTAAGCCACTGAGCCAGAACAGAAAAAGAATAATATATAAATAAAAGCACTCAAAATTCCTGAGAAAAATTATATCTGGATAGCCAAGGAACAGAGTTTTTGCAAATCAACTGAATCCTCCATCCCAAGTCAACGCCATTCAAGAGGTACAAAGTCCAGCACAAAACCAGCAGCAAGCGTATCTAGGGGATTCCCCATGCCTGGAAGTGGTCCAGGCCAGGCTGGATGGGGCTCTGAGCAACCTGGGATAGTGGAAGGTGTCCCTGGCCAGGGCACGGGGTTGAAACTGGATAATCTTGAAGGCCCCTTCCAACCCAAACCACTCTGTGATTCTGTGATTCTAAGTACACAGCCTAGACAGGGGAAAAAAAAAGTCTCCAGCCTTGAGCATTTCATGATGCAGAAAAATGTACATTATAAATACACATTAAAGTGTTTTCTGTTCAAAGCCTGCTTAATCAAAATTTCAATTTTTCCATAGTATAGCTAGAATCCCCATTGAGTTTTTATTTGTTATTTTTGCAAGTAATTTAACCACTTTTTGCTCATTTATGGTAATAACTATCTACCTGATTATTTCAGCAACAAAAAAAAAAAATAATATCAGAAGTGTCAACTGTGAGCACAATATTATAGCTGAGTCCACTAAACCAAACTAAATATGACCTTAGAACCAAACAACTCTCACCATTTTATAGCTGGAAATCAAATGAAAGATACATTAATATTACTGTGCACATACTGCAAACACATGGTTACACAGGAAAAAGTGATCTGTTTTTCTAGGTTATTTTGAGTAATTATGTACAGGAATATGAAGAACTGGCAAGCAAATCAGGAGACTGCTGAAATTTGGGACAGTAACTTCAAATAATGCTGAAGACCAAGACTAACTGAAAAATATTTAACAACATGTGGAAGGATTCCACCTAAAAACATAACACTAAAACATACACTGCCTCAAAACTCTGCAGAAACACTCATTGGAAACACCCAGACAAGTTGAACATCATTAAAACATGCATGCTAGTAAGTCTTTAATCCCTGCAAGACAACATTGAAAAGACAAAACCATCACAAAACCCCCAACATTTTCCTTCATATATTATCAAATGATTGAGAGTTTTCATGCTGAAGAAGGTTTTATGCAATATTTCATCCTCAATAAAAATTTTCACTGTTACTATAAAAACCTCTGAAACTTCCAAATTAATGACTTAGAAAGGCAATTGTGGTTCAGAGTGTATCAGTTATAGAGTCTTCTAAAATATTTATAACTAATAGTAATTAGAAAGAAATGGTTTCATGTGTAGTAAATCACTTAATATATTCTGTGCAAGGTTAAAACTTAATAAAATACCTGCTCTGGCAAACTGAGTTATCACCTCCATGTAGATCATTCTGCTACTTCAAATTAACAAAAAAGCAAAATCAGTCTTCTTTGAATTAAAATGTCTCCATCAATAGGCTGACTTGTACAAAAGCTAATAGAACTAGTGCTCAGTGCACTTAAATCTTTCACAAGTAGTAAAAATAAACTTCATAAACATATATACCATGTATAAATAAAATAAAGTCCTAAATCTTTCCACACTTCTGGTATGCACTGTTTAACTTGGTCATGTTCAAAATAATCCATAGTCAAAAAAAACCAAAATACATCTTTGGCTGCCTGCCAGGGCAGGCACTCATGTCCAAGGAGCAAAAGGCAACCTTTATATTCCTTAATACATTCCTTTAACCATCTCTGCAAGGAACTGTTTTTAATAATTTAATATTTCATTTTAACACCATCTAGGATCATGATAAGGAAAAATAAAGAAAGGAAATGGATAATGTATTGTTCAATTTCATATCCCTGTTTAACTGAGAAGTTTTAGAAATTGTAATCAGGTAATGCATTTGAAACTGATTGTGAAAATTTAGAAAAAAAACAAAGTACTGGAATGAAATAGAAATTATGAATCATTAATCAATATACTAAAGACCAAAGCATTTATTTAAGGGACTCTGTGCTGAACTGAGTTTCCATGATCAATAAAGTTATGGTTGTCTTGGTTCACACATGTCCACTGCATTTCCTGTCCCTGCTTTGTCTGTTAGCATTCTGGACTGCTCAGACATGTAATTAGCAACACCCGTTGTTAATTTGTTTCTTTTAATTCAGAGTCTTCCACAGACTTCCTGCCTTTGGAAATTTAGTGAAAAAAGTTTTTATAATGTAAGGGGAGGAAAAAAAATATGGTTTTTTCCTCAAGCTCCAGTACTATAACGTACATGCATTTTTCAATTCTTTTATTGCTTGGTGACCCATCTGCCATATAGTACTTCAGCCTGTAACAGCCTAAAGAAAAAAATAAATGCCCTGTTGAATAAAGCCTTAAAATAAATTATAACTGCAGGATATCCAAGAAAGCAAAGGCATTCTAAACTGTGTACCACAGATGAACAAAGAATTTACTCCTACTTTCTCCAGTTCTATGCTAATAGTGCTCACTGACCTTTTTATTTACCATACCTCTTAAAATCCTTTTCTTTAAGAAATATCACAATTGCAGAACTTTTAACAATTCTGCTGTTACTATAATCAGTTTTAATTTCATGAACTAATTCACTAAAAGCACAAAACGTTAAGATACTATTCAATTTATAATCAAAGTCATTCTGATAATAGAGATTTGTTAAGTCAACCCAAATGTTACAGAATGCCCAAAGCTCGTTTAAAGTTTTTTAATCCATGAAAGTTGTATACTTCTTATATAGACCACTGTTTTTAGTTACAGCATTGTTTTTCTAAAATTCAGTTTTGTGTTCCATCTGAAACAGCTTCGTGACTATAAATGAAACACTCTCCACCCCCGGAAATGAATTTAGCCCTGCTCAGCCAGATGTAGCAGATCCTCCTCTTCAAGCAGGTTTTCCCTGAAATGACTCTACTACTCGTCTCTCCCAAAACCAGCAAATGAACTAGTGATGCAAATTTGGACTAAAATTTGGTTGTTTCCTATTTAGTCCTTTCTCCTAACTTGTGAAACAAAGAGAGTCTCAATAGAAAGCATCAAATAACAGCTGTTAAGTCATCAAAAGTTCAATGTGCAAAGGACAGGAACAGTTTCCACCGGGCACAGGAAAAACATGAAGAGGAAGGACTTGCAGAGAAAAGAGGAGAAGCTGTCTGTAGTTTCCTGCAATAGCAGGGGCTGGAGATGATTAAGGCAGACTGTGGAACTTCTATCACCAGATCTTCTTCCAGAAGGGCCAAGGCTTCTCTGCAACTTTTGAGGGAGCATGATGGAGACTGGATGTCCTATCAAAGTCCCTCCCAACTCTACTCTCTGTGGTTTGTTTAGCATCTCTCATGTAAACATGGGCAGGAAAATTCATCAATGGCAGCAGGAATAGTTGTTTAAGAAGTCAGTATTGAAAGTGAGAACAAACTAACTGAAATCCTGCTTTTCTCTGGGAAAGCTGCTTTCCCATTAGGTCAAATAGGAAGCTTTCTAAAAATATTATGCTACAAAAGCTTATCATAAAGCAGTATTATTAACTGAAGCTACCTTATCTTAATGGCATACACACAAAAGAACCTAACATTTGCTTTTGGTTAACCAGAAATTTGAAAATAATTTTGGTTTTACTGACTTAGGTCTCAGGTACAAAAAGGACATCAATGTGTTTGGCAGCTACAGACCAGATAACCTCACCTCTCAATGAAGAAACATGACAGAGTAAAATATAATGAAAAATATAAAGTATAATTTAGTAGAAATGCTCTGTCACATCAGCAATCTCCTGTCTGTGACAGAATCTGTGATTTTTCAAGTTCTAAACGTTGCCTGTATTACTATGTTAACCATTCACAGTATCAAGCAAACATCAATGACCAGAAAGAATTTCATGATTCTAAAATATTACAAGAAAACTATAGCATTACTGGTAACATTAAATACCATTCCTACAACTTTCATCAGATGAATGACCAATACAACCACCAGGAGTAGCCTGAACATTTTTCTCATAAAATATTTTAAAAGTAGTATTATGTTATTTTTTAAGGAGTAGTGATCTAGCACTCAAAATGGTCTGGAGATATAAATGCTTCTATATAGCTGAGAGACTGTCTTTTCTTACATATGAATTTATTACCAAAACCTCTTAGTGCAAAAATGTTTACACAATTTTTAAAACATTCCAATCTAATAATGCTGTTAATAAATACATAAAGATATAGCCAATATTTGTCTAAATATTCCTAACCAAAAAGTTCTGAAATATCACACAAAAGATAATACTCTTTATAAAGAAGATAGCACAGCTTTTCAAATAGCAGACATTAATGACAGCCCTGCTATCTTCTTAGACTAAAAGTGCATTTTCACTGTTTCTTTCAGCATTTCAGGTCAACTCTGATCCTGCTTCAAAAGTTAGTCTTCACAGTGCATTCATCTGTGCTTTCAGTTATTTTGTGAATCACAAAGTAATTAACCTTTATTCAGTACATTTCTCGTTCTGTGACAGGCATGGCATTTCTCCCTCAAGCGTTTCCTCAAAAAAAAAAACCACATTTCTACTCTTCTGTTCCCAAAAATGTATAAAAAGACATGCTGCTAAAAGTATACTAAAAGACAAAAATGTAAGAACGGTCAAGAAAAAACTCATGTCTGCTACAACCCTGTCATATTGCTTATTGGTAATTAGGGCAGAAAATATCCTTCACAGAATGTTCTGGTCACTGCCAGGAGGCTCTTGGGAAACAGCTCCTCTGAATACCCACCAAGAGCAACATAAGCCAATGGCAGGAGGGGGAACAGAGATCCCAGCCTAAGGGGTACTGCCCAGCCTGTCCAGAGGCTTCACCCGTACCATGAGCAGGACAAAGGCAAAGACAGCTCCACCTTGACCACCAAGGCCTTGTGAGCCATGGCGGCATGGTGCCCAGAGGCCATCGTGATGCTGGTCCTCAGGGTGACCCAGGGGGCAACAAATCCCTGCAGTGGCCACTCCCAGGAGAGCAGCTCTCTGAAGAGGCAGCAGCTTCTCTGGAGGCAGCAGCTCACCTGGGAGATTGTGGCCAGTGTTCAGCAGAGCACTCCCACAATGTCAAAGAAACAGGAGGCGAATGCCAGTGGTGAGCGCCATGAGGGGCAGCCACTGCTGTACCGGCGGCGGCAACAGGTGAGGGCTGGGGAAGGAGGGACAGCCTGCAGTGGGGCCTGGGGGAAGCCCTGGGGCAGAGACAGCCAGGCCTGGCACCAGGCCGTGCTCTGTGCAGGGCCCAGCCCTGGGATGGCCCAGGCACAGCAATGGCCCAGAGGCAGCCAGCCAGCTGGGAACCCGGCCCAGCCTGGCTGCTGTGGCCAGCACCTGCCTTGGGGCCAGGCCCGGGCTTGCAGACACGTGGGGGACATTGTGCTCACACAGCCGCCTCCATCCCGTGCCTCCTCCTGCTTCCCAAAGGTGACCCCCAGGCAGCCACAGGCGGCACCTCAGGTCACCTGGACCACCATCACACCCATCCCTGGGGACGGGCCTTCTCTGTTCCCCATCCCGTCACAGAGCCCCACCATGTCCTGCAGATGCAGGGGCAGCCAGGAGGGCGGGCACTCAGCGCCCCGCAGCCGTGTCACAGGGCCACAGAGATTGTCCATGTCGGACTTGCCACCTCTCCACGGCCCTCAGTTGACTCTGGCACCTCCACGCCAGCTCAGTGGTGAAAGCTCAAGAGCATCCACTGACCGCGTTCAGCTGCCCCCTCTGGCAGTAGCAGCAGCCTCGGGATCCTCTCCCAGAGGCACAGCTCGTGCTGTGGGCGCCATGGCCAGGGGCCAGCCAGAGAGTGTGCCACCTCCTCCACGGAGCACTCTGGCTGTGGGCAGAGCCCAGGGAACACTTTCCCTGGAGAGCAGAACTGGAGGGCTCTGGAATGGCTCAGCAGCAAGGCAGGGACACCCCCGGCCACCCATGGCACCTGCATGCAGCGTGCCTGTTTGCACTGGGACACGGCCAGCTTGGAAGCCCATGTGGTGCCGTGTCTTAGAAAACCTGCAGCCCATGGATTCTTCTGTAAAGGAACTGGAGAAAAAGCGGGAGGAGGAAGAGCTCCCAGAAGCACAGGCTGCAGGAGAATGGGACCAAGTCCTGCAGAGCATGTTGCTTGCCCCATTGAAGGACGAAGGTGAGGAGGAATCTTGTGCCCTGGCTGGAGATCCCTGGTTCAAGAGACGCAGCAAGCTCTTCCTCGCATCAAAGCTTGAGGAAACCTCAGGTTTCTCACCTTCTCCTTTGTCTAGAGGCCCCTGTGAGGAGAGGGCAAGTTGGCATCTAGCTGAGCATGCTGCACCTCACAAGCAGCAGTGGGTGAGGCCTGAAAATTTGCTTCATCTTATGTGCAAAAAGAGAGAGGAGCTGGAGAACCTGGAGGAAGAGAAAATGTGTGCAGAGCTCTTTGGAGACATCTTTTCCTCTGCGGATAATGAAGAAAGCCCCGTGATGTCCAGCTGTGACCTCAAGGATCCATCAATTGCCAGCCTGGAACCAGCTGCAGACCCTTCAGTGCCACACAGCACTTGCACAGCATGACCAAAGAGGCCTCAGGAGAGACACAAAACCACTCAGAGCCTGCGTCTCCTGAGCTGTTGGCAGACTTGGGGTCTGACTCTGAGGATTCGCTGTCCCTGGACACTCTTCTGAATGAGCTCCTGGAGAAGTGGGAGCAAGAAGCAGTGGCGGGAGAGAGGGACACAGAGGTAGAGAGCCCTTTGTCCATCCCGCCGCGAGATGAAGAGTTGGAGCCAGCACCTACTCCTCCAGACAGTGACCTCAGTGATCAGGGGCACAGCGAGCCTCTCCCCAGGGCACTGCCCCAAGACACAAAGGGGTTTGTGGGTTGCCCCTCGCCTGCCAATGCTGCGGATGAGGCCGAGGCAGCAGGCATGGAGGCTGGCCGTGCCCAGGCCACCCCTCCCCAGGAAAAGCCCTGCAGGGATGAGCCGCCGGCAGGAGCTTGCCCAGTGCCTGCCCAGCCCCTGGCACGCAGCGTTCCTGCTTGCCCCGCTGGCAGCGCAGCCATCCTGCAGTCCCCGGCCCACGGTGATGGCGCTCCATGGCCAAGAGGGCCCGGCGGGCTCTGCGCCGCTTTTTGTCCTTCAGCTGCCTCAGGGGGCAGCCAGAGGAGTGAGCCTGGCACTGGCACAGTTAACAAAGATGCCGGCTCACCCTGATCTCACCCAGCTCCCAGAGGCAGCAGCAGGTCTGGGAGGCAACAGCACCACGGAGTGTCGAAGCTTCGATGGATGGGAGGATGGTGGCCCAGGCAACCACTTGCCAAAGGTAGGGCCTGCTGCCGGCCCCAGCCCCTCACCCCCAAGCCACCAGCAAGGCAGCCTGGTCAGGGAGAGCTGGCTGAGGAAGGATGACAGTGCTGCCTTGTGCACTCCACACAAGCTGACTTTAGACCTGGGCTGCATTTTCAGGGGGCATCCCCACCCTGCCCCAGCCTGGATTCAGAGCTGAGAAATCCTCCTTGGGCCTTGGCATTGCAGATAAATGAAGCCAAACCCATTCGTTCTTCACAAGGCAAATAGAAAAAATGCCTCCCTGGATACCTTAAAGAAGGCCTAGAGAAAGGTGTTAACCCCAGATTAATGACCCAGAGTCCTCACTTCCACAAGAACTACCAGGACCCCCATTGCAGAAGCACAGCGCGATAAGGGAGCAATGAGACCCTGCTGGAGCAGGAACAGTCTTGGACTGTTGTCTGCATGATCCCTTCTCCACCCCAGCCCTGCTCTTCCCCACACCCCAACACCACCTAAGTCTTCCCCATCCCACCCCCACTCTTCACCCACTCTCCTTCTCACCCTCCTCTGTTCCATGCCTATCTCTCTACCCCATATTTCATGATAAATAAAATCCCCATTGTTTATTTTTGTAGATCATCTCATTGGCACTGTAATTCACGCACAGGAATCTCTAGATGCTCCCATCTCAGCAGGGCCACACATCTGCACACAGCACTGAGGTGTGGCCTCCCCAGTGCACAGCACAGAGGGACAGTCACTGCCACGGTCCTGCTGGCCACACTGGTGCTGACACAGAAGCCCAGGGTGACACCCTCCCCCTTGCCCACTTGGGCACACACCAGCTCAGGTTTGGCCAATGTCAGCCAGCACCCCAGGGCCTTTCCTGCTGGGCAGATTTCCAGCCACTAGGCTGCCAGACTGAAGCACTGGAGATGCTTCTTGGGACACAAGAGCAGGACCCAGGCCTTGCTCTTCTTAAACGTCACCCCACTGGCCTCACAACATCCAGCCAGCATGAAGAGCTGACCTACCATCCAGCACATCAAGACTCCCACCCACCTTGGTGTCATCACAATTTTACTGCTGAGGGTGCCTCTCTATGACCTTGTCCACATCCACAGGACAGACACTGAACAGGACTGGGCCCAGGGGACACAGCTAGAGACCAGACAATACTTGATGCAACAACATTCCTCACCACTCTCTGGACACTGCCAACCTGACAGTTCTTAACCCAGCAAAGAGTGCCCCTGCCCAAGCCCTGGGCTGACGGCTTCTGCAGGACTCTGCTGTGGGAGATGGAGTCAAAGGTTTTGCTCGAGTCCCAGGAGACTCCATGCCCCGCTTTTCCCTCAGGCCTGAGGCGGGTCATCCATGGCCCAAGGGACATCAGGTTGCTCAGGCAGGACCATCCTTTCCTAAACCCAAACTCCCTGGGCCTGATCGCTCAGCTGCCCTCTCTGGGCCCTGTGATCCCCCTCATGGTGATCAGGGCAGTGACATATGAGGGACTGGGTGGGAATCACACTTTGGTACGGCACAGGGCTTCCTTGGGGATGTTTAGGGGAGGAACACACAAGGTGGAACAAGAGAGAGCTGCAGATCTTTGGGGAAAGAACAAGGAAAGACAATGGGCAGACAACTTAAAAAGACTTTTGTGACCGGGGGCATCTGCAGGGAAACCGCCAGGCCTCTGGGACCACGGGCGGCCATGGCCACCAGGCCTTTGTGACCCGCGGTGACATCATGCCCAGAGACCATTGTGACATGGGTCTATGTCATGGCCCTTGGGACTATAAATACCCTGCAGTGGACACTCCCAGGAGAGCAGCTCTCTGAGGAGGCAGCAGCTTCTCAGGACGCAGCAACTCACCTTGGTGATTCTGGCCAGTGTCTGGCAAAGAACGCTCAAGATGTGGAAGCAGCAGGAGGCAAATGCCCACGGCCAGCCCCAGCAGGGGCAGCCACTGCTCTACAAATGGCTTGGGCCAGCAGCAAGGCAGGGCCATGGCCTGCCACCCGTGCAAGCTGCACATGCTGTGCCACTCCTGGGGCGCTCTGAGACAGAGGTGCTCATCAAGGTGCAGGTAGGGCATGGGGGCAGCACCTGCAGGGACCTGTTCACAGGCCTGGGCCCATATCTGAGGGAGAACAGGTCCATGAAATCCACATTGAGAAGCCCCAAGGGGTTAAGTGCCCAACAAGTTGGGGAGGGAATTCGTTGGCCAGCCAAGCAAACTGTGGGTCGTAAGCAGCTGTGCCCAGAGGATGAGGAGGCTTTGGTGCATCGCTTGCGTAAAAAGAGGGAGGAGCTGGAGGAGATGGAAGACAAAGTCTTCCATTATGAGATGTTTAGAGCCATCTCCTCCTCCCTGGATGACAAAGAAAGACCCATGAGGTCTAAGTGCATCCTCAGCGATGCATCAAGCCTCTCCCTGGAGCCAGCTGCAGGCCACTTGGTCCCGCACAGCACTTGCAGTGTAACCAATGACACTGCAGATGAGACACAAACATCCTTAGAACTTGTGTCTCTTGACCACCTCTTGGCTGAACTGTGCTCTGTCACGGACAACACTCTGACTTGTGATGCTCTTGTCAAGGAGTCCGCAGGAGAGGCAGAAAATCATGCAGAGATTGCACATCCTGACCCATTGGCAGGCCTGTGCTCTGCCTCTGGTGACTCGCCCTCCTGCGTCTTTCTCGAGAAGCTCCTGGAAATGTGGGAGGAAGAAGAGCTCCTTGACAGAGCAGCAGTGGGAGAGAGTGACAGCGAGCCAGAGAGCCCGTTGTCTCTCCCACTGCAGGAGGAGGAAGCAGAACCACCAGCTTCTCCCTTGGACAGTGATCCCTGCATCGAGCAGCACAGCCAGCCTCTCCCCATGGCATTGCTCGAAGACTCAAACATGTCTGTGGGTTGTGCCTTGGCTGCTGACCCTGTGGATGAGGCCAAGGCAGCAGGCATGGAGGCTGGCTGTGCCCAGGCCACCCCTCCCCAGGAAAAGCCCTGTGGGGATGAGCCGCCGGCAGGAGCTTGCCCGGTGCCTGCCCAGCCCCTGGCAGCTGTTGGCAGTGCAGCCGTCCCGCAGCCCCCGGCCCCACGGCCGTGGCGCTCCATGGCCGAGACGGCCCGGTGGGCTCTGCCCCCCTTTTTCTCCTTCAGCTGCCTCAGGGGCAGCCAGAGGAGTGAGCCTGGGGCCAGCAGCCCAGGATGGTCACCAAAGACGCTGCCTCGGCCACCCAGAGGATGCCCAGCTCCCAGGGGCAACGGCAGGTTCCAGAGTCAAGAGCACCAGGCAGAGAACACTCGATGCTTCGATGGATGGGAGGATGGTGGCCAAGGCAACCACTTGCCAAAGGTAGGTCCTGCTCTGCTTGATCTCTTCCCCTTCCCACCCCAGCCCTGCTCTTCTGCATATCACCCCACCCTCAATCTTGGACTGTTGTCTGCATGATCCCTTCTCCACCCCCCCACTCTTCAGCCTCTTTCCTTCTCACCCCCTCCTCCTTTCCCATCCCTATCTCTCTATCTCTCCCCATTTCTTGTTAACTAAAACCGCCATTGTAATTTTGGTAGATGGTCTCATTTGCACTTAATTTGTGAACAGGAATATCTTGCTAATCCCAACTCAACAGGGCCACACATCTGCACACAGCACTGAGGTGTGGCCTCCCAGTGCCCAGCACAGAGGGACAGTCACCTGGCCACACTGGTGCTGACACAGAAGCCCAGGGTGACACCCTCCCTTGCCCACTTGGGCACACACCAGCTCAGGTTTGGCCAATGTCAGCCAGCACCCCAGGGCCTTTCCTGCTGGGCAGATTTCCAGCCACTAGGCTGCCAGACTGAAGCACTGGAGATGCTTCTTGGGACACAAGGGCAGGACCCAGGCCTTGCTCTTCTTAAACGTCACCCCACTGGCCTCACACCATCCAGCCAGCATGAAGAGCTGACCTACCATCCAGCACATCAAGACTCCCACCCACCTTGGTGTCCTCACAATTTTACTGCTGAGGGTGCCCCTCTATGACCTTGTCCACATCCACAGGACAGACACTGAACAGGACTGGGCCCAGGGGACACAGCTAGAGACCAGACAATACTTGATGCAACAACATTCCTCACCACTCTCTGGACACTGCCAACCTGACAGTTCTTAACCCAGCAAAGAGTGCCCCTGCCCAAGCCCTGGGCTGACGGCTTCTGCAGGACTCTGCTGTGGGAGATGGAGTCAAAGGTTTTGCTCGAGTCCCAGGAGACTCCATGCCCCGCTTTTCCCTCAGGCCTGAGGCGGGTCATCCATGGCCCAAGGGACATCAGGTTGCTGAGGCAGGACCATCCTTTCCTAAACCCAAACTCCCTGGGCCTGATCGCTCAGCTGCCCTCTCTGGGCCCTGTGATCCCCCTCATGGTGATCAGGGCAGTGACATATGAGGGGCTGGGTGGGAATCACACTTTGGTATGGCACAGGGCTTCCTTGGGGATGTTTAGGGGAGGAACACACAAGGTGGAACAAGAGAGAGCTGTAGATCTTTGGGGAAAGAACAAGGAAAGACAATGGGCAGACAACTTAAAAAGACTTTTGTGACTGGGGGCATCTGCAGGGAAACCGCCAGGCCTCTGGGACCACGGGCGGCCATGGCCACCAGGCCTTTGTGACCCGCGGTGACATCATGCCCAGAGACCATTGTGACATGGGTCTATGTCATGGCCCTTGGGGCTATAAATACCCTGCAGTGGCCACTCCCAGGAGAGCAGCTCTCTGAGGAGGCAGCAGCTTCTCAGGACGCAGCAGCTCACCTTGGCCAGTGTCTGGCAAAGAACGCTCAAGATGTGGAAGCAGCAGGAGGCGAATGCCCACGGCCATCCCCGGCAGGGGCAGCCACTGCTCTACAAATGGCTTGGGCCAGCAGCAAGGCAGGGCCATGGCCTGCCACCCGTGCAAGCCGCACATGCTGTGCCGCTCTGCACTGCGACCCAGCCGGCTTGGAAGCACCTGGGGCACTCTGAGACAGAGGTGCTCATCAAGGTGCAGGTAGGGCATGGGGGCAGCACCTGCAGGGACCTGTTCACAGGCCTGGGCCCATATCTGAGGGAGAACAGGTCCATCAAATCCACATTGAGAAGCCCCAAGGGGTTAAGTGCCCAACAAGTTGGGGAGGGAATTCGTTGGCCAGCCAAGCAAACTGTGGGTCGTAAGCAGCTGTGCCCAGAGGATGAGGAGGCTTTGGTGCATCGCTTGCGTAAAAAGAGGGAGGAGCTGGAGGAGATGGAAGACAAAGTCTTCCATTATGAGATGTTTAGAGCCATCTCCTCCTCCCTGGATGACAAAGAAAGACCCATGAGGTCTAAGTGCATCCTCAGCAATGCATCAAGCCTCTCCCTGGAGCCAGCTGCAGGCCACTTGGTCCCGCACAGCACTTGCAGTGTAACCAATGACACTGCAGATGAGACACAAACATCCTTAGAACTTGTGTCTCTTGACCACCTCTTGGCTGAACTGTGCCCTGTCACGGACAACACTCTGACTTGTGATGCTCTTGTCAAGGAGTCCGCAGGAGAGGCAGAAAACCATGCAGAGATTGCACATCCTGACCCGTTGGCAGGCCTGTGCTCTGCCTCTGGTGACTCGCCCTCCTGCGCCTTTCTTGAGAAGCTCCTGGAAATGTGGGAGGAAGAAGAGCTCCTTGACAGAGCAGCAGTGGGAGAGAGTGACAGTGAGCCAGAGAGCCCGTTGTCTCTCCCACTGCAGGAGGAGGAAGCAGAACCACCAGCTTCTCCCTTGGACAGTGATCCCTGTATTGAGCAGCACAGCCAGCCTCTTCCCTCAGCATTATTCGAAGACCCAAACATGTTTGTGGGTTGTGCCTTGGCTGCTGACCCTGTGGATGAGGCCAAGGCATCAGGCATGGAGGCTGGCTGTGCCCAGGCCACCCCTCCCCAGGAAAAGCCCTGTGGGGATGAGCCGCCGGCAGGAGCTTGCCCGGTGCCTGCCCAGCCCCTGGCAGCTGCTGGCAGTGCAGCCGTCCCGCAGCCCCCGGCCCCACGGCCGTGGCGCTCCATGGCCGAGACGGCCCGGTGGGCTCTGCCCCCCTTTTTCTCCTTCAGCTGCCTCAGGGGGCAGCCAGAGGAGTGAGCCTGGGGCCAGCAGCAGGACGGTCACCAAAGACGCTGCCTCACCCAGAGGATGCCCAGCTCCCAGGGGCAACGGCAGGTTCCAGAGTCAAGAGCACCAGGCAGAGAACACTCGATGCTTCGATGGATGGGAGGATGGTGGCCAAGGCAACCACTTGCCAAAGGTAGGTCCTGCTCTGCTTGATCTCTTCCCCTTCCCACCCCAGCCCTGCTCTTCTGCATATCACCCCACCCTCAATCTTCCCCACTCCACCCCCACTCTTCAGCCTCTTTCCTTCTCACCCTCCTCCTTTCCCATCCCTATCTCTCTACCCCACATTTCTTGTTAACTAAAACCGCCATTGTAACTTTGGTAGATGGTCTCATTTGCACCTTAATTTGTGAACAGGAATATCTTGCTAACCCCAACTCAACAGGGCCACACATCTGCACACAGCACTCGAGGTGTGGCCTCCCCAGTGCCCAGCACAGAGGGACAGTCACTGCCATGGTCCTGCTGGCCACACTATTGTCACCAGCCTCCTTGCCCACCTGGCCACACACCGACTAATATTTGGCCACTGTTGGCCAGCACCCCCAGGGCCTTTCCTGTGGGACCAGCAGTGGCCACAAAGGCCGCCAGTGCGATCTTGGGGTGCATTAGGAAGAGCTTTGCAGGCAGATCAAGTGAGGTGATCCTATCCCTCTACTCAGCCCTACAGAGGGGCATTGGAGTGCTGTGTCCAATTATGGGCTCCTCAGAACATGAGAGACTTGGAGCTCCTGCAGTGTGTCCACTGGAGAACAACAAATATGATTAAGGGACTGGAGCATCTCTGTTACCAAGATAAGCTCTGAGCCCTGTGCCTGTTCAGTGCCAAGAAGCCCCACCTGAGAGGGGGCTTTTATCACTGTCTCTCAGGAGGGTGTCAGAGGATGGACCTTCTCAGTGGTGCCTAATGATAGGACAAGAGGCAACAGGCAGAAACTGATGCAAAGAAGTTATACCTCAATATGACAAATAATTTTTTACCATGCAATGAGCAAGCACTAAACAGGGCTTGCTATCCAAAAAGGGTGTGGAGCCTCCCTCACTGGAGATATTCCAGCACTGTTAGGACACAATCCTGTGTCCCATATCATCTGTGATGACCGCACTTGAGCAGGAAGGTTGGACCAGACAACCCACTGTGGTCCCTTCTAACTTAACTCATTCCATGATTCAGTGACATTCTAACACAGACTGGCTCACCCTGAAGTGGACAAAGTCTTATTTAAACAAATCAAAGTCATCTCCCACCTCCTCCTAATGGAGAACAAAAAACTTTTAGCATCCACTAGGAAGGTAACATTGTAGGACACAAGAAATCCATGACATTTCTGGATTGTGGAAAGGGTAATTTTTTGTCACAGATCTTGGACAGGCCTTAAAGATTCTTTAATCTTTTGGTAACTTCCATCTGCCTAAAGAAGCACTGTTGCTACATGTCAAATTACTTTTTACCTTGGTAAAACACATACTTTTTGTACTGATCTGCTTACCTAGCACTTTAAAGTAACCAGAGTATTCTTGGCTGCTCTTTTATCAAGAAGAAAGATGGATGCCCTTTCATTAAGGCTATAAAAATTAGTTCCTTGTACTTATGAGTCAGATCTTTCTGAAGCAGCTTACTCCTTTTTCTCATAATGGAGCATTCAGCTTTCATCAGCAGTGCTTCCACTAACAATCCTAAAACCAACAGCCTAAAAAAAGCCATGATGAGTCCTTACAAGGAGCCTGGCAGCAATAATCTTCTCTTAAATACAGACAGACCAGATAAATGCTGAGCTGGCCACAAATTTTCAGACAAACAAGAACTTGCTAATGATGGATTTTGAAACTAAGAGGAATGGGGCAGTTGGACAACCAATCATTTGCAGGATTTCTCTTACAATGTAACAGTGCCAAGCTCTGCTAGAAAAAAAAATGTAGCAGGGAACTCAAGGTTCCTGGAAGTGTAGATGTGAATGCCAAAATTTACATGTCACTATCAGAGGATGTTCAGAAAAAAGTTTTGAGAACACCATTCAGTTAACTCATGACCTGAAAGAAATCTGACCAAGTCCACCAGTCTTCTTTAGAAGACCAGGATGAAGAGAAAGGCCTTTGTGATGTTAGGCAGAATATCCAAAAACATGGCCCATATCTGCATGGTGAGAATAACATTCCTCCTCTTTTCCAAAGACCAAGTTTCAGAGGTTTTAACTCGTACCACGCCATTCAGGAATAACAAGACATCATCTTTTGTATCCCCTCATAATTGTCAATGTTCTATACCAGTTTTTAAAGAGATTTAAAAAAAAAATCACAACACAAACCAGACATGGCCTTTCAAGGAATGTTTTGCAAAATAAATTTCCACTTTGTCTAAGTACATTAAAAATTTCAGCCACAGTTGCCTAAAAATGAATGATTTCTATGCACACATGGGTGGAACTCTCAATGTGTGGCTCTAATATATGGAATTGGTTACCCCTTTATGAAGTCGGTAACATTTTCAAAGATCAGGTAATATTTTAGGCTTACTGAGTTTTTTATATAACTTCATATCTCTTTTAAATCTCAGTTCAAATACAGGCTATTTGCTTGAGACTTTTAGGCATTTACATGCTACCAAAAACATGTCATGCAGAACATCTCAGTACAAGGGGATATGAACTGGTTTTGGCCATGCACACTTGTCGATAAGTGAGTGATGGAAATTATTTCTTAAATGGAAAGCAACAGATATGCCAAGCCGAAGATGAATGACAGCAATTCAATCTACAAACCATATCTTCAGAATTCTATCTGTTCTCAGTCAAGAGAACAGGAAACTGAGATACACAAATGCAAACAAAGTTTGTTTTAGGACTCCAAGCAGAAATAAAATCCATTCTGAGAGGTGATGCTCTTTGCAAAAGGCTGTACATAATGTGTTCTTTGCAAAACACCAGAGGAAGGTACGTGCTGTATCACAGATACTATCAGTAACTGGAATTCAATACACCCAAAGGCAAAGCCACAAAAAATGACATTTGATGCCACCGCCTAAAACCAGTATCTCATCAGTAAAATAAAAAGAGAAAGTTGCATTTAAAATTAACATTAGGAAATATGACTGGATACCTCTTCTTCTTCATATCTGAAAAGCAAAAGCAATGTGACCTAAGCCAAGCACCCTGTGTCTTAACAACTATACAGCTCCACACCTTCCTGAAGAAACAAATTCCTACCTTTTCATCTTTTCCCCTTAGTCAACCAGTGTCATCTGCTTCAGTTAGGATGAGTTTCAGCCAACACTCTTAGCCAAAACCCAATTTCAGTGACACACTAATCATCTAAAAAACCTGACCATCTGTGTTTCATGAAAGAGAGACGTAAAAATGAGTATTAGCAGCATATTGATGAAACTGCAAACCAATCTGTCACAACCTCCTTTGCAGTCTCACATAAAAAGCACGGTTGGCAGGAATCTAAAAAATTCCATGAGAAAGCTTCTGGAAGAGAAGAAACAACTGCTTCAAATAACTCAGTTGTCTGGAAGAGAATAAAAAAGGGAGTAATTAAAGCATGGAACTGCCAAACCCTAAGATAACATGGAGACCTGGCAACCATCTCTCATGGCCAGTGAAACCAAACACAGCACTTGTGCTTCACATCCCCTCTTGGCAATACAATACTACTAAGCAATAAACCCAGTGTGATTTCTGCATGTTTGGAGGATATAGATGAAATGTACTTGAGAACTTGACAATGATCAAACTTTTTTACCTTCACAAAGGACTCCATAACACTCCATAACATAAAGCAGGAACAGCTGTCCTTTATTCCCAGTGAGAATGCTCTTCTGGCTCATATTAAACTTGGCATCCACTGTGACTACAAAGACCATTTCATTAGAACTTTGCATTTCTCCTTGCAGAACTTCTAAAATTCCTATTGGTACCAGCCTCAAATTTCCCAAGATACTTTTACACTCAATCTCTACCACTTACAATGTTTACTCAACACTCAAGTCTCATCCAGGAATTTGCTGAGGACACATTCTGTTTCACCATCTGGATTTTTCATATATTGGATGGTATCAGCCTCAGCATCATCAAAGAATCAGCCATTTCTGCCAACAAGACAAAGAGGTCAGTCAAGCTTGAGCTGAGGTTGGTAACTCCACACTGTGCTCAACCATGTTCTTTCACATGTTTGGAAAAGCTCCATCATCTTATCAGAAACCCAACTGGGCTGAGGAACTTATGCAACCCCAAATCTGCCTTCTTATCTTTCCTTTAGATAAAATACTTTTTTCAGTCATCAGGAGCCTTCCTGAGTTACCAATCTCAAACCTTTTGTCCCTTCAATGTGAAAAAACCCTGTCCTTCACCAGACTTCAAGAAAAAATCGATTGCATCACTTCAAAAATCACACCTGGATGCCATCTATGGAATGCTACTCAACAATAAACTAACACTTTCCTTCAGAATTCCTCTGTCTACCACAAGAGAATAATTTCATGCCCTCCAGCACCATATTTACAAATTTTTGGGGGTTCACTATAACTTCAGATACTTTTTCTTTCTCTTTCTGTACGTTCCTAGGACTAAACACCAAGTTCTCCCACAAGCAGCTGGGTATCTGCCTCATTTCTAGACAGAATCAGGCACATCACAATTCTGGTATTGAACAAGAAAGATAAACTGCAGCATGATTTCACCTTTCTGGTGCAAAATTTAAGCAAACCCATTAAAAGAATCTGGATTTGTGTCTGTCCACTCCTTACCATCGTCACTATTAGAAAACACAGACCTCAAGCCTTCACTGATTACAACAATAGTTTTTGCCCAGAACACCAGTTAAACCTTAATTGCTATCAGCTACATAAAAACACCTGCATTACTTGAACATTTTTGAGGGTTTTGTTGAAAACTGGGCATAAAGCAAAATTATTAAGGAACAAGCCATTGAATTATCTTCTTTTAAAAAAATTAACTGCTCAGAAAATTCATGAGATTTGATAAAATCTGCTTAACAGAACAGCAAGAAGCATGAAAAATACAAAAAAAAAATTCCTCTCAGCAGTCAAACCAAATACACTTGGTTTTTGAGTTATGTAGTTCTGGGTCTTAATACAGAGCTTTTGTTACTGGAACAAACCAGACATTCCCATAGCTCTGCATCCTACACTGGACAGCAGTACCTGTCTGAGGAGAAATATGACAAGTAAGGCATGAAACAATCATCACTCTCATCTATACTCAGTATCAAACAAGTTTTTAGCACAGACACTGCCTTTGGGCCATCTGGACAGCAGGCTATCTAGCAAATCCAGTTTTCTGTTTCTCTTGTTCCATGTTGAACCTGTCCTTTGTCGTGGCCTTCCTAACATTTAGCAACAATGAATTTTAAAATGTGCATTATTCACATTGTGAAAACAAACTTCCTTTTGATTATATTAAAATTTCACCACGCTTGAAGAAATCTATTAAAACTGACACTGTCTTCTTCTAAATATTAATCTTACTACATATCTTCCTACAAAAACAAAGTTAATTTTAGTTTCCATTTTCCAGGCAGGTGATACGTATTCCATGTCCAACATATAGCAGAAAATGGATACATTCAATGACAATTATGATGCACTAAAAAAGCATACTGCTATTTTTATTATTACAGTCATTGTATAAAAATCAATATAGCTTTTTTTCAAAAATCTGTAAACAAACAAACAATTTTAATGGCAAATTAAAATCTACCACTGCTGTCCATGAATCACAGAAGCCTCTTCCCCAGTTCCACAGCAGTAAAACCAGACTGGGTCCTCTTTTCCAGCATGGTGGATGATAAAAAATCATCCCAAGCCCTGTTCAACCAGTGTTCAGAGCCTGTTACTGCTACTCATGGCCCCAAGTGCAATTCCCTACAAACCTGACAGCACAAGCAGAACAAAAATAAACCAAAGATCTCCAAAGCCCTCAAAGCTCTGCTACCATGCAAGTCTACACTCTCTTTTCTGGTGTCTTTTTCAATCATGCCACAGTGCTGCAGGTTCCTTACAGGGCAGGCACTAAAACAGAGTCTGTTCAAAGGTGGGACCTGATGGCCTCACTCCAGTCACACCTTCAGCCTCCTCCCTCCTCTGCTCAGACAGAGCAAACCAAGCAGCTGAGTCCCAGACTCTGCATTGATGCTACCCCAAAGAGTCACAGAGGCATGGAACACTCCCAGGGAATGAGGAGTGGGACTAAGAAAGCTGCAGAGGACCTTGGATCATGCGGGGTTTAGGCCAAATGAAGGCACATCCAAGGCTTCCACAGGACACCCAGCCTCAGCCAAGCTGTGGTGCCAGGCAGCCATGGCTGAGGCTCTGCAGCGAACAGCATCTCACAAACCCTGGAGCACAACACACCAATGTCCAGCCATGGGAAACCTTTCACATCAAACTTCACCAGAACACAGATGAATCACTAATTGAGTACAATTCTGTTATTTCTCCAAAGGCCCCACACTAACCTCATCAGCATAATAATGACTTTGTGCAGTACTGAGTGCGCCCACACACACTCCTGCTGTATTTGGTGTCAATCCATTACCAATCCAACATGACATAAACCCCATTGAAATCAAACTGCTCAACAATAAACACCAACAAAATACAGTAAGAAACCCTCTTACAGTTTGTTTCACACCCAGACTTCAGAATATGTAATACTCAAGAAGTTATTGTATTTTTTTTTCTGATTTTAATTTTCATGTGCTTTTCTGCATGTATCATTTCTTTGATTATCATGTCTAGCTTTGTTCGTTCTTGCAGTGTAAAAATGTGTTGGGATATTAAAATGTTACTAAGTGTGTACAGATGTATAGCTTCTATTTGAGCAGCTCGGGGACTGGTAACCATGGCACTGCTTCCAAGAATAGAATTATCATCTGTAACAGCACTCATGCTGTGGCAGTTGACAGAATGGTTATAAATATATCTATTAGCAGCCTGAGCTGAATCTTTAAACAGCACTATAGGGACAGCAGTTGGCTAAAAATAGCTTGACAATATTGCATTTGAGCACTTGTCCTCAGAAACACTTTGTCACATCCACAGAGCGAATTTCAATATTTTTTTTTCCTGCATGAAGCTGAAAATGAACTTCTGTGGCACACAGGAGACAGACGGTGTGACATTTTTTGACCTCCCTCCCCCCTAGAACACTACAAATAAAAGCACAACAGCAACAATCTTGAAAAGGCTGCTATAAAACATGAAGTGATGCCTAGAATTCAAAGTACATGAAGCAAGAGCAGAATCAAAACTCATTTTTCAAGGAGGGAAAAAAAACACATGGCAATCAAGAGCACACAAATAATCTGTGTGAGCTGCTGGAGTTCAGCTTCATTCTAACACACATGCATGAAACTGGAACAGGGATATGATGGCTACACAGTTGTTACTAACAACTGTATGAGCCACCACTCAATATGAAGAAAGGAAAATTGTCTCAAAACAGGTTTCTAAATACAGAAGATTTCATTAATTCAGACATACATTCTCTGTAAATACCTTTTGCTTGCCACTTTACTTATTTCTCTCATCTCTTTAATCCCAGTTGATGCCACTGCAGTAATACCCCTGTGACCAGTTCAGCCAGCTGATGAAAAACAAACCAGTGTCCTTTATTACTCAGGGAAATGCCTGCATTTCTTTGAATTACCAAATACAATTGCTAATTGCCTAATAATCATCTGTACACTGGAAAATGTGACTCATCAAAAAAAAAAAGGTATGAATGATGAAGGTCTCTACAAAGAAAAAGATGTGCTCACAGAGTGCATCGTGTCACATAGCATAAAGTATTTTAGCTGAGAAGAAATCTCTGGAGCTTCTCTGATCAGCCCTACTCAATGCAGGGCTAAATAACAGCAGGTTGTTTCATTGAGCCAAATTCTGAAAATGGAGATTCTGCAACATCTCTGAGCAGCCATTTTGTGTCTGAGTGAACAAGAAACTCCCTAATATGTGACTGCATCTTATGTTCGAGCTTGTTCCTAATGCTTGGAATTTGGGTGGTGCCCAGTGACAGACAGTGGGCACAGAATGAAACACAGAAGATTCCCTCTGAACATTAGGAAACATCCCTCAATTATCAACCTGTTTCCAGTACAAACCCGAACTATAGCCCCACACCAGCCATGATGAACGAGTTAACTGCAGCCAAAACCAGCTCAGGATGAGAGCACTGGAACAGTTTCCCAGGAGGCTGGAGAATCTCCCACCTTAAATGTACTCAAAAGTCAACTGGACACAATCCTGGGCACCTGACAGCCTGAGCAGGGTGGAACAAAGATGTTCTTCAAATTTGCCTTCCAGTCTCAGCCATTCTGCAATTCTGTTTTGTTTTTTCACTGTGTATTTCCCAGATGAGCCCAGACCCCTTCACTCTACACTCTGCCCCAGGTAATGTCCTCAGCCTCCTCTACCTGGGGCTGCAGAAACCTCAGATCCCACCACATCCATCATGGAGCCCACTGCCCTCACTCCAGCACCTCCTTGTCCATCTTACACTGAGAACGCAAAACTGGGCACAGCACTCCCAAGTGCTGACCAGAAGGGAACAATCCCTGAGCCTGCTGACCACACATTTCCTGGGACATCCAGATTCACTGAAAAGGCACACAGACGCTGCTGACTGCTCCTCCATCAACATCCATCCAGTTTTTTTCTGCCATGACTCTCTATCCAGTCAGCATGCAGCCCATGCCATTGGTAGGGCAAGATAAGTATCCAATTTTATTTTATTTTATAAGCATTTATATGTGTGTGTGTATAAAGTTTCATTAACAGTGGTTTTGAAGGGTATTATCTATATTAAAAATAAGAAATTAAACACAGCTTAAAATGCACTGAACTTATGTTCTTCAGCAGTAAAGGTAAGACCTTTGATATATACTTCCAAATGCAAGTGAAAACAAGACCCAAGGAAAAGAAAAATTATCTCCCAGCCAAAACTAAATACAGTTTCTAAAACAACTTTGAATTACACCTTCCATCTTTCATGATGATTACTTAAAGATGAACTAGAACTTAAATAGAACAAGTTCCACGTGTTGTATTCTTCTTAAAGCTTGGTTTTGGGAAGGGAATGTAATCTGACATGTAAAACTTAGATAATGAAAGTCAACTCCATCGTGGTATGAGCCTTGAATATTCAGGCAAGAAAATTAAGCTCTTGGGATAATTAGAATTGCTGTTTTCATAAGGCATATGGATCAACTTGACCGTGGCAGTGAACTCAGGCTGCAAGGCAAAAAGAATTAACACTTCTACTCAAATTTGCCCATTATCAACTACACTTTCTTTAAAGTTTAAACACTTCCAATCTTTTTTCTAGATTTATCACAGGGGAATTAGAACATAGAGCACATATTACAACTGTGAACTTCTGAAAATCTAGTGACAGTACTACTCCACATCTCTCTAGGATTTCTGCATATCTGCCAAGTGATATTACCACCATGAAGACTTTTCTCAACCAAAGTGTGATGCTGAGGACTAAAGAAAAATCATGTCAGATCTGGTAAGATACTTCATCAAACAGCAAAATTGATGAGAGAACAAGCCTTTAGAATAAGCAATAGCTTGATTGATACCATTCCTTTAAAACATCATTCAGGTAGCTGACTTTACAAATAAAACAAAAATTAGGTTAAACCTCTGTGTGAAGGAAATAAATTTTTGTTCCACTTAACTTCAATGTCAGCTACAAAAATGCTGTTATTCCAAGGATGTAAAAGCTTTGCTAAGATCTCCAGTTAAACCTATACCACAAATTAAAACAGAATAATATCTGACTATTACTTTATGACTCTGTCCTGGTATAAATATTTGGTTAAGTAGCATTTCACAGGATCACAGAATGAGTGGAAGAGACCCACAAGAATAATCGAGTCAACTCCTGGTCCTGCACAGCACCATTCCCAACATTCTCACCATGTGCCCTGAGGGTGTTGTCCAAACACTTCTTGAGCTCTGCCAGGCTTGGTGCTGTGAGCACTGCCCTGGGGAGCCTGTTCCAGTGCCCAATCACCCTCTGGGGGAAGAACCTGTTCCTGATATCCCACCTAAACCTTCTCCAACACAACTTCAGGCCATTCCCTTGGGACCTGTCACTCACTGGTCAGCACAGAGCAGAGATCAGTGCCTGCCCCTCCTCTTCCTCTCATAAGGAAATTGTTACTGCAATGAGGTGTCCCCTCAGTCTCCTCCAGGCCGAACAGAACAAGTGTCCTCAGCCACTCCTCATGTGGCTTCACCTCCAGAGCCTTCACCATCTTCTTTACCCTCCTTTGGATGCTCTCTAACAGCTTTACAGCTTTCTTATACTGTGGTACCCAAACCCACACAGAATATTCAAGGTGAGGCCACCCAGTGCAGAGCAGGACAATGCCCTCCCTTGCCTCGCTGGTGATGTTGTGCCTGATGGCCCCAGGACAGGGCTGGTCCTTCTGGCTGCCCATTCACTGTTGACCCATGTTCAATTTTCCACTGAACCAGGACTCCCAGGTCCCATCCCACAGCTGCTTTCCAGCCTCATTCCCCAGTCTGTCTGTACATCCAGGGCTGCCCATCCCTGGCACTTGCTCTTGTTGAGCTTCAGTGGCTGCTGATTGCCCAGTCCATTTGTTCAGGTCTCTGTGAGACCTCCCTGCCTTTGAGGGCATCAACAGCTCCCCCGTTTTGTACCATCTGTGAACTTGCTCAGTGTCCCTTCCAGCCACATGTCCAACTCATTTATGAAGATGCTAAAGAGCACAGGGCTGAGGATGGAGCCCTGCAGAAGCCCACCAGTGACAGGTCACCAGTCTGATGCCACCAGTGTCCCTGTCACCCTTTGTGCCTGACCCCTGGGCCAGTTGCTCACCCGTCCCATGCTGTGCTTACCCAGCTGGGGGCTGAACATTTTGTCCAGAGGGACACCATGAGAGGCAGCATTGAAAGCTCTACTGAGATCCAGCAAGATGGCATCAGCTGGCTCCCCCTGCCCAGCTGGGTGGGTGACCTGCTCATGAAAGGCAGCCAGGTTTGACAAGCAGGACTTTGCTCTCCTGAAGCTGAGCTGGCTGTGACCAATGACTGCATTGCCTTCCAGTACCTGCACTGTCTCTCAGTACCTCCCACAATAATCTCCTCCATAACTTTACCAGGCACTGAAGTGAGACTCTCATCAAAATGATTTCTTCTCCTCAAGTAATTTGTTGCATATATTCCCTTAGAAGTAAAAGAATACCAAAAGTTGCCTGAATTTATTATAATTTTATCAGATAGTCTAAAATTAATCATTAGCAAATATCAATTGGCTGGCTGCATTGACACAAATGGTCTTGATTGGATAAAGCACAAGCTACTGGAGCCAACAGAGCTACTGAAGCTCAACACAGACAGAAAAAAAATAAAAATAAAGTAATTTTTAAAAAATCCTACCACTGTTTGATATAACAACTTCAGAGCAAACTAACATTTATTCTGAGCTGTAGCTGACTATATTTATGGGTGCTGTGTTTTATCTCAGTCACAGTGCCATCTGGTGACTATTTATACCCTTATACATTTTAAATAGATGGTATCTTTTAGGCTCATCCAACCACCTCATGTCATCCATTAACCTCCTCCTAAGTCTGATGTGAAAGTGAGGACAGGAACAGTTCTCCAGGAAATTGAATGATTCCAGATTTCCATTTTACATGTTCTTCTTGTGAACTTAGAAGTTCATTAGGAACAGAGCGGATTTTAAGCACTAAGGTATGTGAATATTGCCATAAAAGAATAAAATTTCTATTGCTGGAAAGGAAGAACATGGTCTCAAGAAAGAGATGAATGGAAGGGTTCACTTTTTTTTTTCCTTTTCCCTGGAAATTGGCCTCTAAAATCCAGCTGTGCAAGGACAAAAAACACAAACTGCCTTTCAAATCCTGCTGCTAAAGTTACCACAGCTTTCATTGAAAAAATGGTGGCAGATACATCCATTTAGTGAAGATAAATCAGTATTGATCAGCTTACTGTGTCCACATATGAAAAATTCAAATAGACTTCCCAGGCTTGTTATATATTTTCTCTCTTTTAACAATTTAAAGCAGTTATGAGCCAGTTCTGACACTTTGATGAAAGCAGCAACATGGAAGAAAGATTTATGTTGATGTTAACCTTTATTTTTACCCTTTCCCCAAACTCACACCAAGTATTCCCATCATTATTCACCCTTCAACCCTTCTCACAACAAAGTAAGTGACAAGACTGTAATATATGGCATATCTATAAAAGAGGAACACATATTATACCTGGCACTGTTTTTCCTTAATAATAAAAAAAAAAAATGCTGTATGAAAAATACCTGATTAGAAGTTAAGGCAGACAAATCCCCAAAATGCCCATGGAAGAGAGACTGAACTAAAGAATTTTTATGGTCCCTTCCAATCCAAACCAGTCTATGATTCTATGCAGCCAGAAAATGTTACAGTAAGAAAGAGGCAGCTATTGGACATGAATTTTAAATAGACTGCTGTCTCTCCTTCTTTCTGGAATAAAAGGATTTTATGTAATATTACACTTATTTCAGGCTTTCAACAGGCATAACCAACTTCATATAAAATGAACGTGCATAGTGATGAGTCAGAAAATTAATTCATATTGTTGTTTTTTATGCTGATACTATCTCAATTTCCAGTCCAATATCTATTTTGTTATTAAGCATATTCACATGGAATCAAGTGTATAAAACATTAAATATTACTTCAGCTGCTACCAGTACCAGTAGTAACAAAATGCTTCAACCATCCCATAATTAAACAGTTGGGATGCTCAGAGAGAGTAATTATTTCCTATTTTTCTGTGGAAGACAGTGTCACATTCCATTTAGGGAAGAACTTTCAGCAGGCCTGCTATTCACTGCAAAAAATAGGAAAGGCTGTTGTTCAAAACCCCAAATCTCCTGCTTCTGATACTTTCACTGGAAGAAACTGCTCTGATTCCACACTCAGTAAAGCAGAACTGTTCTGAATATGTTACACAGGTCAACAATTTCTGATTAGTTTTCATTCCCTAAACCATGCTATTAATAATTTTTCCATTATTCAGTTTTCTAGAAAGCACTTCACCCCCCAAAAAGTAACAATTTTGGTTTTCAAGGGTAATGCAACCTACTCCTGACAACAATGAGCATACACAACTATTTGATAAATTGGAGGGGAAAAAAGACCAAATCTTTCCCAAGTAATTGTAATTAAACTCATCTATTCTCTTTCATTAATATTCCAGAGTGCCACAGAATCATTTTCTATTTACCTGAATAAATATTCATGAGAGAACTGACTGGAACTCGTGTCCACTTCCCTCATGTGCTCATCATTTCAAACCAAATCTTGTCCAGGCTGGGCAGTCTTGTAAACACTACAGTGTCCCAGGAAAGGGCCTGAATTTGTATTATTTGTATTTCTGGTGCATTGTATTGACCTCACAAGGCCTCGGGACTGAGATTTGTTCAATTTGCTCTGATTGACCTGCCTGCAACTTTATTTTATGAGCTTTAGCTGCCAAAATAATTTGTCCACCTGACCAGAATACTGTGTCTCATTTGTTCTAGTCGTGTGGGCCAACCACAGCTTTACACACAGAGTTGCAAGAGGTAGAATGAGATATTCAGGAACAAGATAATCATGTGGTGTAAATAAATAAAGGCCCTGTCTGATGACAGACACTTTGAGAGGTGGCTGCAGCACAGCTGTACAAGCAAAACCCCACAGGGTGTAAATCACTCACCAAGAATCAGATAAAGAAATGCAGGTACACAGCTGGACAAAGCCCTGCTCAGGGCTAACAAGAACAAATAACATCCAACATATGCTGATGTGGGATGTAACAAGGAACCGCAGACCAATGAAGAAAAAGTAAGGTGTAAAAACACATTAGAAAAGGCATCCTAGAAAAGAAACCACCTGTGGCATGTTCCAGCCTGTGAGGGACACCTCGCCAGCACTGGGAGGGTGGCCAGAGCTCCTGCCCCTTTCTCCTCTGCTAAGAAGTTGGTGTGTAATAATTCCAGCTATATTATTGTTCTTCCTGTAATGATTCAGTCTGGACTAAGAAGGACTAAAAGGTTACAATTTCAGTACTAAATACTCCACTAATACTGAACTGGCTTAGCCTTGTAAGGTGCTACTTTCTCATTGGCTGTAAAACAATAAAGAGTCATTGGGTGGTTTCCAGAGGTTTCCCAACCTCATCCATTCTGATTCTGATTCTGTGAATGATGCCTTATCAATAAATAGCTGGATAAATAAGCAGATGAGACTGCAATGTTTCTGTGAACTCTCTGTGTTGTGTTCTTCTATCTGACCTTAGACCTACAGTTCTGCTATATTTGGGACAGATATTGTTCTGATTTTTGCTGTACAGCTCCTAGTCAGTGAACACAACTCTGTAATGCAACTATTAATTTTCCTTAATGGATTAGAACCTAAAAGTTCAAATAATTTTCTCCTTTTATTATATTTTTCACCCAGCAGTGATGACTGATATTCAATATACCTTGCACTACATATTCTCGAGACTTTTTCGTGTACTGGTAAAAAATGCCACAGGAAGGCTGCAGTTCACTCAGGAAAAAAAAAAGAGAAATATGACAACACAGCTAAAAGAACACAGTTTGATGCTGAAAAACATCTTCCCATTTTTTTATTTTTCAGAACTTTAAACCTGAAATTCTTGGATGAAATATGGCACAGGGCAACCCACAATAAAATGGAAAAGAAGTTTTCAAAGAGAGTGCACTGCCCTGAATTGGGCTAAGGTCTTGAAAAGGAGACTTTTGATCCAAAATTACTGTGTTAAGATTCTGGGTCTTCTGCAGTTCTCAGAAATATTTATGTCAAGAAAGAACAGTTGACAAAAGTCAACCCTTAAAGTGCACTTTTATAATAAGTGAAAATCCATTCAAAATGCCTTTCCTGCTCAATTCAAGCTGAACCACTTCAAGCAAGTGCCCTATCACCAGCCTATTCATCTGCCTGCCATTAACAGCTTGTTGTAAGAAGAAATCTCCTCTTGACAAGAGGAAGTTACAAAATTTCATTCCAACTGTGACATCCCAACCACTGCCTATCACCTCCCCTTTCATGATTAAAACATTCAGCACAGAACCTCGGGGTAAAAATTCAGTTCACAGAACTCCAACAGGGTGAGGTTTCATTGAGGTTTTCAGAACTTCACAGGAGAAAGTGAGAAGAACCTTTCTACATTTAGAGGCATCCGTGCAATCTCTTACTCAGTGGAAATAAAACAGCCCCACATTCATATTAAACAAATAATGGTGGCTGGTTTTAATTCCATTATTAAGTTAAAATCAAACAGGAACACTGGAAGATGCAGTCAGGTTGCAATTGAAACAGATTTCTGAAAATAAACAGGCTCAAGTGCTTGACTTCAGCTTTCCCCCAAAGAAGCATCTTCAAAAGTAGCACATTTTCAAGCATGTGTTAAACAGAAACAGCAGCAGTCAACTTTCCATTTTAAATGAACAAATTTGTAAACTTGTTTGGAAAGAAGTAAATTAAGAACTGACAAAAATGACAGCTGAAAGCAGTAGAACAGTCACGGTATTTTTTTTTCTAAATATAAATCAAGTAAGACTGAAATATCTTCAGTTTCATTTATAAAAACATGTTCTATTTTTCTTTTTTTAAATCTACCTACTTGTGTACAATTTTAACTGGCATTATTCAGTTTAAAATTGTTTTTCATACTGCTGAAGTTATAGTTCTCTTTTTTTAAATCTCCATGTTTATATACTATCTAAACTGGCATTAATCAGTTTAAATTTTGTTTCATAATGCTGAATGAATTAATTTTATCTTGCAGTTTCCAAGTTACTTGTAGCTTATGCAGCTCAAAACCCGAGCCACAGATCAGAATACTAAAAGCAGTGATACATATATTTAATGAAAGTATACAATTTTCTGGGGAATACAGGATGGAATTATATAGAAAAAAAAAAGAAGGGACACAAGAGGAGAATGTGAAGGCTACATCAAGCACCCATCTCAGCTTAGTAACCAAATAGCCTTCAGTAACATTCCTTAAAAATGAGCAACTCCATATCCCTCTGCTGCAAACCTAAACATTTGTACTCACTCAAGTCTCCTTCCCTTCCCAAATTGGTTTGGTGCATTATAGTCTTCAGTTTTTTGAAATCTTAGAAATTTAGAAACTCATAAAGACCTTAAAAAGGGTAATTTCAGTCTTTTGCATTAATGGTATTCAAGACCCAACAGATCAAATACTTCCAATAGAAACATAAATGTGTTTGCTGAAGAAGATCTCTCTTCACTGTTATTTCTGGAGTTTTCCCCACCATTTCATGGTACAAAACTCCAACACACACACACAAAGTATGTATTTAAAATACATACTCCAGTATATGGGATATGAAAATAAATTACTTTTCACAGAATATGAATCAACAAATGAAAGATTTGCATGTATTTATAAAACAGGTTTACCATCCACCTTGTGGATATTTAATTGATAGGAGGGAGTCGTATTTGCACCATGTCTAAATTTCATTTTTGAAATATTAAATTCGTATCAGGAATCTCTGCTTAGATTACACTTCAATTTCTTAACTTAAATAATGGCCAATTCCATGTAGGCAACAAATCTTTTCAATTCCCAACAGTCATTTTTCTAGTCTCTCTTCAAAATCAATCACAAGTTGGTGGTAGGACAGGCAAACTCCAGGTTATAAATCACAGGGAATTTAAGTATCCTATAAGATTTTATTTTTGCAAATATAATGAACTCTCAGTCATGCCTAAGCTACAAGCAAAAAGATAAGCTAATTTACAAATGCATTCTCTAGCAGTAACTAATTATTTAACTCAGCTTTATCTTAAACCATATATTAATGGAAAATAAAAATCTATTTAAAATTAAACTCTCTGTGAGGAAATGTGGGGAAATTTAATTTCAGTGGCATATTAAATAAAGGCTTAAGTTTCAATCAGATTTCTTTTAAAAAAGGTTCAGATTTCAGTACCAAAAAAAAAAAAAAAAAAGGAAAAGGAAAAAAAAAGAAACCACCAGAAGTTGCTGGGATGCTGTGATAATTTAAGCTGAATTTTATCCAAATAGCACACAAGTTTGGGTAGGACATAAGGATTAACACATTCAACACTTGCCAAGACTGCCACAACACTGAAATGTCCCCTTGAATTAATTTCAGAACAGGTGCATCCCTACATTTCCAAGAACGATTCCAGCAAGATCCAGCTCGGAGAGGTCCCGTGACAGGCATGGGCAGAGTCCCCCACGGGGATGGGGACACTGCTGACATTTTCACATTGCAGCCACAGCAGGACTACAGAAGTTTCAGAGCCTTAAC
This sequence comes from Emberiza elegans, assembly GCA_024865655.1. NCBI lineage: Eukaryota > Metazoa > Chordata > Aves > Passeriformes > Fringillidae > Emberiza > Emberiza elegans. The sequence goes on along the minus strand of JALJVW010000084.1, from coordinate 5,494,735 downwards.
TCCTTCTTCTAACTCCTCAGGTGAGAAAGTAAAGGGAAAGTGAAAACCTCCTCAGGAGGAAGCAAAAGGGAAGCAAAGCAATCAAAAGGGGGAACGTTGACAATTCCCTTCTGTTTATTTGCAGCTAAAATATTTTGTTTATATCACTGCTTAAAACCTCTAGCAGAAAAAAAAATCTTAATTCCTTCTAGGAGGTCATAGATTTGTTTTCAGTTTGTGCCCTGAATACTCATTGAAGATGCAATTTGTAATAAATTATATGATTATAAACTGGTAGAAAGACCTGAGGAAGTGGCGCTGGCAGGCAATTGGGGAAATTGCTGAGACAGGAGGAGAAAAGAAAAAAAAAATAGCAGCAATCACAAATATCTTAAAGAACTCGGACATTGTCATAGAATTTAAAGGAAAAGGTAAGGAATGCTCAGATTTCAGAGTTTTTCCTGTTTATTTTCCTTGCAGCCTTAGTTGTTCCCACTGATTGCTGCTGAGCTAAAGCAAGGATAGGCACACAGGAGAACAGGACCTGAACTGAATACAAAGAGGAGATGAAAAGCATCAGCCCGCTACTGTTAGTTCACAAAAAAGGTGTATCTTCGCCTCATCACAGATAAAGCATTACTCAGACTGGGAGCTGTGTATGCCCTGGAGTCAAATATGGAGAAAAACCTCAGCTATTGCTAAATTTGTGTGATAATAACCAAAAAAGCCTTTCTTATTCTTCCTGTCTCAGCAATTTTGGTCGCTCTGTCTCTTAATAAAAAGTATTTAGACATAAAGAAATGTATTACAGAAAAAGAGACATACAGATATTCATCATCACTTCACATTTAAATTAATTTAACAATAGGCTTGACTCAATCAATCTTTCTTCCAATTTAGAATTCCCTAGAAAAAGCTCAGAACCTGGTGTTTAGGTTAAAAATTGAAATATTGAAACTCCACATTTGATCTTCTCCATCATTTCAGAGCAGCCACTCCAGATCTGAACCTACTCTCCCAGTATTAAATGCTGCAGAGAAACTCTAAACCTGTAGTGTCTGTTTTTCATTTAATTGCTTTCAAATCAAACAGAGCCTGAACAAAACCCACAGACCAACCTGCAAGGAAATGCACTGCACTACACAGAGCGTAACGTGGAAAACACTGTTTCAAAGCTGCTGCTATTCTTTAAGATTTTCCCAATTCATAAAACAGCAGGAAAATGCAAACCAGAGAGCTGGTGATGCAGACAGAGAAGTATGGAAAATTTCAGTTTATCCTGGGTGAAGAGCTAAAATTCAAGGCTTATTTTTAAGGGTCGGAAAAATAAAACGCCCACCGCAACTCCAAACAGGTAACCAGGCAAATGTAAAGGAATACAGCTTTAAAACACAGGAACTAAATGATCAAAAAAATCTGTACCTTCCTTCAAAGGAATGCAGCAAGAGGGGAAAAAGAGGGAGAAATAAAAAGATGTCAGTGAAGCTGAGAAACTGTGCTGTGATGCTGAACTCCACGCTGCTCCAGAGCCAGTCCTGCTTATTTCTTTAGGTTAGTCCAAGGCCAACTCTTTGGCTTGGCTAACAAAATTTTAATGAAGAGTTTCACTGTTCTGCAGATTTTAACCATTTGTGCACAAAGGATTAACAGCTCCTCACTTTGTTTGCTGCATTCTGAATTTTTCAGCTCTTTCAAAAAAAAAAGTTTTCTGGTCTTAGAGACCAGGTTTACAAAGGACATTTTCCAATGTTTTCATAATCCTGGAACCTGCACGTTTTGGTGGCCAAAGCAAGTTCCACTTCTAGAAAATTCAGACTCTGCTGGGAAAGCACAGGGAGCAGTGGCCAACCAGGCTCTCTTTCCTGAGATACACAGAAAAACTCCTCTGAAGGCAATTAAACCTTCAGTCACTGATACAAGTGCACAAAGCTTTTACTTTTGAGTTCTTTTTAGCAGGGACATGAGCCTGATAAGAATCACAGAACTATCAATCCAAGATCATCAAGTCCAACCATTCAACAAACATCACCGTGTCCACTAAACAGCACCACAAAATGCCACATCCAGTCATTTTCTCAACACTTCCAGGGATGGTGACTTCCCCAACTCCCTGGGCAGCCCTTTCCAGTGCTTAACTCTTTCTTTCAGTGAAGACATTTTTCCTAATACACACTGTGAGTGTTTTGAAATAGGGAGATTTTGTTGTTCTGAGGAAGGAAGGTAAAAATTAAGATGCAAAATGAAAATGTACCAGAGTTAGAATCACACACAGACTTTTATCCCCATTGATGTTCTGCATATCCTTAGAAAGTCTGATGGTCATAGTTTGATTTTTTTTTTTCTGAGTAAGATGCAAGCCTGTGAGCTGAACAAATGAGGGAAAGAGAGCATGAGCTGAGCCTTACAGGCTTTCACACATTAGGCTGGTACAAGGTACTCAACAGATGGCAAGATTCCTGAAAAACACAGCCAGGATTTTGTACATGGCAAAGCAACAGTGAGTAGAAAATACTATGAGAGATGAGAAGAGACAAAAACAAAAACCAAAATAAAAAAGGCAGAAAAGCTTCAAAGAGCTCATTGAATCATATTAACAAAAGATATTTCTAGACAAAAGTAGAAACGTGTCAGTGTTCCAGAGGAGGAAAATCAATGACACAGACTGTTCTTCTGATGTTCTTTGTGCATGGGAGACACTCTGCAGGTGCCAGAACTGATTTGGACCCTGTCTCCTGGTCCTGGACAGCAGCAAGCAGGTTTTATGGGCAAGCAGAGCTATTTGAGATTCCTGCTCTCAGCTTGTCCTTCTGGAATTATTTTCCATACATTCCTCACTGGAGCAAGCTGGATATTACAATAATGGACATTAGAGAAACATCAATGAATTTTGTCCAAAATGCAGAATGTGTTTTTTTCTCAAAGCAAAATTATTAAGTTGGTTAAATTAATTCCTCCTCCCTTTCTCTTTCTGCCAGTATTCCCTAAATATTTGTTCCTGGAATATAAAGACCCCTATTTATGCCTTCCTGTTCCTTGAGATTCAACACACACATCTAAGAGAGCCTGGGGTGATGAACACACAGCTCAGGAACGCTCTGGCACTGCAGAGTGCAGAAAACATCTTGTTTTGCACACAGTTATGTCACAAATTCTGATTTTCAGGAGGAAACAAGGTCCCCTGTATACGGTAAATAGAGAATGTCCACAGGCTCATTGTGTTGCCTTTTCCATCAGGGACTTCTCAAAGCAAGTGGATTTCACAAAGGAGGTGAGGTGAGCAGAGCAGCCACAACACAAACATCTGAGGATTGGATTGTTTGGGTTTTGTGGGGTGTGGAGTAATTTTACTCCACAGAAATCAAAGTTACTGTTCAAAGTTATTAGTAAAATACAGGGTTATAACTGCTCAAACCTAGAGACAGCTTTTACTTTTCCTCAACTCACCTCCCTTAATTTGAACATCACCCCCAGGAATGTTCACTGAAGTGGTATAGAATATGATAATAAAATTATTTCTACTTTTATTAATTTTTCAGTTAAAAATCTAACAATCACCCACAATTTCAACTCCATTCCATCCAGACTTGGAGATCATAACCCACACTTGGATACCAAGTACAAAGACCAGTTACAATTCAAGCTATTTCACTTCTTTTGTGGTAGAAAATTTGCCATGGTGAAGTTATGCATTACAGTTGCATGACAGTACCACACAAAGGAAACCTGAAAGGTCAGTTTCAAAACTGAAACATTAAAAAAATGTTCATTATAATTCATAAAACTTTCAAACTTTACAGGAATACAGCTTCAAGAGCAAAACCAGCACTTTGGGGGCAATCATCACTGAGCTGTATAACAGTGAAGGAAAAGCAGTGTCCTCCTTCCTTCAGAATTTGACATTTCTGTCATACACAAAAGTTCCCAATAAAATTCTAAAAATAATTGGTCCCACATTATCTCATTTACAATAAGTAGAGAAAAAAGATACCTAGGGCAGAAGGCCTTTATTTGCTTTAAAATCCAGTGGTGGAAATTGAAGGTAAGATGAATTAGAGCTAATGGTAAAATGCACTTTTAAAAGGCTATTTCACCATTACAGGAACTGCTGTAAGGATGGAGAAAGTTTTCTGCCACTGAAATATTTCCATAAAATTGGCTAACTTCCAAAAATGCCTGCTTCAGCTCAGAGTTCTTGGCTTGATGCTGAAACCTCAGAGGTAAATGTATCAGGATCAGATTAGATGGATGATCAGTAGAAAGTTTTCCACCGAGGCTACAAGAATAGATTCCCAACATCTGGATAACATTGCAATTTTTTTATAATTCAGATAATTTGCTCTCCATTTGTAACTATTCCCCTCATTATTCTAGCCTGGAGCACCTACAGTCTACAGGTGATTACCAAGCAAGCAGATAAACTCATGGAGAGGATGTGGACTGCCAACAGCACTGCACGGACCAACAAGAGGTAAAAAAACAAATAAAGAATAACATGGAAGAATTAAAACAAAAAGACACAGACAGCTGCCCATAGAGAACAAGCACCATGCAAGGGGCAAAATCCAGAAATGGCTTTTGGTAAAGGATCAAGGTTCTGGGCAAAGAAATCCTAATGTTGAATTCTCAGTGAAGAATGCAGGATTTCAGATGATTTTTTCATATTCTTAAGAAACAAGATTACATCACCTGTTTCTCACCCTCTTAATGGAATGGAGCATTTGGTGCTTATTTTGACAATATTCCCAACTACATCTTGTGTGATCTTGGGAAAGTCATTTATTCCTTGTTCTGGACTCCCAGCTGCTGTATTAAATGGCAGCAACAGAAAAAATTGTTTATGACTTGCATTTAATAGTAATAAAAATATTACTTGCATTTGCACAGTGTCTAACCAAAAATGAGTACAATTTCACATAATTACTCAAGAAAATTACTGAAATGGACTGTTCACCTTGCTGGACATTTGATACAAAGATATAACCTCGCTGAAAGCAAACTTGATAAAATTTAGACACATTAGTTACTGCCATGAAGCAATCTAGAAGCCTCCTTGCTCCAGAGATTTACTTTATTACAAAATATGTATTTTAATTGCTTCTTGTCATTTGTCTTTTCTCTTCTCAGACTTATTTCAGCTAAACCAATAATGTTTTAAGAGCCCCAGGTTTAAAATTAGCAAGTCATTCTGAGTCCTCCACTCTTACCAATCTGCAAAGTGTGATGTATTATGCTCACTGTATTTAATAACTACAGACAGCTGAAGCACATCCAAGTCACTTAACAGTAATATTTATACTAATTTATCATCAAACTACACACCTCTAAGTGGCACAGCAAATATTCCACACAAAAACAACATGCACCAGTTTAAAGGATAAATTTCCCAATGTAATATTCATAGTACTTTTGATCTTCTACTACCAGAGAACATGCTTTTTATTCCATTTAAACACAAGAACATTAGGAATTTAATTCACTCTAAGATTACACCTACAGAAAATCAGGTCTAATGAATCATAGAGAAACATCTAAGAAATGGCACTCTATTTGATCAACACCCTCAAATTCCTACACTTTTCTCTCTTCACATAACATTTTTTTCATCACCTGCTTTTCCCTCTCTCACATCATCAGTCACTGCAATTCACAGCAAGATCAGCAATTTAATGACAACAGAGAGAAACCAATTTCATAAAATGACCAACAAAATATGAGCTGGATCTGTTTTATCTAACACAATTTATTTCAGTCTCAGGGCTTTTTCCTCTTTGTCTTACAAAGAATTTCCTCTCCTCTACTTTTGATAGTTTTAGATAATTTTCTTGCTTGGAAATTTCAGCATTTTGAAGTCAATCTTGTCCCCCTCCCCCTAACAAAGAGTTAGCTTCTGACTGATCAATAATAAATTTAGCACATCATCATTATTAGTACTAAATTAAAAAGCTTTCAATACTCTTGTAAATAAACTGAAATTCTCTTAACCAATCCCTTTTGCAGACCATCCTACTAAAAACTTGCAGTCTAGGACATTTAAAACCTGGTTTCCCCATAAACAGAAAGTGTGGAGCTTGCTGGGATGATTCTCCAGTCACCTCCCTCAGTGAGACAAAGTTGGCAAAGCAGATTCTGAGAAGCCCTTTCAAAAACGCTTTGGCATCAATTGCAGCCATCACAGTCTGCACTTCCCATTTCGTCTGAGCAAAGCTGCCTCACCTGACCCACCCTTCTGGAGTTCCCACAGTGATAAATTACTAAAGTTCATTCTCTTTCTCATACTCCTGGGGAAGGCACCTATTAAAAATGCCACTTCTAGCTAAACAGAACATTCACAGTCAAAAATTCTGCTTTCTTTTATCAAGATGCTCTTTATCTCCTTGGCCAGCTTCCCAAAAGTCAGAACAAAACTCCAAGCTTTACTATGATCTGCCTCTATGATTGAGGAACTGAAAATATTTCAGCAAAACAAAGTTATTTGAAATATTAAGAAACTGAACTTGCCTGCAGATTTATTTATTTATTCTCAAATGGAGAGCAAAAACTATGGCACAGTATTTATCACAGCCTGCAGCACAGCTATGCTTCATTACTTGTCAATGTACTGAGTTTTGTGGGTAAAAGACCACAGAAAATTATTAAATCAATAAAATTTATGGAATTTCAAAAATGTTCTATCAAACATTTGGAAAGAAAGCATTATCATATCCAGGATGAGCAGTATTTAAGTAAAAATGCAGCAAAAGGCTGAAACCAACTTCAGCAGCAAATGTCTGGATCTACAACACAAGCACTGTAAATGTGCACAGGCAAGAACCAAGTAAATAAGGCACCTGAAATAAAGAGTGGTCTTTGATCCAAACCCTGTCTGACCTCCCTCATCTGTTCTCATTAAAAGAGGAAAACTAAACATGCAAGAACTTGCAAGTGCAAAATTAATGTGTAAAACCCCAAAGGGATTCTGAATTTGTGACCCCTGACCATGGAGCACACAGCAGGTCACACTCTAAGACCTCCAGGCTGCAGGGGCTCTCTGACCTCTGGAAGAACATTCTGAAGAAATTTATCACCTGATGCAAGAGCATTCACACAAACATCTCAGTTTCTCATGCAGAGCTGACTGGACTTTCACCACCCTGTTCCAGATGTTCATTCCAAGCCTCCCTCCCCTCCACTTCAGGTTTCCAGCTGAGCAGGTCTTCACATGAGCCCATCTTTATTATTTCTCCATTATTCTAACCCAGTCAACTTCCCCTCCTTTTCTCCCCTCACTTTCTCTGCAGCCAACCCCTCCTATAAAAGCCAACCTCAGTATTGAGATTTTTTTCCTGACTTATCGCAATGTCATTATGGATGTGACCAGCATCCAGCTGGTCCCATAAGCTCTGTTTATTGTGCTGGTGTCAACTTTCATTTCTCTTTGTCCATCTTTAGACAAGAAAGAGATGAAGTGTGGTTTATACAGGAGATTGCACTTGCAGCTACTCCTGATGAGAGATTTGTTTGGGTATGAGCAGGGTATCATCACTTGTTTTCTGAGTGACAATGAAGGAAGTCCAAAAAAAAGTGCTTTTGACAGGCAGACAGTGAATCCATCCAAATTTTTTCTACTAATACTTTATAAATTTTTTAATCCTCCTTTCATGTCAAATAAAGTGGGAAAAATAGCAAGTTCTGAAACATATTGCATTGAAATTGTAGATGCTACTGTGCAAATATTGAATATAAAATACAAGACAAGCTGAATGAATTGAATTTATCCAAATCCAAGGGGCAGTAGGGTTTTTTCCCACCCCTGGCTCTAGGGAATAGATTTAGTCAAGTATTCTCTTAATGTTCTGAATTGCAGTCCTCTCTAGGGCACAACAGACTGTTCCTTTCTTGAGAGACCAATTCACAGAAGGAGAGGAAGAGGAGTGGAGAGCAGAAATTGTGCGGAATACTCAACTATTTATAGAACTCCAGGGAAGATAAGCAGTGCTGAACTGGGCAGGGAAGGAAAGCTAAAAGCATTTAGACCCAGACTGCTCAAAAATTCCCAGCTTTCATCCAGATCCAAATCCAGATCATAATCAAATTTTGCCAGACAGGTACCAACTGCCAAAAACCCATCTCTCGCTTGTTTTTGCAGAATGATTCTATTTTTATAATCCACTTTATCTCAAAGAAAACTGCAAATCTTGGCCAGGAAGGCAAGAAAGAACACCTTGCTGACCTGGCAAAGGTTGATGTGGCTCACAGCTCCAATCTGAGCAGGCTTCAGGAGATGTGAGCGGCGTTCTGGCACGCACATCACAAATTGTCAATTATAAAAAATAAGATATGTATTATTTTTATAAAAATCAGATTTGGAAGTGAAAGAGCTTTGTTTATTTTTTATCTTCTACCATCTTGAAACTTATTAGGGAAATGAGATAGAAACATAAAACTTGACATGTTTAATGTTGAGGAGAACTCAGGGCCACTGAATTTATAGGCATAGTAATGAATTCCAAAATAGGACAGTGTGGAAGTACAACATCTAAACTGGACTATATATTTGTGCTTAAGATATCATTCCTATATTCACATTTCTTCAATGAAAAGGAATCTTAATTTCAGTTGTGTTCTATAGACACAACATCTACTCTAAAGCAGCACCCAAAATTATTTTAAAATTAAAAAAAAATCCCACTTGTTCTGTTTAAGGGCTTAAACTTAGAATAGATGTAAGGTTTATGAATAAAAGGAGTTAGAATTTAAAGTATCAACAATATAAAGTTTATCCCTATTAGCAGCACACTTTCAAATAGAAGAGTAAAGCCTGAGAACTGAATAGAAAAAAAATCCAATTAAGGCTTGCATCTCATCTTAATACACTGCTGAGTAAATCAGAAAAGATACATTAAAGACAGTGTGTTAAATTAAATTAGCTCTACATACTGTATTTTAACACTTCCTACCATTTACTGAGAGTGCAGGAACAGAGCAGTTTTATGAGAGTACTTAAACCCCTCCAGCTTCTGCAGCTGAATCTCCAGAATTACAGCTCACATTCAGGATGCAGAAGGAAATTCTCCTGAACAAACAAGTCTCAAAACAAATAAAGAAGTCAGCCAAATCCCTTATAAATTATAAACCAGCCCTGTCTGCCAAACAACTGCCCAGTAAGCACTGGGAATGTTTAACAGCTTAAACCAAGGGTTTAAAAAACTCACAATATGCTTTCAAAGTTTTCATCACCCAGCTAAAAGAGTTCTCCACTTCAGCTCTTCATTTGGGTTGGACTGATCTCTAAGCTTAAGTCCATATGGAATAAGGACTCAAGTGCCAGTTTGTTTCTTCCATCTGACAAGAACTAGACCACACCACATAATCTCAGCTTCCAAGCATGAAAAGCAGCGCAGAATTGCCCAGGTTCAAACTGACACTCTGTTTGCTGAGAGATTAAGGCATCTGGTTAAATTTCTCCCTGCAGCTTTTGCATGAAGACATAGAATAGTTGAATATCTGAACACACTGCAGTGTTACTCAAAAAGTAACAGATTCAGCCTCAAACCTGACATTCACACACCACAGCAATGGTGAAAGGCTGAGTTACCCTAAGCAAGGTAATTCATCCTTTCATGCAGATGCACCCTGGAACAACCAAAGAGTTTAGACAAGGCTCAGCACAACAACCCAGCACTGAACAGCAGAAAAGAGTATCTTAACATAATATTACAGCCTGAGATTCCATTCAGCTTGAGGGTATAAGCAAGCTTTATGATGAGGTCATAAAGCAATTTTTACACTGAATTTATGAGCTCATTGTAACAGTCATTTCCAGAAGCCAATGACTGGTTTATTAGGAGACAGCCTGCAGCAAAATTGGAAACAGAGATTGCAGAGAAACTCGACTGCAATATCCAAGACTGAAGCACAAAATCTGTAAGGCAAACAAGTAGGGAGGGAAGGTTTAAGCATGAGGCTTATAAATATCTGAACAAGGACATTTCAGAATCAGCAACACGAGAAGCATTGATTTACACTCACTTTCATTTGCAGAAATTCACTTTTATTTGAAGATGAGCTTATGCACAGCATGCAGGATTGAAAAATAACCACTACCCCTGAATATTCACACTAGACACCTATTGTTAAATCATGAATAAGTGACAGCAGAGTGTTTTCACCACACATACAAATTGTTTAAGATCCATCTTGCTTCTTAAGTTAAAAACTCCCACTTGCTTCTTACATTAGTCCTTGTCAAACCACTCTAATTGGCACAACAATAAAGCAAATGTAACCCAGAGCTCATCCCAAACTGCACTGGGGGGGACAAACAGCCCACAAACCCAGATCTGTTCTGCTGCCACAGGGAGAAACTCAAGGATCTTTTAAGGAGGTTCTAGGGAACTCAAAAAGGTTCATAAATATCAAACATTTTGAGACTCAGCATCAAAGGGAACCTTGGATCCTCTCTCATGTGCAGATCCCAGCTTGTTTCATTTCAGACAGCAATGTCTGAGCAAAAGCATTTGACAATGAACATAATTCATGCACTCAAAGACACCCAGTCTACACCAGACAGACTCAAATCCAAAATTCCTCAAAATTCAGCCAAGAAAACTGGACCACAGCACATTCTAATTATATCTATAAATTCTTAATTGACTGGATTGCTTACAGTAACTCCCTGTTATCTGCGGTTTGGAATTTATCTGGCTTTCATTTTAAGCTACTGGTGGTTCCTATGCTACTTCCCAGTAAAGAGCAGTGTTAAAACAGAAGTCCCAAGCAGAAATCCACATTTTCACAGAATGACTGCCTAAAGAGGCAAATACATCTCCTCACTTATAACAGGTAATTTTTTCTGGTCATTTACCCACTACCCACTATGTCTGTCCATGTACATAGAGATTTAATTATGTGCATAGCCCAGTGAATCAAAAAACATTTTTAGCATAGTTCTAAATAGTTTTGAGCTCCATAGGCATTTTTAATCCAAGCAGATCCAATTATTGGTTTATAGTAGTTTAACTGGGACAAACTCCAAGCATGCTACAGGTGCTGTGAAGCAGTGATGCTCATCAGGCTCAGGACACAGAGACGTTTACTCAGCAAAGAACCTTTTGATGTTGTTGGAATGTGTATACCCTACTCAACCTAGTCTTGACCATCTGAATGGTTCTTCCATCACAAAATACCCATTAAATCAAAATTCATTCCATAAACCTGGCAACAGGATCCAGCATGTGCGTTCCCACCACAGTTTTGCTACACATGCTGAAAACCAAGTTTCTGCTTTACACCCCTTCAATATCCTTCTAATACTATCACACAGATCATTGGGAACCTGCAACTTCTTGGTTGCCAGGACAACTGATTGACAAGCAAAAAGTGCACCAAAATGCTTTTTTCTTTTGTACTTGGAACAAAGTTCTGCATTTGTAGATTTTTTTGTCCTATCTTGAAGTAACACTCCCATTGCCACCGTGACTGAGAAGTGTCTACCGGTCAGACATTCTACACGAAGCTCTGAACATAAAAATTAATGCTGGACATTTTGTTCACTTACATAGCAAATTATTTCCTCAATCATGCTCATTTATATTTACAAACAATTGGAAAACACCTTACAATGCCATAAAACACAAAGGCTTTAGTAATTTTGCTAAGACCTTTCCTATGCTGCAGTCATGTTTTCTGTGCTGCAGAACCAATTGATGATGAATTAGCAGTGCTAATGATCCAAAATAAACACATTTACAAATTAACAGCTTCAACTGTTCATTGCTCAGATAAAATTGTGAATATTCCCACTATGAAGGAATCAAATTCACAGGCAAAGTAAGTCACTGAGAAAAGCAGAGCCTGTGTTTGCTTCTCAGCCAAAAACACATGAAGCCGAATTTTGCCACGTACAACACTCACTCTAATTCCTGACAGGATGAGCTGATGCAGAACATGGATCTGTGCAGGGAATGGATCAAATACTGCACACAACACAACATTCACCAAAAGCCGGGAAGAGACCAAGGAAGTGCTGCAGTCCATTATTTATAATCTTTCTTATTTTCATCTCAAATTATATCTTCTTCCAATCTGGCCATTATGAAACTAAATTTATTTCATGCTCTAAATAACAACTTTACACCTTCAACAGGTAAGATCTGCCCCAGAAAAGCAAAGAGCAGCTTAGGCCAGGGCAGACTCTTGGTAGGCACAGTGCAGCTTCCACCTACACAACTCTTCTTCCTCCTACACAACTCTTCTTCCACCTACACAACTCTTCTTCCTCCTACACAACTCTTCTTCCACCCTGCTACTTTTCTTTACTTTTCCTTTGACTCTCTCAACTATTCTGTTTTATTACTTGTGTGAACATCACTAAAAAAAACTCACTGCAAGAAAGCCAAGAATTCACAGAGAAGCACCTTCCTACAGAGTAAATAGCTTGAGAAAGCACCATGAGGTGAGCTGACAGCTCCCCCAGTACACCACAGGGACAGCCAGCTCTGCAATTTCCACTCTTAGCCTGATCTTTCTTCACCTTTTTTGTTTGTTGGCTCTAATATAACAATCCAAACACAGAACATCAAGCTGTGCTAAAGAAAACCAAAGGGAAATATTTATGAGACAAGGAAACCTTTGTTTTTTAATCACACAACAAACCATGGCACAGTACAACTAAAAAACCACAGGTTTTACTTATTTTGATGTCATTCCCCTACCTTGACGTGACTGAAATCACCAACTTTGCTGCTGTCTTGAGGATTGAGAGGTTTGGTCTCCACTCTTGGTTTGACAACCTGCCTGAAAGGACTGGAGAGTGGGAGTCCACTGACACTGATTCCATCTGGAAAACAAAACAAAGAGAATTACTTTTGCTTGTCTCATGCTATGTTTTGCTCCTGTTAATTTATATCTTATTATCAAAGGGAGAGGAAAGACACAAAAAGTGATATTAACCTTTTACACAAAAAGACAAAACAAAAGACAAAGATTACTTGGCTGTTTCTCCCAAGACACCAAAAATTATCAAACTTGAACACACCAAAAACTTGATGAACATCACGGGGAAGGATGGAAACTGCATTTGAAATAATCACAACAGAGATGTCAGGTTAATAATATAAAATTCATTTTAACATTTATAGTATTAAAATAAAAATCAACATTTGTGGTTTTCCATGACAGTGTGATCCTATCATCTCCTTAGGATCCTTAAATTACTTTCTAGTACAAGGATTTCTTTTTAAAGTATATATTGTGGGAAATGACAGAAAATAGAGATGTCATGTTTTGTACATCTACTAATGCAAAAATAGATAAAATAGTTCTCATTTATAAGGGAGGCAGAATGGAAACTTAAGGTTTCCATTTTAAGAATCAACAAAAAAGCTTAAAAATACCCTGAGAGGAATGTCCCCAGGTTGGTGCTTACTCCCAGTCTGGGTCCTGGCCCACACAGGATGACAAAGATACAACACAACAACTCAACAGCTTCTTTACTGCCAACAAGGTGTAACTTGAAGGTAAAGAAATGCACTGCAGCACATTTGGGGTCCTCAATCCAACCAGGGCTACACTCTAAGCACAAACTTAAAATGTTTGAAAATTGCTGCTGAATCAAAAGAATTAGAAGAACAAGAGAATTAAACAAGGAAGCTTTAACAAACAGTTAAAATAGATTCACTATTTGTTATTATTTAGATTTACATCCAAAGAATATAAATACTTTGTTCCTTGATGCTGTGCAGAGCAACTGCAATCCACAAAAACCAACTAAATACAAGCAAAATCTCATGTACAGCAGCAGAGACAGAGCTGAACACACAGGAAACAACAAATTGTTAGACAAAATCCAAACAAATTTCCCAAATTGCTCCAAGGAAACCTTTTTTTTTTAATCACACAACAAAACCATGGCACAGTACAACTAAAAAACCACAGGTTTTATTTATTTTGATGTCATTCCCTACCTTGACGTGGACTGAAATCACCAACTTTGCTGCTTTCTTGAGGATTGAGAGGTTTGGTCTCCACTCTTGGTTTGACAACCTGCCTGAAAGGACTGGAGAGGGAGTCCACTGACACTGATTCCATCTGGAAAACAAAACAAAGAGAATTACTTTGCTTGTCTCATGCTATGTTTTGCTCCTGTTAATTTATATCTTATTATCAAAGGGAGAGGAAAGACACAAAAAGTGATATTAACCTTTTACACAAAAAGACAAAACAAAAGACAAAGATTACTTGGCTGTTTCTCCCAGGACACCAAAAAAATTATCAAACTTGAACACACCAAAAACTTGATGAACATCACGGAGAAGGATGGAAACTGCATTTGAAATAATCACAACAGAGATGTCAGGTTAATAATATAAAAATTCATTTTAGCATTTATAGTATTAAAATAAAATCAACATTTGTGGTTTTCCATGACAGTGTGATCCTATCGTCTCCTTAGGATCCTTAAATTACTTTCTAGTACAAGGATTTTTTTTAAAGTATATATTGTGGAAAATGACAGAAAATAAAGATGTCATGTTTTGTACATCTACTAATGCAAAAATAGATAAAATAGTTCTCATTTATAAGGAGGCAGAATGGAAACTTAAGGTTTCCATTGTAAGAATCAACAAAAAGCTTAAAAATACCCTGAGAGGAATGTCCCAGGTTGGTGCTTACTCCCAGTCTGGGTCCTAGCCCACACAGGGATGACAAAGATACAACACAACAACTCAACAGCTTCTTTACTGCCAACAAGGTGTAATCTTGAAGGTAAAGAAATGCACTGCAGCACATTTGGGGTCCTCAATCCAACCAGGGCTACACTCTAAGCACAAACTTAAAATGTTTGAAAATTGCTGCTGAATCAAAAGAATTAGAAGAACAAGAGAATTAAACAAGGAAGCTTTAACAAACAGTTAAAATAGATTCACTATTTGTTATTATTTAGATTTACATCCAAAGAATATAAATACTTTGTTCCTTGATGCTGTGCAGAGCAACTGCAATCCACAAACAACTAAATACAAGCAAAATCTCATGTACAGCAGCAGAGACAGAGCTGAACACACAGGAAACAACAAATTGTTAGACAAAATCCAAACAAATTTCCTAAATTGCTCCTATGAAATCTGGACATGTTGAGGATACATTCCTTAAAAGAAGAAACCATGAGAACAAGACAGAACATGAAAGGGGTTTTGCTTCATTAAACTTCACAGGTATCTAAAGGAGAAAACAAAGGGAGTATTCCCATATTCCCTTACTTGCCATTTCCTTCACTAAGTAATTCTAAAATTCACCTTATCATTGAATAAATATCCTAAAAGTGTCCTATCAGTACCTGGGGGAGAGCAGGACAGGAGGTGAGAGCACCCTGCCCATGCAATGCAGCAGGACCATGAACAGGACAAAACATAGAAATAAATACAGAACTACATTTGATCACAGGCTTTGAAAGCTGCTCTTTCAAAATGAAAGTTAGAAGTTTTAATTGAGGAAAAATATTCTTCCCCAAGTGATGAATGATTTTCACTAGTTCTATATTTAGAACAAAATCTGACACTGACTGGTGCATAAAATTGCAAATTAAAGCATGAAAAGAACCAAGTATGAAAACCTGCATGGCATTAGTCATATTTTCCACTTTTTATATGGTATAAGCTTTATTTCTTTGAGAGAAGAATAGATAATACCTAAAACAACATCACAGAGGTACAGCTAATGCCTTTCTTAAATACTTTATCCTTTAAAATTCCATTTCTTTTTAATTTCTACAGTGGTGGGGGGGGAAGAAAAGACAATAGTTTAAACATTTTCTTTGGAAAGAAGACATTTTTAACTCTCTAATTTTTATCTGAAAAGGAAGTTTTCTAGCAAAGGAGACATCAGGATGAAAGGGAAGTCCAAGGTAACTTAGTAGTGGTTGAACTTTGTGTCTCAAGTCTGTGGCACTCTCACAGAGCCAGAGCCAGGCACTTTGTGATGCTGCAAATGACTCAGCCCTTCTCAGCCTGGACTGCTCAAGGCAACTTCTCTGCCAGAGGACAAAAAACCATCATTTTCTACCACAAACAAATATTTTTTTAAATTATTTTGTTTCTTCTGTTCTTTGATCAGGCAGCAATGGGAGAAAAGACCTTGCCCAGCTCCCCTGCAATACATTAATTAAATAGTCAGAATGGGGGAAATCCTGTTAAAAACCCTGCTAGGCTGCAGAACTTAATGATGGCAGGAGAAAACATTGAGCACCAATGAAGCAGTTCTCCAGAAGTTTTACATTATTGATACTTACATTTTTTGAGATTTCATACATTTTCTCTCATGAAGTTTAGAGAGATGAAGATGCTAAATCCTCCATAGTTTCCTTTTGTCAATCCCTACTGTCAAACATCCTGAGCAGCCTTTTACTATATAAAAATTATAATTATCTTTCTACTCTGTCCAGAAATTTTCCTAATTTCAACAATCCACACTGAATATTTCCATGGTAACAGCATATGACCAACACTTTTCCCATGGTAACTGCAAAAACACAGCTTGCCTTTCCAACATCCCAGTCAGTGCTGTCACAACAGAGCAAAATCTCTTACCAGCATTTCCTCTCTCCTATCAAATGTTAAGTAAATTGTCAATTTAACTTCATTAGCCACTTTCCCAGCACTCTACATAGAAGAATCCTACAAAATTTCTTACTTGAATGAGGGAAGTGCATTCAGGGAGTTAAACCTGTGGATTTACAACACAGTAACTGAGCACAGAAGGAAGGGGTGGCACGGGACAGCTCCTGGCCTGTGTCACACAGTGCTGTGCAAGGACCACTGGCCTGACCCAGAGGACAAAAATGGATCCAGTTTTGTATAGGTATCTCACAGCCATGGAGGTCCCAAACCCCACAGCAAGGAAACACTTTAAAACTGTTCCAGTGACACCACAGAGGTTGGGATTCTGAGGCAGTGTCCAGGCAATTCCATGTCACACAAAATGGAAACTGTGGAAGTTTTTAGGTTGAAGTGCTGCTTCTTTCCAGGAGAATTTCATACAATCCAACAGCAGTGCAGACCTGCTTCCTGCAGCTTCCTCAAAGCAGCACAGGGACCCTGAGAGGGGCAGGAAGAGGAGGAACCCCAGAATTATTCAGGTCAGAAAAGGCCTCAGAGATCATGAAGTCCAGCCTGTGACCAGACATCACCACATCCATCAGATCAGAGCCCGAATGCCACATCCAGCCCTTCCTGAAACACCTCCAGGGATGGAGGCTCCACCACCACCCTGGGCAGCCCATCCCAGGGAGGGCAGGAGGGGCTGCTGGCCTGGAGCAGGATCCCTCCTGCAGCCCAGGGATGTTTCTGGGGGGATTCTGCCCCTTGGCTCTGCTCTGGGGCTCCAAACATCAAAATTAGGTGGAGCTGCTGGAACAATTCCAAAGAAGGCATCAAAGATGCTCAAAGGGCTGGGATGCCTCTGCTCTGGAGACAGGCTGGGAGAGCTGGAGCTGTGCAGCCTGGAGAAGAGAAGGCTCTGGGGAAAACTCAGAGCCCCTTCCAGGGCCTAAAAGGGATCCTAGGGAGCTGGAGAGGGACGTTTTGCAAGGCCATGGAATGATAAGACAAGGTGGGGTAGTATCAAACTGACAAGAAGAAATTCTTTATCCAGAGCATGATGAGGCCCTGGCACAGGCTGCCCAGAGAATTTGTGGATGCCCCATCCCTGGAAGTGTTCAAAGCCAGGTTAGACAGGGCTTGGAGCAACCTGGGATAGTGGAAGATGTCCCAGCCCATGGCAGGGAGCTGGAATGAGATGACCTTGAAGGCCCCTTCCAATCCAAACCATTCTATGATGCTGTGTCACAGAACCATAGAGTTTTTGCAAAGTACACAGCTTGATCATAACATACAAAAACTAAATGCCACTTCAACCCATTTGTTTATTTTGTCAATTCTTGCCTGATTGAAATTTCAAAACAAAAACCTCTTGGTAGGCAATATCTCATAAGAACACTGTAACAGCTTTGAAGTACTTTAAATATGGAGAAAAATAAAAAAAAAAAAAATTTGAGACAGGAGACAGACTCTGCATGCTGAACTTGAATGTCTTTTCTTTTTTTCCCCCTAGAAAAAGAGAACTGTATTCTCATGATGTGTGCAGAATTCTAGAAACTCACTGTGTGCAGCAACAAAGAGCAGAATAACACCAGAACACACAGAGTGTGAGGCAATATAATCACACTTCAGGTGGGCACTGAGATGCAGCTCCTTCCCTCTGCCAAAAAAGTGCTCAGGACCATCACAGGAGGGAGCCCAGGCAGCAGCACTCCAGGCAAAGTTCCTGGGAACGCAGCAGCTCCGTGGCTCAGCCAACACGAACCAGACTTGAGTTCATCTTTGAAACCCCATTACCTTTGAAGACAATAATTAACAATAACAAATGCACTGTAAGCAAGGATTTATGTCCTGAGGTTGTTGAACTGAACTAAAATTGGAAGACAAATTTACAATAAGGGTGAATGCAATGAAAGAGAACAAATGAAGTGTAAAGAAGTTCATAACAAACACTAGAGATTATGTATGCAGATTACATTAGATGCTAAAATAAAGTGCCCCAGCAAAGGAACAGTATAAAAGCATGGCAGGTTTATTGGCCTATATGTGCCAATAATCAATTTATTGTTATTTGCCTCATGTCTTTCTTTAGTTATTTACATTGCAAAGATTTGGGGTCTGAAACACCAGCTCTCTGTGTATTTGTGTAGTGGCTGGAGTACTATGGCACTTAGATACTGTTAAAAAATCCCACCCTGTATTAGTCAAATCATGAGACAAAATGATTTATCTGGTTTAAAGCGCAGTGGGAAGAGAAGAGGGCACCTTATCTTCCATAAGTACTAAAGCTGGAATTCAAGAAGAATTCTGTAGTTCTCAAAAAAATTAAAAAATATTTTTTAAAATTACACAGTGATGAATTTATGGAGGACACAGAAGCATCTGTATCTTTAAAAAATAGAACAAAAGGAGAAAAAAACCTTACTCATTTCAACAGTACAACCAAACTGGCATCTTCAAACTGCAGAGCAAAAAAAAAAAACTTCTTAGAAATGAAGTCACTTCAAAAGAATACTCAGACTAATTAAATGTAATAAAGGCTACTAAGCAGAGTAACATGGAAATGATAATATTGCAACATCTCTGAGGACCCCATCATCATCATCAGTGATACCATTATCCTAATAGAGTCCTCCAGGCCACTTAGTTTCTTGGAAGAACTGTCAAGAGAACATTTAGATTCCAAACCAGGTATCATTCAAACAAAAAAAAAAAACAAAAAAAAGGTTTGTTTGTACACTGTGTAAGTGCAGGGACATTTTAAAGCAGATAAAATCTGGCAGAAAAACAACAAAGGGAGTATGAAAAAACACTGGGCTTGCATACCAATGTTAAAAAATATTCAAGATTAGTGCTCCTAGAAATATGCTATTATTGCTCTGCAGCCTTTTTCCCCCTGGAGCGATGCCTTCAGTTTTAGCTTTCATATTTTCCAGATTCTGTACTGCATTAGTGTACAACTCTGAACTTCACATAAAGTGTTAGCAAGTTCTTCTCACAGTTTAGACAAAACAATCCTTTTCCAGCCCCAGAACCAAGGACACCATTGCAGCTTCAGGCCCAAAAAGTGCAAACAACAGAGAATTGAGGAGAGCAAACTGGGAGGATGGGACTTCATAACCTGAAGCTGTAATTGGACAATTAACCCAATATGTAAATGGACCAAAACTAATAAAAATGTAAAAACTTGTGACCCTGAGTCCATCTTGGGTGGAGCCAGAGCCAGTCTCTTGCACTGCCCAAGGTGTGTCCTTTAAAGGCCTTTTTAATAAATCCCTGCTTTATTCTTTAACACTGTTCTAGGCAGCCTCTCCAGGCATCGAGAGAAGGGAAGGAGAGACTTAAGGCACAGATTTGCTTCTCTCTCAATGTGTAATTAATTAGTTCCTTTGATGAGTTTATGAATTTAAATATTCTCACACTTGTCTTTAGGTTCCCTATACAGGGAATAAATGAACATTAACATTCTACATAATGAAGTACTCATTGCAAATTAATTCATTAACTTTAAAAAACTCTGTCCCCACCTAACAGGAGCTTTGTTAAAAGCCTCAAACAAGTCACTGTGTACAATACAGTACAGAAAGAGCAGTTTTTGTTCTCATCCCATTTTTAGTGTCAGGGAAATGCTGAATTTCAGAAACTGCAGTATAATAGCTGGAAAGGGGAATTCATTATGCTCATAATGTGAATATCCTGTTGACCTTTTTAGTCACCTTAACAGGTGACAGAGATCTCAGTGCTTCAGCTCCTTGCACCTGGCTGTACCAAGCAGACCAAGGGCTTCCCCCTGCCTCACCCAGTGTAGCAACCTCAGAATCAAATTAAATGCCCAGGCTGACCGTCTCAGCCAGAGGAGGGACCCTGAACCATCCAGCTGAGGGACAAGAGATCCAAAATTTCATTAAGATTTGTTGCAAACATGGATCTCCCAAATCCTGGTCAACTGGCTTTAAGACATGGAATCACAGAATTGTTAAGGTTGGAAAAAACCTTGAAGATCATCCTTGCTCCACTCTCAGCCCAGCACCACCATCATGTTCACCATGAAACCACGTCCCCACATGCCACATGCACACATTTTTTTGAACACTCTCAGGGCTGGTGAGGCTGGTGAACAAGGCAGCCTGTTCCAAGGTTTTCCAACCATTTCAGTGAAGAAATGTTTCCTAACATCCAATCTAAACATCCCCTGCTGCAACTTCAGCCCATTTCCTCTCATCATGTCTTTTGTTACCTGGGAGAAAAGACCAACACCCAATAAGATTCAAAATTCAGCATAAATAAGTGGGGGGAAAGAATCCTAAACTTATACATGCAGCAAGAGGCTCTCAGGATATCATTTCTGTTGAGGAACAAGATCATGGAGTTGTGGTTCACACATTCATAAATCTCCCAATTCAGTCAAAAAAGCAAATGATAAATTGGGCATTACCCCATGATTGTAGGAAAGTAATATAAACAAAATAAAGAGCACCATTGGGTCATTGCATGAACACACAGATCAGCTTTCAGTGTGTACAGCCTCCCTCAAACAGAACTGAGAGTTCAAAAGGGACAAGGCTGACATTGGAACAGTTCCCATAACAGGGACAACCAAGCTCTCAGCAGCTGGAAATCCCCAGTCTGCTGTGACAACACCCTGGGAAAATGCATCAAATCACTGCAGGAACCATGTTGAGAAGATGTCCTGTTACCTCTCCCATGCAATTAAAAACCTGGGAACACAAGGCCACCACTCAGTGCAAAGCTGCTAAAAAGTAATTTAGCTGTGACCCTTCTTGGCACGGCAAGAAGACAGGTAGAATTGTGACGTGCTGACAGACAGAATGGAGAATTTTAGGCAGGAGAAACCCACTAAGGATGAGTAAAAGTGCCTAGAACCAGAGAAACCATATTCAGCCCTGGAAGCTCCTAAGCTAACAAGAGTTAGAGGTCTGGGGGAAAACAGAAGTAAGTGCACAATTTTTCCTGTATTGTCCCACTGGAATCTGCTCTTAGGCACTGTCACAGTCAGGATATTGGCTGGATGGTCACTGATCTGGTCCTGTACAGCCACTTGTGGTTTTGCCTCCTTTAATCTGGAAAAACACCCAACATTTTTCTCTGTGAGGCAGCACACCATCAACACACCTCAGCAATTCAGACTGATAGCTTGGTTTACTTTTCAATTGGATAAATGTGTATCATCAAAAACATCAATAATTTATCCCTTCTGCACCATGTCTTGATTACAAACAGTGCAAAAGGAAACAATTCCAGCAGCAAATGAAAAGACATGGAAGTAAAAATTGCCCTACTAAAGACATTGCTTTTAAGAGACAAAAGTATTTTGATCATCATTGTAAATGCAGTTGGTCTTCAAAAGAAAAAGGTACCACAGTAGACTATGATTAAAAGTCATGTCATAGTTGCCATTGATTTTTCTAGCTCTTTACTGTTCTTCCCATCAGGCTCTTACCTCCCCTTTGGACACTAGCATTTGTAAAGTTAAAAGCAATACATAAAAAATAAAGTAGCAACTAAATTTTCAGTACACATAACATCCCTAATAACATTTTCAAAGGACAGAGAGTACACAGCAACCACAGATACCAAAGTTCCAACAAAGCAGGAATGGATCCTACTCCTTTATCATCACTAAATGAGCAAAGGTTGAATTGCTTCAGCTATACAATCTTTCAGAGAAGCAGGAGGTAGTAGTAGGGTAAAAATGGTGTTCAAAGATTTTGTTCATCTGTGGTCCCATAAGAGCTGGATGCAGGTAAACAGAGGCCAAAATCCAAATCCCAAATCCCACAAGTGTTCAGTGGGATGAAGCATGTTATCTTCACCTCCTACAGAATACCTGGAGTTTGTTATTTCATCAGAAAAGCTCCTAGACAAGTGCTGCTTCAGAGCTTTTTGGAAACTGGGCAAATGAAGGAAATTTTCCATACATATGTGTGCATATATATCTATATATACATATTTACTATGAAAGTTTACTTGCTATCAAGGGGAATTTCTCAAATTCTCAATTCCTGGCACCTGTGCCTTCACAATGTCAGGGTGGGCTCTCCCTTCACTATCAGCATTTTCCACAAGCTCTAAACTGAACTGCAGTGTAGCAGCACTGTAGAGGTTGTACAGTAAAGTTTTAAAATATTTTTAAAGTATCTTTATATTTTACATTAGGGAGGTTTCAAAACCAAAATCTTTCAATCATTACTAACAACTACTATAATTTTTGTCTAAATGCATTTGCAAGGTAACTCACAGAAATCATTCCTATTCAACCTGAAAAGGCTCTGCATGCAATTTTGTTGTATTCTTCTGTACTGAAAGATTACTTATAAAGGTAATTCAGACCTGCAAGTGGATCCTGGGAAAAGTCCAAATAAAAGAGAGTTTTTAATACAGGACTATCTTGTTTTATCAAGGTAATTTAATCAGTGCAAACATATCAGACAAAGGAAAAAATACAGAGTAGAGTAATTACTCCAGAAAGACTGTGTGTTTATTATAAAAAGGAAATCCTTATTACAAGTATCTGGTACTTGTAATTCCAAATAATTCTAATGGAAGCAAACACTGCAGCTTCCTTTTATTCAAAATAAGTTTAAACACATGGCACTTTCTCTGCAGTACAAATATTAGGGGGATTCTGCCTTAAATTTCAATCTGTCACTTTAGGCAAAACTGCACTCAGTAATTATCCAGAATTCTGCAATCCTGGATAATTAAATAATCAACTCAATGCTATTTTTCTTTAAACCCTACTAATGTTTGTGAATTATTTTTCTTTACCCCCATAAGGCAAGGATACACAGAGACACCCCAAAACCACTGTCAAAAATATTTTAAAAGACAACAGGGCAAGGTCTCACGATGGAGAAGCTGGGCCAGACTCTCATGCCCACAGCTCTCTCAAAAATTCACACTTCAATCTGCAGAGCTCAGCCAAGGGTTCACTTTGCTTTACAAGACACAAATATTCAAACATGCAGCCACATCCCAAATCAGTTTAACACAAAGGGCACAGCAATTAGAAAAGTGTTTCCAGCAGCACATACAACTCTCCTAAGCAAGAAGAAATGAAAAACTCACCATCACTGAGATCCTGCAGAAGGTTTTCTTGGCAAGAAAAGTCCAGCTTCACTTTAATGTTTACAACAAATGTTGCAATCTTTCCAGGTTTTAGAGGAAACTGGCAGAGGGTGTCTTCTAGATTCCAACTCAAGAAATCTCCATACAGCTTCTCTGTATCAAAATAAGTAAATATTTCATAAGCATAAGCCCTGCATTAAGGAAGTTTCAGTTTTGAACTGCTGTAGGGAGTAGTAACCAATCTGTCATGTCCTGTTTAAAATCTAAAATATTCAGAATTAATGTATTAAAATTAATGTAGCACTAGAAAGATAGAGAAGTTACTGGGTACTGACACTGACCTGGAATCACACAGATCACAGAGCTCAAAATATAAATTTAAGTAAAGAACATCACTACCAAAAAAAAACAAACCCTGCACAATAGGCAGCATTAAATATAAACTTTAAATATAGCCTGCAGGGGTTCTAAATGTTCATGTAGTTTTGAATCCTACACAGTTCAGCTCAGGAGGTGTCACATGAATGCAGAGCACTTTTCATCAAAATAACCCAAACTTAATCAGCTGAAATTCTGAAACAGCTGTAACATCATTCTTCAGTTATTTACTGAGCAATAGAGATGGTTAAGAAGAGTACTGGCTTTTATCCTTTTATAAAGTCCTTTCTTAAAGCTGAGAAGCAGCTTTTTATAAGACCCAGTCATTAAGGATGCCAGACAGAATTAGTCAGTGACAAAAGAAAATTTGTTTAATAAATTATTTGCCATTTGTCCACTTGATATAAGGGACAAATTAATTGTTAAGTAATTAATGCAATTATTAACTCATTCCTCATGCCAGAAAATTATACAAGGGGGGAAAACCCCAGAATTTACTGTTCATCTACACTGGGTCTTCAGTTCTGGTCAGGGTCAACCCACCCCATCCATAAATTCATTCCTATATGCAAGACCAGCCAATGCTAAATACTACAAGAAAGTCTATTGGTACAATAAATGATCATGATGGTTTGGCTGGGAGAGCCCTAAAGATATATTTATTAATTTATTTTAGCAATGCATGTTTTCTCCAAAGTATATTGGAGAATTCTTCTAAAAGCTGATTTTAACACCTTTTGAGCACAGCTTTGCATAACAGGGACCACTGGAATTCACACAGTTCATCTCTACATCCTCCCAGGCTACTTGGTAAGAGCAAGGTAATTAAAATCTGCTGTGATTTCAGAACCTTTTCCAAAACCACCCTGTAAGATCCACGTGTGAGGGAACAGGGTGGGCAGACTGCCTCAAATACCACAACCTGGAATAAAGGATCTTTCAAAAGCAATCAGAATTCCAAATTTTGTCCAAATCATGTTGATTTGCACAGGAAACTTTGGTTTCATTTTCTAGGAAAAGAAGAAGACAAAGAGAATATTTTTCCATTAACTTCTAACTGAACAACAATCTTCACCTGAAAGGTATTCTTCTCACATATTCTTGTGTCTTTTCCCACCAAATCAATAGTACAGATTTCTTTATTAAAAACAAAAAAGAAGGTAAAAATAAAAAATCCTCCCAAAATATTATTTTCTTAAACTCACCTCCACCTCACCTAATGATTTAGCTGGAACCATATCACCATTCTGATAATTTTCTTCTACTTTCAAGAAAAAAGTAAGTTAATAAGTATGGCACTCTCTATCCCCTTTTCCTTTTAAGTAAAAATCCAAGATGCTCAAGGAGTGTTTTCCTCAGTGTAAACAAAGGACATATCCCAAGCAGTGGAGCACCAAACTCTTTCCAAAATGTGTTTTCATTAAGAGTTCTATTTGAAGACAAGTGAAAAGACTTTTGAAGTGAGAACAGCCCTTGCAGATACTTTCTAATTAACACCAGTAATTACAACACAAGATCTAAAGGCTGGAGCTAAAAGCTAAGCTGTAGATGTGGAGAAACAGCTAATTTATATTTATCTGACACTTGGTTATAGTTTAACAATGTTGACCTTGTTCAGTAATCAGTATTAATCAGTATTCCAGTGAATTTTACTCTGGCTTAAGACCTCAGTTCAGTGGAAGGCTGAACTGGGGCAAGCCTGCATTCAGCTCTTTCTCAAACCCAAAATTTGTGTTTGGCAAACAAGTTACAAGCCAAGTGTTATCAGGAGCTGCAAATAGCAACCTGTTTCATTTTACTGGGTATTAAATAACTAAAATCCTAACAAACATCACATAAAAGCTTACCCAGAAACTAACTTTGGGTCATCCTAGACCACACTAACTTTTAACAGATTGCAAGGTCTGCCAAAGAAAAAGTCCACACTGACATTTTGCATAGAGAAAAGATAGAAAAGTCTTCTGCTAACCCAAGAAGCTCAATTCTTTTCAAACTTAAATCCCCTGGTAAATCTGGCTTTTTGCTATAGTTTATTTTATAAACTCAAAAAAACTATCAGTTCTAAATGCACAGGCATTGGCATTCACACATTTAAAATTCTCCTAGACCTGGTGGATAGAAATGAACCTGCTCTCTCCAATGAGATAACACATTTAGGAAGGAAATAAATTATTGCACAGAAATAATTGTGTTCAGAGCAGAGTGAGAATATGTGAGAGGAACAACTCTGCAGACACCAAAGGTCAGTGGAGAAGGAGGAGCAGGAGATGCTCCAGGAGCCAGAGCTGAGATTCCCCTGCAGCCCAGGGGAGCCAGGGGAAGGACTCCTCTCTCTCCCTGAAGAGCAGCAGGACCAAGGTGGGATGAACTGAGAGCAACCCCCAAACCCCCTCCTGGAAAACCTGGGAAAGAGGGAGTGGTGGGAAGAGGTGTTTTCAAGATCTATTTTACTTTCAATATATATTTTATATAAATTTTATATTTTACTTCAATATATTCTTATTATATATTTTCAAGATATTTTACACCTCTTATTATCCTGTCCAATTTTCTTAGCAACAAAATTCAATTAATATCCCCAAGGTGAGTCTGTTTTGCCTGTGACAGTGATCCATGAATGATCTCTGCTGGTCCTTAACCCATGAGATTTTCATTGCATTTTCTTCTCTCTGGCCATTTGTAGAGGGGAGTGAGAGATCAGCTTTGATGGTGTCTGGCATCCAGCCAGGGCCAAGCCACCACAATAACCCAACTCCAGTTTGAAAGAATTTACCAAGTTTTCTTTAGCAAAAAAATGTAAATAGATCTAGTCCTGGATATTCACAGCTCTTCCTGAACCTCAGGAGATTTTTCATTTGTGCTCTGGCAGATGTGTTCAAAGGCTGTGGGAAGAATGCAGCTGGACGGGTGAACTTGTTTCTCTATGTTTAAATTCCTGAGGTCTGTCACTGCTAGGAAAGACGAGTGAGGATTTTGCTTCATCCAGGCTCATTCCATGTGTGTAGCTGGGCTCACCACTCATGCTAAGATTACCAAGTGGGCTCTTCTCAAGTCTCAAGTTTGAAAACACCAGGGTTATCACTGCCCCTCAGTGCATCAAACCGTTGGTTTAACACAGCCTTTGGACTGCACTCCCTTATCTGAGACACAACAAGCCTCTAAAAAAAGCTGACTGCAGCCAAAGGGAAAGCATCCAGCTCTGCACAGGTCATCTTTCCAAAAAAAGGATTAAACTGTCTGACCCGGTGAGGGACAGTGTAAGGTGACACAGAGCTGACCCTGACAGCATGGACATGCGATGTCCAACCTGCAGATGGCCCAGCCTGGCTCAGGGGTGCAGTGAGACACCAAAAGCCATGACAGACATGTCTGCTGTGGCAGCATGACAAGTCCCTCTTGCTGATCTGCCTCAGGATCTGTTCTGTAACACAGAGCTGCTGAAGGACTCTGAACCCTGGGATGTCCTTCATGAACTGCACAGGAGGAGCTGCAAGCTCTTCTTTATCTGAGGGCCAGAGCAGAAAACCCTCAGAGCTGCCCCTGATGGTGACAGAAGAGAAGTAAGGGAAGGCAAGTGTGAAAGTCTTACCTCCAGAGGTTCTTGTTAACATGACACCACCCACAACAATGCCAGAGGAGTTGGCCTCCTCAAGGACAGTGACTGGCTATAAATCCAACAAGAGTAAAAAAGAGAATGTTTGCCATTTACAGCACTCATCTTTGTGCTAAAAGCTGTGGCTCCAGAAACAGAAAGTAGGGAAATGGGTCAGGCAGGCAGCAGCTGCAAGAGATTCACAACTGCCAAGACAAAAAGAACCAAAGGAAATTGGGTGTAACAAAAGATGACTGAAAGCTCTTTGTGTTTGGCTGGAATTGGCCAAAGCTTCTCATGGGCTCCTGAGCTGACTGGCAAGCTGTGGTCAGGCTAATGAAGGTGACCACCAGCTCTTAAGGACACCTTGAGCAGTTTGAACAGGCACATTTCAGTACAGAACAACCAAGAGACAACTTCTTAACACACCATGGACACCTGCACATGCTCTCAACTTGGTGTAACACCAAGAGTTTGTGTGGCTGTTAGAGACGGTTTAATGCCCTGTCCCCAGGAGTTCCATGGATGTATTCACTGAGCAAAAGGAGCTGCTGACATTACAAACCTTTGGTTCCCTGTTGGCCATCACTGGAATCCCATCTCATTGGACTGTCAGCCCAACCTCATGCATTTATATCAATTTAGGGTCATAACTCAAATGGAAGAGAGCCCATAAAAAAAGGCAAAGGTTCATCCCCAACACAAGAAAGACCTGTTGGAAAAAGTCCTGAGGGGGCCACTGACTTGATCACATCACCTCTGCTATGAAAACTGAGAGAGCTGGGGTTGTTCATCCTGGGGAAGAGAAGGCTCTGGGTGGATCTTAAAGCCCTTTAGTGCCTAAAGGAGCTGCAAGAGAGCTGGAGATGGACTTTGGACAGGGAATGTAGTGACAGAACAAGGGGAAATAGCTTCAAACTGACATAGGACAAGTTTAGCTTAAGTATTGGGAAGAAATTCTTTTCTGTGAGGGTGGTGAGGCCCTGGCACATGTTTCCCAGAGAAGCTGTGACTGCCCCATCCATGGAAGTGTTCAAGGTCAGGCTGGATGGGGCTCTGAGCAATCTGGAATAGTGAAAGGTGTCTCTGCCCATGGCAGAACTAGAAGTCCAAGGTTTTTAAGGTCCTTTCCCACCCAAACCATTCAGTGACTGATTCTATGACACTCAGCACATCTCCATGCAATCACATTTGAAATAACATAGTTACTGTATGCCAAATGTGGACTGTTAGTTCTTCTAATTAGCCTTTTCCAGTGTTTTACATTGTTTCCACAGCAGTAATTTTAAAAGTCACACTTAAGGGGTTTTTTTCTGCAATAACACAGTTCATCTCAAGCACACAGCTCCAAATACAGGGGTGCATTTCACTTCTGTGAGACAATGCAAGAAACTGAACATTCTGCTTGACAGGACCCTGGATCACCTTAAGTTCTGCTTTCAAAAGAAGGTTAAGATGATTTTCAGAGGTCCCTGCCCACACAGACATTTCTGATTGCATGATTCTGATGGCACAGTTCTCACACTGTCAGAACAAATATCCTTCAGTGCCTCTCCAAATTCACTTCTGTTTTTCTGAGATAGGGACTTAAGTTGCATTTTTTGAGTATGCATTTTTATAGCTCACTCATCAGAAATTCTCCTTTTTCTGATAATTATCACACCTAATAACATTAAAGACACTGTCAGATACACAAAGGGGCTTCATTGCAAACATCTTTGATAAAGAACATACAGGATGAAGTACAATTAAAAGTTTTACTGAACTTAGAGGTGAACTTCTCCTTTTTCCCCACTGCCTTTAACAAAAGTTGTCATGGAGAGATGGTGGTTTTAAAGCTGGCATGAGTCCCTTTTTCAACATTGTGCACCCATTAACTGTGTAATGTTATGTAGAAAAATTCTGATTAACATGTGACTCACAGGCCCATATTTAATATATTCCACTAAAATATTATAAATATTCCACTATTTAATACATAAAATTCTCCATTTCACCTGAGTGCTATATTTGGCCTCTCCATTCCATACATGCAGCCCCTGGCCCAGAAGGAGCATGTTGGAATTTCTGAAATAAGAACTGTACGTCATCATATGTTCCAACTCCTAAAACTATTCCTGGTAACAAGTCTCAGACCAAAAATCTATTTTGAGATGATTGGCAACTCCTATTCTCTGAGGTTGTGGAGAAGGGGATACTCTGTTATAAAAAATCACAAGCTTGAATACTGAAATGAACAGAAATCACAAGGTATCACACTGCATTTTAATGCTTTGGCACTGACAGAATAAAACCTGCAATAAAATAAGATATTTCTACTGTCAGTAAAGATTATGTGCTTGTCACCTGCAGTGCTTCTGTTAAGATAATTTTCATAACAATCCCTCAGAGGACAAACCAAAAGAAAAAAAAATCACAAAACAAAAGCAGGATTCACCTATCAGACCACTTTTTAATACTAATATGGACAGAGCATTTCAAGAGAATTAAGTGCACACAGGGGATGTGCTGTATTTCATCCACAGCTTCAATTATTCTTTTAACTCACAATAGCTTATTTTATTTATTGCCTTGTCTTTTAAAGTCTTCTCTTTTTTTTTTTTCTTACTGCTCACTGAATAAGATAGAAACAGGCTTATTTACTTCCACTCCCTCAAGTAGGACAACATTACTGCTAATAGTAATTTATTTAATGAACTAATCAGCATATTTAGACATAAGGAGAAAATAATTTAGACCCAAGATTCTTTCTCATTACAAGTAATTGCCTCAGGATTTTTCCCCAAGTAACACTGAAATTAAATTTAGATTTCCAAAAAGCAGATGACCCTTTAACACAGGGATGCTTCTACAATTTCCTTAATCTTTCTACATTTTCTTTCATTCTCTTTCATTTCTATATTTCTACAATAAAATCAAACTTAATTATTTCAGCTCTGTAATGGGAACTAGGATATTTATTCTAAATTGACCTAAAAGAAGTAAAAACAAATAATCTCCCTTTCATTTCCCAATATAAATCAGCATACACACCTTTGGTGTTGACTGTTTTTGCTGTCACCTCCAGTTTCTCCAGAGGTTCTGTTCCAATATTTTCTAATTTAATGATGAGCTGCTGGGTCTCTCCATTGTACAGCTGGACAGACACATTAGTGGAGATTTCATCCCCTGAAGAAGGCTGAAGTGTATGAGCAGACCTAAAAAATGGGACAAACAAATTATAATGATGAAAATGTTAAAAGCCTGTCCTGGTTACTCTATTCACTATTTTTGGAAGACTCAGAAACTACTGCTGAAGACACTAAATAACATTTTCCATTCCCATTTTTAGAATCATTGAGGACCAAAATTAATAATTTATACATAAGACAAGTCAGATTTCAAGCAATACAGAATGCATATTCTAATTCTGAAAGCTTGTTAAAATACCTGCAAAACTGTAAGGAAGAGGAAAGGAAAAAAAAATCAAGAACAGGTTGTTGTATTAGCAGGGTTCCCAGACGAAGGGAGGAATGATGAATCTGACTCCATGTTCTTAGAAGGCTAATTTATTATTTTATGACACTATATTATATTAAAAATATTAAACTACACTATACTAAAGAATACAGAAAGGATACAGACAGAAGGCTAAAAGATAAAGAAGATTCATGACTCCCTCCAGAGCCTTGACACAGCTTGGCACTGATTGGTCATTAAGTTAAAACAATTCACATGAAACCAATGAAACAACCACCTGTTGGTAAACAATCTCCAAACACATTCCAAAGCAGCAAAACACAGGAGAAGCAAATCAGATATTTATTGTTTTCCTTTGTCTCTGAGACTCTCAGCTTCCCAAGGCAAAATCCTGGGCAAGGGATTTTTCCAGAAAATGCGACGGTGACAGCAGGTCACTACAAGGAGCAGGTTTAGTGGACAGTGCAGGGCAGAAACCTCACAGCAGTGGATCCAGGGAAAAATTCCCAGTGTGAAAGGTGGAACAGTGCCTAGAGATGAACTCTTTGGAGCAGGAATGAGGGAAGGAGGTTGCAGAACAAGACAGATGGGCAGAGGTTCCATTCCTGACTGCACTTTCTGTGCTAATGCAAAGTGGTCAGAAGGCATCGAGGATACAAGGACAGAAGTTACTGAGATTAATGACCAATAATTCCACTTCTTTTTGCAGGTATTCCTGCCATCCTTCCCTTTGATCCTCTCCTTCCTTACCACAGGACAAGCAGCCTCCACAAACAGGAGCAGATTTCAGTCTTTCAGAACAGATCTGTGACGAGGACTTCAAGTATTTTTTGATCACTCAGAATGTGCTGTCATGTACTGTTAGCATTTCAGGACTCTGAAATTTGAGCATGTGGAGTGAAAGGGAAGAAGGAATTGCTTTATTCCCTCTCATATTGAGACAAAAGTATCATGGAATTGCATGTAATTGCAAGTATCATGGAAAAGCAAAACAAATTATATTTTCAGTTACTGTATAAATGTACATGTACTTATTAGTGATAAATGTGCATGTACTTATTAGTGATTCTTCTTCTGCATATTTTTCTCTCTTATTTTTTTCCTTTCTTCTGTGATAATTGATGTTATTGTTAATGAGTTAACAGTCATGCCTGGACTGGATTGTTAAGATATAAACAGTGGATTCTTGGCTTGATACATCCCTCTGCCCAAAAAAAAAGTTTTGAGCACAAAAAATATCGTAAAATTATTTCTGCATATTTCTGTGAGATTCCATGGTTTCAAGCAGCAAAACAAAAAACTCAGGTTTGTATTCTAAAGCAAATAATGCGGATTTAGATTATGTCCTGTTTTACTCAAGCAATAATGATGCACTCAGGTGGAAAAGCTTTTATTCAGCATATGACTAACACTAAAATATAACCTAATAAAATCATAATTTAATTTAATTTTTCACCTTGGAAGGGAGGTGCTGATCTGCAACCTTGGCAAAGCTGGAATGACTTCAACAGTGCAGCCATTGGTCTTCACTCCTGGCAGATTGTCCAGAAGACAATCACTGAAGACTCCAAAAACTGAAGTATGATAACCTGAGTTTTAGAAGAAAACACCAGTTATGTTGTGAATTGCACTGTTTTCTGGCAAGTCTAAAAGTACCCAAACCACCAACTTCTCCACAGGAAAATCTTCTCAGGACATATAATATGTACAGGACTTTCAAACCCCTGAAATAACAACATTAATAACTACCTGACAATGTACAAACAACACATGGTCACCTCTGCATCTGTGGTATGTAAAATAAATTGTAAAGAGCCTCTGATTTCTAGAGTGCATTACAGTAACTTCTGCAGAATTCTTTACAGCATCAATATCACAAGTCATAGCATGGACAACTTTTTATACCTGTCACCAGGTATAGGGCACATAAAACATGCCAACCTTCAACACACATTCCCTATTTCCTCAGAAAAATGTTTACAGGAAAGAATCTCAACTACATCCAGAAGGATAAAAGAATCCTAAAGGAAATTATTAATGGAAAAAAATATGCCTGCATAAACACAAACACCTGCCATGAAGGACTACAACTTCTGAAAGTTCAATTTAGTAGAAAAATACCTCTTCACTGATTCCTTACCAGGCAATATTTATGAGTTATATCTGAAGGAAAATTTGATACATTGACAAACAAAAAGCTGCCAAGTACAGAAATCAACTCCTCTACTTGCAATACATTTTTAGTATGTGGAACTCAGAAGGAGACAACTACAGTACAAATGCTCTGAATGCTCTGATGCTATTCTGTATTTACTGAAATAGTTTCTGAGAAAAAAAAAATCACATGAAAAATTGTTTTATGAGCAGACACAAAAGCACTTAAGAAAAACTCAGTGAGAACAGTTTCTTCAAGTTTAAAGCCATCCTCTTTTAGACCTTAGCTTTACCAAAATGGTTGTTATCCTGTATCCTAACTTTGCATTCCAGAAGACATATTTAAAAATGTAATTTGGTAAGATGATTCACTCCTACTACATGTTGAATCCATCCTCTCCACATATGCCTCCTTTTCTAGGTCTGCTAGCCTTTTGTAAAAGCTCTTTAATTTCCTTCCTTACTACAAACACAGTTTTATTTTGGCTTATTAATGAAATGATATCTTGACAGCAACAGGCCATACACCCTGGCTAAATTGTTTCCACGGAAGCAATCTGCAAAAATTTCTGTAATCTTACATGAACACGATTAATTAAGGAAAAAAAAAAAACCTGCAAGATTATCTTCTGCATTCTTAAGAAAAAAGTTCAAGTAATCCTCCTCAGAAGCTTTCCAAATGAAAGCATTAATAAAGGGGAGCTGGAGTTCATTATCCTCTTCCTCTCACACATGAGATACTCCAAGAATGTGCTCGTTACTGCTGCTGCACCAAGTGATTCATCAGGCTGTTTTTAATGAAGCCTGGTGCAGGGAACAGATTCTCTGTGCTCCTTTTTTCTTTTCCTGACTGAGGAGAATTCAGAGTGGTGAACACACACGTGGCAAACAAAGCCATGCAAGCCACAGGGGTGTAAAGCTCAGGTTGTTCTGCCAGCAAGGAGTGAGTGGAGCCATCCCTTACCATTGACAGTGATCTGCCCTGTGGTTTGGGGAACTCCAACCAGAGTCACAGGATACAGCCCAGATTCTGCAGGGAGGGAAAGGGCAGCAGGCAGAGATTCAAATTCTACTCCAGTTGTCAAGAGACCCTGAAAAAACACAATACACAGATAAATCCATTTATGATATACACTTACATTTTTATGCTAATACTTATATTTTAATCCCATGCATTACATCAGCCAAACTTTTATGATTTATTCCAATTTACTCATAGCAGTTATTCTGGGTTTGAGTTGCAGTGACTGCAGCGTGCATCCAGAATTACAGCAGGATTTGTATTCAACATGGAAATGTGTTCCAGGAACTGAGCTGGGAATGATCTATGAAAAACTAATAAAAATTTACACTCAAGCACAGTAAAAAAAAATCACAGATATCATCTGCATGATGCTGTTTTGTACCTACATTTAATTGTACCTGTGACTTTAACTTGAATATTTGATAGACAGTGGAAATCAAATCTCTATCTATCAATATTTGATAGATAGTAGAAATCACAGAGCTTGCTTAGCTTTGATTACATACCCAAAATATGTTTTCTAAGAGGAAAAAAAAAAAGTATTTACAGATGACAGGGCAAGTCTAGCTTAACCATCCAACCTAAATATTTCAGTGAGTTGGAATAATGCATTCATTTTGCTGAACTGATCCTCTCAAGCCTAAATGCCTGCAGTTACTCCCTTAGTGTCAGAGAAATCTTTTAGCATTCTAAATTTAAAACATGGGACAAAATGAGAAATTAAGCAGAAAAAAAATCATTGAAGAAATTTCTGAGCACAGCATTACTGTTCTTAGTAGACTGGGGCTTTTCCTTAAGCTTGGTTAATGAATTGAAGATGCTTGAGCATAGAATGTGCTGTTAAAAGTAAACTTGATTTTGGAAAGCATATAAATCCAAGTTACCTGTTGTTTTTCTATACACATATTTATTTTTAGTTTTGAATAAAGATGCCACAAAGACCTCCATCAATAAAAGCAGTAAGCACAACTGGATTAAATCTTAACTCTGTGTGGATGCTTAATGAGAACTGAGAACCCTGTTAAAGAGGAATGTACTTTTGTGAAGAGAGAGGAAAAAACTCACAGTTTGAGCCACAGAAAAACACGCAGCATATCCAAAATCTGTAAAATCTCTGTTCTAGCAATTACTTCTTTGTAGACTGGACACTCTTGAGACAACACCTAATTCACCCAAAGCTACTCTGGCTTCATGGAAAGCTGCATTAGAGAACTCTGTCCTTGAGACTGCACAAAATTCCATTTCCATTGTACTTGAGTTGTAAATAAATACTCTGTCACACCCTCATTTCTACTGAATTTTTGTTTTCCTCCCATTTCTCATGTAGACTTCAGCTGTCAGAAACCATCCACAAAAATCCAAATAAAACATAACTTTGCCTTTCTGTATATTCACCACCCAGTGTATCAGAGCACTGAGACTCTTTGATTCCCACATTAATCCTTCCAGTGGGATTCACCCCACAGAAATGGGATGAACATACTCTCTTTAACACTGATGCAGCCTCAATTTTCACCACAATTCTGCTGCTTTTGCTTTGGCTGAAGCAAACCTAAGAACACAAGAAAAGCTGGCCCCATACACTCTCCAGAACTCACTTTTTAAACTGGTACAGAAGGCTTTTAAACTTTATTTTAGTCTCAAAACCACTGATCTATCACTTGGCCTAATACTCAAATACATTTGAATTATTCAGGATTCATCTCAACTAAAAACTTTCATCCCAGAACTTCAAGTCCTGCAAAATCAGTGATTAAAAACCCCACAAATCCTCCAGTGTCTTGTTTACTATCAGCTGTAGCAAATGTAAATTTAAAAACTGGCAGGGATCTCTAAATATTCTCTAATAATGCAAACCTTGAAAACAAAGGGATTTTTTTTAGAGAACAAACACAATTTAAATGCCAGAACACCCGCACTAAGCACACACTGTGCCTGGACTAGAAATTGAAGAGCTTCAAGTGCACTAACACAAAATCAAGAAAGCAGCATTCAATTCCTCCCCTTTCAGAGTTCTACTGGTCAGTAAAACTTCCAAGTTTTGAAAAGTAAAGACATTAAGAAAGCATTAAAACTCATCAAAATGGGGAAAAAATCAATATAAAAATCAACTAGACTTAAGATTTCCAGACATAAATTGAAATCAAGATACTTACCCTTAAAACTTAGGCCACACAAGTGATTTTTAAAAGACAGTGACACATCTTAGAATGTCTGAAAGATGATTTCAAGAGCACAATTTGCTGAATTGCACAATTCTGCAATATTTGCCCAACATTGCCCTCTGGTGCCTGAAGTTTTGCAGTTTAACAGTGAAAACCTAACCAAGGCTGAAGTACTGTCACATCCATTAAATAAAAAAATTCAGCCACACCACTAAAAGTAGGGAAAAGTGTTAGATTTCTTTTCCTGAGAGTTGTTATTACATTATTTCAAGTACTAATATTTAGTAATCATTTAGTCACCACTTGGTAATCATTTCTCTTTCTGACCCTACAGGAACAGATCATCCAAATCCAAGGTTTCCTCCAGGGAATATATGAGTCAGGCGCACAAAAAATGTTTACATTTCTTTGTATTCTTATAAAACAATTTAAATTGTCTTAGAGAGAATGTATGCATGCTTTTATCACAGCATGTCTTTCAATCACTTCAAATCTCATTTTAGTTTTAGAGGAACAAAACAACTTGCATGTAAATGGCAGCATTTGAGGATGCTGTTAAAATAACAGGAGTATGTAACTGCTTTTTTTAGGCTTTACTTACCAATCCCAAACTGCAATCATTCTTTTTTTTAAAGTAACACGACCTTCAAAGTTACTTTCCATGCTGAACATACTTGTATACCATGTTGTCAAATACTTTACACAAAAACTGTCAAATATTTATTTTAAAGGACATTTTTCCTACTATTTCTAATATGGTTGTTTCAGGCAGACCTAGAAAAACACCAAACACAACCATTTTTATTCTTTTCCCCCCTTCACCTTTCTGTGTACATTCTTGACTAAAACATTCTCCACTAAATGTAGTGTAGCAGTAATTAAACATTCTCTCAAGACAGCAGAAACAGCAAAAGATGTGAACTCAGGAAAGAGCAGTTCATGGAAACAATTTAAACCATCATAAGCAAAGTTGTGGGACTGATGATACATTCAGATTTATCAAAATTTTAGCTGCTCTTTTTAAACATCAGCACAGAGCTCTTGACTTACAGCACAATTTTCAAGTTTAAAAAAAAAGCAATGGCCATTCTTAAAGCACATTAATCAAAATACCACACCTGATTGTGTTCAAATAAGTACAGGTCCCAAACAGAAGGAAAACCACAGAAAAAATACTTAATTCTTGAATAATAGCCATTATAAATTATAATATTCTCATGGGTTAGGGGGTAGCATTTTTTTGTTTCTTGATATTTAATTATTAAATACAGTTTACACTGTCTGTAGATCTTGTAGCTTTCTTGGAACCATGGCTGTATTTTCCATGGTAAGAGCAGAGAAAATGCTTTCCCTCAATACATAACATTAGTTCAAAATTTCTCAGTTTTTGGGTTTTTTTTGCTTTTAATAGGAAACTTGATAAAAAAAGATGAAAAAGTAGTTAAAGTCTTATGGAACTTAACATTTTGCACTGCATCTTCATATGTATTTTAGTAGTAAATCTCCCCAGATTGTACTGTGGTTTGCTGCTTTAAGCATGTCTCAAGATACAAAACAAATCCACAGGAGATTTCCCAAAATTTTTTGATTGCTTTAGAAGGCCTGAAGAAATGTGAAGATCATTTTTTGCTGCACAGAAAACTGCAGTAATGGCAGTAACATCAGAACAAACTGCAAAAGGGCTGGAGGCCATCACCGAGAGACTTGAACAAGGCTGTACAGAAATCAACATTCCTGGCAGAAAAGGTGAAGTGGTGGCACTAATGTGCAGCTGAACATCCCATCTCCAGGTGAGCTGCACCCCAGCACCAGCATGGCAAAAATATTCTGTCTAATCCATCCCAGCCAGTTCTGGTTAGGCTCATTTTTGTCTCTCGCTCTGCTGATTTAAGGTACCTGCTGAGTTTTATTAAAGCATTTGTTCTGATCAACCCCAAGATCTCTCCTACTTCACTTTATTGCTCACACAATTGTGGGAGCTAATCACTTTCATGCTCCATGATTGAACATTTTCATTTGTCATTTTACAAACACTACTGCACTTTCCATTGGACCAGCCTCCTAACTATATGGACAAAATAGAAACATGAAATAGAAAAAGACAGAAAATGAACATAGAAATGGGACAGGAATGAAGAATAGGTACCTAATTAGAGTTCCAAATCAGAAATACTCATGACTGGAAATTAACAGTGAAAACAACAAAAATGGGCCAAGATCCCTGAGAACAATAAAATAAAATAAGAAAAGAAAATCAATTGTTCAGGGTTTATCATCAGAGCAACACTAATCGAAGTCTTGTGTCCACAGCCTCACATCAAGTCTAGAAATTCAATGCCTTTTACTTAAGCACACCTCAATTAACCTACATGGACTCAGCATTAATACTTCAATTAATGAAAAAGCACTGGAAGCCTTTCCATGGGGAATCATTCTCCTTAACAACCTGTGCTCAATGCTAACTTGTTTACCATCACAACAGAAATTCAACAGAGACACAGTAGGAAAAGTACCATGGCAAAAGCTTGGATTTCATTTAACATGAAATGAGTAATTTATCAGAACAAATCTCAATTGAGAGAAAGGGGAAAATTTTAAAAAAATAAAAAGACTGTATATTTCAGTACAGTTATATACTGGTGAATGGTGGAGCATGGTAAGGACAAAGAAAAATGAAAGCAAGTAATGGAAAACTCAAAGATGACTGGAAACAAGCCTGAATAATCTTGCAAAGGTGAGGTGCTGAGTCAGGCAGAAGGAAAAAAGTTGTGGGAAAAACAAGTTGAAACTGCCACTAAATGACAGAAAAGGATACACTTGCTATGAAACTGAGTCAGTGAGAGTAAATAATCTGAAAGAATCTGATAGGTGATGAGAAATCAGACAAGAAAAGGGTATGGGAACTGCAGGCATGGGTACATGTTAATAATAAAACACACCATTTTAAAATATTAACCAGCCCTCTGAATTATTAAAATGAAAACAGAGGAGTTTATTCTTATGATAAAGTAATGCCTATTCCACATTCCAGAAAGTTCACAGATGAGACTGGAAAACCAACAACTTAGGTTGGAAAGAAATTGTGTGTGGAGGTCACCGTGTTCAGCCCAATGCTCAAAGCAGGGACAGCTTTGGTGGTAGTTTAGGTTTTTCACATCCTGTTCACTCAAGTTTCAAAGATTTCTAAAGATGGAAGTCTCAGGTTCTCTCTGGACAAGCAGTCCCAGCACAGAATCCCCCTCCTGCCTGGGAAAAGGGAGTTTTTATCAGGAAGTTTCCCAAGGCTGCAGCTCATTCCCTGACTCTCTGGGCACCTCTGGGAAGAGCCCAGCTCTGCTTTTGCTGCACTTTCCCATTCTGGGATTGAGCAGAGCAGTAGGAATCACCCCAATATTCTCCTCCTCTACAGGCTGAGCAGATGTCAGTGCTTTTGTCATTTGGGGAGCTCCAAACTGGCCTCAGTTCCAAAGAAATTGTCTCTAAAATTCCAAATCAAGGGGAACAAGCACTTTCCTCAACTTGCTACAGTCTTGATAAAGATACAAATCTACCAAAATCAACCAATTTCTCCAAGTGAGGAGCAGAATTTCTCAAAGCACTGACTAGAGTTACATTAATCACTTCAAAGATTTGCATCTGGTTGGCAAATTAATTCCTCTTGTGCTTTCCACTGGAACTGGAATTCAGTGGTAATTCCAAGACAGAACTTTATCACAACAACAGTAAAGAGAAGTACTGGTGCTACTACAGTTCATTTGCTCAGAGAATGGATGTTGTGCAGATCTACACAAATAACTGCATTCTGAATTCTTGAGTGCATGGAAGCACTCAGAAGGAATTTCCTCATTAAGAAATTCTCCAAGTTTTTTAAATATATAACAACATCATTACTTACAAAATACAAATTAGACTGTAAATCAAAATGTTCTTAGTCAATTAATTCCCACAGAGACCCATCTGATATGCAGCTTTACAACTACTTTTTCTATTAATCCCTAAAATATTTGAATACTTCTCTGAGGGTGAGAGAAAATGCTGCTGGAGAAAGTGGCATGTTAGCTTCCAAAAATTAATTTTGTTGTGCTATAAAAACAGAATCCTTGGGCAGGTTCACTTCCCATGGAAAAGCACTTTATTATATTTGGTTTATTATCAGTAATTTAGGTCAACTTGTTTGAGTAGACACTGCAGTAGACATATAATTAAAAACAAAACCCAAACAAAAAATCATGAGTAAATAAATGTACACTGATTCAATTAGCTTGACAGAACAAAGAGCTCTAAGAGATGTGATTTATATTTAAAGCAATACTAAAGGTAAAAATATTTAACAGAAAGGAAAGTGCTGGATTAGGACTGAGTGGATATTAAGTTGGTCTGGTAGCTACAGAATTTTTAATATTTAAATTGATAACAATTTTTTAAAATCCTGTTAGTTCAGAATAAAAAAAAAACACAATTTCTTTTTTTTCAGGATACACTGCAGGCAGCCAGCTGAAATAGTAGAGATTTTGGGCTTGATCCTTCTAACCTCACATATTTCTCCAGTGGTCTGGCCTTTTTTTCACTCCCTTCTGATCATCTGACATTAGAGTGTTTTCAAATAACATAATTCACTGGGAACAACAAATCCAGGAGCTGAAAATTTTATTAAAACCCAAAGCTTCTCAGATCTAAGTAGTTTAGTTCATCAGGTTTTTAAATTGTGGTCAAAATGGGATTTTGAAAAGCAAGGATGAATGCAGACTTTTAAACAACAGCAGCAAGGGTACAGTAATTATTAGGTTTTGGGTATAATTATTACTTGAAAACCAGTCTATGTAAGTAATGTAGCAGAAATTTTACTCAATGCAGAAATGTACAGAACTGATTTATGGGTCAGTGCTAGTAAAGCATTTAAACACTGTGAGTTGCAGAGATTGCTCTTTTCAAACCTCATCACCAAAAATATGAGAAAATTGATAACACCACACTGTTAAACTGAGGTTATGCTGGCTTAAACCATCTTTAAGGAATATTTATATAAAAAAATATTTGAAAGTCCAAATGAGATTCTTCTTCAGAAAAGCCAGCAGGAAGAGAAGATTTAGAAAGGTGCATACCATGTTTTCCACTCGGAGCTCAAAAGGCATAGGGTTGTACACCATCAGCTGAACTTCACACACATCTCCCTGGACCCACTGGAAGTCTGCAAGGAACAATCACAAAATTAAGGCAGGAATTACCTAATTATAGGGTTATAAATAAACAGCAGCAGCTGAGCTGTCAGATTGCTATAATACTTCATATGTCTCTATAATCTTCACAGCCCAAGTCCTGCTTAAGAGCATTGTGTGACACAAGCTGTAAATCCCAGGCAAAGCAAGAGGTGAAGGGACTGGAAATGTTCATTAACACAGCAAGAGTGCTCTAAAGAACCAATGCTTCATTGGCAAAATTAACTCAGGCAGCAATTCAAAACACTACTTCAACACATCCTTCATTCACACTTAAAGGTTTCCATAATTGGAGTTTTGTAGAGTACAACATGGCCTTGACATTGGAGACCTGTAAAGAATCAGCCAGGTAAGAAATGAACACAACAGGAAGAAAGAAATCACAAGTTCTCATACAGGCACAGCTGAGTACATGGAGTAAATAAAGAGACAGTGAAGTGAAGTGGGCCAGGTAAAAAGATGTATCTGCAGTTTATGTCTTAGCACAAGAGACAGGTCAACTTTAAAGATACTTCACTCTGCCAATTTTAGGGTTTTTTAGAGTTTTATAATTTAAGGAGATGAGGCTGGACTAGTGGAAGGTGTCCCTGCCCATGGCAGGGGATGTTTGAACTGGATGATCTTGAAGGTCCCTTCCAGCCCAAACCATTCTGTAATTCTGTGGTTCTCTGGGAGATTATGGAGGTCAGCAGCAGAGATGCAAATTTTGAGTAATTGTTCAATGCAAAAAGATCATTTTATATCAGGACTTCATAACCTTTTCAGCCCTCAGGTTTGTGTCTACCTTCCAAATTTCTCACAATGAACCACATGCACCTGAAGTGCAGACTTTAAACTGAATGTGGCAAGATTCTCCCTGCAAGCTGAGGATCTGCAGTCCAAGTAAACAAAAGGTGGTTTAATTACATTTGTTAAATAAATCATGATTATAAGCTAAATTATAGCATATAGGGATTAGTTCTTACTAGTTTACCTAATGATTTTAACATACATTGCTAACAATTTTTCTACTAGAATATTAAGACATGTCCAGTAAAAAGCCTGGATAATCAATATTAAGAGTTTAATACACAGTTGAAGCAATCTGTACTCTAATTGTACATTCACAATCATTTACTTTCTGATTACATTTTGCAGGCAATATTAGAGAGCTCAAGGGAGATGTACTTAATGCAAATGTTTAACTCAAATTAATGCTAGTGGAAATTAAACACATACATCCACAGATGTTAATGGGTGATATTACTGTGAAACCTGAAAAGCAAAACTGTTGATTAAAACAAAACATTCACATTCACAGTGGTATGAGATGTTCTCCACATTTCATATTTAATTGCTTATTAGTGTCCATGATGTCTTGTGCATTCTGCAGCCCCCAAAACAGGCAGTGACTGCTCTGCACAGGTACAGAGTTAAACACTGTGGATTCCTACAGCAGCAGAGGCACCTGCAGTAGAACAGCAGCCCAGAATCTCCACATTCTAGCAATCACCACACTGAGGAATGTCTGTTCTGAAAGCACAACACCCAACA
This sequence comes from Emberiza elegans, assembly GCA_024865655.1. Classification (NCBI taxonomy): domain Eukaryota; kingdom Metazoa; phylum Chordata; class Aves; order Passeriformes; family Fringillidae; genus Emberiza; species Emberiza elegans. Next base: position 5,451,572 of record JALJVW010000084.1, on the reverse strand, counting down.
GGGCTCTCCGGAGCCCAGGATTCATCCCACCATGATTCATTTATGCCAATGATGTCAAACCTCTGGGACTGGGCCAAAGCCTCCAGCTGGTGTTTGTTCCTCATGTTGTGTGCATCAGGGTAGAAATATTTCAGGTGTGGTACCTTGTGGCCAACACCTGGTGAAGCAGATTGTGGGATCCCATCAGGATCCCCAAGGTTTGGCACAAAATCCCATTGCTTATCACTGGGGAGCTTCCAAGCTAGTTCAAAGCTCTGTCAGCAAGCCCCATTGCTCCAGTGCTGGAACTCCACTTTCCATGTAAAAATGGCTCATCCCATCAGGTGTCAGCAGGCCAGGTGTTGATAGATGGTAAAAAACCCCACATTTTTTCCATTAACACCAACCTTGGAGCCACACATCAACGTTCCTATCAATGTTATTCCTTGCTTCTGGAATGATCAAGGAAATCACTCCCTGTGCTTCTGATCCCTCCACCAGCTGTCCCAGGGCCTTGAAGCCTCTTTTGATTGGCCTCAGACTTCTCTTTGTTGTTTTATTGCTGCCAGTCTGAACAACCAACAGCAGATAGGAATGACAGAGTCTTTCTAGATGGAATTTTCCAGGGATGTCCCTTACCTGAGGCCCTGGGAGACAGCAAACCTCTTCTGAGTTGGGTCAGCTCTGCACATGGGGCCCTCTGCTCCCTTTAGCAGGGAGGGAGTCTCCTGTGAGGACCACCCTTCTTCTCCTCTTGCCAGCAGAGGAGGTTGGGATGCAGGGTCCAGGTGGTGCTGCTTTAGGAAGCCACTCTGTCCCAGAAGGACCCTCAGCCACCTCATCAGTTGTTTGGCCTTTTCATTCCAGACCCTCATCCCTGTTGTAGAAGGTGCCAGTCCTACTTGTCACAGGAGGAGGAGGAACCTTCCTCCTGGTACGTGCAGTGACCTGCTTCCATCCTTCACTTCTAACAGACCCCTGACTGACAATCCCTCCACTCATCACCCTGCTGGGCTCTGAGTCCATCTGCTTTGGGCTCTGAGAGTCCCTCTGCTTTGGGCTCTGAGTCCATCTGCTTTGGGTTCTGAGGGTCCATCTGCTCTGGGTTCTGAGGTCCATCTGCTCTGGGCTCTGAGTCCATCTGCTTTGGGTTCTGAGAGTCCCTCTGCTTTGGGCTCTGAGGGTCCATCTGCTCTGGGTTCTGAGAGTCCCTCTGCTTTGGATCCTGAGTCCATCTGCTTTGGGTTCTGAGAGTCCATCTGCTTTGGGCTCTGAGAGTCCATCTGCTTTGGATCCTGAGTCCATCTGCTCTGGGTTCTGAGAGTCCATCTGCTTTGGATCCTGAGGGTCCATCTGCTTTGGGCTCTGAGGGTCCATCTGCTCTGGGTTCTGAGTCCATCTGCTTTGGATCCTGAGTCCATCTGCTTTGGATTCTGAGAGTCCATCTGCTTCTCCAGTGCAGACCCTGGGCTTGTCAGGCACAGCTGTGTCCAGCTCTGGTCCCCACAGCTGGGAGGGACACAGACAGACTGGAGAGGATCCCAAGGAGCACCACAAAGGTGGTCAAGGACAGGAGAACCCCCCTGATGAGGGATATCCTCTCTGGGGTGAAGAGAAGACTCAGGGGCAATATCATCACAATATTCCAGAACTTCAAGGGCTGCATAAAGAGAACAGAAGCTCTTTCCTCACAAGGAGCCACAGGAAGAAGACCAAGGGTAACAGACACCAGTTGGACTGAAACAGGTTTTATTTTCTCACTAATTTTTTTTGTTTCAGTAAGAACAGTGATTCAGTGGAACAGCCTCCCCAGGGACATGGTAGAGTCTGAATCAATGGAGGTTTTTTGAGATGAGATTGAAATCCCCTGTGAAAAATGTGCCAGGGCAGTGCTACAGAATTGTTCCTTGGGGAAAAAGGTTTTGAAAGGAAAGGTAAAATGAGCTGTATTTGTATCAGCTAATACAGGTATGACAGAGCTGCTGGATTTACTAACAGAACTATTTTATATGTTCTTGCTGCTTTAGACTATCAGCACTCAAAACCAACAAAACACTCCATGTCAAAAATCAGGAGGTTTATTTTTTACAACTAGCACGCTATTAAAGCAATTTAACTACAATATAATTATCCCTGTTATTGTTTCCAATCAGAAAAGCTTATCAAGTTGAAAGCTGAAAACATTTCAAGATTTTCTAAAGCGTTTTGTTTCCCTTTGGTTTGTCAGCAGTGCTTGATTTCCTTTGCTGCAAAACAATAATTTAACCAAAATAAGGAGTACTATCTCCATGTAAGACAAACAGTTCATTTGTTATTGTTGTTTTTAATTAATGTTAAATACATGCCATTAAATTACTCTCATTAATTTCAAAATTAATAAATTTCTTAGTTTCTTTCAAAAGAAGTATCTGCTTTTATTTTGTATTTTGTTTTGTTTGCTAAACTTTGAAACATTAGAGGCTTTTAGCAGGGACTGCAATGTTTATATACTTCAAAAGATAAATGCTGTACAGGATCAGAAGCAATCAGACATCTCCTTAGGCTAAATAAAAACCTAAAAGAAGAATGTTCACTGTAAAATGTAAATCTCCTACGGTACACAAAGCACCAAAACAAATGCTAACCAGTTCAAAAATGCAGGTTCCTTTTGTATCCATCAAGGAATGAGAATACTGCTTTGTACAATTATGTGACAAAACTGGGAATAAGGTTTTATTTAAATGAAAAAACATGACACGGTATAGCTAAGAGATTAAATGTTGAAAATTTAATAGTAATTAAACTTTCAATGAATTATTAAGAGAAACCAAGAGAGCACTTTAAGATGTCCCCCTACGTGCACATTTTTTCAATTTATCCTTTAACTAATTCTTCTTAATCTTTTTTTAATTTCTTATCCTTTTCTTTTGAAATCAAAGCAGTGCTGCAGCAAAGTCACACTGAGCCAAGTGCATCCAAACTGCCAGATCATCGTCCCTGCTCTGCACATCCCAACTGTTCCTGTTTCAGCTGTTTATTGAAAATATACACCATAAACCCAACTGGAAAATGTGCAGTTTCTTCTCAGGGTGAGGGTTTCACCTCACTCATAACCAGGTGGTCCTCAGCAGGGGCACAGCCCATTTTTCTTGGAAAGAGGAAACCAGAGAGATTCTTGGAGAACTGGCCCTGCAGACAGGCACAGTCCAGATGAACAAGGAGCCAAGTTAAAACATCCTGCAAATTTCTGAAGTTTTTACAATCAGTTCTCTTCCACAGTCACACAAATCTTTTTTGTTCTGACATTGATGCCTCTGGTAAAAGTTATCATGCACGTGATAAGCACAAAAGCCACAAAAAGAACTACCAATATTTGTAACTTAATCCAGGATTTAAACAAACTTCTAATCTTTTTCCAATGGCACAATTACTGCACCAAAAGGCTTTATAATCTTTATAAAAAGAAAATTACTAATATTCCTAAAAGGGTTTAAAAACTTTTTCTTGGCTGATCTGTCCTTGAGTAAAAGGGACCAATCAGACAGTTCATCACTCTGAGTTTATGTTAAATCAGAATAGGAAAAGGAAAAACCACAACAGTGCATTTTCCTCAGGGCACTGAAATTGTGGTGGCTGCCAAGCAGAGCATGTCAGAACTAAGTTTTCCCTGAATTCTTTTTTGTTTGAGAAGGAAATAAAACTAGTTTATCTCTTCTTGAAAAATCAATATTACTATATATAAGACTTTATTCCTCCTTTGAATATGAAACAGCACCTCAGAGAAAAAAAGATTTGTTCCTTCAGGACTTGAGGCTAAAAAACTGATTATCTCAAATGAAAGACAGCAATGTTCAGGTTTGCTTTCCTTGACCACAGAAGAGTCACTAATTTAACAAAAGAACAGAAAATACTGTAAATTATTCTTACCTATTTTCTTATTTCGTTCTTCCCCACGACTGTGAGCAATAATTGGAGAATATATGAAGGGGCTTTTGGTTGACACATTCTGACCAAGTAAACTTTTCATTTTGTGAGGTCGGAGACTGGTTGGGAGGTTCAAGAGCTTCACAGATCTGGTGAGTAAAAATAATTTCTAATTATTTCATTTATTCTATTTTGTAACAGGTGACTGTGTTAAAAAAGAACTGATAAATACAAAATATCAGTCTGAGAACAAAATACCTGAAATGGAACACTTGAAGCAAACATTTACAATACAAAAGGAAGAAACACCAACCCAAGAAAACTGCAGTTTCAGAAAGCTCTCAGAAAACAAATAACAAAAGGAAAAAAATCTTCTTTAGAAACCAACAAAACTAGCCAGAACAGTGATTTGAAATACAGCTATTAATTTTTGAGTACAGACTGAACCACAACTCCAGTGCAGAAAGCAGCCAAATATTCAACTTAAACCCAAACTAGAATCCAGACAAGATTTCACTGGGCAACACAAATAAAGAAACTTCTCCACAGTGAATAAAGCTGATTTTAATACAGTGAAAATGCAGAGTTGCTGCTGGAAAGAAGAAAATGTCCCAGAAATTTGAGTGGGTTTGTTAAACAACCAGAAAGCAATTACAAATAGATAACAAATTATTTATTAGATTGCATCCCTGCTAGACCCAATTCCTACAATGCCATGCAGGGAAATCAATGCTCTTCCAATGCTCAGGGGAAAGTAAAAACTAAATTGTGGGCAGAAGAACAAGCAATAAACTGGTGGATATTCAGTAAAATCAGCAGCATTCTATAAACCTGTAGGACACCTAATTACTTCAAATCGGGAACTCAGCACAGCAAAGAACAGATATATCAGTATCACACTAATAGAAAGGAGACACACACAAGAAACCAAGATAATGTGTTTCTGCTGAAAAATAATGCAGCTGTAAGAGTAACACTACACAGACAACTTCTCTCTGTGAAACAAAACACCTGATAAGAAATTACTAAATAACACAAAAAGTGGAACAAGAAATAAATCACATCCATATGTTACATGTTGGTGATAGTTAGTGTCAGCACCAAAATCATATGTAAAATTACAGACAATGAGCCTGAGGAATAAGAAGGGAAGTAACTGTAAGAGACCCCTGATAATTCATATTTTAAAACCTCTTCTGATAGAATTTTTCTACAAATTAGAATGCAACGTAAAGCAAAAATGTGAATTATACTTATTTGAGGAAACAAACACTGAATTTGATAGAGAGGTAATAAAAAGGAATTTTATTTGATATACAGAGGAAAGTGCTTTGGCTCCTTCATGGTTATTATATAAATACTGGTGGATAACCTGCTTTACCTGAATGCATGACAGTGGAAGGAATGTTCCCCCAACAGGTATTAGAGAGCTCACAGGTCAGACATGGAAGAGAGCAGATTTTTAATTCCTTTGTGTGAAAAGCTTCAGTCATGTCCCCTGGCCTGACACCACTGAATGCAAATGAGCGACAATTAAGAATTACTAACTGATTTCACTAGCTACCCAGAAGATCAAAATCCTGTATTTGGAAAATTTTAATTAAAAACAACCTTGCTTAGATGGGAAAGGAATTTTTTTTTTTAAGAAATCCCACTATACTAAGTAAACAGAGGGAAGGGAAAACATGGCACTGAGTCAATTGGAAGTAGTAAGAAAAGTATCTAAGGACAACTAAAATCAGCAGTGATGAAAAGAAAGGAAATTTTCTGCTTTTAAATATGTTAGTAAGACAATTACCTTTAACATAGGTAAATTATAAAAATGGGAATAGTGCATTTTTTAGCTGAGAAAATACCAGATGATGATTTTCTATTGAACATGAGTAATGGAATATACATATTTTACCTTGCCAAATCTCTTTTATTGCCTTTAAAGTACTGGGGAGAAAAGGTAACATTGCCACTGTGTTCCTATTTCACTGTGGTATTTCCATGTCTGACAGTATTTAGATTAAGAAATCCACCTCCAAAATAAGCACCCCACATTAAATGGATTAAAACTCATAGACCATGAAATGCCAACAGTAAATAGAAGTCATCCCCATCAGTAAATGTGTGTTTCTAGAGGGCTCTAACATGGATTGAATCGTAAGCTGAGGTTATTCAACATTCATCAAAATGACATTTCCACACATTTATAATTGATGTCACAAAAATTAGCACAATTTAGCTCAGAGAGCTCTGCAGTCCAGCAGCACAGCTGGTTCCCAATGGGCTGGGCAGCTCTACAGCACCAGATCTGCTGGGCAGATGTAACCAGAGCCTTTATACCTAAATTCAACTAACATTTTATTGGAGCACAAATTTTTATTACTATGGCTTTTATAGAAATTTTAACAGACAAGGAGGAGGAGAGGAGCAGCAGTCCTTAAATGTTAAATAAAGCTTGATGCTGGGTTCCTCGCCCCATGGCAAAACAGAAGGAACTATTCCCAACATTCCAAGCACAGCCAGGTCAAGACAAGTAGATAATATAAGTGGATATGTTTGTCCCTTTCCCTCAGCATAAAAAACATTTTAATTGACATGAAGTCTTTCCCACTGAAGTCTTGGGAATCTCTTGCCAGAGTTCTGACTGGCCTCTTCTTCCAGACTCTTCTCCCAGGTAACAAGCGACAGGATAAGAGGAAATGGCCTCAAATTGCACCAGGGGAGGTTTAAATTTGGTCTGAGAAGAATTTTCTTCATGGTATTGGAAGGGGCTGCCCAGGGAGGTGGTGGAATAACCATCCCTGAAAGTGTCAAAAAATGTGTGGATGTGGCATCTGAGGACATGGCTGAATGGTGAACATGGTGGTGGTGCTGGGTTGATGGTTGATCACCTCAAAGGTCTTCTCCAGTTTTAACTATACCATGGTTCTATGATGCTGTGACTAAATTCGTGACTCCCATGAAGGAGGATTCAATCAGCATTTCCCCCATTTTCTTCACTATTCAACATACTTCTGAATAGGAATTATCTTTCCTTCAAAAAGAAAATATTTCCTTTCAGTCCTCTATTATTGACAGCCAGTAGCTACTTTCTCTCTCTCTGACTTTCTCTAATGTCTCATGCCAGGCTTCAACCTGAACAAGTTATTCTTCATTGGCCTGACTGCAGGATGTGCCTGAATGGAACTGACATTGAGAACAGGCCAGTGAAGGTGCCAGCTTGAAAATGCAGCATCTGGAAAAGGAGTGGTACAAAAAGCACCATTTCCAGGTGAGTTCCAAGCTCTGTGGATGGAAAATGCATTCAACTCATGGATTTTCAGTACTGAAATGATCAAGTATTCAACTAAAATCTCAGCTGCAGCAAAATACTTTCCTTCAATTGAGTAAGAAACTGTTGAAGGACAGTTCTTCAAAAAACAAAACTTCTCTCTTTCTGAAACTAAAGGCCACAAAGTATTTTCTGGTCAAAGGCTCTATTTTTGATCAAGAGCTTCTCAAAACAATTTGACATTTTGACATTTTTCCATGTTCCTGTGATCCACATGCATAAAGTGAGATGACTGCATCCTTTCAGTATCCTTTAGAATTTGACAGGTACTGTGAAAAAGCTAAAGATTGTGTTTTGGTCTTACTTCACAATAGGCAATTTGGTGAAGGGAACAGGAGGTAGCTTCAAACCATCTGGAAGAGTGATGACTTCCATTGTCCCAGGGCATTTTGCCGTGTAGCTTTCCAAGCTCTGCGTGACATCTTTCTTTTCTAGAAAATAAAATTGGAAAACAATTTCAAACTCACATTTAATTGAGACTATAGCCTTTTTTGCACAAAATAACTCAATTGGCATGCCAACTAATTTCTGCATTCAGCACTCGGAGTAATGTTCAACCTTGACAGATGGATCAAATATAATTAAGTGACCTTAAGCAAAAGAGTTTTCTAGATTTCTCAGAATTTTTCAAGTGCCAGTCTATACCTACTTTTTGTTAGGGTTTTTTATTGTCAAAATACAATTTTTTACAATTTCACCTATTAAATCTATATATCCAAACAATACAATCAGCCTCACACATATTAAGGTTTTAATAATAGCACTGTATGGGAACAAGGACTGCTCTGAAATGTTAGATTAAATAATATCAAAGGCAATGAAGAGAAACAAATTACTTTTGATGTCAACTTGTGTGAAAACTATCTAATCTTCAAAATAATTACACTGTGTTATGCTACTAAATCATAACAACAGGAAAGAAAGATTTTCTTTAGTTTTGCTTAAAAATACAAGAACATTGAAACAAATATATATTATTTGGGTTATCTTCAAGAATGTACAACAATTGCATATTAGTTTTATCCAGCAATTATTTTCAACAATACATAAAACCGTGTCTCCAGAAAAAAAATAAGTCTATTTGGAAATATAAAGCCTCAACACAAAATTGTGTTTGATCTTTCTGGTACCTTCCAACCCAAACCTTTCTAAATTTTATGATTCCCTATTTCTCTGATGAAATGGAAGTCTGCAAACAGAGAAAAGTCTGGCAATATTTGTTTAGAGGGAGAATGAGGCAGCTGAAAAGACCTATATTGTTTAAAAGTGAATATTCAAAGAGTGTTGGAAGGAACCTTAAGGTCCAACCCCCCTACCATGGGCAGAGACACCTTCCTCTGGACCAGGCTGTTCCATGTACACGCTACCAACAGAAATAAAATTCAATATTGAAACTGTATCTAGAAAATAATTAAAATATCAAAATACTCAATGCTATAACTCAATAGGCAAGGGGAGGGTGATAACAAATAGTTATCAGTAGTCGTACTACCAGAAAAACCTGCTTAGAGGTGTACTGGGTTATGCAGCAAGGTTTTGGTGACAAGGAATGGCCTCTGAGAGAAGACACCAGGGTATCTCCATTCCAGACAAGCCCAAAACAAACCTGCTGCTGCCCAGAGCTGGGCCAGTCAATTATGCTGGTGGCACCTCTGAGAGAACACATCTAAGAAAGGGTAAAAAATGCTCACAGCAGCTGTGAGAGGGAGGAGTGAGAAAAATGTGAAAGAAACATATCCTGTAAACCATGCCAAAAATACCAAAACCTGCCCAAAACACCATCTTGGGCCTTGAAAAGCACAAACATCCAGCAATGTTTGTGCTGCCCACACCAATCCAGCTCAGTTTGTGGATTCTACAGCCACAAGGAGTACACACTCCTTCAAAGCAAATCAACATTGATTGTAATCCTTTCACTATGGAATTAATGGCACATAACTGACAAATTGCCTTGCTCATGTCTGTGTTTCACTGAGCCATTCCCCACATTTTAATTGCCTGTAGGGAATGCTCCCAAAACCACATTAATTACACATCCATATAGACTCAGAGCTGCACAGCACAGTCAGGAGCTGTATGGTTCAATGCTGAGTATTACCATCAAAATTTCAGGTTATTTGCCATATTATGAGCAGGGGCACACAGTGCAAGCAGAATCCACCCAGATGGAAATCTCCACAGCTACCAGGAATGATGAAGGTAATGCTACAGCATCTGCTTAATTGTGCTTGAAACCAAAGGTCTGCCATGCCAGAGCACTGCCTTTCATTCCCTAGTGTGAAACACTGTCAGTTATTGTTCTCAAAGAAAGCAGGCTGCCATTTGCAAGAAGAATTTATTTACAGATTTTTGAGTCACATGGTTATTTCCTGGTAGCAGCTCCCCACACTTTCCATGAGAAAAAAGCCAAACCAAACCATTTTTCTATGTTCATGCAGTGTGAAACACAGCTTTAAACATGCCAGGCCAGCAGCTCAGTTCCTTTTTCTTAGCACCACACTTCAGCCAAGATGTTGAAGGAATCCACATCAGCAGTACACCATGGGAAGCATTCACAATGCAAAAGAGCTGCCTAATCCTGCCCAAGACCCACTTCTGAAATCCAACACTGGAACCTTCTCCCTTGAGCTCCCTGACCTCTGCAGCTTAATGGTTGCCAAAAACCTTGCCAAAAACCAGGACAAACCTGCTACAGAGATTGCAGCTCTGAATTCTCACAGCTTCTGGCTGCCTGACAACCTGTTCTGACAACACCTCCTGGGAGGAGCCACTGAACTCCTCAACCTCCTTCCTGACCCACAGTTAGGAGATTTCTGTGATTGTTATCACCAGCACTTACCTTTTTGAAAAGAAGAGACAAAAACCAGCTGCTCTTGGAGGTCTTTACCCACCTGGTGCCTTCATGCTCATACAGCAGGAAGGCAGTCACCACTTGATCCTGTGACCTGTGAATTCACCTCAGCAGCTTTAAAAGCCTGTCCTGCAGCTGGAAGCACTACTGGATACTCGTGTGTAGGTATTAGACACTCATTTATTGAGTGAGGAGTGACAGCTTATTTCCTCATCTGGATTAACTATGTTCACAATTTTTTTGCCCTCACTTTCTCTCCAGGATCACAGAATGTAACCAAATAAAGCTGAGCAAAGCCTTTGGCAACACTGGCATATGAGCACATTCTCTCAGTTTGTTCAGTATAACCCCACTCTATTTTCCCCATTTCATACCAAATTGTCTTTGACTGCTTCTGACAACTAAAAAATTTGCAATTTTTTTCCACCCATAATCTTAGAATTTCATTCCTCAACTACTTCACCTCAACGTAACGAGCACTGGTTTTGTGTCCAAGCTGCTTCAAACCTTCTTCTAATATGAGAACACAAAAATCTGAGAGCTTCAGATGCACAGTCAGAAACCATGAGTGATTGAAAGCTACTAAATGTGAAAAAGACAAGACCTTCTGCTCGTTTCACAGTCCTGTGGAGCAATATTTCACTATAATGGAGCCATTGAAAAATCAGACCAGGACAGGACAGAAGGTCAGTTATAGACTAACGTTTTTAAGCACTTCAGTAACTGTGATTTAACAGAGTAACACAAACAGCAGCTCATGTCTTGGCAGATAACACAGAAAATTGGAAGAACCCAATTGTTGTAACTGTGCTCTTGAATATTTGAAGAAATTTAAAATAGCTGTACTTGGGTTCAGTCACTACCCACTGAACACTAAGGCAAAGAATAAAACCACAATATTTGTTTTTTGGCAACAATTGGCTGATGTTGTGTTGATCAAGTCACAGTGTCCTCTGCAGAACAATCTACAGCCAGGTGAAATAAAGAAAGGGAACATTTCCTGTCTGACCCACCAATCCCACTGGAACAACTTCATTTCCTTATGGAGCTCACTGAAATACTGAAAACAAATAGCTCAGCACCTTCTAACTCCAGTTTTACCTCCGTGATAGGCCCAGAATCAACATTTTAACAAAAACCCCTCATTGCCCAGGGTGCTTTGTGCTGGCTGAGCTTTCTCCTTCTCCCTTGAAGACATCAAATAATTTCACAAAGGAGAAGTCTGAGGAGAGCTCCTGCAGCAGTCCTGACCCAACTCTTTCAGGACAGACTCAAACATCTCCTTAATGAGCTAACAGTAATATATAACAAGACATAAAAGGCAGTCTGATGACAGGGAAAAAAAACAAGAGAAAAAGCAGTTTTTGTACCCATAAACATAGATATGGCCTTCCAGTGCCTGTAGAGAATGTACAAGAAAGATGGAGAGAGACTTTTTACAAGAGCATATAGTGAGAGGATATGGGAAATGGATTCAGACTGACAGAGGACAGGTCTAGATTAGATATTAGAAAAAAAAAAATTTTTCTTGGAGCAACCTGGGATAGTGGAAGGTGTCCCTGCCCACAGCAGAGATGATAACTTTAAGGTTGCTTCCAACTCAGACTATTCTGTGATATTTCCGTCACACACCCACACAAAATGAGAATTGCTTGGTGAGCCCTAGAGAAGAGAAAGTCCATGTCTGCTTCCAGAGGAATCTTCAGTCTCATTCTGCCATGAAAATACAGTGTACTTTTTAAACTAAAGCATTTCAAAAAGGCCACAAAATACATACACACCTTTTACTCTGCAGTTAATCACAGATTGCAGGGGTGTGCAAAGCTCCTCAGCCTTTCAGGCAGTTCCTGAGCTCTGGTTTGGGCAGGGAACACCACATTTGTGTATTCAGGGCATCCCACTCTCCCAAGCACAGAGCCAGAGGTGTGAGCAAAGCACCTGGGCAGGACCTGCAGGATGAATCCACCCCTGCATCACCAGGGCTGGAACTCAGCAGACAGAGCAGCTCCTCTCCCTGCAGGCAGCACCCTCTGCTCCTCCACCCCATGAACTCTGACAAGGACTGGGGATGGCACTTTCTACATTTACTTTCTACCATTAATATTTTTCTGAAAAATACATGGAGCAGCTAAGCACAACTTCAAAGTGCTCAGAAATCTCCTACTTGAACAAGCTGCTTTGACAGCAACACAGGAACCCTGAGGGTTCATCCCACTACTGCAATAAATGTGTGTGTTCCCCACAGACTCCAAAGCTGTTCTCAGGGACAAAGGCATTGGCAGTCACCAGAAAGTATGAATCTCTTTTCTTTAAGAAATCAAGCAACATAAATCTCTAAATAAACACAGCAGAGACTAATAAAATTCACTGTTAGACACAGAGAAGAGCAAAAACTAGAAGAAAATAATTAATCTATGCTATGAGAGAGTTAGACCTGCTTTCATGAACAGAGCATCATGAACTGTATCAGAGACTGACTCCACCCACACAAAGGATTCAGTTATTGGCTGTGTAATATCTCATCTTTGAAAAATAAGTTTTCAATTTACTACTAACTTTGCAGGAAAGGGGAAGAAAATATTTTAGACACAAATAAAAATAGCTGACTTTTAAAAGCAGAATGTTTTCCACTTCTAAAAAGACTGCCACAGAGACAAAGAATAGGAAGGGACTACTAAACACATCACAGTGTTCCATTACAAGGGTTTTAATAATTGTACAAAATGTATACACATGAAGTCCCAGCCAGTTTGCACCAAAATATTTCTATTTAAACCCTGACTTAAAAAATTGTCATAGCTGAAGACAGTTCATAAAGATACCATCAAAGTTTCAGTGTCTGGTTCTCCACCATATCTCAGAACTTCAGATATCTACATACTTTCAATACTAAAAAAATACATTTTGTACACACAAATTCAGTATATAAATCACTGAAATCAATACTAATTTTTTCATGTTAAAGAATACCAGGAGTCCTCCCTTTACAAAAAGTGGAATAAATTAGACATAGATAACTTCTATAACAATAAATGAAGTTCAGGACTGCTGTAAAGCTGCTTATGGGCAAGGCAGGTTTGTAAATATTCACAGATATAATGGTGTAACTGATAAACACATCTGATTCTGGATTTTATGGGGAAGAAGCAGAGGCAGAGGTTGGAAAGAATAACACATTGATTTCTGCAGAACATTTTCCCCAATATACTGTTATGCACAGGAATTTGGCCAGAAAGATTTATCAGGATTCAAAATTTCAATGCCTCCACCAGTGATCTAAACTTGCTTCAGAATAGGATGGTTTAAATGCTGAAAAAGCTGGGAAACTTCCTGAAAAACTTAAAATGAAGAGATGTCAGCTCTCTCTCCAAATGCACAGTTGATTTTTCCCATCCCTCTGTAAAAACATCTCTTCAGTATCACTCCTACCCCTCTCATCTTCCCTTGGCACATCCACTCACACTCAATGGACATCACATGGGGAGTTCACTAAGGTACATGGATGACCCATTTTTAAACATGGATATTTCTTTTTCCATATAAACTGCCAATTTCAACAGCAGCCTTGACTCCAGTGCTTTAATTTGAATTTAGAGTGAGAGAGCAGTATTGAGTCTGTTAAATGTCATATAAAATATATTTGAATTTTAGTAATATAGCACTTCCTAAAATAATTTCCTTTGGTACAAAAAAAATAGCACTTAATAATACAGCACAAATTCTTCATGTCTTCATCTGTCCAACTGAAGTAGCTCTTCCCCAAAGGAATTTCTTTTTTTTACCTGGAATAAAAACCTGGCAATATGCCTCCAATTGAACACCTGCATATTTTCCCTCAATTAACTGAGGGGAAATTTCTTCAAGATCAGAGGTACCTAGATAAAGACAGCAATTCTGGGCTAAAGATCAAAGACTTCATTTTGTTCATGAATGACCTTAAAGAATTAATAGCAAATTTTGCCATAAAAAAGCACTATTTTACTGTAACAATTGATCTGCTGATCATAGCCTAAGTATTTGGCTATGGCATGGGCTGGGGTTTTTGTCTGTACCTCACTGACACACAAGTCTAAGCAAAGATAAATCCTGTGTGAGACTTTCAGGCTGGTCTGTAATGCTAAATATTTGATTCACAGTGCATTATTTTTGTCATATAACATATGACTTAAAATTTGTTGCATTTCATATTTAGTGCTATGGAAATTAATTTAAATATTTTATTCCTGTTGCTAGTTTACTCCATTTCATTCAAACTTCCAAGAAAAATCAAAGTCTAAAACACATGTAATTCAGGTAAATAAATTACACCCTCTTAATAAAGCAGTTTGAGCAAAGTTATTTAAGAAGCTGCCTTGTCTGGCTTGTCTCTACAAAACACAAATTCCAAGGAGACATTCTAAAAGTGAGGGGTTAAAAAAAGCAGGAAGAAGTGTAGCAGGAACAAAACAGTGCTGAATTTTGATAGCACAGAACTGATGAAAAGCAGCAGAAGTCACAGTACCATGATGAATAAGACTTAACTGGCTTCTAAAAAGTCTCCTTCTTCAAATAAAATCTCCCAAGTCTTTTATTCCAACACATCAGAAAGCATTTCCATTGAGGCTTTTTTAATATATTCATTCTTAGACCACACAGTACCACTGCTATACATCAAACACACAAGGTGACAAGTCTGTTTAATTACATTTTTATACATATATATACACACATACACTTATTTATATATAAGTACACAGGGAGGATATGGCATTAAGTTGAAGCTGTGAAATATTTCAAAGTAATGGCTAAGAACTACCCAGGCTGCTATAAATATTCCCTGGTAATTATACTGTAGATTTCCATCTTCATCCTGAAATCAGTTAATTTGAATATTACAAGACCCACCAAAGTAGCTCCCTTTTGAAAGGTTTATTGGTTGGGCAATACCAACTTGCAGGTCCTTTGTCAGCTAAAATACAACACAGTGCATTAAAACCAGTTCATCAGTGTCAGTTAAGTAATCCTCACTCCAGCTCTGAAGTTTACATCAAGTTTTAATTTGCACTAAATTCTCTGTTCAGTCTGATTAAAGCATCATTCTTTTTAGCCCTTGCAGTCAGTAACATTTACCTTTCCAAAAATGAATTTACACACTACAGATGATCTATGCTGTCCTAATTTAAATGCAATTTAAAGTATTTTAAGTATTGCAGCACAGAAGAGAAGCTACAGAGCAGGGCAGTTGTGCCTTCATTGCACAGTTTTGGGGCCAGCACCAGCAGACTCTGGAAGAGCAGGATCCCAACACAGGATCTCTTATCCTCCACTCTCAAGTAACATCATCACAATCAAGTCTACTCTAGAAATTCTTCCAAATAACCTTGGCTTGGCAACAAATTATGATATTGTCACTTTTGCAGTTTTCTAATAGCTGACATCTGTTTTGACAAGTGCAGCTTTGGGCTGGGGTAGAGCTAATTTCCTTGACAGTAGCTGGGCTGGGGCTGAGTTTTGGGATTTGTGCTGAAAACAGCATTGATAATACAGGGATGATTTGGTTATTGATGAGAACATGACTGGGAATCTCTTTCCTCAACACCCTAAACTCATTCACTTATTGTTTTTATCTCCTCTAATCATTAATGAACCAACATATCCATAGATTTATTTTTTTAAATTCAGGAATACTATATGAACTAAATCACACTCATTTCAATGCTCCATCATTCCTTGGAAATAAATCAGGCTTCAAAGATGCTCCAACCTCTTCCTATTAAATCACAATTATCCACACACCTACTATTATTTACTAGAGCTTCTTATAATGCACCCAGTACTGAGCCAAATTTATTGAACTCCAGAGGGATTCAAAGGGTGGAATTTGGTTTACCTCACTTCAAGAGAAGCATCCATGACCAGGGTCACTTAGGCAGTACTGAGAGGGCCACAGATGTGTCAGGGGAGTGATGAATCTTGTAAAAAGAATCACTGCTGTGGCCAGGGCCACTAGGAAGACTATGACATAGATATATCAGTTGGAAGAACTTCCATTCCTCTTGAACTCTTAAAAAAACACAGCAATGCACTTGCCATTTGGAATTCTAAAGTGAGGATAAAAACACTTTAAGAAATTAACTGCAACTGTAATTCAGCTGTTTAAAATTAAAATGCTTTTAGTGCCTTTGAACCTTATCTGGTACCTGAAATTTATTACTGTTCATTTTACAGTTCAGATCACTCCCCACCATAAACCACCTCTAATTACATTTCAAAATAATTTCACAGATTTATTCTCTGTAGAGGAAGGACCAGCCTTGGAATCTTCTTTCCTAAACAGAAAACCTTGATCCAAATGTTCTGATACAGCTCAATCTTCCCTGAGTGTCTCTTTCCATACCTCAAATTTCTTTCAGTTCTGGCAGGCTTCCTGCTTCTGTGTGAAATTATTTTTCATGAGTTGAGCAAGTTACACCTCAAAATCTTTTCTGGGCTTATGTCTTTATTTGTAATATTTATAATCTTGTTTCCTCTAACCTAAATATAAAAAACAGGAGAAAAAAAAAAAGAAGAGCAGCATTATGAGAATAGGCAGGAGAAATGGCAAACAGAGGGGAGAAATGGTGAGCAATCAGCTCAAACTGAAATGAGCTGAAACTCTCAACAACCCTGGCTACAGCTCTGAAAACATGGGGAAATCAGAAAGTCACAGCAAGATTTGAACAAGAGAACAGGAGGCAGTGAGGTGAACACAGTCACAAGCTGCTCCAGCAGTCCCTCAAAAAAATATGCCATTTTAAATTATTCCATGCCCAAAAGTTTAACTTTTAGGCTCACAGGTTATTCTTATCCCCTGCTCCAGTGAAATAAGCCCAATCTCTGTGGGGAGGCAGAACCCACCAAATTCCTGTGCAGCTCCATTTTCCCAGGTTTGGATGGAAATTCAGGACAATGTTACAATTTTAAGATCCTCAGAAATCAAGTCTGGTCCTTATTGCTGCTTGGCAGGCTACAAAGGGTTAAAGTCATTTCCACATTCACTTGGGGCCTAGCTGTCAATTTTCAGGAGCCCAGTTTAATATTCTTCCTTATTTTCAATACTTTCCACATAGCAATTTGAAATTTAAATGACACTGAGGGAATGCATATGCAATCTGTTCTATAAATAAAAATGTCTAAAATACTGCATAATTTTCTCTTGCAAAATGCAAGATGGAAAGACATATTTTAAGAGTTGTAAGACACCACGTCTGACATCACCAAATTACACTCAGTCCAGGCTTAGCCATAATTCCTGAAGATGAACAAGGTTTGGGGTTTGTTTCTTAGATCAAGCTCATCATTTCTTTGCAGAGGGCACAACCTCACCCTGCCAGCTGATATTTCACCCATCACCTGAGCACAGCAGGCTTGAAAGGAGAAGGTTCCAGAATTATGGAATGGTGTGGAGATCCTCACATTAATGGGGTGAAGACCCTCAGCTACCAAGAAGTCCAAGCAGTCAAGGCATCAAGGTGGCCTTCCCAGCCAACACTGACAAGTCCATCCCAACTGATCTACAGGATGAGGGGAACTGAAACAGCATTCAGCAGAAATTTTGGCAGAAATTCTTCACTAGTTACAATGATCTGAGTGCAGGTGAGAATAAACATCTTTAGGAAACGTGATTTAAGAAAGAACCCCGCAGAGGAAGGAGAGACACACCAGGATGTTCTAGGAAGTTCTCTCAAGAACAAAAAATCCAAACTCCTGGTGAACAGATGAAAAAGTATTTCTGCACGTTGAATGCAGAATCATTACAGAGTCAGTAATTTAATTCATTGAGTACATGACAGAGCAGTGGAGAGCTCAGATGTGAAGGCTGTCACCTCACCAGAAGACTGGAAAGAACTCAAGTGTAGCAACAATAACCACAGGACAGGAAGATCCTGGCAGGGCTACACTGAGAAGTGCACATTATTTCCTAAACAATGAAATAGATGAACCTTGAGGATCTTTCAGGAATTAGCCCACCAAAAAAAAAAAAAAAAAAGGAATGGAACACTCCTAGTTCCATCCCATGCTAGGCATGGTGGGTGAGAAAACATCACCTCCGCACATGGAGATCCCTGCCACCAGAGGCAAACAGCAGGAATCCTGAAATCCCGGAAACCTGCTGAATGTCTGAAAGAACATGAACTTGCAGACGTGAGGGACTGTCCTGATCTGCTCAAAGTGAAGAGAGACAAGTTTTGCCTTGATCCACAAATGCAGGAAGGAATTAGGTTCTGAACAGACCCAAAACAGAAGATTAAAACACAAATGAGGTTAAATGTTGGGATCCAAAGTGACAACTCAACTTCCATTTTTTCATACTAGAGGAAAGAAGAAGAAAACAAAAAAGTAGGAGAATGCCAGCAATGATGATGAGAAGCACAGCCAAGGGTTACCCCAGCATGGCTCCAGCACTGCTCACACAGTGCCATGGCCGATCTCCCTGGGTGCCAGGCGCATTCCCCAGGTCCTCCCAGAGCTGCCCAGCCCAGGAGCAGAGCCAGGGCAGCAGCACCAGCAGGGTGGAGCAGCCAGGACAGCAAAGACTCCAGCACTTTGTAGATCCCACAGATTTTTGGGCACTTGTTTAGAGAGGATTTTGTGAGTGGCAATCTCACATCCACCTCCCAGAACGGCACATCACTGGTGACCTTCATCTCTCTCCCTAAAATCCACTGGCCGCTCCTCAGTACCCAGGCCAGGTTCACCTGATGTTCCCCAAGTTTATTCCTCCCTTCCCTAAAAGATCAACATCAAGGTCTTTCAATGGACTTCAAACAGGTGCCTCATTTTCTAAAAGAAAGCAGTTGTAAGCTTTCACTTTCAAACCTCAAATCTTCCAAGAGGCAATGGAGAGACATTCCCAACTCTATACTCATTCACCAAGGACTGCCTGGTGAGTGGTCACATTTCCTTAGCAGCTGTCTCCATATAATTCTGTGTTTAGAGAAGCCCTAACAGATGAGCCAACTCAGAATTATTTGCACTTAGTGCAAGCCACAACCCATTTAAGTTGTATTAATAATATCAGTGAAGAGCCACAGTAAAACAATGGCAATTTTTCCCAAATATCTGACATTACTCAATTCAAATTCACTGAGCTGTACACACAGTTTTGTTTCAAAAAGCATTATGCAAAAGATAGGTTCAATTCCAAGCAACTTTGCAACTGCACATTTAAATTCTTATTTAAAGAAAGTGATTCTTAAGGGCTTGTTACCATTAAAACATAATAGCTTGAGATTAGAGGTTTTACACAGAATTTAGTACCTCTTTTTGCTTTGCAGAAGACTGCATTTTACATATTTATGCAACTAAATAGCTTAATTTTAAATCAAACTTTTAGTTTCCATGTTGTTAAAATAGTGACTGACATCTCCCATTTACTTGATGATATTCTTTATTTAGATTTGCCAGGCGGCATGGTTGGAGATTCAAGTAAACTCAAGTAAACATAGACAAGCTGTATTTTAAAATGCATGATTCAATTCAAACATTAAATTTTGTTTTAAACACAAACCAGTTTTGACTATGCATTTGTGTTCCATTAATAGAAGCAAGAGTTTCTAATTAATAGATCTGGATTTCATTGGTACAAATAAATCTCAGCAGCTGAACTTCTAATTGGAGAATAAATCAGTATCCCAGCTTCAACTGAACTAGTAAATGAACAGAATTAAATTTAAAAATGAGAAAATGTTCCTTTTCTGTGTCTAGAGGCAGCTAATTCTGAGAGAAAAAGGGCTAGAAGGTCAAGTTCCAGAGCCAAATGTTTAGCTGGTAATTTCCTCTCAGCTTAAGAGTTTTCACTTCTATTTATTCTAAATTTAAACATGATCTGCAAACTACCCAAACTTTAAATACAAGAATAGGATTTAGCAGATAATCAGTAACAAGCTTTAAAAAGAGGAAGTTTATTTAGGAAAGAACACATTCAAGTGAAAACTGACTTTCCAAAAGAGTGACTTTTCCTCCACCCTTAGGAGCTGGTGACTTTCTATGCAGCATAGAAAAATAGTAAATCTGAGCACTCTTGAGCTCCAATACCACTGTGTTATTTCTGTTTTCTAATTAAACCTTCAATTGATTAATAAAACCTGGAAATTGCGGTCATGTGGTATCAGAGAAAAACTGTAATGACACCTTTTTGCCACTTTAGAAGGGAACAGCTCACAGTAAGTGAAACTGAAACCTAATCCTCTGCCTTCGATTCTCTTGCTTTTGTCCTTTATTACAATTCAAGACTGAAGGTTTGTTGGTTCATTTTTTCCTAATATTCCAATATTTTTATAAGAACTATACATTTAAAGTAATTTTCTGTGCTAAATGGACTCTTGCACAACATCAGGTTGGACTTGATGATCTTGGAGGCCTTTTGCAACCTTAATGATTCTATGGTCACACAATATCAATCTCAGTAGAGTTAACAAAAAACCCCATACAGGCTAGAAATACACTTCCAGCACTTCTTATCAAGAAAAAACACCAAACTCAACAGCAAGTTCTATTTTGGATGTATTCAGGAGAGAAGGAAAAGAAATATTCAACTGTGCTTCAAACACATGGGAGAATATTTAGTTGATTTTTTCGAAGGCACTAAACATCACAGTTATCCTAGGCCTCATGAAACTGGAAGCTTTACTCAGACATACAGTGTCTGAAGGCAAAGAACACAGAAGATTTCTTGTCTTTGGGAGTTCAAACCTTTTTTAGGATTAGGGATTAACAATATCACATGTGGAAATGCAGAGTGGAAGAATTTAAAACCTTGTCTTCAGCACAATTTTCCACACATATATCAACAAAGCTCCACTGTAAGTCCTGGAAAATCCAAGGACCTTTTGACAGCAAATAAGACCTACAGGCAGAAAGCAAATTTATTCCGGTTTATCAGTTCCTCTCCTTCCTCCAGCATTGATTTGAGCCACTAAACAGAGGGAATAAAGCAGACAAATACCTCAAGTTTGCCAACAAAGTTCTTTGCTGCAGGAGTCACTAAGGGAAAACATTTGGCCATAACTAAAGGAGAGAAAAAAAAAAAAAAGCCAACCTATACTTTTTCACTTCCGTCCTCATTATTGTAAACAAAGGAATAACTGGAAAAAAATGCATTTTTTACCTGCCTTACTGAGAAGCAAAACCAAATTTTAAAATTATTTAGTACTCATTAAGATCATGGATCTCATTTAGCTGGGTGATAAACAAGTCATTATGGAATACTTTTCCTAAGAAACATAATACAAAATAACAGTTGTCACTTTTGGCTTTTCCAGGTGATTCTGTAAATGTTACATGTCCTACCCCACAGAAGGGTCCTCACACACATCATTCCCATTGCTGAAAATCATTTACAGACACATGCATTGCATTGTCAACCTTTGACAAATCAAATCCTGTTAAAATATATTGCTGAATTTAAAAAAAAAGAAGCTGCAGAAATGTAGAGGAACTTAAGGCCACTGTCCCAGTTAAACACTGTTTAACTCCATGTCCATCACATTCAGCTGCTAAAAGTTAGAAACACAGAATGGTTTGAGTTGGAAAGGACCTTAAAGATCATCTAATTTCAACTCTGTTGACTGACTACCATCAACAACCCACTCAACTCCACAACTTCCCTGCTCTCCATTCCTTCCCAAATTAATTCTATTTCAAAACAGAGCCACATTATTTGATTGTGCATCAGAAGAAAATGCAAATATTTGCTTCTTTAAAAGTCCTACCTTGGTCAGAAAGGAAATCCAGCATGGTCTGGAGCAGGAAGGAGAGATGCCTGACACACAGGGCAGGATTGCCCATCCTCCTGGAAGCATAGACCAGCTCATGGAGCAGACGCATCTGCACTGCAGCCCATCCCCTGTGAGTTCCTGGCAAAAATGCAGGTAATATATCATCATAAATCATTATATTTCATGTATTGTAAACTTGGAAATCATCACAAACACATTGGTTTTGGTTTTCTTCACATGCTAAGCAGTAATTTTATGGCACTCACCAATCACCCAAAGGTTGCTAGAAAATCCAACCCTTTTAGTCAACACAAAAAATGGGATTCTTGTATTTGCTTGAATATCTAAACATGAAATCAAGTTTTGTTTTATATGCTTGTCTATCGACTAATAAATGTACAGTTAAAATTTTGAAGATGAAGTTAACACTTCCCAAAAACAAAAATTATACACAAAACCTTTAATTTTTTTTTTTTTTTTAAATTCTCTGGACAATGCACATGAGATTTCATACAGAAATTGAAATCACAGAATCACAGAATGGTTTGGATTGTAAGGGACCTTAAAGATCATCTATTTCCAACTCCCTGCCATAGGCAGGGACACCTTCCCCTAGACCAGGTGGCTTAAAGCCCCATCCAGCCTGGCCTTGGACACTTCCAGGGATGGGGCAGCCACAGCTGCTCTGGGCAACCTGTGCCAGGGCCTCACCAGCCCCACAGTAAAGAATTTCTTCCTAATATCCAGTTTGAAACTATTCTTTCAGTTTGAAGCCATTTCCCCTTGTCTTGTCACTCCATGCCCTTGTAAAGAAAAAAACTACCCAGTAATTCTTAACTCTCTTTAAAGATCAAGCAAGAGATATCTTTTTCTAAATGCCTTCCCAGGCAATAAAAGCAATAAAACTTTAGAACACAAGGCACATATCCCTATTTTCAGTCCTTAAGTTTCAGGCTATGAATTACTTCATATTTGTAGAGTATCTGTGGGAAGAATAAATAGATGATCTTAACATAACCTTCCTTTCAGAACCATAATATGTAGCACTCCTCATGAAGCTTAACCTGCTTTTAGTAGTAAGCAACAGCAATAATTTTTAAATAACAGATATTTCGAGATGTTCAATACTTCATAAACTTCAACAGTCTTCCTTGTAATATCACCCATCAGCATTTGGCAAACTGTTTTAGGAATATTTACTGCAACCAAACCTTGAGAGTTTATATTTTGAGAGTCTCATTATTTTTCATGTGTGAAATGTCATTTCTATCTTAGAGTTTGCAGTGATCTTTCCATATGTCTCTAAAAGAGCCATTTCGGGGATAAAAAATGAGACAACGCACTTCAGTGCATCATGAAGGTAAGGGAAAAATGAAAGATAAATACCAGTCATGTCTTTTCTTTGCTATTTTATTTATAATTTCTTGCAGAACTTCTACAACTTTTCCTCCCAACACAGTCCTATCCCAGGTCACAGCATATTTTTCCCAGCACATTTCATCTTCCCAGACTCTTAGCATCTTTCCACTGAGTCCACTTGGCATTTGCTACCTCCTCTCACATATAATCTGACTGCCAAATCACAACAGTTTTAAAAAACCCCAACACCAACCATCCACAAATACAGCTCAACCCATCACTTCCAGCTCCTCTCCTGCAGCTACCACATTTAGGGAATGGTCCCCAAAACTGTTGCTCTACAACACAATGGAAGGTTTTGGAAAGGTTTACTCAAAAGAAGCTGCCAAGCAGCAATTTAGCTGTCTCTGATCTCATTTGTGGGAAAATGTAATGTATTTGACCCTATTAATTACATTATCTGTATCTATATACAAAAATATGTAAAAGGATTTTTACTCTTTCCTTATAAGATCAAGCAGCCACAAAACAAAAAGAAATACAATTTCTGATGGAACAGCTGAAGACACTTTGATTGAAAAAGTAATCCAGAATACTAGATGACCTTTTTATGTACTCAGAAGCATATTATCAAAACAAAGAAAATAATGTTTTTTGAAAAACATAAGAAACTAAGTTTTCATAAATAACACATAATTACTTCCTGCAACCAGGGAACCACAACAACACATTCAGCAGTGACTTGCAGAAATTTGAAATTATTGGAACAACACTAAGAGAAAGTGAAGGCACAGTGTTAAACAGCTGCTTTATATCTGCTGCCATTAGTTTCAGATGACCAAACAACTTAGGTCCAGGATGAAATCTCTCAAGGAAATTATTATGGAAAGCCAGCGAAGTGGCAATCCCACTGACCTTTGCTGAAGTCCTGAGGGTCCAGGGAGAGGCTGTAGCCAGGCAGGGTCTCCAGCAGCAGTTTGTAGCAGGCCCTCCAGCCGGGCTCGGGGATGCTGGGCGCCGCACACTGCATGGCCGCGATGCGCTTGAAAAACGCCGATTTGCGGTGGAACCCGATGCGCTCGTACAGCTCCGACAGGATGCTGTAACGCTGGATCTTCTCCTCTTCTGAGAGCTGCAGTTGGAAGGGAAAGGAGGAAAGGGATGGGTTTTAGCAAAGATTTAAAGTGCTGAGTTTTAAAAGACAAACAGGAGGAAAGACATGGTAGCAGACAGTGGCGCTGCAGAAGGGCAGGGATTTGCACATAGCCAGGCATGACAGCTTCTGCAGCCAGGGAAAGTTAAGCTTGGTTCAAGTGTTAATAAAAACTGCAAAGATGAAGTTCTGCAGCTTCAACTTTATTTGTAAGTGGTCCTAACAAGTAAACAGTCAAAACAGTCAGTAACAGCTAAACAGCTCCACATTTTATGGAAGATACTTAACATGATATTGGTGTGAATGAAAGGAGTGCAAAAATATAGCACTTCCAAGATTTATTGATTCACTAAGATTTTCATCCCTTGAAGATTAAATCTAATCTTGAAATCTCAAGCTATGAAGGCAAGAAACTACTGTCTCGATTTTTATGTCTCTAATCTTGTAAACCACAAATTTTTCATTCCATGAAACCACACTGTGATTTATACACCGTGAGATTGAATCACAGAATCATAAAATGGTTTGGGTTGGAAGGGACCTTAAACATCATCTTGTTCCAACTTCCTGCTATGGGCAGGAATGTCTTTTTCTAGACCAGCTGGCTCCAAACCCCATCCAACCTGGCCTTGAACACTCCCAGGGATGGGACATCCACAGCTCCTCTGGCAAACCTGTGCCAGTGCCTCACCACAAGCAAGTTTTGGAGGGCAGGAGGGAGTTCAAGGGGAGCTTTTCCCAACAAGGTAAAAAATAATGTTAAAGTAGCAAAATGTCATAAAAAGACATAGACTTCTTCACTGAGTCAAGTATTGGAACAGCCTGCCCAGGGACATGGTGGAGTCACCATCACTGAAGGGCTTTAAAAGATGTTTAGCTGTGACACTTGGGGACGTGGTTTAGTGTTGGGCTTGCCAGTGCTGAGTTAATGGTTGGTTTGGAGCTCTATTCCAGCCTAAACAATTCCATGCACACTGCCAACAAGTGAGGTGGAATTTAAAGTCCTGTTAGGCTTAAAGCTGAAACCAACTTGATAAGGAACTACCACCATGTGCTCCTTTAGCTTATCAGTGTATTGGCCTAAGTCCCAGGTAACTTAATTCCTTTTGCCTCTGGCCTGAAGGATAATCTTGCTTTGGAGTCAGCCAGCCATGAAGAGACTGCCACAGAAACTCAGGATGATTCCTGCTCTGTGTCCCAGGAACCAGCAGGCAGAGCAATGCTGACACCTAGTGCACAGGATCTGGCACAATCAAAAGCAATAAAATGTACTTGAAATTACTCTAAAGCTGCCAACACGTTTTGCAAAGTGTTTCAAGTGACAAACTTCACCCAAAAATAGCCCTAAAGGACAGAAACAGCAACTCATTCTTCAAAACTGCAAGTATCAATCAGTCTGCTTAACTTCAGGCACTTAAAGGATCGGACAGTCAAAGGGAAGCTGCTCACCACACTGGCTGTTTTTTTTTTAAAGAAAGGATTAGGTCTTGTAAGCAGAGCTTCAAAATGTCTTTCAGCCACTCAAATCCTGATATAATTACAAAAAGCAGTCTGTTCTCAAAAGTCACTTCTAATTTTGGACACAGGGATATGAGACACATCAAAGAGGAGTTTTCAGAGGGCACCATGACTTTATCTGACAGTTCAAATTTTTGTACTTCAGGATATGAAGTAACACACAGAGTAAGAAAAGCATTTTAGAGAGTTTCAGACAATTTTTTAAGCTGAAATTCCTATTTGTTCAGAACTGACAACACAAGACAGTGCCTGACACAAAAGTACCACCCATCCCTAAGACCAAGCCCTGTATATCATGAGTTGTGAAAAAAGGTAAGGGCACCAGGGAAAAAACTTACAGAAACCAGTGCAGCTGGAAAAAAAAAAAAAAAACAAAAATACAAAAGGAAAACACAGAAAAAATTTGGAGAAGTTACCATAGTTCCCAAAATCAATCACTCAGAAAGAACACAAGGTATCATACTGAAGTCATCTATTTATGCCATTTTTAACAGGTTAGAACAATAAAAAAAAATGGCAGCAAAGTTGAAAATGGCACAAGCACATGATCAGGAAATAAAGAAAAAAAAAGCTTTAAAAAACCATATCAAAAGCTATCCCTTAAATACAATACTGACAATGTTCACTAAAATCTTTAGGATGATAAAAGGGCAATGTCATTTAGATAGACAGGAGCCCTCACTAATAATTGGAATTACTATGAGAAAGGCAGCAGATTCCCAGACACTTTTATTTTCATCATATCTAAGTTTTTACCACTGTTACATAACTTGCTGCTTAATGGTTGTCCCCAAAGCTAATCAGTATTTTCCTCAGCTGCAGAAAACCTCTTTTTCATCACCACAAAGACAGCAAAATTGCATTTTCCTAACCACAAACAGTTATGCGTTACCATCCAGGAATTTAAAAGAAGAAAAAATGAGAAAAAACCCACCCAGATACTCCAAGTAATTAATTCTGGGAAGACTGCAGCAGGCATTCTGCAGACCATTGGTGTAGCACCTCCAAACATCTTTCCTGACCTCACAAATTTAGAAAAGCTTAATGCCTGTAAAGTGGCTGCAAAACAGCCACCACCTGAAGCACAGCGTTATTTCCACCTGGTTAATTTTTATTTGACTGCTCTACAGACAAAGCTACAGCTGAAACTGGAAAGGCTGTAGGTCACTCTTCAGGTAATAGAGTTTTTCCTCAGGCTTGTTTCAAGCCAGGCTTTCAAAGAATGCAGCTTTTTATTTGTTTTTTAATTATTCCTTACTACATTAAAATTTTATAATCTCACTTTCTCTGTAATTATGTTTTAAAATTTATTCCTCATAACTGGATGCAAAGTCTTATTGCCCTGCAGCTCATCAGAAAATACCAATTACATGATATTACTAGACTGACTATGAAATTAAATTTATGGATAGGAACTAGTTTTTCTGTTTATAAGTCTTACATTTTAACCTGTGCTGATGTTCTATCTACCTACAAATGAAAAACACTGCCCTACAGTTTATTCCCTCAGCTATCCCAGGATGACTCCTCCTCATGAGTTAGTCCAAATTATAAATACAACTCTTATTTGTTTCCATGATTCATACATTAAATCTTTAAAAGCTGCAAATACAATTCCCAGTCATACCTCTCTTTATGGAAAACACTTTTCCCAGCCCTGAAAAGCCCTGGAAAGATTATCCTACAGTTATTTCACACAATAATGCCAACACAATCTCTGCTCCCAGCCCTGCACAGATCCCAGTCTGTACTGGTTTGGGCTGGACTGGTTGCAGGTTCACTGGCAGCTCAGATCAGGGTGTTTTTCATGTTTCCAGGCTTTGTGCTTGTGTATTATTAGGCAATACATACCAACTTTTGAAGTGGCAAGAAATTTGCCATTCACTGGGTGTTGGAGGTTCCAAAAAATCCTTTTGGTTCTTTCTCTCATGGAATTTTGTCCCATATGTTGGTAAGAGACAATAAGGACCAGTACTTAAGAGTGACCAAAAAAAATGGCCATAGTGGGGAAGGGTTCAGCTGACTCCTCTCTCACCTGGGGGTTTTCTCTTTGGGAAGGACAAAAACACCAAGAGATTTTGGCCAGGGGGTGAGGGTACACATGCCAGTGAAGAATTGTGATTCCTTTTCTGAGGTCTTTGCCTGAAAGCCCCAGATTTTCAGAGTTATTTGGAGAGAAGGGGGTCACATTTTCTATTCCAAGAGAGGTTCCTGCCCTCCTTGTCACACACCTGTCCTTCAAACCAAGATGCTGGGTCTGACAGGTTCCCTCTGATAAGAAGTGAAAGTTGCAATATCAGTGGTGTCAGGGAGAACTGGGTATTCTCCTAATGGCACTAATTGCTTCCAGGAAAAGAAACAACAACAATGTTGGAGTTTGCAGGCAACAAGAATAACAGCAACAGAACAAGAGGATGGATGAACAACAAAGAACTGCCAGCAGAAAAACAGGTTACAGAATTAAAGAGAGGGCCTTTAGCACTACAAGGATTATGGCAATTAAGGCACTCTCTAACAAGACTGATGATTTTTATGACAGCTTATCAATTAATTATTGTCTCATTAATGCTTTGTTAGAAAATTTATTCCAGAGAAAGGATTCTTAGCAAATGAAAGAAAGTGTTCTACCTCCCTCATAAATCTGCTGTCCCTGTCTGGGCCTAATAAGGTCAATGGTGTGGATTTAAACTGCTCATCTTACCAAGATGTAATGAGCAAAAAACCAAAAATGAAACCTTACAGCTTTTTATTAATCCTTTCAACCACAGCAATCTCTCTGTGAGCAGTGACACCAAGCTTGAGACACTGCTCAAGTGTTAATGTTGTTTTTGTGGTGATACTGAGCACTTTCCACACAGCTCCAAACACTGATTTCCCCCCTGAATTCCTTTCTGATTTGACTTAATTAAGACTTTGCACTACACAACAAAAAATCAGTTGATTAAGAACACTAATCAGACCCTTCAGCTCACTCTGCAACAGGCCATTCCTGATTTGCTCAGTTTCATTGAATGAGATGCAATCAAGAAAATTTTAAAAATCCACTGCAGAGCAGTCCCAGGCAGCTGTTTTTCCCTAGTACAGCATCACAAGAGAACAACAATGTGATTTTTTTTTTTTACTTTCACAAGGGAGAAGAATCAACAGATTTAATCTCAAACTAAGTCCTCATGTTTTTAGATGAACTCTCAATACCTTGTAACCCAGACTCACAGATGTGAAAATCCTCAGAAGTCAAGCTCTTGTCAGAAGAAAGGCAGTGGTACAGAAAATAAACTGGAGAGTCCTGAATCTAAGTAACTTTCAGTATATTCTGATAAATGACAAGAGAAAAAAAGTGGACTTTGCAACTGACCTGCCGAAGGTTGATATAAACTGCATTCTGCAGAAACTCAGAGGCTTCCATGCTCCTCTTCTGCATTGCCAGGACTCTCACAGCCTTCACACAAGCTTCCAGTTCAATCACCCCAGCATTCTTGTACTTGGAGAGGGAGAAAATTAAAATAATATTGAAGTATTGCACCTGGTAGATTTTATGAGCATTTCTGCTCAGCACATAAATCAGCTGTCACATCCTCCAAACCCAGCAATTCCTTAATGCTAATGACTACACTGTTAAATTATCTATATATGCCCAAGTGAAAGCTAAGGTGTCATCTAAAATATTATTGTGCAAAACAGCTGCTTTCAGCCTCTTCACTCACTGCTCTCATTTTGAGACAGAGCACAGCTTCAGGCTGAGAGTTCAGGTGAGGAGAAAAGCTGGGAATATTGGAACCATTTGGGGTAACCTCATATAAATGGTTGGTTGTGGGTGCTGCATCTGCAAATAAATTCTACCTTTACAATGCAAATATTTTTATTGCTGCATCCATTTTCTCTTTAGTTAAAACAATATTCCTGATGAGAGAATTAGAAACCAATCTGAGACTGTTCCAGTATTTGTTTGCAAAACATTTGCTGTAAATGACTGTTGGGTGATTTAGCTTGCTTAAGGAAGCTAAGGAGACAATGCAGATGTGCATTGAACTGTTGGTGCTCAGATAACAAACAGGCAATTTTCTAGCCAGACAAGCTGGTTTGGTGATTTCCTCAAACAACACTGACACTAGGTATTTGATTTGGCCCACCTTCTGCTGAAGTTGAGCTTAACTTCCAGTATTTATATTTAAAAACTAATGGGGGAAAGAAAGCTCAACAAACATAAGAGTTACACCAGCAAAGCTGTCACACATTCCTCTCTCGTGCATTTATATTAGCAAAAACAAATCAGTGGAGATTGAATCTATTTTAGAAGGTGCTACAAAAGGTTTTTCAGCTGAGTGACAACATAAAAACCACCAGAAAAGTGCTGCTTCCTCAGCATTAGAGCAAGGAGTTACTCTGTAGGTCTGGAACAGACAGGAGGTAACTGTGCTTGTCTTGAAGGGTTATAAATCAGTCCTGACACAAATCTCTTTGTTATTTCAAATGAAGCTGCACTGAAGCACAGTTATTACTTGCTGAGAGCACAGTGCATATTATAAATAATCAAAATATAAATATCCTGCCGTAAGCCCAACTAAGTCCAATAATTTTATACTCCTAGAGACATCACACCCTTTCAAGATGAGCAATGTACCCTTAAGGTAACATTAAAAAGCTGAATGCATCCTTGACAGTTATTGTTTTACTGATGGATTCTAATTTATCTGACACTGTGCCCAGAATTATCACCTTTCATTGCTCCTGATCATAAATTAACTCATGCACACAACTGAAATTGTTTCACTTGGAGAGTCTCCCTTCAACATGGACATGAAAATGCCTGTAATAAATATTTATAAGCTTAGTCTAAAGATACATTATCAAACAAGAGAAATACCTGAAATTAAAAAGTGATTAAATAACTCCACTGCAATACAATCAAACTTATCTTTAGTGTTGATGTGCACACTGAGCCACTATTTTCACAGTAAAAAACAATTCTTTTTCTTTTCTTATTATGACTGCAGACATTAAGCTCCTTTTCCATCTCAGGCTCTGAGCATTTGCACAAAAACCTAAAATAGTGGTCCAGTAGAGCTGGAAGCTGTTTTACAAACCTCACTGCCATGTTTTAAAAGATCCCCCAATACCAAAGCCTCAGCAGTTCATGGTTGAAAAGAACTTAAAGTGTTCATTTATAATTAACCAGAATTACCTTGCCATAGTAAGAAATGGCTTCTTTATATTTTTCTATGATGTCTTCAGGACTCAGGCAGTTCTTGGCACGTCCTATCTCAGCACTGGTATCTGCATTGATCCCGTTGGAAGTCAGAGCACCTGGAACAGAACAGGGTCAGAAATGAGCACAGGGACTCTTGGCAAATGCTAAATATCTAAAAAGCAAGCTAGGGTATGCTGTAGGTTTGACACAGAATACACAAGGTACACTTGCCCTACCTAGAAAGAAAGGAAATAATCTTTCACTTAGTAAAAAAAAATATATTCATGATTTTTAGCCCTTATCTAAATGTTTAGACTGTGAATAAAATATAGATTGCTAAAATTATATTATGGCCATATCTGAATAGACAGTTTTAATCTTTGAACTATTCCTTCTACTTTAAAACTGTGTTTCTAAAACACACCTTAGGAAAAAAAAAAGCTCCGACAAAACAGTAAGAAAATGGTTTTCTAATATAAGAAAGAAGGCAAGAGACAGAAAGGGTCTATATAAGGGATAAGAATTTGAAATAGATGCCAAGGAAATCTGGGGTATTAGAAAGAACGTGAAAAATTTATTTTTAGAATTTTATTTTATTAGAGTTAACATCATAAAAGTGGAAACATATCAAAGGCTTGGCAAGGCTCAATACCTTCTTACATATTACTTAATCTGCAGCATTATACTGTAATTTATTTAGGATTATACACTAATTGATTTCTCCAAGAGGTTTCTCTGCAAAAATGGCAAAAAATCTCTGTATTTCAGAGCTGGCCCTAAGTGTTAATACACAGTTAGAAACTACTGTGAAAGGTATTTCTGAATTTACTCAGGGAGCAGAAAGAATGTTTCTTTACATACTTAAATACTAAGGCAACTTTTTTAATATGTTTATTAACCTTAGTGAATCAGACCAAGCACATCTAGAGATTAAGATTCTTTTATGGAAGTAAAAGATGTTTGTTCATGATGACTGAGGGAACACCATGACACTACAGAACCATACGACCATTCAAGTTGGTCACTTCAAAAATATCTCAAAATCCTCACTACTCATGGAAAGAAATACTGTTGATTAGAATTTACTGAGATACAATCACAGAACTACAGCATTTATTTTGTGCCAGTTACTCTTCAGTCTCTATAATTTCTCAAGATTTATAGCCAAAAACTGAAGCATCAGGGATCACTACTAGTTTTGACAAGTGGCAGTAACTATACAATTGCAAAACACATCAAGTTATACAAGAAAATACTTTGGAAACATGCAGGAAAATAATGTACCTGGATCAATGAGAACTTCTTGTGCCCCTAAAAGGAGGAACAGAAATGATTTTTTTCAGCCTTAAATAGAGCCAGCAAAATAAGTTCTTATAATGTTTTATAACATCAGGCTTGAACAAAATCATCAGATTCATCAGGATTATCACTGCTGTTGTGAAGGACTACCAATTATAATTCAAGTAGCCCCTGTGTGTTAAATCTCATTTTGTTAATAAATAAATGTCAAAGTCTATAAATTTCCAATGAGTTCTATGACACACTAAGAAGAATTTCAGAATTTTCATTGTATAATTTAAATCCATCTATTTTTTCCTTTATCTTTATTGGTTTGGTTAGCAAGTTTCCATTACAGTCCACTTAGTATTAATGCCAGGACCTACAGTACTTAAATCTTCTTGTGGGAGCTCATTTAATCTGCACAATACTCTAGAATAAAATTCCCAAGTAATTTTATCCCTTTTAATTGTCATTAATTTCTCTCCATCTAATTTTCTGGATAATTGAGTCATGTCAAGCCAGTAAGCCAGACTGTCCATGTAAGAACTGCCAAGAGTATTGCAGAGATGGATTACCAGTTTGGAACACCTTGTTGCCCTAAACTTTGGTTAAACATGACAATAAAATTATTCATATGAAAGGTTAAGCAGTCAAAAACAATTATTTTATCAGCAAGACAGACCCTCCCTTCAGTTGACTTGCTCAGATTCCAGACAAGGGAAGCAGAGATTTAGATCTAGATTCAAATATACACCAACACTTCACTCAGGTGTCATAATTCTGCCTGGGGAAAGAGCAACAAAATCAAGATCTTAGAACTCTCAACAAATAAAATCCAGTGGAGAAATCCAGACCAGCCATTGACCTAAGCATAAAGCAATCCAGACTCATCTTGTTTGACATACAAATCCCACAACTGACAAATCACATCCAGATTTCCTGACCAGGAGGAACTGAGCAACTCAGAATCTTCCTTTACACTGAAGGCTGCACAGACACATCCAGGAATTCCAGGGGACACAGCCTAATCCTGTCCCCATACAAACAAAAGGGTTTAGATACCTGAGAAGTCAAAGCACCCTTTTCACAGAATGGTTTGGAAAGGGACCTTAAAGACCATCAAATTCCAACACCCTGTCCAAGGGCAGGGGCACCTTCACCAGAGCAGATGGCTCAAAAACCTCATCCAACCTGACCCTGAGCACTTCCAGGGATGGGAGCCACAGCACAGAGCAGAAGCTCAGTTGGATTTTGGAGCTTTCTTTCCAAAGTTGTTTCTACATAAAGCAGACACCCCCATCTGCTGAGCAGCCAGGTCCTGTGCTGCAGCCTAAAAATGCCAAAGGATGAAAATCACAAGGGATTCCAGAGGAGGATGTTTCTCTTGGCTGGATCTGGGCGGGAAACTTCATCCTGTGAAGGCTGAAGTACAGGCACAAGAGGTGCAATTCCAGGTACAAGAGGAAGCACTAAAGGTAATTCTTATATTTACATGCCTCCAAATCAGGCACAAGTTTCAGTACCAAGTGTGGCATGTCCTGATTTGTGCAGAATTTGAAAACCCCTTTTTTTCTGGCTTTATCCCACAGAAAGATACAGTGGAATTTGTTCCCCAGACTGAGCACTATCCTCACAAAAAATTCCAGTGAAAGAGTCTATAACCAAAGGTGCAGTTTGAAAGGATTTCAAATGAAAGGCACTGCAGAGTCAGGAATAGGTGGTAAAAAGAAACTTCCAGAAAACTTTGTAGGAAAATGATATCACAGCAACAGCTGTTAGGCCAGAGGGAGCTCAGCAGTTCACACCTCCAAACACAGAAATCATAACTAGACCTTAGGGAACAGTATCTAACAGGCCACAAAGTAGTATTTTTGTCTACAAAGGATGACAAAAAAAAACCTGTAATCAATTTTTCTTCACAGAAAAGTCCTTTGAAAAATCTCTTCATATGAAACATTTTTAAAATACAACTACACTAACAAGTTTGCAAACTGGATTTTGAAATACAACTTAAATGGAAACCAGCAATAATACACCCAAAATAAATTCAATTATTCTGATAGCTGTGACTTATTTGTTACCTTCTTTAGTAACCAGGAGTACCCACAACAAACAGATTGCAACATCTCCTGATAAATATTCATTGAAAAGTTGATAAAGCTCACTAACCAGGTGAAATCGTAACAGCCAATGTAAAATGCATTCACAGGTCATGGGACCAAATGCACAGATTTTAATGACTAGGTATTGTATAAAAATTAGTATTCTGTCCTGAAAAAAGGTAATTTTACTGTCACAATTATCTGATTTCGATACACACAGCTCATAATAAATTTAATACAAAACAAATGTTTACAAGATTGTGACTTATAAAATAATAAAGATGGGTGGTTGCTTCTTTTAGATGAAATTAATTTTGACCACATTGCACAAGAGAGAACACCAGCACTTTAACCCAGCTGTGTTTCAGTGCTGAGTGAATGCATACACCCAGCAGCAGCTGTGCTGGGTTAGCCCAAAGGCCTGTGCAGCACACATTAATCAATGTATTTCCATTTTCCTACCCCAGCCCAGCCTCTCCTGGGAGCCACAGAACCTTTCAGGAGCTGTAACACCAGGTGACAAGTGTCAGGTTATGTGACAGGCTCATCTGCACAGCCACAGAGAAGTGGAGAGGATCAGTGACCATCAGCTGAACCCCAATAACCAAATCAGAGCCAGCAGAGCTGTGGGGGGTGAAGCCCAGAGCTGATCAGAGCTCTGGGGGGTGAAGCCCAGCTCAGTTACCCCAGCAGCTCTCTGGATCCCTTACAGACAGACTGGGGGGTCACTCCTACAGGGATATGGGGCTCACTGGAGGGAAAGAACATCCTGGGTTGTACAAGATTCCTTCTGGGGTGTGGGGAATGAGCCAAAGGCAAGGAGAAGGAGGGACTGAGGCAGTTTAGGGACCAAGCATGGAAAAGCAGAGGGGAGGGCATGTGTGTGTGCTGGTCTAAGCACCACCAGCTGCAATGGGCTCTGGCTCTCAGCCTTGTGGGTTGAGGTGCCAGCAGCTGGTGCAGTGCAGTGCCAGCTCCTGGACAGACTGAGGCTGTGTCTGTGTTCCCTGTGTGTTCTCCAGGCTGCTGGGAATTCCTGCTCAGCCTCCTGTCTGCCT
Organism: Emberiza elegans; assembly: GCA_024865655.1. NCBI lineage: Eukaryota > Metazoa > Chordata > Aves > Passeriformes > Fringillidae > Emberiza > Emberiza elegans. The sequence continues at coordinate 5,416,120 of JALJVW010000084.1, read as the reverse complement.
GGACCTGGGGCCATGGAGCTGCAGCAGCCTTGCCTCTCTCACACACAGCACCAGACCTGGCACCTCTGAATGCCAAGGAGTTCCATGGCATACCTGGAGGCTGGATGAAGAGTAACTCCTTTCATCTGCTTCTCCATCTGCTAAGCTCTGTTTGATGTCCTCCAGTTCTTCTCTTGAAAGAAACACTGAACCTGTGATCCCTACCCATCCTTTTCCACAATGCTCACTGTATTACAGATTGCTCTCATATTTCTCCTCAGCCATCTCCTCTGCAGTCCAAGAGTTTAGAAAAAGTATACTAAATATTAAAAATTATGTTGGTTTCTTGGCATTTCCTTTTAAAAAATCTGTTACTCATTGACTTTAGAATAGCAAAAAAGCTCTGAATAAAATGTACCAAATTTAATTCTTTTTAATACATGCAGCCCTGCCAGATCCTATTTTATGAAAACTGTCTGCATCTCCTCCAGCAAAATTCAAACTAACACAGACACTACAAACAGTCAGGTGAAGAAATCAAAAGCTTTGCAATTCTGTGCAATGTATTGACATTAACACCAAAACAGAAAAATAATTGCAAAAATCTGGGGAAAAAAAAAAACAAATTCTTCCCCAAATCTCCCTCCTCTGATTAATGCTGTCATCTGTATAATTTCACAGAGTTAGGATGTAGGAAGAAGTTTTCAGGTGTGGTGGCAAACAGAATAAACCAGAAATGCCATCCTTACCTGGCCTGTGCCTGTTGCCTGCCTCAGCAGAAAGAGAACCTCCTTGGGCCCTGCGAGACCCAACTTTACCCCCAGTGCCACCTGGGTAGTGATAGATGACAGACGCTGAGCACAGCCCCTCCAGGGCAGCTGCAGAGAAAAGGAAAAAAGCCAACAGGTTAGTAGAGACATTTGCAGGGAGTGAAGTATCCTGTGGTAAAGTCCATTTACACAAACAAAATGTGTCTGAAATTAAATGTCTAATGAAAAAAAGTATCTTATGTGTCTTGCTTTTTTAGAAAAAAAGTATCTTATGTAGCATAGTTTCTTTTTAACATCATGTTATAACCTAAAACTGTATTTAACACACTACTTAAGAAACTTAACGCAGCATAACTTTCTAACATAACACATACAATACTCATTTTAATGTTTGCGAAAAGCCAAAATAAAATACGTATTTACATAAAATACACATCTGTCACACTTGGGATTACAAGTGCCACCAGCCAGTCCTACCTCCAAGCCAGAGGAAGTCGTTGACAGAGCGCAGCAGCTCCACTGCCATGTGGTAGTGCACCAGGGAATCCTGCAGCATTCCAGCCTGCAGGCACAGATCCCCCACGTGCTTCCGCATGCGGCCCTGGCAGCGCTTCTTGTAGTGTCTGCAAGAGAGAGGAGCGCTTCAGGAATGCTGCTCTGGGCTAACAAACACCTCGAGGCAGTTCTCTTCCCTCCTTCATAGCAGATCAACATTGATTTGCTCTCTGCATCTAAGCAAATATGAAAGCTAACTAATGTATTGTGCAGAAGGAGCAACAATTTGAGGATATATTGGAAGAAAAAGCAACGTATCACATGTTTTGGGTACACAGCTAGAGTCACATGCCCTGAAATCATCCAAAGCAAGGTTCCTGCAGACTACAGTGAGTATTTGGCTGCCTGTCCATAGCTGATATGCTGCTTTTTTGCTCTTCCAATGCACCCAAAAGCTCATTGCTAAGCCAGGGTGGTCTCTTGTTCAGCCTTTTTCCTATCCCTCAGCAGAGGATGGATTGTTCCTGTGCTTCCAGGAAGCTGTTTTGAATAAATCCCACAACTCCATGGATACTTCCCATGGGATCCCTCACATTTTGGCTCTGAGCATGTTAAAGGTGACCTTTCCAAAATCCTGCTCTGGCCTCTGTCTCCTCTGCTGGGACCCTCTCCACACACAGCCCAAAGGTATCGGGGGCCAGAACCTGCTCAGACCCCCCCAGAGCTCACAAATCTCCCCCTGCTCCCAGCCCCCTCTTTTAAAGAGATGATGAGTGAAAAAGCACCATCACTTCAGGCAACAGCTGACAGGGTTTCTCCTCCTACTCTTTTCTTACATGTTAAAATAAAGGGTGATGTTCTTCCCAAAGCCTACTGAATATATTCAACAGACACCTTGGTACAGCTGAGGAGAAACTTGGGCATAAATCTGTGTGACAAAGACACTAATCCTTCCATTTTGTTTGGTTTTTTAGTACATTTCAGCTAAAGAAAAGTTTTAAAAAGTAACAGATGCAAAGCAATACACACTAGACTTGGAAAATACCTCATGGTTTAAGAGACAGTTCAGAACAACTCTGCTCTCCCAAATCCATAAACAATCCTCCTGTTCTCCCTCCTGCAAAAATATTCCCTGGCAAGAATGTCCTTGCACTATAATTATAAATTTGTTTTATGAGGAAGAAATTTAAATGTGAACTGAGATATTTTATTAATTTATCTATGCTATTTTCAATAGTATATCCTGTTGTTCTAACAGTGTCTTCTAAGTACATCCAGAGAAGTATGCAAGTTTACTTTACAAACATCACACTGAGGAAAAATAGACTCTTATTTCTTTTGATAGTTTAAACTAAAATAAAAGTCTATCAAAAATGAAAATTTAATTAGAAGAATTGCTGCAGATGTCATTCTTTATTGTATGCACGAAATCCAAGGAATCTGGTAAAAATACAAAGAACCATCTTGGATTTACACAGTTGTAAACTCTGAGCTTTTAGGAGATGTAGTGATACATTTTCTATTTAATTAATTTAATTTAAATTAAGTTGAACAGGTTGCCCAGAGAAGCTGTGGATGCTCCATCCCTGAAGTGGTCCAGGCCAGGTTGGATGGGGCTTGGAGCAACCTGGGATAGTGGAAGGTGTCCCTGCCCATGGCAGAGGGGCTGGAAGGAGATGATCTTTAAGGTTTGTTCCAGCTCAAACCAGTGATTTTTTTAAAAAATTACCAAGACTATTTGAACTTAACAACTTTAAACAAAAAAGAAGCAAAAAAAAAAAAAAAAAACACCCCTAAGGTTACAGCCCCACTCCAGATGCTGAACTCTTATTCCCTGGAGTGATACCAGAATATAAGAGGAATGCCAATGTTATCAAATGAAACCAGGTTTGGGGCAGTGGGGTTTTTTTCCAGAGACGAACTGAAATGTCACTGAAATAATCTCCAAAAGGCATCTGAACAAACTGTCCTCATGAGGTCTGTAATGTAGAAATGACAAAAGGAGAAGAGGCACAGAACATATGAAATGTAAGGGTCGGAATAAGGACATTCATTTATTTCCTTTAGATTTGAAGGCAGAAGGGCCAGGAGGAATGGCAAGAATCCAAACAATTCCATGTCACTGGTTTATTTGCCTTCTAGGCTATCAGTTTGGCTTGGGCAGTTTACACCACAGAGAAGCATCTTTTCAGCCACCAAATAATGTCTCATTCCTTGCAGTTGGTTTGGAAAAAGGAGATGAAGAGAAAGTAACTTATTTATATAGACAGGGGACAGAAATTGAAAAAGAGAAGATATATAGAAGTGCAGACAATAGCCTTATAAAAACTGAAGAGAGAAGCTATCAGAACCAGTGTTATTGTCTACCAAAAAAAAAATAAAGGAAATAATAAAAGGAGACAAGCAATAGGTCTCCTACTTCTTCTCTCCATCTAAAAAGTTACAAATAATTCCTATATAAATGTTTCCACTTTTCTGATCTATCACACCATATTCACAATTGATGTGAAGTTGTTGATATCAAATGAAGCTCAATACAACTGTTGTTCTTTATCTTTCAGATGTGTCAGGAAGTGAAATATTTGTCTTTTATTTTTCAACAAGTATGTATTTTATAGATCTTCTAAGAATAAAAATGCAAGAAAATTCAAAGTGAAAGCTAAAGCTGCTCTGTATGAAATATGGAAGGGTACCAAATCTTACCAAGGTTTCAGTCTGAGCTTTGAGTTACAGAAAAACAACTTCATCAAAAAGTTCCTTTGTAATCTGGAATCAACATTGCACAGGAGAGTTTAAATTGTTTATAAATCAGATTTTCCTACTCTATGCACTCCAGAATGAAAATAGCATTGTAAATGTTAAATTGCTTTAACTTTTTTTGGGTTTGTTTTTTTTTTTACATTAGTAGTGGAACTGGAGAATCACTGTTTCCTTACCCAGCTATAATTCCTCTCAAAGATGCCACTGCTTCCAACTCCATCTCTGCACTTTCAAGCAATCTTTATGTTTATGAACAAATTAAAGTTCTTATTCTCTCAAAACTGTACTTTATAAGCTTTCTCCCAGATTTTCCAGCTAGCAGATGATTTAGTTCATAAATATGAGTCATACAGCAAAGGAAAAGAGATGATGTCTGACTCCTAAATCAGGACCTGATACCAGAATAGTTTCAATCACACAGCCTCGCCACCTAATTCTGCTGCTGATTTATGCCCAGTCAATATACCTGAAGTTTGAAGGCATTTATTCACCCAGACATCAATAAATATTGCTCATGAAACCACTGTTCTTTGAGAAACTCTCCTTTATTTATAGAAAACCAGATAATTTATTCCTGGTGATGAAGAAATTTACTATCAATTATTCAAAAACTGAATTCACTCCACCTATTTTTAGGCTCTTCAAGGTATTGCCAAGACAGGATTCATCTCCTACAGTCCCTGCAAGTCATTGCCATCCTATTGGAAAATATTTTCTCACTAATTATAAAGTAAGTTTGTACCAAACAAATGTATAAACTGTCTTAATTGGGCAGTCACAATTAATTACACAATTAATTACAGTGAATTCAATTACTTTAAGTATGTCCAAAAAGACAAAAGGCAAAGATTTCATGGAAACAAACCCACCCTCCACAGACAGCAAAACTTAATTCACTTCACATTTGGGAAGCCTCTTTTTAAAAAAATCCAATATCTGCAACATCAGGTCCTTAAAATCATGTCCAAGGGACTCATTGTTTCTTCTGTGCATCCTGGGGTGCAAATTTAATGGGAAAAATGTCCTATTGCATATGTATTCATATATATAAATATACATATTATATATGTCTCAGCATAAAGTGATTGCTCATTTAATACTGAGCTGGTTTTCCTTCACAGCTTTAGCTGAAGAACCTGAAAGTCAGAAGCTTACAGATATCTTCTCTCTGAATTATTTTTTATTAAAACCCTGTTAAAATATTTCAGCTCTCTCCTGCTTAATCCTAATCGATTTAGGGAGAGGAAGCCCACATAAATTAACAATTGCTTCCCCAAGATAAGAGGACAACCTTTCTCTGGGCCAGTTCCTTGCAGCACCCTTCTGCCAAGAGCAGCTCCTATTAATTTCTCCTCTAGAAAGATCATTTACAACATGAAATTTCAAAGAAGCACCCAAAGTCTCCCCCTACAAACCCCTTCCTGAGTGTGATGCACTCAGAAACATCTCCAGGGAAGGCAGTGCCACCTCCTGCAGGGCCAGCCATGGAATGGTCCTGGGTGTCACTCACCCAAACTCCTCTTCTGAAGGTCCTCACCACACAGAAAAATACCATTGACTACAAAACTACTTTAAAATCTTATTTTCTAAAGTGAATTGGGTTAATGCTCTACCAAACACACTCTTATATTCAAGGAATCACCACAATCATGACCAGTGACCACTGCTACCACTTCAAAGTGGAGGACACTAAATCTGTTCCAGGAACTACAAAGAACTACTTGATTTCCATTTCTGCTTTCTTTGCTCTATAGGATATGTGCTTTATTCTTTCATCTCCAGCTCTTTTCTAGGATCCCAGGATAATTTTATGGAAAATTTAGTGCAATTGTTATATTTCAAGACAGAATTTATTTTTACTACAAACCATCCAGAAACAAGTTTGACGGAATTTCTGGATCCTCCAAATTTGTCTAAATTTACAAACAAGAAACATGCAAAATCAATTCTCAAAAGTGTATTCATGCAAAATGCTCCAACAAAAATTTCCATCAAGTTCTACTAATTCCAGTTAGCATGCAGAGCTATAAATATCACCAATCATAACATTATCCAGACTTTAAGAGACACAGCTACGGCATTGGATCAACTGCCAGAACTTTTGAATTTGGAAATCAAACACAGGCAGCAACAGCTTCATGGCTTTGGAGTTTAAAAAATAAAGCAAATTCCAGAGGCCAGCAGCCACCTAAGCAGACTATGTGTGTCCTACAAAAAAACTCAGCATTGCTACCAAATATAATTGCCAAATGCGCCAAAAGGGGGCAGCTGCAGTGGTGAGGCTCCAGGCAGCAATTATTTTTGTGTGTACTGAAAAAATAAAGATAAAAAGCAACACTAAAATATGCAATGAAGGCGAAGTGAAGAGGCAGGACATGGGAAAAAAGCTAACTATTTTCAAAGATACACAATCACATCCTACCTTTTTAGACCCAACAACAAACTCACAGGGCAGTATGAGAGAAGAAGGGGGGGAAAAAAACAGAAAGGAACAGAACAGAAATTAGAAAGACAGAGAACAGAAAGAAAATTAACAGCCACATACACATACTGAGATCATCAACTTTGATAAATCAGTGCACAAATCCCAGCTATGACACATCTATGAACAGGGCCCTACATCCTCATCCCTTCACAGCATTAAATGATGCCAGTATTAAAAAAAGAAAGAACCTAAGACACAAACTGATGTAAACAACATGAAAATGAGCTTATCCAAGTAGATTTACAATCATACTTAAGTATGTTTATTTTTAGCTGAAAACAGAAATAAAATAGAAAACTTAAAACAAATTGAATTTTCAGTATTTCTGGCACAAATATTTCCTAATTTTCATTTTGCAGGATGTTTTTATCATCATGAGAACATGTGTTTCCATTGTTCTCCATCAATCTCCCAGCCTCTACAAATAACTATCAAGTGCAACTGATTTCAGAAACTTTTTCAACTATCCTCAGCAGCCCTGTGACCACATAAATATTTTATCCAATTTACATCTGAAGAAACAGAAAGAAAAAATAAATCAATTTGCCAAAATCTCTTCTTGGCTGAATGCTCCAGGAATTAACCCAAGGTCAGCCTCTCAGTCCTACAATTTCTGATTAACAGGACAATATTTCTTCAAAACATTTTAGGACTTAGCCCACTATTTTTCATAAAGTTCTCTGTCAGCCAAAAAAAGTTCTTCTACACACAAAATTCAGTTTGTGTATGCTGTCATCTCAGTCAATTCTGGGAATGTGTCTCTCCTGCTCATTACACAAGCAACTTGCAAAAGACAAAGATCATCTTCACTTTTCCCAATAATTGCCCTTATTTGAAATAATAATTAATCTTCCTAATTTATGAAATTTGAATCTTAAAATCCACTAATCAGTTGACTTCAATGGCAATTATCATGCAACCAAGCTAATGAATGTCTTCTAACTGGGTGAGGGAGAAGATCAGGTTTATATATAAAGTCCTGATCATCACATAAGTATTAACCTTAATATTTATTCATAAAACACTTGGAGAAGAGTATTATATTTTACGATACAAACTATGTTCAATAGTTTTAATTAGTTTCCAAATCACGTGATCAGAACTATGTGGCCCAGGTAAATTCTCAGCATATTTCCTTCAATCCATCACCCCAACAGCTCCAGGTTACAGATGCACCAGACATTTAATTCCACCTTTGCTACACACTGCCATTTAATTTCAATTTCAGAAGACATAGGAAAAGATGTGTTTATTTAGCCTAAGCAGGTATCCCCAATTGCAGCAGCAGACACACCGTCTGTTACAAGAACAGTGAGTCTTCTCTGACTTTTATTTAATAGAGAACATTTGTGGTTTAAAGTAATTAGTTGCACACTGACTGGGAGGTCAGGATACATTATATACAAAAAATTGCAAATGGACAGAAAGTATACAGAAAAGATTGAGGGACTTTCTTTGCCTTTAACCCTTCAGAAATTTCCACCTGCTCTAGAAAAAGCTGCTTCATTTGCCTCAATATCTCCATATCATAATGTTTTTATTTCTTTCTGTAAAATCATTATGCTGACAGACTCAAAACTAACAAAGCAGTGAAAGTTGTTCTACCAGATGTACCCACTTCCTGCATTGAAACAACCTTGAGCCCTCCCTGAAAAGAATTACACATCCAATCTTGCAAAAACAGAAACTGCTCTCTATTGAAGAAGGTCCTTCCTAGCCCTGTCTCTCCCTGGTATGCAGTGCTTTCCCTTAATTAGTCAATCTGTCACTACAGAAGGGAACGTGCTAAAATAAAATCCTGTGAACTGCAATCCAAGCACCAAAAACTCACAAATAATAAAATGCAATGTTACTATCACTGGCTCACATCCAAAGACTTTGGCTTGAAAGTATAAGTTAGTTTAATAAACTGATCTGAGTTCATGGACCTGAGTTTGTGCTTTAGAAGAGAGGGCAGACATGCATCAGGCTGCATGAAAGTGCCTAGAAAGTGCTTGTGCAGAGAAGCTAGAAATATATTTTCATTCAGCTTCTGAAGTTTTAATGTATAAATCCTAACTTTTAAAACAATCAGAAGTACTAACTCCACAGCAAAATACAACTGAAGAACTTTCTTACTACTGAACTGAAAAATTAGAATATTTAACATATTTTCTTTGAGCAGTTCAGTGCAGCAAACATTTCAAGTGCATCCATTGATCCAGACTTACTGAAATCCTGTTTGGTATTCAAACCTGCCAGCAAGGGTGTGTGCAGAGCTGAGCCAGTGATTAACTCTGGATAAAGCCCTGTGTCTACAGGCAGGGTCACACACCCTCCATTCTGCAAAGAACTGAAGCACCACACTGAATCTGTTTGACTGCAACAGCATCAAATACCTGCTTGGAGATGTGTGGGCACACATCCTGCTGTCACTCCAGCTCCCTCACCAGCTCAGAACTTCCCAAAGAGTATTTCCCACTAGTAACAACACAGCCACTCCTCAGAAATAAGTCATTCATCTAAGAAACCATTTCCAAATCACAATTTTTTAGAAGACACAACTGAACGGCAGAATTCTGATTTTGAGATTCTTGGCCAACAATTATCATTTGCTACAGGAACAGGAAATTTTGATTACATTCAGCCAAATTTCATTCAAACTGAGTAATTAAAGACAAGATTCTAAAAAGGCTTGTCCAAACTTCTCAATTTTACCACCCACGTGCAAAAAGCAGTAACATAGTAATTCATACTGATAACTGAAGAACAAACAGGACCAGCAAGTCAGAGCCAGTTCAAGTGGTCACCAAAGAGCAGCAGGGCACTGGGGTACTGATGGCTCTTCAAGCCACCACAGATAATTTAACAAAAGGCTTCAAACTAATTTAAAAACCTGGAATGCTTTCTTCCTATTTCCAAGGCCAGGACCAACTATGCAGGCAGAGCTGATTAATTTGATCTAAAACCTGCCTGGACACCTCTGAACTTTAACTCACAATAAAAACCTCTACTGGCATCCCTAGAGTACAACACAGATATGAACACCACTATTTCCACACACAGCCTGAGTTTTCATAGGGCTTCCCCAACTCTGTTTTTGCCAGGACAAAAGGTGGATGCTTCCATTCCCTGGATCTGAGTGCAAACAGCAAAGTCAAACAGATTTTGCACCTGCCTGTAGCTATCAAGCCAGAATTACTTATCCCCTGCAAAGAAACTATGCAACACTCAAATCTGACAGATGAATATGCAAATGAGGAGGGAGGAAAAATGGGGGGATAAAACTCTAACCTACAAAAACCAAACAGCTAGCAAAACAAGACAGGTAAAAGTGATAACAAATAATTACATAAAACAAAGAAGGACAGGGAAAGATGCTGAACTTCATTATCAAAATAAACAGCCATTGTCTATAGAATGAAAAAGCAGACAGAGGTTTAAAGAGAAAAAATACAGTAAGTAGGATAGTCAGCTACTACTCAATATGATTTAAAAATAGTTTCATTGATGCTAACTGAATTTTTTTATTAATACTGTATATCTATAAAACATTGGAAGTTTTCCAGCAAAAAGTCTCATTAGAGCAGAATCTGTCAAACCAATCCTGTGACTTCTTCCTGCTATTTGATGAGCTTCATCAATTAAATGTACATATAAAAACAAGCTCAGAACATCAAATACAGTAAGACTACATTCTAAATTCTCTTAAAACTACAACAAGCAGACACAGAAAGATCAGGGCACAGCTCTGTTGGAACAAGGCTCACCCTGTCCTTTCTAATAGGCTTATCCTAAAGGCTGGCAAGTGCCACAGATGTGGTTTTTCAAGACTTGTGAGCTGACAAAAGCAGCTGCTTACCTACTATCGGTGTCCAGACCTACGAAATCCTTCTTCTCAAAAGGAACACAGAGCAGGGGGATCTTGTCTCCAGATTTATCAGTGGCTCTGTCAAGACGTTTGGACTCCAGCACTATGAAGAGGGACTCGATAAAATCTTCTATTCTCTTCTCCACAGTTTCACACTCATCATAACTGGGATAAAACGCCACATCTGTGCGGGGCTGCTCTGCAATCTCTCCTTGAAGCCCAAAGACAAACAACCGGGAATCATAGAGAGTAGAGCCATACATTTCCTTCTGAAGATGGAATTTTTCAAAAGTCTGAGGCCATTCCTTTGCAGAAGAGCACTCTGTGATCGTGATCAGCCCCACGACCTTGCGGTGTGTCTGAAAATCCCCCCACTCGTTGTTCTCTGGGGGATAGTGGTGCCTGTAGCGGATGTAGAGCACTCGCTGCGAGTCGCGCACGTTCACCTGGCTGACGGCTGAAATCCGCTTGTAGATCCTGAAAAAGCTCTCTTCAGGGACAATGCCAATGGGCTGGACCACCACCAGGAGGGTCTGATGATCCTCAGCACACTGCATGTAGTCAGGAACACTCATTTTGCATCAACTGCAGGCTAGTGAAAGAAAAATGCATATTATTTTTTAACCTTCAGAAGTGCATGGGGCTGCTGGATCAAAGCAGGGCTTTGATGCTAAACACTTCTGCAGTCTGAATTTATGTGCTACACTACCACTGTTTGTTTCATTATTTTACTAAATCTTCAACCATGCAACCTGCTGACGTTACACTGTGCACAAGGAGTACTTTTAGTCACTTATCAAATAAAACTCTGTAAATAAGGGCTTTCTGAGTGAATCTCACTCCCTGTGCAGCTACACAAGGCAGCTCACACAAGTCTCTTTCTATTTCTACCCACCATCACTGGGCAGAAATACCAGTTCAGGAGACCCTGTCAGACTCAGGCTCTTCAGTCCCATTTTATTAGGAAAATATGCAAAATTGTGTGGGGTGAGGTGTAAACAAGCACCAAATCATGATCACCAAACTTTATACAGCTGTCAGTGTTCACATGTGGCCAAGCAAAGGAAAGTGAGGACCAGAACACCTATTTTTGAGGAAAAGTCTTGCTTTCTCAAACCACACACAGTTAAGGACCAGGCACTGTTTTCTGCCATTACATTTATGTATTTAGAATCCTTTTTCTCCTGAGCTCTCTAAAATCGATTTACTGCACTGCAGCTGAGTCTTGAATGAAGATGCACATCCCTGAATCCTTTCATGTCTGAGACCTCCTGGACCCCTCGGATCCCTTCGTGAATTTCAGCTCCAAAGCCCTGAACCATAAATACCACCAAAAAGCCACAAACAAAACCCCAAACCTCCACAAAAACAAATACACGGACAAAACAAAACAAAATAAAAGAAACTCAGCCCAGCTTTAGACCTGACACCATTGGTTTTACAACCAGAAAAACGAGTTCCAAGCCCATGGGGACACAGGTGACAGAGAAAGAGCTGCCTTGAGGAAAGGCTCCTCACAACTATGGACTGTACCTCCCTTGTCCCACTGCACTGCTCGGGGTCTGCCCAGCAGCCTCATCCCAGGGTGCAGCCCCATTCCCAGGGTACAGCCCTATTCCCAGGGTACAGCCCCATTCCCAGGGTACAGCCCTATCCCAGCGTGCAGACCCATTCCCAGCGCGCAGCCCCATTCCCAGGGTACAGCCCCATTCCCAGGGCACCGTCCTCACAGTTCCCCCAACAGAGGCCGCAGCGGGTGGGAGCTCCCCCCTTTCCCTGTCCCCGGGCATACGCCGCTTTGGGCCGGCCAAGTTTAGGAGGGAAAAGGAATAAACTGCAGAAGAGCCAAGCGCAGCAGAGGCGCGGTGGAGGCGCACATCCCCCTGAGCCCCGTCAGGAACAGCGAAAGGCGCGGGGCAGCTGCTCTGAGGGAGCGGCTGCCGGGTGGCAACCGGGGAAGGGGCAGTGACAGCCCGGCAGGAGCCGGTCTTTGGGCAGCGAGGGCGGGCGGTAACCGGGGAAGGGGCACTGACAGCCCGGGCGGGAACCGCTCTAGGACAGGGGGACGTGGCTGCCGGGCGCTAACCGGGGAGCGGCACTCACAGCCGGGACGGGGGGACGCGGCTGCCGGGCGGTAAGCGGGGGAGCGGCACTCACAGCCGGGACAGGAACCGCTCTAGGACAGGGGGACGCGGCTGCCGGGCGCTAAGCAGGGGAGCGGCACTCACAGCCGGGACAGGAACCGCTCTAGGACAGGGGGACGCGGCTGCCGGGCGGTTACCGGGGGAGCGGCACTCACAGCCGGGACAGGAACCGCTCTAGGACAGGGGGACGCGGCTGCCGGGCGGTTACCGGGGGAGCGGCACTCACAGCCGGGACAGGCACCGCCCCGCTGCCGCCGGAACTGACGGCAATGGCCGCTCCGTCGGGCATGCGCGGAGGGCCACGGCGGGAGAGTCGTGAGGGCAGCGGGGCGATTCTCCGCCGTTGTCCGCGGTGCAGCTCCTGGGGCTTCCACGGGGACTGCAAGCCTCTGCCTGTGAACATGAGGCATTGCTCCAAGAGGAACGCAAAACAGGAATGGACGAATGACTGATTTACCTGGTGAATTTCAGCCAACTGTGTATGAAAACCTACGGGGCTCTAGCTAGCCCTTTAGAACGAAGTGAGCCTTCCTGGCATTCCCAAATTCCGAAATTGGTCTGCTGTCATAGAATCATCCAGTCCAGCTGTCAACCCAGCAGTGCCACTGTAACCCCTAAACCACATCGCCAGACTCAGATGCCTCTGAAACCCTCCCAGGAATGGTGATTCCACCACCGCCCTGAGCAGTGTATTCCAATGCCTGACTACCCGAACAATGAATTATTTTTTTTCTAATCAGCATCTCAAGTCCGTTTCCGCTGGTTCTCACACCATTGGCACGGCAAAAGAGGCCAGCCCCAGCTCACTACAAGCTTTGAGGTAGTTGTAGAGAGCAATGAGGTTCCCCCTTAGCCTCCTCAAGAAGAGGGAGATCTTCCTCTGAGAGGATTTCTCAGTCATGTATCTTAAATGGCAAAATCTTGAAAATTCTGAAAATATAAAAACTCCAGAAGTATGAACCTTGTATGAGAGTTCAGGTGAATTTCTGATGGAGGACGTGGGAACCTTAATGATGCAAGTGTGAGATGCTGTACGTGGATAACCAAACCCCGGTATCAGCACAGGCTGGGGAATAAGTGGGTTGAGAGCAGCCCCATCAAGAAGGACTTGGGGGTGCTGGTGGATGAGAGGCTGGATGTGAGCTGGCCATGTGTGCACTTGCATCCAAAAAGCCAAACATCTCCTGGGTTGACCCCACAGTGTGGGCAGCAGGTGAGGGAGGGGATTCTGCCCCTCTGGTGAGGCTTCACCTGCAGTGCCTCATCCAAGTCTGGAATCCCCAGTACAAGAAAAATTCATGGACCTCTTGGAACAGCTCGAGGGGAAACCATGGAAATCATCAGAAGTCCCTTTCTGTGGAGACAGCCTGAGAGATTTGGGTTGCTTATCCTGAAGAAGGGTCCAGGGACACCTTATTGCAGCCGTTCATAAGGGGCCATGTCATGACTTAAAGTAGTGGCACTCCAACAAAATAACTTCAATAGAACTCACAGTGTTTGAAAAATCTGGATCAACAATTGCATTTAGGTAGAATCACAGAATCATTTAGGTTGGAAAAGACCCTTAATATCATCAAGTCTAACCCAGTACTGCCAAGGCCACCTTGAAACCATGTCCAAGAGCCCCATCTACATGGTTTTTATATTCCTCATGGGATGGTGACTCAACCACTTTCCTTGACAGATGGTATCAATACTTGACAACCCTTTTGGAGGAGAAATTTTTCCTTTTATCCAATCTAAACCTCCCAATGGCACAACTTGAGGCCATTTCCTCTTGTACTGTCACTTGTTACTTGGAAGAAGAGATTAACCCTCACCTGGCCACAACCTCTTTCCAGGTCTCCTCAGCCACTGTGGCACAAGCTGTGGGCTCCAGGCAGGTCTCTCTGCTCCTCTTGGCTTTCTCCAATTTGGGAGACATGAGGAAAAACAGCAGCATAAAAGGAACTGAACAAGCTTTAGCCTTGACCTTCAGTTATCTTCCACAAAATGGACAAAATTTCCCAGAGGGAAAGGAGCTGGAGAGATGGCAGCACCAGCTGGCCTCAGTCTCAGACAGAAGCTGACCAAGCCCAACAGCAGCACAGCCTTAGGGCCAGGGAGGGATGGGGAGTGCTCAGCCCAGTCACTCACAGCCTCCCCTCTCCTGCCAGGGGCAGCTCCTGCTCCCTTTGTCCCTTCTCTGGGAGACAGTGACTCACAGAGGCAACTACACCTGGCCAGGCTCTCACTGGCAGAGGGGAAAAGAGCAGCTCTGAGGAGCTCAGAGGGTCCTTCACCTGTGCCTTCCCACCACCAAGCTCAATGCCCTCAGAAATCCTGGAAGTTTGGTGGGGGTTTATTTGTATATTGAAATCATGAAAGACTTCAGTAGTATTTTTAAGAAATTCACTGCTGGAGCAATGTCAGCTGCCTCCACAAGATGTCACAAGACAGTAAGGATAAAGAAAGAAACCAGTCCTTCCAGACATCCAGGCAGCATCCTAGGATATTTGTGCTTCCTTTCAGATATAACGTACACACAATGGCCTCACATAAAATGTAATCTCAAAAGAATTATATAGACTAAGAGATACAGATTATCTGCAATAGCTAACTATAAATGATGTCCCCAAATGCAGTAATTTTGGAATTTATAATATACTGTTGTTATTCTTGCACATCCAACTGTTCATGGTGCTTATTTTATTAATAAATCAGTATAATCTGTAGCTTTGGTCTTATGTACTGGGCAAATTCTGTATAAAATAGTAACATTCAGTCAATAAACTCCCTGTGTTTTCCATGTAATGATTCTTCATGGATACATTCCTTTCACTCCTAAATTCCACATGAATTATTATTGCATATTCTGGAAAAGGTCTTGCTCTTCTCTCTCATATTAAGTAGAGATAATTTAATGGCCTTAGCAGATTTCTTACCAATAGAAACCGTCAGGCATGTTGTTTGTAAAGAATATTGGAAACTTTTTGATTGAAACCATTAATGAATTGATGCAAATGACGTGTCATCACTTCTGAAAGTGCTCACTCACCCTGAAGCTCTTACCCAAACAGGCACAGGCAAACTTCTGGAGCAAACACTCCCAGCATCAAAACCCCATCCACAAGCAGATTACAACCTTCCTATGCAGCAGGCCCACAGTGTAAACGTGGGGAATGTGTTAATAGTGAAGATGCAGCCCCATCATCACTTTATAGTTTACACGTGCCCTCCACACCTCCCCCACAGCTCTGACAAGTGTCGGGATGACCAGACACATTCCCTGGCACTGTACTACAGCTGCAAAGGGTTGAGCAGCCTGTAATTACAGTTTGGGCTAATAACTTTGTAGGCGGTGGCCTGTAATTGGGATACACACAGGAGATGCCCAGTTTCCATTAAAAACAAGCTCCCCACCCTCCTGTGCCAGCCTGGGGCGGAGGAGCCTTGATGAGAGCAGAGGAAGGGGAAGCCCCAAGGCTGCTCCTGCCTGCCCTGGGGCAGGAATCCACCCAGGTGGGAAGAGTGACTGGAAAGCTGCCCAGCACAAAATGACCTGGTGGAAAAGGACCTGGAAGTGCTGGTTGACAGTGGCTGAACATGAGCCAGGGTGTGCCCAGGTGGCCAAGGAGGCCTCCTGGCCTTCTGTGTCAGCACCAGCGTGGCCAGCAGGACCAGGGCAGTGACTGTCCCTCTGTGCTGGACACTGGGGCGGCCACACCTCGAGTACTGTTTCCCGTTCTGGGCCCATCAATTTAGGAAGCACATTGAGGTGCCTGGAGCATGTCCAGACATGGGACACAAAGCCGGTGAAAGGACTGGAGCACAAGTTTGAAGAGAAGCAGCTGAGGGAGCTGCGGCTGTTTGGCCTGGAGTAAAGGAAGTTCAGGGGTGTGACCTCATCACTCTGCAGCCTTCTGGTGATCGGTCACAGGTTGGACTCGATCATCTCAGAGATCTTTTCCAGCCTACTTGATTCTGTGATTCTGTGAAGGGACTCGCAGCCGGAGCCGCCGGAGCCTCAGCTCGCCTGCTTGCCGTGGACCCGCTGTCCGCCCGCGGCGGGGAGGAGAGAACCGGCGGGGCCCGGGGTGCTGCAGCGGGAGCGTCCATGCGTGGGTCCCGGTATTGCAGGGAGCTGTAGGGAGCTTAGTCCCGGTGCTGTAGGGAGCTGTAGTCCAGATTCCGGTGCTGTAGGGAGCTGTAGTCCAGATCCCAGTGCTGTAGGGAGCTGTAGTCCAGATCCCGGTGCTGTAGGGAGCTGTAGTCCCGGTGCTGTAGGGAGCTGTAGTCCAGATCCCGGTGCTGTAGGGAGATTAGTCCCGGTGCTGTAGGGAGCTGTAGTCCAGATCCCGGTGCTGTAGGGAGCTGTAGTCCCGGTGCTGTAGGGAGCTGTAGTCCAGGTCCCGGTGCTGTAGGGAGTTGTAGTCCCGGTGCTGTAGGGAGCTGTAGTCCAGATCCCGGTGCTGTAGGGAGCTGTAGTCCAGATCCCGGTGCTGTAGGGAGCTGTCCAGATCCCGGTGCTGTAGGGAGCTGTAGTCCCGGTGCTGTAGGGAGCTGTAGTCCCGGCCGCCGCCGCCTACAGCTCCCGGCGGGCCGTGCCCTCGCTGCCGCTGAGACGGGCTGAGATGGCGACGGCGCGGCTGAGCGGCACCGAGAACCGTCTGGTGTCGCTGCCCCTGTCGCGGATCCGCGTCATCATGAAGAGTTCCCCGGAGGTGTCCAGCATCAACCAGGACGCGCTGTTCCTCACGGCCAAGGCCACGGTACCGGCTCGCCTTGCCCTGCCCTCGGGCCCCCCGCGCCTCCCCGTCCCCGGCTGAGGGGCCTCTGCCCTCGGAGCGCTGCCGCGGCCCGGGCCGAGCTCCCGCTCCCCTTCTCTGCCCGCATCCCGAGTCTAGAATCACAGGGTGGTTTGTGTTGGGAGAAACCTGAAAGAACATCTATTCCCAAACCCCTGCCACGGGCAGGGACACCTTCCACTGTCTAGATTGCTCCAGGTTCCGTCCAACTTGGCCTTGGACGCTTCCAGGGATGGGGCGGCCACAGCTTCTCTGGGGAACCTCTGCCGGGGCCTCACCACCCTCAGAGGGAAGAATTTCTTCCTAATATCTGATCTAAACCTACTTTCTGTCAGTTTGCAGCCATTCCCCCTTGTCTTGTCACTACATGCCCTTGTAAATCGTCTCTCTCCATCTTTCCTGTAGGCTCTCTTCAGGTACTGAAATTTAATGAGTCTCTGCACTGAGTATATGTTCAGATAAATACGGTGCTTCTGCCCTTAGATAGGGATCAATGATATGTTTGAATTCTTAGTCTGACTACTACTAATTCTTGTTTTAATTTTTTAGGAGCTTTTTGTTCAGTATTTGGCTACGTACTCCTACAAACACGGCAGAGGGAAGGAGAAGAACTCTCTGACGTACACTGACCTGTCTCATACAGCCGAAGAGTGTGAGACCTTTCAGTTCCTTGCAGGTATTGCTAACACAAGGGTAAATCCAGTGTCTGCTTTGGAAAACGAAATCTTGCTCTTAATGCTCTGTTTTGTAAGGACCCAGTTCTCCTGCTGGTTGTTGATCTCCTGCTTAGCATTCAGCTGGAATTCATAAACTACTTCCCTGAAAACATTTGTTTGTGAATGGCGATATTTCTGCTGCCTCTAATTACACAGTTACACTGTATACAGTTCTCAGGATATTGCTTTAAGCATTTTCTAAATTCCTGCAGTTCCATCTGAAAGCTTTCAGCCTGTGAAAGAAGATTATTGCACATCTTTAGGTGAGAAGTTATGTGGTCCAAAAATGACACATAGGAATCTATAAATTTTGAGAAAAGAAGCATATGGTCCCTCTGTGCTTCTAGACACACACACACACATTTTTACTGATACTTGGATTTTATATTAATGGCTCGTTGGATCTAAGGCAGTTGAGCAGTCTGTCTTACAGCAAATAATTTACATCAGCAGACAGTAAAAGTTGCCAGTAATCAGTCATGAAATAGAGTCCTTATCTTTGGTTACTTGTGCCACAAGTGGGTAACTCCCTCCTACTCTTACAGCAGTGTGTGAGTCAGGCTGACTTTACCTGGTTATTCACCTAAGGTTTGTTAAAAATATTAATAATTATTTTTTACTTCATTTCTTTAGTGGTTTGGATGCATCACTATTAGTGAGGCAATGCAGGTGTTCAAACTGACAATAAAAGCAACAATTCTACCTTTCAGATATCTTGCCAAAGAAGATCCTAGCTAGCAAATACCTAAAAATGCTTGAAAAAGAGAAGCGAGATGGAGAAGTGAGGGAAGACGATGAGGCTGAGGAGGAAGAGGATGAAGAAGAAGCTGTTGTTGACAGTGTTGGATCTTAAGGCCAATGGAGAATTGTTTCATAGTTAATCCATTTTTATATTGTATAAAGGATGTTATTTTTGTGACTGAGAATCCAGATGCTGGATGTATTTTTACACTGAGCCATCTGCTTTTGCTTTAAGACATTTAGAAATTGAACTTTATACTTGTTGGAGAATGGAATTCTTCCCTCAGAAACACGGTGGGATAGGAAGAGACAGTGCAAACTCGACAGCAGAGCTTGGTCAGATGATTTGAATTGACTTTGTCAGACAATCATTACCCAAATTTCTTACAGGCAGCTTTCAGTTCAAAAGCTCCAAAAGTGGAGCAAGTCCATTAAAAGTCTGTGAAAGCAGCCATGTGGGCACCCAAATGGGAGAGGAGGAGATCCATCCCAAGAGCTGATGGTGGTTCTGTAGCTGTGGTGGTAAATGGGGTAGGAAATTATGTAAATATGTGCATCCAGAACCCTTTTCTTGAATGAACTCCAGTTCTGCAGTGTCTCTTGCCAGAATGCACATTGAAGTCTGTTAATTGTGGGTTCTTGAGAAAGAGCAGCTCCTTTACCATGTGAGTGACAGAGATGGATTTTTCATTTGGTTTTGGTTTGCTTTTTTCTTTTTTTACTACAGAAATGGCAACCATCCTGTGTAAAACTTTACATGCAACTTTTTAAAATAAATGTTTTGTATGAAAACTTGACAATGGATGCAGAAGCTTCCTGTACTTCTTTCCAGTTTCAGTCACACATGTGGTCAGTGTGGCAATGTCTGAGAGAGAGAAGTGACCAAATCTGTCCCCAGGGGTGAAAAATGCCCCAGGTAAGCATGGAAATGTTAACAGGTAATAAAAACCTCCCACTCCAAAAAAGCTGGGCAGGCAATCAGCCAGGAATTTGTGTCAAGCAACAGCCTAATTTGGAGGGCATGGTTAAGAGTTACCAGAACTGAACAGCACAACCACACTCAGCTTCTCTTAAAACATAGCAGGGAGCTCCAGCATATCCACAATCCAGCACATTCCATATTCTAAGAAAGCCAAGTGGAGCTTAGGCAGGCAGGGTCAGGGACTGGCAGAGCTCCTGAGCCACACCAGAAATGCTCCTGAAGTTTTAACAGAGCAGAGGATGCTGCACTGTAAGAAATGTTCCTGAAGTTGCCATAAATGAAAATCATATTGTACCAGGAATTCTGCAGTGAGTGCTGAGTGGGGCTGGATCCCTGGGGAAATTCCCAAGTGGGTAAAGGCAGAACTAAACCATTGTTCCAAGAGCTGGTTTGTGCTTTTTTATTATTAAAACTGCATGGAGATGGGTGGAAAACTGAGTGTGGAATGCTGGTGGGAGGAGGGGATGCCAGTTTTTTGGGAAAGAAAAAAAGATCCACCAGCACAAATTTGCACAATGAATTTATATCAGAAACTGGGATGAGGGCAACAAGCAAATACCTGAACCATGGATGGGTCACAACCAAAGAGAGGAAAACCTCAAACAGCCCTCAGGGGTCTGAGCACAGCCCCATCCCCACCCCTCACCCTGGGGACAGGAGGCAGGAGAAAGGGACTAGGAAAGGGTAGAAGGTGTTTTAATTTTTGACTTAGTTTCTCACCATTTAATTCCACCTAATTTGTCAGTAAATGATATCATTTTCTCTCCAGTCACATCTGTTTTGCCCATTACAGCAACTTTTCAGTGACCTCGCTGTCTGTACCTCAACCCTTGAGCTTTTAATCCCATTTTCTCCCTCTGTGCCAACTGCATCATTTAACAGGAGCTTCCTCAAAAGTCACCAAGTATCTTGACCTGCTTAAGGTGTTGTGGGATTTTAGGCAATGGATCACAGGCCAGGGGACACTTTGGGGTTAATTATTATTTATTGCAGACATCTTTCTATCATTTTTCCCCCACAACACCAGCTTGTGAGACCCTTCCCCACCCCAGCCAGTGCTGCTTAAAGGACATGAAGTTTCCTAAACTTGCCAAAATGACAAACTGTGGTTACTAAGTATAAATCACCCCATTTCATCCCTCTCAGAAGTTTCCTGTGGGATGATGAACATATTCTGTGAATTCCTGAGCCCAGAAGAATGTGCACACCCTTCTGGATTCATTCAGCCAGAATCCTCGATGGGGAACTTCAGAGCTGCCAAAATTTGCCACAGCCCTCTCCAAGGCCCTGAAGCTGCCAAAGCTCATTGCCATCAAACCAGTGAAGGGTTATTTGTTTTCCCCAAGAGCCTGACCCAGAGCAAAACCTCATCCAATTCAAAGTGGTGTTTCAAAAAACAATGGAAAAAATAAAGGGAAGAGACAGCTCTGACAGTATTTCATATTTACTGAGTAAAACCAATCTGTGTTTGCAGGGTTGGGCTCCCAAAGGAAGCTCCTTGGCATCCTTGCAATTCTGTTGGATGCTTTATAGTCACCACCAGGTGCTACATTTTCTTCATTTAAAAATTGATCACTGTAGGGATTCACTCAGAAAGAAAAAAATAAAAAATAAGAATTTCAGGCATGTGGTTTCCAAAATGTTCATCTTCCCAAAAGAATTCCAGGATTACAACTTGTAAGCAGTTAAAGCAGCCTGGATTGTGCCTGGCTGGGCACAGAGAGGATGGAAGCACAGGGAAACATCCAAACACAAGGGGAGAAATGCAAGGGAGGTCAATGGACCAGAGATTTTGGCAGGGTCTCACAGTGCACAAGTAACTGCAGAAAATGCCCAAATATTAAATGAAAAGACATCAAACAATATCTTGTAAAGATGAGGAATTTCATTTTATTGACATACTATGAGGCAAAACAAAATCGACACCATACAAAATAACTTTATAAAATATCATTCACATCATTATTTTGTCAGGAATTACAGCATTCTGAGCTTGTTACAAGTCTTATGTTTTGAGGTGAAAAACACTATGCTAAATCTTTAGTATTAGTTGTATATATACAGTAAGAAACCAGAACAGAACCTGTTAGGTTTTTCATGAGTTTATTGCAAAAGTAGTGCAAACTATTTTACCTTGCAAGCTGTAAAACAAACTTGGAAAAGGACCCACCTAAGCTTAAAAACATGACAATAAATGCTCAATTTCACAGCCTTTGAAGCTTCCTTCAACAGTTCTCAACAAAAATTCCCTATCTCTGCACATTTTTAGATTTTCACTGACTCGGAAATGAAGGAGTAGAGGGTGGACCTGCAGTAAGGACAGGCAGAGAGCAGGAGGGTCCTGCTCCAATGTGGGGCACTGCTCTTACCCATGGATTTGGGGAATCACCCCCAAAACACCCCCCAGTGGGGCAGGTTTGGTCACTGTGTGCCCCCATTAATCAACTGCCCCTTTCCACACTCGTATTTGAGAAAAGAGTCAAGAAAGCAGAACGAGCCAAAAAACCCCCCACAAACCACAATTAAGAATTAGGAACATGTATTGTCTGTTTTAGGAATATAATATCCTTTTCCTCCTTTTCTGAAGTCTATATAGCAAATGTCCATGGTCCCCCTCCCCGTGTGTACACACTGCAGGGCACATCCCACCCCAAACTCCTGCAGGATCCCAAGGCAGGATACTACATTCTGTGAGATCCAGAGAAAACAAGGCCTAAAACACTACTGGGGTCCCCCAAAGCAAACAGGTAGCTAAGTCATCTCCTAAAAAACCAGAAAAGCAAACAAATGCTACATGAAAAATGTTAAAGAAACAAAATGCAGCATATTCAGGCTCTTTTTTATTTTTTTATCTTGAGGTACCTATATAAATATTACCTTCTGCCCAAAGTACGATTGGTTTTGTTAAAAAACTAAAGTCCTTATCACGAGCCAAATGCAGGGCAAACATTATTACTGAGAAAGTGCAACCATGCTGATCATTTATCTGCAGCATATTAAAGGATGATTAGGCTTAGAAAATATAGCTTAAGTCTAGACCTGATGGAGCAGTTTTATAAAAACACTGAACAGAGGCATTTTCCTTTTGCTTGAGTCTCTCTGCAACAGAAAGCCTTAGGAAACAGCTGGGAAGTCCTGCCATGATGGAATGCACTTTTACAATCCCATATATAGATTTTTTTTTTTCTTTTAATATTTAAACTAAATACAATTTTACAGCAAAGATTTCCCCCTCTGTATTAGGTACTGGTAAATAGTGGATTTTTAAAAATTTTTTTAAACTTCAAAAAATGATAGCATATCACAACTTAAAGCTTTCCAAAAAGGAATTCTTTTTGAGTAAAAAAGGTTCACATAGTAGAAAAAACTTACACATAGTTGTAAACTGTTACATACAAAACTGTGGAAAGGTCAATGATGTTTTATTCCCTCACCCTTACACGTGTATCCCTTTATTTTGTATTTATATATACACATACACAAAGTTGTGTGCTATGTGCATATATAGAGACACAGAGATGTAGAGATCTGGGGTCAGGATTAAAGATTTTCAAAACCTTCTTTATTGGGGATTTCTCTTTGCCTAGGTCAGCTGTGATACTTGATTTTACAACTTGCTACACCAAAAATTATTTTCAAATTCAGTTTTTTATGGCGCAGTTAAAAACCATCTGCTGTTTTTAATCAGGAAGATGAGTTTTGATTGTTGTGCACTGGGGAGAAAAAAACACAAAGGCACAAAGAATAGAACTCAAATCCAAGATTGTTGTTTCAGAACAAGAAACCTGAGGGTTTGGGCCACGGATGGGGTCGGTTTGGTCGCCTTTGCCAAATCTCCTTGACAATTTGAGTAATTAGCACCCAACTGGTTACATGAGGTAGATCCAAATTGGAAAAAAAAAATAAAATAAAAGCAAGCTGGGTCCCCAACACTTTTTTTTTTTGCCTCTATTTAAAATGTTTTAAGGATCCTATGTCAGTCATAAGAAGTGGAAGCAATGGCACCAACCCGAAAGCAAGCACGGAATTCAAGAATGGCTTTTTCTGCGATGTAAAATTTGAAGTGTTAAATCACAATCCTCCTTCAGGCAGAGATTTGCTGGCAGGGGGAGGGAGGAGAATAGGTCTGACAACAAGGACAACAAAAAGCTGGGATTTGGGAAAGCCTGTTTGGGGTCAGCTGCCAGAGGAATGCCCGAGAGCCTGTGACAGCCAGCACCCAAAGAGGCATCACAGTACAGAGAGCTACAGGTGTCCCTTGTTTCTCACGGCAGGAGACTGCCTTGGCTAACACTGAAGCTCTACAGGAGCATCCTCCTGTAGTTAAACAGTATTTTTGCATACTCTGAGAGAGGAATCCGACACATTTAGCATTGAGTTAAGGCTTAGTTTAAAGTGGCCTGGCCACACAGCATCACACAAGTGCTCACCTAGGGCAGCGAGAGAAGCAATGGGTGAATCCCACCCCCTGTGACCCCCCAGCACTGCCAAGTGATGCCACAACCTCCATGGCAATCCCTGCAGTGCCAGGGATGCCCTGCACACCAGCTGAGGGCAATTCTGGGCCTGGCTGTGCATTACAAGTGCTACTCTCACCCAGCCAGCACCAATCATTTCTACACTGCAAGCACGAGGCAGTTCCACAGAGATGCAACAAACACACAACACTATTCAACACACATTTAGTACCACTTGGAACAACCTTAACATCATAGCTTTCTTTTTTCCTCAAAAAACAAAAAAAAAACCAAGCAAACTTTAAATGGTCACAAAAGCATTTTGATTGGAAGGAACATTTACTATAGGAAGCTTCTGGATTGATTTTTGGTTTTTTTTTTCAGTTATTTTATAAAAAATAATATTAAAAGAATTGTTGAAACTATTAAAAGATTAAAACCTTAAAAGGTAAAGTCAGTTAATTTTGCAATGTACCAAAATTAAAGAAAAAAAAAAAAACAGATTTAATCAATACATTCTGTTTTCCATCTTGCCCTCCCAAGATCAAGTCAACCACTCTGCTGCACAGAAATCTGGGGCTGGATCTTTATTATCAACTGCCCTAAATGTTGAAATCTTTGTGATTGTACAATTAAATACTGCAAAAGTCAGGGAAAATTGTGCTTTTTATTTCCAGCCAAATACTGCCTTTGTATCGTTTATGGACAGCCTATACACTGTCTCCTGTCCTGTCACATGTGTGTGCACAAACACAGAAGGGGACACACAGATCTAAAAAAAAAATCTAAACTTTACCAACAAATTACAGAAAAGAAGTGGTAACACTCTTCCGGATGGCACAGAACTTTGTCAGATGTAATTCCTCATTGCACCTCATTGAAAATTTGATTTTCCAAGATAAATCTAAAACTTACTTCTTAATGGCTTTTGATGAGTTTTTGGGTTTTTTTCTCTTTATTTTCTTTAAAATGAAATTATGAAGTTGTCTTTGTAAGTGAGATGAGCAATTTGAAGGGCTCAGTCTTTAAGTTTCACGAGAAAATCTATCAGGAATGACAGACTTTGGGTCAAATCCTTATTTTTAATAGCATAGAAACAGTGCTATAAAGCAGTGAGGTTTGAGCACCTCACAGGTGATGCAGAATTTAACTTTGGTGAAATCTAGAAACAAAATTCACTGCATGGCATGTTGGTACATGAGAGGTCAGATCCAACCCCCAGCAGCTGAGCTTTTGGGGTGCCCATAAAGTCCAGACAGGATCTGCTTTGAGTCAAGTACATATCAGGCAAAAATGTGCAATTTCACAAAACCCAGCATGACTGAAGTTTCCTCTATTCATGGCTTAAAAACCAGGAAAAGCTGATAAATACAGAAAAGAGTCTACATTGTATTTTTTTTTTGTCTGACAGGAAATCTAAGCTAACAAAGCAAACACAAACAGCACCAGCCAGGGGATTAGAGACTCCAAGCTTGCCTGATGACCTGTTCATCATTCATGCTTGCCAAGAACACTCAAAAAAACCCTTATAAAATGACGAGAAAAGTTTAAATTTATATTTTGGGGACAACTCCTAGGCTTGCTCCCAGGTAAAACAGCATCTGCAATCCCTGCTGATGAGCAGAGAGCAGCTGTTGCAGCAAGTGGTTTAATTGTGCTTAAAGAAGGGAGGAAAAAAATAACAAAGTTCATGGTTCAAAGTTCAACAGCACATCCAAAATGTGGGGAAAAAATACAACTAAAACCTGTGCACTGCTGAGAGCCCTGTGGAAAGGATCATTCCCTTTGATACAGAACTGCCATGCAACCCAAGGCTCCTCAGGGAGCCTCAGGGAGGCTGGCTGGTGGAAGAGCAGCCCCAGGCAGGTTTATAATGGATCTGCTGAGGCAGCACATGGACAAATCCAAAGGAATTGCTTTTTGGGGAGATAATTAGGTGGGAGGAGGAGCAGCCACAGCCTGCAGCTGGTGCTGTGGGTTTGCAGGGCTGCCACTTGCAGAACTCTCACAATGAACTCCTGCCAACCTCTCGTCCCTCCGGATCCAGCAGCGCCCCTGGCCCAGCCCCAACCAAGTCAGAGCCCCCCAAAATAACAAATCAACTCAGGGAGCTCCCTGCAGCCTTCCCCTCCTGGGATGGGCTGGCAGATGGGTGCAGGGTGCAGGATTTCTAAGGGGCACTTGCAGAGAAGCCAGAAGGAAAACTAAGAATTAAACTGTCACCTTAACAAGTGCTTAAATGGGCAATTTTGAAGGAAATGTCTCCCCTCATTTCCTCTCTCAGTTCCCCAAGGCTTGGGGTACCCAGGGTTTCTCTTCTCTAGGGCATGAGCAGCACTGAGCTCCTTCACTCCCCAAACTTCCTGATGATCCCGGGTCTGCCTTGTCTGGAAAACACAAAACTCTGCTCCCATCAGTGACAGAGGAGCTGTTCAGCATCTCCGCACAGTGCAAGCCCTGCCAGCAATAGTGTCCACAACCTGCAGTGCACAATGTAGTGAAACATCTTCTCCAAAGCAGCCATTGACCCTGCACTTCACACTTCTGGGGGGGCTTTGAGAAATCATGACAGAAAACTGAACCAAACTGACAGGATTTTACAGAATAAACCCAAATAGTTTATTCAGTCACTTGCAAAATCTGGGTTCCACAAAGTCAGGACATAAGCAATCCTCCTGCCATGGATGAGCTTCATTAGTGTCTAGGCCCAGAGATTAAGGGAAGGAAATTGCAGGGAGCACAGAATCCCAGGAAACTCACTCTGATAAAAAGGCCAAAATCCACAGCAGAAAGCCCAGTTACTTGTAAATGAAAATCAACTTTAACACTGCTATGAAACCACACAGCACAATGTGCTCAAACAGGTATTTCTGTCAGCAGAGTGGTTTGTTCTAAAATAAGGAAGCTTGTTTGGAATAATTGTAAACAAAATCTGATGTATTAACACAGTTTTCTACAGTTTCATTTGAGGTCACCAAAAGTACCCTCAGTCCACATGCACTGATGTCAAGGTTGAGTTTTGGCCAAGGCTTTGCACAGAAATGAAACCAAACAGTCCCAAGATGAACATATTCAGGTTTGGGGTTGGTTTTTGGTGTTTTGGGTTTTTTTTCCCCCACATTTTAAAGTTAATCATTTTCTGAGCAGGGAATAAAGTATTTTCATTCTTACAGTCAATGTCACCTTACCTAAAAAACACATTAAAAAAATAATCCAATACATATTTTTTGCCTCAGACTCAAAATACATTTCAAGCACCTTCATGTCATTTGCAGAGAAAACCTGACATTTTCTGGCCAACAGGTAAAGTACAGAAACATTTTTCATTTGGAAAACAACAGTATAGAAAAACCCAAGTGAAGGGACAGGTCACAGAGGGAGCTGCTGCCATGGAGTGACCCTGACCAGAAGCAGATGTGCCAGATGTGCCCCTTGCCAGGCCTGGTACCCTCTCAGTACACAGGGATGCCTCTGGCAGCCAGAGGGAAGGCTGAGCAGCCAGCCAGGATCACAGTATGGCACTGCCCAGTGAGGAACAGACCAGCACAAACCCATCCCTCTGGGAGCATTTTGGCTGCCTTGGGGGAGGTTCACTTCAATTAATTCTTCCATGAAGGAATACAGGAGGTAGCCTTGAACTGCGCCTGCTTTGAAACTAAAGATTCCCACAAACCCACTTTTGTAGTGATTTGGCCAAGCAATTACATTCAAATTAACACTTCAAAGAAATTACTCTGACAAAGCAACTGAAACACTAAATGGGATTAAACAGGTTCTGTGCCACACCAAGCACACACAGCACCCCTTCCCATATAATTTGGATTAAACCCTCTCAGAAATGCATCTTTCCAGTCATTAACTCTCAGAAACAGAAGGCAGAACTTGCTGGTTTGCACCCTAACATGAGCCAGTGGGGCTGGAGTTGGGGTCTGTCCTGTCCCTGAGGGTTCTGGAAGCAAAAGGCAATTGCTGATGGATGGATGGGAGATCCATGGGCAGCTCAGAGCACTGAAACATCCTCTGCACTGCCCAATCCCAGACAGACAGCAAGACATCATAACTGGATCCCAAATCCCTGTCATTCCACTAATTCTGCCACATCCACTGATTTTGCACATCCACATCCACAACACAAGAATCAGACAAGCAAGGAAAACCTGGGAGAGCTACATCTGATAATCCAAATATTACATTAATGCCATCAGTCATCAAACTGATAGCAAAATTGGCATTTGAACCTTGCACAGACAATGAGCACAGTGAGAGCTGAAAAACTGCATCTCTGTGGTCTGGGAGAAATGTGCACAGAGGAGAGAAGGAAGAAATGTCTTATAAGTTCACACAAACCCTAATTATTTCCACTCTGATACAGCAACTGTGCCCTTCTTGGATTGATACCATAATGCACACAAAATACAACAGCATTTAACACCAAAGCTCCCACCTCAGCACTGGAAAACATGGCAGTATTCTGGAAAATAGAACAAGGAATGGTATCCCCAGCATTTCAGTACTTGCTGTGCAGAGCACTATTTACAGTATTTTCAAACAGCTACAGCAGATCCAAAAAAAAGAAAACTCTTACAGTAAAAAGGGAGTTTAAGAAACCCAACAATCAGTGCAATTACCTTCTACTTGAAGTTTTCCTTAAGAAAGATGGCATGTGTGCATCAAGAAGCATGTGACCAAATGGAATATAAAAGTAAAAAACAAAGGACTGCCCTGCATTAGGAATGGGGAAAGCCACACAAAGAGAGATACTATGGTAGGAGAAGAGTACTAAAAAACCAGGAAAACAAGAGAGTTTAATTACACTGGTCTCAAGTGTGAAAAATACTGAGAACTCTTCTTACATTCGTTTAGTTAATGAGTAAAAGATATATTAAAAAAAAAAAGTCCCTTATGGGTTATTTATGCCACCAGAGGTGCTTATTTGACTGAGTCTGCTATTTAATCAAGCCTTTAGTCA
This sequence comes from Emberiza elegans, assembly GCA_024865655.1. Lineage (NCBI taxonomy): Eukaryota > Metazoa > Chordata > Aves > Passeriformes > Fringillidae > Emberiza > Emberiza elegans. The sequence continues at coordinate 5,386,985 of JALJVW010000084.1, read as the reverse complement.
GGAAGAAAAACTTAGAAGCATCTTAGAAACTTCAATCTTTTCAGGAAAAAAAACCCTGAACCCCTCACACCTCCTCTCCAGAAGTTTTAATTTGATAATCCTTGTGGAAAAGCCTCTTGTCTGATGTTATAAAAATGATCCAACAAGAACAAGACTCTGTTACAATGAAGGCTGCAGGAGTTATTGAGAGAGGCAGAATTAAAGCCAAACCTTCACAACGTTTTTTGCTTTTACAATCAGGGAACCCTGCCTGGGGGCCTGGCTGGAGATCAAAGGGATTTGTTACCTGACAGATCAAGAAACAAGGGAATTCCTGTGCCAAAGCCTCTGGAACGTGGAAGATCATTGATTGTAATTCACAAAGTCAAATATTCTAAAGCAAGCCAAGCCAAAATAAGGAGCTCTAATAAAACAAGTGACCTCACTCTGTACATCAGTGCATATACAACATGTGTTAAATTGCATAGGGCTGCCTTAAATGCCATAAAGGCAGAGACAAATCCACCTCCCTCCAGCTTTTCCCAACAGGACATTTGCTCCTCAGGATCAGCTCCGTTATTTCCTGGGGGCTGGAACAGATGGAGTGGACTGGTTACTCTGCTCAGCCACTGCAGCAGAAATCTCCACCACCAAGCAAACTTCACTATTGCATTAGGTTTTGCACATCAGGGGAAAAAAAAAGACAAACTTTTAAGTATATTGTGTATTTTGACAGTATTTGTCACCTCCCAAGAGGAGCATTTCAGATGTGCTGATGCTGTTTTGGGGGCTGTGCAATGGGACTCCTTTGCACAGGCTGGAAAATGCCCCAAGTGCCCAAGGGTGGCACAAATTTGGTTATTGCTGAGCTGACCTGCACAGTGACCTCAGCTGGCACTGCTCCACCAGCAGCCCGGGGGAGACTGACACTTCTTGAGCTTTGTGCTGACCTGAGATGTTCCTGTTCTATACCAGACATGTGGGAGGTACAGAATAAAAAATAATTCTAGGATTTTATGTGTTTGTGGCAGGTTTTTTTGGACAGGAGACATTTTTGAAAATGTAATTTATGTTAAAAATATTCCCAGAAAGAGAAGTGCTGGACTGCCAACATGCTGTACTTTCCAAGGTATATACCTAATCAGTATTTTTTTAAAATGCTTTAAATTATTCACTAATTCACCAGTGGTAGGAGGGAAAAGGAGGGAGACACAAGTGAAACATGAGGGTTAGAAATTAATTTGCCCATCACCAAATAAATACAGACCTACTTTACAACTTTACCAGTTGTGGAGTCTTTCTGTGACTCACAAGGCATAAAGAATTAGCAGTATTAGAGGCTTAGAAAGGTCTGTAAAAGGTAAAAATGTCCTGAAATGCACATAAACATCCCAAGTTCTTCATACTTAGGGAAGGAAAGCTACATAATTTCTGTTCATTCCAAGAGGATGCACAAACAACAGCTACTCTCAGATGAAGAGCCTGCCTGAAACTCCTTGTCTCACAAAGGAAACATCTTAAATAAAATGCAGTGCAGTCCCAGGCTGCTTCAGAAATGAGATTTGAGGTCAAGACAGATCCTGCCCTCCTCACCCCATCTGACCACCTGTACAATTCCACTGTCCCAGATCTGCATGGAAAGAGGGGGATGAATTTCACATCCAAGAGGTCTCTGCATAACAGACAGCAAATAAGTTAAATGATGTCTTAAAATGGATGATCTTTATCCTATTTGATAAGAAGAATTCATATAAAAATAATTCTTATATAAAACTCTGCCAAATGAATATCCTCACTGAAATAGGAAAGCTCTGAAGGAAACACAGAGAAGTGCAACACACCCACCACGGGGAGGATCTGCAGCTTGAGGGGAGGTAGGTACGACCTCGCTGGCACACAGCAAGACAGACAATGCTACCCTAGGATTTGCTTCAAATTTACAGAAATCTGAATTTGTAGAACTATGACTAAGAAGATACTCTGAGCCAGCAGCCTTAATCACCCAATTAGAATAGTACAAATATGATTATTCCATTAACAGGTTTTACATTTCACCTACAAAACATTGACAACTGACACACTGCTACAAGGTGAAGATCTGAACTGGAATTATGTACCTAAAAAAGTCTTTATGCAGCAAAGGTTGGGCATTTTCTAGCTTATCCAACACCACCTGGTGGCAGCTGACCTGCTCTGTGGCCCAGAGCTCTGCATGGCTTAAAGCTACTCGCCCATCCCAGTGGCCAGAGGTAAAAGTGTCCAAACAGAGACTGAGCAGCTGCTCGGAGAAAAGGGAAAAGACAAAGCAAAATCCATCAGTGGAGGAGAATGAAGGTTTTCCAACCTGCCTCTCAGCATCTTATTTCACTTATCCCATGGAAAAACAAACAAGATCAAGTCAGCATAAACAACTTTCCTGGGCTTTTTCCATTTTCTCCTAAACCTGCTCATGGCATCATCATTAGTGCAATGGTTTACATGTGTGTTATGGTTTTTATGAATCCAGTGTGCAAACTAACAGAAGCATCTGTCTCATAATTATCAGTTTTAATTAATGCTTCTCCTAAGAGAATGACAAAACTCTCACCTTTCCTACGGATCTTATGCATAATGAAGAGAGCTTCACCTCCCTCCCTAAGTAAACTTCAGTCTCCTAATTTTTATCTTTACTGCATAGATTCTCTGACTTGTGCCTAACTTCCAGCGAGCCACTCTCCTCTAGCAGAGCTCCTGCTTCACCACTACTCAACATATAAATAAAATACAATTGTTTTGTGCTTGAATGAATGTAGGATGTTGGTGTTGTGTGCGTCTGAACCGCAGAGGTAAAACCTGCTGTGTTGTGTGCACGTTGAAAAAGCCTTTCTGCAAATCCCAAGCTACAACAGACACTGGCTGCATCTCTCTCCTCTCACCACATAGATTGCATTTTTTTTTTTTGCATTTGAAGAGTACTGTCCCCACAAAAAGGATCTTATTTTCTAAGTTCAAAGCATTGTTGATATGTTAACAGAAGTATAATGAGCACTCCTTAGTAAATAAAAATAAATAATAGCATCTAGTCTATCACATTAATACTGTGAAACATATATAAAATTTACATTAACTCAAACAACAGTGAAAAAGGATTGTACTGTATTTATCACCACAGACCCGTATTCTTTAGAGACTTTGGAAAGTAAATGTCACAGTCCTGTATGACAAATCCTAAAGTTAGCTGTCAGTATGAATTAAAAAAATCTTTAGAAATTTTTTTAAATGGCACATTTTCTTCTGCCAATCTAACTGGAGCTATTAAAAGCTTAGGTACAGGTTTACTTTTTTCTTTTTTTTCTTAAGTTCATCTTTAGTCTATGAAAAACATTTTAAAATGCAGCACAATAAAAAACATTCAAGAACAAGCTTCAGAAAATACATTTGTCCTTAGACACACAGAATAATCTGAGAATAATCTTTATAAGACAATTAGAAACCAGAATTTTGTCACGCTCTTCTTTTGAAAATAAAAATTTTGTAAATTCATCTAGAATAATCAAGGCTTCATAAATACTCAAAAAATGCTTTGCTTTCCTTTGTACTAAAAGCTGATTCACTGCGTTTTAGCTCATCAAACCTTAGTATGAATTAGATCTTTCCAAATTATCAAAAGCAACTCAATGAACAGCAAACTGAATGAGGAGTTTTGTGGGTTGGGTTGTTGGTTTGGTTTTTTTGTTTTTCTTCCCTAAGCCCTGAGATCGCAGCTCTTGATTTAATTATAAAATCTGGGTCTGTTTTATACCAAGCAGCTCAGAGATTTTTGGCAAACCACATTTGCGACAACAGTGGGGTTTGGTACAAGAACACAGTTTGTGATCAAGTCTGAAATTCTGGACGGAAGGCTTCCTTGCAAATGGGAAAGAAAGGAATAAAGATGCATCACTCATTGCTGGCTGTCCCTGGGCTGGGACATCTGTTGGTCTAAGTGCAGCTGGTCTGGTGTGAATCCAACTCTGCCTTGTCCGGAGCCGCTGAACATGAAAAGATGTCAAGCAAAGTACATCGTGCGCAGCGTGTCCTGGTGCACCTGGACTGCCTTAGCAAGTGCTTGGTGGTCTCTGCCATTGCTCTGGCCAGAAGTGTGGCTTCCTTCAGCACTGAAAGAGAAGGGAGGGGAAAACAAAACCAACAGGTTGGGGGAAGAGAAACCCTGTTGTCGCCCTGATTTTTTAAGATTTTCTAAGCCTTCTGATGTTTACATTCTTGTAACAAACTTTCTTTCGCTTTCTGTGAATAACTTATTGTTTTGCATTCTTTTATGGAGGAGGAGAAATGTGATGGACTGTCAATTTAAAGTTAGCTGTCAGTATGAATTAAAAAAAATCTTTAGAAATTTTTTAAATGGCACATTTTCTTCTGCCAATCTAACTGGAGCTATTAAAAGCTTAGGTACAGGTTTACTTTTTCTTTTTTTTTCTTAAGTTCATCTTTAGTCTATGAAAAACATTTTTAAAATGCAGCACAATAAAAACATTCAAGAACAAGCTTCAGAAAATACATTTGTCCTTAGACACACAGAATAATCTGAGAATAATCTTTATAAGACAATTAGAAACCAGAATTTTGTCACGCTCTTCTTTTGAAAATAAAAATTTTGTAAATTCATCTAGAATAATCAAGGCTTCATAAATACTCAAAAAATGCTTTGCTTTCCTTTGTACTAAAAGCTGATTCACTGCGTTTTAGCTCATCAAACCTTAGTATGAATTAGATCTTTCCAAATTATCAAAAGCAACTCAATGAACAGCAAACTGAATGAGGAGTTTTGTGGGTTGGGTTGTTGGTTTGGTTTTTTTGTTTTTCTTCCCTAAGCCCTGAGATCGCAGCTCTTGATTTAATTATAAAATCTGGGTCTGTTTTATACCAAGCAGCTCAGAGATTTTTGGCAAACCACATTTGCGACAACAGTGGGGTTTGGTACAAGAACACAGTTTGTGATCAAGTCTGAAATTCTGGACGGAAGGCTTCCTTGCAAATGGGAAAGAAAGGAATAAAGATGCATCACTCATTGCTGGCTGTCCCTGGGCTGGGACATCTGTTGGTCTAAGTGCAGCTGGTCTGGTGTGAATCCAACTCTGCCTTGTCCGGAGCCGCTGAACATGAAAAGATGTCAAGCAAAGTACATCGTGCGCAGCGTGTCCTGGTGCACCTGGACTGCCTTAGCAAGTGCTTGGTGGTCTCTGCCATTGCTCTGGCCAGAAGTGTGGCTTCCTTCAGCACTGAAAGAGAAGGGGGAGGGGGGAAAACAAAAACCAACAGGTTGGGGGGGAAGAGAAACCCTGTTGTCGCCCTGATTTTTTAAGATTTTCTAAGCCTTCTGATGTTTACATTCTTGTAACAAACTTTCTCACGCGCTTTCTGTGAATAACTTATTGTTTTGCATTCTTTTATGGAGGAGGAGAAATGTGATGGACTGTCAATTTGTCCAGTGTCATTGGAGAGGTGGCACTTTCACCCTCCAGTCCACTGTCACTTTTGGAAATCTAAAAATGTTGGGAGTCAGAAAATAAACTCCCCTTTCTTCACCTTGAGAGCAGCGGTGTACGTGCATCGTGTTGTTTCGTGTCCTATAGTGACACCCTATTTAATCTGCCTCTCCTGGCACATGTTTCTGTATCATTACTTTCTTCTGAACAGAATAAGGGTAATTAATGTTTGACCAAAGCACCACTGAGGGTCTGAAACAGCAAACAGCACGTACAGGAACATCTTCTGCTTTGTTTCAGCAGCAAAATTCAGCATTGAGAGCAAATCCACCCTCAAACTGCTGAGGACACCACTGATCCAAGAATTAACAAGCCCCACTGCCTTCCAATTCTGCAAAAGTGCAAAACTCTGAACTCACCTATCGTGTTCCTTATCCACCAGATGGTACCTGGCTCTGAAGGCCACCAGGTGAGCGTAGTAGGCGGGGGCAGGGATGGAGACGGAGCGCGTGCAGCGCACGTAGGTGTGGCACAGCTGGTAGGTGAGGATCTGCAGCTCGTCCGACGAGAAGCGATTGTCGTCCCACAGCACGTGGTAGTGAGAAGGTCTGCTTGTTCCCTGGAGCCAGAGCACACAGCTCATCAGCACTCCCAAACATCTCCTGAGCTTCCAGCCTCTGCTGGGAACTGCAGTGAAATGGCTGCTTTCTCAAAAACCACAGGCAGCAGCTCTACACATTCCAGCTGGTTATTCCTTTAAAAGGCAAACAACCTCCTTCCTTGCTGCCTATCAAACTAATCCCTGCCCCTTTATTGACAGGGCTGTGTTTATCAAAATTTCACCTCTGAAATGCACTTTCACCTTGAAAACCTCAGATCTGACAAAAAGTCATCAGATAAAGTAGCTTTAGTACGAACAGTTAACCATGCCACACAAAATGTCTTACCTGAATCCCAGCATGACTACACAGGTAGAAGTCAAACTCTGAGGGGTGGGTGATTTTTGTGTCCACTGTGGTACCAGCTGGAATGTTTCCACTTTTTCCAACCTGTGTAAACAGGAAATGCAAAGACACTGAGGCACAACACAAAGTGTTTTTTTTTACTTTCAACTGTATAGCCAGGAAAACAAACAAAAGAAAAATATTTATATAAAGCAGAAAGTGAAGAAGAATGCAAAACTGAAATTTTGTTCCAACTGAAAATCTGCAGTGTCTCTACTATGGAGAAAGAAAAAAAGAGACAAGCTGCAAAATCTTCTTAGAAATTACCTAAAAATATTTGGTTTTCTGAATAATGTAAAAAGAATTTCCTCCAACTGAGTTTTCAAATTCTTTGCACGTTCCCACTCCAGGACAGGAGTAACTTTTCCTGTTTACACCTGCAAGGGGACAAATCCTTCCTTGTCAGGCCACCTCTTCCCTCATGTCATGGTTTGAGCCTGGCAAAGTGCCAGTGCCCCCCATGAAAATACTTTCTCCCTGGTACTTGCTGTGAGATGTGCCTAGGAATAAGCAAAGCAGTCCTCTACTTAAAACTATAGAAAGCAGAACTTTATTAACTACACACTACAATGGGAAAGAAAAAAAAAAGACAATCTCAAGGAAAATGAAAACTCTACAGAATACAGTTCCTCCTCCTCCCCCACCAAATTCCCAATACAATTACATCTTTCAGTCCAGCAAAACCACCCTTACAAACACTCAATCATGAATTCCTTAAGAGGAGGAGTCCTTCTTGTATGCCCTGGGCTTTTGGTCACATATCCCCACCCGGATTGGAGATCGTGACCCCTTCCTCCCATTTCAGTGCTCTCACCACTGAACATGGACCAGAGCTACTTTGAGGGTTGTCTTTTAAAGGATTCCATCGTCCCACTCCGAAACAAAGGCACAGTCTCATTTTTTTGGGACATCTGTCCCCCCCCATTATTTCACCTCCTGGGCGGGAGGCTCCCACACTGCCTTCTTAACTCTGGGACCCGGTGGCTCCCCTGAAAATAGTCTCTGTATTCAGGAACAGTCCATGGCTCTACAAAAAGCATCCAGCAAAGAATGCCACTCCACATCTCTTCCACCCTAGGTTCTTCTCACAGTCTCTCCCCTGCTCGGTCCTTTAAACACTTGCTTAAATCCTTCTTCATCTCCTCTCCCGGAAGGGTCAGTACTCTGCAAAAGCTTTCATTGTCCAAGAAAGGGTTAAAACTCCATGGCTCACAACCCACAAGCAGCCGGACTCCTTCTGGTTCAACCCCCCCTCCTCTCCACAGGCCGGGCAGGCTGGCAGCTCACGATATCGAGCTTCAAGGCCAAAGCCTCTCTCTCTCTGTCTCCCCAGGGGAGGGGGGGCTACCCAGTAGCTCCCAGTCTCTCTCTCTCCTCCACCCTTCCACCCTGGGTGTCTCTCCCGGTGTCTCTCTCTCTCCTCCACCCTGGGGGGGGGGGGGGAACCAGGCCAGGCCTACCCCCATCTCGATCCAGGCCCGGGCCTACCACATGGCTGCCCCTCCCCTGCCCAGCCGGGACAGCTGGAGCAGGGGAGAGGTCCTTCTCTCCACGCCAAGTCCCAAGAGGGCTTCCCAGGGGCAGAGCTCTGCTTTTAACCCCTGTGTGTTCTCAGAGGCTATCCAACTCTCAGTGGTCAAAACAGGTGTCAATCGCAAATCTACATTTCAATTGGACTGACACACTCCCAGAATTCCATTTCCCCTCAAACCAGGACACCTCAAAATCTCTTCAAAGCAGAATGTCAAAATACTCTTTACTTTCAAACAATCTAACATCTGTAACCACAGCATTTATTAATATAACAACCACCTTCATGTCAGCTTTGGGAGTTACTAATTGCCTTGGAGCCTGGTGGGGTTCAGAGAAGCCTGACAGAAGGAAAAAACATGGAAAGCTCAATCTTTGCATGAGGAACTCTCCATTCTCACCAACAGCTCTTGAAGAGTCTCTTCTTCACACAGAAAGTACCAAAAATCAAATTGGAGAGTCTGATCTCCACCCAGAAAGTACCACAAATGAACAGGAATTGGTGACTTGGCTGCCTGCTGGAGCTTTGGGGTCCCAAGCAGAACGTACCCGTTCGTTTTTATCCGTGCAGAAGAGTCTGGTGTGGTGCCTTTTCTGCACCACTATGAACGTGATGCCGGGCTGATAATCCTTCTCCAGTTTAATGCAAGCCTCCCTGATAGCCAGCAGCTCGTGGTGGAGAACCTGAGCCACACAAAGAGGGAGGTGGGATCAACATGAACCATTGCCATCATACAAATTCCTCTTATTTATCTACAGATGTCTTTTATTTATGCACAGATAATTTATCATGTTCCTTCTTGCACCGTCACTCAGGGTAGTGAGATGTCAAAGCTTTCGGGACCAAATCTTAATTTCTTCCCCTGATGAGGGCAAATTACATCAGCAATTTGCTGAGCCAGGAGAGAGCTGCTTCCATGTTTGTCAGCTCCAAGCAGGAGGCTCAGACTAATAACTTGCATGTCAAAATCTCTTTAACTACCAAATACAAATGAACATAATTAGGCTGCTGAATACAACGCACTAATTATTTTTCAGACTAGAACAAGGGATAAAATCCAGAAGTGCTCAGCTGCTCTTTCCCAGCTTTGTGCAGTCCCATGCAGGACTACAGACATCAATAATAAGGAAAGTGGAAAAAAATCAAAAAGCAATGATTTGGAATGTGGGTTAACTGTACATGAAAAATCCAGTGAAAACCAGGGACAATTTAAAAGAGGATATATCAAAAGCTCATACAAAGATTATTTTACCAATTCAAGTTTAGCAAGTGACCTTTCCTCTCTTCCCCCCGGATTTTGACAAGTTAACTCAATTCTGTATCTCTTATTTGCATACATAAATACTGGACAGAAAAGTACATAAATGTACATAAATGTCTTTAAAATATATAGAAAAATATTTCATAAAATATGGTACTAGCAAGCAAACAAAATAAATATGACAGAGGATCTGATGAGTTTTATCAGAATAAAAATTAATAAATATTGATCTAGTATTTATTAATCCTCTTTTAAAAAAAAAATATAATTTTTCTTTACTGCCCAAGTTCTATGGGATACAGTCTGACTAATATATCCTAAATAGGAAACAGATGTGGAACATAACTTGAGTGCTAAAACTACACTTTTCACTTATAATTCTGTCAGGGAAAATATTTTAAAGGGGAAAACTACTTTCAAAAGCACATGAAATGTATGCAAACACTTCTGCTTGCTTGGTTAGAACCCAACAAATTTGTTGAGGGAAGATTTGTTGAGGTTATACTTCTTGTAACTCCAACCACACAGAGGTGGAACTTTAAAATTTCATTACTACCACAAAACTACACTATGAGAATTTCAAGAAGACAAATCTCACCTGTTGGAACTGCCCCTCAGAAACACCATCCCTGTAGAAGATGATTCGAGTTGGTTTGAACCTGGTGGATTTGTAGAACTGGATCAGCAGCTCCCTGACCATGGCAGCCAGGTCCTGGATGATTTCCTGGCGGTGCTGCTGCACCCGCACCGTGGCACAGTAACGGTTGGGATGAGCATCCATGCTTCCTACAACCTGGAAAAAATGCTTGGCATCAAACCAGAGAGCACTTAAATAAAGGTTATTTCATGGGATAACTGCACTGTCTTGAACACTGAGAGGGTGGCCTGGCAAAAATGTATTTGAAATTCAAATGTGCTTGGAAACAGCTCTGGGTTTAGCTCACCTGTGGCAGCACACCCTGCTGAAAGAGAAAACTTGTTTTAAATCTAAAAGATTCACTTCCTGTGTGCACCTACAGGCACTTAAAAACTCAAATACACTTTGGAGCACTGACACCATGAAGCCATTAAGATAATTCAGACTGCAGCCTGGGAGCTGGAACTGTGGGACACCAAGCCTGTTTTTCGGATCCATCAAACTGAAATGGTGATGGACCACAGAAATACCCACACCCTTTATTAAAGGCAGAAGTTTTTCTGTTAATGAAACATTAACATCCATATCCTGCAAAAGTGGCACGGGACTTCAAAATAAACAAAAAAACTAAAGAAGTGAGCACAGCTCTGTCACCGTCATATTTTCTGAAAAATCTCCTTGCCCAGGATTTCTCTCCTGGGAAGCTGAGAAGCCTTAGAAAAAAAGGAAAACAATATTATCTCATTTTTTTCTCCTGTGTTTTGCTGCTTTGGAATGTGGTTGGAGACTGTTTATCCAACATGTGAATTGTTTTCACTTATTGGCCAATGACAGCCAAACTGTGTCAGACTCTGGAGGAGAGAGTCACGAGTTTTTCTTTAGCATTTTTTAGCCTTCTGTCTGTATCCTCTCTCTATTCTTTAGCATAGTTTTAGTATAGCATTGTTTAATATAATATAGTAACATAAAATAATAAATTAGCCTTCTAAGAACATGGAGTCAGATTCATTATTCCTCCCCTTGACCGGGGTCCCAGAAAATACCACACATCTCCACCTGGTTGTCCCTGAACACACACAGGTGTAAGTTTTTAAAACAGATACATAACATCACCAAAGAACTTCATTATTAAACAATTCTGAGCAGCCACTACAGTTGTTTGACATAATACAAGCAAAAGACCATTCTCTGTATTTATTTAAGAAGTCCATTTCCAAGAGATCACTGCATATTTTGTGTTTTCTGGAAGCCTGAGTCCCCAGAAACCACAGCTGAGCCAGCCTAGTTCCCTATCAGCAATGAAGAAATTCTGAACATTTCTAAGTGCTGAAGAAGCAGAATTAAGCATGCACCAGCTCATTATCAGCCTGCTAATAAATATCAGCTCCCAGAAAAGCTCCTCTGTGTATCAGCAACTCAGGCATTTTACAAGCTAATACACACATTTAAGTAATTAGCATCAGAGCAAGCTCTCTGAAGTTTCAATAAATTTCTGCAGAAAAATAATTTATAATGCTATAATTAGGCAATCAGAAGCAATGGACCACAAAAGGATTGAAGGCAATAAAATGCATTAGAGCTGAGCAGCAGGAGGGAGCTGGGAGAAAGAGCAGGACACAATTTACTCACTGCAGCAATGGAAGGCTTCTTCCCATCCCCAGCTGGAGGGTGAGTTACATCTGCACCAAGGAATATGACAGGCTGTTGGAATACTGGGGGTCTGGCAAAGAGAAGGGAAATTTGTAAAAGCAGCAAGATTTATGCTTAATAAAGCACATTAAAACTCAAATAAACAGCACTCTGTACTCCTGCAGTGAATTCATCAACCAGCACTTGATCAGAGCTGGTCACTTGTTCTGTGGCAGTAATTAAAAATCCTGATTAAGGTTCTCATGCTAAATAAATACTCAGGCAGATTTTTAAAGCACAGCTAATTGTTGCCCTTAATTAAAAATTAGTTTTAAAATCTATCTAGTTTTTTCTAACTTGAAGAATTGCAGTTTTTATCAACTGGACCAAAGAAAGGAGTAAAACTTGATCCCTTAGTAACAAATGGCATCTGAGAAAATTAAATAAATGTGCACATATGAAGATGCTGTGAAAAAATATATTTTTCCTAATAAAAAACAGTCTTGGTAAGGAAGTCCAAAAATAGTAAATACCAACGTTATTACTTGCAAAGCAGATTTTTTTTTTAATTGAGCTTGAAAGTTTTAAACAAATCTTTAGGTTAAGATATTAAAGCACTGCCCCAAGAGAGAAACACCAGGGCACTACAACACAGGTTTTAAGCTTCAACTCTATTCCTTAATAAAATAATTTCAAACAGGAAATCTTGGGCCACCAGAATTTCCTTGTGGGGAAATGATTTAATGGTTATGGAGTTAAATTAATCTGTTTGCAGACCTTCTTTAAAAGAAATGGGAAGGTAATGTTGGTGATTAGGCTTTTTTGTTTTTTCTTGGGTTTTTTTCTTCCTCTCAGGGAATTTTCGTCCTATTTATTGCCTAAGAGATGATGAATGGACTGTGTTTAAGAGACCAAAAAAATAGCTGGGTGTCGTGGAATTCTGTTAATTTTTTGTTGTCATTTGGGTTTTGTTAATGCTGCTATTGTTGCTTTTTTGTCTACATACAGACATATATACATACATATATATTCTAGTAAAAAAACTGTTGTTCCTTTACCCACATCTTTGCCTGAAAGCCCCCAGAGTTACAATAATTTGGAGGGAGGAGGGTCATCTTTTCCATTCCAGGAAGATTGCCACCTTCCTTGGCAGACACCCGTCTCCTAACCCAGCACAGTTTTTGGTGCCCAATGTTGGGCTCCGGGGCATTGAGAGGAAATTATGAAAAAGGAATAATAGTTTCTGGGTAACCTAATTTTGTGCAAACACAGAAACCTCCTTAGGCACCATGTGGTCAAACTTACCCTGGTTTGGCTGGCACATGGTTGTGGCTACATTTTGTGCTCCCATTTGCAGCTCCTTATTTAAACATGGATCCTATGACTTAAGGCTACTGTGGCTGTTATCCAGTTTGCACAACAGGTCAATAAGGTGAGCAATTCCTGGATTTTAAGCTTCCTCTGGAATGTGGACACATGGCTGTACAACTATCACAGGCTAAGCTCATGTCTGTGGGGTTTCATTAATAATGGTGCCCATTGTGAGGAAGCAATAAAGGAGGAATTTTTCCCCAATCCTTCACCCATTTCTTTGGATGTACCCCAGCACCTTTTGAAGGGTTCAATTTTTTTCTAGATACTGATATCATACAATAGCTGCTGTTGCTGATAGGCCTAATCTATTTAGCATTTAGAGGTAAGGTGGGACTGTCCTGGGTAACCACCCTGACACCCACCCCAGAGAGCAGGGATGGTCCCCAGGGACAGGGGGCTCTGCCCACAGCCTGGCACTGCCCCACTGCCCATCTCAGGAATGAAGCACCAGGCTGGATGGGGGTCTGGGAGGACACAGGCTGGGTGCTGAGGGAAAACTCAGGGGGAAAAAAATCCAAAACCAAAAAACCTGTTCCCCAGCTGGTGGGAAGCCCCCTCTCTCCCTGCCTCAAAGATGGTGCAGCCATGGAGCCCAGAGACATTCCAGCTGTCCAGGCTCCAGCTGAACCATCCCTGACCCAGGACACAGGTACTGATTGGGTATTTTTAAGGAAGCCAGGGTCCCTTCTTGTCTGGGAGCAGCTTTTAATGAGTGTAAGAGAGAGGATTGTTCAGAGACAGAATGCAGGATCACCATCCCAGAATGCCCTGCAGACCATGAGGAAGGGACCCAACAGCTCAGAGAAGTGCCAGTACTGGAGGTACTTTTTGGGAGGGATGGACAGCACAGTAACATCCTGACAAGGTCAGGTGCACAGGGCAAATGTTGTGAGCCTGGTACATCCAGGGCCATCCCAGAATTCCACCTTCATGGCAACATTGAATGTGGAGACACAGTGGCCTTCACAGCCAGCAAAATCAGGAATTTTGAGAGCACAGTCCATGGCTCAGTGAAGGCTCACATCTCCACTGTGGGTAAGAGTCTCAAAGAGAAGAATGTTGATCAAAAGAAAAGGCACTGCTGTTCTAGGTGGTCTCTATTTGTTTTTGAAAACTCAGGGCAAATGGAATATTACAGACTTTTCATTCTAATGGCAGTTGTGTACTTCAGTGGTCAGATCATTAAAACAACACTTTTCAACAGAAACAAGTATTCCTCTCCTGTCTTCATAACCTAACTTCTGCAGGACTATTTATTAGAAGCCAAAAGAGTTTGTCTGAAGAGTCACTTAAGCTGCACTGCTATGGCTGCAGATGAAAGCTGCCAGTTATCTCAGCATGTCTCACTTTCTCTTTGCAATACAAAAACCTCTTCCCCTTTGAAAGATGAACTTACCTTCCCTGTGGCAGTAGAATGTTATTTACACCTCCTAATTTGACATTTATTTTTAAGCAGAGGTTGGACAGAGTTTGTGGTGTTGTTCTTTGGACATTTTTCATCTGCACACACTGAGTGGCCATTCCCAGCACCGTGTCCCCAACGCGCTTCACCTCCGCTGCAGAATGAGAAAAACAAAACAAAAGATTTGCAAATTGCAAATCAAACCATGGAGGAGACTTGAATTTAACTACAATTAACTACACCTGGAGTTTTAGTGAAGTGGTGCTCAAGCTTAAAGGAACACAATGAAACACAATCCCAAACCCCCAAACCCACCCAGCCTCCAGAACCTCCCCCAGTTCTGCTCTACTCCACCTAACCAGGTCCTAAATGCAATAACTGAAGGCACTGCTGGCTTATATTAACTAAGTTTTTTTAAAATTAATTCTTATTTTACAATTGTATCATCATTTGATCAGCTTTGGCTAATGATGTGGGGAATGTGGATAATATTAGGATATTGAGCACTTGTTGCATTATTAAACACTGGAATAGTAACACAAATCAAGCAATCAAGTGCTGAGCAATAAGCAGTCAAGAAGTTTATCAGTTCTTCACTGATAGGAAGATGCAAGTTCCATCACTTGCATAGGAAAGTGGCCAGCTTAGCAGACAATGGTCCATAAAAACTCCAAGAAACTCATCAAGTACTGTACAATTCCAAAGGTTAAATCAAATCCTATTGTTAACAACAAAATCGAGACTTTCAGAGACCCACACACTCTTACACTCAGGGAAGAAATTTGGGCTCCAGGACTGATGAACAGAGAAAATGAACCTCCCTGTTTGGCAACAGGAGAGGGAAAGAGCAGGGTGGGAAGAAAAGACAAGACTGTGGGTATAGGAAGTGCAGGGTATGGAAGAGCGTAGGGTGAAAATAAGGAGAGATGATTTGAGGGGGCAGAAATAACTATAATTAAAGATAATGACAAAGAAAGAAGATCAGAGTGGTACCACATCCTCTCTGTGGTTAAGTAGAGGAAAAGAATTCCCTTTTAATGCCAAAGAGGAATAGTAAAAATGTCATTTTGCACCAAATTTCTATTGTACAAATCAGAGATGAGCCACTTCCTTTGCAGGCTGAATTCAAGGGGGAAAAAAAGTACTATTTCCTTAAGGTTCCTTGCTTAATCTCTTTTCATCTTGTAACAGATTTAATATTAAAGTTGGAAAATTATTTTGTGCTATATTAACATGGTGAGGGATGGGATAAAACAAATCTGCAGCTGCTTGGTAGATCTGATCCACCAGAGAAGAGTCCACACAGCTATGGGAGAAAAACAGTGGCTGCTGCTCCAGCTGGACAAGGTAAGTGAAAAAGGAGGGAGGCAGGACAGGAAAAAAGCAGTCCAGCCCATAGGAAGAGCATGGTTTATGTAAAACATACTAAAACCCATTTGTGCATGCCATGTAAAATACACCAATTGTCACTGTTTCCAAAAAAATGTTTAGTTTGCTGAATTTTCACTTTCTGTGCACCTGTATCCTTGCAACCTGAGCTAAAAAAAAACTGAAATAAGAATATTAAAATATTAAGAACTTAAATAATAAGAAAAATAGAGAGAAATCTCCTTCACTCAACATTTTTTGCCAAAGGAGATTGTTTGAGTTAGCAAATGTGTTCTAAAAGCTAAAAGAGTTCTTAAGACCCTTGAAGTCATTGGAATTTTCAGCACACAAGTTTTATTAAGCACATTATAGTCCACTGCCTATCAATGCCAATCTCACCAAACCCTATGCTGGCTTTCTCAAATGCAGTCAGCAGGAAGAATGGGGAAAAACAAATTAAAAGCATAGAAAACATACTGAAAATGCATAGGTCTTAAAATAAAACATGATGCAGCACAAGAAAAATAGCAAAATTAATTTACAGCCCATACCCTAACTGGAATTTATAGAGTTAAACCAGCATTGAACCTCTCTCCTTTGGACAGCTCACAAAAACCACACAAAACTGTGACTGAAATGCACCATTTCCACTCACTGACCATAGACTGGTGTTTTTCCTGGCAAAATGACCACGACCAGCTGCAGCCCAGTGTAAGTGTTCTTGAGGTGTCTGAACATGGGCTCCACACTGTCGGCTCCCTGGGCGTATTTACAGAAGCAGGGCTGCCCCTGGATCGGCATTCCAGCATCCCTGGAAATCTTCCTCAGCTGCTCTGTGAAGGACCTGGGCAAGGCATATAAATATATTACATTATCAGTCAGTCAAAACCCAGCTTGATTTTTGATCTAATTTTTGATGGAACAATCCTGTTAAACTTGCAGAGCTGTGCTGTCCAAAAACTTGGGAATTTAACCCCATGTGCATCTTTAATTGGCAATGCCTGTGTAGTCACTGAAGGCAAGACAAGAAATATGCTGTATAAATAACACCATTAATGAAAAAAAACCCTCATTTCCAAAGCAAATTCTACCTTATTTCTATGAGAAATACAGGATAAAATACTTTTTGCAATAGACAATTTGGAATAATCTGCTCTAACGTAATTCCACGTTACCACCACAGAAAGGGCTGGAGTTATTCCTTTTTTTCCTCATGATGAAAACAGAAATTACCAGCAATTGTCTCAGTGAATTGCTTTAGCATCCATAATAATGCACAATTTCTTAGATACCAGAGAAAATGTGTATCCTAGAGGTGAAGGCAAACCTTCTGCTAGGCTGCTGGAAAAAATCACCCTTTGATGGAAGTGGTTAGATATGGAGACAACCAAATTTTCTTCAGAGGCTTCCACCTGAGAGCCTTTTTAGCTCACTGATAAAAGCCCTTTTCATTAACTTGGAGTGGGCACCTCCCCACAGTTGTCTAAAACACTGCTCATCTCCACCACAGGGTGCCAGGGTATCGCTGACTGAGAGGGTGTGAAGATTCAGCTTCTTCCAAACCCCTTGTTAACTTGCATGAATCAGAACAGCCTGTGAGCTCCAGCCCTGCAGCCTGAGGCTCCTTGCAGAAAATGGGTATTTCCTCTGGAAAAACAAGCACTCACTAGAGCAGAGTCAGTGGCACAACATCTCCCCATCCCTGGGAGTGTTCAAGGCCAGGCTGGACGAGGCTTGGAGCAACCTGGTCTAGGGGAAGGTGTCCCTGCCTGTGGCAGAGGGGTTTGGAACAAGAGGAACTTTAAGGTCCCTTCCAACCCAGACCCTTCTGGGATTTCAACATTCAAGTCTGAAACAAGTCAGGGTTTGAGGCTTTTAAAGTCCATCTGGGAGTACAGTGCCTACTGTAGGAAGGAAAGGTTCTCTCTCTGTTCCCAAGAGGTAAAGCAGGATTATTTTGAAGACTTTTAGAGCATTTGAAGGTGTTTCCTCTGATGAATCAGCAGCATTTGAGTTCCAACTTGATCAACAAGATGTAAAGAGACCACAAGATGGAACAGGATGCAGACATTTTCCTGGCTTGAAGCAATGTCCTTTCATGGTAAATATGAAATTCATTCTAAGCCACCCAAAGAATTTTATTTTGGCTCATTATGTTGAGGACTTCTGCCTATTTCTCAAAACTGAGTAACTTGGCTTACACAGCATTTCCACTAGCAGCAACATCATGGAAAGGAAAATTCTCTGGCAGCCCAGTTCTTGACATGTGCCTGGAGAGAACAAGTCCCTCCCTTCCTCACACAATGGGCAGTAAAGACATTCCCACTGTTTGCTCATCACTTGTTAGGGAAAAATTCCCAAGCTGTTTAGCAAACCATGTGAAGGAACAGTGCCCTGGCAATGCCACTGGTGTGAGCTGTCCCTGCCTTGCCTTCACCTCCCAGAGAGCAGCTGAGTCACTGCCAGGGCTGCTCCACTTGTCCATGCATGAAGGGAAAGCAGCTGCATGTGGAAGAAGGGATCAGACATGGATCTGGGCCTGCACACCTCCCCTGAGCCAATGGCAGATGTCACTGTAACAACAATCTTTGAACAATCCTGTCCCATCCTAAGATAAAGAAACCAAATCTGGAAGTTTCATTCAAACGCCTAAAGGCAATGGAACAACCAGTCCTACTCATCTGGCAAATACAGCAACTTGCACATTCCAGAAACTCTGAAGAGGAAAAGGTTTTGGACAAAAAAACTTCTTTTAAAGAAATTCTACATTAATAACTCTACTCCATATAACCAGGAAAGGAACCTAGGAGAACACACATACTAGCTGGCACTCTTGAGAAACACTCAGTGATAAACACCCAATATTACATCGTTTCTGTTATCTTAAACCCTGTCCTAAGGCCTCACAGGTCAGAAACCTGCCATAAAGCAGAAATGGCTTTTGTTAAGTCTGATTTGGAGGATTTCCTGAAGCTGGCATTGAAATCAGACTGGCATCATTCAAAACACAAAGAGACAGAAGATACATTGCTGTGTGTTTAACAATTTAACCAAAAATATATTCTTACTAAAAGTGAAATCATGACATTTGCATCCTTAATAAATGATAAAATCACCACCTTACACAACACACTTACTTAAGATGAACTTCAGTGCACTGGCGCTGGGGAGCAAAGCAGGCAATTGCCCAAACCTTTATTTCAATTCCAGTGTGAAATTGTTTATTCCTCATGTCCCAGACACCTTGCACTGGTGTAGCAATTGCTTTATTCTGGAAGTGGAAGGTAAAAATTAAACATTAATGCAAAACTTGATTGATGCTAAACAAAAATTAGCTTTGCTTCTACTTCCCTCCAAGTGGAGGTGATTTATACTCTCAGGTCACTCTCTCCCCTGTACAAACATCCATCCATCTTATAATAATCATTTTATCCCTGTAGCAACACAGCTTCTTAGCCAGGTGAAAAATAAAACTCACATTGTTCATTTTTATTGCTGATCATTGCCCTTGGTTGCATTTATCAGCAGCAAACAGAAATCATATATGGAAAGCAAGATTCATGCCTGGTATGGAAAGTTAAAAGAATCTGCATTTCTACAGTGACTTTACAACTACTCAGTGAACTTTCCAAGGGAAAGTTAATTTAAGTACTATGAATATTTTACACATCACTAAGTAGAGGCAAATAGTGGTTCAATGTCACTCACACAACTCCAGAAAAAATGTGAACGAGCTGAGAAAGGTGATCAGTTATTCAACTTGGACCTGCCCAACACTTTTATTTCTCCCACCAAGCAGATATTACTGGGATAGATTATCTAGAGGACAAGGGATGTAATAAAGCAGCTAAAGTAATTCTGGTGATGTTAATTACCTTAATAAATACTGATAGATGCTTTAGACAAGTTACCATCACCTCTTCCTTTTCACCTAGCAGCAACAACTAAAGCTTCTGGGCATTTTTCAGGACACACACAAGAATCTGATGATGGATTTTGCAAGAGCTGTGTGTGCTGAAGGCAGTGCCTCTCCCACTATGACTTTCCAACATTCATCTGCCAGTAAGTTCCCACCAGTTCTGCTGCTGCCAGAATAGCTCATGAAAGCAGTGCCCTCATCAGGGTCAGGCCTGGGGTACCTTAACCTGCCAATGAAGGGTGGTTTGAGTTAATTTGCCTGAGTCACCTGAAGAATTTTAGGCAGGAAACTCAAGATCCTCTCCCATTACAGGTTTGGAGGCTCTGCTGTGCACAGGGACAGAATTTTATTCAGTTGGCAATGCACGATCTGAGGAGATTCATCAAAAGCCTCCACAAATGAAATTATCCCGGTTATTAAAGCTTTCATCTTGCAAAAAGTCCCAGTCTATAACTGATGGAAAATCCTGTTTCTCAAGTTTTTTTAAAAAAGATATCACAGGAGAAAGATTCTGTCAGGAAGGCCATCTGAAAAGCCATTGTAAAATAAAAACCTGTGGGTAAATATTCCAAACAGGAAGAGACAGCTCTGGGGAAAGACTGATAGAGATGATACCTCCAGACAGCTGCCCTAAGCACACCTGCTCCACCCAGAATACTCAAAACCAGCCAGAAGTTCAGGAATATTTCAGCATATTTTCAAATATATACAATGACAATTGAAATAGTCTTTGTTCTTCTCCATACACATCAATTTGAACCACTATTTGCAGGCTGCTTCTTGCAACACACAATGAAAGACTGTGCTGTAAAACCTGATTAAAGTAATTTTATTTTCTTTTATCCTAAATTTGAGGACAAAGTCAACATAAGGCTATTTAAAGACACATATATTTAACTCATATTACCTGTTTAGAGCTTCGACATGGAAAGTTCAGCCTTACTAAACTTTCTTCTTTGTTTTCTAATTAAAAATAATTTGCACAGTGGTCTGAAGTGACTTGTGTCACAGCAGCACAGTGCTTAACTGTAAGAGTGTTTGAGGCAAAAAAGGCATTTTTAACCCAGCTTTACTTTCCAAAATAAAAGAGCAATCAAAAGAGATGCAAATCAGCCAATACATTTAAGGACTTTGAGAACCTAAATTCAAATTCTGAACAACGCACCCATGCCAGCCCTCTGATTGCACACAACACAATTAATTTAAAATAGCCACATTACAGAGGCCAGCACAGACTGTACAGAAGCCACTGGACATACCCTGCCTCCATAGAGGATGGAGGGAGGCTGAAGGACTCTGCCAGTCACATCTGTCATTTCATCCTTGACCATGATCCCAAACTCTCGCACGTAAGGGTCGGTGTTGAAACTGGCGCTCCGCATCTGAAATGATCAAAATGTACAAAACCAAGCTCATAAATAACCTGTGTGCAGTGCACAAACACATCAGCACCTGCTAAAGGTGAGCAAAATTAAACCCATTCCTACCCCTGCCTCGTGTTTGGCACAGCACTCACCAATTTGCTGATCTCTTCCTGCCTGTCCGGGGCTGATCTGGCAGTGGCTCGGATCATAGTGGAAGTTTGATTGTCAGTGAGTTTCTTGATGCATCTTTGTCCTGCCACTATGTTGCACACCTGAAATTTCCCCACAGAAAGAAAATTAAACACAGTCCAATTCTTTTTTTGGCTCGTGGCTTTTCTTTCACTGATGCACCACTGAATTTCTCAACATCTGGCTGCTCAAAAAACAGCTTGCCAATATTTGAACCCTTTTTCCCTCTGACCCCCTTCCCCCAGCTCAAAAATACAGAATTCTCTATGAATTTACTTGCCTCCAGAGGAAGGTATGTGTGTTTCTGCTCCTGTCCAACTTGTAAACATGGAAGGTGAGGGTAGCGTAAAACTAATTTATGCCTGTCCTTAAAATACTGAGCTACAGTGCATTCAACTGTTTGTCCATTCTCCTGCTGAAGTGGGAATCTGTTGGAATGTAAACATGGAAAGCAGTTATTATTTCATGCAAAATGCTTCCCCCACAGCTCCTCAGTACATTTCTTGGCTCAAGTTAAGATCCTCCTTATTGAAGGAGGATGAAACCAAGCCCAAACAATTAAAAACCAGATTCAAATACTGATCAGTTATCTTCTTGTAAAAAGCTGGTATCAGTTTTGTTCCTTATATTGCTTCCTTAAAAATGGGAACCACTGTCTCCATATTCAAGTTATCTGCAAATCTCTGGTTGGTAGTTAAAAAGAAACTTTTTTTTTCCAGAGGAAAATAAGATTGCAAATAAGCAACATCAGGAGGCTGATCCCAACTGGCACCACTTTTCTATTCCAGTTGTGGGAAACATCAGGCTACAAATAGGACACCCTGGCCTTCCAATTTTAAAGAAATCCATAAATGAAAGAAAAAAACTCCACCCAACCAAAAAAACCTCCCAGATCTAAAACAGAGCAGTAGGTTCAAATGCCATGATACTCATTACAGTATAAAAATAGAACAAAAAAACCAGCAAAATTGGGAAAATACTTTGAGGTATATTTAAGGGTAATAACCAAAGAAAGCATCATTTTTCAAGGTAACTTTCCCCACCTCAGTAAGGCAGGTAAGGTATTTTTCCAGCCTGAGACCAAATATATGCTTAAAAAGCAGGAAAATACTACCTGGACCAAACATTAGCTTAAAAAGCAGAAATATACTTTACGTTTGGTGACTTGCTGGTCGTCTGGTGACATTGCACACTCTGTACTTCCTTTTCATTTGTCCACAGTGTGTTATCTCCACCTTCAGACCTAAAAATTGGAAAGCACAAATCACCATTTCTCCAAAATCAAAGTGTCAGCCCTAAACTGCTACAGAAGACCAGTTAAACAATGCAATTAAGCCATTCTATTTAGCCCCAAAGGGCAGAGCCCAGACAGAACTCAAAAAGCAATTTACAGTCTTAAAATTCAAACCTCCTGAGCTTCAGCCAAAGTTCAACACAGAATTTCAGAGACAAGATGAAATCCCAAAGGTCCCAGAGGACACAAATGACGCTGAGCACATTCTGCAAATTCCAGTGCTGGACCTCTGAGGAAGCCCAGGATGGGGAAAGGACAAAAAGGGCACACAAGCTCCTTGAAACAAAACCCTTTATTTATACTTTCTGTCTAAACACATGGGGTCTGTAAGACCTCCAACTCTTGCAATGAACTGGGGGGGTGTGGGTGGAGTGGAATCCCGAAACAGCCTCTCCTGAGCTCATGGGAATGAGGCCACAGTGAAGCAATTTGGTGCCTGGTTATCCTTTCAAAACATAACCACCGCAAAACTCAGGATTTATTTGTACTTTCCTTGCTAACTTCTAGTTGGGCAAAGATAATTTTTGTTGATTTTTTTTGGAAACATGGAAGGAAGATGCAGGATGGATTTACTCTTTTTAGAGCTGCTTGCTTTCTGCCAAGAGTATCAGGAAGGAAGGATCTCCATTTTGCAGAGGAAGTCTTCAGTGAACAAAACCAATAAGATTTCTTCCTCCTGTTCTCTTTGATTCAGTCACTACACAGTAGAATAATTTATTATTTACTTCCAAGAGAATATAAGCAGGACAGATGCCTAAGTATGCAAAAACACACTGCTAAATTATTAGTAAAATCTGAAATATGAAAAACCTGATATCAGTAATTGGAAAAATTTGAGATTGGGTAATTAAAAAAACATGAAATCCAAGTCTTTGTAAACATTTAGAAATCATCAGATCAGGAACTGGAATCGTTTTGTCATGGAACTGGGATTGGTACCACTGATAGGTTTCAAAAGCAAAAAGTATGAAATTTTTGTCTCCCCATAAGGCAACTGCTGTAGAAAATATTTAGAACACATAGTGGTAACATATCAGACAGAATAAAGCAGCTGTATATAATTTAATTTCCTTATTACCTTTTATTTCTTTGGTAAACTTTACCCTTTGGGAATCTGTCAGAGGTTTTTGTTGTTCTTCAATACTTTTGAAGTCCAGAACTTCACAGACAAACTCAATAACTGGCTGTGCTTTGTAAAATGCAGTTGCAGACACTGTAGACAAAAAATTAATAGTGTGTTACAACAATACAGAGGAAATTCTTGGGAAATCCAAAAAATGGAACTAAAATTTTGCCTTTCCATTAAGGAGCAAGAAGAAACAAGAAAATACTTCCTAGTACCTACCATCAATATTTAGCATCATTTTCCATAATGAAGGTCTGACTGACTGATGGAAGCCAAACCAAACTTCTCTGCCACCACCCAAAGGATTTGAGCACCCTTCTGATGCTGTAAAGAAAGATCTCCCCACAGGAGTATACCTGCAAGGAAACAAATCAATTCACATCAGAAAACTAAAGCAAAAATTGCAATAAATCCACAACTAATGCAAATTTCTTTTCACAAAAACACAGAAATGTCAGTGTTTAAAATTACCAATAATCTGAGATTCCTGGCCAGACTCAGGTTACATCTCTCAAAACCCAGCCTGTTACAGTAAGAAACTGGCTACTACTCAGGTTTAAATTTAATGGATCTACTAATTCCAACAAAAAAGCATCAATAACTTTTTATTTGTATTCTATTAAAACTTCAGCTGTGCCTCCATAAGAAAAGAATTAAAAGTCTCTGCTTATCCTAAATTTGAACAAAGGATCTGAAAGTCTAAATTTGAGGATAAAACATAAGGCTATTTAAAGAACACATATATTTAACTCATATTACCTGTTTAGAGCTTGACATGGGAAAGTTCAGCCTTACTAAACTTTCTTTTTTGTTTTCTAATTAAAAATAATTTGCACAGTGGTCTGAAGTGACTTGTGTCACAGCAGCACAGTGCTTAACTGTAAAGTGTTTGAGGCAAAAAGGCATTTTTAACCCAGCTTTACTTTCCAAAATAAAGAGCAATCAAAAGAGATGCAAATCAGCCAATACATTTAAGGACTTTGAGAACCTAAATTCAAATTCTGAACAACGCACCCATGCCAGCCCTCTGATTGCACACAACACAATTAATTTAAAATAGCCACATTACAGAGGCCAGCACAGACTGTACAGAAGCCACTGGACATACCCTGCCTCCATAGAGGATGGAGGGGAGGCTGAAGGACTCTGCCAGTCACATCTGTCATTTCATCCTTGACCATGATCCCAAACTCTCGCACGTAAGGGTCGGTGTTGAAACTGGCGCTCCGCATCTGAAATGATCAAAATGTACAAAACCAAGCTCATAAATAACCTGTGTGCAGTGCACAAACACATCAGCACCTGCTAAAGGTGAGCAAAATTAAACCCATTCCTACCCCTGCCTCGTGTTTGGCACAGCACTCACCAATTTGCTGATCTCTTCCTGCCTGTCCGGGGCTGATCTGGCAGTGGCTCGGATCATAGTGGAAGTTTGATTGTCAGTGAGTTTCTTGATGCATCTTTGTCCTGCCACTATGTTGCACACCTGAAATTTCCCCACAGAAAGAAAATTAAACACAGTCCAATTCTTTTTTTGGCTCGTGGCTTTTCTTTCACTGATGCACCACTGAATTTCTCAACATCTGGCTGCTCAAAAAACAGCTTGCCAATATTTGAACCCTTTTCCCTCTGACCCCCTTCCCCAGCTCAAAAATACAGAATTCTCTATGAATTTACTTGCCTCCAGAGGAAGGTATGTGTGTTTCTGCTCCTGTCCAACTTGTAAACATGGAAGGTGAGGGTAGCGTAAAACTAATTTATGCCTGTCCTTAAAATACTGAGCTACAGTGCATTCAACTGTTTGTCCATTCTCCTGCTGAAGTGGGAATCTGTTGGAATGTAAACATGGAAAGCAGTTATTATTTCATGCAAAATGCTTCCCCCACAGCTCCTCAGTACATTTCTTGGCTCAAGTTAAGATCCTCCTTATTGAAGGAGGATGAAACCAAGCCCAAACAATTAAAAACCAGATTCAAATACTGATCAGTTATCTTCTTGTAAAAAGCTGGTATCAGTTTTGTTCCTTATATTGCTTCCTTAAAAATGGGAACCACTGTCTCCATATTCAAGTTATCTGCAAATCTCTGGTTGGTAGTTAAAAAGAAAGAAACTTTTTTTTTCCAGAGGAAAATAAGATTGCAAATAAGCAACATCAGGAGGCTGATCCCAACTGGCACCACTTTTCTATTCCAGTTGTGGGAAACATCAGGCTACAAATAGGACACCCTGGCCTTCCAATTTTAAAGAAATCCATAAATGAAAGAAAAAAACTCCACCCAACCAAAAAAACCTCCCAGATCTAAAACAGAGCAGTAGGTTCAAATGCCATGATACTCATTACAGTATAAAAATAGAACAAAAAAACCAGCAAAATTGGGAAAATACTTTGAGGTATATTTAAGGGTAATAACCAAAGAAAGCATCATTTTTCAAGGTAACTTTCCCCACCTCAGTAAGGCAGGTAAGGTATTTTTCCAGCCTGAGACCAAATATATGCTTAAAAAGCAGGAAAATACTACCTGGACCAAACATTAGCTTAAAAAGCAGAAATATACTTTACGTTTGGTGACTTGCTGGTCGTCTGGTGACATTGCACACTCTGTACTTCCTTTTCATTTGTCCACAGTGTGTTATCTCCACCTTCAGACCTAAAAATTGGAAAGCACAAATCACCATTTCTCCAAAATCAAAGTGTCAGCCCTAAACTGCTACAGAAGACCAGTTAAACAATGCAATTAAGCCATTCTATTTAGCCCCAAAGGGCAGAGCCCAGACAGAACTCAAAAAGCAATTTACAGTCTTAAAATTCAAACCTCCTGAGCTTCAGCCAAAGTTCAACACAGAATTTCAGAGACAAGATGAAATCCCAAAGGTCCCAGAGGACACAAATGACGCTGAGCACATTCTGCAAATTCCAGTGCTGGACCTCTGAGGAAGCCCAGGATGGGGAAAGGACAAAAAGGGCACACAAGCTCCTTGAAACAAAACCCTTTATTTATACTTTCTGTCTAAACACATGGGGTCTGTAAGACCTCCAACTCTTGCAATGAACTGGGGGGAGTGGAATCCCGAAACAGCCTCTCCTGAGCTCATGGGAATGAGGCCACAGTGAAGCAATTTGGTGCCTGGTTATCCTTTCAAAACACAACCACCACAAAACTCAGGATTTATTTGTACTTTCCTTGCTAACTTCTAGTTGGGCAAAGATAATTTTTGTTGATTTTTTTTGGAAACATGGAAGGAAGATGCAGGATGGATTTACTCTTTTTAGAGCTGCTTGCTTTCTGCCAAGAGTATCAGGAAGGAAGGATCTCCATTTTGCAGAGGAAGTCTTCAGTGAACAAAACCAATAAGATTTCTTCCTCCTGTTCTCTTTGATTCAGTCACTACACAGTAGAATAATTTATTATTTACTTCCAAGAGAATATAAGCAGGACAGATGCCTAAGTATGCAAAAACACACTACTAAATTATTAGTAAAATCTGAAATATGAAAAACTTGATATCAGTAATTGGAAAAATTTGAGATTGGGTAATTAAAAAATATGAAATCCAAGTCTTTGTAAACATTTAGAAATCATAACAGGAACTGGAATATTTTTGTCATGGAACTGGGATTGGTACCACTGATAGGTTTCAAAAGCAAAAAGTATGAAATTTTTGTCTCCCCATAAGGCAACTGCTGTAGAAAATATTTAGAACACACAGTGGTAACATATCAGACAGAATAAAGCAGCTGTATATAATTTCCTTATTACCTTTTATTTCTTTGGTAAACTTTACCCTTTGGGAATCTGTCAGAGGTTTTTGTTGTTCTTCAATACTTTTGAAGTCCAGAACTTCACAGACAAACTCAATAACTGGCTGTGCTTTGTAAAATGCAGTTGCAGACACTGTAGACAAAAAAATTAATAGTGTGTTACAACAATACAGAGGAAATTCTTGGGAAATCCAAAAAATGGAACTAAAATTTTGCCTTTCCATTAAGGAGCAAGAAGAAACAAGAAAATACTTCCTAGTACCTACCATCAATATTTAGCATCATTTTCCATAATGAAGGTCTGACTGACTGATGGAAGCCAAACCAAACTTCTCTGCCACCACCCAAAGGATTTGAGCACCCTTCTGATGCTGTAAAGAAAGATCTTCCCACAGGAGTATACCTGCAAGGAAACAAATCAATTCACATCAGAAAACTAAAGCAAAAATTGCAATAAATCCACAACTAATGCAAATTCCTTTTCACAAAAACACAGAAATGTCAGTGTTTAAAATTACCAATAATCTGAGATTCCTGGCCAGACTCAGGTTACATCTCTCAAAACCCAGCCTGTTACAGTAAGAAACTGGCTACTACTCAGGTTTAAATTTAATAGATCTACTAATTCCAACAAAAAAGCATCAATAACTTTTTATTTGTATTCTATTAAAACTTCAGCTGTGCCTCCATAAGAAAAGAATTAAAAGTCTCTGCTATTAAAACACCAAGGTAACAATCTCTCCCCATACTCTGAATTACAGACATTATGTGAGGGTAAATAAGTGATCTAACAAATATTTCTGATCTTTCATCTTGATAATTAAGTACTGCAAACTTAATAGCAAACAAATCATACCCAGAGCCAATGTGCTCCCCTGAACAAAGGTATCTGACATTCTGGGCTGTTTTCTGTGCTGTAAAATCTGATTAATTTTATAATTTTTTATCCTAAATTTGAGGATAAAGTCAACATAAATATGTGTGTCTTTAAATAGCCTGAACTCGTATTACCTGTTTAGAGCTTCAATATGGGAAAGTTCAGCCCTACTAAACTTTGTTCTTTGCTTTCTAATTAAATATAATTTGCACAATGCTCTTAAGTGACTTGTGTCACAGCAGCAGAATTAAGCCCAGTATCTCTTGGGTGTGACTGAAAATGCTGTAGGTCCCTCTTAAAAAACAAACAAATAATTTCCAAGTTCTTCTTTCCTATCAAAATAGCCACACAGGGTGACATTAATGTCCCCCTAGCACTGCAACCTTTACACAAAATTGGCAAAAAACATCCAAGGACACACAGGAACAAGGTAAGAAGTTGTTTTAAATCCACCCTTCCACATCTACTGTGGCATTCACATTCTCTGAAAAAATCCCTTTGCCCAAGATTTTTCTCCTGGGAAGCTGAGAAGCCTCAGAGAAAAAGAAAACAATTTTTATCTCATTTGCTTCTCCTGTGTTTGGCTCATGTGGAGAATATGTTTGGAGATTGTTTCATTGGATTCTGGCGTGAGTTGTTTTGACTCTCTGGCCAGTTGGGGCCAGGCTGTGTTGAGACTTTCAGACTGAGTCATGATTTTTCATTATTATCTTTTTAGCATTTAGTAAGTGCCCTTTCTGTATTTTTTATTATAGTTTAGTATTCTTTAATATAATATAGTATTATAAACTAATAAATTAGCCTTCTGAGAACATGGAGTCAGATTCATCATTCCTGCCTTCATCAGGGCATTTCCCAAAAAATACAATAATCTACCAACCTCCAAGCACTTCCCACTTGGGGAGAGCCTCCTTCTCCAAGGCTAGAAAAGGAGGAGGAGATGGCAGAGCCCCCCTGACCTGAGACACACAGCCATGGGGCCAGTGTGACACCTCTGGGGAAAGGCTCTCGTGTCCAAGCTGGAGGTGACCAGGGAAGCACCAATGGCCTCTTCCTGAGCCTGCCATTGCCACACAGCCAGAACTGCCACAGAGACTGCCCAAAGAGCCACCAAAATAAAGTACTGGAATGTTCTTCCCAGGGAGCTGGTAGAATCACCATCTCTGGATGTGTTTAAAGAAAGACTGGACATGGCACTTGGTGCTAGAGTCTAGTTGAGGTGTTAGGGCATAGGTTGGACTCCACGATCTTAAGAAGTCTCTTCCAACCTCATTATTCTGTGTGATTCTGTGAAAACACCCCCAAGTCACACCTAAAGCACCTCCAGGCTTCCCCCCTCACCTCATGGAAGGCAAGTGCCTCATGACCACATCCAGGGCCTGGATGGTCTCAAAGGGGACGCTCGGCAGCCGGCCAGAGAGAGCATCGTGTAAAGCCTGCAAGCTCACACAGGACATCCACTTGATGGCCACCTTAAATATTCTGTCCTTTCCTTCTCCTGGCAGAGTGACCTCCAGCTCCACCTGCAACAATGCCAAACAACAAACCAAGATGATTCTTTCCATTGGAAGGGGGAAAATCAAAAGGGACAATGGATTCCTCTGAACAACGCCACGAAGCAGGGCAGGAGACAAAAAGCAAGGATGAAGCAACACCATGGATTAGGTACAGCCTCTTTTTACAGCTCCATCTTCCCCAAGGGGTATTTCAGAAGCCTGGAGGGCCTCCCAGCTGGCATCTATCTCCTCTGTGAGGCAACACTGGAACTTGGAGGCGCTCGTATCAACGGGGAGGTCTCGGTGAAGATCCCATAACCTGATTTCAGATCCCTAACACGCCCCAGCGCGTCGCTGCTCGTGTCAGCTCCTGCATGCCTAAAATAAAGCATGGGGTGTCACCACCTGCCAAGATTCATGAATTTCTGGTATTTGCTCTCCAAAGCACCAGAGTGCTTTACACACTGTTGCTGTAGACACAGCTCAAGCAAGAGAAGAAAAGAGCTTTAAAAGAGAAAAAAGAAAAAAATTATTGATCACCCAAAGAAAACAGAAAAGCCACAAAAGCCACCAAGCCAAAACTGTTACTTTTAAAGTAAGAAAAGAAAGAATAAACTACAACCCCCAGTGCCAGTGATGGTATCAGGTAGGAAACAGGGGCACTTCTTTGCCATGGTATGCCCTACTTTGAATTTTTTGTCTAAAAAGCAGTGGCAAACTACACTGTGGTAAATTACTTCAGCCAATTACTTGTAATTATTTCTAATGCTGATTTCTCCTCTTTCTTAAAACAAAGGAAGTCTGAGCACCAAGGTTTTTAAGCCGACTAAAATTAGGGCTTGTCTGAAAGGATCAGGAGGTCTGGGAGTGACTACAAGAAATAACAAGATCAGAGTATCCTTTGTGCTGGATACAAACAAAAACGTTGCATTTTCCCTGCTAGGGAGCTTGCAATTGAAATCTAAAAGGCATTCACTTAAGAGGCAAGGTGTAATTAGCAAAAATAATAGGTGGCTAACAGCAAACTAATATCTGCCAGCATTTGGTCTCTTGCAACAATTTGCTTCTTTGGTCCAAAAATAAGAAGGAAATATAAACCACTTATTTTATATATAAAATACTTTTTTTATATATAATATACTTTTTAATATATAAAATACTTACTAATAAATAAAAAACTTATTATATATATAAAATAAGAAGTGTTCCCATGTGCCCCCATAAATGAGTTGACCATTTTTAAAATTAATATTACAGCTGAATCCTCCAGCACAAACATCATCCCCCAGGGAGACTGGAGCAGAGGAAGGAGCTGCACAGCTGTGGGAGGGCAATGGGAACTGAGTCCAATCCTGGGGTCACTGCTGTGAGTCTGGCCCAGGTCAGCCCTGCTGAAAGCTGTGCAAAGAAACTTTGCTGTGGTCTTCAGCTCACACAGGCTGGAAGCTTTCCATGAGGTCGTTTTTCCACCACACCATCAAAAAGTTCTCACCTCGCATCTCATTTACAGCAGATGGAAGATGTCTGCTACACCTGACCTGCATTTTCCTTTAAGCCTCTCCTCCAAATCAAGTTTCATCATTCCTGCTTGAGCAACCTGGTCCAGTGGAAGGTGTCCCAGCCCATGGCAGGGCTTGGAGCAGGGTGGCCTTAAAGGTCCCTTCCCACCCCAACCATTCTATATTTATTCCCAATACTGGTAATACACAACTCATCTGATTATTGAATGCTTTGGTGCCTTTAATCTAAAAAAAAATTATTTAATTTTACTTTTTTTCCTCTCCTGGTATCAGTTTATAAAACTCCTTCACCATGATGGAATGGGGGATGAAGAGCAACCTGTGCTGCAGTACCTTTGTCCCTGGTGGAAATAAAGGCCCAGGACTGAAGAATTTCTATTCCAGGTGCCCAGCTGCAAATACCAGTAAAAGTTAGCAGAGCTGTGACTGCTGAATTTGGCCCAACACAGTTTTTGTTGCTGGGTCTAACTCAAAATGAGTTGAATTAGGAGTCACTCCTAAATAAAGTAAGGTTTAAATAAAACTTTCCTCTGTGTCTTTTTTTTTTTAATTAAATATCTCACCCTATTAAAAAAATCCTGAAGATATTAAAAAAATGTCCCTAATCCACATCCCACATCCAAAAGTTCACATATACTTTTAGGCACTGCTAATCAGAATTTTTCCTCTCTCAGCAATATTTTATTTATCCCACTCTGTACTTTTGAGGACAAATGAACACTCTCATGTTTGGCAAAGTAAGCAAAATATGAAAAAATTAGGACAAAGTAGTTTTAGATGGGAATTTTACTATGTCCTTTATTATTAGGGATACATCTTAAAGCAAACTACAAGATTTTTTTTCTTCTCTACCCCCAAATAAATGTCAGGATGCTACCTGACATTTATTTTTTTAGCAGTCAACTCACTGCTAAATTGCAACAGAGGTGACAATTTTGCAGCTAAGGGACCTAAATGAAAGGGATTTTACTGCCAGGATGTGAAAAATCATTGCACCTGTATAAAAATCTCAAAGCTATTCTTGAAAAGAATAGGTCTTGAGGCTGATGTGGTCTGAATGACTCCCACAAATCAGCATTTTCACTGTTTAAAAAAAAAATATACCTGACCATGTGTTTCTGAGGAATTCTTAGTATTTCTTCTTCTCCATGAAATAAATGCAACATCACATGATTATTTTATCATGCTCTGAGCATACAATGTACCTTTTCTCCATTAATCCAAGAGCTTTTCCTTCCCAGGGATTCAGAAGAAAACAGATTAACAATCAGCTATGGATGTAGGCAAAGCTCTGCTTCTGTCATGTGCAGAGTCTTTAGCAATACTTCAGAAAGACAAAGTCAGAGAGCCAAGTTTGTGGCCACAGACAGAATTAACCTTTTCCTTCTGGAAAAGGGAATAGCAGCAGGATTTCCATACCAAACTGCTGCTCTGTTCACTCCTAATTACTGTTTTTCTAATAAAAGACTAATGAAGATGTAGGTTAAGATACATCAGTTGCTCTTGAATCTTGCTAGGTGAGAAAGCTTCCAAGTTCAGGGAAAATTAAATTCCAGCTTTTAACTGTAGAAGGATATTTTAGGGAAATACACAAGGTAAAGCAGAAATTGAATACAAAGCTGCTGTTAGAGGTGACCTGGGTTTGCTGTGTAGAACCTACAGGGAAAGAGGAGACTTTTTATATCTTCTTACCTTGACAGTATCCTAAACACTTGTTTCTTCTCAATGTATACAAGTAAAAACTAAGAAAATATCATGTTAATATTTACATATTGCATATTTGTTCTAAAAGATCTAAAAGAATGAAGAAATTAAAGAGTGAAAATAAGGAACACTAAAGGAGGAATGAAAACAGATTTAATAACCATGAAAGCCAAGCAAAAAAGTATAAGAGAAGAAAAAGTTATAAAAGAAGCAGAGCTGCCAGCAAGTACAAAAAAAATCGAGCCCAGAACAACCACTACAAGAAGAGATGAGGACAGAGTGCATTAATTAAATTAAAAGAGCAACAGGAGGAGGAAAACCTTGGCAATTTGGTGTCAGCCCTCTGTTTAGCATCAGCTTCTCCACTACCAGTGCATAGTGCAAGTCAATTAAGATCTTCCACATAGATTAATCATTGTATGTTCATTAATCTTTTCAATATGATCCTAAATGGAATCAGATGTGCAGTAACCTTGCTATATTTGCTATGTACAGAACAGTCAAAAAAAAAAACTACCAAAGAAAGCTAATCTAATTATGCTGGAGGAAAGTCCTAATACCTACAAGCTTTATAGTGGTTTAAATCATGCTTAAACCAATTTAGCACCATGTAAAAATTTCCTTCATTAAGCTAAATTTCCCCACATCTCATTTAAAACAGCTCAAGATTTATTTTTGTTAGCTCTTTCCTCCAGGGTAATGTTAATATATGTGGAGCAGAACAAGTGACAAAGCCCTTTAACCATGGGAAGCAGGGGAAAAATGGGAGTTTTTTGAAAGTGAGCCACAAGTGAAACCACCTGAAACTATCTCATGATAAACTCCACTACAAACACTCCCTCCAGTGACCCCCACTCCAAATGGATGACTGCTCTGGCAAGACTGGGAAAGGATGAGATGATTTCTTGGGGGAGATGTTCCTTCTGTGCCTGTGCTGAGCAGACAGGACTCTATTCCTGATACTTTGGATTTTAAAGCCCACACACACTGAAATGCACACGGTAAAACTGAAATCTAGGACAGTGTGGCAGCAGGAAATGCTCCTAATGCCCCAATTCCTTTGTGTCCCTGCAAACCAACAGTGTAACCTACAGCTGGGAAAAGGCTGACATGGAAGGTTTTGTTAACTCTGTCCCATCCAAAATGGTTATCAGAGCAAGGAGGGCCAACTTGCATCTCATGAAGTCTCACTAGATCTGAGGATTAATTTGATGCCTGTTTATCATGTACAAATAAACCATCTCTCATTTACCTTTACTTATTAAATGCAGAACTTCGTATTTGTCATAAGATAAACTATTATTCATCCATAATTTGTGAAGTATTATAAGGCAACTCTGCACACATCCAGAGTTGTTCAAACCCCTAAGAGACTCTCATCAAGTATCCTTCCACCTTTGCAAATACTTTGCAGTCTTGTGTGTCAAACCTGTAGGAACTGGAATATTGTATGTGGAAGCAAGGGGGAAAAAACCACCAAGACTTTTAGCGATTCCTTTAAAATTTTCCCAGACATTGCTTTATCAGTTAATGAAAAGTAATTAACACTGGAGTAGAGTCTGACCTTTACTGCATGGCATTCATTTAAACAGATTGGGAGGAAATAAAAATTACACATATGAGATGAAGAGCTTGATTCAGGCAGAACTATTAAGTACAAGCACTGCACAGGCACCCAGCACGAGACAGCAAACAACAGCCTGAACTGTTCTATAGCTGCTGAATTTCAGAGGGCCATTTCTCTGCATTTCTCTTCCCCCCTTATGTTTTATTTGTGTCTAAAGCTGGAGACAGAACAGTCCTCCCTGTAACTGTGCACCCCCAGCAGAAGGGAACTACTGCAGTACCAAAGGAATGACTGTGCCCTCCCTCAGGGACTCACCTGAATGAAAACAAGGCACAGAAAAATCAGTCTGCTATGAGATCACAGATGCATAGGCTCAATTATTTACTAGGGCTTGTGTGTTTGCATGTTCCAACAGTGTCCCTTCCACTCCAACAGTCAATGGGCACAGCAGCAGCCAAAACCAGAGCCCAGAGAGGTCACTGCCCCACCAGGAGCTGGCAAACACAACCCCAGCCCTCTCCAGCTGCCCCAGGGCAAAGATTGCAGGTCTTAACCTGTGCAGTGTAAATTAATTTGGCTCTCAGTCATCAAGGATTAGGGAGGAGAAGTTCCAATACAGGCAACAGAGAGATGGAGGAGCTTCTTTCAGCTACTGATAGTGAGAATAAGCTTAGAGTGGGCCTTGATGAGATTAGAGAGGTGACACAACAGCTTCTTGCTGCCCAGAGCAGGATTGTCCCTCCTCTCTCCCACACTCAGCTGTGCTCTCCCTTTTTCCCCAGTGCCACTCTGGAGACTGTCTGCTGTCTGGGGCAGCTGATCCAGCTCCCTAAAGCAGCAGACACCACACCAGTGGGCAGAAAGAGAGGGAGGAATGAAGGGATATAGGACAGGGAGTGACCACTGGGATAGCAGCAAGCTCACAATTGTGTCCTGGCAAAGCAGAGCGGCAACAACAGAGACATCTATTGCAGAAACAGAAAATCAGAAACAGAAAATCAGAAACAGAAAATCAGTTTCTATTAGTTATTAAAAATATTCTGAAAACACCACATTGAAATCTCTAGAAATTTTTCTATTTAAAACTTACTTTATCTCTCCCAATGGGAAGTGGCATAGCTGTATAAAGGTTTTTTCTTCCATCAAACACTGGTTTGCGATCCCCAAAAATCTGGGTTTTAAAGTGCTGAACCATATGCTCCACTATTTCTCTGAAAATGCAAAAAGATTAAGTTAATCCAACTTTTTACTTTGAATGTTAAGAGGCAGATAAGTACTAACACTAACAGTTACCAACAGAAGCATTAGGTAAATGAAAGGATTGTCCACTCCTGTCTGTTAAAGGCAAGATTTGTTTGACTGATCTGAACTGAAAGCAACCTTTCCACAGACTAAACTGTTTTCTTAAAATTGCTATTTTTAGGGGTTTTTTAGATTTAAACTTTCCTTCCTCTTTTGTGTGACCTACTGGAAGTGGTGAAGTGAAAGCTCATGCTCTCTCAAGCTCAAAACAAGAAGTGCTTGACAGATCTGGGGCTTCAGCTCCTCAGTCCTACAGCCCTTTCTGCAGAGGACCTTGGACCAAAAGCTCAGCAGAAGCTGAGAAGCTTTCAAAAATATCATTATCCCAGCTTAGAGCCCCAAAGTCAGGACAGCAGTTTATGCCAACAATGATGGTGAAATATTTCGCAGCTCCCTGAGAAAAATAATTTTGAAATGCATTTTTGTTCACTCACACAACAAAACTGGGATCCATCCAACAAAACTGGGTATGTGCACTCAGTGGAGCTGTGAATATTAACAGTACACATTCATTTCAAAGTAGCTGGAATTAGGTTCCATTTTTGTATGAACAGGGAAACCACTCACACAGCTCCTGTCAAACCACAGTGTTTACACACTGGTCATCCAAAGCAGCTCAGCAGTCAGTGAGAGGTCAGCTGGAATAATAACATTTTTTGATGCCAAAGGTCTTTTGGTCCCAATGTCCCAGAGAGACATCCCTCCGTGTACCTGTACTACCCAAAATCCATCTGCAGGCTGCAATCTTAACACACAATCAGGGGCAAAAGGGCATTGAGATGTTAAAGTGGCACAGAAAGGAAACTAAAACGGAGATGGTTTTAATTGGCAATTTCTTTGCTGCGTCCCAAGGTTTATCTTAAAATAAGATGTGGCCACTGAAAGGAACTCTGACCTCCTGCAAAGCATGAATCAAACCTGACCCAGTAATACCTGCCTCAGGACTGCAGAGTGACTGAGTAAGTACATAACTGGGAGGAAGGAGGTATTTTTCAGCCTTAAGATTGAGCATGGAAACCCCACTCTCTTCCTGAGCAAGTTCTTCCATTTGTAAACTGCTTTACATCAAAAATGAACACTTCCATTTGATTTATGTTTTCAAGCTTCAAACCACATCCACAATTAGCAATGGTGCTTCTCAGCTGTGGCAGCTGTGGGTGGATATATTTTTAAGAAAAATAAGTTATTTCCTCCATGCAGAGTTAAGAGAAGAGTTATTTACCACTTCATTAACTTCAGCCCCTTGGGACAACTGCTTTACCAAGCTCATGCAAGCTCACCAAGAACCCTGGGCTGTCAACTGCAGGGAGAGTTCACCTTGCACAAATCCTCAAAAATTAAATTGAGAGCACCCGGAGAGTGCAGAATTAAACTCGCATTGCCCACTCTACCCAAACTGATCTGCCTCATGTACAGAATTGTAGCCAGACTGTATTAATTCAGGAGCACATTGTCCCAGCTGTGTTTTCCATTCCTGCTCCAGAGCTCATGTCTCAGTGTGGAACTTGCATCTACAGTGGATACACCCTGCAGTGGGGTCTGCAGGGTCACAGTGCAACTGGAGTAAAACTGAAGAACAAAGCTGACACACATGAGGGAGTAGAGCAAAAAAATAAAACCTCCCTCTCTCCTTTCTAGAGGCTGTATCATACAAAGCAATGATAAAAACTACTTACTATATACATGTGAATTATAGATGCAAAATACTAGAAACCTGTAAGGCAGCTGTAAAAAAACATCATTCAGAATTGGATTACATGTGTATCCTGCATAATCCTATATATATATTTTTTTATATATATATATATATATACACACCTATATAGGATATATATATTTGAATATATATATAGGATATATATATACCTATATAGGATATATATTTTTGAATATATATATAGGCTATATATGTTTGAATATATATATAGGCTATATATGTTTGAATATATATATGAATATATATTTGCACACACAGAATTACAGGTATAAACATAGATCACAGCTCACAAAAACCCAGGTGGAGGTGAGTACATCTACAGAACAGCGCAGTAAGCACTCAAAAGAAATAAAACACACTTTAATATGTGAATCAAAATGTATTCTTACCACAGTGCCCTGAGAAACATCCACCACACCACTGCTGAATGCATCTGTGGCATCTCTGCTTACTGCAAAAGGCATTTCACCTGTGTACACCTGAACCTGCTCCTGTCACCACAGAAGAGTGACTAACCTGACCAAGCAGAGCAGGTCATCAGCAGGCACTGGAGGAAGAACTTGCTACTGAACAGAATCTGCCCTTCCAGTGAGAAAAACTGCTTTAGGTTTTGTGGCAAGGGAGGACTGTAAGGGAGGTGCTCACATAAAAAACACACATGAGCTGTACAGCACTTGGCCCCCAGAGGAGCTGCAGAGGAAATCTGGACCAGCCAGCAGCAGCTGGCACAGCTGGAGTGGTGGCAAGGACAGCAGGTCAGGAAAGCAAATTTCTCACAGCTCCCCTTATGAAAAAAGTGACTGCTCCAATTGTTTTGCAGCGCTCCAATGCAGGAAGAGCATCTCAGTGAAATCAGCAGTTGCCCTCGGGCAAGAAGAGAGTTCAGCTTCATGCACTTAACAACAGTGTTTGCTTTTAAAATTAACCTCAGCTCTTGACTAGCTGAAAAATTAA
Source organism: Emberiza elegans (assembly GCA_024865655.1). NCBI lineage: Eukaryota > Metazoa > Chordata > Aves > Passeriformes > Fringillidae > Emberiza > Emberiza elegans. The sequence goes on along the minus strand of JALJVW010000084.1, from coordinate 5,348,546 downwards.
ACTAATAATAGATCACCACAGGAAGTAAAGAAAAAAACAGGGCAGCAAAGCACAGTGATGCTGCTTTGTGAGAACACTATCATTACCAACTCCTCAGTGTAACAATGGAGAATGCCCTCAGGTTTATTAACTCCCAGTAGGAAAACCGTGGCTTTCAGGTGGCTTTTTTGACTCCACACTGTTTGTTTTCATGACAGCTGGTTCCACCCATGTCACCTTTTTAACAAGGAAAGGCTTTGCTCTTGATTATACAAACAGGCCGTTCCAATCCTCTACAGTCAAGGTGCAGTTATGATGATGACACTTGTGGTTTCCAGCTGGTGCCAAGTCTCATTCTCAAGTTTCACTTCTGGCAAGGCTGCTCCTTTTTCAAGTCAATGAAGTTGCACACTCCAACAGGGCACAGATGCCAAATGCAAGACCTGGCTGCTGTTTCCCTGGACAGCTGATCCCTGTTTTCACCTTGCTATCTCTTTCAGGAGCATAGCTTTTCCCTTATATAGAATCTACTGATGAAGGAGAATTTCTTACCTGCTTTAGTAACTCCATAATCCTCTCCCACAAACAAATGGGTTTTGTCACCTCTTGTGAGCAGGGAAAGGTGGGAAAACAAGCTGGGACCACCAGCTCCCTGCTGAAGGACTTCAGCCAATTACACCACAATATTTAACCTTATTTTGGTAATAAGAAATCATTTTTATCAAGTTGGCTTATAGTGACCCAGCATTAATAGAGCTAATACAGCTTATCCATCTGCCACCAGTGGCTTCAATCAGCAGCATCTTAAGATTCAGACAAAATCAATCCCAGCAAAGATTTGGAAGAAAGAAAAAAGTGTATACATTTCCTATTAATTGATCAGTACAATCACTGATTAAAGCAAGACATCTTTCCAGACACCAGTGAGGGCACCTGGCTCCAGTTTTTTCAAAGAAAAACAAGACTTCAAATAAATTGAGGAAAAGCAAAGCACAGTGTTACCTGTTAACTCTTCTAGGGCATTTTTCTGGCTTTATATCCAATTCATAATGGTAGATATCTATTTTGGGAATGTCCATTTCAAAGAAGTTGGCCTGCAGTTTGATTGTTCTCCCAGAAGTGCCAAAATCTGGTCGAGGAGGAGGTTTAAAGGCATATCCCTGTATTGGTGGTGGCAATGGGGGAGGAGGTGTGAGCACTGCAAAAGAGAGAAAGTACAACTTAGCCATCAGCTGTCTCAAATTGACATTTCAGGAAATTTACAGGCTATTGGATCAGTGAAGCCCAGCACATTTAAACCATTACTCTTTTTAAACAACCTAAAAAAAAAAAAAAAAAAAAGCCCAAACCCTGCTTTCCAGAGACCATGAATCTTGTTTTCTCTTTTTTTTTTTTTTCCTTCATGCTGGCTCACAATTTGTTGTATTTCCTAGCCCAAATTACTGGGGAAAAAAAATCTTAAAATCAGTGACATTTTCCTATACAACAAGTCATCTGGGTGGGAATTTCACAGACCAAGCAGGAAAGCAAGAACCAAGCTCTTCCTTGCAGGGAAGAATCTTCATTTTAAAACACATCTACCCACATGTATTTGAGCAAACACCTATAAAATGGAGTTTCACCACTTTCCTCTCTGCTGCAGCTCTCTGCAAAATCCTGTATAAGAACTAAACTATATCCTACTGCTTATTTCACATAGAAAACAGAGCAAATATTCTACTGCTGCTGTGCTCAATTCTTGAGCTCAAACATCAGCTGTTGCTCAGACTATGTGAAGCAGAAGCACAAAGGTAGTTTGCTGCTGTTCCAATCCAGGAAAGTCCATTAAAAATCCACAGAGAAGTGTGTAAGGTACCAACTTGAGCACTCAAAACTTCTGCAGCCTCAGTGCTCTGGAGCAACAACAACTTGCAGCAAAATCTTCACATGTGAAACAACCCAGGAGGTTTCTCATTACTTATGTAAGAATCCAGGTGTGGTTTCTTAAGATTATCAAATTCAGCTCTCTGTTAGCACCAGAAACAATTCACATCCCTTCATTAACAAACCTGCCACTACTTTTCCACCCTGACTTTCTCTAATGCTCAGAAAACATCCTTCCATTTTCATTTATTTATGGCAGGTTACAGTCAGTGGCCTTCATATTGAGTCCTCCTGATTGTACTTCTAGATTTAAACCAAATACCCATTTAAGACTAAATTTTAGGCTATGCTCCTTCTGCTCAAAAATCAGACTTCATCATTCTCATCCTTCCAGTGATTTTTCCTGGAGAAGACTAAGTGATAACCACACTTAGTGTGCTTCCACCTCTCAACTGGAAAAGGTTGATTAATGAGCTCTAAACTGCTTTTGCCTGCTGTACCACTGCCTTGTACAGGCCATCCAGTGACCACTCAGTTGCTTATGATCATCTCCCAATTCCCTATGAAGTCCCAGCTACATTGTCTTTAATAAATCCACTTTTCTTATCCGTATCTATTAACCTGCTGCTTTCTGAATGATGCTCAGATTCTCCTTTTCCTGACAATGACTCCTATAGCTCTGACGAAATTCCACATACTTATTCCTAACATTTATGCAATGTTTGCTAATGAACATTTCATAATGAACATTTCATTTCAATACTAATGAAATAATGAGACCATTCCCAACATCAGTAGCATCAATTCCCCACTTTATCCCTGAACACTTCCCATGGCCAGTTTCCCACTCATGAGTATCTCCCTATTTTTACCACCCTCCTAACAGTCAGCACTGATTTCCCCAAGCACCAAATACTTAATAAGATTTGGCACTGGGAAAATGATAGAGGGATTTGTTATTATTTTTTGAAAATCTTGTTTCTGATCTTATCTTCCAAACATATTCTATGGCATCCACCCTTTTAATTCAGGCTACTGAAATCCAATTTCCTTATTTCCCCTCCCTTTTATAAACATTGCCTTCAAAGACAGTGGTTCTCCTACACTAACACAATCAACACAATAAAGTCACTTCTTAGTGAAGGATCTGCATTTCCATAACCTAAAACTTCATGTTTCAGTACTTCAGTTTTGCCTTCTATGGCAATACAGCAATTTTTATTTGAGTATTATTCATCCACATTGCTCTTGCAGTGTCCACAGCTGCCCTGAGAAATGGAGCCAAACATCACCTTAGCTCTTATCTGTAAGGCAGCCTTGCCACGAGCGCCCATCTGCCTCTGACCTTACCCACCTCCATCCCTCAAGGCAGGACAAAACTCAGCTCACTGATTCTGCTCAACCTTTGGCTTTCTATTTTTTCTAAATTCCTACACATCCTGATTTCTAAGACATCAATTTTCATCTTTTCCCAACACTTCCAGTCCCTCTGGTGACTTCACGTTTTTCTGATGGTGATTAAGTGGCTCGGGTGGCCCTGGTGTCACCATTTCCTCTGTCTGGTGTGACAAATTCCCACTGGCTGTGACATTCAGTGGAAGGAATTTTCTGCTGTGGACAGGACACCTGAGAGAGTTATTGACAGCATTGCCACTACAGCTGGGAAGTAGCAGAAAAAATACTCCCACAAATATTTGTACTTGCAATTCACCAGAGGTTTCTGTGATCCACCTCCAAATCTGATCAAGAGGATGTGCACAAAGCAGCCACTTCTCCTCCTCCAGAATCCTGTTTGCCATCACTTCCATCCCCCTCTCTCAAATTTTAAAATAATCTGTCTCCCACGTGCATTTTCAGTCACTCTGCTGCTGAATCCTTTACAGATCACCGCTGCACACATTTTAATTTTCATCTTTCTGTAGCAGATCATTCCCATTTGAAAATTATGTCCTAGTCATCAACTTTATTCTGTGATTTTTGTGTATTTCCATGATTCCCATAACACCACCCATTATAAAATATTTTTATTTTCTATCCAGCCTCCTGTATTTTAGCAGTTCCATTTCTTGTTATTCACACTCTGCATTCCACATTGCCTTCCACTATTACCTGGCCAACTGTTATCAATATATTGATTTCCCTTCTCTCTCCCAATGATTTTTATGCCTTCTAACATTTCTGTATCTACTGTCACATCCTAATAATTCCACTGCCCTTCCTTTTCTGGGCCATATTTTGTACATCATGACTAATTTTCAAAATGACAGAAGAATTAAACTTAAAAATTGGAGGTACAAAGAGAAGCATAGTGGAAGGGGACACACATCCCCACAAGCTATTTATGCCAAATTAAGAAATTTTGTAATTAAGCAATAAATCCTCCCTCTGTTTTAAAATGGGATTGTTTAATGCTTCACAGGGGCATAACAAAGCCATATCTGTAAGTGTTCAGGGATCAACATGGACACATGTTGCTCAACAACCCCACTGCATTCCTCCACTGGAGTTTCAGTGACAAACAGTGAATAAAAGTGAGGGTTCAGCCCCATTTTTGAGACTAAGATGAAATGCTGAGAAGAAGCACAGATTCCTGGGGAAAGATGTGAAGGCAGTTTTATAACCTGCATGACTCACAGAGATAAAAAAGCACCCAAGCTGCCCAGAAAGCAGGACCACTGCCACCCTATTTCCATCCTAGAGTTTTTTCAATTATTTGGGTTTTACAATCCAATTAAAGAAAAAAAAAAAGGGGGGGTGTGAAGCTATTTCTGGCTCAACTCCCAAGGCAAAACTTATTTAGGGCAGGGTGTTGCTTGAAGGAGATAAGTACTGTTTATTAAACAGCAGCAGTGACCCGATAAGCGCTCGGCCTACATTTGTGCCGCCTGAAACAGACACGGATGTGTCAGGGATGGGAACTGAGCTCCAGGGGACAAACACCAAATATTGCAACCACCCAGCTGCATCCACTCCTTGGACTACTGCCTCAAATTAAGAAAGCAAAATCAAACTATCTGGTGTAGAACTTATTGCAGCAAGCAGCTGTAAAGGGTAGAACCACAAAATGCTGGATTTGGGGCTGACAGAACAGAATAAGGCTGGACCTTCTATTGAAACATGATAGAAAAACTTTCAGCCTTGAGCAGGAGGCACAGTTGCTGCATTCAAAGTGATTCAGCTGCCCAGCTGTTCAAACACCCCTGCAGAATTCCCATCACTCACTTTCACAAGTGACAGAAGCTGTATCAACACAGGAATATTTTCCTTAGTGCCAAGGTTCCTATTAGGAAGCTTTTGCATCAGGTGAGGGGTGTTACAGAGGACAGCACTGGACATCTGAGCTGGAAGTGATGCCCTGCCCAGGGAAACCTGCCAAAATTCATGCAGAGACACCTTCATGAACACAGATGCTGCTTCTGGAGAGAGTTTTCAAAGCACTGGAAAATCTACATGCATCCCTGGATTTCAGTTTTAAAGCGCTGTCAAGGAAAGAAGGGACTAGAAAAAAGATGAAAGACTAATAAACTGGAGCATCCATGGGGTAAGAATTGGAAGCTGTTCACTCATTTGCCAGATGATAAAATGAGTAATGAGAGCATTTCAGCCTTGATATGATGATTGAGACCATCAAGAGCCCCATTTTCAAGGTGTGAATTAAGGTGAGCTGGGTGTGGAATAATGAGGTGCCACATGCTGTCTTTAGGCTTACTTTTATCAGGAAAGAAACCAGACTTCATATTATAATTCATCCCATTTACATAAACAAAATGTTCATAGCTATCAATCTTAAAAGCAGCAATTTCCACCAAAAAAATCTGGAAAAGACAGATATCAGAAAAATAATAGTCTTGTGGCAGTTTTATGAAATACAATTAGCAATCAAGCAAAATTACTCTGTCAAAAGACATGGGGGGAAAGGTGGCAGTAGAGGAAACCTGGATAATCACAGAAATGCTGTGTTAGTAAAAAATATTTTTTGCAAATTTCAAACTATTGTGAACACAAGGCTGGCTGCTCTTACTCCTGCATGTTACTGAGGATCAGAATCAGAGATAAAAGTGACTCAGGGAGTGAGCAGGCCAAGACACTCCTAGTCTATAAAAGGTGTGAATGAGCCACACACTTTGACAAGCTTCCACTCTAAAATCCACACAATTATGCAATGATGGTTTTCCAGCACCATGTGCTCCATGAACCATTTCCCAGACTTGGAGCATTCATTTCTTTTGTCTTTCACCATTTTTTAAAGCTTAACTGCTGGCCTGCTCAGTACACTGGAAGTGCTGCCAGTCAGCATTAAACTTGCACATTGGAGATTTTTTAGCAAAGAATTATGCAATTTTAATGTGCAGTCAGAGGCCTAATGAGTTACTAAATAAGAAGGGACCAAACAAGTTGCATGGAAGGGCTTGTCGACACAGGAAATCATCTGAGCATAATTACACCAGTGCAATTATATCAATAAGTTTCCTTGTGTGGCAAGTCCTAACTCATATTTAATAACCAGGTGATGTTTTCACAGCTCTCAGTAGGTTTTAGCATTGGGCTCATGCAATCTACATTTGCTAAGGGGAAGACTCTCTAAAACCATTTTTTTCTAAAATCTCAAAATGAAACTAAGGTGAAGGAAGCTTTATTTGAAAGCATCACTTTGGGTTAAGGTTTCCAATATCAGATAATGGGGCTGCTCTTCCAGATCATCACTGAAGGTGTTTCAGGTACAACCACTGTGCACATTCACTGCTGCCTCCAGGTCAGTGTCTGATGCCATCACACAGACACAGAGAGGATGCATTGCTCCTTGGGCAAAAAAAGAGATTTAATAACTCGTCCTCAACTACTGAGCGCCTATTTTGCCTCTAGAACTGCAAGAAATAAATAAAATGACAAATGTGTCCATCATGACCAGGTTAAAAAGAACCAAGGCTGGCAAAGGAACACCCTCCAGCAGCTGCTGCAGAGGAGCAGAGGATCGTGAACACAGAGCAACACAGGTGGGAAGAGGCCAGGCTGACTTTGGCAAGTTTTGAATATCTTAAAGAACAGAGTTTCCACGACACCTCTACAATCTGTTCCACCCCCATGGTAAAATAAACTTGCCTTCTACTCAACTGGAGTTTCCTGTGCTCCAGCTTCTGCCCTGTTCTGGTGCACCTGCCACAGGACTGGCTCCATCTGCTCCAAAGGTTCCCCTCAGCCCCTTGGAGAAGCTGAAGATCACCAAGATCACCCCTTCCCCTCCTCTTCCTAAGGCTGAACCCACCTGATTCCCTGCACCTCTCCTGGTGTGCCACAGGCTCCTTCCCCCAGCGCCCAAGGGTCATGTCCCCTCCTGGAAGCGCCCTTTGAAGTGGGAGAAAGGCAGACTTGGAAAGGGGACACCCCACACCACGGGAAACAGGATTTCCACAAATAGTTATTCCACTACCAGTAACAGAAGGAATTCAGAAAGAATGTGGAAAACACCCAGTACAGACCCTTGACAGGACCTGTGCAGAGTTTTTATGTATTTTAGTCACGTATAAATAGAACAAGAAAAGAAATACAGGGACTTCAGCCTTTTCTTTTTAGGACCCAACTAAAGAAAAACTTGGGGCTCTCTTCAAGTTTTCTGACTGTCTGGGTTTTATAAAGAAGTTTAACTTCTGGCTTTCTGTTAAGAACTGTTAGGGAATGATAGGAGAGAGGCTGGCAGTGTTTTCTGTGAGATAAGGGGAACTCAAAGCTGCAGCTCACAGTCCCTTGATATTTTAGGGGCAGAGGAATCTCTATGGGACCTGTAAGTCTGTCTGCTGCTCATTAAGGATGTTTTAGAGCCTGGAAACCAGAAGCTATAACATTCTTGGTTAGATAATGCACAACAAAAAAATGTTACAGATGTACCTATTAATCTCCAAGAACTCAACGAGCCACAAGGAGAGGAGATGATGTGATCAGATTTTCAGTTGTCATTTTTGTCAAAACCCCACTCAAAAGGTTCTTCTGGTCTCTCAATGAGCAGCTACTACAATTTCTAAGCACAGCACATTGCATGTGCCAAAGTGGTTTACAAGGAAAAGGGCTGGCTTAATATTGATGAGCAGAAATGAAGGAGCTGTCCTCACATTTGGTGATATTTTAAGGCCCTTGCACGACCACTGAGATGTTTGATGCTACTCTGCCAGATTGCTTCCAGCTTCTCAGTGCTGTAGCATGAAACTAACCACCTTAACAAAGAGTGAAAGTATCGGATAAACAGCACTGCCTTCATAACTTTAATCTCATTATGTTCAGTAGATTACTCCAGACATAATTTTATTGAATAATGGGCACTTCCTGTGAAAGAATTCATGCAAGATAAACTTTCAAAGTCAACCCTTTTACCTACTGAAAAATGTCCCTGCCCATGGCAGGCAGGTTGGACAGGATGATCTCCAGAGGTCCAGCCCAACCCATTCTGTGATGATTTTGCCTGGAATAAGTAACGAGTCACAGATCTGCTGCTCCCTTGGTTACCCTGATGCCTTTTTGACCTCGGTAGGACACAGACAGGGCCTTTTCACAGTGCCAGAAGTGATGTGATCACTGAGAGCAGAATCACTCCCAGACACCAAAGGTGTGAGCTGCAGTCACAGATCAAAGGGAGAAGCCAGACATCAATCCAGCCTGCTTTAAAGTCAGGACCACATTTCAAAGAAGAATATGCAAGAACAAAAGAACTGAAGAGGAAGAGATCAAGGCTCCAGCAGAAAGCAGAATGGTTCTTTCCAGCCCACAAGCTACTTCTGGACAACATCAACTAGCAAAAGGCACCAAGTGTTAGTCCTTTGCTTTCCTCCCACATTCTCCTTGCAGCCTTGATCTTCCAAGTCAGCCTCCAAATTTCTGAATACCAACAAGTTGCTTCTCACCACCTAAAGTGGGGTGAGCAGTGGCAGAGCACTACCAGAGCACCCAAAGTGCAGAACGTCCATCCTCACTGCTCACAAACCAGGTGTTTTAACCCATCCCTGCTCGTGGAATTTGACCAAGTCCTACCAGAACCCTCCTTTAAGGGCCACAGAGAAATGCTTTTAATTACAAACTGCAGCTTGAATTAAGTCATCCAAATAAAGAGCCTCAGCCAAACAATGGAGGGATGCTTATGGCTTACCCACAAGTCAGCAGCCCAGTTTGAAGTTAAATGTGAATTCAAGTACAAAATAACTCCATCTTCAGACAAGCTTCTACTCAATGAAGGGGGAAATGGAGAACATTCTTAGTGCTTTTTATCACATTTGACCATCATGATTCATTCCCTTTTCCATGCCTTAGAAAATGATGCTGAACTAACTCCAGATGTCTTTCCTAACAATTTGAAATACAGAATATAATGGTATTTTCTGCATTCATAAAAAGCAATGCCTCCATTCAATACAATCTCTGTTCTTTGCCATTTCAAAAGACCCAAAGTGAATAAACACATATTTTAAGAGGAAAAAAAAAAACCCAACCCACCTACTAGCACCTATTGTTCCCTTCAGGCTGCTTCTCCTCCAAAGAAGGTAAGACCAGAAATTCCATATTCATCATCCCACATTATGCTTCCCTTACCTCTTGCTTGCATTAGGGTTAGGAAAGAAATGTGGCTCCCCCTCCTTCTGTACTAGCAGACACTTGGAACTGCACAGGTGTGTAGGAAACAGCCTAACCCACCCTTCACTGGCTTTACTTGGTTTGGTTTGGAGTCACTAAGAGGCTGCTAAAGCATGACCTCTTCATCCATCAGGACTGACCCTCCCAAAAAATTTAACACAGCCTGAAGTTTCCATCACTGCTTGGTGTGAAGATGAGACAGACAGACAGCAATGCCGTTCAGCCCCCAGGAGCCGCAGTGAATCCAGCGGCTGCAGGCGCAGAGCTGAGCTCAGCAGGGACACACAGCCCCATCTTTAGGTACTTCCACACCCGCACACCCATCTGCCACCACAGCACCTCCAGAGCTGCACAGCTCACCCTGACACCCATCACCTCCACACCTCAGGCTTTCAAAGATGACTTTGGTCCTGCTCAGAAACAGTAGAACTGGTCTCTGCACTAGAGCCCACGAGAGGATGCTGGAGAGATCAAATCCCCTGAAGCAGAGGCAGAGCTCTCAGCAGTGCTGCTCCCCCACCATCACCCCCCATCCTCTCCTCCTGCATTTCCAGCGCCACCAGTGCCCACACGCACACCAGCTCCACTGAATTCATGAGTTTCATGGCTCAGGCTCTATTCCATGGCCACTGGCATGGTTTTCCATGTGCTGGGCCTCACCAGCTGGGAGCTGGTGCCACAGAGGCCCCAGATCCACGTTCCCTGTGGGATCTGCATTGTGCACAACTTAATGAAACACAGAAGTGATTTGTCCTCAGCTAACTAAAGAAAGAAGTTAGGATGGGTCTGTTTTGAGTTGTACCTTTGCAAGCACATTTCATCCCCACACAGACTTTGGCTGGCAGTGGTTTTGTGCAAAATGCAAAAATAAAAATTAAGTTGTCTTAATTCCTTGACAGTTTTTAATATACAAACTCAACTGTAGAGCTGTAACTCAGAAGTAGTCATGTCTTCCTTGGGAAAAAAACAATCTTTTCCCATACCCACATTGGATTAATCTACAAACACATGAACACTTTCGTGGTTTAGTTTCAGAATAGAAAATTCCCAGCTAAGATCCGAGGTTATGCTTTATTTTATCATTTCAGATAGTGAAAGCAGCTGTAGCAGCATCTTCAACATGCAGTAGTATCTCCTGTGGTTTCCAGAGATAGGGCTGTGGTTTTCAGCATCACTGCAAAGAGGGCAAAATGCAGGTTCCCAATCATGGAATAACTGAGCTATTACAGAGTGTAGGCTGGCAGCAGAAGTCCCCTATCAGAATTTTTTTTCTTTTTCCATTACACCTCAGGGTTTTTTCCTCCACCTGCTTCTTGTAAGCAATTGATGTTCTCATATTACCTGATACAAACTAAAACTCAGCTGTGAAACATAAAAAAAGTCACATAAAAGTTTGATACAGAGAGGCCTCCCTGAAATTTGACATTAATGGGAATTTGCAAGTCAAACAATTAGGAAAAAACCACCACTAGTGTGTTCTTATCACATAATGAGACTCAGACAACAAAGCTTCATTTCCCTGCCATGGCAGGAAGTTTCCTCCTTCTGAAAGAAGCTCTGACTTTTAAACAACACACCCTTATGCAAATATTCTGAATCCCTATGAGTTATTCCTAAGAATTCCCTCATTAAACACTGAAGCTTTTCCCAAAATGAAATGCACTGGTTCACCGAGAAATTAATTCTTCTGCATTGTCATTTCTACATGAACCTGGATTTCTGGTCTATTTTATTTTTTGTTTTGCTTATGGTTTGGAGGGTTGGTGGTTTTTGGGGTTTTCTATTTAAACCCATGTCTTTCAGTAGAGAGAGTTCTGTTTCACAACAGAAATATTCAGCAGAGCTGATGTTGACAAGTAATACTATTTGAGAAAGTTTCTGTTTCACTAGCAGTAAAAAACCACAAACAAGAGAAACCCCCTCCTCTCCCAAAGCCTCATCCTCCTTGAGGATTTCAGATGTGATGGAGGAGTATGATGGGGCAAGAATGTAAAACCAACAGAGAAATTAATAAAAACAACCCACAAAAACCAGTAAAAAAGGGAGCATTCAGTGCAAACCACAGCTGTATGAAAGGACAAAGAAGAAGTTCATTATCAAAGTCAAGAACACAGCAACATTTAGACAGGAATTCGCCCTCTCTATGAACAGATGCCTGTCCTTTAATAGCAAACACTTGCTAAACAAGTTTCAGAAGGTATATAATGAGGCCCCAGTAATAATTAAGTTTTAAAGTTTTATTCATCTACATGACAGGTTTAACTTCAAACAATTTTTGATTGATCTAGCTAAGCCAGTGAAACCTCCACTCTTGGGAATTCTCCTAAAATTGGCTTATTTAAAATAAATCTAAATTAGCACATCCACACACACTTCCTCCAACTAAATTAAAATTTCATTATTTTCTCACATTAATAAGCTCTTGTGTAAACTTCATGACTAAACTGGGAACATAAAAAAGCATTGCTGAGACAAAAAGTTGCAATTTTCTGAGATGAGCAGCTCAAACAGAGCCACCCACAGTGTCCAGCACTGTCAAGGCAGCTCCTCAGTGGCCACAAATGAGTTACTTTTTTGCCAGACTATATACAAAATTATAAATATCACTTGATACACTTGAAAAGTTTCAGAAGCATATTTTCAAGCTTCCCAAGATAACATGCTGAGATTAGTTCACTTCTCAAAAAAAAGAAAATTTCAGTTTTGTTCTCCATCTGCTTGTGTCACACGCAACACAGGCTGGAAGTGACACAAGGAGACAGTAAATTCATGTACTGTTTAAAAACAGTCTCCAGACTCACACATATTTTATTAAGAATATTCTCCACCTTCTGATTATAAAGCAGCTTGTACAAGGGAATTCTAGTCACGTTGTGCCAGGAGAGCTTTTGGGAGAAACTGTAGGGCTCAAAACTGCAGATGTAGAGCCCATAACTGGAGTTATTCTGCATCTCTAAAAAGTTAAATATTTTAATGCTTCTCCCAAAGACAGAGAGACTTGCATGACTCCAGACTTATTAATGTTGGGACCTGGTCCCCAAAAACTTCATTATAGAGGACAATAAACTCCCATACAAGACAGAACACAACTGAAAAAATAGAACAGGACAAACAGATTACAACAGGAGAGGACAAATCACTCTCACCACACCTGTGATTAAAAAAAATAAATCAATCCCTTTCACAACAGTAATAAAATTTGGTAGCACTGTGGACAGCTCAATGAGTACCCAATTCAAAAGAAAAACCTCAAAGCAAGCCTTGGACTGACTTGATTATGCCAGGATCCACAGTATTTTCCCATCTAAACCAATGGGTTGCTTCCACCTTGGCTGGGTCCAGTTTTGTGAATAGAGAAAAAAAAGAAACCAAACAAAACTTTCCTTCCTAGAAAGCCTGGACACGAGGTGCCACGTGGCTTCAGAGCTGCAGCACAGCTACAAGCAGGGTATTTAGGAGAAGCAATTTCGCTTAATATGAAATGCAAAGACAGAGTACAGAAACAAATGAAATACTGCTCACACAAAAAACTTTTTATTTGAAAGCACCCAATTTTGTTCTGAAAAGAGAACAATAAAAGCAAAACAATTAAAATAGAGAGGTTAAAATGAATTGCACTATTCTGTGGTGCTCACTAAACAGACAAAAAGACACCACTGATTAAAACAGTCCTGAGTATATAAAAATACAGGCATCACCTCAGTCTCGAGGAGTTAAGAAAACTCCACTTCCTGGACAGTACTAGAAAGTCTCTTCAAAGCACAACTTCTTAGAAATGGCTACCACAGGGACTCACAAATTACAGCTCTGGTGTAAAACATGACAGATGCTACACAAATTCAGTTTACCTGGGGTTGATACTATCCAGGTCTGTCTTTTCCCAATTTCTGCAGCATAAAAGGTATAATGAAATTTTAAAGTTCAAATTTGTGTATTACAATATATGTGGGGGGGAAAAAACCCCAACCAAAAATCCCTTTGCACTGAATTCAAAGGGCTGTGCTTCCCCAGTCAATAGGATAAGAGACATTTCACATTCTAGTGGGCTGCTTTGTGAGTACATCAGAGAGGAAGCAAGATACTAAAACAAATTAATTGGACAATGCATGGAACAGATCCCTACCCACAGCCACTACAGTCAAAACTACGTAATATTTTCCACCAGCTTTTTTTTTTTCCCCTAGTTCATAACTTCCCAAAAATAAGATACTGGAGGCTGACTTTTCTTCATTTAGAGATTTAGATATAATTTCTGGTAGGCTGAATATTAAAAACTTCATCACTAAAAATAGGACCAAGTATTTTGCATAAATATCAAGTAAGGGAAGCAAAACACCAAAATTCTGACAGCCCTTACAAGTTCTGTGAAGCTGTTGTCAGGACAGGCTTAGCCAACATGAACTGGACTTGCAGCAGGCATGTAAAATTCCTAATTAGTTAAAACTATCTGGGTTTGCAAAGCCAATTTAGCAGAAGTTCACTGTGTTCACTGGCTGATCCCTGCAAATTCTGGAAGGCCAGAAGTGTTTAAAAGGGCTGGTTTCTGAAAGGGAAAAATCTCCCCCTCCTATACAGTTCTAAGGGGTACAAGGACACCAGATGATCATCTAAGGCATTTTTTCTCACTGAATTAAAGCATTTATATCCCTTTTCCACCCTTCTGTGAAAGAGAGGCAGACTGGTGGGGATAGCAGTGAAGGAAGGGCTACAAATTGTGAAAAAAGAACTTTCCTGGAAGTCAGGAAGGTTTGGTGCTCCCTGCACTGCTTCTGTACATTCCAACGCACCACTGAGAATGTACGAGCACACAACAATGCTGCAAAAGTGAAAAACTTCAAGATGAAGTAAAACTAAGTGCACAAAATCCCATGCAACTGCAAAGTCAGCATGAGAATCACTGCTGAAAAAGATGTTTCACTTTTCAATAGCAAACAGCATAGTTCAGTTCACTGAGGAAAGGAGAAAGTTTGGTGTCACATCTGACACCACCAATTATCTTTCCATCAAACCACCTCATCTTTAAGCCACCTGAACACAACACAGTTATCTGAGGCAACATAATGATATAGAATTTTTCTTTCCTTAGGAAAATATATTGGTCATGACAACAACACATTTGAAAAAGTCATGCTGTGTTCTGTAGGCTGTACCTTTGTCAAATGCAATTTCAATTTTTGCAAAAATGAAGAGAGCTGAGGCTGCATACAAAGTTTTCATTCCCTCCTCTTTGCGTGGCAGCTTACCAGGAGTTTCAGCATTAATTTATGGTCTAAAATTATGCCAAAGAAACTGGATGACTCTGTGATACCAGCAGCAGGGTAAGACCAGGTCCACATCCACCCCCAAGAGAACAGAAAAAGATTTTTTAAGAAGAGAAAGACAGACCTTTAATAGGATGTACAGGGGAAACATCCACAGCCACTGAAACACAAGCTAAGAGGACACTGGTGGATTAAATTCAAGCAGATGAAGATATTGCCATCTCTACTATCCCAGTCAAGGCATGAGCACGCCCTTCCCTGCATCACATTTTAAGACTGACGACTCCCAAAGACAATCAACATCTAACACCCAAAATCTTCAAGAATATATATAGAAGGCAAAAACAAGTACCTGCACTGAAAATCAAAACAGACTTATAACTCTCAACAGTCTATTCACAATTTTTAAAGGGTAACTTAAAATTAAATGACAAGAAAATAACTTTAGTTCCACTAATTTAATAAAGTTGGGTTTTGTGCTAGGGGAAAAAAGTTGGTATTTCACATGCAAAGCTATAATCAACTTCATACTCTTTTTCAGACAATTGCTGCTTCAACAATAAATTGGGATGCTCAATATCAGGCAAAACCAATTATCCTTTCAAAGAATAAAAGAGAAATCTGTGGTGTGCAAAGTTTAGAATTAATAAATACATTAAGACCTAGAAGTGCAAGTTCCAGAAGTTTATGCAGCTTTTAATCAAGTCTTTTAAGTGAATGACAGTACTTTTATTGTGACATTTTTCTGTCCTTCTAAAAAAAGTACACCAAAAAGTAGCAGTATCAAGATTTTTCTGCAAAAAAAAAAAAAAAAATTCCCACTCAGATTTTCAGATTCATGACTTTTCACACTTTTTTGAAGCTAAAAAAGGGTATGGACACAATGTCACAGCAAATTCAACACCACGTCAAGAACTCAGTATTTGGGAAAAAGCAAAAAGTGATCATTAATTTCCTAATTATGGAAACAGTGATTTCATGACAACCCTTTCGTGTACAAAACCTCGCCTTACTCCCGACACAACAGCATGTTTGAACAAACTTTGCACGTTCAGCAGCGATGTTTTGAAATCAGTCAGATATGGCCTCCTAACTTGTTTGATACTGTTTCCAGAAAAAGAATTAAGCCTAAAATAGCAAACCCTGTGGCAAATTGAGCGGCTCCTCTGGCAGCAGGCCAGCACCAGGGGCACCCTCGGATGGGCTCGGCTGCAGAGCCCAGTTTGGACACGAATTGGGAGAGAAAAGCAGCTCCTGAGCATCCCGGATAGAGCAGAGATGAATGGAGCCTTTCCTTGGTGTCAAGGATGTGCTGACAGACCTGGAGAGGCTGCAGCTCTCTGCTGTGTTCACAGCAGCTCCGGCTCGGTGAGGGGCTGGAAACAACACTTGTGCTCTCTCCTCCGAGCAGGATTTCACACACAGTGGGTTTGTAGCTTTCAGATTAACATGTGGCAGGGGACTTCACAGTCCCTGCTTCCAGGCTGGCTCGCTCTACTAAAACAGAACGGCCACGCTCTAATAAAAATCTCCGCGATGCCCTGCCTTGTGTGTGGAGCAGAGCAGGAAGCTGCCTGGGCTGCCAGAAGCCACTGCGCTGCCGAGGCTGTCCGTGGATGATTTCACAGGAAGGAAGCAGAGCCTCGCTCACCATGTGCAGAACAACTCGCGGCTCCCGGCCCGGCACAGGCACGGCCGCTGCCCGGGGAAAGGGCTGAGCCGCCCCGATAAACTCGGAAGTAAACAAGGCACGAGATGAGCTCGGCCGCAGGCAGCAGAGCAGCGGGAGCCCGAGACACAGCGGTGACAACACACAGCCACCCAGACCCTGGGGAGAGTACAGCAGTGGCAGGAGCCCGAGGTTAAGGGGTTGTTGTTCCAGGAAGGGGAAAACATTCCTACACACCAAACGGGGTCCCTGGTGGCAAACAGCAGCCGCCAGCTGGGAGATCATTCCAAGTGAAAGGGAAACTGGTAGGATCGGATAGAGAGTAAATAAAGATAAAGAGACTCCCACACATGAAACTACCCTCAGCCCATATGCTGGTAATATTTTTAATTATCAGTCTCCTTAAGGACAATTTCGAACAAGATCTATCGCCAGGAGGTGAACACAACAGCCCGATGTGAGCCACCAAGAGCACCTGTAAACTGAAAGTGTATCTGTGCCGACACCAGAAACCACCACAGGATTACACCGACAGTTCTACACTTACTGCTGCTGAAATGTGCAAATAGTGTCACACATGAAAGCAAGACCTTGAACATCAGTCTGGGAACACAGAGCTCTAGAGACCTGTCTGCCTGCTGTGCCAGCAAGAGCCCGGTGAGAAAGTAAAAACAGAGGAGCTGTACTACAAGAGGAAAACAATCATCCTGATTGTCTTTCCTGATTATTGCCCCTTCAGGGGAACCAAGTCAGAGGGAAAAAAAAAAAAAGCCAAACATAAAAAGCCAACACCTAATTGTGGATCCCAAGATATGAGTGTTTTTACAGAAGCATCTGTAAGAGGAGCACTGAAAGACATCTCCGTTACAGGTCCTGTATTTCCCTACAACAGTCCCTGCTAAACTATCCCTCCAAGGAAAGAAATTTTATGCAAAATAATTGAGAGCAATAGCATAAAATAAAGTTCCATTTATTTTGAAACTTTTCTAGAAGAAAACTAGGTGCCAGTCACGCAAACACTGTTGTTTCTACATAGGAATTCTCACCGCAGAAACAGCCCAACACTAAAACGGAGAAAACATTGTCTCATATGAACTGCACAAACTCACACAGTATTAACCTGTATTTCCCTAAAGTGATACCAAACCTTCCTAAGAGAGTTGCTGACCCTTTTTGCACGTCCACCTTTCCTTTGCTGCCAGATTTGCTCCCACACAGAAGGAGCCTGAGGACACCTAAGGCAGCCCTCACCTCTCGCAGCCCTCCCGACATGCGGGCGCTTCCCCCGCACCCCCCCCAGCTCAACTATCGCGGCGCGGCCGCCGGCGAACACGCGGCCAGCCGGGAATCCCAGGATGGAGCCGGGAGAGAGGAAATGGAGACCCCGGTCCGCAGCGGGAGCCGCGCCGGCCTCAGGGCTCGGCAGAGGGAGGGGGAGCGGGGCAGGGAAGGAGACCCTCCCCTCAGAGGGGCCTCCGGACACGCGGCCCTGCCCGAGGTGGCGGCGGCGCCCTGACCCTCCTTCCTCCCCCGGCCAGCGCAGCCGCCGCTCCAGCCAGGCCCGAGCCGGGGGGAACGAGGCGCTCCCGGGGCTCCCCACGGGCACGGACCGGGAAAGCCGCTCTGGGGGGAGCGGAGGAGGGAAACAAACCCGGGCAAAGCTCACCGGGTCCGGCGGAGGGGGCTCCCGGGTACATGTCTCCGTGTGTGCGGCGGCGGAGGCGGCGGCGGCTCCAGGGGAGGGCACGGGGGAGGGAGCGAGCGAGCCCCTGGCTACGCTGTCGGGGGAAGGGGAGGAGGAGGAGGAAGGAAAGGGGAGGGGGGAGGAAAAGAAAAGGGGAGAGGAGGAGGAAAAAAAAAAAAAAAAAAAAAAGAAGAAAGAGGGAGGAGGAGGAGGGCCGGGAATCCAGGTTACTCGTCGGCACTGAGGAGCGGGGAGGGGAGGAGGAGGAGCCGCGGGGTCACGGGGAAGGGGCGCTCCGCCCTCCGGCCGGGCGGGCGGGAAGCGGCCGTGGCAGCGGGACGGGATCAGCAGCGCTGCCCAGCCGAGGGGCCCCGCTCCCTGCCCGCAGCCCCCGATCCCAGCCCGCAGCCCCCTCTCCCAGCCCGCAGCCCCCGATCCCCGCTCCCTGCCCGCAGCCCCCGCTCCCAGCCCGAAGCCCTCGCTCCCAGCCTGAAGCCCCCGCCTGAGCTCTGCCCGCGGAGTCACAGAATCAGCCAAGTTGGAAAAGTCCTCGGAGGTCACCGAGTCCAGGTTATGACCGGACATCACCGGACCAGAGCACGGAGTGCCGTGTCCAGTCTTTAAACACCTCCAGGGATGGTGACTCCACCACCACCCCTGGCAGTCCATTCCAATGTTTAATCACCCTTGCTGTGAAGAAACTCCTCTTAATGTCCAGCCTAAATCTCCCCTGGCGCAGTTTAAGACTATGTTCTGTCATCCTGTGGCTTTCAGTGAGACCTTGGAAAATGACTTAGTGCCTCTAGCACTCTCTCCACTACCTCTCCCTGTTACATGTTTGAAAGTTATGCTGGAATTACATGGGTATTATACATACTGCTGGATCTTGAATTAAATTTTGATTTGTTTGTTTATATTCTTTTATTCCTCCTGTTGCTCTGAAAACCTCAGCTCAGTTACCTCATGGATTCCCATATCCACTTTTAGTCATATCTATGAAACCCAGCTGTGGTGGGGTTGCCTTATTGTCCTTGTCAACCAGATAATGTCTGGTACTGTACCCATGTAAAGTTTAGTACAACCAGATAATGTACTGGGGAAAACAAACTAGAAATGATGTGAAAGAGGCAGAGTACTGATCAGTCTGATGCACTGACACCCTGGAGATATCCCTGGAGGAATTTAAAAGATATGGATGTGGCATGTGGGGACATGGGTTAGTGATGGGCTTTGCAGTGCTGGGTTAATGGTTGGACTTGATGATCTTACCTGTATTTAAACAATTCTATGATTCCACGTCAGAGATGATAATTCCTGCAGGAACTGTTATCCTTTTGTAGCCACCTAATTAGTACCTCTTCCTTTCAGAAGAAAGTAGGAAAAATAAAGTTAAACTTGCTAAGGAGGCAAAAAGCAAGTTAATGATGCTCACTTCCACTGGAGTTACCTACAGAGTTCCAGCACAGCCATGATCCATACCTTCAATCACCTCCTCCATGTTGATGTGGAAGCCTTTAAAAAATTCATGCAGTTTTTAACCCAGAACAGTCAAGCCCCATCAAGGTCAACTGAATTCCTTCACCAAGTATTATCTGCTAGAGAGCAAGGCAAACATACAGCTTGCAGTGTTCATCAAGCCAATTAATATCCTTCTTCATCAGTTCACATCTCAAGTGATACAGAAGCATCTCACTGTTCCAAAGTATTTACTCTCCCCTTTGGGTCATACTTGCAGATATTCCAGGGCTGCTATTAACAGCTCAGCTTTCACTTCAAGTGAACTGTTCCTGAAACCATTGTCACGCTGGAGTTTCCACTGGAGTGAATTTTGGATTTGTCTCCATTCCAGGCTTCTCAAATTGCTGGAAAGTAAAGATTTACCCGTAACTATAAACAAATAAAGGACAAAATTATGGGTCAACTTTAGTTTTAAAGTAAAGCCAAGCAGCTCTAGCAAAAAGATAAACAAAGGAGCTGGCAAAGGGATTGCTGTCTTCCTCCCTGTGAGGAGTTGGGTAACATTTTTTCACAACCACCAATAATTTCTGCTATATAACCTTACTAGAGGCTGAAAAAGAGGGTGGATGGGGAAAACTCCCCAAAAACCAGAAGAGCCAGAAGATAATTATCTGAGGCACATTTGGCCTTTCTGCTGAGGTGGCAGGAGAAAAACATGCAGTTTCTGTATCAACAGCTAATTTTTTGATGCTATATTTAAACCAAACCCTTCAACCTGATTAGGAATATAACCTTCTCTAAGATTAGACATACTATTGTGCCTGTTAGACCTGCATTTAAGAAAGAAAAGGGGATAAAACACACAACTTTCTGGAAATGTTCACTGGACTAATTTGGTCACCCTGGTTATCAGCATTGACTTAGGCTGAAGTCCATTCTGGTACTGTGGTAGCAGTTTGAAAAAAAATAAGCTAACAAGCATCACAAGACAGGTGAATTATAAGGGGAGGTTTTACAAAATACTAAACACTCATCCCACACTTCTTTCTGGCTCTACAGGATCCTCTGCAATCGATTTCAGAAGTTCCCTGAAAAACAGAGATCCTGAAAATGGCAATTAATGCCTCAAACATCCCAGGGTGCAACATTCTTGTATTGATTTAAAGCTGATTTCTCTGGATTTAGCACTTAATAAGCAAAAGCATTTGTCACTGTTCATACAAGACTGTTGAACTGCACAGTCAGCTAAATAATAAATTAAATTGTTTTATTTCAGCAGATTTTTCCCATGTGGAAGTGCTGCTGTTCCTCAGGTATATTTTCATGGTACTGAGCACTTCCAGCAGCATTTCTGTGCAGCTGAGGAAAAAGAGTTCCAGCTCTCTTCTGCCTCTGTTCACACACTCATTTTGGGCCATGTCACTTGCTTCATTTCCAATGCTTTCTGTCACTCACAACTGCTGTTTTGGAGCACAGTGAAACCTAATTATGTCTTACTGGGCCATTTCACCCAAAAAAGGCTTCAGTTCTTGAAAAGGTTTGTTCTGAAAGAGAGGTTTGAAAGCTCTGTAACAGCATTCTATTAAGCATGGTCTTTATATGCTGTATTAACAATTATATGGTAGTGTAAGAACAGCTGCTTAAATGCTTAAAATTAGGTTTTTCTAAAGAAAAAAAAAAGAGTGACTGTTGGGCACAATACCTGTCTTAACTGCTGTATTTCAAGATGACATTTCCCAGAACTGAAATGTGTCACAGAAGAAATTATTAATTTTGGAAAAAAGCATGTTCTAATAATTCTGAAAGCAAAGATGGTATTTAGGAGCAGCATTTAAAAATCCTTTATAGCAGTGGCAGCAATCTAGGGAAAATATTTTATATATAAATAGGCCAGTGACAAATGATAGAGCTTTTTTTTTGATGAGAAAACATACCTTGATCTCCCTAAGTAACAACTATTCCCATTTTAAATGGAATTCATTTTAAAACCCCCCAGAGTTTTAAATGTCTGACAGTCATTGCTTACAATGATACAGTAGCAAAAAATTTCACTCAGAGCTGGAAGATGTAAATTTTATTCTTGACTTGGAGGGGATTTAGGCTTATATTTGCCATCTCAGCTGGCCTAACTTTTAAGATGTTATCCTGGAGTACATGCATGAGACCTGTCACATATTCTGCTTTAGATAAGAATTTAAAATCAGAATCAAAGTGAAGTCCATGGCTGTGTGCCCTAAAGTGTTCACATTTTACAAAAACTTTGA
The DNA here is from genome assembly GCA_024865655.1 of Emberiza elegans. Taxonomy (NCBI): domain Eukaryota; kingdom Metazoa; phylum Chordata; class Aves; order Passeriformes; family Fringillidae; genus Emberiza; species Emberiza elegans. The sequence goes on along the minus strand of JALJVW010000084.1, from coordinate 5,326,754 downwards.
GGGTTCTGGTCCCCTGCTCAGGAATTGTTTGTTATTTTAACAATTAAATATTTAACCACCATTAATCCATGGTGGAGGGACCAAAATAATTTAATTTTGAGTTTCTATAATCAGATAACTGTCCCAACTACCAAGCTACAAAGCTGCATTTGATTTATTTTGTTAAATGATTGCAACAATAATTTCTAAAAAAACAGAACAAAACAAAACAACTAATTATCATTAGATAACTAACTTCAGTTCATTCAAAAAGACAAATTTTCCAGGTGATCAGGATGAACAATGCAACAATTAAACTTGATGGAAAAGATGCAGCACCACCTATTGGGGATGTGTTACACACACTGGTTGTTACAGTTTCAAGAAGTACCAGAGTTTTGTTCTTCATTGTAATGACCTTGTTACAAGGGGAAAAAACCACAATCAAACAAACAAAAAAAGGCACAAAAACCCCAACTAGGAACAAAAGGACTTTCCAAAAAGAAGATAAAAGAAGTAAATACTATACCTGAGACTGTTCACCAAGAAAAAAGCATGTCCTAAGTGCCACATCTAGATGTCTTTTATATACCTCCAAGGCTCTTGGCTCAATCAATCCCTTCCCTGGCAGCCTGTTCCAACGCTTGAGCATCCTTTCCATGCAGAAATTTTTCTTAATAGTGAATCTAAACTTCCCTGAGCACAACTTAAGGTAATTTTCTCTCATCCCAGCATTAGAAGAGACCAACCACCACCTGGTTTCAGCCTCCTGTCAGGCAGCTCCTTCCCTCCTCAGCTTTGTTCCTTTTCTTCAGACAGGCTCCAATGTCCTTCTTGTACCCAAATCTGAATCCAGGACTCGAGGTGTGGCCTCCCCAGTGCTGAGTACAGGGGGCAATCACTGCCCTGGTCCTGCTGGCCACACTTGGCCTTTGGTCACTGAGAAACTGCAGCCTTGAGAGCTGGAGAGAGGTGGATTAAGGAGAGAAGAATCACCTCAGGAAAGTTATAAACAGCAACAAAATACTTAAGCAAGGACAAGAAAAGAGAACTATCAAGTTCAAGTCTCCTTGGTAAAGACCTCTTGAGTCTGACCACTTTGATGACCACCAGTGGCCTTGGTCATGTTCTAACAGTCATGTTCTAACACTCAGCATCAGCTCTGTGCGAACATCACACAGCTAATTCAGGGTGAGGTGCCAAGGGCTGACTGCTCTGTGTATGACAATGACAGATCCTGCTGATGTTTTCATCTTCCTTGGCAATGCACAGGCACATCCAGCAAGATCTCTGCCACTGCTCCTCACCATCCACCCTCCAAGTGTCAAATATGCACCTCAGGGAACTTTCCTAGCCAAGTCACTGGTTTTGTTTATCATGAAGAGAGTCCTCTGTGATCCTGCACCAGCCTGCTAGCACCCAGCTGTATCATCCTCCTCAACCTCACCAGCCTGGGAATAACTCACCACCCTGGAACAGCAGAACACACAGAAGAATGTAAGGGGGGTTTGTTGAGTTTTTTTTTTTTTTAAAGCCTCCATCTATTTGCTATAAATTCATCCAGAACACAGACTTCTGCTCCAAAAGGATGCTGATGTGTTAGACAGTAAAAATACAGACAGTTACAGGATCAGAGATGAAAAATTTCCACTGAAAATTTCTAGACCCTTGGTCTACTTTATTATCCAGCTTTATTAATTAAGCTTTATTAATCAGCAATCCTGATCACATATCCAGGCTTCCAAAACCTTTAGGAAGTAGCAAAACTGGGGTTTCTTTTGCTTTTTTGCTTTCTTTTACACAGTGATTTGTTTTCATCAGAACTTTCTTCTAGGCTCCTACAGAGCAGCTTTATCAGTGTCACTCAATAGATGCAGCAAGACAGCCATGAAGCAAGGATGCAGGCAAATCTCATTTAATTAACATCTTTGCCAACCAAAGCCTAAGCTTATGCGAATGTCACATTTAAATTTTAGGTCTTCATATTTTATTTTTTAACAACCCATCAGCATTTCTAATAACTTTTAGCTTAAGGACTGTTCTATCAGAACTGTTACAAAACCATGTCTTATTAAACATATAATTTTGTTGACTGCCTGCACACTTCAGTACTCATCTCCCAAGCCAGCAACATTTGCAAGTTTATTTGATTGAAAAGGAATCTTATTTCTCTGCTGCTACTTTTCAGTCAGATCATCATCTCATGGACCTCTGGGACAGCTCTGAGGGCTTTTGCACAGACCTTGGCAGCCCTGGAGTGAGGCTCACACAAGTCCCTGTGAAATCCCATCCTCAAGCACCCAGCAATGACAGAGGTTCTTGGATATTTAATCCCACTGGAAAGGTGCATTTATTTGCTGCTTTGAGTTGGGGATAAAAATGCAGACAATTGTCCTGTGCCTTAAATAGGAAGTTTAAGTAAATGCTTAAATTCAGAGCTGTTGACTCCACTAATAGGGATAAGAACCCACAAATTATGCACTGCATCACTGTGCATTTATCATCTCCAGCAGTGAGTAGTGTTAGATCTTTGTTTAGTGAAATTCTCAGTTGTTTGTGATCCTAAGGAAGGGATGGATACAAGAGGTAAAGTCTCTGTTGCCTACCTCAGTTTTCACTTGTAATGGTCTAATAAATCCTGAGATTTCTATAAAGGAGCACTACAAAAGCAGGCTGGATACACTTTGCTGGATATAGAAAGTTGTCATTTTAGGATTCTAAAATTCCAAGCTTTTTGCATTTTTTAAAATCATTTTATGTAAGCTTATTTTTTATAATTGTACTTATTTGGTTTGTGTTGGAAGGGACCTTTGAAGGTGAGATAGCCCAGCCCCACTGCAGTGCACAGGAATATCTTCACCTAGATCAGGTTGTTCAGAGCTCAATACAGCCTGGATGGAATCCCATCCCTCAGGCATGTCAGCCACACCACTCAGCTTGGAGTTATCTGCAAATCTGCTGAGGGTGCATCTCATCCCTCTGTTCATGTCTTTGATGAAGACTTTAAATCCTAATGGGGCCAAACAGAGCTGGGGAACACATCACTGATCTCCATGTGCACATTGAGTCAACCACTGCACTGTGGGTGTGACCATCCAGCCAATTCCTTATCCACCAAACTGCCCATCCATAAAACCCAACTCTCCCTCCAATTAGAAGGATGTTGTGTGGGACTGTTGAAGGCTTATAGACAGGTGACATCCACAGACCTTCCCTTGTCTACCCCATGCTCCATCATAGAAGGCCCCTTGGCTGATCAAGCAGGATTTGACCTTGATGGAGCCGTGGCTGTCCTAAAACACCTCCATGTCCTCCAGCACAGCTTCTAGGAAATCTCCTCCATGATCTGCCCAGCACTGAGCTGAGGCTCATCAAATGCACATCTGTCAAGAAGACACAAAATAAAACCCAGAGAACATTCATTTTCCACAATCCAATGATGCCATTGGAGCAAAACTCTGGAATTTGCTCAGGCTCATCAGAATCCCCGAATCCCAGAACCACAGAATGATGAGGTTGGAAGGGACCACAGTGGGGTCACCTGGTGCCACCTTCCTGCTCCAGCAGAGGCTCAGGATTGTGTACAGACAGCACTGGAATATTTCCAGTGAAGGAGACTCCACACCCTCTCTGGGCCATCTGTTCAGCGTTTGGTCACTGCTGGCCACACTTTGCATTTGGTCGCTGAGAAACTGCAGCCTTGAGAGCTGGAGAGAGGTGGATTAAGGAGAGAAGAATCACCTCAGGAAAGTTGTAAACAGCAACAAAGTACTTAAGCAAGGACAAAGAAAGAGAAAGGAACTATCAACTTCAAGTCTCCTTGGTAAAGACCTCGAGTCTGACCACTTTGATGACCACAAGTGGCCTTGGTCATGTTCTAACAGTCATGTTCTAACACTCAGCATCAGCTCTGTGTGAACATCACACAGCTAATTCAGGGTGAGGGGCTAAGGGCTGACTGCTCATGTTTGGTGGAAAAAATCACAATAGACAATTCTGTACCAAGGGCTCATTCTGCACCTTTTCTTCACGTTTTATTACGTACAAAAAACGGAGTGTTTTAGCGAGCCAGTGATACCTGAAGTACCTGCGGGGGAGGAGGGCTTGGGCCCCTCAGGCCGTGCCAGGGAGGTTTAGTTTGGATTCCGGGAAAATGGCCTCACCAGAGTTTTCACCCAGGGCAGTGCTGGGGTCCGCATCCCTGCAGGGATACAAAACCGTGGGGATGTGGCACTCGGGGCACGGCTGGGGCTGGCAGTGCTGGGGGAGCAGCCGAACTCGGTTCTCAGCGCTGTTCTCGTTTTTAGGGTGAATTATTCCCCGTGAGGGCCGTGAGGGAAGGGGAGGGAGCGCGCGCGGGCACCTGCCATGCGCGGAGAGTCACGGGATGACGTCACTGATGACGCAACGCGCACCGCCATTATAAATCCGCGCCGCCGAGCCCGGCCCCTTTCGCTCCGCGGCGGCCCAAGGTGCTGAGTCCTTCTTACGAAGCTAAGGCCGAACCACCCGGCGACCAGCACCGCGCCCCGCCATGGCCTCCGTCTCCGAGCTCGCCTGCATCTACTCCGCCCTCATCCTGCACGACGACGAGGTCACCGTGACGGTGAGTGAGGCCGCACAAGATGGCGGCGGCCGCGCGGCATGGCCGCCTGAGGGGCCGCGCCGGGCCGGGCCGGGCGGGCTCTGAGCGCCGCTGTCTCGTTGCAGGAGGACAAGATCAACGCGCTCATCAAGGCAGCCGGAGTGAACGTGGAGCCTTTCTGGCCGGGGCTCTTCGCCAAGGTGGGCGAGAGGGGCCGGGCAGGGGCGGCGTGTGGGGCTCCCCAGTGCACCTTCCGCCCGTGTTAACCGGGCTTCGCTGTGGCTTGTCGTTCTCCGCAGGCGCTGGCGAACATTGACATCGGGAGCCTGATCTGTAACGTGGGAGCGGGCGGTGGAGGGGCTCCGGCTGCCGCCGCTCCCGCGGGTGGTGCCGCGCCCGCCGGCGGAGCCGCCCCCGGTAAGTGGCGAACGTGTCCGACCGAGGCGCGGGAGCGTGGATCCGTGGATCCATGGAATGGCTTGAGTTAGGAAGGTCTTTAAGGCCATCTCTTTGCAACCTCCTGCCGTGGGCAGGGACACTGTCCTCTAGACTAAGCTGTTCAGAGCCCCATCCAACACTTCAAAGGATGGGGTAGCCGCAGCTTTGCAAGCACCAGTTCCAGGAGTTGTTCGCATGTGGTTTCTGCCATGCGGTGTGTGAGTGTTCTAGAGCAAAGCACGCCCTCCCTTGAGAAAGGCTGGCGTTGCACATGAAGTCAGTGTACAGGATTAGTGTTCCCTCAAAATTAAAAGTGCTCTTCCTGTGTGTCATCAGGATCATGCAGAGCATCAGCATCTCAAAGTTTTTCAGGCTTGATAGAAATGAATTTTGAATGTACAAAACGGTATTCTTAGGGTGCTGGCTTCGGTTTTAGGACTGCTCAGGGATTCATGCTTGATGTTAGTCATTGCATGTGACACCTTTTGTGACAAGTGATTTTTGTGAGCTGATACATTAGAACATAAATCCTGTCTAATTTATTTTCCAGCTGAAGAGAAGAAAGAAGAGGAAAAGAAGGAAGAATCAGAGGAATCTGATGATGACATGGGCTTTGGTCTTTTTGACTAATTAGTTTTGTACCAGCCTGTAATAAAGAACATCTGCTTGTACTCGTGTCTCTCAGGTGGATGTTTGTGGAGGGTGGCCAGGTTACCTGCACCCCCTGAAGCTGCTGTCATGAGTGCTCAGCTGGGGCTTTACAACTTCCCCTGTCAGTTTTTTAATGTTTCACAAGAACAGTTAAAATTCTAAAAGGCATCCACAGCCTCTGGACAGAGCAGGGAATGAAATCCCAGTGAGAAGAGGGTGTGGTGACAGCCTGGAGCTGGGCTGCTGCTGCATCCTCTGGTGCTGTGACACCTCTGGCTACAGCAGCAGTGCAGCTCCTGTGGCACAGCAAGGCCTGAGGCTTTTCACAGTGGGGAAAAGGCTGCAATGCTCAGGTGAAGGGCTGAGGTTGTGGAATGTGCAGAGTGTGTTTACCTGGCCAGAAAACATGTGGAGGGTGCATGTGGGAGGTGATGTCACACTGCACTGGAAAGGAGTTAAAGGCATGAATTTCATAAATAACTTCTGAACAGGACTTTTCCAGAGCAGTTGACCAAGGGAAGAGTTATGTTCCAAGTGGGTATTCTGAAGCAATTGAGGCATTACAGAATTCCAGGTGTGTAAGAGACACCCCGAAGTAGTGGAGTTGGATTGTTCCACAAACACTGATGGACTCTGCACTGTCCCACCTTTTACATTTATAAAACAACTTTATCATAGGATGGTGGGCATTGGTACTATCCACTCATTTATATTTAAGAAGACACAGGTACCCAGGGAAGAATTCTTTTGCAGTACACACACATGAAATAAAAGAGTCAGAGTTTCACTGGTAACACCTTTTTAATAGGTCAAAGTAACTGTACAGTTCATTATATTCTTCCTGAGAATAATTTATATCCCTCAACAGCAAAAAGGGAGTGTGGTTTTTATTTTAACAGAACAGATGGCATAACTGGAAAACCAAGGAAAATCTAATTACACTGCTCTACTGTAACTCCTCCCAGGCAAGATAGACAAAAGGATGGGTTAGTTAACTACAGTGGGTTTAAAATAGTCATCATGGCTTTAATCTGTCTTTATAAATTATATAAAAATGGGGGACATGAATGGTTACAGATCTCCTCTAAATGCAGCTCTGAATTGCTCTGGTACAAAGCAGCATTTTCACTTCCAAGGAAAACAACATTGCTACAAAAGAACTGGCACGTTATCTTGGTGAAAAAGACGAGTGTTCAGTTGTGTCCTACAGCTAGTTCCAAACAAATGCTTCACACAGTCACGTAAAAGTAAAAGGAAGATGAAGAGGGCTTTAGTTTGTCTTGAAATGACTGAAGTCTTGAAAATATAGCTTTTTATTCTTTCTCTGTAAATCGTGATTAGCATATTGCGACGTAAGTGTTCTAATAAAAAAAATTCCAGTCTGGATAGTTCATATACTGTGGGCAAGAATTCTCAGCCCTGAGGTTTCCCCGAATTCTTCACAATATCTTTCTCCCATCTGCTGCTCCAACAGTTTTGGCTCCAAGGCCGTGGCCCGGTGGCAGCTCAATGGTGGCAGCTCGGTGCAAAGCGTGTCCCATGCGATGGAGTGACCTGCCCCGTGCCCCAGCTCCGAGGGCTCCTGTACAAACCTCAGCTGCTGATACCGCCACGGCCTGAACCCCAGCCCGGCTCTAGCAGAGCCACTCGGTTCAACTGTTGCAATGAGAGAACCCCAGGGGGCGGCCAGGTCTGCTGAAGCCAGAGGCGCTGGAAGGCCAGGACTGCGCTGGGTGAATCCTCACTGCTGGTGGAAGGTGAAGGAAGATCCTGTCGCGAGCAGAATTCCGAGGCTGATGACGCTCTTCCCTCAGTGCTTAGTGCGGTCTGGACTGGCTGATTTTCAGTCTGGCTTGATCAATAACATCCAGCAGGTTTTTGGCATCCACAGCCAGGGCGTGAGCAGCTGTCAGCATTTGCTTCTTGTACTCCTGCTGCAGGCTGGTCATGACGTACTGCTGGGCCAGCTTCATCTTGTTGATGAGCTCGGCCAGGTCCGAGTTCAGCAGCTTCTGTGCCATCTCAATCTGCAACGAGACAACCCCATCAGCCTTGGGGGCTTGGAACCCTGCACTCACAGCAATTCCACAGAGCTACAGCCCCTGCTGATCCCTGACTGCAGCTGGGCTGTTTGTGAAACACCACGGGGAGCAGCAGATGGAATTTGGCACCTGCTGAGCCACCCACTGCTAAACAGCACCAACACCCAAGTAGTGGATTTTAAACCACAACTTGGCATTAACAGCTTGTAATGGTTTTCTTAGATCTTGTTAGCTTTACTCTTTTTACAATTGAAGCAGTTGTAAAAGCTTCTAAAGCATAGAAACAGCTCTAAAAAATGAAACAAGAAGGCAGATATAGGTTACTTAAGCATACAGCTAAGTCAGCATGAACCTCTGAGATGGCACTTACAGAACCATTGTACAACACCCATTCAAGGTTTTGGAGGAAAACTGTTTTAATTATGAACTTCATTGAAAGCTCTCAGTCACTCCTCATTCGGAACTACAGACAACCTTCCAGCTGTACCAAGCTCTGCTCAATTACCTGTTCAGTGACTTGATGTGCAAGCAAATGACAGGTGACATCTGACTGAGAATTAACCCTCAGCTGATTCCCTGCTGTGGAATACTGGGGTTTATGGCACCTTCCTATGGGTGACACCTATATCCAGTTTAAGAAACCTCACTAATACCAAGCCTGAATTCATGCAGCAATTTTAAATAAATTAATTTAATGCAGAATTATAACTCAGGAGTTTAGACTGCTTAGGGAACCGAAAGGTGTGCCTGTGCCATGAAGGGAGCACCAAAACCTGTCCCAGTGGGCTGAGGCTGACTGGGAAGGCAGTGGCTGAGCACCAGGTAAGCAGAGCTCCACGTACCTCTCTGTGGGTGCCTGCAGGGAGCACTGGGAGGGTCTCATCTACTGTTGCCAGTAAAGTTCTTAGTGCCAGACCAACCTCCTAAGAAAAAAAGATTAAAGAAATAAACTTCAAAGACTTGGAAGAAATGGATGAGAGAATTTTAGGAGTGCAAGAGGCAGTGGATACATTTAATTGCTCATCTGGATAAGGAAAGAGTTGGAACATGCCAAAGGTATTTCAAAATCCCACCTGCAATTGGGTCTATCACCATCAAAACAAGATGCCAAAGGCTTAAGAACAAGTTTTTCCCATAAAAAGTGAAAATGTGGAGAAGACAGCACACTACTCAGGACTCTGGACAAGCACAGGCAAGCTGGGCATGAAGCAGTCTACAATACTGGGCATGGAATCCAAAGCTCCAGCCTCTGACCACATGAACACAAACAGCTTTTCTGCTTCCAGCTTTCCAGAAGATTTCTCCAACACCACTTGAAGACCTCATTCAGGGTAGAAACACACCCTGACTTTAGGCACTGCTCCCATACCTTCACCATGGGCACGTACTCCTCGGGTGGGGCTGGCTGGATCTTACTGGACATTTCTATCACCGCCTTCACCAGCCCCGTGACGTTCTCGTAGACTTTGTCATTGGAGCGGTCCAGGTTGGCCGTGGGGGGAGGGCTGATCTCCTGCGGCTGGATCTGCAAGCAGAGAGCGGCTGCTGGACCTCCCGTCCCCAGCAGATGGGGCTCGGCCACCTCCCAGCCGGGAAGGGCTCGGGTTCCCCGGCTTCCCGCAGCCCCGCCCGGCCCCGCGGCTGCCCTGAGCTGGCTCCGGGATGAAGGAGGTTTCTTTTAGTTCTTCTGACTGAACCTGATCTCTGAAATGACACTGGGCAGCTTTCACCAAGGTTTCCCTGAAGAGCTTCCAGTGTAACGCTCAACAGAGAAGGGAATCATTTGAGGCATGAGAGTACTGAGTGCTTAACATGTCTCAGTGGTTCAAGTTCCACTGCGAGGGAAACAGGTATCAGGTCCCTCATTCCAGAAGGGATTTTTGTGCTCCAAAATAATGTCTGAGCACACAATAACATACTGATATGTTAAAGAGAGAACTGGAATGAGATCATCCTTCCAAGCCAAAGTATTCCATGATTCTATGACATTATTCTTTTGTTAGTGAAAATCTACAGCAGGTTAACACAAATGGTGTCACCAGTACAGGTGGGAAACATGGAATGCTTTTAGACAGTTGCTTTCCAAGAGATCACAGAAAAACTTGTAATTTGTGTGGTCTTTACTCAAGTAAAACTTCCAACAAGTCAGATATGTCTGGAGTTAAATCCAAGACAGACTAAATTAATCCCATGTTTGAAATGAAACAAACTTTGCAAACATCCTTTGTAAGGTCCTCAGTATCTCAGAACTGCAAAACTACCAAGCATCCCAGTTCCCTGTACCTATTCTGTACAATGGGATGCCCAAGCAACAACTCAATGTGAGCAGAAAGTTAAAAAATTCCTGATTTCCCCCTGGATCTGAGATGGCTCATGGTGCTTCAGCTCCCTACACTGGGTTACTGCTGGCTCTCAGGACTGGTCCCAGCTCCAGAAAAGTTTCACTGCAAGCCCCTGATCCACTGCCCTGAGGAAACTGTGGAATGCTTTGATGAGACTTTCTTTAAGGAAGGAGTGCAGGATTCAGTACACGGCGATTCCATTTTGTAGCATTTCATTAAGCGGATACCAACAGCTACTACAGAGATTCAATCTAGTGCATTGATCAGAAAATACCTTAGGAAAAAGAACACTGTAATTGCCTCAATCAGCAGGGAAAGGCTGTGATTTGAATCAGTTTCAGCAATCAAGAAGTTAAATCAGTCATTTGGCAAAGTCACATGCAAAGACATTTTGGAATAGGGCACATACACACACGCTCACGCACTGCTTACCCTCCATGGCTATGGTTGAGCAGAATGTGGGGGGAGGTTAAAGAAATTTACCAAAAGAAGGGAAAAAAAGAAAAACAATATTAATAAAACTCAGCAGGAAAAAAAAAATCAAACAAACAAATCCAAAACATGTGTAGCAATCAGAGACCAGTTAAAAAGCCTGCAACGAAAACGCATCCTCACCAGAACTGGCAGCCACCCGTGTTAGCTCTGGGCCCTGTGTGACAGAAGAGCTGCTGTGCACCCCTGTGGGCAGTGGAAGGGTTTGCCATGCACCCCATGCTTCCGTCCTGACTCAACACAGGGGCAGGAGATCATGCAAAGCTGGACAGGAGCAAGCCAGTGTGGCGAGCAGCAGAGTGCTGAGTGGAGCAAAGGCCTGGGAAACCTGTCCTGGGAACTCTGCTGGTCCCTCTGCACAAGCAGTCCAGGACTTGATGCATTCAAGAAAATTTTGTATTCATCCTTCTGGAACTTCTTGTTTAGGTTAGTCATGATGGGAAATACATGGTGATTAAACTGTGCAGGACTTGTTGACAAGAACTCATCAGAGCCATGGCCAGGAACTACCAAGAACCCATTCCAGATGAACCCCAACCCTTGGAACTCCAGACCCAAACCTTTCAAGACTATGGACATTGTGTTTCTCAGCCCTTGGTTTCTCTTTGTTTATCCCCAATATCAACACCACTACTCTGCAGAATTTTGAGTTTCTTTGTGGAACTGGCTGACTCTGCCTCACCCAGGAGCTCTCTGCAGCCTGCCCTGAAGGCTCCCGAGGGCAGGAAATTCCAATCCTCTTCATCTGTGCTCTCCCTGAAAAGGGAGTCTGAAAAGGGTGTACAGAAAAGGGAGTCTGAAATGAACCCCAGAAGCATCTTCAGTTTAGGACTGCAACCATTAACAAAGCTATGCCAAAAAGTAATAGGCTGTTTTCTTCAAGTGGCACAAAACAATCCAATTCCAAGAAAATTTTGACAGAAGGAAAAAAATCAGCCCTTCCTTCCTACTCAAAGAGCTATTTAGTACACAAATCCTGTTCACTTGTCACTACTGATGTCTCTGACTGCTCAGGTTTGTTTGTTGTCAAAAGGATGTATTTCAAAAACATTTTTTCATGTTCCAGCATCAGCATTTAGAAAGGAAATTTTAGAGAAGCTGAGTTTAGGAACACATCTGTTACTGCTTTTTGACATTTTCTGAGGCTTGGCAGCTCGTAAAGCACTGGCATCAGTTTATAATAAATAATCCTGCTCAAATACACCACTGCTGGCTATTTACACTGATTCTTAAACATTCCAATAATCCCAGAACACGAGCAGGAGTGAGACAGGCTGGCAGTGGCTGGGATCAAGTTGTGCTGAACACACTGCTCTGATGGCAGGTTCTGAATTTCATGTTCAGATGAACTGGGCTTTTTCTGTATTTCCTTAAATCACCTAAAATAAGGGTCACTAATCCCAACTGCTGTGGCCACCACACCATGGATTCCTGTTCTTTACTGCAGGCCTGGCAGGGCTGTTTCCTGGAGATTAGAAAGATGGCAGAGTCCCACAGGCAGGAAACAGCACACAAAGGGATGATTTTGGGAGTGCCTGACACCCTTAGGAGCTGTTCTGTGGACACCAACTGCAGCAGGGGCAGGACACTGCGCCCTGCAGCAGCACCTCTGCTACAAAACCACTGCCAAGTTTCAGTTTTGGCTTTATTGCTATTTATGGGAAATGAAACAACACATCAGGAAGTATCTCACCCCCAGGTCAGACAGCCCACTTCCCCTCTTCCCTTGTTCCCCAGAGCTGGTAGGATTTGAGGAGCCCTGGTGCTGCAGCAAGAGCTTTTTGAACACTGCAGGAGAGGTCTCACCTCCTGTGACCAAGGACAGGAGACTTTGGTACCATCTGGGATCCCTGGGCATGCTCCATCCTGCTCAACAGGGTGCTGGGTCCCTTTGGGACACCTCATCATTCCAAACTAGAAATAAGCTCACCTGGGCAGGTTCTAGGTGAGGAGCACACTAAAAATCACAGCCAGGGAGAACCTGAGTTCCCCCCCACTCCCCTGGAGAGCTGCCAGGGCGTGTTTGCCCCATGACATTATTTACTCATGAAGTTTGGTCACCTTTGCTTTCCATGGTCTCTACTTCAGGAACACCAAACCACCTCAGAGCTGTCATGTTTGATTTGCTGGGGCTATTTCACTGGTAATGAATAAAGTGGCCCTGGTAATGTTCCATTTTCTGGGGGTTCCCCTACCTTCACACCCTCGTTGTAGCTGTCCACGGGGCTGTTGAGGCTGGCCAGGCTGCCCAGGTGCCCGGGGGCTCCGGGGCGTGGGGGCTTCTTTGGCGGAGCCGCGTGATCTGCTTGACAAAAAATTGTGATTTTAGAGCAGCAAGGTGTCAGAGGCACCTGGCACCCTCCTGCTCTGCACTGCACAGGCTGCATGTGCTCTGCTTTGCCAGAGATGGGAGATCTTTAGGTGTCCTGCAGGAAATGCACTGTTTGTGGGAGCTGCACTTTATGAGAGCAGGACTGTTTTAGTTAAATACTGGAAACTCCTTTTGTGGGGTAACTGCTGCTGCTCTGGGCACAGCTACCCCAGCCCTGAGATGGTGTCATCCCTGGTCCCACAGCTGAGTGCCAACACACTGTGTGAATCTGGGAAACTGGATTTCTTCCCAGCAGCAAATTGTGTGACTCACTTTTGAGACTGAGAAACCCAATTTTAGGTGTCTTCTGCTGTTTTACATGTCTGAACTCCACCCTGGGTGAATTCCCACTCTGACTCAGCTTTCTCTAGACATTTCCTGCTTGTTGATCTAAACACTTCCTTGGCTTTGCTGACTGCATGTCTGGGGCCTGCATGAGAAGCCTGAACACACAGCACACAAACATCAGCATGTAGTACCTGGAACTGAACCCATTCTGTATGGAAATATTGCCATGAACTTTTGCTCACTCCTGCTGCTACAAGACTTGTAATCAAATATTCAAAATGTCAGCATTTACTGCTTACCTGGTTTTCCCACAGGCTGATATATGTGCTGGTTACCAGCCTATAAAATAAAATAAAATAAACATATAAAGTAGTTATTGCAGTGCTTGCAGCTCTCATCAGCACTATCTCAATCTCAAACAGCAAGAGCAGCCAGCTCTCAGCACATTTCCCACCAGCTGAAAATACATCCCAATTCAACATCAGTCCCTCACTACAGGTCTGTTACTTACAGAGCAATTAAAAGAATTTGCCTGTATTTTGTACTGCTCACAACAGCCCTGGCCTCCACATTATAGTTCATCCTTATTACTCAAAGGTGGTGAGACAGTCACAGGCATTTTCAGTCTGTGCCCACAGATCCAGCTGCAGAGGTCATGGTGGTGAAGGAGAAATGACAACACAACAACAGAGAAACTGCAGAACTTCCTGCTGAATGCCTCTGTAATGGGAACATACTTTAAAACCGGTTTGCTTTTTGGTTTTGTTGCAAAGTTCTTAGTCAAGGCCCATTTGCTCATGCACTTGGAAGAATTTAGTAAGAGACTGAAGAGACTTTCCCTGGTAATGGCATTCATCCATCCTTCACACCAACCTCATCACCACTGTAAGCAGCCCAAGAGCCAGCACAGTATTAAGGAATATCTCTGTGTCAACTGCCCTGGCCCTCAGGGGTGATTTTAACTTCTCAAAATTCAACTGTATCATACAGTGGACACACAGAGATCCAGGAAATTCCTGTGAAAGTAACTTCTTGGTGCAGGTGGGAAGGAAGCTGACTGGGAAAGGTGATTCCTGGAATTGCTGTTTGAAAACAGAGAGGGACTTGTGGGCCAAGTGCTGAGCAGTGGCTGCCTCAGTCATGGCCACCACAAATGAGTTGAGTTTCAAATTGTTGGAGGCAGGAGAAAAAATTCCAGCAAAACCTTGGCTATGGAGAGAGTGGACTTTGTGTGCTTTCCAGGAAATAGTGAGGTCCCTTGGGAATCTGCTTTTGAAAGAACTGGAGTCCATGGATGTCAGGTGATTTTTAAGAGCAATATTTAAAGAGCACAGAGGCAGACAATTCCAGAGTGCTGGAAATCGAGCAAGCAGGGCAGAAAAGGGCCTGGCACAGCAGGGACCTTCTAGAAGTTAGCTGGACAAAGGAAGTGTACAGACTTTGGAAAAAGGACAGGTGGCATCTCTACAGAGATGCTGTTTGCCACTGCAGGGAGAGAATTTGTGCTGACAAAGCTTGACTGCAGTTTCAGCTGGACAGCAACACAAGAAGGGCTTTTGAAAAATGTCAACAACAGGAGAACCAGAAATGACACTGGTCTGTTGTTCTGTGAGGTTGGTCACCTCAAAAACAGGGACATGAAATAGGGGCATTCAATCATGTCATCACCTTTGATTTGAGCTGTTAACCTAATATTTCAAATCTGATAAACCCATGGGAAAAGAGAGCAAGAGAGAGGCAGAAGAATGGTATCCCACTAAAACAATTCTTGGATTTTTACTTCCACAAAATTGTGTATTGAAAGTACAGGTCCAAAGAATGTGATCAGACAGGAACTGCCAAAATGTGGGTGGTAACTTCTCATTTGTGTCACTGCCCAGTTTCTCATCCTCTGTCAGAAACTCAAATTGACTCACAGCAGCATTAAGCATTTCCCACTGCAAATGAAGTCAGAGTTATGTTCTGAATCTACTGAGAACTACAAGATCAAATTCTGTGACTAGAAATGAAGTTATCATGAATTAGAGTCTCTTTTAAACCCCATTTTGTCCATGACCATGAAGTGTTTTCTTGAAACCCTTTCAAATGGGGTGTGATATTGGACCACCTCATCTGGGCAGACAGGACTTCCCCTGGAAACAGTCTGGAATCTGTAACCTGTGGCATGACCTGAAAATCTCCTGGGCATCTCAAAGCATCTTCACAAGCAGCACAAAATGCAGCAACACTTTTCTTGCTCTTATATAAAGATGCAACAACAGCCAAGGCCCAACATTAATTAAGAATCTTCTCCAAATTCATGGAAAAAATCTTAGGAGCTTCCAGACATGAATGTCTCCAGAGACTGTGCTGCAGTGTGTCACTGATACACTCATTCATGACTGTCTTGGCTGCAAATGCAGGAAGAATTCCTAAATTCTTAAAAAGTGAAGAAATGCTGAAGCCAAAGCAGGAATTTACAGTCATATCCCAAATAAAACAGGAGGGTGGATTTAAAATATCCACTGCTTTCCTGGGGAGAAACAGTGGATGAAGAACCAGGTTTGTGTCATTAGCAGTGCCTAGCCTAATCCCCCTTTTCCAACAGTTTGATCCAGAGATTCCAATGGGAGTTCAATAATTGAAGAAATGGTTTTAATTAAATTAAACAGACAGGAGTTAAGCCACTAAGAAAGAACACCCGAGCTGCAGCTGCTGTCTGGGAATAAAGGAATGGCTGTGGGGTTTATTCCAATTGTTTCATAGTGGATCATTTACCCCAAACAGATTTCTGAGTAATACAACAGCAACATTTACATTCCTTGTGAGAAAACACTTCAGATATTTAAACAACTGCAAAAGTTACTTTAATCCTGCTTCCTGTTGACAGAACTTGCCGAAAACAATCTCCATTTTTAAATAAAAGGCCCAATTCTACAGCACATGAGCACTTGGAAATTATTGTAACATATTCGTGGAAACATTTTAATATTTGTTTCAAGAACAGCTTCAAGGGGAAAAAACAAAAACAACCAAAAAAACCCCAAATCCCCCAAACTGCTGCATGAACCACTTTGCTGTGGCTGCAGTTCCCACAGAAGCTGAGCCTCTTGGAAAGCTGTACCACGGTGTAATAATAGTGGAAACATTTAGCAAAACCTTTAAATCATCTCCCACCCCCAAGCCAGTGTACAGCATGTTCTAGCAGGAAACCGGAGGAAGAGCTGGGAGAGGAAAAGATCCCCCCACACTTACAGGGCCCTGGAGAGCTCCGTCCTCGCGGTCAATGCTGCCTCTGGAGTGCCTCATGTCGGGTTTCTGAAACAGAAATCCAAGGATTCACTCTGTGCTCTGTTTACCCAGTGATGTGCCCTTGGCTTAGAGGCAGTGTAAAGACAGGAAAATGCTGTTCAAAAGGCACACTGACAAATCCAGATGTCATTTCACTCCAGCCCCTGCTGCCCCTGCCACCGGAGCCTCGGCTGCTCCTCCTGCAGCCGCCCCCAGCACAGGAGTCAAAATGCTCCAATAAATATCCAAAGTACAACTGAGCTGACACAACACTGGAAAATCTGCATTTTAGTTTTGTCAAAGGCAGCAAAAGTTGGGTTTTTTTCTTAAAAAAAAAAAAAGCTTGCTTCCCAACAGCAAAATTCCAACCACAGGATGAGAAACGCTGCACATTAATTCCCACTTCCTGCCCCAGGATGGCTTAAATGTACTTGGCTCCCTCTCCAAGCAAATGGGGCCAATTACTGGAGCTCTCTAAACACTCTATGTGGATACAGCCAGCCAACAAAGCCATCCAGATGCCCTTTTCTTCCCATACAAGCAACAAACAAATTTATATTTCATGTGTTTTCAGCACAATACAGGAATCTGGGGCTTGGTTGTTTCTAAAAGCAAAAATAAAACCACACTGATTTTGATTTTTTTTTTTTCTTCCACACATGAGCCAGTCATTTTTCTCACAGAATATCCTAAGTTGGAAGGGACTCACAAAAACCAAGTCCAACTTCTGGCCCTGCACAGGAAAACCCCACTTATCTCCCCAGGAAATCCAGGTATGTTTTATTTATTTTTCAAGGACAATGTTGATTACATGGAAAGACAAAGGAATAGCGGATGTGAAGCCAAAGTTAATATTGATCTGAAGACACAAGCTCAGCAAAATTACAGTGTGCTTCTTGTACACCAATTCTTGCACTTAAAAACAGGATTTATCTGACTTTCTCCTACAGGACTGGATGAGGAGTCACTGATAACTCAAGGGATAAAATGGTCACACACAACATGGAAATAACATTTTTTTAATTTAGAGAAATGTAGATGCAACTAAACACAGTGTCACTAAACTGACCACATGTTCTTTCAGGGTTAATTTCAGGGGAAAAAATACATCCTTTTCTTGTTTTAAGGCTATTTGAGATTCCTTCTTCCTTTAAGAATACTAAAGAATAATTCCAACTCACAAATCCTACTAAATGACCCTAAAAACCAGAAGGGCAGAAGGAACCTGCAAAAACACAGTAAATATTGATCTTCTGTCATTAAAAATGGTCCAGTTGTGCTGCCATGTCAGAAGGGCTCACATTTGGGATTTTCATTCAGTCTTCTGCAGACTGAGTGAGGCACAGCCAGAGACAGTCACTGCCTGAAAGACCTTGCAGATTAAAAATAGAAAATCATATCAGACAGGGAAACATTTAACCCCCTCTTAAATGTGAAGAACTGAAACAGACACAAATGGTCTCCTCATGTTTTTCTAGGAATTTTTGACAAATTTCAAGATAAGACCTATCACTGACTCATCTCCAGGTTATTTCCTTATTACAATAAAGGAATTTTTTTCTGATTAAAGTCTCATTTGATATGAGTATGTCTGAAACCTCACTGGACAGGTAAAGTCATGATCCTCATTGTATTCTTCAACTATAATTAAACAGTTATCATTGTTAAATATCCATATAAAGCATATTACATTGATGCTCACAATTTGCCATCATTTCATGTTCATTTCTAGCCAGGGAAGTGCCCAAACTCTTTGGAAATAACCGAAGACTGTTTTATCACAGGGGTCTTTAATGCTCTTTACATTTATAGCAATTTATTACTCAAAAAATGCACCTTAAACCATAGCATGGTTTGGGCTGGAAGGGACCTTCAAGATCATCTCATTCCAAGCCCCTGCCATGGGCAGGGACACCTTCCCCTGCACCATCCAGAACCCATCCCTCAGACCAGACTCCAGAGACAATGAAATATTGAGCATTTTAAAAGAGTCAGAAGCACAAAAACGCACACAAGTCCAAGTAACAGGACTTTTTTTCCTAGTAATATAAGCAAAAACTGAAATTAGCAGACACAAAACCCATCTCCTCTCCTTGTCTTGCTAAGAAGGTCTCTCCTCCCAGCATCCAAAGGCTCCAAGTCACAGCAACAATTCCATTCCCCAAGTCTCCACCAGCAGCCAACGTGCAGAACGTTGAGTTCCCCAGGACACCCCATCTTGGACAGCCCACAACCCACAGCCCAGGAACTGCTGCACAGAAAAGCTGCAAATGCTCACCAAATATCACAAAAATGGTGATTATTAACTTGGCCCCCACCCAAACAAGGCTGTGAGGGCAGTGGTGCTGCCCTGGCATCTCCAAGAAGCCGATCCCAAACTGCAGATCCCAAGTGCCAGGGGGTGATGGCAAAGCTGAGGGACCCTGAGCAGCTACACCTCAGAAATAAGGGACATGAATTTCTTTCAAATTCCACAAGCATTCTCCTCTGCTCCATCAAAACCTGGGTAGTCAGGAACACATGGAACAAAAAAGAAGTGTTCAATTTTTGTGTCCAATGACTGAGAAATGTCCCAATTATATATTTAATGATTTTAATGTTCTAATAATTTCTAACAACTCCCATTTGACTAAATGATTTTCTGATTTTTTTTTTTTGTAGATGTGGAAATGTCAGAAGGCAAATTATTGTACAGTAAAGGTGATTTTGATGATCAAACTCCCATTGTATTTTAAAGTATTATTCAGCAGCAATTCTTCCACTTCTGCAGTTGTAAGAGCTTTGAGCCCCTCATGCTGCCACAACAGCAATGCACTGCTGAATTTTTAATTCTGAGATCCTTCAGCTGGCTAATGCAACATTCTCTAGGTCAACCCTCAGCCTCACACCAAACCTGCTCTGTACCTCACACACCATTTCACAGTTCCAGAGAACACCCTGCCATCTTCCCAGTTCCTGCCATGGCTCTGGACCTCCCAAAAACCACAGAGATAAAGAACTGTATGTTGTTAAAATCTTGCAGAAAAATAAAGTCCTTCAAAAGTAAATGGATTTTTTAAAAATAAATAAGCCTACTATCTGAAATCTTTGGAAATGTCAAGAGGAATTTTCAGACAGGATGTGTATGTTGACAAAGTGGGACATAATCCACTTTATTTCCAGTATTTCTGGTTACTTGCTAATAAAAGAATATATAAGCCTTGGAGTTCTCAGGACATGCTGAATTGTAATGTCTTGGTGGGATTTTCTCAGGCTTAAAATTAGAATCTTATTTTAGCAACAGTTCACATCAATTAGACTTGAATTGAAGTTCTCAGTGTCAAAATAGGACAAAAACCACAACTATGTGGGAATTTCAGAAAAAAAACAACGAACCCAAGCATGATAAGGAAAATATGTGAGTTATTTCTTCTTAAGCTATCCCAGAAGGGACTATAAATTTCTTAGTACAAAACTGTTCTGTCTGCTGAGGAGTTACTAACAGGCATGCACATATATATCTTTATTTATCTGATTAAAAATAATGTACATAACATCAGCCCAGCCAGAAAGGAAGGTTCAAAGTGGAAACTCCAAATAAAGGAAGGAGCAGGCAATTAAATAGGCCTAAAAGAAGAGATGTGTAAAATGTTCAGAGATAATTTTTGATTGTTTTAGATTGTTTGTACTGCAGCCATTCCATCTTCCACCTGAAGGTGCCCTGGACAGAGACTGTGTCCTGCAGAGATCTGCATCGAGCTTTAGGTGCAATAATGCTTTGTGTTTCCCCTTCAGTCTTCTCAAAAATAACTCACCTATTTCTGTCCTTCCTGGAGATGATTCTCTCCACAGCACATTTATCAATAGAGTATAAAAATTTAATGATCACAAGTTTTAATCAGCGTCCATTAAAGCTGGCAGAGCTGAAGTGCTGCCTCCCCTCCCTGTCAGGGGCTGGGGTGTCAGTCCTGGATCCCCCAAAATCAACCCCTCCACCAATTCTCTCCTCACTCTCCAATGAATGTATTTGGTACCATTTAAAACCAAACACTTCTTTACTCTTCAGTTTTTACACAACAGATTTATTTTTGTTCAGGAGCTCCCCATGAGGAGAGACCTGTTTGTTTTCCCTGTTTACAGCAGAATTTCCAGAATTCTGGATTCTGTTAAGGCTGCAGCTTGAAAACAACATTTTTATCCTTTCAAGTACTAACTAGTCCCATCTTCTCCAAGGACCAGTTTCAGGCAAACTGCTTACACTGATAACAAGCTCCCCAAAGACCAGCACATTTCCATTTCAATGCCACTGCACTGAATTCCTCATCTGGGGAGTCCCCTCCAGCAGCATCAGTGCTGTTTGTCCCTGTACCAATGTGCTGTGAGTTGTATTTTCTCCCTGCAGAAGCAGCAATAAATTTCAAGTCATGAGCAAGTTGGTGGTACTCTGGGGAAACAAAAGTTGTACCAACAGAAACCCACGGAGGATTTTCCATCTTGTTGCAGTGTCTTACAATAAATCATTTGCAGTTGCTCCCCTGTGAGTCCTACTCCCAGTAGTACAAGTGGGATGTGCAGTAGAGCCTGAGGATTGGGTAAATAGAGCTGTTTTTGGAAGCAGACAGTTTACACTGAGAACACTACACATGGTTACAAAAGTTAAATATTATAGTTAAGTAAGTTAAATATTAAAATCTGACTCAACTCTGTTGTTCTCTGTGCTGAAAAGGACAAATATTATTTGAAACCTGTCTAAAGCAGGCAAGGGAGGGCCAGATTTCTTCTCCCTAAATCATGTTGGAATGAAAATAGGGGAGGCCCTTCTTCCCAGGGCATAAATATTGTCACTCACTAGAGGACCCTGGCCAAGGAGCACGTGTGTAATACCTGGCTTATTTCTATGCTGGATATCATTATATGGCCTTAATGCCTCAATAAATGACTTATTTTCACATGTTTGGACTCTCATGTCTGAAATGTGGACATCTTCAGGACACCTGCAAGGCTTTCAAGAGTGAGTCCCCACTATGACTTTTCCACATCTTCACTTCCTCAGGGCTAAATCTAGAAACTCACCCACATTCCTCTTCCAAGAAACACCCATCTATAAACTGAATATCCTCCTGACACACATCCTGCTGTGGGCTCAAAGGCACCCTGTGACTATCAGCAGCTCGTTTAGCTCCTGACAGGGGGTATAAATCTGTAATAGGCATCCAAGGGTGAAACTCAAAATCTGTACAGTCAAAATGTTAATGTAAAAAGAAAAAGAATTGAAATCTCTTATGGATTCCAATTCCTTAATAGAATAGATGCAAGAGAGATGGTGTTTCCTCACAATAAAACTAACACAAAATGGAAACACAGCAAATCTCTCCCAAACAGATGCTGTGAGTGTATTACAGATAAAAGAAAAACCAGCAAGTTCCTTCTCAATGTCAATTTGGGGGATGATAAACATCCTAATGGTCCAGAGACTGAATCAACAAACACTACAAATAATCATCATTTGTTCTATACAAAAAATCAGAAAGTTTCCTGCAGAAAGTTCCCACACAACCTACTTCCACTCCTGCAAGGTCAATGCCCCTTTCCCAAGAAAGCTGATTCCACAAAAAGTTCTTGAGCATCTTTAAAGTTTTAATTGTCAGTGGGATGAGTTTGACCTCCTGGGTTGTGTAGGCCACAAACAACTGGTGCCACACAAGACTGGAAAAGCTGATGCCTAAATTAGGGAAGAAATTTCCCTTTCCCCTCCCTCTCTTCAGACCAAACAATCTGGGCACAGGGGTTTGTTTGCTGTCATCCCAATGGGAAACTGCAAATTCCCAAATGGACTTAGAAGGAAACCAGTTTCAACACCCATTAATCAAAAGTCATTTCTTAGCTCAGGCACAATGTGGATCTCAGCTAGAACATGTCCTGGACATTGGATCATCTACCAGCAGCTCCAACACAGGAGATTCCCAAACTGAAACATTCCTTGAGATATGCCTGAGGTCCAGCACAGGGCTGCTGTCTGTCACAGCCCCCACACAGCACTGTAAATTATCCCCTGTCCCCTGAGCCTCAGGCACCCACAGGCTCCTGGTGACATTCTACTCCCACCTTCTACTCCATCTGTAGCCATCAGCCTCAAGCAGGAGAGATTTAACACTCAACTTGAATTTTGACAACTGGGAAGCCACAGCTGAAGCAAAAACCATATACCAGTAGCACTGACAACAATTCTCTGTGGAATTGCAGAGAAACACCATCAGAACATCCCATTACCAATGATTTCTTCTTTCTGCTCGTGGTGAGGTCCAGAGCTTTTCCCTCCTCACAAATCTCTAATCTCTTGTATTATTTCTTCCCACTAACACATGCCATTATTCCTCCAGGGCAAGGCTGGGTACAACTCTCAGCATAGCCACAACCCTTAGATGGTTACATCTTCTTTAGGGGTAGAGTACACACAGATTCTTCTGTGTAAGAACAAACAGGCAACCTCCAGATGGGCACAGAATTATACCCACAACTTCCCCCACACAAACACTCAACTGGATAAAATGAGATTCACCAAAAGCCACAGCTGTTCAAGAGATCTGAAATACATCTCTCACTAGCTGAACGCTTAATTTTAAAACCTGTTTCCAAACCCACATTTTGGGGATCCTGTAAATTCTCTCATTTCACAGAAGAGACCAGTTTTAACCAGCTGCAATACAAAGCCCAAGAATCAGAAGGAATTAAGAAGCTCTGTGAAACAAAGAATTACCAGGAATCGTTCTTCTTTTTCGAGCCAGCGCTGATCCTCCTCCATCTCCTGCTGCTGCCGTATCAACCTCTCCTCCATGAGGTGTGTGGGCAGAACCTGGCTCATCCCACGGATGTCCAAAGTGCCTGAATCCTACAATCCACAGGAAATTTACTCAGTCTCACAATTTAAAATTCCTATCAACAGGTGCAAGAACTTGGAGATGATAAAAGGAAAGTTTTTTAGAAGTCAATTCTCAGAATTCTCAAGAAACTCTGAGAGTTTCTTCAGCTCCTCAAAAGTTGAAGCAGAGCATTGAAAGAAACTCCCTCCAACCCTTAAGTTTTTATCTGCCTGGCTCTTAGTCACTGCAACTAAAAAAGATTCGAAAGATTCTGTTCTGTTTTTCAGCAACATTGTCACTTCCTGTGTTGCAGTTCATTTAGGCTGGACAACAAAACCAGACTTATCAATCTTGTTTTCGTGGTCTTGAGCAATAATGTAACCATCCAGTTGTTAAAAGCTACAAGATACATTTTTTTAAATCAAAACAAATACACTATTCAGTGTTAGCCAACAGTGGCAAAGCATGTCACAACAACATTTTTTAATGAATTTTTGACCAAATATTTATGCCTGTCTTAAGCTTACAAATACTCCACATACCATACCCCAATGCTGCCTGGAAATCATTAGGAAATAGGGTATAAATTAGTATTTTTTTAAAAGCCAAGAGAAATTTGGTAACAAAGTTCCCTGTATTTCAGAGACCACTTAAATGTTTATCAGGAACACATGGAATAGAGCTGGTTAGAGAAGAAAAAAAAATTAAGACAGAAGCTGCACAAACTGAATCACTGTGAAGGAAAAAATGGAAATGAAAAAGTGTACAACAGTGGAGAACAGGAAAAAAAAAGACAGAAGGTTAAAGGGGGAATTAATTTAATGTTCCTCAGCAGCTCAGTGCAATCATGACAGGCTGGAGAGCACCCAGAAGGAATTCAGCTCAGGAACAGTCTTTTAGACCCTTTCATTTTCTCTTCTGGGTAAGTCACAAAGAAGCCTCAATCCTTCAGCTGTGCTGGGTATCTCCCAAGAGATTTTTTTTTATGAGTGTTCCCATCTCTGTGAACAGCAGTAAGTTCCAGTAAAGCCTTCTCTTAAGAAACACCAAATATTTGCTATCACTCAGTTAGATAAGTAGTAACAACTTCATCAGGAATTCATGTGAAGTGACACTTCATGCCCAGCTGTCACCATCATATTTTCTGAAAAATCTCTTTGCCCAGGATTCTTCTTGTCCTGGGAAGCTGAGAAGCTTCAGAGAAAAAGGAAAACAATATTATCTCATTTGATTCTCCTGTGTTTTACTGCTTTGGAACGTGAATTGTTTTTTACTTAATGACCAATCGCAGTCAGGCTGTGTCAGGACTCTGAAGGAGTCACGAGTTTTCATTATTATCTTTTAGCCTTCTGTCTGTATCCTTTCTCTATTCCTTAGTATAGTTTAGTTTAGCATTCTTTAATATAATATAGATCATAAAATAATAAATTAGCCTTCTAAGAACATGGAGTCAGATTCATCATTCCTTCCATGGGGGTCTCAGAAAATGCAGGACCCAGCCCACTGCAGTGAGGCAACTTTAAAAGCACCAGAAAAACTCAGTTCTCCTGTAACAGATCTACCTAAATAATAGAAGTAATACAATTTATAGTAATAAAAAGTGCATTGAAGTGTACAGAACACAGTAACAGATGGGTCAGATCTCCTACCTCCATGTTTGGTTGCCACACTGATATTTCCTGAGGCCGATGGTTCCAGGAATCTGTTTGATCCAGGAGAGAAGCCTGCCCAGGATAAATGCTGCCTGCCATGGCTGGTATCCCATGAGAACCAGGGTAGCCAGACACCTTTAGGGGGCAAAAAACCCCACAGGGGCAAAAACAAAGAGAAAAACAGAGATATTAGTAAGACCTGTGCTTCCCCAAATGGAAACATCCCCTCCAAGACATGAAAGCACAGAAATTACTCAAGAAAGATTCTGTTCTGTTTTTTTCAGCAACATTGTCACTTCCTGTGTTGCAGTTCATTTAGGCTGGACAACAAAACCAGACTTATCAATCTTGTTTTCTTGGTCTTGAGCAATAATGTAACCATCCAGTTGTTAAAAGCTGCAAGATACATTTTTTTAAATCAAAACAAATACACTATTCAGTGTTAGCCAACAGTGGCAAAGCATGTCACAATAACATTTTTTAATGAATTTTTGACCAAATATTTATGCCTGTCTTAAGCTTACAAATACTCCACATACCATACCCCAATGCTGCCTGGAAATCATTAGGAAATAGGGTATAAATTAGTATTTTTTTAAAAGCCAAGAGAAATTTGGTAACAAAGTTCCCTGTATTTCAGAGACCACTTAAATGTTTATCAGGAACACATGGAATAGAGCTGGTTAGAGAAGAAAAAAAAATTAAGACAGAAGCTGCACAAACTGAATCACTGTGGAAGGAAAAATGGAAATGAAAAAGTGTACAACAGTGGAGATCAGGAAAAAAAAAGACAGAAGGTTAAAGGGAGAATTAATTTAATGTTCCTCAGCAGCTCAGTGCAATCATGACAGGCTGGAGAGCACCCAGAAGGAATTCAGCTCAGGAACAGTCTTTTAGACCCTTTCATTTTCTCTTCTGGGTAAGTCACAAAGAAGCCTCAATCCTTCAGCTGTGCTGGGTATCTCCCAAGAGATTTTTTTTTATGAGTGTTCCCATCTCTGTGAACAGCAGTAAGTTCCAGTAAAGCCTTCTCTTAAGAAACACCAAATATTTGCTATCACTCAGTTAGATAAGTAGTAACAACTTCATCAGGAATTCATGTGAAGTGACACTTCATGCCCAGCTGTCACCATCATATTTTCTGAAAAATCTCTTTGCCCAGGATTCTTCTTGTCCTGGGAAGCTGAGAAGCTTCAGAGAAAAAGGAAAACAATATTATCTCATTTGATTCTCCTGTGTTTTACTGCTTTGGAACGTGAATTGTTTTTTACTTAATGACCAATCGCAGTCAGGCTGTGTCAGGACTCTGAAGGAGTCACGAGTTTTCATTATTATCTTTTAGCCTTCTGTCTGTATCCTTTCTCTATTCTTTAGAATAGTTTAGTATAGTATTCTTTAATATAATATAGATCATAAAATAATAAATTAGCCTTCTAAGAACAGGGAGCCAGATTCATCATTCCTTCCACGGGGGTCTCAGAAAATGCAGGACCCAGCCCACTGCAGTGAGGCAACTTTAAAAGCACCAGAAAAACTCAGTTCTCCTGTAACAGATCTACCTAAATAATAGAAGTAATACAATTTATAGTAATAAAAAGTGCATTGAAGTGTACAGAACACGGTAACAGATGTGTCAGATCTCCTACCTCCATGTTTGGTTGCCACACTGATATTTCCTGAGGCCGATGGTTCCAGGAATCTGTTTGATCCAGGAGAGAAGCCTGCCCAGGATAAATGCTGCCTGCCATGGCTGGTATCCCATGAGAACCAGGGTAGCCAGACACCTTTAGGGCACAAAAAACCCCACAGGGGCAAAAACAAAGAGAAAAACAGAGATATTAGTAAGACCTGTGCTTCCCCAAATGGAAACATCCCCTCCAAGACATGAAAGCACAGAAATTACTCAATTTAAGCAGCCACTGAAAGGAAGAAGGAGAAGCAACATCAGAAGAAGGAAGCTGAGCCAAAATATGACACCTCTGTTTTAAGTCTTTGAGGATGCTCATCATAACATAACTATTTTAGAGTAACTGCAACAGTACAGAAATACAGCTTTTGAGGAGAAGAATTTCGTGGTGCCTATCAAACCAGAAGCACCAGAGCATGCTCTAACCTGTGCAGGCAAGGAGATCAAAATCCTCTGAGGACAAAACTCAATCTATAGGTACATATGTAAGAGCTCCACATGCAGAGCTCATGTTGCAGATAATGGGAGCCTGCAAACATCACCCTACAGAGCCCCATAAAAATGTACCCCCTGCTGTATCTTACAGGCTTAAGGCTTAAGTGGCAGCATGTAATTAGTGCGCTGAGCTGAGTGGCCTGGGAACTTCTCCACAGGAAAATCCAAGTAGTTTTAATGAGCCTGAAGTACTTATTAAATCAATGCAAACCTCCCTCTCTTCATGGAAAAATATCCCCTTGACTGAGACAGCTGTAATATGGCTGTAGCCTTGAACAAACCTAAAACTGCTCAAAGTCCTTTAAAGTCAAACTTTTGTTCTGAATTTCTTCAGCAGTTTTAGGAAGAAAAGCAAAACATGGTAGAGCTAAAGGCAGCAGCTATCAGGACCCAGAAAATAAAATACCAATGACCACAAGGAAAGCCCCCAGTTAATGCCATTTTATAAAGCCACTGATTTCACAGCTCAGCACAAATGTCAACATGAACACCACATTCCCTCAATAAATATGGAAATGTCTGATGTGTTTCACTGCAGTTTCAGGAATCTGAGCACCACATCAGATGTGGAAATATTTATAATCTGGAGTAAACCTACCAGGCTCAGTTTGGGTTTTTTTTCCTATGTAAAATAAAACTCAGAACTGACCTGAATTAAAATAAGCCATTTAAGAAAGTACATCAATCCCACCAGCTGCATCTAAACCCACAAAAAAAAAAAAGCATGGTATTAAATATAATACCTGGTAATGATTTGGCTGTACCATATGCTGGGGGCTTGGATAAAACCCTTCACTGGATCTGGGGCTGGGGTAGCCAGGTCTACTGGGCTGTAAAGAAAAAGGAATTTTTAGAATCATTAAACAAACACACCTAAACACAGAAAATTATGTTTCAGTGAGACAAACATTTACAGGTTTGGCAAACTTCAAAATAACCCCAAAACAGATTTTCTGTAATTACACTTTTTAAATGCAGCTAAAATTAGGTTTTCCTCCATTTTTGCTCGGCAATGGATGCAGCTGAATTGTTTGCTCAGTATGTCAATAAATAATTCTTGCTCTATGAATTCTTTGTATTTATTTAATTGCTTGCATTCAATGACCTGCTCTGTTCTGTTCAACTCCAGAGAGAACATAATCTAAGAACCTAAGCCTTAAATCAAATTTCCAGGTGCAATACAGCCTTGTTTCCAATTTTTGCTGTTAATTTGATGCTTTTGTGACTGTTCTCAAAAGTAAATTCTTTTGTTTCAGTAAGAATAACACAAACCAAATGGATTTATTTCCATGGCTATTTCCATGTGGTATTGTGAGGTACAAAGTTAGTTCTGATTATTAACTTCTGTGTAACTAATTACCTCAACATGGAAAGTGCTTCTGATCATATTCTGAATCTTTAAAGGTATAGCTGAAGGTTTTCTTTTTGAATTAGGAACAGCATTGCTGGGTATTTCAGGAGGAGAAAAATTAACCGAAAAGGAAAAAAAACCTTAAAACTTCATCATTGTACAAAGGGCTCTCTCAGTCCTTCTGGCAGTTAAAGGCAACCACATAAACTGGAGACTGCAGAATTTATCATTGCTTGATGAAAAATTCATTCTCATTCTGGACTAGGATGTTTTCTGTCTTAGGGTTCTAACAGAAATATCACTGTGAGATACAAGTGATCTCATAGCATGGATTGTGAGACCTGGGAATTGTCTGAGGATGTGCAGGAGTTTTGAGACCTGCAACACTTACAATGAATCAGCAGAAGAATAAAAAAAAATCAGTTGTCACATTAGAAAATTAGATAATAATTAAAGAGACACTTAAAATCTCACACCTACAAGATTCCACTTGTTCCAATGCCATTATTAAGCACATCCATATTTTATACAGAAGAAATGTATTAAAAAACCTAACCAAGCATCAGAAATACAGTGTATTTCTACAAGGACACAGCAACCCCCTTAAAACAGATTCTCTCCAGTGGCAGAATTAACTGCATTTTTAGCATACCTCTGGTCAAGTGTTTCAGTTCACACATCACACACAAAGGTGCTCATTTCAAATTAAGCATTCTACTTGTCCAATTTATGCAGTTTATCTGCTCCTGTAACTTGGAACATTGTCTGTTTAGACAAACACCAAATCTGCTAATTCATCTCAGACAACTGAACAGGTTGATGGATTGTTTGCTGCTTCTAACTCTGAAATGAAAGCAGCAATTCCACTGCCCACATTTTCTATTTGCCATCAAGGTACCAAAATGCAGAACTAAGCTCAGAAATGAGATCTATCAGGCAACAACCTGGAAATGGAGAGAAAAACACCTCAAAATCCCCAAACAAACACAAACCCTCCCTCTCCCCTCAAACCAAAACAAAAAGTTGCCTTTCTATGAGTGCTGGGGAATGTGTGCAGCACAAGATGCAACATAAGTACTCCTAGAATTATTATTAATTAATTATTATTCCAGAACCTGGGAGTTCCAGGAATTCACCACAAGCTACCAGGACACAGACAATATGCTGGTGACTGCACAAAATTTAAATTCTTCAAAATACAGGCTTGAACTTTCAAGCAACAACTTGCAAAAATAACTCAGAGGGGAAGCAGAGTGAGAGGGAACTGGTGAGGCTGGACTCCCCACAGCTGCAGAAGCCATCAGTGACATCCAAACAGGACAGAAATGAAAATGAAGTGGAAACTAAACCACGTACGTTCCTTGGAAACAAACCCCTCATTTTCTGTCCAGAAGAAGGAAAATGCAATTAGCTGACTCCTGTCCTGTCACTAATGTGTTATAAATAAACTTCACGCTGGCCTGAGAGCTCATTAGCCAACAATTTACAGGAGTGCTACAAGCAAGAAGGAAAAGGGAAAGCCAGGAGACAGTTTTGTGGCAGCTATGGGTTTCTTTTACAATTTCAAGTAGAAACAGAAAATCTTTAAAGCAGTATCACAGCACAGATCAGTTCTAAGCACAGTTCAAGCAGAGCTGGGTCATTTCAGGCAAAGATTCCCAGATGGGGACAGAAGTGGCCAAAATGCCGTGGTTTGAACCAACCCATCAGGGCAGGCTCTGAAGAAATAAACAGAATAAAAAGCAAGTTTCTGTTTGTTTTTTGTTAAACACACGTAATTTGCAGTCTTAGCTACCTTGGGAGGAGCTTCATCTGATCCTCCTGAGTCCCAGGACACCGTGACTTGTCGTCTGGATTCCATTCTCATTCGTTCTTCTTGCTGCAGCTTCTCTTCCTCCAGTATTGTACTAAGGAAAACACATTGCAATCAAGCAAAACTCCAATTTCAGTGACTAACAAACCTCTCCCCACAGCTCTTGTATTTTTCAGACTAATAAACAGTACTTAACTTGAAATGCTATAAAATTACTGAGAGCCAAACTTATTTTACATACACTGGTTTTGTGTCTGAAAACCAGTATCAGGAAGAAAAATTTCTGTAGGATTACCAGGGTGCTTTTAACAATGAAAACAGCATCAATTTTCAGAAAGCTGTGGTTGATCTCACACACAATTTTTTTTCCATAACAGTTCTTTTTATGTGCAATTACACAGAGAAGTCCTCAAAGACAATCAATCAAGCACTTACTTGCATGAAAGCTTAATCTTCACAAGAAAATATTCTACTGAACTGCTGCAAAGGTTCAAAACAAACCGAAAATGTTCTTTACTGAAACTCAAGAGCTTCAGATCACTGGGATTTTTTTTTTTCTTTTTTAAAAGAAAGCAGTCAAAAACACTTCTTCAGCTCTTACGTTTTAGCCTAACCAGGAACACATTCAGCAAAGCAATTTAGCAAAACAGAAAGATCTGACAGTATTCACTCAGCTTCCAAGCATTCAGGTCAAAAGGCTGCATTTTCACAAAGTACAAGACAGTAGTAAAACCAGTTTGCTACTTACCACTGTTCTGACTATTAAAAAGCCTGTTTGAAGCTGAACGTGCTCCTGCTGCCCCCACAGCCAGCCTCCTCCCAGCTCTGCTATGTGGCTTATTAATGTTGGATATTTGCCATTTGAAAAAGACTCAGAGAGAAGCTTTTGAAAGAGGGAGCTGCCAATTCCTTGGAGCCGCACGCTACGCGGACGCTCTGGAGATGTGAGCAGGGCAGATTATTTCCATATCACTGTCCCCAGGGTAAAGACAATCCTGTGGAGGAGCTACTCCAGTTCTTTATCACTCAGGAGTTTCCAGAAACAAAGCTAAGTTCTGAGTTTATAATCTCCTGTTCAGTCTGCTAAACAACCACCCAGAATTACTCATTCAGGGGATGAGATCAACTCCAGCAATCTATTCTCATCGTGAAACTTCACTGCTTATTTCAAGAATAAATTCCTGCTGGAGACAAGAACTTTGCTTTTCCTTACTCAGCCAAAAAAAACCCCAAACTATGCCACTTCTAAAAAGCAGAGAAGCTTGTCTCGCTGCAGCTAAATCAAGTTTATAACTATTTTAGCAATTTCAATCCATCATTGCTGAAGCAACGCAAGAATGTAGAACAAAAGCAAAATCAGACAAGTTATTTGTAAAAGTCACCCTCCTAGAACTACCATGGAAACACAGCTACAGCCTAACAGAGGGAATGAAGAAAGAATCCTTCTATTTTACATCTCTCGTCCTTCAGAATAAGGAAAATGCAAGATTTCCTACTTGAACCCATGAACTGGCACAAAACCCCTGCTTTAAAGCAATCTCACACTTCAGCTATCCTGTATTTTTATGCAGCATGAGAAAGCAGCCAACAGCCATGAACCACGATTATCATCTTTCCAGGCAAGACCTCAGGATTAAAAAACCCCTCAACAAAACAAGACCAAAAAAAACCCAAAGTGTGCCCAGATTAATGAAAGAGAAATGAATAAAACCTAGGTTTTTAACCAAGCTGTTGATACAGCAGTTGCTCTAATCTGAACAAAAGAACAGAATGGAGTTGGCTGGTAGTAGCTGGCTAAATTTAGAGATGGCTTAGTGACAATTTGGGGCCATGTGTGGAATTTGTCACAGCACAGACCTGGTTTTCCATAAAAAGGAATGAAACCCCAATACCTCTGCTTCGCTATCAAAGCCATTTTATCTGTGGTGCCCCAGTGTGCAACACCATCAGCTTGTTATCATCAGAAACGACAAATTTCTTTTGAAATTACTTCTTTTTCTTAACACAGGCTCAGCTTTTTGCCTTACAACTGCAGTTCATCCTCCCTGCTCCTGCCATCAGGAGGTTCTTTCCCAGCAGCCCAGAGCAGCCTGGCCAGAGGCTGATGGGCTGCAGCAGCATCTGTACTTGGATGCCCTTGATTCTGCTGACAAGAATATAAAATAGAAATGCCTCAGAAAGCACTACTAGAAAAAACCACAAGGAATAGAAATGACTCACAGAAAGGTCTTTGTTTTCACAAAGGGAAGACCGGTCTGTGGATGAAGGAAGAGTGTGCCAAGAGATATTTTTGACGTTTCCTCAGTGCAGCTGCTCAAGTTCTCTGAACAGTTTATTAGAATTTGCAGAAGGTCAGGAGAAGTCAGATCTAGGCATATTTTCCCAAACTGCACATATTTTTAGCAGCAAAGAGGAGCAAGCAGAGAATTCTATCCCTGTGGTTCCCCTAGCAAACCTTGAGGTAGCACAGACAAATTTAACTCAACTTCTCTGCGAGGTGAAGGCTCAAAAAAATCTCAACTATTAAAAGTTTTCATAATTGATAAACTTACTTAATTTACAAAGAACTTTTTACTGAATTGGCATGTGACAGCAAAAAGGAAACATTTATGGGGACTTTCAGTGTAGGAATATTTAAATTACTAAACTGTATCCTCATATTCCAAAAAGACACAGCAGCACCAGTGTCTCCTGCTACAGTGCTGTGGGAACCTACATCAAGTGCTGACCCCCAAAAAGCAGCTTCTATATTTCCTTCTGCCACCCAGAAATACAAAGTTGGATGCAGAGGAACACACTTGCAATATTGTTCTAATATGGAAGCACCTTTATATGGATTATGGACTATTCTTAATGGTCACAAGCAAAGAACAGAAGAAGACCAAAGTATTTTGCAGCCTCCATCATGTATCTGAATTATGTCTTATAGTCTTTTTTTTTGTCAGAATGCCATAAAATAAGACTCAAGCTGCCCTCACCCCTACCAATTTTCATTTATAAGTAACATTTCAGGATCTGCATCAAATGCAGCGACAAGAAGTCTCAAGTCCATCTCTCATCAGTTAATTAGCTCACTGTTGTCATAAAACCAGACTTTAAAAGCATAATATCCATCTCTTTTTTCCCCCCCCATTAATTTCAGAGCTGTTTCCATGTGACCTGCAGCCCCAGGATGGCAGTGGAGTGAAGCATTCTGTAAAACCTGTGACCAGCAATGGGCCACAGTGACACTGTCACCTCTGCAATGACACAACTGCTCCTTGTTTTGCTATTTGTAGCAGGGCGGCTTCATGAATGGTACTTTAAACAACATTTGTTCCAAGACACAATGAAAAATGTCATGAAATGAGATTATTTTGAAAGTTTAAAATCCTTTTATATTATTTACCATTTACATATTATTTATATAATTTTGCAAGACAAAAAAATCTTTTCTACACAAAACCAGCAAGGCAACACACACTTCCCAATTTAAAAAAATCCTATATTCTAATTCTGACCAGGTCAGAATTGCAGGAGTAGCAGGGTAGCACCTCACTGCCCTGACCTAATCTGACTTTTAACCCCCCTCCACCACTTGAAAAGGGGACTTGGAATGCAAGGATAAATTACATTTGGAAATCCACAATCCACCCATTTGTTTCTGTGTTTGCTGGGAAGACTGACTCAACCACATCCACTTCAGACAGATCAAATGCTATAAAATTACTACTCTAATAACAGTACTTAAATTCAGATGTAGCAACAAATAACAGTGCATAAATTGTGCAGAAATCAGCACCTTCGCCTTGCACAATCAGCTGCAAATTCAGTTTGGGTAAAGCAGCTGTTACTATGAAACAGAAAAAGCACCAAATAACAGAGAGCACGTGAAATGCTTATGCTCCCATCTATGCTATTCCAGATGCAGAAGATTTTTCCCAAAGCCATGAAGTTTTTTTTTCATTAAACCAGAGAGGAATGAATGCTGCAGTGCTGTATCTGGCTCCAAGCAAACATCCAGTCTGCTCTCAGCTTGAAGAGACTGCTCTGGACAGCATCCAGAATGAGCAGCAGCAACACCACAGGGAAAGGCCACCAGGGAAATAGATTGTTTTTGCAAGTTCATGGGAATTTGAGGTCTGAAACCCAATCCTCCCTAGCTGCCTGAGACTGCCTCATCATCAGGGAATTGGCAACCTTTCCAGTGACAGGCTGGCAATGTCTGGAGCAGCAAAAAGCAGCCCAAAGGACAGCCATGCTGCCTAAATTTGGGAGATAAAGGTCACCAGTTTGGTGTGGCAAAAAGTTCCCTGCTTTGGTGGGAACAGAGTGAAAACTGGATTTTAGGGTTACAGTGGCCCCAGGACAGAGGTTGCCCTGTAAACAAGGCTTCAAATGTCCCAGCATGACCAGAGGAGCAAACTCCGCTCCACAGTGGGTGCAGTTTTCATGCACAATGAGATGGAAGGGGTGCCTGGAGGTGCCAAGTCTGATCTCCTGCTGAAGCTGGGCTCCCTGCACAGCAAGGGCCAGGTGCTCTGAGCCTTTTCCAATCAAAATCTCAGTGTCTGCCAGCATGGAAATTCCAGAGTCTTTCTGGGTGACCTGTTTCAGAGCTCACCCAAGCACACTGGGAATCATTTTGATGCGTAACCAATGAGATCTTGCCTTGCTGCATTGCCTGAGTGCTGGTTCTGAGGAGAGCCAGGCTCTTGGGCACACTCTGGATTTACTCATCCTCTTTCCTTCCTGGTGAGATACTCTCCCTGCTTGGCTTTACACATCACAGCCATCTTTCAGTCACTCTTTTAAGGGCTTCATTCTCATCTGTGCCAACCAGATTTAAGTTAACAACCTGGCTGCAAATTACCAATTATCCTGTACTTTCAGAGCCAAAAAGAGACAAAAAGCAAGTGAATTGCCAATTTCCACCTATTACCCAAATCACACAACTGTGTCACATCTTTTTTCTTGCAATCCCTACCCAGCCCTGACATTCCTCCCTTTGTGTTAACTCCACACAGACAAGAGGATGGGAAGTTATCTGTGAGAAGGGTCAAGTCTTTGCTTAGTTCTGCAAATTATTAGTCTACACAGGAATTCCCAGAGTAACAGATGGTGCAACTGTATGAAATTTTAAGAAATAGGAAAAAACTTTAAGGTCTTCCAGTTCTCCATATATCAGCTCTGAGAGATCATCATAATTACATTCAAATTGTCTCACATTTTAACCACAAGTGAATTATCTTAAACCATGAACATTCAGTGGCAGCAAAAACATAATATTATGAAAATAAAACATGCCACAAAGCACAACTTTGAAACAAAACTTGAAGTAAAACCAAAGAATTCAACAATGAATTACAAGAATTCGCAGTGTGGACTGTCAGTGAGCAAAACCTAAGTGTTACTCAAAGCTTGTACTGACTTATGCAAAACACATCCTGAGCAGTCATGAAATCCAAAAGTCACAACATTTGTGACCCAATTTGGTCACAAATATCAAGTGTGCCTGCACATTATCTCAGTGATGTTTCAAAGCTTAAATATCCCTCCCACTTTGGGGCTGGTGAAATCACTGGAATTTATTACTGCAGAATAAACTAAGGTGTGAATTTAGACTGGTCTGCAAGGTGTGTGCTCACACTCATTCCAAGATAAACACAAAGGTAGTATATATCCTGGTTTACAAAGAGCAAAGGAATTTCTGTCTATGATGCTGCATTTACTGCAGGCTCTGCAATTGCTCTGTGACAGCTGTGACTGTGCAACTCCTGTGCTACATGTCATGAAAGTAACTTCCAACAGCACTCACCTGATGCTTCATTTATTTAACATACATTTCTACCCCAGAACCCAACAGCATGTTTGTTTAGATAATCACTCTAAATTATTTTTACCTCCTTCCCCAAGGATTGTAACTAAAATTATAAACAAATTGCTGCGAAATGTGGAGTTTTTCTTGGGAGAGAAAGGAGGTGATTCATATTTCCAGTAATTTGAATTTACTGCCTAATCTCATTTTCCCTACCAGATAAAGCCCAGTTTTCCCAAAGACCAGCAACAACCTGGCCATTTGAAGATAAAAACTCCAAACACCATGCCTTGTATTTTCCACAGAACCAACACACCGTAACAGAAGATAAAGCGAAAAGAAGTATTTCTGAACAAAGGAAATGACCTCTCAGAAGTCAAACCCTACCTGAGTTGTGCTTTAAGTTCAGTAAACCTGGGTCTCCTGCTGGGGTCGTAGGCCCAGCACTTGGTCATAAGGCTGTAGAGGGTGGGAGGGCAGTTTGGAGGCATTGGGAGCCGCTCACCGTTCTCGATCCGCCCAATCACATCATTGTTCTTCACTCCCTGGAAGGGCTTTACCCCGTGCATGAGGATCTCCCACATACACACACCTGAGGAACACACACAAAACCACCTTTTCTTCACTGTGAGCAAACAATCAGAGCTGTCCAAAGAGAAACAAACCCCAGTTTTGTACTAATAATGCAATTTCTTCCAAAATATATAACCAGGGACTTGGTTTGGACTTACCTGCAGCAGGATCACACACACAGCACCAGCCTCACCTACGAGGAGGCAAAGTGACCCACAGCTGGCTCACTCAGTCTTTTACCTGCCCTAAACCACTGCTTGCTCATATTCAAATCTCCTCTCTCATGAGGTAAAATGTGTTTGCTTTTCCCTCTGACTCCTTCTTCCAACTGGCCTGTTCTGACATGTAGAGTGCATTTTCACTTTGAGGGTTTTTAGGGCTGGCATTGATCCACATTTTTTGTGCTGAAAACGTGTAATAAACCAGTTTCTATTGAAACTGTATTAGAAGAACGTGGTCTGTCACTCAAGAATTGGCCAAAATGTTCCATAGGCTTCATTTTTCCAACCCTGACAGCACGGGACTTTTCTTCAAACTATTATGAACCCTTCACTTAAAAACATTCAAATTTTAAATTGAACTCTTACTTCATTGTCCTGCTCTTATTTTAAGCCTCATCACTTTTTGTGTTCTGTCTGTACAGGCCAGCAGTCAGCACCAGTTGGAGCACAGAACACCAGATTATTATAAAATGTTGTATATTTGGGAAAAAAGATCAAGGTTTCAGGACATGTCTATAGACCCTTGTATTTAATGAGCTTCTGGTTTTATTTTTTAAGAGGCCAGGAGCTATAAAAGACAAGTTAAGTGGGAATCTAGCATAAAGGATCTGGAAATTTGGTACCTCATAGGATGATTGCAAATTAAGCAAGGAAATGTATATCAACATAAAGAAAAAGTCAAAATACAACAGCAAAATAGCAAATGACAATGGTGTAACACAAAAAAAAACCAAACCAAAACCAACAGACAAAAATAATCTCTGTCATAACTATGAGCTAATTTCCTTGCACTTTCATTTCCCTCAGCTTCTTACCAGAGGTAAAAAACTCATGCAAATTCAGGCTTATTGAGCAGGAAAAGGAAAAAAAAATACAGAGGTGGAAAACACGTTGGAAGAAACTGGATTTTCTGAATGCATAGTAAAAACTGTGACAAATATTTGGAAATTATTCATTTATAGCAGTCAAAATCAACACTGGGCTTATCCAAGAGGACACAAAGAACCCTCCCCACTTGGTTTTCACTTACCAAACATCCACACATCGCTAGCTGAGGTAAACCGTCGGAAATTGATGGACTCTGGAGCCATCCATTTGATGGGTAATTTTCCTTTGGAAGCTGCAGGGAAGGCAAGAGAGGGCAGGCTGTTATCCCACTACAGAGCTCAAAAATAGATTCTGATCCCAGTAAAATAATTCATAGGCAAAACCAATCTCCAGTGAAGTACTTCAAATATCGGAATGTAAGCTGTTTGGCTTTACATGAAATGGAAAATGAACAAACAAAACCCAAAATAACAATAATAATCCCCCAAACCTCCCTTAAATACCTCAATAACAAACCCC
This sequence comes from Emberiza elegans, assembly GCA_024865655.1. Classification (NCBI taxonomy): domain Eukaryota; kingdom Metazoa; phylum Chordata; class Aves; order Passeriformes; family Fringillidae; genus Emberiza; species Emberiza elegans. The sequence goes on along the minus strand of JALJVW010000084.1, from coordinate 5,288,521 downwards.
AAAACATACCAAGAAATGATCATGTCAAAATTATTTCCCCTCTTAGCAATTAAAATGATAAAATGTAGCTCAGCAAAGTGAGACAAATAAAATGAGGCAACACAACAGAGTGTAGGGGGACAGATAATGGATAATTTAAAATACATGAAACCAGAAAAATATTAAAGATGAGATTTATGTAGTCATGGTTTAATAATATAAACCAGCTTTGGAATGCTACATGAAATCTTTATATTCCTGCTACATTTCCCATCTCTCAGCACTGCAGGACATCTCTCAGCTGGTGGAAACACCAAAGCCCAGGATTCCACCCAAAATGGGGCAAAAGTAGCATTCAAAGGCAGTTTTGTACTGAATCTCCCTAGTCCAATGGCATCTGAAGTATGCAGCATGCAATGACAACACAAACTCAGCATTCATCTGAACCTTCATGTAAATTTGAAACTTTTTGCACCTTAAATCACACCTTATGATCATTCTTCTTAAGCACACATAGGAATTTACTGCCATTAATTAAGTGTTGAATAACTTGCCTTTTTATACAAATGCACCAGCTAGACAAAGGAAATCTGGTTAATTCCCCAGCAATATAAGAATCAACTGTGTTTTCACTGCAAGAAGGATCCAGAGGTGCCCTCACCTTTGTAGTAAGTACTGTCTTCCATGTATCGGGACAAACCAAAGTCACCCAATTTCACACAGTCAGTGGTAGACACCAGCACATTTCTAGCAGCAATATCCCTGCCAAACAGAAGAAACAGTATTTCTAGTAACCTCAAAACATGAAGTGGCAAAGTATCATCACCTGAAGGAAATTTAACTCCTGCCCTGCAAAGGTAAGGAACTGGTTTAGGATTGCAGTCCTGTAGGAGGTTTCCTAGCATGGAGCTCAAGTTCTCATTGCAGAAAACAACAGGTTCCCCCGTGAGCCTCCTTTTCTCACCCATTGTTATTTACATGTTTTAACATAAATATTTACATATCTATGCATAGCCATTACTTTACATGCAAGTGTTTGCTTATACATTACCACAACACATATACAGAATTACAGAGTCAGTATTTAAACACAAGTGAATTGCTTAAGTTTAAAATTAATTCTACTTCATAACTGGAGTTTCGTGAACTTTTAGTTACACACAATAAGAGGCTGAAGTCAGCCTCTTCTCATTAGAAACTTATGTTCATATTCAAGGGAGTAAAATTCAAAACACACCATGAAGGAAATTTAGGTTCATTTTCTGGTTAAGCGAGTACTTGTATTTTATAAATATTTTATTTCCCCTCCTCTTTACTTAAGAAGCCATCTGCCCTTGTTTTGCTTTTCTATATTTGAATGATTACAGTTGACTCACAGCTTGAAAAAATACTGTAACCACAAAGCAACAACCGAAAATGATTCCGATTGAAATCTGGCACCAGCTCCAAGTCAATCCAGGAGTGAACCAGCAGGTGTCACCCTTGAAAAGGGTGTCATTTCAGTGGAAACCTCTGCAAAAATGACACTCCCTAAAATTTTAAGAGCAGTGGCATATAAAAAGAGACAGGTACAGATAAATATTTATGAAATCTTACCTATGTACAAATCTTTTGCTCTCTAAGTAGGCAAGAGCTGTGCTAAGCTGGTAAGCATAGAGTATCAGAGAAGCCAGGTCCAAGCTGTACTTCCTTACTTGCAAAAACGACCTCAGCTTTTTGCACCAAGGAGGAAAAAAGAGAAAGAAATTAGGACAAGAAAATAACAAAGCTGAAAAAGGCATATTTCATATTATGAAGTTTACATGAGTATCAATGGGCATGACTTCCTTGCCTTAAAGGCTGGATGAGGAAAAGAAAACCACTTCCCATGAAGAATTGTGACTCTGCCTTAGAATTCAAGCAGTTTTTCTACATGAAAACTGTTAAATTAAAACAAATAACTGAAATTTTGTGCATTCCTTTCAGTCTCTTTTTGAAAAGCATCTGCTGTTGCAGAGTGAAGCACTCTTGGACCTTTTTGTTTTTTTCTACCCTTGAGTGCAGCCTCCATTTATGGCCTAAATCACTTCAGAACTGAACAGGGCCTGGCTAACCCAAACACAGATTGATCAGTATTGTTTTAGAAGCATTCATTTTAATAATTAGTTTTAACCTACATGTGCTATAACAACTGTCTTTAGCTCAGAGTGGCCAATATGAGTACAGAATATTTGTCAGCTCTATTCCCAGTATAAGGCAGGCAGAACCTACTGGAAGGTGGCATTAGAGTGTCTTTATAGATCAAAACAAGGCTTTGAAAAGTGATTTGGGCACTGAAAAGGAAATTTATTGACAGAAAATGACTTCTCCACTACAGGTTTTTCTACCCATCCCTCCTATTGTATTTTGGAAAATGCACTGCAGTTTGATAATTGCAATGACAATCATATAATGTATGAAATATCACTGCAGCTCACATCTTCAGAAATATGGCTCAGAGAAAATGAATCGATTATAAAAAGTGAGATCTACTTTTCTTTAAAGCATTCATCCAAAAAACATAATAATGAGGGAAGTCATCTTATCTAGGGCCCCTGCTGCAGATATTCTACAGAAAAAAAACCCACAACATAAGAAATTCAATGTTTCAAGGGAAAATGCAGCATTACTCAGGAAGAATAAAATATGCACAGTTTACTTCTGGAAGGTATGTTTGCAAATGCTGTTTAACTGATAATCACATTATCATCATCTTGACAGAGGTCATGCTCTCACTCTGGAACTGCAATTGAGTGCTCTGAAAACTCTGACTAAATCACTCTGGAATGAGGTGATGCAGTTCCCCTGGTAGAGGAGAAGGTCAAAAGCTGCCACTCCTGCTTCTGAGTCCATAACTCTGCAAAGGAGTATGATATCATGCTTGATAGCATGTGTTAGTATTGTGAAGTGTTTTTTCAGCCTTTTCTGTGAGCTAAAAGAGAGGAGAGCAGAGCTGCACGAGGATTTCTCATACCTCTCCAAGTGTACAGAGCTCCATGATTATCCAGACTGGGTTTTCTGTAATAACCCCAATGAGCTTCACAATGTGGGGGTGATCAAACTGACGCATTGTTACTGAAAGGAAAGCAAAGAATTCAGTGCATTACATAAAACCTTTCCTAAAAATAAAAAACCCCTGCTGGTTAAGCATTTAGCCCATGAGCAGAGAAGATAATCACAGGACTTCAAACAACTGTTGCAAGCAGTGATTTCTGGTCATTCCATGTGCTGAGGGCAGGTAGAAACAAACACTGATTGCTTGAACTGTGCTGTTCTGCACTCACAAAAATGCAAACTGCAGGGGAAGGTGCCAGTCAGGTCAGGCTCTGCCTCTCAGCCCTGGATCTGGTTATGGACATAACCTAAGTTAATAAAACAACCTGTCAAACCAGTGCACAACCAGTTAATCTGTGCCTTTCTACTGGAAGAGGAGGCAAAAACAGTCTGTATAATTCAATTACTGGAAAAAACATGTTTGCCAGATTATGATATAGACAAAAATATTATTTAATCATTATATCATTTTATTTCCCATGGAGTTAATTTCAGTCCTGGCAGCACAGCCACAGTATGTTTTATGCAGTATGACATAGGAATCACAGAATGGTTTGGGTTGGAAGGAACCACCAAGACCAACCAGTTCCAATCCCCCTCCCTTAGGCAGGGACACCTTCCAGCTTGCTGGCCTCAAGCCCCACCCATCCTGGTGCTGAACACCTCCAAGGAGCATCTCTGTGGCCTCCTCTGCTCTTGCTCCAACAGCACCAGGTGGGGTGGGGATCCCAGCTGGGTGCAGCTCTGCAGGGGGGTCTCACCACAGAGGAGCAGAATTTCTCCCAAAACAGTCATGGCAAACCCACCCTTTCTGTATCCTTGACAAACATCCCTCATGTGACCCTCCAGCAGCATCTCCTCCACACCTGCAGTTTGTGGTGCCAGCAGAAATACATAGGAATTACCAAACTACAAAATCTGCTTCAGTCTCCCTCAAGTGAGGCAAGACTAAACCCCATTTTCTTCTGCTTTCACAAACCACAGGCTAAAACCAGGAGGTGTTGTTGGATTTCTATTCTGATGAGCTCTGAATTCTCTACTTCTGCACACGGATACACAGCAACCCCCAAAAATCCTTGGACAATCGTGTTTATAAGACCAAAAATTATAATAGTTTAGTAACGTATCTTCCTGACAAGAAACTTTATGGGACATAATATATTCTTTAAAATATTACTGTTATGAATAATAAAGGAGAAAACGCAATAAAGCAAAAATCCCTATCACTGGCATAGCTTAGGGAATATATAACACAAAATGTCATACAGGCAATAACAGCTGCTAAATCTTTTCAGCATTGAAAACTCCACCATAGGCAAACCTCAAAATATCTTAATATTCCTAATATTAAAATATTAGGAAATAAATGTATTAATTCAGTGAACTAAGCAACTGTTCTGAGCAAATTTGCAGTCTCAACACAAGACAAAGGCAACAGATGGGAATTAGAATGAAAAAGAGGAAGAAGAAATGGCAAAACTATTAAATCAAAATTGAAAAGTATTATTTATGTGTCGACTACAGCAGCATTTCCTAATCTGTCAAACTTGAAGCATAGTAAGGAGCATTCAATGAGAATCAAAGCAATTATTTTCTACACTGCCAGGAGACAGCAGCCTACCTTGTGACTGCTGAGTTATTACTGTAAGCAATGGTATTTACTGTTCCAACAGATAGAAATGCAATGGAAAAAATTACAGTAATTTACAAAAAATATGACATTCAGAAATGAGAATCCATTAGCTATTAACACAGGTCCTCTGAAGGGGTTGAAAAAACTCCTTGAATAAAGGAATAGTGAGTAAAATATACTGTAACATCTGACCACAAACAATTACTTTACTGATAAAATACAATACCTTTACAACATTTATAGGTATACAACAGCAGGGGATAATAGGCAAAAATTAAGGCCTAAGTGCCATATCTTAATTTGCTTGCAAAACCAAACAACAGAGGAATCAGTAACTTTAGTATTCTTTTAAAAGTTTCTGTTCCTATTCACCCCAACAAAAAGCCTTCCTCCACACATGAAATGTGTTGCTTGGGGAATGCAACATTTGTGGGCAATTATTTAGAAAATGGCCTATTCTAGCACAGATTTTAATTCTGAATTTTCAAAGCAGATCTCTCTTAGACTCTCAACATTTCTAGCACGGATAACTACCTGACCTTCCGAAGCAATAAACTGGAGGAAGTGCTGTGGTTTTTTAAAATTCATTAAGGAACAAGAAGGGAATAGAGGATCAGATCTAATGTTCCAAAAGTGGTTCTAAAGCCCTACAGGAGCCAGACATCACCAGTCAATTTGGAAAACCAAAGAACACACTTCCAATCACACACATGGGCCATGCAAGGCTGTAGAGCAGTCCCCTGGCACATGCTGTAGGAGGGGAAAACATCAGGGTATATATTAATAAAATATTTACAGCAGTGTAAGAGTTTTCTGGCACAGGTGGCCACAGTCTTTGCAAGAAGTTGCAGAAATTATCCCAAAAGAAGTTGCTTAATACTCACAGGCTTCTTGTAAGAATTTTTCTCTAACACTGTCTGAAGTGCAGTTTTTACACGTTTTGATTGCAACAGCCATAGCTGGATTTTCCTGAAAAATATTATTGAGAAATAGCTGAAATACAAACCACCAAAAACAGCCCACTAAAAGCTGGCCCTTAGAATTCTGGCAAAACTACTTTGGAAAAAATGACTACTAAATAAAATACCTTTAGTTGAGAAATTACATGCTGAAAGCTTCAGTGTTAAAATACCATTATAATCAAGACAATTTGCTTGCAACATTTACATCTACTGTCTCTTGAAAATATTTAATGTGTTCTAAACCATGTTAAATTGTGGAAAAATTATGGCAAAAGATGGTCAGTTTAACTGAATAGTACTGTAAACTTTTTGTGCTATTGAGGAAGGTAAACTCTTGACAATATTTAGCAAAAATAGAGGAAAGAAAGAGATATGTGCCTAAAAACCACACTTGGCTTATACAAGCAAGCAACCCAGAAAGCCAAATTAAAGACTTTTTGGGGTTGTAATTGTGAACTCAGACTACAAAGGAAAGTAAACCAAAGATTTTTACGCATTATCTTCACAGTGAGTCAGATCAAGGCTTTAACACCAGGTTCAAGAGAACCTGGTGTATTGAAAATCAAATGGACTTTCCCATCTGAATATCCAGAAATGAGAAGTTCTTGATGGCTTGAGAGCAGCTGAAGGGTTTTAAAACTAAATTTCTACATTAGGAATGGGGCTTCTTCAAGGGCCTGCATGTCCTCCTTCCAAGTGGGAAACTGGGAATTATCCATTGTTTAATGAGCAGTTTACACATGAACCTTTCCTCAAAATGCTACAGCACTGATGAATATCCTCATCCAAATTTTAAGGCCAGTAGGAAATGAAGATTCAGAATTATGTTCCATCTCTGCTCATGCTTGGTCTATTTTAAATCTGTTTACAGACAAAAATTTACCAGGACTAGAATAGTATTTCTGTTTTGCAGGATGAAGTGTCTTATTTTCAAAGTTGCTCACAAAAGAGATCTTCAAGTTGACTTTGCAGGAAAATATTGATCTAATCCTTTTCTCACACATCAAATGCCCATAAACTAACTGAAAAAGCTGATGGTAAATCATGATTTTATTATTCCCTTATGAATTCAGGATTGAATAATCAGCCTGGGGATGAGACCTCTGGATGCCTGCCAGAGCCATCCCTTTCCTGGTGTTAAACATCAAGTGTTCAAAATATCCTTTAACCAACAGGGGCATCAAAAGGAAGAACCTCAGTGTCTGCAACCAGCAAAGAGATTTGGAAGAATAAATGTTGGAAAAGGTCTGATATTGGGGTTTTGTTGATCTTTTGGTTTTGGATAAGGAGACAAAATAGTGAGAATGCATCAGACTGGACACATTTTCTGTACTGAGCAGAGAATGTTTTTAAAAATTATTTTGGATTAATTCCACAGTTAATCAGCTTTTAAAGACAATTGGGGATTCCTGGGATTGTTACAGCTGAGCAATAGGATGCTGTATCTACAAACCCATTTTCCACTCAGTACCCTACACCTGAACCTGGCTGTGACCCTTCAGGAATACCTGGGAGAGGCGGATGCTGAATCAGGACTTTACAAGTGCCATGAACAGGGATAAATGGAATTTTTGAGATTCAGCTTTGAGCTAGCAGAACAAAAGGCAAGGAATATTTTTGCACTCAAGCCGAACATATAAAGGGTACACTACCATGTTATTAGAACTAATCTTACATTGATTTTAAGATTTCTTCCCAGAGTGTAAGTTACACTCTGTGACTAGAACATTAAAATTTAATGACACTGTTCTGTTTCACCTTCACATATCCCAGTGTCTTAAATGAAGTACATTCTTTTTAATAAAATAAATCCATAGGTGGTTGTTTAAAAATCTCAACAAAGAATGCCTGAGTAAAACCCATTTTCCAATTCACAAAAAAATAATGGAGACAGCCAACATTTTCAAAACAACAGCCCATAAGAAAATGGTCTTTAATTAAGTTTTACATAGCTCTAGACTTATCCACCATTCACCAAGTGAGTGAACCATTTCTCCTTGGTACTCCTGTTAATTTGGACAGAATTAAATGAAAAATAAGAATCTCCCTCAATGCAAATTATATCAGATGTGCTTTCTAAATAAGGGTATCAGACCAGACTTCAAACTTGTCTGAAACAGAACATTTATCCTTATTTAATTAAATATTGCACTGAAGGTTATTTAACCCACTGAGCCCAGGACTCTAACCAGCTGTTGCCGAAGTTAGAACTAGATTATTGTCCACAAGAATTCTTGTATAATCTAATAAAAATTCCAACAATTTCTTCTAAAATGAAATATTTATTTTATTAGGGGTCTTTGTTAAAATTAACTGGTTTTTTTCAGCTTTCTCTTGCTTACACTTTTTTTTTAATCTATTTAAACTGAAATCTTAGTCTTTTTAGAAAAACTTACGAGCACAATCCTAAATAACACAAGTCCCTGGTTTCACTGAGGTGACTCTTGTGCATTGGGATTTTGCTGGATCAGTGTCCAAGTATTTTGTATTTTATTTCAGGAAAACATAGAAACTTTATTAGGCTTTGTTGTGAGAGACACAGAGAGACTGTCACTGGACCAAATTTTTATTTGTTCTGGAAGACTCAGACCAAGACCTCTAAGGAATACTCTTTATTTTTTTTTTTTACCTAGCAGAGTTTTATTGGTAATTTTGGCTTGAGAAGTGAGGCTTACCGGGCTCATGTAAACTCCTTGGTGCACATCTCCAAACTGTCCTTCCCCAATGCAGCGCCCCAGCTCAATCCTCTCCCTCTGAATTTCATAATCTCTGGCTACAAGAATATAATGCACTTGAAATATTAAGTTTCTGCTGAAGGGCAAGGAAATAATCCACAAGACACAAAACTCAGAGTAAGTCACTCAAATGTCTCACATATGAAAAACTAAGATTAACATTTGCTGCACACCAACCTATAGAGATGCTGCACACACACAGTGGAGACCTCTCAAACCTCTCAGTTTGAGCCAAAGCAACAGGAAAAGAACTGTGAGATTTTTAAATTAATTACAATGCACTTATTTCAGTGCAATAAATATAATTAAATCCTTTTTAATTACAGCTGGTGAAAGACAAAGCACACAAGCAGTTTAAGGCAACACCAATGATGTTAAACACAGCACACATCTCTTTGGCTGTTTAAGAGGACTCCACCATGTGCTGGTTTAGATTTTGGAACCATCAAAAAAGCCCAGAGAACTTTTAAAGAGGTAACTGCAAAAAAAAAAATACAGGAACAAGAGGATGGCAAATAAAGACAAAATGAAAGAGCAGAATTTTGAGTGCACTACACCTCTGCCAGTGTAACTGAAGTAAAATTGAGATGTTTGGTGGCCTTATGCAATTTTGTTAATGTCACAGTTTAATAGGCTGAGAATATTACTGATAAAAATGGCTCAGCACTTCAGCAAAACACGTAATCAATTGCAATTGAATGATTTCATTTGCAATTTAATTTCTAGCAGACATGGAAAAATATTTCAGGAATAGCAGAAAAGCATGCACAGTATATGTTTTCACCTCCACTTGTATTATTCAGAGAAAAAATTATAACCAACCAGCTTAGAACTTCATAACCTTGACTTTGACATCATTAACACTACAGAAGTAATGTCATGTAGAGCTGGCTAACAAGGTGATAAATGCCTTTTTAATCTCTTTTTTAAGTACTGCATTTTCCTCTTTAAAATCCCAAAGCTAACTGGTTTAACTATAAATAAATAATGTTTATTAAATGAAAGTGAATAGTAAGCTTTAAGATTCCACATCATTCCAAACTGCAAGCATACAGGGATGGGTAAAGGGTCTCCTGTTACCTTCATCTATTCCATAGCTTTCTGCAGTGCAATTAAGAGAAAAATCAAATGCTTACTTAGATAAAGCTGCTTAAAATCAAAACAGGACAAACATTTTTCAACATAAAAAAAAAGAAGAAATATACTGATGCAATTTAAAGTTTACATTAGCAGAAGTCACAGGCCTATTCTTGTGATCTTTACTGACTCAGTCCTTTGGGAGCTGAACACTTGAGTCCCCTTCAATCCAGCAAAGCACTTAATGAATTTCCCTCCACAGCCCATCTCATGGATTTTGCATTGAAGCCATCTTCAAGTGTTCAGCACATCCAGGGCTGGGCCCACAAGTAATTACTGCCATGAGAATTTAAATAAAAAGGTTGGGGGTTGGGGGGGAATAAATTACACAAAGTTAATCTGTTAACAAATATAAAGGATATCATTTATCAGTATGTTTTGATCCTGAAACTATGTTAATACAATATGTAGTCACTTAACTGCAAGACATTAAAAATGCTCAGTTTATTTCTGGAAAACATATATTCTTGCTTTTGAAATACTGATGTTCAAATATATTTATATATATGTTTTGTAAAACATATATTCTTGCTTTTCAAAGGTTTTCCACAGCTGTGGAAACAATGCTGTGAACACTGAAGTGATCATGAAACATTCTGCCCCATGGTGAGCTCAGGAATCTACACAAGTTCATGGTCCTTCAGCAGAATGTGGCCCCAGCTCAGCACCATCCTCCCCTCTCATACTGACCAAACCTGATGTTTTTGGCAGGATTCTGCACCAATGGATTGTCTGCTTCCAGAGAAATCCTTGGTGGCCCAAATTCAACTGGAATTTCCCAGATGCAGCTTTTAAAATCAGAATACTGGACTTTCATGTTGAATGACTTGGCCTTGACAGTTTAGGATTATATCATAATTCAAACAGGCTGTAACACAAAATCCTTGTGGTAGCTACAGCACCACTGATTTTACTTCAAAGATGAAGACTCAGAACTTTGAATTTCTATTTTTGTTCTTGCAGTCTTTCATCTTTAACAAAATTGCATGTGCTACAGTTGAGTGTTCCTTTCTCATGGAACTGGAGAGCAGCAGATCTGTCACAGAGCAAGGTGAGATACTGACAGACAGCAATCCACAGAGCTTGCCACACTGCTCTCATCACAGAGATCTTATCCAGTCTTTAAGTGTTATGTTCAGCATCACAATCAAAAAAAATTCCACATTTTGAGACAAAAAAAAATTTTCACTGTGAAATCACAGATAGCAGGAAAGCAGAACATTTTCTTTGCACATTTATTAAATAAGGCAGAAATATTTTAGTTCCTGCTAAACCAAGGAAGCTTTTGGATAGGAAATTTCCCAAGTTAATCATGGCACTTACTTGAGGGCATTGTGTAAGTGTCTTCTTCATCTATAATCTCTGCATAGTCATCAGTCTCTGCAAAGGGAGGAATTGAAGAGTTTCGGGAAAAGCAGATGAAAACAATTCCAGAACAACAACTCCAATGTGTCAAGGCTGGTATGTCCCAAACCCCAAGCTCAGCCTTGCTGGGTCACACTTAATACAGCATGACTAAAACTTGCTCATGCATAATTCATGATATGATAATGACCCCAGTGCCAACTGCATTACATCACAGAGATGCACCCAACAAAGAAAAGGAAGATTTGTATGTATTCAAAAAAGTTCAAGTTTTGCAATTGGGACCCATCTAAACTGTTGATTTAAAATCTTTTTAACAGCAAATTCCATTGCAGTAAAGAGAAAAAATATGAATGAGTTAAATTGCTTTACCTTCAATGAAGTGACAATATCAGTTTGCTATTTTTTATGTCAAACAGGCAGAAGACACCAATGATGTTCCAGGGCAGCTTCCCCCTACTGTCAGTGTGGCCAGTTGAGTTATTTACCACAGAATCTTCTAGAGAACAAAGACCTTTTTAAGCCACACTCTCTTCCCCATTTTTCTTACAGTTTTCCTTGTTTAGTGGAAATTCACCACTAGTTTTGCTATCAAGACTCAAGATTTCATGGACAGGTTTTGGAAACAACTTCCCAAAATTTTCAGAAAAATGACAGTGCACTTCTTCCTCTGTTTAAAAATTGCAACTTTTACATCACCTGTCCTCAAAATGGTTTAAATGGTGTCAAGTCATATCAGAAGGTCCTTCTTCCCTTGCTCTAAAGAGCTTCCAGTGTGTGGAGGTCATTTCCTAAAGGTCAGATCAATTCCTCCAGGGGTTTTAAAACCAGTCCACAAGAGAGAGTTCATTTTTTATTTCAAGGCTGCCAAATTCTACTCACCAACTTCAAACACAAAGAGAGGTTCTCAAAACTGAGTAATTTCCAAACCCACTGTGCAGTTTTTGTGGTTGATTTCAGGTGATCACACACTGGAAAGCCTCTGGAAGTGATGATTTCCTCCCCCTTTTCCCCCATCTGCCCTGGAGCACATGGATACATCCCTACAGCTCCCTGGCATCATTTCCAGAGCCATGGCTTGGACTGGGACAGCCACAGTGAGTGGGAAGCAGGATGGGATGGACCCTCAGCTGAACCCAGCCCTGAAACCAGAGCAAGGCTCATCAATATTTCACACACAGACAAGCAAGAGGCTCAGTTTTCAGGCAAACTGAATATTCAACAATTAGGAAAGTACAGGTTGCCTGTAACCTTTGAAGTTCAACACACTTCAGGGAGTAGGTGTAACTTTATGATCCTAGTTTCTTACTATTTAAATAAAATTAAAGCTGTTTTTTCTTTTGAACTCCTGTAGGAATACACCAGGTAAAAGCAGAATTGAGAAATGTCATGTAATTTTAAATTTTGTTAGGTAATTTCTATTTGGGACAGAGCAAAACAGTCACCTAATGAAAGTGCAACAAATTCTAAAGATAGTGCACAATTCTGAACAGGCAGAACACTCCAGAAGCACTTATCTATTTCTCAATATTTTATTTTCTTCCCTACATTATAAGCTAATGTTTTTGTAAAAATAAGCCTCAGTTTCATTTTTAAAAAAGCTTTAAAAAAATTTCCTAACATGATGGTGATAAACCACTCTGTTTCCTTCCAATATTGTGATAGGATTTTGTTGAAGATATCAGAAAGTTCTTTCTGTTAGAAAATTGACTGGATGAAAAATATTGTAAACATACCTAAGAAAAATTTTTGAAGTCTGGAAACCAAACTGGTGCCACTTAAAGGACCCCAAACACTTTTCACACTAGGTTACAGAATAGTGCTTTCAGAATGTGATCAATGGCAGGGCTTGTTCATCTATTTTAAACTAATGAGTTAATTCATACTAAAAGCATTCTCAGAGCAGCACAGAGCACTTTACATGCTTTTGATACATTGCCCAAAACCATCATGAAACCAGAAGTCTTCATAATCAATCCAAATAAATTAAATGTACACAATTAACTACATAAATATTTCTTGTTCCACATTTAACAATCTGGAGAGAAATATGTAAAAAAAAATTCCTCCATGTATGTCTGGCATTGGTTTGGGGAATAAGAGGAAAATTCAGTCCAGGCATCAACACTGATGGGCTCAAAGTGGTCTGGAACAAAGAGAATTTGCCTCCTCACAGAGGGGCTGGGGCCCAGCATTAATGACAGACTGAGAATGTCACCAAATCTGCCAGAACTGTGTCTGCTAAGAGATATTCCAGAACCTACACTGAGCCTAAAGCAAATCTCAGCTGGGCAGGGCTCTCCAGGCTGCTCCACAAAGGAGGATGTGTTACAGCACCCTCAAGAGCTGAACACATCCAGGGATTCCAGATGTCCTTGGTAAGTCCAGAAAAACTCAGATTTATTAAGAAGGCTCATCATGCTGCCCTCCTGCACGCTTTTTAAACCCAGCAGCATCACTTGTTATGATTCCTGAAGATGGCAAAAGGAACAAGTTGCTTTCAGGAAAAGGTAGTGGTGGTCACTAACACGAATGAGCCAATCTGAGTTTCACTAAATCTTAATTCATTTATTAAATGTAGGGAGAAACATCCCAGGGTATTAAATCCATAATAGTTAATCCCTGACCTTAGGCACATGTTTGAACTTCCCTTTTTCATAACTTTTCCCATTTATCAGAGCTTGTAATTTATAAAAGAAGATAAGTTTCAAAAAAAAAACTATATAGGGGTAGTATCTGAAATATAATTTTTAAATTTATGATAGAAAAAAATGTCCTTTTGATGTGTAAGAAAAGGAAGAAAATTGTGTGGCATTATCTTTAGCTTATATCTGAAGGGAAGGAGATGAAAAGTTAACACAACCCCTTCACATTTTACTGAAAGGAAGGTTACAAGACATGATCTCTATTTCCTCTCATCACCTCCTTTGCATATTGCTTTTATGCCCTCTTAGTGCCTCCTATTTAGGAGAATAAAGGCACACACACTATCAGTAGCAGCAGTTTGATTCCTTCCCAACATCAGATAGAATCCTTTAGAAAAATAACCAAAAATCTCTTTTTAAAAACCAAACCCCAACTTTTTTTCAGAAGAAAAAAGACTTTAAAAGCCTGCAGAAGTTAAATATTTTGTAGTAAGTTTCAAAGTTTTTAAAAGGAAACCCCAAACATTAAAATCTGTCTGCAAAATTATTAGTTTGAATAGCTGAAACCTGGTTAATATTCATATATTCAATCTGCATTAATCTATCTTGTACAGCTTCTTTTAATGCAAGGAGCACTTTGATGCCTTTAAAGCATTTCTTAGTACACTCATTTCTCAGGTGTTACATCCACTGATCTCACCCACTGACCAAATTAATGATGATGTAACCATTTCAATCAAACTGGACACTTGCAAACCTCTAAACCCTCTTTGCATCATGCCACAAGTCTCATTGCAAACACATGCACCACCACATCCTTGAGTGTCTGAAATAGAATTTTTCCTTTTCCAATTCCAATTTAGCAGAAAGCATTAGTTGCACAGCCTGTAAAGTACAGCATTTATCAGCTAATACCCAAAGCAGACCACTTTTGAACACTAAAAGCTGTATAAAATGTATTACTGAAATGTGCATTAAGTGGTATATGGAGATAAGAGTTGCATATTGCACGTTAGTAACACACAGACTAGAAAACATATTACCGTCCCCACTAATTTCATCTGCAGATCCAGGTGGCATGCAAGGAGAGAGAAAAAAGAGGGGGAGAGAGAGGGGACAGAGAAGGGGGAGGGGAAAATATACTATTAAATTCATGAGTAATCCAAAAGTATTCAGACTGTAGTTATCTTATATACCTGACTCAAGAGAAACCAGAAAAGCAGCAGAATTTAAGACTTCTCACCTAAAACCCAAGGGACAGAGATATGCTCTAAGAAGCTTTTATGATGAAACAGAGTTAATGACTTTCAAACACAAAGGTACACAAAAATTAAATTTGGAACTGGAACTAGTTCTTTTAATGCATTGTTAAAAATAGTCAATTTCTGGGTTTATTCAATACTTTAAAGCAGTTCTCCTACAGCCAGCTGAGTTGGCTCGACTTGACTCTGCACATACACTGAGGACTTTGGATAAGCAGAGTTGGTGCTGACCCTTCCAGAAGAAATGCACTCCTGAGCTATCACCAAGACTTGAGAGAGAAATGGAACCATCTAAGTTTTGATGACACAGAGCATTGTGCACTTGTACGAGGCTGAAATTTAAACGAGTGGCAAAGAGAGCAACTCTACAGAGAAGATTTCAAACAAACACCAGATTCCACGTGTACTGCAGCAGCCCTCCTGCACACCAAACCCCACAGCACAAGCTAAGGCAAATATTTTAGACAGTTTCTATAGATAACAGGGAATTCTTCTTACCCCTAATAAAGCCAAACTGGTCTAGATCAGTGCTGGACCAGTACGCAGCCAAAAGCATCGCTGTAGCCCGTGTTTAATTCAAAGTGATCTCAGCTGATGCTTATTGTTGCTATTCTGTTTCATCCATAAGCATGCTGTGTCAGGGGTCCAAGAATGAAGTCAAAATATATTTACAAAGTAAAAAGATGGCAGTCAAGGGCTGCATGACTGTATAAATAAAATAATTTAATATGTTTGTCATTGCAGCATATGATGCTCGAAAACACATTCCCCATAAAAATGGGGACCAGCAAGCTGCACGAAAATCCAATTCAACAGCAGGAAAACGTAACAAAATTATTCTTGGAACTCTGTTTACCTGAGGCTAAAGTAGTTTACAAACAGTAACTGAGTTAGTAAATTCAGCTTTTGGGTTAATAAGGCAGCCTAGACAAAGAGCAGAGCAGTACCCTTGGGCGGCGACTCATGGGCACAGAAGACGAAAGGCAGAAAGCGTCTAGCTTTCTTTACTTTATGCTGACAGTGATTGACTCCTTTACAAAGAGGCAAGAAAAGGAAAGAGAAAAAAAAACAGAAACAAATTATTTGGAAATAAAAGAAAAGAGACTGAAGAGAACATCTACAATGAACGAACATAAAAGTAAAGGTTTACATTAAAATTCTGTATACCCAAATGAAAATACAAATGTCTCTGAAACTCTAAAGCATTTTTGGTGTTTTCCTTCAAATTCCTTTCTACGGTAATTCTTATTTCAGTTTTTAGAAGTAAGACTAGAACCCAATTAAAAAGTCAGATTATGCCAGCTATGCACACCATCCATTAACAAAACTAAGAACACTTATCCCAGAAGTGCAAACCAAGTTTGTCATCTAAGTTCTGTCAGACTTGTGTGACAGCTATATTCCAGCTAAAGTAGCAGTCACCAGACTTAAACATGCATGTACTACTCTCTGAACCCATAAACAACACAGAAGGAGTATTTCACACAGCAGGGTTACACAGAACAAGGGAAAACACGGTTTCCCTGTCTCCTAAAATACAGCATTGACAGATTCTATAATCTCAAATCTGCCACCAGAGTCTTAGTCCCAGTGCAGACCTGCCTTGCCAATGGATATTCCAGCTCTGCAAGGACCTCTGGGTGAACAGCCCATGGCACCCTCACTCCACCCTTTCCCAGCCACCTCACTGCAGGGATGACAATGTTTTAGCAAAGTGCTTATCAGAATGAGGGAAATTTTGGAGTAGGAAAAAATACAAAGAAGCCACACAAGGTGAGAAAGAAGGACACAAGATGACACATAGCACCTGAGGATACCTGCTCCTTTTATTTCTCTTGTTACCTGCTTGCTCCTCTCTGCTTTCCCCTTTTTCCTCTCCCCAAGGAAACATGAGAAGTGGTTTAAAAAGCCAATTAAATAAAAAATCTGCATCTTGGGGCTGGGAGCTCTTCACAGCCAAAACTCAGGAGTGAGGTCCAGCCACCTGGAGTTACACAGGCTGGGATGCAGTGTTAAAAGAGAAGCCCAGTCCCACAGCAGCAGCTACTGGGACAGTGAACCAGTCAATGATGGGAGGAGTGCAGGAAGGACAGAAAATGAAAAGTATATTTTAATAAAAGTCACTTCTACAATCAACAAAAACTACCATCATAAAAACTGCTGGGTGACTGAGCAAACAGGAATCTAATCTAGTGGGAAAATGCACATATCAAAGAGAAAGACAGAACATTAACCAGATTCTATGCTAAAAACTAAAAGAGGTGCAAGGAGAGGGGAAAATTCCTGACTAAGTCAGTGTATCAATATTTCCATTTGTCTTGGTTTAAGATAATTTCAAGGGGAACACTCTGAGTTCTCCCCCTTGATACTCCTAAGGGACTTCTCTTCCTACCATCACATGGCAGACAATTTTCAGCAGTGTCATTCTAGCACAAACCACAGGTAACACTCATAAGAAGCTTCAGACACACTAGGAAAGAAAAGGAAAAAATACTGCAGCTGGTTTAAGCAACCACTGAACAGGTGTTGACATGAGAATGAGGGAACCCAACACTCTGTGCTGAAAGAGAAGAACAGGTATAGAGTCACTGCAGGCAATGCAAGCTCCAAAAGGGAGGAGATGCTTCAACTCCTGACCTGCCTGCTCAGGCTACAGAGCTAAAATTAAGCCTGAAGTGCTGAAATGCTGCTCACCCTCACACTGATAGGTGGGAGGCAAAAGCTGCTGAAACCTGAGCAAACCTATTTCAAATGAGGGCACATTGCAAAAGTAAAAGTGTTTTTAATTCATGTGCATGCCCTGATGCCCTGTGATGGTCCAATTTTGCCCTTGCATTTCAAACTCTGCTTTTATGATTTGCTGTCTGAAGTTTGTTCTGCCACAATGAATGGAAAATGCTGACTAGCTACAAAAGGAAGTTGATACTAATGAGTTGGTTTTAAATTTTAAAAAATAGAAGTTCTAACACTTTGCCAGGAGTCTAGAGAATATCAATGAAATGAATACAACTCAGAAGGATTTCCAGTACTCCACAGCAGCTTCCAACCAGGATATAACTGGTGTTCAAGAATGCTGCTGAAAACTGCACAGGACTTCTTAATTTAATTAGTTCCTCTAGGCAGTATTCACTAAAATTATTGTGAAAAAAGAAAAAAAAGGCATAAATAAGGAAAAAAAATCAGTTGCTGTGCAATAACTAGGTTAGAAAGAAAGAGACCAGGCTTTGACTGCCCTTTTTTTACAGGGCAGTTACTGCTGGAGCTCCTTGTATGGGCAGAGAGCAAATACTGGAAGATTGAACCTGGAAATATCCCATTCTATTTTATTGTACATTCTTGAACCAGTATGAAGAAAAACCCTGAAACAAAACCCTGCAGAAAGAATAAATCAATTGATTTTTGAGCTTTTGAACTCAAATGAGCACTATGGGGTTGGAACATCAAATATGTTTCTACAAGAACAAACCCCAAACCTGAATGGAATATTTCTCCAGTCATACCACACTGGTACTATTTGCTCAGCAGAAGTGTCTGCTCAAATCCAATGAGAGGCTCACAAAGGAGGAGCACAGGAGAATAAAACTCCTTAACCAGCACCACAGGCTGATGGAATCATTGCAGGAACTTCCTGGACACTGATATGGAAGAAATCTCTTCAGACTGTCACCACAATTCATTCTGGTCTTTTTATGCATGAAAAGAAGCCTTTCAGTCAGTCAGGCTAAAATAGGAAAAGATAACAGCACCAGTCTATTCAAATGTGATGGGAATCTGAAATACTGTAATTTATTAGCATTGAGGGCATTTTTAACTATATTATCTTATTAATCAGTGACATAGCTGGGTGAGTTAAGAAGCAACTCCCTTCTCCATGAACCTGGAGAGTAATGACTTGCTCAAGGTTTGTAAAATTAATCTGCAGTAAACTCTAAGCTTGAATGTCTCCCAGTGCTGTGACCATATGGCAGAGCTAAAGCTCTAACAAAGGCTTTATATTCCTCAAATTACTTAATGATTACTTAATTTGAATTTACAACTATGCCATTTATGGCAAGACTCTTAGTCTTTCTTTTCAGAAGTGAGCTGTGCAGTGCAACAAAGCTGAGCTGTGACACAGCTCTAAGTGCTCAAGATACAATTTTTCATCTAAAAATTTAATTACACTTCTCAGCTTTGTCTTTTTGGAGTGTCTTGACAAAATGGATGTTAAAAAACTGCCAATAATTTTTCAATCTCAAGCAAAGGCCACCTTTCTCCCCACCAACAAACTCAAAAGGAGCTAAGAAATACAAGTCCTGCACAAAAAACTCTTTCAGACCTGGGCACAGGGCAGACCTTCATGTGGAGCACAGGAATTGTGTCACAGAGCCTGCTCTGTGCTCTGCAAGCAGAAGTGATTCAATAAAATTGAATTTGTTTTTCCATCCTGCTCACAGCTTTGCTGGTGATCAGCCTCAACCCAGGGCACACAGGTCCTTTCACAAACCAGCATCTCCTTCATTCAGATCACTCTGAAGTGCTGCAACACTGACATCAGGGTTTTTTTTCCCCTCTCCTGTTTGTTATGTTTTCACATTTGCTTTCTGATCTATAGGAAACCTCCTGAAAGTCTCTTTTACTGACAAACTATACCATATAGGTTTTTTTCCTTCATGATAAAATCTCACTTAAATCAGGCTTACCTCCTTCAAAACAGGGGTATTTTTTCCATTCAAACTGAAATTTCAGCTGAATGCCATGACTAGACTGGCAGCTCCCTCAAACAGGATCCGTTCCTAAGCAGCAGCTCTCATTTCACTGCCATGATCAGGAGTTAATCACAGTGATTAAAATTTAACATTGTTATGTTACAAATTTGTGATTTTTAAAGCAGAACCTGGAAAGATGCTGAGAAGCTCCTCTTTCAGGATCCTAAAATCCTTCAGCTTCTATAGAGATATTTGCTCCAAGAGATCAAATCCTGCATGGGGCATGTTACTGAATATATCCAAACCATGGGATAGAGAGGCAATGGCACAACGAGAATTATTAGAAACTCCTGCCATCCTTTCATGATGCACTTAGAGCTGCACCCCTTTGAGTTTAAAATGCTGCCTGTGTTACTGACAGCAGCTGCAGCAGCTGGGGAACAGGATAACAAACCAGTTTCTCTTTAATGGATTTATTTCCCTCTTAAAGGTTTGTGTCCTGGGGTTTGCTCTTCAGGTGCCTTGAACACTTTGCTTTATCAGCTGAAACAGGGACTGTATTTTCAGAGACCTTTTAATTGCTTTCACCAAATAAGCTCATACTAAAGCTGCAAAACCAGCACCTGTTTTAAGCAAGACCAACCCTGTGGGACATCCTAAAATCCCCTTCAGACACATCCCTTGTGCTGGCTACTGCAGGACAGCTCACCTCTCCCTTCCTGTCATCTTCCCACCCACAGCTCCCTCCCCACAAAAACATCATTTTACAACAGTACCTGAATATCCAAATGCCAGGAGGGACTGCTTGGAATCACAGAAGCCTTTAGCTTGAAAAAGACCCTTAAAATCATCTAATCCAACCATTAACCCAGCACTGCCAAGAACTTGGCAAGACTTGCCAATCCTTTGCCTGTTCAGTGAAACACGTGGGCTTGAAATGTCATATTCTGTGGCACTGCATGGAAAGCAGCATTTGAGCTAGGTTTAAAAAAATTCATTAATTCTCCAGGGTAAAGGAGGCACAGTGATTAGCCAAGGGATGCAAAAGCATATTTATTCTTCCTAGTCATATTTACATAAGTAAGGAAGGGGAAGAAGAAACCAAAGAACTCTGTGTCAGGAGGAATTTATGTAAAAAGGGAGCAAGCAGCTACTGCTGAACTGATTTCATTTTATGAAAAACTTTTTGTAATATAGAATGGACCAGATAAGTTATTATTTTTGGAAATATGTGTACCTGGAAATACAAGATCACCTTACCAAGGCTAATGTTTGCTATTTAAAAACAAACTGCTAGCCAAAGTAAGTTCCTTTAGACTAGAGCAGAGCATTTTAATAAGGTGTCTCCAAGCCAAACAGTGGAAACACAGTCAATAAAATTAGAGTTAACTGGTGTGCTGCTTCTTACACATTTGATATATTATTTGCACAGAGCAAATAGTTTAGGCTTACCATTTCCTGAGTGTACACCCTTGGCTAAGTACAAAGAACTCTTTTTTTACTGCAGATGCAGAGGGAGAAGGAGGTAAAAGCTGCAATTCCCTATTAGCTAAAACACCCATTGTTTCTGGTGAATCACAGCAACTTCAACCAAAACATCAGATGACTACCAAAGAAATCTAAAATCCAACTGATTTGGTTTCACTTATTTACAGTAATTTATAATCTTACACACATACAAATGTGCTGAGGCATAAAATCACTATACTTTTTAAAAGGAGGGGAATCTGGCAGGCATCTTAGTTACACACAGTGTCCACTGCAAGGAACAGAGAATTTGAGGAATCAAGGTAGACAACACCAGAAGAAAGGGAAGCAGCAAGAGGCAAGAAGTTTGTGGTGAAACCTGGTTCAGTGACTCCCAGATCCAGCAATTTGCTGCTTTGGATTCCTGAAACCAACTTAATCCCTCACTAGTTTGAAAGGACCTTTATTTAGAGGTCCTTTTTTGGAAGAGGAGGAAAAAAAATCAAAAGTATTTACAAACCTCCTATCTTTGTGTGCTTTGGAGTATTGGAGCACTTGGAAAAGACCAAGTTTTCACTTCACTAGACAAGAAATATTCCAAAGTATGTTAGTAAGTACTTAAAAAAGACAAGGTGTCTTTCATTAACAGGTTCCTTTTTAAACCTGCAAAGCTCCAGACAAATGCCTGAACTTTCAAACCACCAAATCATGTTTCACACTGGGTTTGGATATTGCTGGTTCATCCCAGTTTTGGTGGGGAACTCACTGTGAAACTTCCCTTTTGAACTAAGTGTGTTAATACTATAAATGTATATGACTTTTAAATTTTTTTGCTGAATCTCTGTTTTAGATTTTTGCTATTTATCTTTTGCACTGGGAGAGGTCTAAACAAAGGGGAGCAGTGTCAGTGGTATCAAACAGCAGAGTTAATTTACGATTTAAACCATCAAAGGTGTGGAGCAGTTACAGATGTCACTGAGCTACAAAAACTCATCTTATCAGAAACCCCTGGGTCTGAGCCCCTGCAATGCCAGCAGAGAAAAGCTCCTGTTCTGCAGCCCAGAGCAGCAGCCCCACAGCTGCCTCTGCCCTGGCTGCCCTGGGCTGGGCTGAGCCTGGTGCAGAGCTGGTGCCCCCCTTGTCCCACTGATGGATGGATGGGTTCCATCTGACAGCACCAGTGACACTTCTCCACATCCACACCAAGCACCACTTCATTTATAGCAACCTGATTCCTTGGGGGATTCAAGAGATTCTTACAGAAAGCAGCTTCTGAGAATAACCCCTGTCATGTGGGTTCATCTCAGCAATCTGCCTCTGCTTTAAATTTCATATGATGACACACTCGGTGCATTTTAACTAACTTTGGGGGGAAAAACATAACAACAACAAAAAGCATTTATGTGTTCTGTGTCATTACATTACAAGAAGAACAAACCCTTGAAATTAAATATTAAATGGATTAAACCATTACATCCTTTCCAGTGGTTTTGTAACATGGTATAAAAACAATCATCAAGCACAATAATTTTATTGTGGAAAGATATAAAACATTCCTACAATACAAAAATAATACCTAATTGGTTTTTTTTTTTGTATTGGCAAGAATGAGGATTATATTTGCTGGCTAAATTTGACTGCACTGCTCACAGGAGCCACTTTGCAGTGTCCCTGACATTCACCTGAACAAGCAGCTCACCTCCAGCACTGCTCTCATTTCCCTCTCATCCACTTTCATGTGAAACCCTCAATGCCAGAGCTGGGGGTATTACAACTCACTTCCTACACTAATTTCAAAATGCTACTTTAAAGAGGAGTGTTTGTGCTCTGAAACACCCAAGAACTTCAGCAGAAGACATATAAATTTGCAAAGTCAGAGGTGACAGCAAGAAAAGATCATGAAGTCAGCATTTATTATTGTTTTTATTATTAAAAGTGTAACTGGCATGCTCAGAAAAACGGAAGGAGTGAACATCTGAGGCTGCAGACAGCCTTTATTGTCCTGAAGATTATGAGGGTGAGTGGAATAACTGCAAAAGAACAGAGCGAATCACTTGAGCAATTTCAACTTTTTTTAACAGCTAAAATGAGCCATAAAGGTAAGAACCAAAAGAAGCATGCTGACCATGCCTCATGCTTATCCACCTCATCTAGCATGCTTGCTTGCCAGGCACTGCAGGAAGAAGAGCTGCTATTTGACTCTGGGAGGCCACAGTAACTGGTGAAGCTCTATTTCTGCAGCTTTATCCTCATTTTAACTCACATCCTCTCCCCTGTTTTCTTGCAGTGCCTATTTAGGTTTCCTATGCCAAGCAGTGAATCTCAAATATCTTTTAGAAGTGGGTAAGGGTGGGGAAAGGAATTTGAGAAGTAGAAAATTAATTAAATGTCTATGCATCTTTCCACCTTATTGAATGAAATATGTTGGGGTTTTGAGTATTTGCCACTAAAAGCTCACATAAATGTAAAAGTGGGTCCTCCCCCCTCTAGGGGGAGGGAAATCCACTGAGTCACAGTATTGGTTCTTCAAGTTTGTGACCAAATACCAGAAACCTACTGAAACATAATATAATCATAATACAAATCTTAATAATATAGATCATACTATAAATGTTTTTGCATTAAAATCCCCTTAATAAATTATTATGCATACTGATTTAGAAATGCATTTTCTACTAAGACATTACTAAGACTCAATCCTTCAAAATTATTTAAGATTCTGTAACAAGAACATATTCTCTCTGAAGCATAAAAACTCCATGTTAATTCAGAGAATTCTTAGAAACCTATAAAGAACAGAAACAACATGTATTACCTCACATACCCATCCTTCAATTAACTTGTCATTTTCAATAGCAAAAATTAAATGCTTTTATCTAAACAGCTACAGAAAAACAGCTATTAGGTTTCTCCTTTCTATAAAGCAATGATTAATATTTAATTGCCTATTTTCCCTTTTCAAAGCTGCTCCCTCACAATTAGCACATACTCAGGTAATTTCAGTTCTAGCCAAGACATTCTACTTCATCCCAAAGTGGAAATTCTGACAAGCTTTGAAGTAACTGCACAGATGTGGCTGTTGCATAAAAGTTTCTCTTTAGAAACTTCTCTAGGAAGGCAGCAGAGCTCCAGTCTGGGGCAGTGAGCAGCTCTGGAAAAGCTGCCTGCACCTCTGCCAGCTCCAGAAATAAACTCAGCTGCTGGCTTTGGATGAGCCTTACCTGACACAGAGACTGTGTGAGACCTCACTCCTTGCTTCTCATTGTTGGCCAGCCTGGAAAACAGAAGTTGGAAGTGCTGAATGCTGGACATTCTTCACCAGCACTGGGAGCTCATCCCAACAGGCACCTACTGCAATGAGCAGGGCTGAGCCACCTCCCCAGGCACGGGATGAGCAGGGGGAGACGCAGAGAGGAATCTACCATTCATCCTGTCTGGGGGAGTGAGAGTGGCTTTTAATCAGCACAACGAGTCACAGAAACCTGGGGAGTTGGAAGGAAACCACAAAAGCCAAACTGTGCACACTTTTAAGATGTGTGTAACCTGACTGCGCTTATACTTTCTGTGTGATCTGTGGGAAATGGAGTATGAATTGAGTTTCTGTCTGTAAAAAGACTTATCCTGGACTATTTGGAATTAATTTACATGTCAAACATAGAAAACCAATCGCATTTAAATGTAGTTATTTATAAATAAACAGTGCAAACTGTTTAGCATCACTCCTGTAATTAAATTTACTGACGGATTCAAAAGAAACAGCCTGAAGCCCAGTCAAGTCTTTTCCAAAACATCCTGCTTTTGTTATTATCAAATATGGGACACATTAGGCACTTTTGTTCTTTGATTTTCTTTCTGGTATCTCTGTAGTTTAATATTACTGTGAGCTTTTTATGCTCTACCTGCTATTTGTCCTGGAATCCAAGAGCAACAATAAAAATCATTGTTATAAAGAAGTTCTGAAAGCATCACTATTTTTCAAAACATTTTTTTTTAATATATGAGAAAAGAAAGTACAAGACTTACTTTGGTATGGATGGTAAAGCTCTTTCACCTTCTGTGTAAACAAGAAGAAAACAGGATTAAAGCTTTTGCACGTTTTCAAATAACCTCTCTCAAAGTGAAATATATACATGCCTGAAACAATAATCATCACAATCTCTCAGGGAAACAGAGAGAGCTCAAAGAATGTTCTATACATATATAAACAGCAGCATTATCAACAACTCCTTCCACCCACTCACACAGACCTTTAGGCAAACTCTCATCTGAGGAAACAACGTACACAGAATATAAAAGCTGTTTTTATTCTTAACAAATAACTCCAATAAATCACTTGCAGAAGGTGTGACACTATCTCATCTCTCTGGTAAGAAATGCTTTTCTTTTATCTCCAAGATGTCCTAAGTTCTAACATATAAATAAAACAATTCAATCCAACTTGGATTTCCAAGTAAGACAACTGAAATAAATCATTAAAGCACATATTATCATATTGATTTCACACTGGCTTGAGACTATACAATAATAATGTTTTGTGCCAGAGAGTAAGTTAGCTTTTTGTACACTACAAAAAAATGCTTGCCAGTCTTTCTTTGAAAATGGTAATGTGTGTGAGACCCTGGATGCACCTATTCAAAAGGTTTTTTCCTCTTGGATTTGATGAAACCCTTGCCATTCCTGTGGGGAAGTTAGTAATCCTTTAGCAAAACACCTTTTCAGTAGATTGGAGTATGCAGGAGAGGAAAGAAGATGGGTAATAAAGTGTGTTTCACTCTCTAAATCAATGTAGCTCTGATAAAGTGACCTGAGACAACAGCCACACTTGCAGAAAATGGAGATGTACACTGTACAACAAAATAATGTAAATTCTCATTTCTTTTTCTCCCATGCTAAAATTTCCAGGAATTACAGGTGTAAACAACAGTCTCACCTTCGTGTATTAAGGGACTGAGCACAGAAATGCCCAAAAGCCACACTCAACATGGCAAAATACACTATTTTGGTTCATTTTTTTCTGCTGTCTACAGGTAGAAAAACAACATTTGGCTCAGCAACATCAGTCTGTTTTGATCTGTCTGATGGAGGGTGTTGAAAAAGAAGTTGCAGAAATGAAGGGAAGCCAGAAGCTGCAATTTCCAAGCCCTGGAGCAGCTCAGCAAGGTGACAAGAACAAGCACCTGGAACTGGGGGGCAGAGGGAGGACAGTAAGATTATCTAAGTAGGTGGGAGATAAAGGTACTGTGATATGTTAGGGTAAGTGATACCTTTTGGGACGGAAACAAAAGGCACGGATCCTCAGAGATGGTGTGGAGTAACAAATATGAGAGCAATGGTGTGGAGGTGCAGTCTGGCAGTAAAAGACTGGGGGACAGGTACCCAAAAAAGAGAATGCAATGGGCACTAGAGGTTCAACCTGACTGAAACTTGGCAAAAAACACCAAGCTGGAAGGAAAGGGCACAAAAATTCTGCTGTGCAAGCCTCCCCAGGGCTGTAAAGAACAGTCAAAAGAACCTTAATTTTTACATGACACCTACAGCTGTCAGCATTAGTTGTGAAATCATCCTGGGTTCTGCTTTATACCAATTTATGCTGCTGGTTGTTCCAATGCTGCTCTTACACTTGGCAATGGATTTAAGGCTTAGATGGTGCTGATTAATCACACATGTTACTGGTGGAACATAGAGTCTTCCTCTGCTTTAAAAGAACTTCACTGAATTGCACAGTTAACCTTATTATTCTGTATTTTTAAATCAAGGTAATGGATGCACAATGAATAAGCACCTACTCAAAATAATTCTCCTTGCTCTTTAATATGCAGCTCTACTGCATGTTAACTGCATCCTATTCAAAATGCATTCTAAAGATGGAATTTTAATTTCCCCTAAGGCTTCTTTTTGGTAGAGTATCATATTTGGGGATTTCAGAAAGTGAATGATTTCATTAGACTTGATAGGAATGATTTCATAACACTTGCAGGGCCACAATGCTTCATATGTTCAAGATGCTGAGATCAGATCAGATCTGACTTTTTCCCTCCTCCAACCTCCTAAGAAAGTGAGAAATACCACAGGTGCCAAGTGCTAGTGTGCTGAAGTCAAACACTACCTATCAAAGAGGATCTAAAGGAGATAAAGAGAGAATCTGACTTTCCACTGTGTATTAAATTTCCTTAAAGAAGAGAATCTCACTCTGTTCCCACACGGCTCCATTCCACTTTCTGAACAGTCTCCTATCAATGCAAAGTGCAAAGCAAGGGTCATAATAAAATGTAATAAATCATAACAAAACAAAATCTTGATTCCATTGTAATGGTAAATCATTTCTCAGCCCTTTGTAAGATAAGGAGAATGTGAATAGAAGTGGTCTTACACAGTGAGTAGCAGTATGATGTAGTCAATGAGTTTGAAAAACAAGAAAAGAAGTGAAGGAAAGGTGAAAAAATTGAAGGGAAAGTGAAGGAAAAGTGAGAATTGAAGCAGTCTGGAAAACTGTAAGGAAAAGATGGGGATAGACAGAGAAAAGCAGAGACTCTGACCCAAGTGAAATGAGAATTTGCTTCCAGATCCACTGGGAAATCAAGCAGCACACATGGGTCCACCATACCCAAAACTGTTCCATCTGATCATCCCCCTTCTCACTGTCCCCTGCTGAATTCCACAGGACATAAGTGTCTTTGTGCTCACTTGCATCAGAGCAAGAGATCTGGACCCTGTGGAGCTGAGAGATATGGACAAGGCAGGCTCAGCCCTGGGAAGAAGGAAGGAGCACCCAGAACTCCCTGGAAGCCACAGCCTGGTGCCTGCAGGGACTGGCTACAGGGACAACACACCCCACTTGTCTGCTGGAGACATGTGTCAAGTGCAGGGCTGTAAATGGACAGGGGAAGCTGGAAAAACAAGTAGATGTTTTTAAAAAAACCACACAAAGGTATCCAGGTATCAAAAAAACCTCATACACTATTGAAGTGTTAAGAGGTGCCAGGGGTTGTAGTACTAGGGGGTTGGAACAGATAATTTTTAAAGGTATCAGCAAACCTGAACTATTCTGTGATTCTTTCATGATTCTAGGCCTTCTCCATCACCGAATATAATTAAAGAAAAAACTAATCAGCATGGAACTCCTGATCCTGCAGACGCCCACAGGCTCTGGATACAAACTGCTCACTTTAGGCACTGGTGCTCATCCTTTTACAGTTTATATCCCAAATAAAATACCAAATATTCATTAGTACCCCTGCAGGTCTGAAGTCAAAATTTCTTACTAACAGCATCCCAGTTAAGGCATATGTTGTTTTTCACAAGTTGAAACCCACAACATTTTTGCCCAATTCTATATTTTGTAAAGAAATGGGATATGCATGGTTCTGCTGGGCTTTCCACTGGATTGTCCAGGTCTGAGCAGGGCTCCATGCTGGACACAGCAGAACCCAGGCAGCTCCAGTGCTCCCAGCCTGGAGGGAATGCAAATTGTCCTCACCTGACTGAAATTATTGTGAAAGCAAAATCTGTGAGGGGCCAAACTACAGACGTAACAGTATCCTAAAAATGGGAACACATGTTACCAAGGCATTAAAATGAAAATCATGCCCAGGGTAAATCTGTGTGAAAATAAAAAGCACTTAAGTGGAGAACTTCACCAGCTATTTAGATTTGGTGTTTTTGAACACTTCCCTGGGCAGCTTGTTCCAATGCCTAACCACTCTTTTGGGGAAGAAATTTTCCCAACATCCAATTTAAACCTTCTCTGGAGCAACTTGGGAGTGTTTGCTCACGTCCTGTAATTGTTACCTGGGAGAAGAGACCAACTCTCATCTGGCCACAACTTCCTTTCAAGTGGTTGTAGAGAGTGATAAACACCCCACAACCTAAAAGCTAATAATCACTTCAACTGTTTATTAATTTTTAATTTGTGCTCTTGGCCTGAAAGAGGTAAGTGTGATAAAATGGAAATACACATATTAAGTGTAACATTTCCACATGGGTCTAAAGGGACCTGAACATCAAAATATTTATGAAAAATAAAACAAACTGAATGGAAAAAAGCCAAAAAAAGTCCAGGTCTTAAACATCACCAAGAGCCCTCCCCAAATTAAGAAGAACTGGATCATTAATGGATAGCATGACAGATTATCACAAAACCAGGCTCTGTTAGTAATCAAGAAGGAGAATTTATGAGGACACTTGCAATAAATGTAGATTTACAACAAAGAGGGGATGGGAAAGCTCAAAAGGGGGATCAAACACATCTGTGGGATCAAGAGTTGCTCCATGATTTGTTTCTGATGTGTTTTACACAATCAAAGCTCACTGTGGAGGGACCTGGGAATGCAGATCATGACGGGGACAGCTCTCCTATGAAATGTTTAATGAATATGTTGGGAATTGCTATGAACTTCAAAAAAAGAAACCTCAGACAAAAGAAACCCAGAATTTATTTTAACTGGAGGGGTTTTCTTCAGGCATAAAGAGGAATGTTCCCAAAGTGCTACCTGATGTTCCTGTTCAATCACTGCTCATTTGCTCCATGTTAAAATTCTGTGTTATAAGAATAGCACACAAATGAACACCCTGCATCAGAAGCACTGACTTATCCTGCATTTACACCTACCAGAAACCTCAGTGCAGGGTACAGAAAAATCAGAGATACTGCCCCTCAGAGAGCTCAGTCAGCCTAGAAGATGTAGCAAATACTGCTAAGAAAGTCAGGTTGGAATTAGAAAGAAAAATTGCAAATAGAACAGATTCATTTTAATGGGCACCACTACCAGTGTGGAAGTGGCAAGGACTGGACAAAGTCCACATGTGCCCCTAAAGGAAAAGCAGAGAGTCAGAGCCATCCATTAATTCAGGGAACAGGTTGTGCATAAACGTGAAAAGTTTTAAAAGATCAACTGTGGCTACAACAGTTCAGGCTGAGAAACAGCCAATCCATTGGCATTAGAAGGAAAATTCAGGGAGTGAATAATAAAGATTGTAGCAGACCCCAAACCATGATTTCTCAGAGAAGAAGAGGCACAAAAGACCTCCACTCATGGACACACGCTAGTCTAGAGACATGGAAAACTTGGATTGTGATGCCTATTTTATTTCTAGAAAATAAACAATTATTATCTCTGATGCTAGCTTATCCTTTTAGTGTCTGATTTTGGGGCCAGTGGTTCAGAGCTGAGTTTGTGCTGAGGGAAGATTTTCATTTGTGTGGAGATAAAGCTGCACAACTCACAAAGGTTCTAACAAAACTGCTTGTGTTAGAGCTAAAGGTCACCCACACACACTAAGGATCAGAAAAACAAAAAACATGCAAATTCAAGAATAATTTGAAAATTACCATGTGCTGTCAAAACACCTAAGACTCTAAGATCACATTTCTTTATAAGTGAATGCTCAAGTTTAAGTTTGGGGATTTTTTGAGCCACACACAGGGAGGATGTTATAGATGGACCTGGAAAAGACCTGAATTATGTTAACATCACCCCAGGGAAAACCTGTGGTAGAAAAAAGCAAGAATGTGGCTAAAAGAGACTCAGTTTCACATTGGAGAAGTGCTGGGATAGTTTGTGTACTTTTGTGTACTACAAACACAGAAGAAGGAAATAATTTATTGATTTAGAAAGCAGTAAAGTTGGATGAATTCCCACAGGTAAAGATGAGAACAACATGAAAGAAGAAAATTTCATTCTTAAGGAGCTTTGCTTGCATGTTTTTCAATAATTAAAGCTGTCTGAAACTGGAAAAAAATTGTAATGAAATGTAATCAAATTCTTTCTAAAACAAGGGGTACCTGCAACCTCATCTCACTTCTTGAGAGATGCTACAAAAACAACTGATAGCCACTATAAAATGTATCTCTGCTATAGTTCTATTTTATGAGAGAAATTAATGAGAACTCTCAAGTTTATTATTTTTTAAATGGAGATATTTGAGTACCTAGCAGAAAGGCAGAAACAAAAAAATTACCACTTATCCAAATGCATTTTAACCAACCTCCCTGTATTTCCCCTTGTATATTGGGAATCATCTTAATAAGATAACACACCTGGGTTAGGAGTGCCCTTAATAACTATAACCCACTTCTGCCATTAAAGTTTGGAATTAGTATAAAGCAGTGATTGCTGAATCAGCCTAAATCCTCAGCCACTAAGCAATTTTAGATGCAGTGACAATTTACTATCAGCATTTCTCATGGCTGCTCCCTGAAAGAAAAGAGCCTCCAAGTGAGGGTTTTTCTGCTACCTCTGTCTTGTATTCAAAGCAGAATGAGCTGGGAGCAGCTCTGGAGGTGTCCTTACCTTTCTGAGGCCTGATGATGAAGGACTGCGTGGCCCCGTTGACCAGGCGGCAGTAGCCGTCGATCAGGTCTGCCATGTTCTCTGCAATGGTTAAGGATGGTGCTGTCACTGTCAGAGGCTACAGAAGGGAAAAAAACAAGGCACCAACAAAGAGGAATTATTGCAGTTGCAGCCACTGAGTGGAACAGCTGTGTCATTGCATCAGAACTTTACACACGCCTGCAAAGCGTAAACAGAACAATGTGGGTGAGCAGGGAGATTCCTGCTTGAGCTTTTGCGCAGCAAATTTCAAACAGGAGGTTCAGAAAGCACAGCTGGTAAAACCCTCCACCTAATGTAGTGCTAGTTTGGGCTTATGAAGTGTAAACCACTGTTGAATACAACTGCTATGACTTCCAGGATTGTAATTAAGACAATTCTGAAAGAAGCTGTTTATTCCTTAAAGCTCTCACAGGTGGAATCGCTTTTTCCCACCCTCTGCAGTATTTGTTCTTTGCCTAAAAACAGCCCCTCCCAATTTCAAGAAAGATTTTTAAAGAATAAAATATGTACAGTGGAAAAAAAGATGAGAGGCATACAGGCAAGCTATAAAGTTCAATACCACCAACATTCATCATTTTCTGCACAGATCTGCCACCCTCCCTCAATCCTGCTCTTCCACTGTTTTCTGGTGCACTGAACCAAGGAAAAGATTTGATTTCACTTCCAGCACTGCTTCCATGTAATACAAGGGACCAAATTTTCCTTCTTTCATATTTCCTCCTTACATAAAAGTGGAATTGCTCTGTTTCCTCTCTAGGATACAGTACATATGCACAGGCTGCTATTAAATTGCTTCTTCTATGAATATCAAAGTCTACAAGCACCAGATGCAAAACATAAAACATGAATGAACTTTACATCTATTTTAAAACCAAACCCAGAACAAAAGTCCAATATAAATAACATCCACATTAAGAGTGTGTTACATCCTACTCCTTGCAAGGAAACACAAAATAGCAAGTTTAACACCAAAATAGCAAGTTTATTATACAATATTAAAAACATACCTCAGGGGCACCTGCTATCTTGAGTTGCAACATCCCTTTTCTGTCCTTGTCTTCGCTGTTTGAATACTGAATGGTTTGCACTTGATTGAAATCTGCTAGATGGGTTGGCTGCAGAAAGACAACACAAAAAAATGAGGGGAAAAAATTCAAAATCAGAACAAAATAGCCTGTCTTGACCCCTGGTGTTGCAAAAGCACAGGGAGACTTTGATCCCCAAACTACACGTGCAGAAATCTGTTCTCTGTTTCTTTCTAGAGTTTCACTGCCACTCAGTCCCAGCACACACAAACATCCAGAGTGGCTGGAAAAGGAACCCAGCTCCACTGTGCCCACAGAGGTCACTGTTGAGCAGTGCCAGGCACACACTGAAGTGGGAACAACCTCTTGGGTGTCAACAGAGAAAACTCAACAGGTTAAAACCACATGGAACCTGCACTGATACATTCCCAGCATCCCTCCAGACTGCTGGAAAAGGTTTGTTCTTAGCTCTGTGTTCCTGATTTCCCCATCTTTTCACTGCTTTTGAATTCATTTCAATAGAAAACTGGACATGGGTTCAGCTTAAGTTGTGATTGTGAAGTTCCCAAATATTTTGCTGAAGGATCTGTCAGGACAGAGCTCCTTGCACCATGGGGGTGCACAGAAAATACTGAAATACAACTGGAATCAAGGAAAAGGCTATGAAGGATATGAAGAAATTAAATAAGCAGTGCCTGCACAGATGTGCTCACCAACTGGTTAAACAAGCTCTGCATTTACACATTCCTAAGAAAGAGAACAACTCAGAAAAATTCACATTTCATTGGTAAAAAGTCCCACTAATGCTTCAAATTCTGCAAGTGAGCACTTCACTGGGTAAAAAGCCAACAAATTCAGTGCTAAAGCTGACAAAGTCTTTGTACCTAACACCAGAGCCTTTCTTCTGACCCCAAATCACAAATGAATATCTGACTAAGAGCTGTACATGCTGAGAGCTCCCAGCTCTGCTGTGTTTAACCCAGAGATGAGACTGGCCACTCCCCTTTCTGTGACACCCAGTTGACAACAGGTCATGGTTGTTAACACAGTGACTGAAAAAATAAAACCCACAAAACAGAAGCAGACTTACATTTGCACCCTTGTCTGTCAGGTAACTGATTCCTTCTTCTGGGCCAATTGCCAGTTCCACTGAAATAATCCAGCTTGACTTGGGAGTCAGAGGAGAAAGGGCAGAATTTCAGTAATAAGACAAGGCCTTGCTATGGAATAATATCATCTAATGTGGTAATTATAGGTTTTAGTAATTAATATCTAGAAGCTTTTCAACTCTTCAAACAAAATTATACTAAAATCAAGTAATTCTGGAAGTGGCAAAACCCCTCATGACTGGTTTCCTGGGGATCTCTGCTACTCAAACTGCATTTCCATGTATTTTATCTTAGGTCGACATGAGAATTATGGATTTCCTGTATTTCCTCTTCTCATGAACATTGATATTCAAGTTCTAATTTCTGCTGGAGTCTCCATTTTCACAAACCTTCCAAACATGGGGCCTTTCTTCAAAATTTGCTTGAAATAGGTAGAGATTAACAGGTATTAGGTAAAAATTCAGTATCAGAAGTTGGCATTTCCTTGTGGAAACAGCCAAAAAAGTGCTTGACTTTCACAAACAAAGCACCTATAAAATATTTTATTTTACACACAATTCTTATCCAAGTAATGAATGATTATTTATTTTAAACAGTCAATGGAGAAAGTCCTAAATAAAATCAATAAATACCATTTGTTGCTAATAAAATCCAATTGTCTCTACATGAAAAAAGGACATAAGCAAAAAATTATTGCAGACTGAAAACTCCAGAATGGATTCCAATGACTGACACATTCCTCTACTTACACCAAGAGCACACTTGAAGCATTCTTTGTCAAATCTGTACACTGGAGAGAGGATCTCAAAGAACTTCAAAATACTTTCTTCTCTATTGAGGTTGGCAAATTGTCGAAATGTTTGTTGGATTAATTTCCGTAGTGTTTTGGCCTGTGTATTAAAACATTTGGAAAATAATTATTTTAAATCTACTAGCTGAGGGATATTTTAAGAGTTTTGGTCACTTAGTAGTACTAACAGTGTCTTTATCAATGAAATGCAGACAGTTCTCAAGGAATAAAAAGAGCTTCCAAATGTAAGCAGCAGTTCTGCCTTTTAACTTCTGCTTAGGATCAACATTATTTCTGCTATATCACAGAGAGGATATCTAATAATATTTTAAATAAGTTATAATAGAAGACCCCATGTTAACCCTTCCGGGAATATTTGTTCTAAGTTCTTCATTTCTCTCAACTTCTGAACTGTGTTCCAATAAAAAAACCACAAAAACCCAGAATAATTTATACCTTCATATGAGCTTTTAAACCATTCTCTCTCTTTCCTGGAAATAACAAGCCATCTGTAGCTGTAGCTTAATCTCTGCACACAGTAACTTAGACTATCCATAATAAAGTGGATTCTTTCAGTCTGATAATAAGCAAAAAACCCTTCAATATAAAAAGATGAAATTTAAATAGTAGACTGAATGTAAAAAGTAAACCAAACTTTTAAACTAAACCATATTAACTATGTTGTCTAGCACTTCATTACCTGGGTACAAATAACCACTTAGAGCAGCACAAAGGATAGCTAAACTAACACTTAAAAAATGAATTATCTGCCTGTACATAATGTATAATCCCTTAAAGTCAGCCACTCATATGAAAATAAAAATAAAACAGGGCCTGAGAAGCAGTATCTCTAAGATGCCCCCAATCTGAACAAACCATCAAGAATTGTGAATAAAAACATCTGTCTAAAGTGACTGAATGGCCTTAAAAAAATCCAGTTCTAATTAATCTTCCAGCTACCAACAATGACAGAAAGCAAAACCATGCTTATCTTTGCAATATGTCAAGGTTAAGACAGGAATTACCACTGTTCCTCCATGCAAACATATCTGTATGTCCCATTTTAACAGCAGTAAAACCCTTTATTCTCCCACACTGCCTGTTAACAGCCCAGGCACTACACAAATACCAACTTCCTTTTGTCCTTAGCACTTCCAGGCAGATTAGACACACATTTTTAGAAAGCCTTCACAGAACGTTCAGAAGCCAAAATAGCCAGAAATGTTTCTGTGCAGTGTTTAGGAGTTACTCCAGTAGCATCAGAAGTCAAAATAGCCAGAAATGTTTCTGTGCAGTGTTTAGGAGTTACTCCAGTAGCATCAGAAGTCAAAATAGCCAGAAATGTTTCTGTGCAGTGTTTAGGAAAATAGCATCAGAAGAAATGTTTCTGTGCAGTGTTTAGGAGTTACTCCAGTAGCATCAGAAGTCAAAATAGCCAGAAATGTTTCTGTGGGGTGTTCAGGAGTTACTCCAGTAGCAGTAATCCAGTGCTGTTGCATATTCACAAAATTATCAGTTCTGTAATGATGCATACACAGGTTGGAAAAAAAAAACCTCTCAGCACATACTATACTGTCAAATTAACAAAGAAATCTGTAACTTTGTTGTAATTTCAAATTCTTTTGTCAATTTAGCAGAACCAACTCTCAGGTGGATCATTAAGGAGGCTGCAGAGCCTTTGGCAGTCAGGAAACTTTCCTCGGGCACCCAGAGCTGCCTCAGGCTTTGTAAGGACTCAGACACTCTACACTGAACCTCCCTGGTATCTTTATTTTTACAGAGAAAACCAACGTCAAGGCAAGTGCAAACCTCAGCCTTAGCTTATCACTGGCAAATACCAGGAGCAAGACACAACAAAATAAAAAAGCATTTGCTAGCTCAAGGTGTCCCAAGTATTTCAGCTACTCAGTTGATAAAAGATTCTGCCCATGGATTGTTTTCCTGACCAATTCCAGCATCACGTTTCCTGCCAGGAATACTGGCATATGTTATCTGGCTCTTTTCAATCCACCAAGAAGAATTGGTCATTTTAAATTTTAACATCATGAGCAAGGTGTGAAGATACAAAGTCCATTAGAGTCACAGGCTGGTTTGGGTTGGAAGGGACTTTAAAGTCCATCATGTTCCACCCCCCTGCCATGGGCAGGGACATCTTCCACTGTTCCAGGGTGCTCCAAGCCCCATCCAGCCTGGCCTTGGACACTTCCAGGGATGGAGCAGCCACAGCTGCTCTGGGCAACCTGTGCCAGGGCCTCACCACCCCCACAGGGAAGAATTTCCTCCCAATATCCCATCCAGCCCCAGCCCCTGTCAGTGTGAGGCATTCCCTGTGTCCTGTCACTCCATCCCTTGTCCCAAGACCCTCCCCAGCTCTCTGCCAGCCCCTTTTAGGCACTGGAAAGAGCCCTCGGGTTTCCTCAGGCTTTTTCTGCTTTCCAGGTTGAACAGCCCCCAAATCCACAACTCCTCCATAACAGAAGCATCGATCGGAAATATCTGCAAATAGCAATTTCAGGCAAAATGCACTGAAAACTTGCTCTTAAAAGCATTTCTAAGAACCACTGCTTTGTTCTCCCTCTGTGTTTGTTCAAAGCAGAGAGAATTGAGAGAAATAATTAATTTTATATTTCACAGCTATTGGGAACCCTCCTTTTCCTGCCAGTTCATATTCCCTGGTTTTCACAAAGTGGAAGAGCAATTTAAGGATTTAAATCCTGAACTACTTTGAATAGGGATTTCATTTTCATTGAAAAGCAGACATATTTCTTCCCTTGTTTTTCTTCTTCATATGTCCAACATTTTTCTTCATGTCTTTACAAAGTTCCCACTCAGCTTCACTTTCTGGCAACTCTTGCTACTTCTTTCTGCTATTCTCCCCAATTCAGGATTTCCAAAGTGCAGTTTTCATGGTCAGTTTTCTGGCTCCATAATATTATTTTTGAGACAGTTATTCATACTTTTATGTCTGGAGCCTTTCACCACAATTTTTCCCGTTAGCAGAAAATACAGTTTCAGATAATTGCTTAAATTAAAATGCAGAGGGGATTACTTAAATCCACTTGACTTCATTAGCTTCTGATTTTCAAAAGTCTTTTGAAACAAAACCTTGTCATGACAGACCTTTTGTGTTTACCCATTTAAATTACAATGCAGATTCTTTCCAAATCTCAAGTTGAATTCTATTATTTCTATAAAGCTCCACTGCTCACCAAAACCAGCTCCAAAATAGCAATTTATGATTTATACTTTCATGTACAAATTGTAAAAGGCATTTTACCAGGACATTCATATTGAGGTGGCTATAAATGTAAAATACTTGGTGACCATTCTTAATCCCCCTTTTCAACACACACTTGATACAAATTTGCATTTTTTACTCTGAGAACATATGGACTTCAATGGCAGTGAGATTCAAGGAACGTTTATAGTCTTAGCTAGGATTAACCTAAGCAGAAATTACTGGAAATCTTCCTTGAATAAGATGGATACAGTCTTGAGCAAAGAAGGCATCAAGTTCCCAGTAAAATATTCTTTTTTTTCACATGTTCCCTTCCTCTTTCTCCAGAAGTCTCATTTTTCTTTTAGGGAAGGAAAAGAAAAAAAAAAAGTTATTTGATCCAAGAGGCTCCAAGGACTTGTTTTACACTTTTACCCCCAAGGTCTGAGAGGCAGAGCTGGGCCCTCTCACAGCAGCTCAGCAAGGCTGTGTGAATCACTTTATCCTTGTCCTGCCAGCTGCATGGCTGGGATTCAGATCCCACCAATCCAGTGGACAGCTTGGATGTTTTTTTTCAAAGCAAAACTGCACAGCAATTCCCTTAGGACTGTACAGTGAAAACTATAATGCAATTTTCAGATTTCTGACACTTTACAGCAGTACAAGATTGATTGGGACTGTAATTACCTTCACTGAATCTAGTAAACTCTTCGGGAAAAACCGTCTCAAACCAACATCTTTCCTAAAAGAGAAAATACACACACCATTAGTACCAAATCATTGTGCAGTATCACATTTCTCTTTTCAAGCTGGTGCTTTGGGTCTCTTTTTTGTTTTGTTTTTAGCTAGCATAAATAATTACTAAACCATTTTCCTAACAAGGTCCTTGAAAACTTTGAGTAACAAAAGACTACCATTAAAATTCTAACTAGAACCACTCCAACATCAAATGTGGCACAGCAGCATCTTCATGTTTAAACCCCAAAGGATATTGAGGGTATTGTTGAAATTGTAGAAATATTGCTATATTCCTACTGTTATTTAACCAGGTACCTGTGTGGAAAGTCTGTTCTTTGAAATGGTGGCTTGGGCACAGAACAGTTTTGAGAATAAAAACTGATATTTGTACATTTTTTAATAATTGCAAACATGTAGAAAAAATATTCTTAGAGCATGCAGTCAGGTGAGAAGGGAACAACATGGAAGTGGAATACCCTGATAAACCTTTATTTGAATGAAGCAAAAATAGAAAAAGAATTCTAGAATGGTTTGGTTTGAAGGGACCCCAATGACCATCCAGTTTCCATGGGCAGGGACAGGTTTCACTAGACCAGGTTGCTCAGAGCCCCAGTTTGGCCTAAGGAATCCAGGAATCCGTAAAGGAACACTCATGATATCACCTCACTGAGCATGCAGAGTGCAATTCCACTACTGTTTTATCCTTCAAAGCACTGTAATTAAATTTCAGTTGTTTAAATTTCTATTATTATGTTTTCCTCATACTAAATAAATCTAAATGACCAACTTTTTCTTGCAAGCAGTCTCACTTTTTGCCACTGTAAATCAGGTGACTGTGAGCTCAGAATTTGCAAACTGAATTTATCCAGCTCATGTTCACACCTATAAATTGGGTTGTAGCCCTAGTTTGAAAACTAGAGCCAGTAAATATTTCTATGCTCTGATGTATGTGCTGCATAAGCTTATGTCTGACATGTGTTTGTGACACTACTACTGAACATCAGCTTCAAAAAAAAGTGCTTGAGAAGTTGCCAATGACATTAGTGCAGAAGACACCACTGAACAACCAAGTATAAAAAACTCTAATGTAAAAAAGGAAAAATAAGAGAAAAATACAAATAGGAAAAGGATTTATAGCTCAAAGGTGTTATTGACTTTTATCTTTTAAATTTAGGACATTACCATCTCTTTCAAACATTCTTATCTGCTTCTGGAACAAGTATGAAAGTGAGCTTTCCATGAGTGCATGCTTTGAACATCCACAGAAATACATCTGGAATTCTTACACTTGGCAAAGCAAGGAGAAGCTGTTAGCAGGCAGAGATATTCAGGATTTATTTCCTGCTACCTAACAGCACAAGAACAAAACCAACACTAAAGTCAATATAAAAAGCTCACTCAGAAGAATAAACCAGGGTACTTTCAAAGCTCTCTGAAGATGAGAAGTATACAGTTTCATACTAAAAACATCCTCAAGCAGGAGGAGCAGAATGTTCATGTGCAGCACTGGCATCTGTGCAATGACAGTAAGCTGCAGGATTATAAAACTTCATAAATGTTAATTCCTTCCATGCATTTCTTCTCAAATGCAAATGATACTTGGTTTATCATCCCACAGTGAAATGAATCTAACACACTATTACCATCTAAATAATATGCAAAGACATTTTGACAGGGATATATTAGTTTAACATTAAGCATTTCAGAGAGAGTTGGTGCTTCTGAAATGAAGCACCTCCCATCACCCTGGTATCCCTGATTTTAACAGTCCTGCAGCACAGGGAGGTTGCCACAGCCTCATTTGATTCTTTACTAGGACAAGCTGAGCAGCCTTTTGTACAGATCTGGGTGCAACAAACTGAGAAGAAATTCTTATGCAGAGTACAACAGAGCACAACTCTTAACAAAACTTGTTAATAAAGCATTTCCTGTATTCAGCTGAGACAGCAAATTTATTTACTGGAGGAGAATTTAACAAAAAGAACCACACAGATTCAATTGCCTGGCCAGCAACAACGTATGGATGTCTATAAATAAGAGAATGAGCACTGGAAATTGAACATACAAACAGTTTTAACACTGAACCCTACAAACTCCTTCCCAGCTGTGCTGTGTGGGGGTGGGATGGCCAACAAGGGGGACACCAACTCAGGGCTCTGGATAAAGGATTCAGCCATCTGGGTTCTGATTGCCAACAAGAGATAACCAGCAGTGAGAGCGGGCTCATGCAGTTCTACTACAGCTTTGCACTTAACCTCATCTACTCCAGACTACTCGTGGACTTAAACCTGAATTCAATTTTTTAATGTACTAACTTCGATTGGATTAATAAAATACCAACTACAGATAGGTGATAACTGCTTGTCTTGCAATGATAAGCAGCTTAAGGCAGCATGGTATCATGTATTTTTCACCTCAATTTAAGTTACAACAACAAAAAAGTAACATTAGATTAACATAATAGACTTTAACATGCCTTTTGCCAAATTGTGGCTGCACCTGTTCCTTCCTACAGCTCCCATTTCTGTACTTGTAATTATCCCTGTTCTCACTAACAGGCTTCACATTAGGAAGAAATTCTTCTTTCACTCCATGAAGGCCCAACTATTAAAGGCTACTTAACAATTTGATCCCATCTACCACTTCCCATCCAGATCTCTTCTCATATGACAATCTGATCAAAGACAAATGGACATGAAATAGACATCTGACAAAGGCAGCCAAGGAGCAATCACCCCCAATGCAAAAAAGGGCCATTTAAAAATTGCTCTCAGCTGGTTAAGTGCCTCATGATGTACTAAAACCAGCAATCCCCCACAAAAACACCAAAAGCATCACTTGAGCAATAAATATTACTTGTGCAGTTAAACATTTATGGGCTATTAAGGTGATAAGATCAAATTAATGCATTCTGGGGATCACTGGCACTTTTTGCAGACCCTTTCCAGCTTGTAATTATCTGTAGTACAGTCAGTTTAAGGTGGTTTTATCCTGCATCTCTCCCAGCTAAATCCCATAGAAATCACATCTTGGGTCTCAAAAAAGAAAAAACTTTTGAAATGCACAATTCTCCACATCCAATTCCACATGGCATTAAGCTGCTACATTTTGCATATCAAGGTTTTGCTTCACTATGCCTTTCACAGCAGCAATTTATTATTTCCTACCAAAGCAGTCACTGTTTGGAAAACACAGACTGAAGGAAAGAAATCACTGTTAAACTGAAAGCTGCACCACACTGAATCCTCCTGGAACTCTCACCTGTTACAATTATTAATTTATACTTTGTGTGACCTGTTATGACCCTGCTTTCCTTCGTCTCATTGTTTCCAAAGTCATTAACCTAATTACTCATGCTTGTGGCTTCTGGCTTGCTAAAAAACTGACTTTAAAACACTTGACTCAAGTTCTTACTTGAACATAGGTACATAAACTACACCAACCATAACTCACAAGCTTTCAAATCTTTTTTAATATCCCCTTTTAGTCTTGTCTATCTGCTCATCCACATTATTTTTATTAGCCTTTCCTCATTTTGTGATGTGTTTCCTCAACCAGAATATTTCTACAAATATTTCTATAGAAATTACAATATAATATTCTGTAGAATATTTAAACAGACAAAAACCTGAAGTCCTTAAAAAATTTAAAAGTCCCTAATTCAAACAAAACCAGAGTTTTTAAAAAATCTGAATAAATAAAGGAGCACTACAGAAATAATAAATAAGCAGGCTATTTATCAAAGTTATCTTTATCTAGTAATATCACAGATCCCTCAAAAATCCTTGTAAACTTATTCATTGTTGTATAAAATCTTATCTATCTCCTCCAAATGCTCTAATTTTAAATCTAAAAGTTAGCACTAATTTGTCATTAAAAATAAGATGAAAAAAATTGAGACTTCACTGCTGCAACAACCTTTTATCCCAATTTTGTGTTAAACTGTACAGGATCTTTTCACAATGGTAATTAGTAGAGATAAGCATATCATTGGTGCATGTATGTCTGAAACTTTAGCCACTATATAAATACAAATAAAACTAGTTTTCAGGTTTTTGCTAAAAAGCTGAAGGACTTTGACTTGTTTGAACTGAAAACATCTCCTGTACAACATGAATAAACAAACAAAATATTTCATTACAAGGATGCTCCTTGGTCTTCTTAAAATTTGGGATACTCAGATAAACAATAACCTTGTTAACTGCAAGGTCGCATCTCAAAAAATGCCCACAGTGAGCAAACAAAACCAAAAACAATACCACAAACATTTTCAAGTAACTCAAACTTTATCACAAATGAGTCACAGCTGAAGAATGCAACTGGGCACAGAAAAACACTGAGGAATAAAATCACCTCATAAGCAGAGTTGGTGAATCCCATAAACATTTGCAAAATTGCTGAAAACCACAGTGAGCCTCCTGATCAAGTTTAAACTACTCCAAACCTGTTTCTCTGGACCAGAGTTAAAGGAACTTTTCCTGCTTCTACATCTCGATGGGTTTCATCATCTTTTTCTTACATTAAAGCATTTTAACCACCTTGATGGAATAGAAAACTTGCAACAGAGATGTTCTGTCCTTGAACTGAATTTATTGTTCCTGCTGCCGAGAAGGGACAGTTCAAACCTCAAGCTAGAGCACAATACTTACTCTAACACTTCATAGTTGGACTTCTTTTCTAATGCATTGCCTCTCATCTCTCCGTAGGATCTCCTGAAGTCAGGAAAAATATTTGAAAGCAACAATTATTGGATAATTCATCCTAAAACTACAACATTAACATAATCAAAACTTCCACTCAGCATCAGAAAACATTGGCAGAATGAATTCAAGGGTAAGTATGAAGCACATTATTATTCTACCTCAACAGATCAGATTTATATTTTACAAATTAACTGCATTTTCAGATCCACTTTAAACCACTGCTGCTACCAAAAGTGACCTAACCTGGCCTTGAGCAGCTCTGTTCCACCTCACACTGCACGTCCTCCTGAGAGCCCCCTGTGCATGGAACAGGGAGAAGCAGGGGAAGCAGGCAGTGATGAAAACATTAACAAATAAATTCATAAATAGGGAGGCTTTGTTGGGAGAGGGCTGAGATCATC
The DNA here is from genome assembly GCA_024865655.1 of Emberiza elegans. Classification (NCBI taxonomy): domain Eukaryota; kingdom Metazoa; phylum Chordata; class Aves; order Passeriformes; family Fringillidae; genus Emberiza; species Emberiza elegans. Next base: position 5,245,262 of record JALJVW010000084.1, on the reverse strand, counting down.
ACTGTCACAGAAAAAAAATGGACCAGAAATGCTCATTCTAAGAGTTTCACAAGTTCATCTATGAGAAATATCTCATCAAAATGTTCTGAAGAGCCACAGCTTGAGAAGCAGGAAGGCAGGACCTGGCTGTCAACATAATCACAGATTATTACATTCATCACATGTTTTGAAATAAGGCACAATGATTTTGTAAGTGCATCAGGAGTTTGCAGTTACACAAAGAATTTTTGTTTTCTCTGGGGCTACCAGCAAAACTTACAACAAAGGCATCAGGTTTTCCTGTGATACCTGGGAAATTTCATAAACCTAAATTTTGTTTTAATTTCAAAAGTACTGTTCAAAGGATACCTTTATTCTCTCTTAACAAGTTTACATTTGTCATTAATTTCTTATCAATTTTACTTCTTCCCTAATCACCCCGTGTGAGACATGAGCATAACTAAAGCAAATCTTTCAGGCTGGAAATTCTCCATAAATTAGCAAAACCCAACACATGCATTTCAAAGCTGGGAACTCTCTCAAGGATCTGTTAATCTGATATATTTATCTTTATTTTCCAGCTGTCTATACAGTTGACAAGAACACCAAAAACACCCAAAAGGATCCTTAAGATTTAATAATTTCAAAACAGCACATTAAAAATTGAGTAAATATAAAAGGAAAGGTAGCGGTAGCAGCATTTATCTATAATTACATTCTTTAGCTGCAGGATTTATATATGCAGAATCACAAGACTATTTACTAAATAACACCACAGATGCATTTTTTTAAACATACTTCAATGTACTCTACAGGCCTTTGAATTATTCAGATGAAGAATTCACCCAAAAGGCAGTATCAAGATGTAATTAATTAAAATTTTAAAATAATGTTAATTTAAAAATCACTAGAAATGAGTTACAACACAGTCTATTCAGTTTTTCTTCAAACTGCTTCATAGCAAAAAAAAAGGTCTTATGATGTTTTATTCAACTCTACTGGTCAGAAATTGATGAACTTTAAGCAGTTTCAAAATTAATGTATATATCCTGTCAGAAAGATGTTGAATAATAAATTAAATTATCAGCTTACCGGATTTCAAGGCAACCTAGTTTCAAAGCAATTTCCTGGTCCACTTGATCTGCTATTTCTAACATATAGTCATTTTTCACCTACAGCAAAAGAAGCAGGTAGGCATCACAGAAAGATCAGTTCAGTGCCAACACAGACTAAAATACTCCCCAATAACTTTCAAATTAATACATCTTAATTTTCTGGAATTACAATTCACAGTCCAGGAAGAGAAAAAAGAATTTGTGCTCATATTCTCCACAAATGAGCAGACACAATTCTCCACAAATTTCTTTGCTAAGAAACACATTTTGACCACAATGAACTTGATTGAAAAATTTCTTGTGTATGTCAATATTGCCTATGTTTTATTAAATATAATCAAAATTCAGAGGGACTGAGCAGATGGTTACACCTGCATTCCAGCTGGGAGAAGGCAGGCTGTGTTCTTGAATCATCCTGGTCAACAGGATTTGTCTAGGCAGATCTAATCATGCAAGTAAAACTGATAAATGCCTAGGAATTACAGTGAAAATAAAAATAGAAGTAAAGAGGGAAGAATGTACAAACTGTACTGCACATTGGCATAATATAATGCTGAACTAGCAAGAAGAACCAAGAGTGAAACTGGGTTGTAATCATCTACAGTAGGAAACACTTCAAATCTTCAACTTGCTTTATTTACCAGCATGGATGCTGGCAGAATCCTATTTTTTAGGTAATATTTCACCACACTGGAGTAAGAAATTTATACAGTACTAACAACAAAAAAATCAGGCAGAAAGAGAGAACAGAACCAGCTCCCAGGATATTCACTCTGCAAATCTTGCTCCAGTAACAAATCTCAACAGCTTTTCCTTAACAGCTCCTGATTTCCTCCTATGAAAACATCAAGTTGCTACTGAGATCCTAAAGTTGCAGCAAGTCCTGAAATCCCACAAAAATCCACGAGACTGACTTGTGGATCAAAGAGGAGATGATGCAGCACACTTCACCAAGTGGGTTTGGTGAGTGATGACAAGTTGTAAGAACAACTAGTTCAAACTCTACTGCTAGGAAATGCATAAATTGGGAGGTAAGGAAGTACAGCAGAGGATCCAACAGCTGGAGGTGTTCTCCATTCTGCATTCTCCTTGAACATGTGAGCATCCACCTCAGCATTCCCTCAGCACCACTGTGGCAGCTGCTCCTGCTCCAAACTACAGACAAACCCCTAAAAACATCCTGGACCTGAACTGCATGAAAAGTTTTAATTTGTTATTGAAAGACATGAAAGAAGAAATATGATAAACTGTGCAAGAATGAGAAAATGAATTATTACAATAGCTGAAACATGAGAAAAAAGCTTCTTATATTTGAATTCATACAGGCTCTCAATCTGACAAAATAATGAGCTTTTAACTCTTCTCAATTCAATTCCTACAAATACTAATGAGACAGGAGAATAATTGCCCTTCAGCATCATGTAGTGTGCTATTTGTACACACATATGGAAATAATAATTCTGTATTCCCATAGTAATAGTATATACAATATGAATTAATAATTCTCCTCTTCATTATGCTCACAACTTTAAATAATTGGATTTAGATTGGATATTAGGATGATTTCTCCACTGAAAGGCTGGTCAGGGATTGGAAACAGACTGTGCAGGAAAGTGGTGGAATCACCATCTCTGGAGCCATTCAAAGTGTGGCTGCAGACCTTGGGGACACGGCTCAGCTGTGGATGTGGCAGTGCTGGGTTAGTGGTTGATATTCCAAGTCTTTTACAACCTAAATGGTTCTGTGATCCTATAAACAGTAAAATGCAATAAATTACACCAGGTTTTCTATTGATGAGAAAGGACTTTGAACTGCTCCTGCACTAAAACTGTCAGACAGGAGCTCAGGGCAGGTAAATCAGGAAAGGAGTTTCAGGCTGCACAAACTGTTCTAAATGGCCTCTGCAAACACATGTGGGTGGTGACCAACAGCACAGCCCTCCTCACCCTCAGGTCTATGTGGGATACCTCAAAATGAAAAAAAAGTCTTGAACATGGAGTCAGATCATACAAGGATACCCAAATTCCAGAAATTCCCATGTCCTTCTCATGAGAACTTACCTCCATGTACAGCCTAAACTACTTCACCTACAAAGTGAAGCTGTTGACAAAATCCCTTGGCTGACCTGCCCTACATCCGCCCAAATCAAACACCCATTGACTGATCACTTCTACTTCATTAAACTATTCTTTTTTTTTCTTTTAAAACTACAAATTCAATTTTTTGAACCATTTCAACAATTTTGCATCCCCAGGAAATTCCAAAGCCGTTATCCTGCTATTACTTGAGGTATTCAGACACCAAGAAGAACTGGCTGTAGCAAAGTGGTTTTTCAGTCCTGACACACAAAACCTCCACTCACAAGAATGATGCTAATTTAAGGCCCAGTGTATTATGACCAACTGTGGATTCATTTATCTTCACAGCTCTTTGCTTTGTGGATCCCAGTGCTTGATTTGTTAAACTAAACAGTTTAAGAGCATCTCCAGTCTCATGCAAACATGATTTTAAAATGCTGCTAGCCTACTATTCCATAAATAAATAAGCAACATTACCCAAATATTTAAAGTTTGGGGTTTATCTCCTCTTGCCCTGCAGCTTGTGAGCTTTCACAAATTCCAGTCATGTTCCCAGTTTGACTCTGCAACTACAGACATCAGATATTGACTAAGAAAATGTAAAAGACCATCCCCCATTCCAACAAAATGAAAGGGGAAAAAGAAGCATTTTACATTATGTACACCTACCTATTTTAGTGTTTAAACTTCGTGAGTTATAAAAGATTATAAGCTTCAAGAAACCTGTGGTGAGAATCCAGTGGTCTGCATTTAAGAGTGCCCTACTCTGGATACCCAAAGGTGCTTGGATCTTCCCTTTTTTCATAAACCTCCCTGCACACATTCTTCTTTCAATTTCAGCAAGGGAAAAAAAAAAGCAGATTCAATTTCTACTCCCAGAATACCAATGAGAACTTCTCTTATCACCTTTAATTTTGCTTGACTATTCTCTTTGAGATGGCATCAGATCAATGCATGAACTAATGCCTGTGCAGAGATGAGATAAGAATTTCACAGGGGTTCAGCACAACCTCCTAAGGAAAAAGCCTGAGCAAATATTAAGTGGAAGAGACATAAGAGATAATTTAATGGTAATTAAATGCACTGTCACAAGGCAATTGAATAGTTTTCCAAGAAGCCTTTTGTGTTTGCTCAATTATAACTTTTATTATTATTATTATTATTGTTAATATAATTAAACGAGAGAAATGAGAGTATTTTCTGGGTTAGACAAACAAAGGCCCCATCTTCAAGAGCACAAAGCCTATATACATACAAAGGCACAAAAACTGAACTCTTAGAAATCTAACAAAACCCATCAGGTTTTTTCTGCTGACTATAAATTCAGAAGAATGTTAAGAGAGAGGATGAATCCTTCCCCGTGGGGTTTGGAGATCCTGTTATCTGTGAGCTTGTCACACTCCCTGGCAGTGTGTGCAGACCTTTGGCTGCACCTCCTATGGCTTGGAAATTTGAGTAACTGTGCAATACCTGGAGAGGCTGAGGAACACATCTGTCTATCTATACACAGATATAAACACACACATCATTTTCAAGCAGATCAAGCACCACTGCCATAATCTTCTCTATAATTTAATTGTTCAGAATGGGATCTCTCAAAGGCCAAACTAGCAAAAAACCCTGTGGGATGTTATTTAATACACCTTAATTTCACCTAGTTTGTAAGACAAAACTGATTAATATAAACTTGTCACAAAAATCAGATTTCGAAAAAGTCACCCCAAAAACCCAAGTGGCCAAACAAGAAATCAGAGCAGCAATCCCTGATCTCTTTCTCAAGCTCAGCAAAGCCTTTAAGGTGCTCCTGCTAAACCTCTGTGCCATTACATCATTTACACCCCATACTGGAGACCAGATGCTCTGGCAATGATAAAATTACACTAAATCTGTATTTATCTCCAATACTTTATGGTCACAATGTCACAGCAATAAAAATGCAGAAAGATCAACAAGACAAACACTTGGACTGACACCAGGATTAAGAATTCAAGTGTCAACACTGCTAAAATCCTGTATACTTTTTATTTGGTAACAATCCAAACCCAAAATATGCTAACTGAAATGAGTCACTTTGGTGTATGTTGCTTGTAACATATTTGCTTCCACTGAGTTACTCATTTTGTATTCCCACATAATGTGCTTATCTCAACTCCCTGAGAAAAATACATTGGAGAACAGTTTAAAGGAGGGTAAGAGACAAGAGTAATTTATTGCTGCAAACTGCTGTGCTGATTTCAAGAACCTTTTCCCTTGGATTTTTTTTTAGTATGTTCTAACAAATGCAAGTCAGATTTACAGTCAAGCAGGTGCATGCTTTGGGGGGAAAGGATTAGTCTACTTAAGTTCCATTAAACATGGAATAATGGAAATAAAAACTGCTTCAGGCTTCCAGGCAAGTGCTACTGCAGTGCCAGTGTCAGAGGAAGCAACTCTACTGAAATTTGTTCATTCACAGGGTGGTAAATCAGAATTAAAGTGTGACCTAAACTTCACATTTTGAGTTGACTTCTTGGCCACAACAGCTACAAACAGTCTGGTACAAAAAGGGCTGCAGTGGGGAAAATAGGAATGCCAAGCATAAAGGCACCTCTCAGAGGCAGGAAAAATAAGTCTTTCAAATGTTCTGATAAAATTAAAAATGAAACAAAATTCTCATTGCCCCACATACAGAATACACATCACCCACCACAGTGAATAAATGCTTAGAAAGGGCAGTAATATCTAAAGAAAAAAGGATTTTGAAATCCAACACAATCCTTCACCATATTTCCTGATTTATTACTGCCTTGATATTCAGCAACAATTCACTTTATTTAAAACATTTTTTATTCTTAACAATATTTTAATTTTTTAATCACTATTCCTTTTTTAGCCAAAACAGAAATCTCTCTTCTGTCTCCAGTATTTTGGGCATTAAAAGTTCACAGATACTCCTAAATCACAACAAAAGAAAGGAGATGAACACAATGTGAACTAAAAGACTTCTCCCACATGGAAGATGGGCACATAAACACAAGCCCAGTTTTATTTATGATGTCAAGACTTATAAAAAATTTGTTCTTTTACTTGAATGGGGAAATTATTGATGGTGTCACTTCCAACTTCTCAAAATTTACTAGAAAAAAATGGGCAGTTTCCCAGCTACAGAAATGGACAGCCAATTCCAGATGGAACAATTTAAAATAAAAATTGAAAACAGAGGAAAGCCCATGTTTGTGAAGATGGAGAAATTAGAGAACAGCCCTGTGCTATGATTTAAGGAGAAATCTATCACTGGCCTTGTATTTTCTATACCAGCTGCTACTTTCAAAAGCCATCTGCTTCATTTTCCTGCACACGAGTTTTTTATGCAGCTGCAGTATTTCAGAAGAAGGTTCACCCAGGCTGACAAGCAGTTCATAAAAACACCATGCTGGATTTAGATTTCTTTAATAAGAACAACAGCAAAATAATTCTGAACTTGGCAAATGCTTTCCAGTTTAGGATTTTTTTAAAAAAAGCTATTAGATACTGTGTCTTAAAAAGATATTTTAGGTTTAAACTTGTTTATAGCCTTATAAATTATTACATAAAATTATCAAACTTGACATTGAATTTTCAAGCATAAATACTGTGGAAATTCTTTAGCAACAGTACTATCAAATGGTGTCTCATAAAGGGCAAATACCAATAATTAGCCACTACTGGCTTTCCCAGCTTAATGTTACCAAGAAATTTCGCACAGGATAAACTCCAATTTTTTAGGAGGACAGTTTAAAAATAAGCAATCTATTTCTCTTGCTTTTCTTTCAGTCTCTATGACCTACTTACACATTTTCGTCCTTTTTTATTTCTATTTTTTTTCCAAATTTGCACTTCTTTGAACACTGCATTTAAACAACCCTTCAGTGACTAAGTTCCCACTGAAGAGTTAAAACCATACCCAAAAAGAATCATCCCAACATATGAGATATTTGGATAAGCTACCAAACAAAGAAAATGTCTTCTGTTCTCCATTCAGTACATAGAACACAAACAGTAATTACAATCATTTAATGAAGCATGAAAACAAAGATTTACAATACATTGTTTTTTCTTATCCATTTGTTCTACACATTTATTTTTAGCTGGTGCTTTTATATATTGGGAAATTATGTATTTCCACTTAGCTGGTGAAATTTATATTAAAAAAATACAACCTGCCCCTTAATTGTCCTGAATATGTAATAATTTATTTATCCTCAGTAATTTATTTGGGTTTATTTTTAACAATTTGGTGTGTTCTAGCACCTACTTTTAAACATTCAAGTTTCTAACTCTGGAAGGTAATTTGGTGATAGGTTTCGTATGTTATAGTTCACCCTCAGCCACCACAGAATTCAACCAGGATCTACCTCTGTTTTACACCAACACACAGCACTTCTGGTGACACCCATCCCACCAAAATCCACAGAAATTATTCCTGCCATTTACCACTTCCAGCCTCTGTAATGAAAGACCAAAATATCTCAACATATCTATGGGAAAAGCTGATCTTCAGCAACCACTTTTGTAACCAAGACAAAAATCCAAGCGTACAGCTCATTTGTTTTCCCTAAAATTTCCCATTCAAAATGAAGAACATTGCTCTGCTCTGCACTTGCAGCAGGTACAACACACAATTCCACCCCAGTCCATGACACAACTCTTCTGTGCATCCCACCAAAAAGAATGATCTCAGATATTCTCTGCTGCTGCTATGAAATGCATAATTTGGGAAATGCATAATTCTCTGCTTTCTCTGCTCCTTGTAGTGTTAAACACACCACAGCATCACTGTAGCAGGTCAGACACATGATGGGGTTAATGTGGAACAGTCACCCAATATAAATTCTGATATCTGTAAGGACCAAGCTGCTCCTCCATCCTGGTTTTCCAGGTTTATGTAGGACATCAAATTTTCATCACTACAAAATCAGCTTTGAAGAGCAGGGTCCCAACCCTCACTACTACAGCCTCAGAAATCTCATGCAGCATTAACCCTGAAAGATTTGTGCCTCATCTGCTCTGAATGAAGCCCCATATGCACAAAAGCCCAATGTCTGCTTTCAATGTCATCAGTATTTTTAGAAACCACCTTAATGATCATAATGGTAGTTTTTAAAATACACACAGGAGGGAAACACATATGTGTTCCCACCCCTATTTACCCATCTGATAGTATTAAATTTGCTATAGGAGATAAGTCAATATTAGGGAAAATTAGGGCTTTGGCCTCATCTAGGGGAGTTAAAAGCCCAGATCCAGTATCAGGATAACATTCATCTGCCATCTGCCCTCAGCTGCTCCTCCTCTTCGTGTCCCAAGGTCACAGTCTCTATATTATCTAGGGCTGATCTTTGACATCTCTAACTAATTTTGGAAGCTCCTCTGTTAATAATAAGGGCATTAGAGATGGGCTGGAGGGAAACCAACTTGTGACAAGGCATTGTTAGGGGCAGAGCAGCTAAAAATGGTGCCGTCTGTCCGGGCAGGCTGAGCTCCAGATGTCACTGCAAGGGACGCGGCTGCCTCGCAGCACAAAGTGGGGCTGGACTCTTGGGAGCCATGCAGAACTCAACCTACTGAACAAGCCTTGCTCCCAGCTCTTTTTATACTTCTCCTTTCCAACACACAATTTTGAGTTTCCAGATCATCAGAGTCTTAGCATCAAGGTAAACCAACTTTTCTGTGGGTTTCTTTTTGTTGTTATACACAGTTTAATTTAACCTGCTAATTGCAGTCACGTTTTGTTCCAGACTACTAAAGAGACATTTCCACACATCAGTCCATAGAAACCTGGCTCTGGAATTTTAAATCTATCAGGCTGAATTATGAGCTATTTGAGAAAAGCCCACAAGGAAGATTTTCACTGTTCTGGCTGACAGGTGGAAATTTTAAATCAAAGCAACCCCTTCCCTTTGGCCTGAGCTTGGCTGAGCAGTTAGGAGGCGTTAAGGAATAAGAGGAAGTTTCCTAAGTTTCACATTCCTACCACAGAGCACTAAGGGAAAGCAGACACTGGGCACACAACATTTTAGCCAAAGCAGCTCCACAACTATACAAACAGCAGAGCCTAAAACAAGAACGCCAGCAGAGTTTGGAGGGTGTAAATCAACTTTTACAGGAGAAAACAAGTACTTTATGGGATACTGTGAATTTCAGCACTTCAGAAACCTACCCCTGTCAAGTAAATCTCACTTTTAATTGTCTTTTCAAGCTGTAAAGAGCAGACAGGAGAGGTTCAGATTGATTTATATTTTTATCAAAAAAATATTTAGTACCTTTTTAATCAGCTGCAATTCTTATATTGTCACCTTCCTGTAGGGCACAGTTTATGCCTCAGCCTTTAACTCTTCATGAAAGATTTGTTGGGGTTTTGGGTGTGTTTTTTTTTGTTTTGTTGAGGGTTTTTTGTTTTAAATAGGCTGCCAACATCAGGAACAAGGCCAGCTTTTCTACCAATGTCCTTCATTTCCTTCAAAGCTTTTCCTGTCAAAGTCATTTGCTTTAGGTCTCCTATTTTTATTAGGGTGTAAGAGATGTTGTTATTTAATTAGGTTAAAGAGTCTAATTCCCAGCCTGCATTTCAAATTACATCTCATGCACCTAAGCCTTATAAAACTTTAATCATTAAGTTATTACAATAATTGCCTGGACTTAAAATTTCCTACATGTCAGGGACAGACTTATAAAAATAATTTAATTTGCAGGATGTATTTATCTGCCACAATATAAAGAGATATTTCATTTAATTAAATACCTTTTGAGTGTTAACATAATCTTTACAGACACTACAGAGACAAAGAAAAGAAGTGCCAATTGTCCACAAAAACTTTTTCTCCACTTTTTCTGAGGATCTTTTTGCCTTTATTTTTTAATTTTAAAAAGTTGTTTGTTTTTTTTTTTTAATTTTCACTTTTTAAAAAGTGTTTTCTTATGAAAATGAACCCTGCAGTGTACTTGTCTGGTGAGGCACAGAGCCCTCATGGCACAGAATTCAGCTCAGTTTTTTCAGGGCATCACTGACCTGCCCTAACTCGAGATCATCCCCTGCTTGCAATTTCCTCTTACACAAACTTTGGTTAATTTTAAAAAGTAAATTCAAAACACAGTTCAGTCCTGTGGTCTCCTTTATTATGTATATTAACATTTCCAGGTTAGCTCCACACTGCAGGCTAAACAAGGCAACCGAGAAAAATTCAACACTGATAAAAACAACCTTTTCTTGTCCACTGGGATCTACAAAAAAAACCCCAAAAAGTTACTTTAAAAGTCTTCTGTTTGAAGCACAAGGACAGCAACAATGGAACAGCTGATGCCCAAGAGCTGCCCCCACCCCCCATACAGATGCTTACTCCCTTTTCATCAAGGGATAAACCATCTCCAATTACTGCAGGCTAACATGTTATTCAAGGATAAATGTGTGCAGGCTCTTGTCCCACAATAAAAGGAAGGCAATTCAAGTAGCTTACGTCTGATTCTCATTACATGAATGTTTTTAAAAGCTGTATTCTATCTTCATTTGAGATATGGCTTTCACTGCTCACTCAGCTACTAAGGCAAAACAGAGGAGCCTGTCCCCTTTATTTCCAGTTCCCAACTGCCATGTCACCGGAGCACAGGGAAAGGAAGGCACTCACCAGGAATTTCACCAAAACTTATTTAAAGCAACTGAAAATGCTCCCAAAAAGGACAGGAAAATGGTGAAATCTCATCTCATTACTAAAAACTTGAGATTTTTAATTCTCCTTTTGTACCTTTACGTTTGTTTTTTCTGAAAAATGTTAATAATTCATACAAAAACCTAGGTATCTTCACTAGAGATTTACAAAACAGTCAACAGAACACACACACACACACACAGGATGCCACTTGATAAATCTTAACTTACAGTATTTTAATTCACTGTATTACACTTTCAAGGTTTTGTAGGTGGAATTAGAGCTCACTTTGGTTCAGATTTGGATATTCAATACCACAGGACACAATTGAAGGCTGGCACATAAAACCTGTGCAGTGAGCATCTGCCAACTGTGGAGACAACCATAAATCTGGCTTTTCCTGATTTTTGAATATTTCAGCCTCACAGTTCCAACAGCACTGGGTGGGATCCAATTTGACTAATTTGGCTGAAACTGTAAGCAGTTGGGCCCAAGGGAGTAATGCAGTTCATGCAGAATCAGCACCTAAATGCTCCACAGTATTGAAAAACAGAGGACACCCCTGAAGTCCTGTTGTCACCCAGTACCTCTGACACCTGCCAAAGAGAGCAACAACAAAACAAAAAGGCACAGTTCCAGCATTAGTTTGTTGATCAGAGCTCTCAAATGGGATGTGAAATGACATGACTGGAACACAGAGCTCCTCCAGTGAAGGGGAATGACCTAAAGATCAGCCTCTCCCCATCCCTGGCCTCAAAGCTGAGGCACAGCCTGAGCACAGGAGGCATCGTTAGTGGGACTGATTCTGATGTTATTAACGAGTTGTGTGGTTTCCCCTGCTCCCACACACTAATTTTAATCCCTTGCTGTACAGCTTGCAGAATGAAAGGTCTCATTAAGTGCCCTGCTTTACACTCCCAATTAAGAGCAGCTCACGCCCACCGCAGATGGCAGAACGAGTGCTGCGACCGCAGCCACAAACACTTCTGGGCACAGGTTCTGGATTTGTTCAAGACTCTTGAAGATGGAGAATATTCACTACCAAAGAAAGGTCACAGCATCCTTAAAACAGTCAAAAATCAAGGAGAAAATAGTGATCTGACATATCAAACCCAAGCTGAGAAGCCTGAAATGCAGTGATTTGCAGAGGGCAGAGCACTCGCTGCAGTGAATGGGAGCAGTCAGGCATGTGCAGCACAAACGTGTGCCAGCTTTGGGTTTAACAGCCTGGTAATTGTGCTTTGGGTGAGCTGCATGAATAAACCCTGCCTGTTGACAGTGATTAAAGTAACATTTTGTTATCTTTACAAAATGCTCTGTACTTTTCCAGAAGATCACTTGAGGATTTAAACTTTCTTTTTCGACAATACTGTGGTTTACAACTCAGATTCAAGAAAATCATTAAAATTACAAAATCCATGGTGACAGAAGAAACCAAGGTTTCTTCTCCTTCTCCATGAACCTTTTTTGCTATACATTTTTAGTTGAAATTTAATTGAATTTGTTGCTATAGTAAGACAAACCATGTGTTTGGATATTACCAAGTTAGCAAAAAGGTGCCCAGTCTCATTCTGACAAGAAAATCACAGGCATCTGGTCCTCACAAAAATCTTTCTTACTCATTTGTAACATACAAGACAGCAATGTCTTTGAGTTTTACATTGAGAAAAGCCAATTTGACAACAGAGGCGTTGTTTCTGTCAGATTTTTAAAATTTTTAAACTGGGTTCTACACTCTTATCTCTGACAGTTGCCTCTGTGCAGAAAGCTCAGGGTATCTATGGATGCATGTATGAATTCTGTACATTCTGTTGTTCTTGCCTACACACAACATGATGCATCTGACTGAGAGCAGTGGTTAAGCAAAAGATGTTAAAATGTTGCAGGAATGACACTGAGATAGGAACAGAATGTGAAAAATCATCTTTCCCTGTTTTTTTATTCCCCTCTCTGCTGTAGGCCTGGTTTATGATGCAGTGTTACTGCTTAAATTCTTCTCTTGCCTTCTTTTCATACGTCACTGCTGCTGCCTTAACACTTTACCACATAGAAGTTATTGTCCTAGTTTATCCAAGAGGACAAGTGAAATTTATGGAGCAAAGCAGAATCACGGATAGAGAATGACAGCTCTGGAAAGTTCTGCACCTGATTTCCATGACAACGGAGACCCAAATACCTTAGAGCACCCCAAAACAAAGAGCAGTGACTTTTAAAGAACTGGATTCAGAAATACCTCACTATAAAGTGAAAAAGAAAGGAGAAGAGAAAATAAATGGGATTGTGTGAAGAGCAAGGAGACAAGAAGCTCTGATTTTCATTTTATAACAGCACTGGGATTCAGGGCACTGTCAGACACAGGCAGCTGTCAGCTTTGCCGATCAGTCCCAATGACCTTCCAAAAGCTTCTATTCTGAGCCATTTGTACCTATCTGTAATGATTTCTCCAAATTTAGTTAGAAGTTAACAAATATTCCTCTGGCATTTCAAGCTCCTTGCTTTATAGAAACAGTTCCCTGAGGCAGAAATCAGAGGACACTGCAGGCTTGCCAGGTGTTGAACAGGAAAGTGATGAAGTTCAGGGAATTATTCTGGAGCTCATCACCCACTTTTGCATCATGGGAAACACAAATCTCCTGTGTTTAAAACCAGTATGAAGGAAGTTCCTTGCTGCTAAAGGAAAAAGGAGCGTGATTGTGTTGTACAAGAACTCCTGGCAGTACTACACTAAAAACTCACCAAAATTCAGACATTTTAGGCTGAATCCAGCATACCACACAAATCACTTAAACTAGAATGTGAAGTCCAAAGAAGCACTGCAGAAGTGTCTTTTCAGAAGTCAACTTCATCATAGATCAATACAAAAACTGCATCACACAGTAAAAAAAAATTTAAAAGTAATTTACCTAAAACAAGAATGTTGTGTGCACAATTGTGCTTGCTGGACTTAGGGTAACCATTTTAGTCCTGACTCCCCTAAAAATACCCCCAGGGGGTTTTATTGTGAGTTTGTCAGCGTAAAAGCAGATTAAAATAATTCACCTGAATAAAATCAGAATTTAGCGTTTAATTTATAGAAACGTTGACTATTATGCAGTTTTAGTAATCCAGAAGATATTTTAAACCAAGAAAATAACCTAAGAATGTGAGTGGAAAAAGCATTTGATGGTTTCTAGTGAAATTGTCACTTACTTACACTTAAAAATAAAGAAATCCATCAGTTTAATTAAGTGTGAATTAACTGTAAGAAGCCAGTGGAACAACAGTCAATTTTATCTGAGTTAGGACAATTATTACCTGCAGAATCACCTTGGTTTTAGAACATATTCCTCACCACATCTCAAGCAGAAAGATGCCATGGGCTTTGTGCCCTTTCTGCCTTATACATGCAACCTTAAGTTTTTTCCATTTTTCTGTTTCTGCAGTAATATGCTACCCACATAAACAAACCCGGAGTTTTCTAAATTCAGGAAAATCAGCAAAAAATAAAGCAGAAAACAGAACATACCTGCTGATAGAAAAAATTTAGAGTTGGTTTGTCCTCAGTGAACTGGTTTAGAAATCCTTTTGGCAAATACCGAATTCTCAATTCATATCTGAAAAGCAAGAAAAAGAGACTTTTGAACACAATTAAAATTAAGATTTCCTCACAACATTCTTAAAAATACAAATAAATTCAAAATAAACTTGGAAAACTAATGGAAAACCTCCTTTTTGATTACTCAAGAGAACTAAACTGGAATTTATGTGTAACAGACATTTCACAGAGATGTTTACAAAGGACCTTTGTAACAGAAGCAAACTCAGAGCCTTGCTGCCTTCTCAGAGCTTCAGACAGGACCAAGCATCAAGACTTGGAGCAGATAAGCTCCAGATCCATGGGAAGGGAGGCCCCAGTTAGGTGAGAACAGATGAGCTGCCAGAAGCCCTGACATGACCCTGGTAACAGCTTTTATCTCTGCTCCTCACAAGCAGGGACTTAAAACGCTGATCCTGCTGCTCCAGGAGTGACAAACGGTGTCACTCACCAGGGAGCCAAAGGAACAGGACTCTGCTCCTTCTCTGATCTATGCTCCAATAGTCACCCCTGGATTTCCCATAGGTTTTGAAGGGATTTCTCTGTAAAAAAGGTTCTCTGCTCCCTTATTCATCATCAAGACACATGCAAAAGCCAAGCAGTTTTGAACCTGACAGTCATATTTTTTTAAAGATAATTCTACACCAGAAGTGAGGGAAGTACAGAATGAGCCTTGACCCACGACCTACACCAAATCTGTATCACTTCTCAAACCTTAACTTCTGCTTTCAGCCCCTAAATTTAGTAATATTTCTTGCCATAAACTTCTGCTTTCAATCCCTAAGTTTAGTATTATTGCTTGTCCTGTGGTAACAGCCTATGGTGTTTGACACAGACTGTTTGCTTCCTCCTCTGACACATTCCTTCAATGAAAGTCTGATAATGAATGTCTCCATCCCTTGGGCTGTGCCAACATAGCATATCCTAACACACGCTCTTAACAGTACTTTCCAAAGTAAGTATATTTAACAATCTGCTCGTGATAAGAGCAAATATTACAACATTTCAATCAGTTGGTTTCAGCAGGACAAGAACTTCTTTTCAGCAAGTGATATGGCTGCCTGTAATAAAGATTTATGTGGGGATTTGGTAAAAATTTACTAAGGGTTAGTGCTGCCTAGGTTTCCACTGCAAGCAGAACTTGCAATCTCTTTATTTACTTAGAATTCATTGAAAATACACTGTGCTGTTAGAAACTGTTAAAATAAGGAAAAAATTTGGAAATTGTAAATACACATGCTGTATACAAATGAAGAAAACTAAAATGATGTCCTGTAGTATGGCAATATATTTCCTAAGTCCTGTACACAGCAAACATGTTAAATTAGAGTGAAATGCAGGAGAGGCTGAGAACACCTGACAGAGAGTAGATTTACAGTGGATACAAGGGAGAAAAGTTTTACTCTTGAGTGTGGTGAGGCCCTGGCACAGAGAAGCTGTGACTGCCCCATCCCTGGAAGTGTTCAAGGCCAGGCTGGATGGGGCTTGGAGCAACCTGGGATAGTGGAACATGTCCCTGCCCTGTCACTGGGTTGGGCTCAGTGATCCTTAAATGTCCTTCACAATCCAAACCATTCTGTGACACACGACACAGATAAACCAAAAAAATACTCGAAGTCTTTTAAGACAAACTCTCACAAATTACTCTCATATGCAAGGGAACACAGAATCACCTTCTATTGCTCATCAGCCTTCACATTTCATGATCCACAACAGATAACTGGTTATTCACTAAAATTTAGGTGTCAGCCAAATTGTACCTGCAGGTGTTTGTGTGTCAGGGAGAGAAGGCAGCACGAGCACCCTGTCCAGAAAAGCAGAGTCTCTCCTGTTTTCTATTCTGCAATATCCACTAAAATCTACTGCTGAACACAACTGCAGAGACTGACATGGAATAAAGTAAGTCTGTGTAAAAGACTTCCTTCCCTTTTGGGGGCTCTATAATCCAGTGCATTTTAGAACGACAGAATCATTAGGGTTGAAAAGACCTTTAAGATCTTTGAGTCCAACCATTAACCCAGCACCACCACCATGTTCACCACTAAACAGTGTCCTCAAGTGCCAAATCCACACTTTCTTTGGAATACTTTCAAGGATGGTTACTCCACTGCTTCTCTGGGCAGCCTGTTCCAGTGCTTGACAATCCTTTCCATTAAGAATTTTTTCTAATATCCAACCTAAATCTCTTCTGCAGCACAAATATAGTGAAAAGCAGCTGAGGAAGCAAAGGAGGCTCAGGGGAGACCTTATCACTCTCTACAACTCCTTGACAGGAGAATGTAGCTGGGTAGGGGTCAGGCACTTTTCCTAAGTAACAAGTGACAGGATGAGAGGGAACCATCTCAAGTTGCACCAGGAGAGGTTTAGACTGAATTATAGATCAGAAAATTGGATATTCAATATCAGAACAAATTTCTTCATGGGCTGTCAGAGATTGGAAGAGACTGCTCAGGAAAGTGGTGGCATCACATCCCTGGAGGGATTTAAAGGTAGGTGTGGCACTTGGGGACATGGTTTGCAGTGGTCTTGGCAGAGTTGGGTTAACTGCAGGGCTTGATGACCTTAGAGGTGTCTCCCAGCCCAAATGATTCTGTGATTCTTAGGATGCAGAACACCATTACTCTCTGGAATTAAAAAAAAAAAAAAAAAGAACCAAAACCAACCAACCACAAAAAACCTCCAAAACCAAAACAAATCCCACCCCCCCCACCCCCCAAAAAAAACAAATCCAAAACCAGCAAACCAACAAACAGAGGAGAATCAATGTCTCTCCTTTACAGGGACTTGTCTTCTTAACTGATCAGCCATGGAAGTGCTGCTTCTTGCAACAAGCTCTCATGAGAAAATCAGGTAAGGCAAAGCAGCTCAGCCGGGACAGTGACTGTGAGTGACCTTCATTAGCTATTTATAACCTCATCTCTGCTGTGGGAATGAAGGAGCTGACTTCCAAAGGCCAGCACAAGGATGGGCTCAGTTTTCAATATCCTCTACATTTACTGGCTTTGAAATGCAGCCAACTGGCAAGGATGACATGTCCCTTTCTCACAAACCAGGTCTGCTCTCAGAGCAAACATCTCAGCTGATGATCACTCCCCTCATGTTTGATAAGTTATTCCTGGAAGATACTCCTGCTTCTGCTCTGCCCCTCCACTGGGGCTCAGAAGCACTGACACACCTCACAAAGGTGGGCATCATGAAGTGACCCATCCACAGCAGAGTGAATGCCTCTGAGCAGTTCTGGGATCTTCCTCTCAGTAACAAGCACTACACCAGGGCAGCTGGTGGAGCCAGAAGAAAAAGGTTGATCCAACTCTTAATAACTTGTGCCACTGAAAGAAATAATCTTGCCAATTCCAACCTTGCCTCCAGCAGGTTCTGATTCAGTTCACATCAACAGAAAAGGAACCAGAACAGAGAAGATGAGAACCAAAAGGGCAGACAAAGGGGAAGTCTTGTGTGAGTTTAATGAACGGAACCAGCTCGCTGCAGCTTATAGAAGTGTTAAGGCTCACAGAAGGAATGGAAAAGGACTGGATAACTGGAAACCAGAAAAGAGAGTAGACAGAGTACAGCAAGGAGAGGGACTGATCTGTTCTATCAACTTGGTCAACTCATTAAACCATCCCACAGGTGATCTGGCCTTTTATCTGTGCCAGGGCTTTTGTATCACAGCTACCAAAACTCACAGTCCAGGAGTGCTGAGCACTGGGGTGGCTCCTACGAGTCAGAGCCACAGCATGGACATCACCTGGTTACAGGGACCTGCTTCACAAACCCCAGCTACAGAGCTTGGAGGTGTCTGCCCTGTGGGGACCAGGGTGCTCCAACACACACAGCTGTGTGAACCTCCTGATATTCCTTTTGTGTGACACAAAACACCAGTGAAAGGAACAGTGCTCTGGCACAGAGCAATTGTGTCAGAGGCATGAAGGACAGCAGCTCAAGGCTCAGTATTAACACCAACCCTCATCATTTTGTGTTTCTATGATTTAAGAGCCCACATCCTGCTAACCCTGGCTAACCCAGCTGGGTGATGGATTTTACCCTGGTAACTTCTGTGTGCAACCTACTGACAATTCCTGTAACTTCTACTACCTGGATTAGTCCAGAAGAATTCCAAGATGTAATTTCTGAACACTGAATACACAAACTTTTAATTTGGATGATAAAAACAAAATAATCACATGAGGTATTTAGTGGTTTACTAACACTATAGGAAGCTTTCAATTTAAGAACCATTCCAAGACTACCTCCCCTTTAGTAATCTAAATATTTCTACAAGTACTGTCATATGATCTTAGACACTTTGTGTTTTGGCATTACAAATATGACAGCAGCATTTTGATTACACACAGCAAATCTCTCTGGGTTTAAAAGGTATGTCAGGCTGCATGTATTTGATAACATACTAAATGACACTTGGAAAGGTATTGAATAATTTACACCTTATCATAGCTCTTTCATGAGCATTTTACACAATTCCTTTCCACAAGCTTCAAAACAATATCTAACTTTGTTTTTAAAACCAATCAAATGTGTTCTGCAATGTGTACCATGCAAATTGCATTGCCTTATAAAAACAGAATTGACACTGCTACACAAGGTAACAAATTTCCACAGCATAAATTATTCACATCTCACCCACCACTTGATAGCACCACTAATCACAGAAAGGAATCAAGAATCTCCTCCTTTCTAAAGTGTGATTTCACAATATTATCAATGAAAAACTTCTTGTGAGGGAAAATACCTGTGTAGCTCACAGAAACAATAAAATTAAACAAGCATAAAAGAGAATATGCAACATTCCTGAAACACAGGTTTTAAATATTCCTACCTTCTTTGAATTTATAGAATTTGTTAAAATCACCCTAAAGAGAATTGACAAACTGAATATTGCCAAATGTGACATCTGCTAGAATATAATAACTCCACTGGTGAGAAATTATGTATAGACTATTTACAATACTTTTGCAGAAGGTATGTGCACCCTTAAACAACCACCAACTTCAGCACAATTGTGGTTATGAACATAAACCACAGAAATAGATGCAAAACACCCCTGTAGTGAACAAGCAACCACAGTAATCTATTCTTTGCTTTAATCTCTATTTGGTTTATTGGTATTTTACAACTCTGAGCTCCCCTTTTTCTCTAGTAGACTTTGGTGTCTTTCTGCAAATAAATTTTAGTTTCCTCTTGTCTTTCTACCAGGAAAGTGGAGAGGGTTTGCTTCCTTCCTGTCCTGAGTGGGTATCACCAGCTTACCCTCCTAAAAAGCTAAAGAAACTTAGGTTATGCCAATTCTTTTAATCAACTAACCAGCATCATGAAAAACTTCAGCAAATGTGCCCAGGCTATGAAAAACCCCAAAATTCTGCAGTTATCCTTCTACTGTTCATTGCTCCTGGTATAACTTGAGATCACAGTCAGAAGGAAGGCAGATGTCTCTTACTGCTCTGGGTCTCCAATATAAGTTTAACAACTGAGAGGTTTTTCAAAAGCAGAGGGATAAAATTATTTCTGACTGCATTTCACTCTTTTCAAATCACACTTCTCCTGCTCAGTCTATAAATAAGTAAAACCAGTATTTAACAATATCCTTTTGGCTTTATTTAGATAACAAGATTTATCCTTTTAAAACTGCAGCCATGTGCTTATACCACAACTAGGAATACCATTCTTGTCATAAAACTTAAGTATGACAAAACTTGCAGATTCCAGCACAAATGACTAAGAGATTTCTGTTCCTATTTAATGCTTCCTCTAAATCCCAGGTTTCTCTTCAGTTTGCAGGAAACCCCTTACAACAACAAAAACCCCTTAAAGCAAACAAAACATTGCTCACAGCTTTTAGCGAGGAATTTGGTGTCTTTATTTCCTCCCATTCTACCAGCTCTATTCCACTACAAGATCTTAGTAAACTAAATCAGAGAGTATTTTTTACAACAAGACAGGAAGACTTATATGACTGACATTGAACAGAGTTATATTCTTACTTCCATTCTTCTGGAGGGTGGGCTAGTTCAAATTTCTCTCTCACACTGGACACCCCCATGTCCAGGTGCAGCCAGTGAACTTCCTCAGACTGCAGGTGACTGAGCCGTAACCCATAGCAGGCCACATTCTTCACTTTCTGACTGTCCACAATCTTCTGAATTATGCCCTAAAACAGAGAAATACACACTCCTTACAAGCTGTAAAATACAATAATTTTATACATATTTTTTAAATTTTAAATTTTACCATGTAATACCCTACAAAAAATACTAAGCAGCACATAGGTAGCAACTTTATTAAAAATACTAAACATTTTATTGTAAGCCACTTTTTCTTTCACACAACGAATTATAATTGCTGAAGTTTTACCAGCATGACTTCAGAAAACATAAATAAATATGTTCCATACATTTTATCAGATTCAGGCCAGTATTTCCTCTATGTAAAACAGAGTAACATAAAAGCCAAAATTTCAAAAGCAGGTTTGTGGATGAAAGCAAGATGCATTAGTTCAAAAAGCCTACCAGCAGTCTTTAAAAGTCACTCTCCTTCAAGAACCAGAAAATCATCTTGGACTTTCATCCTCTTCAATGCCCCAACAGCCAGGATTTCATAGGTCACACCACAGCCCCTTGGTTTCCTTCCCCCTCCTTCCCTGACTTATTTGAGATTCAGCAGAGATCCCTTTTAAAGCCAGGCAAGAGACAATTATTTAGGGACATTCTCAAACCCAACAAATGTTGTTTGCCTCGAGGTAAATTTCAGAGTTTAAAGATCTCTTGCCCAAGAAAGGAACCTTTTACATAAACCTGTAGCAGACTGCCATGTCAGCCATCAGAAAGGTCTGGCATGCAGTAACTAAAAATCAAAAGTGTTAGTGGAGCAGGGATGAGCAGCCCTTCAGGTGCAGCACGCCAGGCTGTCCTGCTCTCATCCTGAGCAGGGAGGCAGCAGGAGCTCTGCTGCCTGCTCACAACCCTGTCCAAGGGAAGGCAGCAGATCCCTGCTGCAGGAGCTCAGAGCTCAGCAGGAACCAGGGCTATGGCTGCTCCCAGACTCTTCTTTCAGGCATTCACAGGCCTTTGCTTGTGGGCCTGGAATGGTCTGAAAATTTCCTACTGAAAACACTCATACACACACACACACACAGATGAATGCAGAGATGCGCAAGTGATTCTTGCTCAGAATTCCAACAAAACCTCAGCACATAACCAGTGGAAATTCTACAGAAGCCAGAGGTGACCTTCTGGAGTGAGTTAGGTCAGAGGGTTTTCTATAGGATGGTGCTGTCAGCCTGGAGACAGGAGGCTCAGGGGGGCATTAATGTTCTCCTCAAGTCCCTGACAGGAAGGTGAAGCCAGGAGAGGTTCAGACTCTTCCCCAGGGAACAAGGGACAGGATGAGAGGGAATGGCCCCAAGCTGCACCAAGGAAGGTTTAAACTGGGTATTAGGAACAATTTCATCACTGAAAGGGTAAAAGTCTTGGAACTGGCTGGCCTGTGGAAGTAGTGGAATCGTCATGCCTTGAAGTGTCCAAAAACCATGTGGATGTGGCACTTGAGGACATTGTTTAGTGGTGAAATTGGTTGTGGTGCTGGGCCCATAGCTGGATCTGATGACCAAACAGTCTTTTCCAACCTAAATGACTCTGTGATTGCTTCCCAAAATCTGTTTTATACCCCAAAGAAAATGTTTAAAACCCTGATTCTGCAAATTAAGCAAGCAGAAAACTAACTGCAAAAAGAGAACTAAGAAAGCACTAAATCTGAATAGAGGGGGAAGATGACACATGTAGGAGTGGAATCATGCTGTTGGTGAGGTGCTATCAAGCTGTTAAATCAGCTCATACATCTCTTCAAACTGCAACCTTTAAATAATCTCTCAGAAGCAACACAGTGCACAGAGAAATGTAAAACAAAATTCTTCCAAGCCTACAGGAAGGAAACACAAGCCATGTTTAGTAAGCTCATAGAGACTGAGTAAGAAGAGGCTCCATCAAGCCCAGCAGGACCCTGTGTCCAAGAGCAGCAATGTGAGCACCCTCAGAAGCATCTTTTTAGTTCAGAGCCTGCAGTGCCCCAAATTTCCCTTGTCTCCCATGCCCTGGGGTTGGTCACAGGGCAAAGTGGAGGGTGAGCCCAGACCCGAAGGAAGATGGACAGCAGCAAAGCAAGCAGGAGGCTTGCAGAGGCTGGTATTGTGTGGGAGGGAAACTTCACAACACTGTGGGCACATCCAAGCTTTCAAGCAGCTGGCAGCACCACAGACTCACCAGCCACAGCCTGTCCCGACAGCCAGAAGGTGCCTGAGCTGCTGGGAACAAAGGTCTGATGCAAAGGAGCAGCTCCCTGCAGGCACCTCGGGAAAACAACTCAAGGAGGAAGCAGAGAGGCCACAGATGGGTGCCAGGGATGAGGCAACACCAGGCAAGCCCAAGGGAACACTTCCCCCAAGTGCTCTCCTAACCTCAGCCTATTTTTATCCCAGTGGATTTCCCAAGCCAAGCATTGTTTCTGTCATTCATCAGCCTACAGTGAAACTCCTCCAATTACTCATCCTGTCTCCTCTTAAAGCAGTTCACTTTTTGCAACCTTCCCCAGCAATTCCAAAGGTCTATTATCAGGTCAGTGAACAGGTTTTAAATTTGCATTTAATGTAAATTGTTTAAGTTTGTTTCTTGCCTGCATTTGAGGCTCTTTGTATCACAAACTACAAAGGAGAGCAGTCGCCTGTATCCCTGGAAACACTCACCACCACCAAGCACTCTCAGAAGAGACAGAGGCATATTTAACCTCTTCTTCACCCAAAGGACAAGCTCTGCTTAGTCAGTATAGCCTAACACTTCAGCAGGCAAGCTCTCATCCCAAGGGAATGGTGCCAGCTTTTCTCTATGCAAACAGAAGAGATTCACTCATTTTCCTCCCTTCCTGCACCCTGCACAGAGCATGCAGCATACAACACTACATATCTGAAATCCATCCCTCCCCCTATCTCTGACACTGTCAGTTGATAATGAAAATGGAGGTACGTGTTCTCAGATGATAGTTACTCCTGCTGTGATAAGAAATGGCTTTGGAAAGGAAAAAATTATGGTAAAATTATCTATGACCATGAGCTACTGAGACAACTGATGCATAAGGCTCAGCTGAAACCATTAGTGCTTACTCAGGAAAGAATCAAGATGGGCATCTCAGAGACTCTCTAGTCTTCAGGCTGGGATTTCAAAAGGGCTGAAGAAGTCAGGTGTCCTAATTCCCACCAAAATCAAGCAACATTTTAAGCCTTTTTTGTATCACCAATCAAGTCTAAAGCCATTACAGAATCTAAAATCAAAAATAGACATATTTTCTGATTTATATAAGAAGGGTGAGGTATGTAGTGAGGTAGTTGTTGTCAGCCCAAGAAAATAATTAGCAACAATTAGTACGTGCTGCAACTCTAGAAAAAGCACAAACACTAAGGAGACAGCAGAACAGGTGCACAGGAGGTCAAGTGCAAGTGTTGGAAAATACATTCTAAAAAGCCATGTATTGTCAGGAAGGAAGAAGTGGTGCTTTATATGAAACAAACACATTAAGTGCTTCTCTTTGCTGTTGTTTAGGAAAGCTGCAGAGTTCATTCCAGGTGCAATCAGCTCATAGTCAGAACCAAAAACTGGAGAAATAAGCAAATAAGGAAACATGGTGATTTAGACACTCAAAATGGCTGGTTTGCAGCCTCTAGTAAAACATCTCTTTGCTTATATACTTTTTTATTAATGAACCAGAGGATTTGACTTTTAAAACATTTAGAGCCACACATTTAGTCCCATCAGGAGAACCCAGCACAGAACAGGGAGCCTCATCCAGCCCCAAGGGACTTGCCCAGCCCTGGCTGCTCTTTATAAACATTCCAAGATTAATCCCCAAGGCTTGCACTGGCACTGCAGCCAGCATCAGATCAGTGCATTTAACTCCCATCAGTAGCAAATAACATGTTCAGCCTCCTCAGGTCCTGGGCAAGCTCCACAGACACAGTGGAGACGCCTGGAGTGTCCAACAAAGCCGCTGCCATCACTCCAGGATGGGTGACAGCCTCTGTGAGGAGCCCTGCCAAAGCAGCCTGATGTTCTGCGTGGCACTGATGAGAATGTTTAATCAGAAGTTTCCAGACAAACAATTTAACTGCTTAACCACTGCACAATAGCAACTACAGCATCCTGCTGAGACATGTCACCACAATCCTTCAGCTGGAAGCACAGCCAAGGAAATCTGAAATCTCTCCAGATTCTACTGCAACCAGCAGCTCAGGAAACTCCTCAGAGGGATTGCTGAGTGGAAAAAACCAGGTAAGAACCAGCAGTTTCAACCTGGACCACAAACTCCTGACCTCAAATTAATACTTCTTAGAGAGCTTGACTCCAGCAAAAGCCTACTCCAGAACGAGATTTCACTTTGGGTACAGGGGATCCCGACATGAATATCAATTCCTGTGAGGAGTTTTCATGTGTCTGTGAGCAGCTCCCTACAACTGCAAGGCAGTCACACAATCATCTGCCACTTGAATGTGGTTGACTGTAATCACATTGATTTTAATTAAGTTTCTGAAGCTGACATTTACATTCTGAACATAAAATAGACTAGTGCAGCTGAGCAAGAAACAGTGGGAAGCCTTCAGAGGAATTTCTTTATCAATAACAGGCAAGGGATAGGTGACCTTTCACTCCCTTTACCCCAGAGAGAAGAAAAAGGTAGAAACTTGGATAGCAGGTTTTTCTACATGTAGAAACCTGGATAGCACTAATTTTTACTCATTTGTCTAAAGAAACACAGATATGCATCACAGCTAATTAAAAAAAATAGATTAATATTTGCCCTAAATTAGGAGAATGTGCCCAAAATTAGAATTTACAGTACAGTATGTTTAGGAGAATGTTGAAAAATCAAGACAGACCAGAGAAAGGCCGAAGGGCACACAGTACCCTTGGCTCTCCCAGTATGTATCAATAATACTTTGCTTCTGTAAATGAGTCAAAATGAATTGATTGCTTGTAATTTAACAAGACTGATGTGCTACTATGAATAAATTGAAGACAGAGTAATACACTCCCAGTGTGACTACAAACCTAATTTCCTTATTTAGTTGGAAGGACAAAGTTTCTTGCACCAGAAAAGGTCTTTAAGTAGCAACTCTGACATAGGCACAGCGTGCTAATGTTTGTGCAGCACTTCAAATATGTCAAACACTATTTATATATCAAGTATTGTAACTCCTGATGACAGATTTGTGTGGGGGGCTTAAATGAAAAGCTGAACAAAAGTAAATGGCAAAGGTCTGATAAAAATTAATTTATCATTTCCATACAGGAGAACCCTAGAATGTGCCCACTACACCAAAATCTGGGCTGTGCTCTGATAACAGTGTCTGACAGTCAAAGCACAAAGCCCACATTCCTCTTTTTCTCATTCCTGCGCTTATCCAGCAAGCACATTTGTGTATCATATGATAAACAAGACTGGGAAACTGATGAGGCTGCACAAGAACTCTGCCCCTGAAGCCCAACAGGTTCGTACTGAAAGCACAGCCTGAAGAGAGGCTGTCCTGCTGGCCAGGATCCTGTCACCATTCCAGCACTGAGACACCTCAGCCCAAGCAACACATCCACCCAAGTGCCTCAGAGCCTTTCACATTCAACCATGCTCACATCTGTCATCCCAAATACCTCTCCACACCCACACAGAATTCCACAAGGAACCTTCCAAGCACACACTGACAGCACTGACAGAGCAGAGCTGCTACAGCCCTGCTTTCCAGTCTTCTTGGATTAATCAGCACTTTTCTGATCCTACTGTACACCTTCCAAATTAATTCAATGCTGTTTGAAAAGCTGACAATAAATTCAGTTCTCCAGAAGTTCAACATTCAAAGGAGAGCAGGCAGCAGGGTGAGGGAGGGGATTCTGCCCCTCCGTCCCCTCTGGTGAGACCCCACCTGCAGAGCTGCATCCAACCTGGGGGCCCAGCACAGGAAGGACATGGAGCTCTTGGAGCAGGTCCAGAGGCCACCAAGACCATCAGAGAGATGGAGCAGCTCCCCCATGGAGCCAGGCTCAGAGAGCTGGGGCTGCTAAGCCTGGAGAAGAGAAGCTCCAGGGAGAACTTAGAGCCCTTTCCAGTGCCTAAAGGGGCTCCAAGAGAGCTGGAGGGGGACTTTTTGCAAGGGTATAAAGTGACAGGATACAGGCAAATGGCTTTAAATAGAAAGAGAGAAGGTTTAGGTTAGATATCATGAAGAAGTTTTTTTTTTTTACACTGAGGGGGTAAAACACTGGACCAGGCTGCTCAGAGATGTGGTGGATGCCCCATCCCCAGAAACACTCAAGGCCAGGTTAGACTGGGCTCTGAGCAACCTGATCTAGTTGAGAATGTCCCTGCTCGTTGCAGCAGGGCTGAAATAGACAACCTTTAAATGTCCTTTCTAACCCAGATTTTTCTGTGATTCTGTATTTCACTACTCCCTATCCTCAGATGCTCTGGCAAAGTCTAAGAGAGCCCCCTTGGATCCAGTTTTTGTACAGTTAAACATTGATGCAGGATGTTGACATGAAGCCATCTACAGATCTAGATGTTTTCAGAAAAATGTCAAAAGGCTATTGAGATTAGATTTAAAATGTTATTTTGCACGTGTGTCTCATCTGAGGGTATCAAGGGTATTCTGCACAAGTAAAACAGGCATTCCAAATCCCAAGGGTACTTAGTATACTGATTATCACTATGCCATACACCTTTTTGTTTACATTTCAAGATTCATAATTTTGAATTCTTGCCACTTTTCTCAGGTTCTCGGAAGGCAGGCACCTACAAAATAACAATTCAACCATGCCTTGTTATCTGGTACAATTCATGCAGGCACACAGCAGAGAAAAGGAAAGAAAAAAGGTAAATCACACCAATTTTCTAGTTCTTATGCTAGACCAGAAATGATTTTATATATTTTTTACACACATCTATTTGATGTTTGAATTGCTGCACTCCAGTCTGCTTCTATACATCAAATAATTCCACTGCCTCAAAGCACATATATCACTGTACACACACAGAAATGAGATTTGAATATGCCATCATTGCTGTAAAGAGCTGACTTCACCAAAAATACTAATCCAGCTTTGACTCCTGCCAGTACTCACAGCCTCTTTCCACAGAGCTTTGTGTGACCCAGCTGCTCCCCCATTACCAACTCCAGTATGAATCTATTCAAATCTAGTAGGAATCTATTTTAAAAAAGAAACCCACGAGATAAAAACTCATCCAAATAATGTATCTGCATCTCCTCTACAGATTGCAGTAGACACATCAGGCAGCTCCACCCCATGCTCATTCTTGTACAACTCTTCAAGCTTCTGGCTTGGGAGGAACTGAGCAGCAATAAAGCACATCTGGCCATTCCACAGCTGGGCAGGAGTGAGTTCAGGATCAGTATTGCGTAGCCCAGATCTGCTCCAGAGTAGCCACAGTAGATGTCTGACACCTTTTGTCCAGATATTGGCTCTATATAACACAGGTTTGGAAAGGAGGGAGACTTGGAGGTGAGTGGGTGGAATCACATCTGGAACTGAGGTTGGACTGACAAGCCTCTTGCCCTTTTTCAGAACAGCCAATATCCTTCTTGGGAAATGTTTGGAAACCAGGAATGCTGCTGAGGATGACAAGGGATGTTCATCAATAAGGCTTTAATACTCTGTCCCCTTGGTGCCAGCATAAACAGGCATTTCCTTTCTCCCCCCAGCCTTCTCAGCTGTGTCAGCATGCAAGACAATGCAGCTAACAAGATTACAGAACTGATCTGGATTTAGAACAACAGCAAAACAATCATTCATTTAAACTTGGATGAGTTTGCCAAAACAGTCACACCACCTGTGCCAGCACAGCTATGGTGGCAGCATGAGAAAACAAACAGCAAGGAGCTGGCTCAGCTGCCAACAAAACTCGTGTCTTAACCAGGATAACATTTCAATTGCAGACCTTTGCACTACAGGATCTTCCCATTCCTCCACCACAAACTGGATCTCCACTCAAATACTCAGCTCTCTTGCAGCAACAGGGGAAAGCACAGCATGGATTGAATGGGAGAGGCAAACAGGAAAGAAGGTGCAACACACGGGAGCACAGGAACAGCTGAATGAACTGCTTAGTGAAACCCAGCTGAATGTGCTTCAGCCCTTCCCCTAAAGCCCTCAGCTTCAGGAACAGACCAGAATACACAACCTTCCAACCTGCACATGTGCCTTCTACCTGGGAGGAGTAGGGTTTTGCAGGTGGGCAGGGAAGCTGATGAATTTGCTTTGGACTTTTTGCAAATGGGAAGGGATGGGATGTAGCCAATGCTTCTTGCATTTAGGGTTTTTTAAAGTTAGATAATATCCTTCCCCTTAGCTAATGTACTTTTTAAATTCAGCTTTTTGAGTTCTTATTCTGTCAACATTAAGGAAGCTGACATTTCAAGGTGGTACTGCATAGAAAAGGAAGAAAAGGACATTTGAATTGTGAACAGGTTAAGAGAACCCCAAACATTACCTTTATTTGTTCCAGAGCTTTAACCATGCTTCTCTTCAACTACAAAAATTAGGAACCAATCTGACAGGTTAAAAGTTTTAATTCTATCTCTGTCCAGCTTAGGTTTTAGACAGTATAACAAAATTGGAAGTAAAAAAACCTTTCTGATAATCAAGGTACAACACATGTCTGGCAATAACCTGGTTTGAGATTTGTGATTGTTATTTCCCCATAAAACACATCTTTACTTCTCACAACTAGTAGTTTAAAATCATAGACAAGCTTTAAAGGCTAGGAGTTTTAAAAAAGTGTAATGGATGCAAGCTGGCCACCTCTGGGGTGGAGAAGGAGACTATAAAGAAGATCTGCACTTCACCAGAACTCACCTGTAAGGACTCACAAGGTTTCCCAATGCCCATTTTCTAAAAATCCCCGATCTCTTCTACCCATTCAATCTGCTACATGCATTGCAGGATTTTTTTTTCTTTTTCCTTAATTATAGTTACAATTCTGCTTCAACCACATCTGAAAACAGAGGTGATTTTCTCCTAAGTGCTGACCAAGACCCAGTGGCAGTGTTGACTTTCAGGGTGCACTTGAGACCAAAAAATTCCATCTCAGCAACACCCACCTCCTCACATGCCACACCTGAGGCTGTGAGCAGGGCAGAGAATGCCCTGCATTCCCTGCAAGCCCCAAGCCTGGAAATCCCTTTGTGCACAAGCACCTAGACACCACATCCACACAAGCCATACCAAGATAAACAAGGAAGATAAACAACTTTTCTTCCCCTGGCAAATGTTTGGCTGTGTCTGCATACACATTCACAGGAGGAGACCACTGTTTGCACATTCATAAAAGCCTTTTCTTTCTTTTGGAAATGAAGCATGTCTTTAGTATAACACCAAAGAAAAAGAGGGTAATGAGAGCATGCCAGTTCTTTGAAATCCAAGAGAGCAGTTCCCAGAATTGAGAAGCTGCTCTTGCATCCACTGCAAAGCACTGCCTTCATCCCTCTGAGGAAACAGAAGTCTTTGAGGGACTAAACCCATCCAGAATAAGCAGAGGTCCACAGCCCAAAGTTCTTCTGAAAGCAACGCCTACGTGCAGCCACACTGCTGTCTTGGTGAAAGAGATTTTAAAACAAACAGCAAGGAAATCACAGTCCAGCCTTTTAAGGGACTCCTACAGAAATCTGATTTTTGTTCAGATGAGTTTAACCACCTGATTTTTAATGAAAAGTGTTTACCTTTATGACCAAGGAATTGCAGAGAAGGTATACAGCTAAATCACTTTTTCTACTTTACACTCTAGGATATTGTATTTTTTTTCCCTCCTTTTTTTTTTTTTGAGAGGAAAAGGCCTTTTTATTGCTGCTTTGACACTCAAATATATCCTTCATTCACAAAGGCAAATTGCACTTTGTTAGAAACAGAAGATGTTAGGAATCACAAATCAGGAAAAAAAATTCCAACTTTACTTTCCCTGGGTAGATTCCATAAAGTCCTCTGGCTTTAGCAGCAGAAACACCTTTAATTGGCTCATCTGGAGATTTCTGACCAAGGCTGACTTCTAACAATGGAAATTTACCCCAAATACTGGAATTGTTCCCCAGCTATCACTAGCAGCTGTGCTGACCAGGGAGCAGCCTTGGAAGAACTTATTTCTTTTCCTTTTAATGGCAGAGCTGTCCCAAAGACATTCACCTTTGAATATTCCTTCAGAGCTCCTTGGAAACAAACCCAGCTCCAGTCTCCTCCCTCAGGCTGTAATTCAGAAGAAATGGCAGAGTCTCCTCCACAAAAGGAGGCATAAAAACCTTACAGGCTATTTTAATCTTAAATTATTCAGCTTGGTCGAACAGCAGTCATTCCAATGGAATGTAGGCTTGTACTCCAACAAGGGTTTACTGTTTCTAAAATAAATGTCATGGTAATACATCAGTGCTAGACCTTTACTACCTGCACATTCACATTCAACAGTCACTGTCCCAGTTGAACAAAATAACAAAAGAAGGACATTTGCTAAAAGAAGGAAGTTTAACAGCCACCCATCAGAACAATACAAAAATCCCATTCTTTTGGAAACATCCATCCAATTAAAAGTACACGTAAAAATTAAAAACTAAGGCAAGCCTCAAGTAACTGCTACATGCCTGTTCTTTTGATCCTGCTTTTATTTAAAAATGGCATATTCTTGCTTTTAAAAACAATATATAACTGCCAACTGAACTCAGCACTGAATTTCTTAGCAACTTCAAGTTTTGTATCCTTAAAGTCCATAACCACAGGTATTCCTGAGCTGGAAAAAAACAGATTTAATATCTGCTTTTGTTTTCCAGAGTTTTACATACTTCTCTGGAAAGACAGCCTTCATTTCAAGTACCACATTAAGAGCCCTGGACATTTATCCACAGGAGAGATTTGCAAGGTTAAAAACGTACTGAGACATAGTTCTCCTCCTCTTGTACCAAGTAATGCACTTTATGAAACAAATCAATCAGATTAGAGATAGCAAACCATTAATACTTAAGTCAGGGAGCAAAAACATTTCAAGTGGCACCCAAAAAAACTTCACTCCACGTAAAAAAATGTATGCAATTGATGATAATGATTTCTGTTGCTGAACCTCTGATCTGTCCACTCACTGCATTATCCCTAAACACAGACAGGAGCTTATTGAATTGACAAGAGACAGATTTTCTGAACATCACCAATGAAAATCCCTGGATTTCACAGCTCTGTGTTCAAGATCACAAGACCTCCCCCCACTGAGGAATGCTCTTGGGCCTTTGCACATGCTAGGAAATAAACAGTGGGAAAGGGAGATAAACATTCAAAACTCTTCATGCTTTTTTTATTAATTTCATTTTCTCTTGCACAAAGGAAACTTAATAGAGGATAGGAGAAACAAGTCTCCTTCACTCCATGACAACTCTCTCTCTCCAGCACAATCTTTGCAGTGGAATTTGAAAAACTGTTGGAAGGAAGGAGCAGATGGGGACCTGCTTCCCCAGCAAGTACCTCACAGCAGAAAACAACCCCACACACCACCTACCACCCTGCAAGATTCTGCTCTTGGAGGATAATTAAAAAACAAGCAAACCACAAAAGCATTTGACATGCTAAACTAGGCTTAGTTACATTTTACATACCCCAAAACCTCAAAAATTTAAAGGATAAATGCAGAAAAGGTAAGATCTCAGCATTAGAGAGGATGTAAGTTCACAATAAAGTGTTCTCATATAACATTTCCACAGAACTCTTTAAAGAATGAGTATCTGTAATCTTAAAAGTCACAACTTTGGGTTTTTTTTCCATAGATGAACTGAAGGACAATATTATAAGACATAGTTCTCCTCCTCTTGTACCAAGTAATGCACTTTATGAAACAAATCAATCAGATTAGAGATAGCAAACCATTAATACTTAAGTCAGGGAGCAAAAACATTTCAAGTGGCCCTCAAAAAAACTTTACTCCACATAAAAAAATGTATGCAATTGATGATAATGATTTCTGTTGCTGAACTTCTGATCTGTCCACTCACTACATTATCCCTAAACACAGATAGGAGCTTATTGAATTGACAAGAGACAGATTTTCTGATCATCACCAATGAAAATCCCTGGATTTCACAGGTCTGTGTTCAAGATCACAAGACCTCCCCCCACTGAGGAATGCTCTTGGGCCTTTGCACATGCTAGGAAATAAACAGTGGGAAAGGGAGGTAAACATTCAAAACTCTTCATGTTTTTTTTATTAATTTCATTTTCTCTTGCACAAAGGAAACTTAATAGAGGATAGGAGAAACAAGTCTCCTTCACTCCATGACAACTCTCTCTCTCCAGCACAATCTTTGCAGTGGAATTTGAAGAACTGTTGGAAGGAAGGAGCAGATGGGGACCTGCTTCCCCAGCAAGTACCTCACAGCAGAAAACAACCCCACACACCACCTACCACCCTGCAAGATTCTGCTCTTGGAGGATAATTAAAAAACAAGCAAACCACAAAAGCATTTGACATGCTAAACTAGGCTTAGTTACATTTTACATACCACAAAACCTCAAAAATTTAAAGGATAAATGCAGAAAAGGTAAGATCTCAGCATTAGAGAGGATGTAAGTTCACAATAAAGTGTTCTCATATAACATTTCCACAGAACTCTTTAAAGAATGAGTATCTGTAATCTTAAAAGTCACAACTTTGGGGTTTTTTTCCATAGATGAACTGAAGGACAATATTATAAAAATACAAGCAGCAGGTGACTAGCAGGGGGAGAGGATGGACAGACTGTCTGGGGGAAAAAAGGGACCCTTCAGAGCTCCATTTTCCCACACTACAGGGGAAAAGCTTCCAAACAATATTTCTTTCCCTAAGTGATGAACACATTATATTTAAATATTTTAAGCACATAAATACACACATCTTACAATTAAACACATTCATTTCTTATTATTTCTTTAAAACATGTAAAATGTCATTTAATGTCACTTTCATCCCTGCCCTCATTCCTGCCTTGAGGCGTCACACAGGCTGGTACCACTTAAAGTTCCTGAATTTATGCAAAATATACAACGGGTCAAGATTATTTTAAAATAAACCATCAAACTTTTGTGTTTGTTTACTTCCATTTTTACCTCCCATTTTTGAAGATAACACTTCACCTAAGGATGGCATAAGAATGCTGAAAAGGGACTCACTCGGACATCAGTGGCGTCTCCATGCCGGATATTGCTGGCCCACGTGGTCGGCTCACTGTTGATTTCAAAGTAATGGAAAACCTTCAGGACTCGTTCCATGGCCCCTGGGGAACGTTCCATGCCCGTACTGAGGTGAGTCTTTGCACCTGAACTTGGGGTGTGATTCAAGTTTGGGTCAAGGTAAGCTGCTGCCATGGTTTTGCTAGATGCTAGGTATCTGTCATATTCTAGGAAAAGAGAAAAAAAGAAAGAAATTTATTTTAGTTATGTATGAATCTTATACTTCTTCATACAAAGCATTTACCAGAAAACCATGAAGATTCACTTCCTTTTTGGAAAGCAACAAAAATATTTATGCATCTACAAACATAAAAACCTATCCAGATGACTACCAGAGAAACTGAAAGCCCCTTGGAGCAAGTGATCTGAACTTCAACACCACAATTATTTACAGAAGTGGTATCTTTAGCAAAACCTCTTCCATTTGTTTCTCAGTGACTTAACCCAGGTCCCTGACAAAGTCTTTAACAACAAATACCAGCTTTCAGCTCAAACAGTTTTCATCTCTAGAATCTGCCATGTCTGGTCCTACAACAAGCCTCTGAAGAAGGATGAGGAAACCCCAGCACTGAACTGGAGGCTCTCCACTAAGAAGCCACACACCAACACCAGGCTCTCCTGTTCCAAGGCTAAAACAATGAAAACTTCACTCCTTTTGTGCTAGTTTGGGAAGCAGTGGCACACAAACCCACCCAGACTGAAGTTCATTATTCAGTGAGGAACCATTTAGATCACAGCTATCACCCCCCTCTCAACAATTTCTGAACAAGTGGCTAGGTTTTATTTTTCACCAGCCTGATTTCAAAGTCTGATGGCAAAAGGCACAGTGGTATGAGTCTGCATGTCAAAGGAGAAAGAAGAAAATTGCCTCTTGGCTACTGCTCCTAATTAGTCAGCCACAAGCAGATGGTGTCTGAGAAATCAATGCAGTCCAAGAGAAAAAGAGCAAAGAGCACCTCCTCCCTGCCTGCCAGCCCAGAGCATCATTCCAGTCTGCTGGCTGCAGAGAGCAAAGGACTGCAGGGCTCTGCTCCAGGCCTTGGACAAGTGCACAGAGCTTTCCCTACCTCCTCCTCCTCACAGGGAGGCAGTTTTGAAAATGTGAAGTTAAAAATAAACTAAACTTGATCTTTTTGGCACAGTGCTCTGAACGCCTTGCTGGTAGTAAACTGATGGCCTGAGTCCTGGTCCACCTCACTGAGAAGCACAAGAGAGACCCCTGCTTCCAGCTGAGCTCCTGTAATGCCTGGCTGCCTCTCAGAGCTTCAGCCATCACCACCCTGTCACCTGCCATGGTGCTCTGTGACCTGCCCAAAAACTGGCTCAGAAAACGATTGGAGGGAAAAAAATTAGAACAAAAACCCAGGTGATTTGGTTTTCAGGACTGGCTGAGTTCCATGCCTGGAGCTGCTGAACAGGAAGAGAAGCAGAAGCAGCAGCAATCAGGGTGAGGGAGAGCATCTCCCCTCCAGCAGCAGCTGTGACAACACCAGCCGCGGTCAAAACACACCATGAGCTCAGCTAACAGGAATTAGCACCAGCAATATCAGTGCTTGAAATCTCCAGATTGTAGATAACATTTGTGAGGCTAAAACCTGACTGGAAGTATTAAGCATCAATGAAATTCAGACCCACCAGACAGAGAAGAAACAACAGCCCATCTAGGCAGGATGTCTTTACCTCTGGAATAAATGGTTGAATTGCATACATCCAAGGGAAAGGCAGGAACTTACACTGGACAGACAAAAGGCCTCTAATGTCCTGCCCTCAGGGAAGATGGTAAGGGAAGCCAAGGAGAAGCTTCTCCCAACACTCCCCCAGTCTCTGACCCTTGAGGGACTTCCCCCACCTGCCAGAGTTTCCTATCTCTGTGAAAACAAAAAAACCACTATGGCTTCACTGTTCCTCTTTTCTGGCCATCAATGAAAATTAATTAAGCCAACCTCCGACCCACATTAAAGCCTCTCCTCCTCTTCACCTCTCACAAGAACAGACAGATCTGAAAATGACAGCAGCCCCTCAGCAACTCTTTGACTTCTCACCAAGTCTGTGAGCTGTTTTTATACAAACATGGACTTTAAAGCTGCAACAGGCACCAAAATCTCCCCTCTGGCACAGTGACACCAAGACAAGACTGTACAAGCCCCAAACTGCAGGACTCCTTTCCTGTAAGGTTAAAATAGCCATTGCTAACCCCCAAAGGTCTGCAGGGTAGGGAGTTTCACCAGGACCAATTCAGGCAGATGAATCCCAACTTCCAACTGCTAGGAATGAAACTGCAGTTTTCAGGCTCAGACAAGGCCGCTGACCTTGTGCAGGATTCTCTGCATCCTTCTGAACAACCCACCCTACCTCAAGGTCAGTGGTGAAACTGCTGAGCTTTATTTAAAAGTTTACAGAAGCAGACAGCAGGGAGAATTGCTACAACACAAAGCAGAATTGAGTCATTTCTTCACAGAGAACCAAAAGAATGCCTGCTTTAGTATTAATTCACCACACTCCAGCCACTTAATACACACATTCATCAGGTTTTATGTGGCTGAAGAACAGTTATCAAGGGAGAAAAGCTATTGGGGAAACACCAAACCCAGCATTTAGATGTCTAGCCACAGGCTTAAATATGGACCATCTCCACCCCTTGGGAGCAGCAAACAGGAAAGCAATGCAAGACTCCAGTACCCACACACTGAAGTGCTCTTACAAGGTGTCATTTCAATGGACAGGCAAAACACTATTATAATGTTTCTATATTCATCAAAATGTGGAATCAGACATCAGACTGACAGCACTGGGAATGGGGTTGATTTTCACAAGGTTATATTTCACAGAGGTTTTTCAAAGTAAAACAACCCCCTCCACAAAACAGAATGGCAGTTTTCCTTCAGAATGTGATCATCACTGGTACCTTACAACTTATTTTAAAAAGCCCAACGTTTACTTTATGAAGCACCAAAGCAGTAATAAATCTGATAGCTCCAGGTATAGGAACACATGCCATATCTCTGGTTATGGACCTATTAACATTCCCATTAAAACCAGCCCCTGGGTTTGAGCTTGTAATGTGACTGTAAAATTCTGCCCCAGGCCAAAACTTTGTAAAACACAGCTGCTGTTAAACGACTATTTTACAAGAGCTGCCGGGTTGTTTTACAATACAAAGAAAGCTCAGATAACAACACGAGGATGCTTATTCGGGCTGTTCTAAATTCAAACCAGACTGGTGAGTAACGCTGCAATTACACATCTCAGTTTAAATGAGCAGCTTTAATCCTCTTCGTATTAAATAGACAGGTAGAGTGTGCTACCATGGGCCAGAAGCAAGCTAGAGTCAGCTACAAGAAGGCAGATTTAGATTGCATGTAAATCAGAAATTTTGGACAGAGCAGCCTGGTCTAGTGGAAGGAGCTCTTGCTCATGGCAGGGAAGCTGGAACTAGATGCTCTTCAAGATGTTTCCCTACCAAAACCATTCCATGATTCTATGACTTAATTCTACTGTATTTTATTGGATCTTGTGGTGTAAAAAGCTAATGGTCTAAAGTCAAGCATGGTCAAATTTCTTTGTACGCAAGGCTCTGTGCCAGCATCCCTTAGAGCTTCCAAGAGGAAAGCCCATTGTTCTCCCAGGGCTTGCACTTCAGAGAAATCCCTGTGATTTCTCAGTAATGTCAAGG
Organism: Emberiza elegans; assembly: GCA_024865655.1. NCBI lineage: Eukaryota > Metazoa > Chordata > Aves > Passeriformes > Fringillidae > Emberiza > Emberiza elegans. The sequence continues at coordinate 5,207,890 of JALJVW010000084.1, read as the reverse complement.
ACTATTCCAAGACTGGGGAAGGAGCAAAGCAAACCAGCCCTGCCCTGGTGAGACTGAGTGGGTCTGCTGAGATGCTGCTGTTGTACCAGACTACAACAAGATGAATTATTGCTGAGATGGTTTTCTTTACTGTGGTGGGAGTATCTGAGATTTAGGCAAGTTGAATCTGTCTAGAAGTTATTTCCTCTCAATGTGACTCCTCCTGACACATTCCCACATTTGCTGACTATATCAGAAACAAAGTCAGTGTTACGACTTCCAGTAGCACAATCAAAGTTCTAAGTCACGTTTCACTATGAGCTTTGAGTACTCAGAAATTAAATCATTTCCACTAATGAGACAGTCAAAAGTCATTAAAAATATTTAAATCAATTAACTGCAAATTGGTTAATAAAGTGATAGTAGAGTCATCTCATAAGGAAAATGGTTTCAAGGCAAATAACGTCTTCAACATCAGCAGTTTGATAATAAAAAATAATTAAAAAAATAAACAACACTTTCTCTTATTAGTGTTGGCTGATGGCCAACAATGCAGTGCTAACAAGTTCATGTTACAAGGAACCAAGCTGTAATTATTCACATTATTCACACTGTGACTCCATGTTGTCCTTTGTAGATAGCATGAAATCTTATTATTCTTTAACCTCCACATCCTGATCCCCATCTAAGGCTTGAAGGCATCGACACCTAGGAACTAAAGCCCCTTCCAGGTGGCATTTCTGCAAAATAACTTAGTCCATCTAAATTCAAACCTATACAAATCTGAAAGAATCTAAAAAATCTGTTAGAAAAGTTAAGAATCTATAAAAATAAAGTAAAAATTCAGAGTTCATTTCGTTCACTGGTCCTGGTGTAATAATTTTTCTGCAAGACTTAAAATACTTTCAAATATTACTTAATTATTAAAGTAAATAAAAGATTAGATTTAGATTGCTTGCACCTTGACAAACAACACTGCTTTACTGGACAGACCGACTGGAAAGCAGCTTTCCAGAGGACCTGGATGTCTTGGTGGACACCGAGCCAACCACGAGCCAGCAAAGTGTCCTTGCAACCACCAGGCGCCTGGGCTTTGTTACCACCCTGACAAGAGAGACAGGGACATTATGGAGAGAGTCCAATGAAGGACCACAAAAACAGGTCAGGAATTTGAGTGTCACACAAGGAAAGGCTCAGAGATGCTCATGGGATGGTTTGGCCTGGCGGAAAAAAGCTCAAGGGGATCTTCCAAATGTGTATAAATACAGCGAAGATAGAGCCAGACTGCTCCCAATGGTGCCCAGTGAGGACATGAAGGAATGGGCATGAAGGGACAAAACAGGAATTTCCATTTTAAGTATTAAGAGAAAGTTTTTGCATTACACAGGTGGCTGAACACTGCAACAGGTTGCCCAGAGGTTGTGGAATCTCCATCTGTGGATATTCAAATCACAGCTGGACACAGTCCTGAACAACCTGCTGAACAACCCTGCTCAGAGCAGAGGCAGAGGAGGATCAATCTCCACAGGTGCCTTGCAACATCTGAAATTTTGCTATTTGGCGATAAAAACCAAATTAAGGGTTTATTTCACACTCTAAAATCATAAATTATCCAGAATACATCTCACATCAGAGAGTAAACATCTTGTGCATTTGAAGCTCAATCCATTTTCACAGCTTGTATTAAAATCCTGCTGTAACTCACCTTGCAAATATTAACTTGACTATCTCAACCTCACAGACAGGAAAGGTGTAAAGTACAATTTTAACCAAGATCCCCATGACAAAGCCTGTATTTCTGGGGCCTGTGTTGAGAGTCAGCACATTGCTGAGTTTTGGTATTCCATCGCCTGATACAAACACATCCACACCACAGCAGAGAAGCAGCAAAGGTGCCAGGTGTGTGACAAGTCCTTTTTGCATTTCCTTGATGTCAACATCTTGTTACACATTTAAGGATGAAACCTGGAGAAAACCTTCAGGTTTGTGATTTCAAATTAGGGATGGATGCAGAAAGAAAGGAGAAGGGCTATTTTTTCCTTTTATCATCTCTTTAGCCTTCAAAGACATTCAGTAATTTCAGCTATTTCCATAAGTCACGTTGGAATGTCCCTGTTTGTTCCCTGCTGAGTTTATTTTTCTTGTACTTCTTCTTTCAACTAATGCTGGTTCAAAAGCAAAAGAAAAAAGGAGCAATCCTTTGTTCCGCTTTACCCTGCCTTTCAGCTATGTTCACTGGTTTTGGTAGTATTTGCTATGACTACATCCAAGAACACATTTATTTATTTCTTTCTCTTGCTGCCTCTTTTTATACCCTTCCCGGTCACTGCTTTCTCCCTACTCCTCCAAATATATGTATTTTTAAGTGCAGTATCTGTACCCAAAAGCATTTATCAAGGCTCTCAGGTCAAAGTATAAAGCCAGACACATTAAAACAATTTTAAAATCAAGTTCTTAGTACCTACTTTGGCCTAAATCATCTCACCAAGTACTTCACTATATCAGTATGAAATAGAAAACCAGTACTGGCAATTCCATTTTTTTCCCCTCAGGGAATATTGCCTGAACAGTTACTAAATCTATGTCTCAATACAGTTGAAAGATAATACAGACCAAAGTCAAAACAAGTTTAGCAATACAAATTGCCAATATGGGAACATTCATTTCAATTATAATAATGTTTTAGGAGATTAAACATTCAAGGAAGCATGAAGGAGGAATTCAGACACAGCATGAACTACAAGACCTGCATGAAGTGAAGCAATATAACAATCCTGGGCCTGTAAATGTAAGACAAGTACAACTCACTAAAAATCAATAATAAACAAAGTATAAATAAATTAATGTATCACCTAAATTAAATTAAACCATGGCATATTCCCTGTACAGCTGCTACGCTCAAAGGCTGCTGAAGAACTCAGAGTGGATTTTGCTTGAGTGCCAAAGAATTTTGAACTCTGAGTGCATTTTGCTGAGTGCTGTTATTGGGGCAGCTGCACCTTGGGATGGCAGGATTGAGAAAGTTTCAGGGGACAGACCAATGGTTAATTTGTCCTGTCAAACAGCAATTTTCCAAATGTCCCAAAAAGTCTTGTAACTCCTCCACCCTGCAAAATACCACCCATCCTTCTCACTAAAAATCCCACAGGATTAAGTCCTAATGTACCTTTAAATACTCAGTTTAACCCAATTTTATTGGAACATTACATAATCTGTGCTATCAGCAATTCTCTTTGGAGTTAGCACCGTTTTCTATTTTTAATATTAAAAAATTAAATAGTGAGGAAACATCAGTTGCGTTGGGAATACAAGAAAATCAATGTCTGTACAAGCTTTAATTAGAACACAGTATCCAGTTAGATACTTGCCTAATTTCTCAACAGCACTCTGAACTTTCACTGTGGTCCCTTGGCAGCGCTGAAATTCAAATAAACACTAATCTCCCCTTGCATTTTCTGTTGCTTGCTTCTAGCAAGCTCTAGAGAATTAGAGGGGTGCAGTTTTATTTCAAAAGGCACCAGAGAAATGAGCAAGTAACAACTGTGCAATTTTAAAATAAAGATTTAAATTAATTTCTGTGTATTTTGAAGCTGCACTACTTGTTGGCAGCAGCCCTTCCTATGAAAATTGAAGTAAGAAACTGAAGGAATGAATTCAAATAATCTCTTCTAACACTCCTGTCTGAAATACTGCTCCAAGGAGGACCCACATACCCAGCTCTTCTTCCAAACAGCTTTAGAAGCAAATACAAGCAGGGAGAGTTTACTGTCCTTCTTGAATGTAAAAACTAATGAGAGCTGGTGATGATGCAGGGTGCTTCTGCAAAATTAAAAACAAGAACTCCATGAAACTAGAGGCAGCTGAGGAGAGCAATGAGGTATCCCAGCTCCACACTGTCAAGGCTTAACACACTTGGCTTTGGTCACCATTCGATTTTACCTGGGATTTCCTGGTTTTATATTACTGAAAGTCACCATCCCTGGCTATCTTTTAATGTTTAAACCCCTTTAATAATTTTAACCGTCAGATAAAAGGCACTTAAGTGCCCAGGAGGAACAGCATGACAACAGCCTCGCTGTTGCTGGCAGGGCAATGGCCTCTTACAAAATTCAATGACCTGTAAAACGTTTTCCTTAAGCCTGTTCTGGCTCAGGTGTTTTTCAAAGCCAGTAACAACAGCCTCTGGTATATAGGTAGAAATGAAGAAAAACGTGATTCTTCACTCTGTACTCTGGCTAAGTCAAGCTAGAAGCAGATAAACATACATGTATGCACCACTTCAAGATTTTTATTAAAAATAAAACAAAAACCAACAAGACATAATAAAGCCTTAAAAAGGCAATTTAAAAGGCAATTTTAAACACCTTATCCACTCCAAACAGATCATCAGGGCCCTCTTCAGAGTTCTGGAGTCAGCACCAATGATTCCATACTGCTTTGTATCAGAACACAATTTAAGGATTCCCCACCAGTGCTTTCATCCCAGGTGGATGATCCTGACGTGCTGTGCAGGGCTGAATCCAAACCCAGGACTCACCACCTCACTGCAGCTGGAGCTCTCCCTTGGGCATGGTCCCTTGTTCCCGCACTCTCTCCAGAAAAACAGAGACTGTGCACTGCCCAGCTAAGGGAAGGGCATTCAGGGCTTTTGCTCTTTTCAATCCCGATGAAGCTCGGAGGTTTCTGGTGGGGTTTTCCAGTGAATGTGTCATTAAATCTCTGAATGGAACCATCAACATTGAAAAGCTCTGAAAATTGGAATCATCCAAGAAAACAACTCTGGTGTCCAGCCAAAGCATTTCTCAGTCTTTTACCTTCAATCTACTAACACAGGGCTACTGAACCTTTCTTGAGTTTAATTAATTAAAGCATGTCTAATATATCACAAGGTCCTGAAATTTGACATTTACACTCTACTGAAAAATAAGGAATTCACAATTTTAAGGGAAAGCTCTCACCTAAATAACTTGATTACAATATAAAGTGGGTTCAGAATGTGTGTTTTGGGGGTTTCCTCAACCTGCAGTAAACAGAGAGGAGTCAAGGCAACAGCTTAACAAAGAATTGACGTTAGAAAAACAAATTCATTTTTCCTAGAACCATTTCCAATATGTATGAGACACAAATGACCAAAAAGGTTAAAACTTCTGAGCTGAAGAAGGTGGTAACAGCAGCAATTAGACCATTCTACTTCCAACTGAGTCACTACTTCCTGAAGTTGGTAAGTTAGGGGAAGGAAGCCATTCCAACTGGTATTAACCAGCCCAAATACATTTAATTTAGAGCTTCCTTCAAGAGAGTTCTCTGAAAGTGGAATTTAGTACTTAAAAGGATAAAATATTGGATCTGTGGTAGAAAATTAATTGGAACCTGGAAGAGGTGGGTTCAATCCCCTAAAGCAAGACAAGCTTCAGTACAATTAAGTTTCCTCAGTTTTGTCCCTTCCAATTGTGGAAGGAATCATGCAGGAACACCACAAGAATAATCAATCACAGTACATGTGGCACTATTTTCATCTCCTCTCCAACCTCCCCTGACAGGAGACACCCTGGGTCAAAACCTCATCATGCTTTGCAACACATGAGCCATAATTACAACACAGCTGGTGCCAAAACCCACATCAGCCTCTTCCACTAAAGCAACTGTTTGGGTTGCTCCATCTAATCCATCTCATCCCACCTGAGATAACCCCGATATTTATTTGTTACTGGAAGTTATCTAATTTCAAACAACAGGGAGTGGGGTAAGAAATATCAGAAATATCTAATTCAACTGCTACACATTTCAAACCCAGAAGTAAAATTGAGTCTTTGCAGGTTCTGTGACAGCCCATCCATGGTGGATCAGCACAGACCCAGCAGCACTGAGGTCCCAAACCATCAATGTGACCATATCCTCATTGTGGCAGGGGAGCAAGGGAGACAGGGGTGACTGGTTTAACATCCTCATGGTTTAACATCTTCATGGTGGAGAAATTCAGGCACACCTGAAGGCATCAAGTCAGCAGGTTTCACTAGCCCCACAAGAATTTACTGCACCTTTTTAGAATATATTTATAATGGACAGGTATTAAGTAAGAAGCTCATAAAAGATGCAACTTACTTTACAGTGCATTTTTCTTCTATTCAATTATTTCCCTAGAAACAATAAATCAATTCCAGTGATGAAATATGCAATTTGTGTGTGACAATCTCACCATTTGCAGAAACAGCAGGTGGTAATAAATTAAGTTGGTGTTACACAAACAAGACACCTCCATAAGCTAACACCCCACACATAGAGGTATCAATCCATCCCCCTTCAAGCCTCTACTAGAACACACAGGAATATTAATTGGAGAGGGGGGATGCACTTGAACACATGCAGTTTTTAAATGCTGAATTGACTTGGCCTGAGAACACAATCCAAAAGCATCTGGCAATTAAAACACCTTTGCACGTGAGCTTCAGGAAGCAGAGTTCTTACCTATTTGCAATCTGTGCTCTTAATATGCTTTAATTTATTTTCAAATAAATAATTTGTACCAGCTAGAGAGAAAATAGAAGAACAATCTCCTTCAGTAAGGAGTGTGCGTGCTTTAATATGTATGAAAATATTTCTGCACAAAACCTGAATGTTGTTGTGACAATACACCTTCCACACCACAAACATGCAGCAAGTCAGAGGTACCTGGGTCAGAAGTACCAGGAAAAAATTTAAATCCCTACCTAAACCAAACAGGAGCAAAAATTAGGAAAAACTGCACAAATTGATAAAATTATGAAATATTCTAAACAAAGATGACAAAGTATTTAATCAGATTACCAATTTTAGCCTGAAATTGGGTCTTTAGGATCTTTGTGACTTGGAAGAGGTTCCGTCAATGCTTACTAAAGGCAAGGGGTGGGTGTCTTCAGCATCACACAATCCCTTGCCAGCAAAGAATTAGGGATCAAAATTTTTCTATTTTACCCCAAGGTTCCACAGAAAAGTCAATGGAATTTCCAGAACATCATCTGCACTGTCCAAAAGTCCAAAGAAGAACACAATAATGAAGGGGCAGAGCAGGAGTGTTGCAAAGGGAACCTAAAAAAGGCAGGAGTCCAGATGGGAGCTTGATCAATATTTACAAGATCCACGAGGATGGATAAACTGATATTAAAAGATTCTCTGGAAGTCTCTAATGCAGTGGATAGTGAAGAAATCTAAGGACAGGCTGTAGACAACAGTCATGCTTACACATTCTCCTGAGAGTGACACAAGTAGGAGATGCTGTCCAAAGAGAATGAATCACTGATGGGTTAAATTATTTTTACATTAAGAACATCCATAAAAACTTCACTTTTTGCTTCTGCTATTGAAGGTGAAATACAGAATTATGGAATGGTTTGGGTTGGAAGAGACCTTTTAAGTTTCATCTCATTTCAACCCATGCCACAGGCAGGGACACCTTCCCCTATCCCAGGTTGCTCCAAGCCCCATCCAACCTGGCCTTGGACACTTCCAGGGATGGGGCATTCACAACGTCTCTGGGTAACCTGTGCCAGGGTCTCACAACCCTCCAAGGGAAGAATTTCTTCCCAATATCTAATCTAAACCTCCTGTCCTTCATCTTAAGGTGGTTCCCCCTCATCCTGTCACACCAGGCCCTTGTCCCAGATCCCTTCAGGCTCTGGAAGGGGCTCCAAGGTCTCCCTGGAGCCTTTTCTTCTCCAGGTTGAACAGCCCCCCACTCTCCTGGTCTGTCTCCATAGCCAAGGTGCTCCAGCCCCATGATCAACTCAATGGCCTCCCCTGGACTTGTTCCAAAGGTCAAACATGACCCTCAGGGCTTCCAAAAAGCTCAGATGAAAATACAGATCTGCAGCTTTGGCAGCTTTTGCATAGACTTTATCAAGTCAATATATTTATCAAGTCAATAGATGCCAGTGCAAGATGATGACTTCCATGGTCAGAAAAGACTGAAATCAAGGCAGAAAACCAAAAGAAGTAAAAAAACATTTTTATTATAGAACAAATCAGAAAAATGAACAACCCTATGAAAAAAAGCCCATCTATGAACACATCCAAAAAGCCTACACTGTGTATATTCTGATCCTTTAAAGTGTTCGTATGTTTAAAAAAAACCCCAACAACAAAAACTAATAAAATAAAAGATGTCCCATCACTCAGGCCTTATTTTTCAAGTTTTTTTAAAAAACATTTTCTTGCACACAGTTTAAGTTCTCATGTATAGTTTAACATCCAAAGATCATTAAAGGAATTTGTCTGGTTTCTCAGACATGCCTGTGTTAGAAGCTACAAAATTGATATATGATCGTTTCTGAAGAGTGTATTTGTGCAGAGGTTTGAGTTAATTTTTCAAAGGCAAGTAAGTTGTCACCAGAGGCTGCTTCACCAACTTAATAATTTGTCCTTGCTGCAGCCAAAGCTGCAGAGCTTGCTACCCCTTTCCTCCCTGCCAAGCATTTCCTCATCCACTCTTCCCAATGGAAGCCTTTGCTTCCCTCTGAGCCCTGCTCCTACTGCTGCACACATAATTTTTGAGTTTCTTTTACACATGAAGACAGAATAAATCAATCTGGGCTTTTTTTTTCTGGTTTTGGTGAGGGTTTAGTTTTTCTTTGGGTTCAGTTAAAACTGACACTTCTAAGCCTCTGCTACTAAACTATTCGATAACATTTACTGATTTTCCATACATGGTCAAGAGAGAGGTGAAGAGGAAGGACAAAGGGGGGACAGAGAACAGGTAGGAGATGAAGAACTATTCCATTGCAATGGTTAAAGAAGGCAAATATTACGTGGTGAAAATACCAGTATTACAAATTCAAGTGTGATTTCCAACTTCAATCTTCTCTTTTTCCTCTTTCTTTAAAGCCATTTATCAACTCTTAGCTCTTATCCGGACAAGTTTAACCGTTTAAATGGACAGATGTGAATAAAAATACCAAGAATCTTTAACAGGGGCAGAAGATGATGGAATTCTCCGGGAACAGGATAGACAAGTAAGGTTTGTTTGCATCTGATACAGAGAAGCTGATGAGCACCTGTAATTTGCACCAAAATCAACAAAACAGCTGATCCCTGACTATCATGGCCCCATCCACAGCTCTCCAGCCAGGCACTGGAATTTTAAAGAGGTGATAGGAGCTTCGAACAGGTAATGAGGCTCTGCTTTTCCACCAGAGAGCAGTTGAACACATGACAGAACAAGTAACTACAATGAAATGTAGAGGAAAAGGTTAATTTGAGATATGCTGGCACAGTCAACAGCAGCATAAGCACAACTAACCTCTAATTATTTCCCATTATTTTGCAAATGTCAAAGTATGGTCTTTAAAGATGCTCAGCATTTGTCATAAACATGATTTCATTACATTTTAATCAGCTGCAGAATATTTCATTTAGCAAGTGAGTTTCATGGCTGACGGGAATTCGACAAGAAAAGCTCACTTAAAACGCAGTTATGTTCTTCTGTCAAAGACAACACCACTCAGAGGAAAATCTGAGACATCAAGAGTTAACACGATTTGCTCTGAAGAAATGAGCTGCAAATGATTTTCACACTCCAGAAGGAAATTAGTTTCCCCACTTTAAGAGGTGAACAGAAGAATACTTTACTAATACAAAGAAGAGTAGAGAGCAGCATACTTGATGAGACTTCATGGCTTACTCTACCCCTTTAGGCAAAATAAATAAATTTTTAAAAATAAATAAAGAAAGATCAAGCCCCTAAACAAAGAGCCCCAAGCCACTATTTTCCACTTACTGCAATCCTACATATTTAAAAAGTTTTAAGAAAGAGCAAATTCTGAGTCATTAATGGGCAACACTAATTCCTTATTTAAGATGTCACTTAACAGCGACTGAAAACATCCCTGTTCCACCCTTCTTTGTGGAAAACGCATTTTTCACAGCAAGAACTTGAGCTGCACAGACTGTGACACCACAGCAGAAGCGAGACAGGCACAGAGAGGGTGAAGCTGTAAGAAAAATCCCTCCAGGAGCAGATCCCGGCGGGTTCTCCAGTGCAGAAGCGGCAGCACAGCCCAGCCCCATTTCCCCATTCATTGTAATGATCCCCTACCATGCCAAAGGTCAGAAAACTCAATTTATTTCAGAACTTCTCCATCAGATTTGAAATTTCTGGGGCCAACTCGAACTGTGGAAGACTTTTCTGAACACCAATTCACGCTCATTTTATTTTTTTTAAACTAGACAACTCAAGATCCTTCATTGTTCTAATTAATCAAAAGAAACACAGCATGAAGATTTTTGGAGATGCAGACTACTAATACCAAAACTAAACACAACCCTGGTTCAGTTTCTATTTACTTCAGTTTTATGATATACAAGGTAATTTATTAAAAACATCTCTTATCCATCTTCCCTTGTTATCACAATTCAGTCATAGCATTCAACAGGATGGGACTTTAAAAAATTTAAATTATTTCCCTGGTGTGTCTGCTTTCATTGTTAAGTCCTGTCACCTGCAATATCTGATATTAAAAAAAACCACCTAAAATCAGAGTTGCTGCTTTTATAAACTGGACAAATGTTCAGGAAAAAAAGCTAAATACTTTTTTCCTCATTTTTCAGATGTAAGACATAAATTTAAAACTGGATTTGTTCTTTCAGAGTCTAATTTAAAAAGACAATATATTGCTGTACAGCATATATTAAACATATGGATTGATCTCAATGTTTCAAAAGGCACTTAGCCACAATGTACACCAATATAAGGTATTTCCATAGAAATTATTTTGGATAGAATTTACCAATTCTTATAGGAAATCTTGCAGCAAAGGCTTAAATTCCATGTTTGTTTGTTTCAATGCAACAAAATTAAGATTAAAGGGAGACAACAAATTAGGCTGGGAGTATGACTATAAACATGTTGTTTTGACAGAAAGCTCTGAACTTATAAATCAAGTTATTATAACATTTATATAATCTTCTCTTACATGCTAAACAAAACAGTTCACAGTGATAAAACAAACAGCACCTCTCTTGTCTGAAATGAAAGAGAAAAAAGAAAAAACCCACTAAGTTATATTTAAGCATTAAATAATTTAAGCAAGAAATAATAGTCCATCTAAAAATTTAGTGCCAAATTACACTGTACCATCAATGTCAAAGAAAATAGAGGCCAGAATTAACAAATCCACAACCTAAAGTGTTCCAGATCCACTTTTCTTCTTCAGTAGGGCCTTAATTCTGCAAAGCAACACCCACCCCTGTGGATTTCCAGCAGATTGGAATACACTAATGTGGTGGTGGTGGTGGTGAGTGCTGGAGTAGCAGGATGAGGAAGGAGGAAAAATTCAGCACCTGAAAGGACCCAGCCCTATAAAATCTGCACCTGAAAGGACCCAGCCCTATAAAATCTGCCCACTCAGTCACAAAGGACACATTTTATGAGCAACTTTATTGCAGAGCAGGAGGCTGTCCTTGGGGGAACAGAAGGGCACAGCTCAGGTCCCACCTACTGCCTGATCTGAGATACTTTTCCTAGCAGAGAAAAGAAATAAAGCAGCACATTTTTATTCCCATTTACAACAAAACTGGAGCAACATTAATAATGTGAGTGCAGACTGGATATACAGAGCAAGGAAAGTCCTAAAAAGAAAGGAAAAATATTCAAGAATTTTATGGTAATAACTACAAAAAGTTATAGATTAACTATTATTTTGTACACTTATTGTAGGGCTGAAGCATCACGTGTACCACAGACAGCAACAAAACTGAAATTCATGATAATTCCCACATTAGGGAAAAGGAATGACTCTCACTTCCCAAAAAGCAGCATTGTTCCAAAAAAGCACAACCTCTTGTTTATGTTCCTACCACTGAACAGGAAAATACTCACTGGATTGAGACATCAGTGACTGATTCATAAAATAAAATAATTATTCTTGGCAGACATAAAAAACTATTTTAAGTTGTGGTTTGGTGTTCTCCCTCTTAATTTTATGTCTCCAAATATTGTGCTCATACTAATCTTTCCTGAATTTCCCAATACCATGCTGAAAAAAGACAGAAGATTTGTGACTGCAAGTTTCAAACCTGTCCTCATTTCTCACTCTTCTGAAGATGCAAGCCTTTGCAACCACACAAGTAACCTGAAACACCTGGATGTAAAAATCCCTCAGCCAGAATTTTTGACCTCTGTGAACTCAAATACAGACCCAAGTTTGATCCCATTTTACAGACAAGTATGAGAGTTTTTCTCCCATTCTGATGGTTTTTTCCTTGTTCCTGAGATATTTACACCCAAACCCTCCTACTGTGGTTTATTTTACTTTAGCTAGACTGTGATTTTAACATTAAAAAAACAAACCAGAGATAAATCTGGATTAAACAGAAGTGACTGGTTGCCATTGCTTTTCTCTACTGGATAAACACTAAGTGTGTTTTAACTTGCCTGGCTTTTCCTACAGGATGGAACAGGAATTGTGGACATGACCTTGCTGTGTATCCAGGAGTATCCAGGGTGTGCTTGTTCCTGATTTCAGATAATTCCCACTTCCAGCTCGTTCTCTCTCCCATCTCCAACAGTCACTGCTCCCTCCCACAACAGACCAGACACAGAAAAAGCACAACTATCATCCCTTCGAATTTTAGGAAAGAACAATTTCAGAGATCCCAGACTGATTTCAGCATAAGCAATTAAGGACTAGGATAATTCTGAGTAAAAAACTATCTGAAGGAGGGTTTATCACAGAAATTATTTGGCAGCCTGAGCCACAGCAAGTGCTCCTGCTCCCACTACAACACCTTGGTTTTCATCAGAGTGGGACATTACCTAAACTGCCCAAATGTATCACAGCCAGAGCTGGGAAGAGAAGTGCCATGTGGCAGATAAGAGCATTATTCCAAAAGCATTTTTACTGCACCTCTAGACTGACAAAAGATATTTTAAATTAAATTTAGGTGCGCAAATTTGGTACTTCAAACATGAAGTCCAACACTACTGGTCAATACAGGTCACAGAGCTTGTTCCAGGAAAACTAAATAAATGCAACCAAAACCAGCAAGTTTGTTCAGTATCACCTAAAAACAGAATCTATACAAACCCAAAATTACTCTGGAAAGAAGAAAAGTAATGGATATTTTCCTACCAAAGACCTGCTGATACCTTTTATTCATATATTCAGTTTATATATCCTCTATCTGTAAAACAGTACATAATATACTTTATATTTTATATTAGATACTCTATGAAATACTATTTGTATGCATTTAAAAAAAGTATAAAAGTAAAAGACTGAAGGGGCAAATCTTTCATTTCAAGGACAGAACATGAACAAGGAAGAAATTCTCAAGTGTGAGGGTGGTGAGGCCCTGGCACAGATTTCCCAGAGAAGCTGTGGATGCCCCATCCCTGGAAATGTTCCAGGCCAGGATGGATGGGGCTTGGAGCAACCTGGGAGAGTGGAAGGTGTCCCTGCCCATGGCTGAGGGGGTTGGAGTGAAATGCTCCTGGAGACTCCTTCCAACCCAAACCATTCTGGGGTTCTATAGCATTCTCCCAACTCTGTGAGAAAACCACAGGCACTAAGTTCTCATGATTACAACCAGAACAAAATCCTCTTAATTTTAGATTCAGAAACACGTGCAGAAAAGCCCACCTCCTGCTAAACCTGGTTAGCTGATAAAACATTAACTTACTGACCTGACAGGCACCATCCCTATGTGCCCATCCCACTTCCATGCCAGAGGACACTGACTGGAACAGCTCGGGGTGTAAATCTTAATTTCTTTGCTGCTCTCGTGATAAACATGACACAGGAATCAGCCCTGAACTGGGAACAGATACACAGCTCCTGTCACCTGAGCAGTGCCCTTTCTCTCTGGGAAGGGGCTGGGATGGATATCTGCAGCACCCACATGCTCCTATTTGACAGGTACAGCTCTGTAGAACCATAAATCAGAGACCTTTTAATTCTGCCAGCATGAGTCAAGACTGCTGCAATCAAACACCTGAATGGACAAAAAGCTGCTGTTCAAGTACCTGGCAATGCAATTTGTTGCATGGGAATCATTTGTTAGGATCAAATTGAAAAGGCTGCTCTACTCCAAAGTATCTTTGTTGCAATTCTCCAGATTATCTTGACCAACCATCGTGACACAGCCGAGACAAAACCCCCTTTGAGCTGAACACACTGAGATTTCAGGAACATGATTCCTACTATCTCCCCATATACCAGCAAGAACAGATCATTGCTGACTTGCAAACATATTAGCAGAAAGGTTGTGAGAAGAGTTTCAACCCTATTTCCCCTCATCTTCCAAAATCAGCAAAGAAACTACAGACCACACCCAGTTCCTTCCCACTCTCCTTCCCAGAAATAAAGATGTAACAGGACTGCAGACCATTACTCAACCCTGCAGTCACTTATGATGAAAATGCTCCTTGCTCCAATGACCTCTACATGGATGTTAAAGGAGAAAACTCAAAACAGTGTATGGGAATCCATGACCAAATACTGGCAATTCAGTGATTAATTTTGCTTTATCAAGAGGCATGGTTCAAGTGAGGAAAGTCTGGTTTTACTTTTAGTTCTACAGCACATCCAACTGAAGTAAAAAGTTCAGCTTTGGGTCTCAAAATGCCACTGTTCAGTTCATTACCCTCATCCCCTGCTGATGTGATGCTGCACAAGACATCACTGAAAACCTCAGTTGCTGTGAGCTGCTGTCCCAAGGCACTGCAGAACTGAAGCATACACTGATTTTACTCCTGTATCTACTCAAGATGAGGAGACTTAGGCCATGGAAAAAGCTGTTTTTCCTTCGACATTTCCTTGGTAAAGCAAGGGACAACACTTCATTTGCAGATTGCAATTTAAATAGGAAGCACAAACCCCTAGTGCTTGCTGTTATGGATCTGAAATCACTGGCAGGAGAAACACTACTTCAGAAAGCAGTGACAGTGCTTGGGGAGAGGATTAACCAATCTCCCTTCTGGCAAAGTAACAAACCTCGGTTATCAAATCAATAAATGAAAAAAGGGAGTTTGTTTACAGGTTATTTTCAATCAAGTGACTCAGCAGGATTGAATACACACAGAAATGCTTTTCTTACTAGCTATGCTAAGCTACATTAAATATCAGAAGAGTACAATCCTACCCTCTTTCCATATGCCAATAAATCCATGCTGGGCAACCACCAGTCACCTCCAGACCTCAATCACCTCCATACCTCAGCAAGCCCTGTCCTTGAAAACCCAGCAGGTTAAACTGGCACTGGCAGTTCTCAACATGGATTCAACAGGAGATACTGCATGAAATTTTCATGAATGATACAATATTTCTGTAACTCCTCTAATCAAATACATTTATGATGTCCTGTATTTAAGCTTCTTTTAATATAGTATTTACAAAGATATTTCTTTATGTCTGGCTTTTGGTTGTTGTGCTGGGTTATAGAATTTAGCAGTTTGTACAGGTTTCCCTACTATATTGTTATAGTGTATATTAATCTATAATGTCTCCAGTTTTTAATAATTCCATGAACAAATCCATATCATGAGGTCATGAATTTAGGAACACTAGTGAGGGTTTTTTTCCCGGACAATTAATGAAAAGTACACACTCTTTGCTGGCACATCAACATGAAATTGCAACTATTCTATTTCAGCAACAACATAGCAAGTGAAGGGTTGAGATAAGCTAATACATTTCTTCAAATATAACACCAGTCACAAAAGCTCATTTCAGTACCACAGTCCTACCAATAAAAGCTTCCAAAGAGACACTGCCCAACGAATTGCATTTGCTAAAAACACAAAAGCAGGTAAGAGATCACCTTTGGTATCTAATGTTGAAATACTGCAAGTGTTGCCAGGCTAACTGGGCAAACCAAATTATACACATGTCTCTAGATGTATTTTACATATAGGAAATAAATATACACAAACACACAATGGGACTTGTGATAAAGAAATTTCAAATATAAACTGAATAAGAAAGCAATTAGGGCTATAAACTCCTGGTTAACTCTTCTGCTTAATGCATCATTTCCAACAATGAAACATTCACTTGAGTTCCAACTTCCACACTTTGCTGTTAGACTTGTTTTCCAATGCTTCTTTATTTCAAACATTTTGTTTTCCTTACTGAAGTTTTAGGCTTTTTCCAGGCAGCTCAGAATTTAATTCCAAGCTGCTTCACTGGCTCATTACCAGGTGCTACAATTGATAAGATCACACATCTCCATTACCCAGAGAACACCAAATGCTCCCCCAGCCCTTAAAACAATCCCTTTCCTTTCTTGTAAGAATATCTCAAGCTCCATCTTCCATTCCAGTCGTCTTTAAATACGAACAATCACCCCAGTGGGAATGCAGCAGACTCCCTGAGCTGCACAGTTCCTGTATTTTTAAGAATATTGAGCTACCACACGCTGTGCTGTAACACTGAAAGGGAACCCTCCTCGCTTTTCCAGATTCTTTTCCACCTTTAAATATATACAGGCATATCAGGAATATGATACTCTGAGCAATCCAGTCTAGTGGAAGGTGCCCCTGCCCATGGCAGGGGAGCTGGAACTAGACAGATATTTAACGTCCCTTCCAGCACAAACCATTCTGTGATTCTATAGACTTTTTGCCTTTAAAATTAGTGGTTTGATGAGATTAACGTTGTATTTCTTCTTTCTACAAAAACCTCCCAAAAAACCCAGGAACTGAAGAGATGCTTTTCATGGTTTGCAAGTCTCATAGCTCAAGAAGCTACACAGTTATCACTAAGTTTAACAAAAGTTTAGGCAACATTACCATTCAGAAGGAAATGGCCAATGTAGCCCACGTGGTTAGTCAACAACAGACTGTCAAATGACAGACCAGACTTTTCCCAGTTTTTTCCCCTCAGACACCAAGGGAAAAGCAGCAAATGTCACTCCTAAACTACACCCATAGACTAAGGAAAAAATGCAAGAGCAGGTGCTTCCCTCCAGTTACTTCACCTGAAGCTCACTGAGAAGATGCAGCAGAACACTCACACAAACAGAATGGCTTTTTTTTCCTTTCTATACACAAGAATAATTGTATTTCCACATTAGATATACAATGTCTGCATCAAAGAAACAGGATATCTTGCTTTAGAGATTATTTACCTGCCTACAACCTTTACAGCAACTTCCCTTACTCCATTTTCTATGACTGTGTCCCTCTTAGTGATCACCTATCACATAAAAACCTAAGGGCCTGTTGGACTGAACGTTATCTGCCAGCAAAACAGCAGAGATTTATGACATGGAGATGAAGGAGAAACAGCTCTGACCTCCTGTCTTATGCATCCAACTGTCTTGCTTATATTCAACACATGACCAGCAGGTCCCATCTGAGCACACCCCCTCAATCAGCAGGGCTCACCAAAAAACAAACCCACAACATTTCACTCTGAACTGCTTCTCTCTTTAAAAAAGATTGCAACATCTGCAATAGGGCAAAACTCCTTCCCAGCAGATTAAATACATTTCACAACACAGGTTAAAATTTTTAATATTTCTTTTAATCAAGAGCAGGTTTTTGACTGAATTTGGCTCAATTATTTTAAGCCAGTATAGATTTTCCATATTAGTTTGAATGGCTGAGTTCAAGGACTGTGTGCAGTAACAACTCACATGGCACACACTGAATTACATCAATTAATTGTTCATAAATGACTAAACAGAGCTCTTCTGGAAGATAGTCAAGAAACTTCCTCCTCCTTGGGGTGGATAATTCACAGACCTATAGCAGAGCTGCCCAGCTACCCTTGGCTGTCACGTTTACACTGCTTTCACCCAGTTATTGTGTAAGGTTAAAATTCACAGGAAACACAAGAAAAAAGTTCACCAGCAAAAGTATCTAGGTCGAAGTGTAATACATTCTACTATTAATGATTTTAACAAATTTCAGAGATGTTAGTGAAAAGTCTTTAATGATCCATCACTACTTTCTAGTCTGCTGTTAGAGGCAGGAAGGAAATACCCCTGTATGATACCAGCACAAAGTTTCAGCACTTAGCTGGGAAAGGAGTGGTAACTGCTCAGAAATCAGGACAGCCACTTCAGCATCCCCGGAGTTGTAAATGAGGTTCAGGATGATTAGTCCACAAGACCTGACATTTTAAGTTTCAAATTACTTAATGAGAGGGAAGAAGCAGCCAAAAATGTCATACTCCTATCCTGATAAAGAAATACAGACTAACTGAGAAGAAATATGCCAGCAACAAAGTATACATTTTCTCTTCATTCACCCATCAGAATACCCTCAAATCCGGAGTGTGCAGATCCAGACTAAAAATTATTCAATTCAGTAACACTACTTAGATTAGATGTAGATGTGGAGAGGAGGCAAAAAACCAACAACACAGATTTACAGAAGTACTTTCTAAAGCAAGCAAACATCTTATTCTCTGTAGCAGTCCTACAGACAGAGCCACAGAATTGGCTGCAATTAGGTCATCCCACGCTATCGCTAAGAAGATTTGACGATTTCAGATTTAAGAACGCTAAAAAAAAAAGTGGAACCTCTGTATGAACACAGACTCACTGAAATATTTCAAAGCCTTTTCAAAGAACAAACATTTGCTGAGATCACACCTGGTGCAATGAAAGCTCAATCTGTCCCATTCAAAAGAGAACAGAGCACTTAAAGTTATGGATAATAAAACATACACATCAAGATCCCATTTTAAGACATTATAAAATACTTAGAAGTTTTATCAGTTTTTGCTACAGGTAACCTGACACTTTACCAGAAAAACCAAAGAGGCAGAATAAAGACATCAGAACTAAATGGTTCTCTCATTAATATATTACCTTTCTTGGACTGCAGATATCTCACAGCCCTTATCAAAGTAGGCCAGATCCGTCTCATTTCCCTAAGGTTAAGCCAGTGAACAGTACACAAAGTAATCATCCACTAAAGCATGGCCACCATTCAATGACAAATATAGCTCAAGCTATTTCTCATCTGTCCTATTTTTTTGGGAGGCTGTGATGAAGCTTTTTCTAGAAATCATCACAACTGGCAGCTGTGAAGATCCCGGTGCCTTTGTCCTCTTACGGAACCCCTGGTGTTCCCCTTCTCCTCCCAACAGGAATAACAAGAGATTACAGGGCTGCTCTCCAGGTTTTGGGGCAGAGGGGATGGACAAGCAATCTTCCCTGAAGTCATGTTCTGAGAATACAAGCAACCAGAGGAAGAGGTGGGATCATTTTTCATTCATTTCAGTAGCTGGAATGGGTGTGGGGGGGGAAATCAATACCTTTTATCATGGCCCAATGCAGCCATCCCCAGCCCTCCTGGGGCATCCTCCTGGGACTGGAGTAGGGGGGAGAAACTGATACCTCAATACTAAGCAGCTTGAACAGCAGATGGCAAAAGCTTGCTTTTGCTTTCAGAAGAGTCTTCTTCCCTACTTTTAAAAGTTACTTTCTGGGAGGTACCTTCATCCTGACCCTCACAATAGTCCAAGGAGATGAACTGCAATTTCATCTAATACTTCTGTTACCCAATTTATGACACACAGATCTGGCATTGTTGTTACCCCCTTCATGGTAAACAAGTTTTACTAGAAGCAAAGGACACTCTGTATTAGCTTTGTTTCCAGCTACCGTTACTCATTGTTTACTAAATATTATTCCCTAGCGAGCTGAGAGGTTCTGTACTTCATGAAACCAGGGTGTGGTGTTCCACTTCTCCCATTTCTAAGTCGATTCTACTCTATCTGGTATAATGTCAATGTGTGACAAGGACTAAAATATTTCCTAAGGGTGCAGAAAGCAGGCAAGACAAAGTGTTAAATGCTTCTTCCTGTGCCCTCCTAAATGCTAGACAATAAAAACTGTAAATAAATTTAATGGGTTTTTTTTCAAACAACTAATCGGCAGCTATGCCTATCGAATCCTTAGTTCAGAGACGTTTGCCCCGTACTTCTGAAGTAACTGGCTGTCCGTGATCCAAGATTACGGTGACGCAATACTTCACTGCCAGTTTCTCTTCCAAAAAAGAAAGTACATTGAAATGAAAGCAAGCACGAGGAAGGTTATGCTTACAACCAGCAACATTCAACTTTTTACAGTTGTTTTCCATCTAAGGAAGATTTGATTCTTTAGCTACTAACAGAATTTCGACCTTAATCCCTGTAAAGACACAACCACAACTTCAATATACAAGTAACGTCCAGATGATAATATGGTAAATATTAAAGTCTTGGGATGCAAATTAAGATTATCACTTGAATGACTTTCCCATGCCCATCTAACTATTGTTAAACCTCAATTTCAAGTCCAACCGTCTCATTGTAATAAATTCATGCTCCGCAGCTACTTATTGTCTCCGTTCGGGGGTGGGTAATAGGGGTGGCAAATTCAGAGACAAAATCAAGTAAAAACATGTGAGTCTTCTGCTCCCTACGATCAGGATCAGACACTTAAAAACTACTTCTTCTAAAAGGTGAGTGAAAGCAGAATCACCCTCGCAGCGGCTTCAAACATACAAAGATCACAAACAAAGCCGTCAGATCCTCACATCAGTGCAAGTACAAACCAAACAGCTCAAGCGCTCTTTTCATTTCAAATCATTCTTAAAGGCAGAGGGAGGAAAAAAAAGCCCACAAAACCCGAAGCATCCCAGCTGTCAGGTGAAGCAGCTCCTGCGGAGGGGCAGCTCCGCACTGCAAGCGCATGACCAGAATATTTATTTTCTAGCTTGGCTTTGAGAGGAAAAAAACCATAGAACCACAGGTGGTAAAACGTTAAATTAAGAGGGAGAGAGAAATGCATACAGAGATATATATATATACACGCACGCACATGTAAATAAAAGGTCGGAGTACCTTTAGCCCAGCACATGGGGAAAGGGCTGCAGCCGCTTTTCTCCATGCAGCCCGCACCTGCCCGCCTCGGGGGCTGCTGCCCGGCCACCTCCAGCAGCCACATACACGGAGCGTGCTCGATGCCGGCCAGCTCCGGCACACAATGTCCCGATTCAGCGCTCCGGGCTCCTGCGGGGGGAGGCTGGAGCCGCCTGGACGTGCCGGACGCCGGCGAGAGGAGGGAGCCCCGGCCCTCCCCGGGGCGGTGCGCCTTCCTTCACCTGGCCGCGGGGGGAGCGCGGTGCCCCGGCCCGCCCGGGGCTCCAGCGCGCTCCGCTGCGGGGAAGCCGCGCCGCTGCCTCATGTCCCCCCGCCCCGGAGCATCATCCACCTCCTCGTCCTCCTCCTCCTCCTCCTCGTCCTCCTCCCCGGGAGCGGTGCCGAGGCGGAGTGAGCCCTGCGGAGGAGGGCGGGCAGGGGCGGGAGGCGATTACCCGGCTGCCATTAATATGCTAATCCCCGTCTGCTGCCCGCGCCCGGCCGGCTCCGGTTCACCCTGCGCGCAAAGGCAGAGCGCTGGAAATGCCGCCCGGCCCGGCTGCGGACCGGCCTCGCTTCGCCGCCGCTGATGTTCCTGCTCCCGCACCGCCCCTTCCCTGCCGCACCCGCGTTTTGCCATCTTTTTTACACATTTGCTGTGTCCGCTTACCGACACCAGCGCCAGGCATCCTAAAAGCAGAACTTGGCTCTAAGCGCACGGGAACTTCCCTAAAAGCGCTGGAGAACTTCCCCAAACTTCAGCAGGAATTGGGGTCACACTCTCCACCAGCACTTGCCTCGCTCCACGAGATTAAGGATGGAAGAAGCCCGGCAGTGCTGCTTGGCCCTAAAGAATGAATATCGCAGCCACACCAGTCCTTAGTGGCACATCCAGCCCCCTCTAAACCCGGGGCTTCTTTATTGACTTCTCATCAGAAGGCAAAGGTCACCTCAAACACTGACCCCAGATGGTGAACGACCTTTGTGTTTCTTCTTAACTTTGTAGTACCTAACACCAAAACTGCTTACAAACAGTTTTCTTTTAAAATGGTGAGTATAAATACTGCAAAAGCCAGTGTTTATAATAATCACACAACCAGGCACAATGTGTGTATGGAAATAAAGCAAATATCCATTTTACAGCAAAGTATTTCACAAAAATTATAAATAACTGTTTCAACTAGAACAGGTATTAAAATCAACAGGAACAAGATTCACACTTATCATTAAAGCTCTTTATATATTCCACGGTAATCTCTTCTCACTCCCAGCCCTCAGCAGTAAGGCGTGAGGCTTATCCAAGACTAGAACCAAAAGGGAATTAATCTAAAGCCAGCAGCCTTCAACTTAACCTATCTGCCTACTTGTAGCAGCATGCACTCGTCTACAGCATATGTTTAATTACCATTCTTTACTGCCATCTCATTTCTCAATATACTGACTGGCCTTGCAGAATTAGTGGTGTATGTCAAAATTCTTGATTAAAAAAATAAAAGAAGAAGAAGAAAGGAAGCAGTAACTGCAGTTAACTATTGTCTGCTTCTCTATTTAAACGAGAAAAAATATTCTGTGGTTAAAAAAAAAAGAGAGAGAGAGATTAGGCCACAACCAGGCCCATCAGATGTTCTGCATCACTGCTCAGGCACAAAGCTCTTTCTGGGGCTGAAGAAAGCCAAAGGGAACTGAAGACATGCCTGGGTGCCTTCCTCCCCCCACCACAAAGTTTTCCAAGCCCCTCAGTGCTACACAGACAAACACTTCTGGTGACAAGGTCGATTATATTTACCTTCAACAATAAAGCAAAACATGTTACAGTAAATATTTAAACCCCCAATTATTGTAGTTGTGTGGGTACAGAAGGGGCACAGACAGGCTCAGAGCCTCTCTGGTTCATGCTGCAGCTGGCAGAGAGGAAATCTGCTTTTACACATCCAGCTCTGCCATGGGCTTCCTTGGTGACCTTGAGCAAGTCAGACTTGTTTCCTTCAAAAAAGGAAACTGCAGATACTTCTTCAGTTTTCCTTAAACTGGTTTGATCTGTGCTCTAGGGTGTAAAATATATTTTTTTAAAACGTGTTTCTTCCATAAAAAGAAAATGTTTTCCAGAAAGGCAGATAAAAAAAATATCAAGAAGTAAAAAGGGCAAGGTCTAAATTAAATTTTATTTATGAAAATAAAACCCTTTAAGTATCAACTGGTAAGTGCATTACCAAGGACAGTTTTAATAAACAGAATGTGTGGGCTCTGTATTCTTTACACTTTTAACAGATGAGGCTAATACAGATTATCAATCCAAGTGTCAAGAGATACTGCCTGCTCATACAATACCAGTATTATATTCATTCTTCTCAAGGACATACTTTCTTGTTTTTAGACTACAAAATGAAGGTGAAAACTAAGTACTTCATAACATGACAATTTTTAAATTCAATTTTAGAAGCTGTCCAACATTTTACACACTGAATATGTATTTTTCACTTAAACCAAGTGCTTTCTTGATGCTATAAAAAAATACTTAATATCTGTTTGTTATTATAAGAAGTACACAGCGGACATATGCTCATTCTCTTCTTTCAAATAACATGATAATCTTTTTCTGCACCAAAAAAACCCAAAACAAAACAAAAAGGCCAAAAGCATAAAATTTATGTTCTGGAGATGTTCAGAAATCCCAAAATTCCAAGTTGCAGGGAGGAAGCAGACAAGGCACAAAGTAAAAAAAACAAACTTGAGTAGTTAAATACATCTCCAGTATACAGATGATACTGAGTATTTACAACATTTTATAAATACTGCTCCTCAAGTAGGTATCTGAGCAGCATTGATGTAAAGTAATCTGTTTTAAGTAATGCCAATCAGATTACACCATTTACTGAGGTAAGAAACATCTGTCAGAAATTAGGGCTGTGGAACAGGAGTGTTGGTTCTTGGGCAAGATGCATTTGCTGACACACACTGATAGTATGTGTGTAGTAGTCTCTCTGTAAGCAATGATGATAACAGCTATCAAAGAAAAACCTGAAGAAGTATTTCTAGAAAAAGAAGAAGTTTTTCATCGACATTTTTTTACTAAGAACATTTGCTAAGAAGCATTGACAATTTTCCTTAGCACACATTCTAACTAGAAAAAAAGCTCAGACTACCCCAATAACAACAGACAGGCCAAGGTCAGCTAAGAAATGGCATTCTGCCCCAAGGAAATTCAAGTTAAGACTTTTCTGCTATGACTATGATTCTGGTTGCTCAATTTCAGCCTGCTTTTAAAGACTACTGATTATCAGCATCAGCTTTTGAAAAGCCAGAGGGGAGGAAAAAAGAAGCTTTTTTTTTTTAATTGTATAAAGGCATTAAGTTTTTCAATTTTTTTTTTTTTGTGGTGCTGAGCCTGTCTCCTATTGATGTCACCTCCAAAAATCAAAAAGCTCTGGGGAACAAAGGGTTAAACAACGAGGTTTTGTTTTTTACAATTGTGACACACATAAAAGGTTGTCTGATTTTTTCCACTCAAGCTTATCAAAACAAAAACAAAGATCAGGCCCATCAGACAAACTGGCAAACCTTGGCTTTCTCCATGGTCATGTCCAGAGCTGGAGCTCCTGGGGTGTCCCAGAGATCTCATCAGCGCAGAACTGATCCCGCTTTCTCCCTCAGTAAATGGCATCATTAGGAACTCTCTGCTATTCAACTATTTTTTTCACATCAGTTAATATCTCTATTCATCAAATTTTGATCAAACTGGCTGGCAAGTTGGAGCATTGTTAGGAAGGGGACCAGGACAGAACCAAACAGGGAATACTTGTCCAAGTTCCACTGCACTGAGAAATCAAACTGAACTCAGGATTTGGAAACTGTGAAGAAAACAGATTGGTACCAGGGTAGTGCTGGAGAGCAGAACAGAAATTTGCTTTTCAGTTCCTCTCCAGCAACACCTCAGCCACCAGTTGAACAGAACAGCAACAGAGATCTCCAAGGGAGAAAAGAGCAACCCATTCACTTGTCAGAACAAAAATGAAGAGCTACAGCCCAGAGCACAGCCATGACATCAGCATTAGGGCTGGAGGCACCTCTGCTCTGGAGACAGGATGAGAGAGTGGGGAATGTTCAGAAGGCTCCAGGGAGACCCTGGAGCCCCTTCCAGTGCCTGGAGAGGGACTTCTGACAAGACACATGGCGACAGGACAAGGAGGAATGGCTTTGAACTGAGAGAATATGTGTTTAATTAAGTATTAGGAAGATATTCTTCACCATGACGATGGTGAGACACATCCAGAGAAATCATGGATGCCCCATCCCTGGAAGTGCTCAAGGGCAGGTTGGATGGAGCTTTGAGCAACCTGGTCTGGAATAAGGTGACTGTGTCCATAACAGGGGGTGGGAAGTGGATGATCTTGAAGGTCCCTTCCAACCTAAACTGTTCTGTGATGATGATGGTGATGCTTATTATTATTTTAGATTCAATAATTCATAGTCTTAGCCACTTCATGGGCTACTGTTTATCACTCTAGTAATGACTAGAAGCTGAAGAACAATGACAGTGTTTTGAAGGAGATCTGCAAATTCCTGTAGGAGATGGAAGAAGAGTTTCTTGTATTCATTTAGTTGATAAATAAAGTTTTCAAACAAAGTTTACCCTCAGAACAAGAGCAGGATTTTTTTGGTAAAGCCACAAATGCTTTCTATCATGACAACTGCAGCCCACAAAGCTGAGAGTGGCTGATGAATGTTCTAAAAATTAAAACATGTTTATTGATCAAGTGACAGTCTTCTGCATCTGAATTAATTTGCTTTTCCATGTTAGTATCCAGAATTCCCCAAACATGCGCTCCAGACATTGTAACTGCACTGTAATCTTCATTCATCTTCATTCCCTCAAGTTAGTTCTTTATGTGAGATTTTTTCTAAATATTCTAATTATTCTTTGGGTGTATGCATTATTTAAAAGTGGAAAATATTATCTACCTAAGTTTCCTCTTAGCCAAAGTCAGACAAACATCATCTTTGCTCACAGAAACTACTGAAAAATGGTGCATTGTAATTATAACAAATCCAAAATGACAACTCCTGACCTCTGCCTTACTCTAAACTCGGGTTTGCTAAGGCTGTTTTGGAAATCTGCCTTGGATTACCCAGTCTCTAAATCTATCATCCTTGCCCCAAGCAGCCCTTTTGCTCCACTCATACCTCTTCTAGCTCAGTTTCCTCCTGAACACCCTTTGCCAAAGGGCACAGAGGAGAACAGGGTAATGGGCTGCAGGATCTCCAAGGGTCTCTGCAGACTGAGAAGCTCTGTCATCATTATCCTGCCACCAGAGAGGGTATTTCTTATTTAACTCTGAGCATCCTGACAGGTTGAGCTGAAAGAAAAATTATATTTTACTTTAAGTGTCAAAATCCAAGCCCAGTTTTTCAGCAGAAATGATTCAGCACATCTGAGAGGCAGCATCACCTCCATGAATTCATTTTAGACTTTGCAATATGAGCAAACTCTAATTCCATGCTCCAGACTACATTAGGCCATTTTTCTCCTGAAGAAGAAAGATAGAGAGCACTTAGATAAACTCATTCTAGAATATAAACTGCTGAGGATCCCTGCTTAAGACATTCTTCTGGCAAAAAGTCAGTCCAATATTGAATTTATTGTTGTATTTCTCCATTTGGTGTGCTTAATAATAAGACAATCTTGGGTATTCCCAAGAAGTTCAGAGTTTTAAAACAAAACTTTGTGACCTTCTGAACCATGGTCACCTGTTTA
Organism: Emberiza elegans; assembly: GCA_024865655.1. Taxonomy (NCBI): domain Eukaryota; kingdom Metazoa; phylum Chordata; class Aves; order Passeriformes; family Fringillidae; genus Emberiza; species Emberiza elegans. The sequence goes on along the minus strand of JALJVW010000084.1, from coordinate 5,181,331 downwards.
GCTTTATGATCATCTGAGCTACATTTTAAAATAGTAGTTGTCAGAGTTCATTGGTTTTATTTTCGAATCTTAACCTATTGTAGTAGTGAGGTGGGGAGCAAGACAGATCAGGGTGCTGGGAGGGAGCAGGAGGAATTCAGTGTTAATGAGGTTTCCCACATCTCCCCTGTCCAAGGGATCCTGTGCAGCAGAGCAGGCAGCAGTGCAGCCTCCCAGCTTATGCTCTTAAGACAACAGATGTTAAAAGGGACACTAAGTTAACTTTAATTTTATTATTCCATAAATAAAGACTAGCCATTTTTTAAACCCATATGGGTTGTATTAGTTTTCAGGCATGAAAGTTGTAGCAGATTTCCCTGTGGGTGGACTAAGCTGCTCATCTTCTCCCACTTCCTTCCATTTACTTTTTGAAGACTTTACTGTAGAGAAGAATAAAGTCAATGCCATGAAAGCTAAAAAAGGTTTAAAAATTACCCCCTCCTTAGGACACTGATTCTAAATCTCTGTTTCTTCTTGTTCTAGGCTATTTACAAAAAATCCACCCAACAAAACCGTTTCTATCCTCAGGACATCTTTGAGAAGTTCATTCACTATTCCATTGCTCAAAGCTAAAATCTGCTTCATGGACACCTGGAGAGAAGTGAAAAAACAGAGAAAAAGTAAATCCTATACATACTATTCCTTATTTTACTGCAAAATAAAATCTGATCATTTTGGTCTGTGACAGATTCACTGTGCTTATCAGTTTGCACTGCACATCTTCAGCCTCCAGTGTGGGGTGACTGGAGAAGGAGTCCAGAGGCAATCCAAATGGTCACCAGAACCTTTCTTGATCTTATAAAACTTCCCTTTTTTATGGGAAAAACCTTCAATTTAATGAGGTAAACACAGCAGAAGGTATCTGAAGGGGAAGGACCCACCCCTTTGATGCTGTTTAAAGGAATTGCATTCTGTGAGGATTACTTTTGTTCAGTGGAGGGGATCCAGGAGTGGATCAGTTGACCTTACAGATTCTTAAAATCCACCTTTATCAATTCAAGGGTAACCTAGAAATAATTAGCCACATCTTCTAAAAGGGATATAGGAAAATGAAGTTGCTTCTGGGTCAGCAAATCCCTCCAGTGTCTCATTTTATCTGCTGCTTTCTCTCTCATCTATCTAAGAAGCAATTAAACAGAAGAAAGTAAGAAAGCTGTGCAGCCACATAGGGTCAGTTATTTACCAGAAATGGGGTCACCTGGACTTGTCTTCCTTGTCCTGCTTCTCCTCCAGATGCCAAATACAAAGCTAAAACAACAGCTCATCAAACCCCTTTCAGTTGCAAACTTCTTTTTAGGAAGAAGTTGAACCTGACTCCCAGTGTTACATAAACCACAGATATAATATCAGCAACTCCTCAGACTCCCAAGCTATTAAATGCAGTTACAAACTGAATAAAACAGTAATCCATGACCTCAAAATAATGCAGTATTTTTCCATTTATGTATGAAAACACACTGGTGGAACAGTTCATATTGTATTTCTTAGTGAAGGATGAGCATAGCATAAATCCCTTATATATAAACAAACTCTTATAGGCTAAAACAAAGAGCTATTTAAGTTTAAAATTCCAGAGTCACAGAACAAATCAACAAGCCAATGCTGATACCCTTCACATCTAAGAAAGCTGAAAATTAAAAATTAATTTTTAATTCTTACAGAACATATTTTTAAAGTTTTATAACACAAACATTCATGCTGCTCTATTACCAAGCAAATTCAGTGCCTGAGCTATCAAGCAAAGAAAAGCATATTTAAAAAAATAAGAAAATATTGTTAAATAGGCACAAATCTCCCTTCCTCTCTGTAATTAGCAAAATTTGGATTGAAAATTTGCAAAAAATAGTTTGATGCTTTGTTTAGGAGAACCTCTAGAAGAGGCCAGGTGTAGCTGAGCCTCTAAGCCACAGAAAATTAAATTCCTATTCACTTTAATCAACTTCTCTTCCTATTTTGTACCAAAAAGGGATATTCACTTTTCAGGAACTTTCAGCTACATTGCTGCTTCGTGAGACCAGCAATAAACTTCCAAGGAACAGCTCCTCAGGCAGTCATTTTATGCTGCTACAGGGAATAAAAGGTCATCCTCTGCTAACACAAAATCTTTTATTCAATGCAAAATCCACCAACCTTAAATAGCCTCATTTGCTCCTCCAATTACACAAGACTGCACAGTTCTGCTGAACAAGTTCTGTTTACCTAGGAAAATGCCTGCAGAGCGGTGTCAAAGAGCTCAGAAACACAAGAACTTGTTGCTTCATTTTAAGAAAGGTTTCCAGGAGCTCAGCACCAAACGCAGCCCAAGTTATGGAGCTGTTACAGGATGGAGCAGCATTCAGTGTGTCAAAGGCAGCACATATCCACATATCCCCTCTCTGCATCCTTTCAGAGCTGGAAATTGATGAGCAGACCAATACAGCTTCTGCTCCGTAGCTCCAAACTCAGCTGAGCTTTAGGTGCAGTAAGCTTTACCCAGTGACTTGACAACTTCAGCTCAAAAGGCTTTGATGAAGTTGGAAACAGCTGTGCAAGAATGCTGATATAAAAATGGGCATAGGCAAGGCCAAGATGTAGAAAACCAACTCATATAGCTGGGAAAGAGGTTTGGGCACAGCCCTTCTTCAGATCTGAAGAAGGGATGTTAAATAAGTATCCTATGTCTTCAGATGATAAACAAAAGATCAAAAAGCCAAAAAAGCTCCTTTCTGATAGCAGCCTGAATGACCTACTTTACCAAACATCACAGGGCCAGCACTGTCAGCATGTAACAGCATCTGACAGGGCCAAGAGCTCATCTCTTTCACAGTTCTGAGCTGCAGAGCAGAGCTTCCAAAAAACCTCTGGTACTGCTCTCCACAATCCCATTTGATGCATTTCAAGACTCAGCACTCAAGCCTTTAAGTGAACATGAGAGCAGGACAAAGAAATATCAGTGCCTGCATAAACAGAGGAAGAATATAAACCTTGTCCTCTCACACAGACATGAACAAGAAAAGTCATAAACTTAAACTGGGAGTAGGAAAGTTCAAGGACCCTGAAATAAATGTCTAATAAGAATTTTTAAATTGCAGAAGAAGATGTGAAACTGTCATCTTAATAGGTTAAATATCTTCAAGGAATGATTTAAGTCACGTTTGCCTTGGGGTAGGACAGAATTCCTTCACCCCTCAAGTTTTGAAGTCATTAGACAAAGCCTGATCACTGTCCTTAAAATTTCTACTAATACTCTACTTTTAGAAGCTTTATATAAAAACCTCACTAATTATATTACTGTTGCTTCCAGAACCTCAGTGGTAGTCACTACCTCTAACACTTCACTGGATCATTTGCCTCCCTCACCATTCTCTATTGTAAAGCCTCAAGTTTCAATAACATCTTTTACTCCACATCTTTGAGGGCACATAGATGACCAGGGAACAGTCAGCAGGAATTTCAGTGCTGATCAATAATTTTTTACTGGGACTAAAAGCCTTAGTAGCAGTCTAACCTTCCCTTAGTACCATAAAATACCCTGGGTTGGAAGGGACCCACAAGGATCATCGGAGTCCAACTCCTGGCCCAGCACAGGAACCCAGACAATCCCACCATGTGCCTGAGCATTGTCTAAACACTCCTGGAGTGTCAGGAGTGGTGCTGTGACCATTTCCCTGGGGAATCTGTTCCAGTCCCCAACCACCCTCTGGGAGAAGAACCTTTTCCCAATATCCAACCTAAACCTCCCCTGACACAGTTTCAGGCCATTCCCTTGGGTCCTGGTCACCACAGAGAAGAGATCTGTAGTGGAGATCAGAGATACTAATTCAGCTGCTCTTCAAATCCATGAAAATTGGCTCCACTAAGACATCTGAAGACAATGGGAATCACAACATAAAGTCTATTAATCCTGGAAATACAGTTCCACTATTTCTCTATATTAAGCCTTTCACAAAAAGAGTTATCAAAGATAATTCTCCCTGATTGTCATGGAAAAAAAAATCAAACCATGTGAAACCATTCCAGTAAGTCATCTGAATGGACAACATCTAGAAACTTCAAAGATGTTCTTAAAGGAGTAATTAGTGCACAAAGATATAATCTGGAAAACATCTTTGTGCCAGAGTTTAACAATGTAAGAATTTCTTAAGAAGTTTCCCATCTATCTCAAGTGTAATTCCAGCCCACTAATGGGAGCACAGGCATTTAACAGCCCTCTTCTGTTATCCTGACCTTTCCTCAGAGTAAAGTCCTGAGGAAAAATGTACTTGCTACAAGAACAGACTTTGCTGTTGTTAGATTTGACCCTTCCATAAGAAAACCTGAAGAACATCAACTTTATACCTGACAAAAGAATTTTTGCAGTTTTTCATATTCAAACTAGTGGTCCCCAGAGAAAAGGCCACTATCATAAGGTGATGGGATATTTTCTTAAATATGTTCTTATTTTAAATATGAAATTTAATATTTTCTTCTGAAAATAAAAAAGGGAAGGTAGGGAGCCATAGGTATCAAATTTTTTTTCTTACTTCCTTTTCCCAGTCTTTGCTGTGCAAACAAAGCCAGCACAAACAAGCTACAAGCTAAGGGCACAAGGAGAGGGCTCAAACTATACATTAAGGATGTAAAAATAAACTAAAGGAAAGATCATATAATCCTTTATTTATGGTCATTTTAGGCGTAACTTACAACAAAACAGTTGATTAAAGTTCATCATGCAATGTTTTTCCTCTTGGTTCACTGTAGTCAGTGATGTTCCTCTTCAAACAAGCTCGTGTGTATTTTGGGAGAAGATCCCAAGCCACTCCCAGCCCAGGCCTTGCAGAACAAAACACACACTAATAACTAACATTTTGTCTAAGCCAACTACACAAGATCCAGCTTGATACTGAGATTCTGCCTTTCAGTCACAGTGTTATCCCCACCCTTCCTTTACTCCATAGCTGTTGCTGTGAAGACCCTGGGTAGTAACACACTCCAACACTACAGCAAGGGGTTACAGACATTCACAGAAGCTGCACTTTCTGTGGAACAGTTGGATAAAAACAGTGAATGCATTGTGAGCAGCAGCAGAACAGACTAAAGACACATATTTAGGAACCATGATTATTGGACTCTTCAGTTTGCCAAATTTCATCTTCTCCTGAAGTAATTCTGCACCAGAACAAGACATTTTCAGTGACTGCCACTGAAGGTTTTGTGCTGTAAAGGAGCAGCAGAAGCTCATTCCCAACATCCTGATGCCCTGATTATAGCACACTGCTCTCCATGTGCCAGGCTGGCTCTGTTCTCGGATTTGTTTTTTCTCCTGTAAAAGAAGATAGATGAATTCTCCAATCACTCTTAGCAGATACACATCCCCTACCTTGCCTATACAGAACCTTTTACAAACCAAAAAAACCTGCTATGACAAAAGCAAAAAACAATCCTGAAATCCCTAACCACTTATCAAAAACCCTTTAAAAACCCTTTCAAAATGTGCAACCACCCAATGTCCATTTTTGTAACTTTGAAAGAGTCCAGACAAAATTTTATTTCACATCTCCAAGTGTATCATTAGAATAACCCTTGCCAACATCCCTCCAGCTGTTTCTGCACAACCACCAGCAGCCAGTTTGCCAGCAAGAACATCCATGTGGCTGTACAGAGTGCAAAGAACTTTTCTTACTGTGAACTGCCAGGTCCTGCATATCCACCTGCACTTAATGGCACAGAACCCACAAGGAACCATTTTTGTTCTGCATTCCTTTGACACCAAAACAGGTAAACATCTTCTCAGAGTACATAAGCATCCTGTTCCAAGCAAAACATTACTACAAGTTATTTATTTTTTGACAGCATGTAGTACAGAGCTCCAAGTTCCTCTGCAATTCCTCTGATATTGTACCAACAAAAATCTGTAGTTCACATTCAATAGTTTCTGTCCAAGGTGTTTCTTCAACCCCACAAAAAAAAAATAAACCCCTAAGAATTGTCAAGGTTTTCTTCTTTTATATTTTGTCCAAAAGCTCTGTAATGTTGCTTTTTTTTTGTTTTTAAAAGAATAAGAACTGTTAGTATGTTTAAAATAAAGCACTGAATGATCCCCACTCCTTGCACCCTTAACTACACAAGACAAATTCACAAATTTGCCACCTCTCAGATGGAAGATTGACAAATCTCTCCCTGGTCCCTGGTAAACCTGGCTGAGGACTGTCACCAGGTGCCCACATGAGACTGAGGCTCAAGTTTCTTGTCCATCCTCAGCAAGAAAATAAATATAATCTCATCATTTCTAAAATGAACTTTCCAAACTAGGAATAAAACTTTCCAAACTAGGAATAAAACCACATACACTATCTAAAAAATGAACAGTATTTGCAGCTGCCTTCATTCAAAGCTGAACTGCATAACTGTAATTCAGGATATTTCAGGTTATCCAGGGTGGAGTAATCACACCTTTTTCTGCCACTTGCAAAAGAACAATTTTCCCTAGCAAAAGTATCCTTATCCCTCCAAACAGCACAATTCCTAAAGATGTCATCTGAAATATCAATTTCTAAGGAAGCAGATAAAATTTTCCAATTTGTTCTAAATAAGAAATGAATTAAAACAAAGAAAAATATCTTAGATATTATACATTCAGGTGGTACATTTGCATATGATGCACCCTTGATTGCTGGAATTCTTCCACTTTGAGATGACTGCCCAGGAATAAGGCAAGAACAATCCTCACAGCAGTGTGGGTGTCTCCAAAACCATGGGAGCCAGAACTACAGGAAATGATAGAGGAATTTGCTGAACTGCTGATTTTTTGTTTATTTTGAAGTGCCAGACTTTATTGATCCAGCTTGTTAAGATTCATAGGGACACAGGACCTGAAGGACCTTTCATGTCATCAAATCTTACTCCCTGCCTCCTTATGCAATCATGTCATAGTCCCATTAAGTGCCCAATATTTCATATTTCACTTCCTTTGAGCATAAAACCAGCCTAGAGCAGATACCAGGGGTGCCACATCATTCCAAATAAACCTGGTTTATGTCCTGATTTTTATTTTTTTAAATACATACTCTCAATTCTCTATATTGAAACTTCTTTTCTTCTACCCCCTCTCCTCCTTTTTCCTCTTATCCCTATACACAATCCCAGAAAACCAATGTTCTGCAGCCAGGGCAAGTTTCTTAACTATAAATCATCTCACAGACTTTCCTGGCAAATGGGGGAGGTTCCTGACAGCTGGAAGAAAGCAAATGGAACTTGAAGAGGGGAGGGTCTGGATGACTAAGGCTGGTCAACCTTACCTCCATCACTGACAAAGTGATGGAAGCACCAACACTGGAGGCCATTTCTAAACAAATGAGGACAATAAGGTGATTAGAAATAGTCAGCAAGGATCTATGAAAGGGAAAACATGCCTGATCAACCTAATGAACTTTTCTGATTAAAATACAGGCTGGGCAGATGAAGAGTTGTCATTTTGCTTAATTTCAGCAAGACTTTCAACACTGTCTCCCATGACAGCACCGTAACAGACAAACTGATGAAGTTATGGACTGAACAAATGGACAGAGAGATGGCCTGGAAACTGTCTGCACTGTCAGGCTCAAATTTCTAAGGAAAACCACTACAATTTCACTAACTTGCAGTTTCTTGAAGTGTTTAATAGATCTCATCACCTCAGTATTACTACACAGGTCAGCCTCACTAATAAAAATGTTTTTCTTCCCAAGTCTTGCTGTTGCTTTTGCCCTGTGTGGGCAATTAGCTATAAAATATAGATGGGAATGCAGGGAAGAGGACACTGTCAAAAGCACAGCCAAGAAAGTTTCACTGGAAAGGTTGGGAAATACACAGATTTCATGTCAAGGTCTAGGCTGCCACCTCCCCACGCCTTCAACACAAAAACATGAGACACTCGACAGTGGCAGTTTACAGAGGATAAATACATTGCTTTTCCTAATATCAGAGGTATATGACAATGGGAAAATGCATTTTATGAGGTATAGATGATTAACCTTTTAAAACTACTCAAGCAAATTCTAAAATAGGAAGATTTAATGCACAGATAACAAGAGAAACTTCTTCAAAGTGACATTTAAGCTTTGTCAGCAATAACCTCATCCAGCAGTAACAGCAGTTTCGTGATAGGGAATTTGGAAATCCAGCAATAACAATGGCCTTGCTGGTAGTGAAAAGAATTCAAGCTACAGGCCATATCTGCATCAGAAGAAAAGTCCTCTCACATTTTCAGAGCTGTACAGGGCATGCAGGCAGCTATTCTAACTTGACTGCACTAATATTTCATAAACCATTTTCAGTTCCATACTCATCACACAAATAAAATCATCACAACCCAAGCCATTATAAATCTATGAAAACTAAGTTTACTGTTGCTTAAAAAACCACAATTTTTAGTAAAGATTTGCAAAAAAATTTACAAAGATCTCTAGAAAAAAGAAAAAAATCCTGATTTTCGAAGGGATTACTGAAAGTACAGCTTTTAGAGAAGCAGTCCAGGTTTCCTTTTGCAATCCCTTCAGCACCATGCTAGGAATGCTAAAATGAGAGGGACTGTGCAGTCTTAGTGCAGCTTGTATTTAATTCTTACTTAAAACTGAAGTGACAAATCAAAAAGCCACTATTTTGTACTTTTTTTACTTCTGCCTACACGGTTACCTTTTCCCCCCCTTTAAGCAGGGATATTAACAACAGTTCTCTGCTCATGCTACTGAGTTTATTCTCAGCTGCATGAATAATCCTTGCATAATTTATTACCCTCTGTAATACATGTGAACATTTATTTTAAGAATTCTGCATAACCTCAATTCTGTCAATTCTTGCCTACTGCAACTCTGGCAATACCTCAACTGATTTTTAATTTTCTGTCTTTTAACATCATAGGAAGAATCCAACCCTTTGGGGCTTTGCAAATTCTGGTTGCTGTATTTAAGTTCATCACCCAGGCAGGTGTAGGTTTAGGATAAGGAGGATCTTTTGCACAGCACAACATTAAACACCCCATCTCCTGCCCAGTGGGTAAGAGGAAGGGGAAGCAGGAGGTTGTTCAAGGCTGTGGAAAGTGCCAGGAGCTGAATCTGATTTCCTTAAGTGGATCATGAGCAGGTCCTGTGTAAGCAGCAAGGCCAAACACACCAAGAGACTGAATGAGGACATGATTTAATTCAGAAACATCTTTAGGTTGAGCTGAAATTGTGTAACTTTTTCTCTTTTTTTTTGTCCTAAATGAGGACTTGGAAGTAAAAATAGTTACAAAAGCATTTAATATTTCAAGATAACAATGACAATGTGCAAACAGTGCTTACCTAAATTGCACATTATACAGCAAAAAGTGAACACAAACCCATCAGACTTAAAATATGCTGCATATCTCAAATAAGACCTAAGCAAAAGATGTGTATTTCCTACTAATTTTTTGATACTTTATGTTAGGAGTTAGCAAGATTTTATTTGACTCACCAGATGATATCTGGAGGAGTCATTGAGAACAAACAACTGTACCTGAGATTCAATTTTGGCATAATGTTTTATTGAATTTTAAACCAAAAATCCAGTAGATGTTTGTTTCTTGTATTTGTCTTTATCTTCCTCTAGTTCTTTGATACAGTTTCTTGCTTCCTTACTATTTCTTCATTCTGGTAATGAAGACATATTTGCACTGCAGGATGAGGAACAAAGGACCAGCTCTTAGGAAAAGTCACCTACATCACACAGATGCTAGAGCTGTTTTAAATTCAGAGCGAGACAAAATCCAGGAGGGATTGCTTTTAATCCCAACAGTGTCAACAGAGAAAGTTTAACTGCATTTACCAGAGGAAACCAGTCTTTCATGCCTCCAGGCATGCTGTGAACACACTTGTGTTGCAAGAGAACTTCATTTATAGACAGAAGAACTGTGTTCTCTACCCACCTTCAAAATTATAATATTTCAGCAAATTGTTCTCCAAACTCCTCCTGGTTGACATTCCAAAAATTCTCTATGCTCATCTCCATAGCCTCAATTACAAGGCAGTAAAAACCCAAGTTACCCATGAACTGCAAAGCAGTGATAGAAATTAATTCAGGATAACTCTCCTGAGTCATGATTTAACTAACGACCTCATCAACTAATGCGTTCTCCTGCACAGAAACAATCCTTCCTTACAAGATTTCACTATGAAATAAGTGTTCTAGATGACCTTGATATACCACTGCCTATATCAAATTTATGGATAAACCAACCTCAAACAAAACACTACAATAAAGACACCACCTGAAGTAGTCTCCCTACTGCAAAATCTTCAGAAACTGCAAAAGCCCCCCCACCATATTATGATGGAAATTTAGAGCACTAAAACCAGGTGGCAAAAGTGAGAACATTTCTAGTGACATCTATTGTCCACTGCTGAAAGTGGCACTCAGGAGAAAAAAGTTCTTTAAAACTCTAAATAAGAACATACCATTATTTATTCAATTATTTTATATCTCTTATCCAGGCTGCTTTTCCAATTTATCACATTTCTTTTGAATTTTAATCACATCATCCAGTGTGCTGGTAACTCTTTTTGTGTTGGTGTTACTGGCAGATAAAGACAAATCAAGTCCATTTCCATCGTCATTAATAAAAATACTGTTAACACCACAGGACAATACAGACCTCTGTGAGACTCCAGCCTCCCCTTCTGATAATATTTTAAGCATATTTTCAAAACAAGTTTCCTTAGTTCCCTTACCAGGAGGTGCTGCCAAATCTCTGCTACAGGTAAGCCATGGTGTGTAGTTTTTATATCCTCTCTAAAGTCCTCTTGCCATGGGAAAAGCTCATCCTTTGAAAATCCTGGGGAAACTTCTGCCCTCTATCAGTACTTGCAAGACACAGTTAAGGAGTACAATTAGGACACTCCCACACACAGACTCAAATTGAAAATAATCATCTCATTGTGACTCAGATTCACACCAGCCAAACTCTTCAAGTCCCAAATATAAACTCAGAAGAGGTTTCATTACACATCCTTGTCCTTGAAGCTGCAGAAAAAAACCTAACAATAATCCTTATTTTCCTGTCAGCCTGACCTAAACACCAGGTATTTATTTTTCCAATATTTTCCACAAGTGCCTGCTTCACAACCACTCTCAGAATTCAAAATAATTTTAAAGATGTCATCCTTAAAAGAAGACTTCCACATTTAAACTTCTCTTCACTGCTTCAAGAAAACATGACTTTTTTGCAGAAGAGCTGCTCTGAAGTTCTCGTGGAAAAGACTACAAAAAATCAGCTATCAAGCTATTAACTGAAATTGCCATTTGATTCCAACAGGAAAGAGCAGCCAACTTCACAGCAGGTATCAATATCAGCAAGAACAAATGAAAGAATGAATACAGAACCAAAATCATCAAGGCAGAGGGCAAGGAATATCCAATCCCTTGATCAATCAGGAGTAAAAGTGCACTTCAGTCAGGATCCCAGAATTCACATTACAAACGGAATAGATGGACAAATTCCACCTGCCATGGATCAGGAGACATCCTCACTCTGAGCTCTGCATCACAACTCCAGCCCCCAGCACAAATTAATGCATGAATTTGAAAACTTTGTTAAAGGCCAAATGTAACAAACAATAAACAAAAAAATCCCATTTAAAAAAATCTGATCAGTGGGGTTAGGGGTTTTTTTGGTGGGGTCCATGTTTTTGGGGGGTTTTGTTGTCTATTTTTAGGTTTAGGGATTTTTTAAAAAAATTTTAAACACCACTGATAGAAGAGTCCAATAGAGCAGCTCAGCCACAAGTCACCTGTGTCACCAAGTGAACACTGTGTCACCTTGCCCACTAGGACCTGGGGAGATTCCCTCCCCCCAGAAACCCCCAAACCCTTTTCCCTGCACTCTGCCCCTCTGAACCACCACTAAAACCATTTGTGGCTGCTCCTAATCTGCTCCCCTGCCAGCTGGATCCCACGTTCTGCTGAGTAGCTTTAAGCATTAACTATCTCACACACATATTTAACAACTGCCTATAAATACACCTCAGTTACCTCCTCCCCTTGTCAAAATACACCATTTAAATGGGAAAAATCTGCACCTCAACAGGTTTTGTTTTGACCTCAGATCCCTACATGACTAAGCACCATGACAGTGCCAGTAAAAACCAATATTCTGATTATATAAAAGCATGACTGTATCATAAGCAAGCCCTTAAAAGCTGCCTGCTGTCACATCAAGACACAACTGAAAAAAGAGAACTTACCTGCTGGCAAGGGAAGTCTTGAAATATCTGTAACAATAAAGAAATACATTTAGAAACAGAAGAAAAAAAATAGCTCTACAACTGCAGTGACCTCATAATTTTTCTGCAAGGCCATACTTGTTTAATAAAGCACATTATCTGAAGCAATTTGCTGGCTGCTCTGAATGCCACATGCAAATCAAAAGCATTTTCCTTGTCTCACCCTGTTCATTAACAGGATTATGCTTTGCTCACCTAACTGAAGGACAAAGATTATACTGAAAGCAGTGAGTGTAATTACTGCAGCAGAATACAGGTCACTACACACAAATGAAGTGTTACATACAAAATTCACCATCACCTACAGAACTTCAGAGCTCAAAGAGTCAAGGATAGTCTTTGCAAATGAAGAGGACTCCATAGAATGTCTTTCTTTATTCTTAAATCTTTAGAGAAGAAGTAGTCAAATTTCCAAGCAGATAAGCACAGAACACAAGAAATAATATTAAAAGAAAGGACACTGATTTTTGTCACCAAGGCACATTAGACCCAGTTGCTGAACATTTTTATAGTAAATGCTGAGGCTGTCTTGAGCTGCAAACAATGACCACTGTTTCAGAGTCTAAATAGAACATATAAAAATATACACTAAAAAAATATCCATTATATTAAACTGTAAGTCATTATATTTTTCCTGCCTGCTTTTCTATTGTCATCTCAGTACACATCATCATGACTGGGACCTGAGGTGCCCATCCGAGCTCAGAACAGAAACTAGAACCCACAAAGAACTAGAAAGAAAGAGTTACTCAAGTCTGTAAGGACATGGACAGGGGCCACACATCACAATGTTAATGAAAACTGAAATGAATACAAGTGGAGGGGGGGATGAGAAAGGGCAAACAGTAAAATAAATGACAGAAAACTGAACTGAACCTAAGAAAGAGGTCTGCACAGTTTCTTGGTTAAAGGAAACAGCAGAGTTGAATAATAAATTGTCACACTGGGTACAAAATCCACATGGAAACTGAACTTTAACCACAGGTGTAGCAGCTGAAACAGATGCAGAGATTATAGGGGCAGATGGTCACTGCTCTGCTACCTATTAGAAGAAATAATGAGGCTTAATAAATTTATTAGCCCTGCTTTCACCAACAGATTGTTACAATTCATGTCTGTGGCTAGAAAACATGATGAAACTTCAATAACAAAGAGAATTACACCTAAAATTTAAAGGCAGCCCACAAAAAATTTAAAAAAAATTAACTGCACTACTCTGAGATGATGAAACAGCAACACAGAAAGTTGAAATGCACTTAAAGTGGGAAATCAAAAGCAAACAGGACACCACAAAAAACCCAGAGAAAATAATGAATGCCTTAGTCTGGTAGAATTTATATAATTATCAATTTATACAAATTTTATAAAGATAGTAAATTGCATTTAAAAGATGCTCATCATGTCTGCTTACAAAACCATCTTACATCTAAGATATGCCCTGAGACAGGTGATGCAGCCAAGGAAACACAGGAACTGCAGGAAGCAAAAAATCCAACAGCTCCTGCACAGAATCCAAATCAGCAGATATGGAATGAAGTTTTCATCCAGCAGAAAGAGATCTGCAGTGACAATTAATTTGGAAAGTTATATGAAGATAAATGTTGCATCATTTTTTGTTTGTGTATGTTTAATTTCCATGCTCTTCTTTTTATGAAGTCACAGAAAAATTCCTGCTTGCCACTAGGCTATACAATACAACTGCAGCCACATGAGTAAAGCATTTAAAACTGTGGATTAAAAACACCAGTTTTGATTTTAATTTTTCTACAGTGACAGAAACATATGTTTAAATTCCATTTTTAATTAACAACTATTTAAATATTTAAGTTACTACAAACACTTTAAAGTGCATTAAAATCTTTTAATTTTTGTGTATTGGGGATGTTTAATCACAGCATTTATTACTTTTGAAGCAGACTCTTTGGTTAAATGTGCCTACACAACAGATGCCAAGATAATAATGACAAACATAACCCCCAGAAAAATATGTTATTACTGTTATTATATACACACAGGCAGAAAACAATCACTTACATCTCAGAATTTAAACAGGGAAAGGCTCTGCAGCTAAGACACACAGAGAGATTTTTAACTTCAAGAAGAGCTGATCATGTCCCAGTGTTTGTCCCTAACACCTGAGCTGCTGTTTCCATTGTCACCTCTCCTGCCAGCATTCACACAGATCCTGTTACTGCACCAGGACCCTCCCAAATGGCACTGACACCATCAGCACTGCTGCTATATTTAAGCCAAACACTGTGAAGATTTCTTACTTCCATATTCCATTGCAAATTAGTCCCACAAGTGCATTAACAGAAGAGATGCTGCACCCCTGGGACAAGTTTACTGAACAGCTTCCTGCAACTACACCTTCTTCTATTACAATGTAGTGCCAGAGACTGATTTCTACCATTAATTGACATACATTAGATCTAAAAACAAACTGGACAGAAGAAATGGAAGCCTGAAGGTTGTATCAGTACACTCAGAAGTGCATATATGCACTTAGCAGGTTATTTGTATGGTATTTCTCAATTATTTCCATTAAGCACAAAGTCCTCTACAGGCTGATGTATCTTAGTTTTTGCAAACACCAGCCACTACAGAAATGTCAATTCATAAACAAAATAAGTATTTCACAATTACAAAGATAACAGTAACAATTTTACTTTGTTTGTCCAGACACCACAACAATAAGTGAAATGCTCATTACCTTCAGGTGATCCTGGAAGTGTCGAGTCACTTCAGGAACTTTTTATCATTGAATTTGCCCCATCTCTCCAGCTCACTCTCGTATTTTCTGGCTTAAAACCTCTTAGCTTTATTCAAAAATACGGTTTTTCATTTAAAATCTAACGCTTAAAAATGATGAGTGGATTCTGGCCACACTTTACAAACTTCCTTCACAGAGAGGTAAACTGAGAGTACATACTCAGGTTCCTTTTACAAACTTACCTCCCCTGCTGTGTAAAACTTCCCCCTTCCTGAAGCACACTACAGCATTTCAATCTCTAGAGAGGAGAAATTCAACCAGTGCTGAGATTGGAAGAGGAAAAAACCCAAAGTTAGGCTTTTAATCTGGTTTGGGACTAAAGGAGAGGCTTGAGAGTCTTTTGGAGAACTGTCCTGTTGGGAAGGATTCCCTCACATCAGGGAGGCCTGGACTGACTTTTCTCCTACAACTGAGTTTTTGCTTGGAGTGCTTGGAGTGCTGTCACACAAACCACATTTACAGCAGCTGTACAACAGGAACCAATCTTACTTTTTTATCTGCTCCAAAGTAGTTCTTCAAAGTGAAATCTAAAATGAATCATATTTCAAGTGCTGCTGCTCCTACTGATCCTTTCAAGGGATCACTCATGTTCTGCATTTATATTCTTAAGTATCTTCCTGTGCTACTTGGCAGGGAGCAAACTGCCAGTTTGAACAGGCAGAAAGAAAAATTACTTTCACATCATATTCTTTATCATACCCAGACTTGTACATACTTCATAAAAGCTAATCACTTCTCAGAGAAAACTGATTTTATCCCATGTAGATACTGGGAGGATGGAGCAGATGGCCTCAAGAGCTCCTTTCCAAGCAAGGTTTCTGTAATATTGGGCACAGATGATTGGAGCAGATCAGGAACAAGGTGAAATTACATTAGAGGTGCTACAAAATAAAGTTCCTCAGCCAAAGAAAACTTGCCAAATAAACCAGTTAGAAGGAACAGAAAGGATGGTATTTTAAAGAAAGAATACTGTTATTGCTTCTGTATGCACTGAGATGGCTTCGGGCACTACAGTCCCCAAACAGGTTTTGTGGATCCCAGCACCAATAGTTTTTTCTGATTTATGGATGCCCCGAGGATCAGATCTCTCCACCACTGTATTTGCTTTTATAAAACTGCATTTTACATTGTGGAGTTTCAATGAATGTTTTCTCAAAAATGGAGCTGCGACTTTAAATCCTCCTTCCAAGAGTAACATCTAATCATCAAAAACAGGAATGTTCTGTGAGCTTCCTATTCCTGCCTCAAGGTAAAACCAGAATATGGCTCAGTGCACAACTCCAGAGGCTCAGACTCTGCCCCATCTGCAGCACTGATCTCTTTCCAGGGCTGTGGTAAGCAGCAGACCACAAGAAATTTAATCCTGTTCTCCTGCAGCAGGAGCTGGCTGACTCCAGCCTAACAGCATTCTCTCGAAATTAATTCAGATATTCAATTCACAAACCAAGCTCTCTTTCCAGGGAAAAGTGAAGGCTTGCAGCACACAAGGAACCACAGACCACAGTCTTCAAGAAGCCAAGCAGCACATGTCACTGGACAGCAATCCTTGCAACTAGATGAGAAATATCACAGACTCAACATAAAATGCAGTTTTTCTATTTAGCCACAGTACCAAAATAATTTAGGAATACAGATACATATTCAGCTTTTAGCCTTTGTGTGGCTGGTCCTGAAGGATGTTGTCTTAGAGAATGGATCCAACCACCTGGAAGTCTCCTTTCCTATATTCTTTGGCAGGTTTAAAGGGATGTTCCTCTGGTCTTTAATGAAATTGAGATCTTGCCATTTATGTAAAAATATTTTTATTTTTATAAAGAGCAAATAATTAAACAAAAATACAAGTAACCCTTTAAAAAAAAAGGTTTGTAAAATTACATTTGTTGAGAAACTCAAGGATTTATCCACGACCCATCTGATCTACTGAACAAAGACCTTGAAGACACAATGAATTCATCCTGACAGCACACCTACTAAGAAAAAGCTATTAAAAAGTTTTACAGTATGATTAAAAGATTGTATAAACCACCAGTTGCATTGTTCCACATACGTATTTTTTCTCCTTCATCATTAAAAGTGCAACTCATTTATAACCTACATCTAACCTACTCCTAATTTAGCAATGTGCAGGGCTGAATGCTAACAACCTTTTATTATTTCACATTAAGGCAGTTTTTAGGGCAATTTTCAATGCAACTCAATAAAATATTTTCATTTACTAGCCATGTAGAATTAAAGACAGAAGTGCCTCACTGAAAAGGACCATTTTTCCTAAACATTTTATTATTCTTACATGTCTTTAAATGCTCCAACTGTTTTGGTTTTCAGTACAGCCCCGTTTTGCAAACACCAATACCTGATACAGTATTCAAATGTCAATCCTAACAGCACTAAAACCACCATTTGCTTACTCAGATTAGAGTTTTTTCCCCCTATAGACATATTTATTGCATTTGCCTTAGGCACAGCAGCAGCTGAATATCCAGCTTAGCTGCAAATCTTCATCTGTTACCCTGGGGAGAGATGCAGGGGGCACAGTTATAGGACAGACACCTCCACCCACTAAACCTGGCAGCAGTTCTTTTGTGCTTTAGCCAGATCAGAAGAAACTCAGCATACAAAACCACTCATCTTGTGTTTACAGCCCTACTTCACAGGAGATCCACGTTGCACTGGAGTCCCTTATTATCTTGGTTTAAATCTTTGCTTCAGCTGTGAGTACCAGCAGTAATGATTTAATGCTCCCATTTCTGTCTGCTGAAAAGGTTAACGAGCAAGCAGCCGACAATGAACCGCTGTGACACCCTGCAACGTGCACAGCCTGTGCTGTGCTTTTGAGAAGTTCTCTTTAACCACTCACTAGTTCCAAGGCAAGCTGCTGCCTCTGAAACACAAAAGCCACACAAAATTTAGCAAGGAAAAATGAGAGAACCAACTGAAACACTGCACAGAACATGAAGGATTTTCTCAAATTAAGTGTTTGGTTGATAAAACAGGAACAAGGAAATCTATGCTGTGATGATCACCACATCTGACATCCCTCAAGTGCCTTTAAATATGTAAAAACTGTGGTGTTACACCAGTACAAGCAACAGCTTATTCTTCCCATACCTCAGGAACACCTTCAGTTCATATCTCCTTCCATAATTTCTCCATTTGTTGCCAGTTTACTGTCACATTCCTCTCACTACCCCACTCTTCTATACGTACCTGCTTTCCTCTTCCTATTCGAAAACAAAATTGGTATTGGCTCTCCTTAGCTTACAGCATCTACACCAAAAAATCATTAAACAGTTTCAAATCTCAATTTCCCCTCTCCTACTGATACTTCTCCAAAATCACTTTACTTATGCTTCTTAAATACCGGTTTTTGAAATTGAAAAAATACATACCCTGATTAAGACCATCAGAATAATCCACCTGTGCTTTCCTCCATCTCAGCTGAACTCTACCCTGAACTCTGTATGCACCTTAACACTGCAAATTCATTTACACCACATCACTGAGCATGACCACCGAGTTATCTATGCAGCCACCAGGAGCCAAATTTTCAACCAGGCACACTAAACAGTGGGATATTAAATGAAAAGGTTCTGGTGGAAGTTACATTTAAGGAGATTAAGAAGAGCAAGAGAAATCACTCAGTCATTACTCAGGGCAGGTGGGATCAATCTCATTACATACTGAGTTACAGAACATGCAGTATCTAAGCAACTCAGATAAAGAATTTAGTCTCAGTATCTACACAAGTACTATATGCACCTTTTGCCTATGGGGAAGAGACATTTGGATAGAGAAGTTCCCCAATAATTGGTTTTATTCAACATCACAAAATGGGTAAGTGAACTCTGCAAGTCTGCAGGTCATATTAAGCTCTTATGGGTCAGCAAAAGTCATATCAATGGGGGAAAAAACCAACAAGGATTTCACAAAATTAAGCAAGTTGCTAAGACAGCAGCTGCACTTCAACACAGGGCTGTGATGTAATCCATCTGGGGAAAAACTTCTGAGCAATACCTCCTTAACCAAGTAACACTTGCACTCTCTGCAGTTCCAACTGCGGGAGGAAGGCTGAGTCACTGTTTTCTCTGAAATCATCAGCTCCAACTGGGGTAGCTGGCCAAAGGCAATAAAACATTGTGTCTCATTAGGAAGGGTACTGAAAACATGGCATTTAAACCTATTACTGCACAAAAAGGCATCAACATATGTTGTGTCCAGTTCTGCTCTCTGCACCAGAAGGATGTAGAAATGTCTAGAGCTGGGCAGCTGAAGGGATTGAGGGATGGAGCAGCTGCCAAGGAAAGGCAGATGACCAAATCTGGGCCCCCGTCAGCAGGGAGGACGTGAGGCTCAGGGTGAACATGATCACAGAATGAGTGGAGGGGGTAGGGGAAGAAGAGAGGAAAAAAATAGAAAAAAGCAAATCAATGCAGCACCACAACTCAACAAATCCTGCCAGTCTGAGCATTAGGGAGCATTTGAGGAAATTACTGGAGATTAGGTTCAAACCACTAAGATCGCCTTCCCCACAGCAGGCACTGAGCTCCCTACAATTCCTGCAAGAGAAAAGTGTGCAGAGAGGTGCCACCAGCCACTGAGCCAGGCATACAAACTCCATGTAAACAACATTTTCTGCTGCCCTCGAGGGCCAGTGCTGGGCTGGGCAGCCCTTGGTCTCATTTAGCAGCATCTCCTCTATCAGCAACACTGTGGCCAGTGATTGTCCCCCTGCGCTGGGCACTGGGGAGGCCACACCTCAAATCCTGTGCTCAGATTTGGGGCTCTCATGACAAGACAGACACTGAGGGGCTGGAGCATGTCCACAGAGGAATGGAGCTGGAGCACAAGTCTGATAAGGAACAGCTGAGGGAGCTGTGGGGCTCAGCCTGCAGAAAAGAAGGCTCAGAGGGGATCTTCTCTCTCTCTACAACTCCCTGACAGAAGGCTGGAGGCAGGTGGGGGTCAGTCTCTTTCCCAGTAACAAACAATAGGACAAGGGGAAATGGCCTCAAGTTGTGTCGGGGCGGGGGGTTAGCATGGTTAGGAAAACTCTTTCACAGAAAGGGCAGTCAAACACTGCAAGAGGCTGCTGAGACATGGTTGAGTGGTGGCCTTGGCACTGCTGGGTTAACCGCTGGAACTACCTATTTTAAAGCGCTTTTCACACTAAAATGTTTTTGTGATTCTCACGGTCTTAAACTCCCTGTCATGGCTCTGTGAAGTCACGAGCTGAAACATCACCTATAAGAACACCTACTCAATCAAAAGTACTGTTCTAAGAATGTCAGCCACATACAGGAATATTCTTATCATTTAATGGTTTATCACAAAAGGAGATGTGTTTAAACAAGCCCAGGAAACTTTAAAAGCATTTAAGATGTTTAAGGAGGGACATGTGTGTGCTGGCAGTAGTTCAGATTTATCAGGAATATCTCCAGCACTATGATCTGTGATCACATAATCCTGATGGAAATATTGTGACATTTTATGAACATAACAATTCAGGCCCTCAGGCAGGCTTAGGGAAAGCTGTAGACATGTATTCTATACGTGTGTAGCTACCCCCTATTTGTACTACAGAGTGCTTGTTCTTCCAAGTGATAGCTTTAGTGGATGTTTTTCTTTCAAGAAACATTGTCTTGACATTGCTTGCTATGATTGAAGCTCCCTTGTCATTTTCCGTGAAGGACTTGTGACACACAATGTGCCACCACAAGTCACCCACGTCTTCAAAAGGTGACAGGATTGTGTAGTTCCTGCACTGAAATACAAATTAGCTCTACATGTCAGTGAAGGCTGGTTTGTGCTTTGGTATGACAGGAACTTAGCACAGAGCACGGAGGTGTTCCAGAATGTAAAATAAATGTGATTCCAGGTACAGAAATGAGCTGTGCCAAGGGCACAACCAGAAGGGGAAAGAATGAGGAGGAATTACTTCAGGCAAAATATTCAAAAGCTCAAAACAGAGCTGCACATCCCAGACCACAATGTAAGAAAAAACTGTTTTCCTGAGTGTTTTTTTAGAGGGGGTCAAGCGGGAGTTTTGTTTTCGTTTTAAAACGGTAACTAGTTAGAAGAATTTAGAGTAACATATTAATGATGTAACAAAAAATAACCACCCAAGCTTATTTTTCAGAATATTAGAACAGTATTTTGCAAGTTTTGGGTGTTTTTTTTGTTAAAACACAAATTCTTAGAAAGTGGGGCGAGTCACTTCCTTTCATGTTTCACCACTGTAAAATTATGCTGTTTCTATGGTTCTGGCCCACACATGGATTCCATTGTTACAGCAGTTTTTTAGGAGCTGGAATTAAAGTTTTACATTTTTCTTATTTGAAATTACAGATGGGTGAAAGAAGGTTGAAGATAATCAATGCAGCCAGCACAGAGTGGGAAGAAAATATTTGAGTTTTCCAGTAAAGAACACACACAAAGTAGTTTGTCAGAAGTCTAACAGAAGATTATTGCACACACATTGTTACCAAAACAAAAAAAACCCCAAAACAACAACAAAAAAACACCCCACCAAAAAAAAAAAGGAGAGGGGAGGGTCTTAACACTTCCAACACTTCTTAGGCACTGACATAGTGCCTAAGAAATAACCTGTTTTATTGCTCACAATGGGAATATTTCAAAGTATTCACAGTGAGTTTGACAGCAGCTGTACAATTTTTGCTCTGTACACAAACCTGCCTCAAGAAATAAGATGAAATTGATTTGTAATGAGAATACCAGGGTTTTCTTAGCCCCACTGTGACACCCTGGATGGAGAAAATTTGCTTCAGCTGGAGCTTGTTCTCAAAGAGAAGCACAACATCCCTTCACAACAAATGGGCATTTACAGCCAGAGCTACAGAGGCTGAAATCAGTTCTGCAGAGAAGACAAGACAGTTTTGGGTCTTAACCATCTAAGAAATAAGAGAACTAAGGACACTCACTGTGATAGAAAAAGTCCAATAAATTCACCACTGTAGGCATGCAGACAACTCCTTTAGTGTCATCTGGGTGTTTCCACAAGTCTTACACATCCTCCCAGGGACACAGATTACACCACTTCCAACTTCTGTAGTGTTTGGAGACACAACATGCTGCCAAGTGTCATTCTGCTGAGGGGAGGTTTTAATAAAAAGTCAAAAAATATTTCTAAAACCTTTGGATTACAAAGGAACATTGATTCAAGAATTATTGACGAATCATTTACTTGACCTAGACCTTGATCTAGGTCAAGTAAATTATTTGTCAAACACCAGAGCACACATGAGGCAATGAGAATTAGCAAGGAGATAAAACCAAATGTTATTTCTGTCATTTCACAAGAATAAACAGTTCTTCATAAGCCAAAAAGGCACAGAGCTCACCTCAGAGGGTAAACAGGAATTTAGGGGCAACAGAAGACAACAAATCAGAAAAGAGCAGAAGAGACATTACAGAGCAATGTATTATGTATTCATCTAAACTGACAAAATTCCCTTTTCTTAATATGTTGCATGTTAGCAGTAGTTGTGTTAGGCTGGTTCCCTCCTCAGACCACAATGTTGATGCACTAGCAGAAATAGAGAAAAAGCAAAGGAGAAGCTAGGGGAAAGTTTTCCCTGTCCCCTTTTATAAAGTTTTCCAGAATGGAAAATAGACAGAGAATGAATTAAGACAGCAAAAAACGATGACAAGTGAGGCAGGGAGGAACCATGGGCAGAATAAAAAAAAAAAAAAATCAGGAAAAGAAAAATATACACAGACATCAGGACTGTGATGAAAGAAACCCAAAGAGATTATGAAGGTAAAGAGGGGGCAGTGGGGGAACAAGAGTGCAGACAGAAGAACTGCAGCACAACCTGGGACAGGCTTTCTTCTCCTCATTGGTTCTGTCGCGTCCTCAGAGACAGCAGCGCTGGTGTAACGGGAAACCCCCAACACGTCTGTGCTCTGCAAGGAGCTGATCAACAGGAGACCCACTTGGTCTGACAGAACACAACACACCTGCAGCTCCCACATCCCCTTGGCTGCACCTTCCCAGCTCAGCCACTGCCTTGTTGCCTTTGCCCAGATGAGTAAAGAGTTTGTTTCCAACTCGGCACGGCGCTAAGTCAAGCGTGTGTGATTAATGGATTCTCATTTCCACAAACCCACTGAAAAATTTCAGCTTGGCATCATTAAGATTGTATCAGCCCTGAATTGCAATTTAAGATAGCATTTTTCGCCTTAATCTGCTGCTCTATTTAATCAATTTAATGCACAGTAAAAACTTAATTTGACAAAATTGAAAGCATTATTTCTCCCTGCCTCTGGCATGAAACAGATTAAGACCACCAGAAATACTTGCAGAAACATTTAAGATTCATTACATATTGGGGGGCAGATAAATATTAGATATGCTATAAACTCTAAGTCTAAAAGCTGTGGGTTTTAGTTAATGCTGCAATTACCCCCCAGCAGCTAACCCGAGTCACGCTTCCTACACAAGGCATGACTGTGATTTTTGAAGTCAGATCTCCTAAAATACTATTTTGTACCATGCTGACAAACTCCACACACAGTAGGGCAGAAGGAACAAGGAGAGCAAAGACAACTTCTAGACCTGTGAAGGCTTCTGGCCAAACCCAGGCTGGATAAAGGCACAGGTTAGAATAGAACATGTTCTAGGTCCAGGATGAAATAA
Organism: Emberiza elegans; assembly: GCA_024865655.1. NCBI lineage: Eukaryota > Metazoa > Chordata > Aves > Passeriformes > Fringillidae > Emberiza > Emberiza elegans. Next base: position 5,157,627 of record JALJVW010000084.1, on the reverse strand, counting down.
CCAACAGCTTACACACCTACCAAAAATTCCATTTAATCTACTTAGATTATCCACGGGAGGTGAAAAGACAGTGACAGAAAGCTGCCGCATAAATATATTGTTGGGAGGTCTCAAAGCTCCAAGACAACTCAAGTTACAGGAGACACATCCATAGCTCAGTCCCAGAGCTGGAGGTACACAAATGGTCCCAGGGTTGGAGCTGATTCTCCAAGAAACAGCTGCTCTCATCCCATGGCCAGGGCCAGAGCACCATGGCACAACTTGTACTGTGAAAGGAACACTTCTGCCTTCAGGGCTGTCAAACCAATTTTCCTCATAAATAACTAACAAGCCAATTTTACGGGCAGTGGCGGGGAGAGGAATCCTGATGGCGTGCTGCTCACAAAGCACACTCATTACTCTCTCAGCTAAGAATCACTAAGTCCCTTAGAAACTCTGACTTGCCTTGTAAGTATTTAAGTAGAGTATTACAAGTTTATTTGAAATGGATTTTAAAGCTATGATTTTGTACCTAAACATGACTTCTTAGAAGAGAAAAATCAAATACAAAATGCATCTACTATTAAAACAGTCTGAAATGTATTATTCCTGCTGATGTTAACAAACAGTGCTGCTTCACTTGAAAAGTACAAATATTTCAGTAACAGCTTTTTCCATTTATGTCAAGGGATTACATAGTGTATACACTTGTACAATTACATGTTACTTCAACTTGCTTTGTTGATATATAAAATGTAATACTAATGGTGAATACCTACCCTGCTGATGTGTAACAATTCCTTATCAGCAAACCAACCTAGCTGGAGCATAAAGGAAATCATGATGCAATCCTTTAAGAATAAACAGAAAAGAGGCACAAATATCCTAATTATATAAGGGTATTTGGTACAGTCCTGTGTAGGCTGGACTCACTGAACAAATGTTTTCTGCACAAAGATAAGAATTCAAGACTACAAAGAAGTGTACAGTATAAATGTAGCTTTTGCCTCAGCAATGAGTGCTGGGAGGCAGAAAAACGTAAATCTTTCATACCACAATATAATCCATAAGAAAGGACAGCAAGAGTAATAAAGCCTAAACCAAGAAAAACATTGAAGAATTTTAAAAGCTTAACACTGATACTGCAGTTTATTCCTTGCCCCACCATTTCACAGGAATGAAATTACATCAGCTCACCTCTTTTGTTATTTCAAACAAGGATATATTATCTGAGACTTATTCTCTAAAAAGCTTTTCCATTTCTGATCATTCATTAGGTATGAAAACAGGGAAGATAAGCAAAAAGAAACCTATCCAGCTTTCTCTGCTTCTGATCCAGCTTGGACAAAGTCAGATGCCACTGAATTCCACCAGTGAGAACAAAGAACTGAACTTGGTCACAATGATGATCCAGAGCAGACCTGACAGTTGTTTCATGCACTTCTAACCTCAGTAACAGGAAGAAGGTGAACATTTTTTTAATTACTCTATAATCTAGTTTTCAATTTATCATGTATGAAGTGTCAGGTACCCCAGCACACTAAATTATTTCGCATACATTGTAACTGTATCTTCTGCCTCTCATAATGTGCAGAATACATATTCAGTGATTATTAAAAAATTTAAATTAAAATATTGAAAAAGCATTTAATTTATCAAGGTCTCCAGTTCCCCAGTCTTCTCTCTCCAAATTGCTCCTGAATGTATCATAAGACTCGCCCTGTGAGTTCAAGCTGGAGGCACAAATGAGAAATAAAATGGTCCAAATTAAAAACCTTATCCAAATTTCCAGTAATTATTAAAGAGACTAATTTTCAATCCCTTCAAGATCTAATCAGGTTCAGAATGGACATGAACCTAAATTTGCTTGAATACATTAAAATAATTCTGGCACAAAGTCAGGCAGGTACTGCACAAGCATGCCTGTATTTCAGGAACTTCTGAACACATCTTTTTCACTGATATGAAGAAAGAGATCAAATTAGAGAACTGCAGTGTATACTTACACCAGTGTCAGCTCTGGTACAGTTAATATTTATTTCCTCATCCTGCAAACTAAGCATTTGTGACAGTACAAAGGAATTTCAGGCTGCATATGCAAACAACTTGTCACAGAATTGAAGCTGGAATAACTTCTACTTGTGTTTGTCTGCTGCAGTCCCACAGGAGAAGAAATGCACAAGTTCTTAGTAACAGGACACTGAAAGCTCAGAGCAAACCACAGGAAGCTCAAAGGACCAAAAAGAATTTTTTTCACCGAAGTGACAGGGATGTTAACTCTGCTGCCACCTCAATGCAATTTAACTAAATCCATTATCTCCCTTTTCCTCAATTCCTGAATCACAGAGTAACAAAAGTCATGAGGCCCAAAGGAAACCTATGAAGTGTGTCTCGGGCAACTCTGACCTCTGAACTCCTCAGGTCCCTGGAGCAGATCTGGCAGGATTAGGTCTGTTGGATGCCTAAAGCATTCCCCAGTAACCCAGCAAGGCTGCAATCACAGTGGTTTGGGCTGGAAGAGACCTTTAAAGGTCACCTAAATTCCAAACTGTCCTCCACAGGCAAGGACACCTTCCCCTAGACCAGGCTGCTCCATCCAAAGCCCCATCCAACATGGCCTTGAAGATCTGCAGGGATGGGGCAGCCACAGCTTCCCTCAGCAACCTCTGCCAGTGCCTCACCACCAACACAATTTTACCTTCTTAAAATATTATTAAGAAACACCAAACTTAAATGTGAGAAACTTTTCTGAGTAGCTTAAGAAAGCATTATTTACACACACTTCTATATTCAACACCATGGCAGTGTTCAGAACACCCCTGAGCAAGGAGAAGGCAGCACCAGCATCACTGTGGTCTCTTTACCCAAAGCCACCACAGGTGTGAAACTTGCCTGACACCCAACCCCCCTCCTTCACAGTGTCTGCATGGTTCAATGCTCCAAATGTCCCAGGTCTGGGGGACATCCAAGGGGAACTCACAGAATCATCAAGGCTGGAAAAAACCTCTGCAACTGATGATCTCAGAGGTCTTTTCCAACCTAAATGCTTCCATGATCCTGGGTGTGAATGCTGCTGTTGGCAGCCTGAAATGAGCAGCTCTGTTCAGCTGTGGTTTGAAGCTTCCTCCTCTTGCAGTTTGGTAGGAACCAGTTCATGGTCAAAAATAGATGGGGGAGAGGATAACAGAGAGATGGCAAACAGCACAAGCCTTGTTATTTAGGAAACTGAGGTAAGAGCAGACAATATTGTCATTAATAACAACCACAGAGAGATGGCAGGGGTGGTGACTGGCAGTGGCTGCATTCTGTCCAGGGCAGTTTCTGTGCTGGGAACAAGGGCAACTTCTGGTCCAAACCGCCTGGGGCACAGACACTAAAAGGCTTAACCCAGTGAGGTGTGATTACAATGTACCAGCTAACACTCAGCCAGTTCACCTCACAAAAAGCAAAACTAAAAAGGATTTTTGGCATTTCAGACTTTTCTGATGAAGACATTGTCACATCTGTCTGCAGACATTAGACAATGCCAACAGGTTGGTCATTACCTACAGCTCTAAAATTTAAAGTCTACAAATTAATTAGATACTGTTCCAAAACTCACAAAGTGCAGCTTTGAGGTTGGGCAGTGACTTTGCTATGACTCAACTCAAAAGCTCTTGCTAAAGCACTTGAATGCAAAGACTGCTCAGTTTCACCTTCCTGAAGTGTCCTACATCCAGAAGGTCTATTTCTGAAAAGTGTGGCTTTTGCAGAATTTAATCCTAATATCATAAAATTCCAACTCCTCCATATCTTCCTCAAAGTACCAAATACCAAGATATATTGAGAAACAAAGGACTGATTTTATTCTTCCATAACTTAAAGTTCCAGAGGATTTGAATCCTCATTGTTTCCTTGGCCTTTATTCCAAACCCTAAAACTACAATCATTCAAAATGCAAATATGCTGGGTTTTGCAGTGGGGATATGCAAATACAGACTTTTTTTCCACAAAACAATTTCAACGATGCTCCTTTTCATACAGGTCATGAATGGATACATTTGTCCCCTTATAAACTGCTGGTGGATGAAGCTACATCTGTTGTCCTCTGGCCAACTCTAACATTATTAAGAACCAAAGGGACACAAATCCAAATACTTTTAAGTAGCATAAAATATTAAAACCAACTCATATGGCCTCAGACAGCAGCCACAAAAATTTATTTTTAGGGACAAAATCCTCTCATTCAAGAAAAACATGACAGATGATGAAATTTATTTCATTCCTGTGTATTAAGTTGTGAGACTAAGTGAGCAGAAACCTATTTGGGGAAGACTCCTGGGCTGGATTTGCAGTCCTGATTAATGCCTAAATACTGATATTTGTGACTGAAAGCTCCAGAAAAATCTAGGTCTTTTGGGGTCTTTGGAAAACTGAATGACACAAGAGGGACAAGACCAATGGTAAGAGTGCAGAATTTTCAAAGATTTTACATGCAATTCAAATTACCTTTGCATTAGAAAACTTGCCAGCAGTAGCTGTTTCTTATTTTGTTCTATCCTTATTTTCCTTTCACCTTTACTGGCATTTTGAAGAGCAAATGGCACAAAAAACCTGGCTAATATTAAGTTTGTGAAACTGGTTAAATACATGAATGTGTGTAGAACATAAAGTAATTTATAATTCAGATGCCTTGGTCTCAGAAGCTCCATGTGTTAGTTTGGAGTTGGAGATCAATTAACCACAACTCACGAGTGTTTTGAAGCTCAAAACCCAGCAATGCACAAATCAATATTTAATTTGCAGTCTGTGTAGGAGTTAAAAATGTATCAGAAGCTATGTACAAAGTATATATTATCAGCCACAAAATGAAATAAATGCTAACATGCACTACACCAACAGCCTCAGCAATTAGAGATGAATATTTATTTCAATGTCATTTCTATTAATACCTCCTGAATTTAACAAAAATTTGTGAACAACCAGCCCATTTAAGTTACAAATGGTTCCTGTGTATCATTATTTGCATCATCCAAGACCATATTTTTCCTGCTTATTTCTCTTTCTACCAAAAGGAATATTGTAGTAGTGGAGAGGTTTTCTTCTCCTTGGGCTGTTCACATCCCTGACTCCATCCCTCCTTCAAATTTCTATATTCTTCAGAAATCTGTGATACATTGGGCAGATCAAAACATGTCCTTGCTTCAAAACACATTTTAGGCAATTTTAATGATATGAGAGAACTGTAAATTAAGAAAATGCAAAGTTCCCAGGATTTCCTGAACAGACTGGCTGTCATGTCAGTTAGCCCTCAGATGAGCTACACAGAAAACATGGATGGTTTCAAACATGAAAACCAGGATTAACTGAATTGGGCCAATGTGCAGAAATTCCACACTGCTGCCACTTTACAGGCCTGAGAAAAACAATAATTCTACCACCCCAAAAGCAATCAGCCTTTTGTTCAGTTTCTCTAATCTTCTAGAATTAACCAGAAAAATTTTAGCCCTGAGGCCAAACTTTGTGTCCTTCCTACAAACTTCTTTTCAAATGTCCACAGGTTCACAGTCATTTATCTTGAAAAATTATTTCAAAAAACAGGAAAAAGGATGTACACACTAAAGCAACAAATTTTAACTCCATCTAACTCACTAAAATTATACAGAAATTGGGGTTTTTTTTTCCCTGACAATATTTCACAGTTCAGATGCAAACTGAGGAATTAAATGTTTTGTTTAAAAATATAAACCAGGTGAGGAATTTGAATGAAGTGGCTTTGTAGAGCCATTCAGTTGAGTGCAGCACCCCTTCCCCACCTCACTGCTTCCACACCTTGCCCACTAAAAATTAGGAAATGCAGAACTTACATCAGAAAAGCATTGGATACCAACAAAAAAATTAACTCTGTTTTAACATTTCAACTATTTTTTCAATGTGTGATGCTACCCTGAATTTAACAGTCACAAATTTTCTTTGGATTCTTTAGTGGGAGTTTTAGTCAAAAAAGCTAAACTGGCATCTTCTGACCCCTATTTCTCACATTCCTGGCACACAGATAATGCAGGGATGGCAGCAGCATTCTCTGGCCATATGGATATAGGAATACAGAGACCACCAGGATATTAAGCAATGTAAATTACTGTTTCACTCATGTCATCCTTTCTCCTTTATGGGAGAGAGCTGAATTAGGTTATGTCTTCAAAGCTAAGTGTTTATTATCAAAAGTAACACCAAAACCACTAATTCCTTATATTAATATCAAGATTCGGTGATTTCATGTCACTAACTCTGGATTTATTGTGGAGTTCTTACTTAACTCTTCCCTTCAAAAAGCTGGAGAGTAGCTGGTGCAAGTTTCACACCACATATGTTTATACACACACACACACACCCCAAAGAAAATCTTCCAGGTAGCTTTGGCTTGGCTTCTCTTCAGACCTTATCAAGAGGAACACTCTGAACTGAAGCCCAGATTTCACCAGCAACACCAAATGTTCTATTCTTCATTGAATACTTACATGACTACAAGATCTCCTGGAAAAAGTGGGCCTTGAATTAAAAACAAAGTCACCAAAAAAACTGTTCCAACAGGATGCAGAAGTCACTGTTCATTTACCACCTTCATTCAGGGCCCCTCCTGTTTAGGATTTTGCATAGAGGAGAAGCACAAGGCTCAAACTGGATTCAAATACAACCTGTGTCTAGGAAATTTCTTTTAAGGTATCAAAGAAGGATTCATACAGAGCCCCTAACACCACACAAAAAGGAGGTGCAAATTAACATCCTGCTTGCTTGGGATTTTTTCCAAACCAAAAATAATTATGCAGAGGCTTCTAAGGTAAATTATTCACCATATTAAGAGTCCAATGCAAATTTATATGGAGAGAGATTTATAAGAGTCAGCAACAGTCACATTAAAGGCACAGGATTACAGCCTGAATTGTTCTGTTTAAAATAACTATGACACAATACAGTTTAGACTACCAGGACTAGCAAAAAACCACAAAAAGACTTTCAGAAATGGAAGGAAGTATAACACTCATCTATTTTTACTATTAAAAATAGCTTACCACTCCTTTTGGATATTGCTCTTAACAGAGCTCATGTAGAATAAAGGAATGGGCTGAAGGAAGAACTCCATGATTACAGCTGTCCCAGTTCCTTTGGACCTTAAAACTCTCTACAATTTTGCCAAGCTTTTACCATCCTCTCCTGAAAGTTCAGCTGAGTAGATGATCCTGAAAGAGGGAAATGACAACACAGCCACCTGCTTACAATACATACAAAAATAACCTGGAATGCCAAACTTGGAGTCCTGTTGACAACCGTGACTTTTTGTGTGCCCTTTTGCTCTGCACAATCTAAACCCTAAAATAAGAAATGACCTTTTTTTTTTTAATGGGAAACCTGGTTAGCAATTTAAAGACTGCACCTTCCACAACACAGCTGGGAGTGGACTGCTAACAATAAACCTTCCACTTGTTAAAGGGCAGCATTTCAGTGGCACCTGGAACAGCTATTAACTCCTGCCAGGTGATCAAGGCTCCCTCTTGGTACAGATTTCATCTCCTTTAATGCATTTATTTTCAGGTGCAGTTACAGACTCTTACTGTACTCTTCATCCTCCTTACTAAAAAAACGTTGCCCAAGTTGCATTTGTCTGGACTCTTGACAGGGAATTCAAGTTGTCTGTTTTATTTCTTGCCTGGAAAAGAGAGTGCTGATACACAGCTACTGGTGAGAAAGAAATAAAATAAATCATATCACTTCTCATAGTCACCTAGTCTGTACTCACTGCTGTGTGGGGCAGTACACAAAAGCATAAAAAATAAGCCACTATTTTTGCTAATTCTTGTTATTGAAAATGGATTTCACAAAACTGAAATGCATGAAAACACTGCATTATTTCAAAAACTCAGTAGTTGCAAAAGAAATTGGCATCTAAGGAATTGTGATGCATCAGGAAGACTGATGCAACATCTCAAAGGAACAGAGAATAACCAAACCAAATTATCTACAGGCATCTGGGCACAAAGGGGAGTCAGGCTGATGTAAAAGGTTTTACCCAGGGTGTTCACATGTAACTGATGTGTCTTAGAAACAATGAGAAGGAAAGGAGTCACATCAGAGGCTTCCAACATCATCCCAGGGCTTCCCACCAGCTTTAAAACTAGGAAAGAATAACCAACCCTGCATAAACAAAATGAGATTACAAGCAAGACAGCAATCCCAGAGAAAACAGGGAGGGTTTAGTAAATCAAAGGTGAACAAGGACTGTTGGCTCAGTTGGTCAGGGTTTGATGCTGATAAAACCAACGTTGTGGGTTTGATCTCTGTTCAGGACATTCACTTTAGTTGGACTCAACAATCCTTGTGAGTTTCTTCAAACTCAGAATATTTTGTGATTCTACTGAGATGAAGGGGAAAATAAACAAAAAACCAGTATTTTGTTGGTACTTGTGAACAGGGTGTGCCAAAAATGAGGGAGACAAGTAATGGTTTCACTTTGTACAGTGCTGATAAGGCCTAGGCTAAAACACCAGGCACAGTGAAATTCCCTGCCTCCCAGGCAGTGCTAATTAAAACATGTGTCAGGAAGTGCACTTGAGCCCACTTCCCTTCAGAGGAAGCTCTCCATGAATGTCTGCCAGGAAATAACCCAGATCCTTCCCTTAGCACAGCACACACAAACCAACCTTGGCACCCCCTGGGCTGGCTCTTGCTGGTCCTGCTGCCTATCAAGCTGGCCCTTTTTTTTTTTTTTTCTAATATTTTATGACTTGTCAGTACATCTGTATCCCCTAACGTTCCCTCTCTTGTAAGGACACTCATTCCAATCTGCCCCACACTACAACTCGAGATGCTACACCAGTAACACACACTGCCATAAAAGCCTGGAAACCTTCACTCAGTTTTTACGGTAAAAATGTAAATTTTCAAGCCCTGAAAAGACTTGAATCCATCTGGTTTGAATCTTGGTCTTCTTATGTTTTCAGAAAATTCTCTTCAGGTTTTCTTCTTACAACACCAAGGTATATTTGGACATGCAAGGTTGATAGGGAGTTGATCCACTAAGTATCTGAAACCTAGACATGGGTTCTATAACCTGGAAAGTTAAGAAATCTACCACCTAGCAGTGAGGAGCACATTATCACTGATTATTTTGTATAAGAATGGTCTTGTTCAAAGATTCAGAATATGCTGCTGCTTTTAGAAACTTTCCTAGGCCAACATTAAATATTTTTGTGCATTTCCTACAGTAAACAACAGCCAGAGCAGACCTTAACCCATTAACCAAGACAAAGGATCAAAGGCCAATTTTACATTACCACTGAGCAAGCTGAGTGTTCTCAAAGAAGCAGAGCTACAAACTTTACCTCAAGTAATAACCAGAATATCATTACCTAAACCTGCCATTTAAACAGCCTGGAAGGGAGCAGCAGCAGCACTGCATGGCTATCCCTGGCATCATGAGAATGTGCTGCTCCAGCCCCATCCAAGCTGCAGTACAAAGCAGTACTATTTACAGAGTCAGACTGTTTTCTGCTTGATGCTTCCCTATTCACATTTACAAGAGGGCTAACAACCAAAACAAATATTTTGTTTGGGATACAGAAGACCTTTGGCACCTCCAGAGGGGAAACTGAAGCTCTGCTTCATTCTATCTCACAACATATTCCAGGATAATCCAGACAGGCTGAAGTTTTATTGAACTCCATGGAGGGATGAGACAATGCAGGACAATACCTCAAACACTGAAATTTATTCCCCCAAGCCCACTTAGTCCCCCATAAGAGAAAACAATTGCTCTAGGGACAGGAGAAGGATCAGCTGTGCCAAGCAAAGGCCAGGACAGAGCTCAGAAAGGCATCAGGCACCACCCAGGGAGGTTTGTGTTCCTTACATCCAAGCTCAGTGCTTTGAAAAGCCTGGAGGTGCCTGTCAGCACAGACAGAGCACAGAGCCCTTGGAAGGGCCCAGCCTGAGAGAAGAGGATGTTCTGTACTGAACTCACACACGTGCAAGCCCAGCCTCCCTGGAAGAAGTTCAAGTTTATCCTAACCTTGGTGGCAAAGTAAATTTTCCTGCAATGACCCAGAAGTCCAGAATAAGAAACCAGTCAGGAAGCCCAGCAAAATTCCACTTCCAGAAGCCAGGAGGAGCTATAAGCATGCAGGTCTTCCTGGCAAGGAGCAACATCCATTAATTATCTTTACACTTGAGAACAGAGTGGTTGTTCTTTACACCTTCAAGTGCCAACTTAAATCTTTTGAAACAAATTTTATGTCAAGAGAAAAGCCCTGAATGTATTAAAACAAAATTAAATGCGTAACATCCAAAACACACAAGAACCCAGATCTCTGAGATTTCACTAGGGAAGTATTTCTAACCATAAGATATAAAAAGGGACATTAATTTCTCCATCTGCAAGTGTTATGCTGGATACAACAAGGTTTCTCATCCAATACTAGTTTAATTCCACCTGGAATAAAACCATAAAGTTGGAAAGCACCTGAAGTCATTTGCAGTAGAGATACAAATCCAGAGAACATCCTTTGGAAGCTGCTCCTTAGGTGGAAGGGCTGGCAGCACCTCCTGTCAATGGCTGAGCAGCCTGTTTGAAATCACACAGTAAGTACATGTAAAATTACACATTTTTATCTACACAATGCCTGCACCAATATTGTGCTCAAACACTGGCCTGAGTAAGTAAGAATTATAAAGCTAAACAGAACTGCTGCTCATAATCCCTATTTTATGATTTTTGTCTTCTGCACTCATTATCTGAGAATCACAGTATTATTTTGGTGGGAAAATACTTCTGAGACCATTGAGACCAAGCATCAACCCAGCACTGCCAAGGCCACCACTAAACCATGTCACCAAGTGTCACATCTCCTTATCTTTTGACTATTTCCAGGGATGGGGAATCAAACAGTTCCCTGGCAGCCTGTTCCAATGCTTAACCATCCTTTTGGTGAAGGCATTTTCCCCTAAAATCCAATCTAAAGCTCCCCTGGAGCAACTGGAGGCTATTTCCCCTTGTCCTGTCCCTTGTTTCCTGGAAAAAGAGCCCAATCCCCACCTGTCTACAACCTCTTGTCAGGGAGTTCTAGAGAGCAGTAAGTTCCCCCCAAGCCCCTTTTCCTCCAGGCATTCAGGGGTTCTGGATGATGTTAGCAGAGTCTTTTTGTCAAGTTTCCTGCTTCTCTTTCGTGGCTTTGATACCTGCTGAGTTAAATACAGAACTGCCAAGTGATTTCAGTGCTGGTCAAATCAGTGAGATATCTGCTCCGAGTGCAAATTTTAAATTACAACATAAACAGGCATGTCAGAACCCGAGACCCAAAACTGAAACCTTTCATCCTAAGTTCTGTGACTCCATCCAGTACAAATACCAATAAAACCACAGGATGAAGAGGTGAAGGCAGCACTGCCACAGCACACTTGAAAACTCCATCCTGTAAGAGGAGGGCCTGAATGCTGTCCTGAACAGAGGGACTGGGAGCAAACACTTTGTTCCACAGAATCACAACCTATGTGATCACATGATGAAAAGACTATCAAGGTACAAGTAACAGCTTGACTTTTTGCAATATGAACATAAAAAGTAACAGTTTATAAAGCAGCTGGATAAGAGATGCAGCACATTTTTGTCACTTCCACTGGAAAAGTCTTTGCAGTATTTGCATATACAATACTGCTTTCTAAGAGCAAGTAGCACTAATCCCTTCCTCTTACCAAATCCCCAGCCAGAAATAAATAAATAAATAAATCAGAGTTCAATATAAACCTGACAAGTCAGAAGTACTTGCAATCTACATTTAAGATTTTTCCACTGTTTCCTCTTACTCTACATTATATTTCACAGCCTTGTTATTCACTGGGCTGGTTTTCTATGAAGTCTTATCTGGGCAGGTACTGCAAGATATTTACCTAACAAACTAATAAATACTTTGTTGTCATGGTTTTACCAGGATATGACTCACTGGAACCATGTATTCCAGGGAGCAACTGGCTTCAGTTCACAAAACATACAAGTGCACTTTTTTTTTGTGACATCACGACAGTCAGAGCTTTTCCTTTCAAAAGGTCAAACAAAATTAAAGGAAGCATTATAAACCCCCTGAAATCACAGATCTGATCTGTAGGCCTCTATATATGATAAAATGTTTTGCTCCCACCCCCCTGCCCTTGTTTTCTGGATTTCCCACACTATGAGTTTTCCATGTCCAGGAAATATTTTTCAAGTGTCTGAGTTTCCATCTGAGTAAGTCAGAATGAACATGAGACACAAGGCTACAAATTTTGATTTTAACTGATAAAAATATCAATACTGGTCCCAACTGAAATACTTTGGGTTTTTTCCAACTTAAGTGAAGGCTACTATTTTTTAAGCCATTCAAACTTTTTCTTTGGAGTAGTAAGAGTAGATGGAATTCCTTGGGAAAAACTAACTGCATAACATAAACAAACATCATCCCATACCAGAAAAGGGAAGGGAAAAATTGTAGAGGAGAAGCAAATATTGATCATAAGCTTGAAAACTGAAGTTTATGAAAGGGTGATGACATCCAGAAGTAAGCTACTGAAGAATAAAGATATCTGTCCCTGCAAATTTAGATGGTCAGGAGACATTAAGTGCCCCTCTGCTGATTGCTGAAAATGAAAATAAAAATAAATAAATATTCTGGATACAAGATCACAGCCTGAAGCTCCATTAGGGACCTGCTCCATGTGAAATGCAAGCAGCCATATCTCCTTTGCTCTCAATTTTATCACCAGTCCAGGCAAGAACATCTATGACTCTAAACCAGGTGATATCAAAGTTTTAAATAAGGGTAACCACATCCACAAGTTAGATTCAAAAGTGCTCCTGAAGTAGCAGGAGATGAATTTTTTTACCTGCCAAAGCCTAAGCAATAGAAAAAAAAATTAAATTTAATACAGGCTCTCAAACCACCAACCACAGGGAAAGTTGTAGAAAGGGGAGGAAACCAAACCACAAAGAAAAAATAAGGATCCAACAAGTTATTCTAGCCACACTCAAATATAAGACTATTCCAAACATCCATATATATGAGCAGCAGTAAATGCAGAAGTCAGAAATACCAACTACATTGAGGAGTAAAACTGAAATTTTCAAATATAACCATTCACCCTGGAGACGGGGGTGTCACAAGGAATCAAAAATATGCAGACCAGAAATAAATTCCTGTAATACAAAGAATTCTGTGGCTGTAACTTCTCTACTCCTGCTTTCAGCTAAACTTCTTCAGATTGGCCATTCACCCCTACAGCAAGATTTTGTTTTATTAAGACCCATTTATTCTGTACTACTGAAATGCAGAACATGAGAATAGAGAATTATTTGAAGTATTTTGCTCCAAAAGGAAGCACATGGGACTGGTCAGAAAACTTTCAGCCAGTTGGCTTTGGCAGGTGAGAAAACACCTTGCAACTCCTCCCATGTACAATAAATTAATTGCTTGGGTTTGCCCACCTCTGTACCCTTGGCTGAATGGAAGGACCACGAACAGGCTGTCAGAGAAAACTCAATTCCAGCAAGCTCAGGGGGAAAAAACCCCAAGAAATTCTGTTTTAACACCCACTGTTCAACAATCAGGATTTTCAACAATAATCACAAGGCAACAACAACAAAATCTCATCTTGACCTGCTTTACCCAGAATAAAACTCACTGTGAAATTGAAATCATTAACTGTTGTACATACCCTAAGTAGACTTTCCAGCTCTTAGCAGCAGGTGCTCAATATAGGATGAAACATGAAATCTGAAACAAATATTTAGAATTCATTAGGGTATTTTCTTAACTAATGTCAAAGTAGTCTAAAAAACATCCAAAAAACTTAGAGCAAATTAACTGATATCCATGTTATGAAGACAAGATAAACACCTGCAGTACACATCCTATTTTACAAGTGCAGATTATTTAGGCTGGATGTTCTTTTCTTAGGGGAAAGAAAAAAAAACACCCTAAAACAAAACACAGAAGAAGTCTGTAGAGGTAGAAACCAGAGACATACTTGAACTCAAAGCAGACAATTGCCTGAAATCCTGTTGTTCCCATGAAAGCAAACTAAAAATTTCCCAAGTTACACTGATTTGTTCTTTTGAAGAAGGAGGGAGGGCTAAAGCATCACAAAATGAACCTTTATTATTGATATATACATTTAATAGCAAAAAGAAGTGAGTGCTGAAAACTATGATGAGTGATTCAAAACATCAGCAGCATGCAGATCTAGAATTACAAAGTGCTTCCCTAGAAAATGCAAAGTGTGTGGGAGGAACCAGTGAAAAGCATTTATCTCCTCAGGGTATGTGCACCACAGGGCAGCCAAGCCAGCTCTCAGCTGAGGTAACAAATATATAGATATTGCTCAATACACACATCATACACAGAGAGTTGTGGGTTTGTTTCTTAAAGAAAACAATTGATCTATAAGAATTCCAGAGCCAAATAATGTAGAGAGTTGAGTGTATTGCTTTGCTACTTGTTTTTCTTCTTCCCCTTTCAAACAAATATATACTATAGGGACAAAGACAGTACCAGTAGAAAGCCCAAGCTTATATATTATGCTCTTAAAACTGGATTTCTAAGAATAAAGGTCATTTCCCAAACTTTCCCAAACTATTTCACCTTAGATACTTCATTTTCTACACACATAAAGGCCACCAAAAGATTTCCACAAAAAAATCTCATGAGATAAAGTAACAAAAAATTCAAATAATCTCTGCAGTTCCTCTTAAGCTTTCATCTAAGCTGTAATAAACTGGGTGTGGGGGAGAGAAAAATAAAATATTTTAATTTTAACATGAAAACCAGAAAAAAGAGTCACAGAATTTACCTGAAACACACAGCCACACCACGGAGAAAAAAACCAGCAAGAGCTTGAACTGCTTTTATGGTGCTCCATAAGAAGAATGGCAGTGCCTCCCAACCCTGATTTTATGGTTAGCAGAATCTGCTAAGTCAGGCTGTCCCACCATCCCTGCCAGACTGAGCGGCAAACAACAGCTTTGCCCAGAATCACACCTGCTCTGAACGTTTTTATGGAATTAGTCATGATTTGGGACAATTTGCAAAAACACTGATAATTAACACAATGGGAGTGATATCATGGCAAGTCTTTTATGAAAAGGCAAATTGCTCATTAGACTGTTTCTCAGACTGACAAACCCATGCACTGATTGATTTAACTGAAAGTGTTCTCTGATAAGGCAAAAGCTACTTTTAATTTCCAAGGCCAGTAGTGAATGAATTCCATTCCCTACTCTGGGAAGTTACATCAGTAGCACCCTTAAAATACTTGTTAAAATAATTGTGTAATACCGTGGGACTTACACACAGCATCAAAAAAGCACCAAATGCTAGAAAAATATTATTTTAATTGCTGATGCATCAATAATGCAAACACTTGCAGACATGTTAAATTTTCCACACAAGTTCTCTCACTGATTTTCAAAGGAAGCAGCCACGTGTGTAAAATTCAGTGTACAAATGCAGGGCCCTGTGATTGGATTTGATGTTGGAAGACAATCCCAGAGGACACATAAAGGGCCTCTCATTTGCTCATTAGCTCCTACAAGCAATGCAGGCAGGACAATCTAAACGTGGCATCATTTCTTCTCCCTCACACCAAGAGCCTTTGCCAGGCACACCTTCCCAATATTTGTTTTCACAGGTTACTTACTGATTTACTCATTCAACAATTACTTAGGAAGCAAGTGGTGACAAGAACTCTCCTATGCTAAACTCAAGTCCAAGCAGTTGTAACACTTCTTAAAAGACCAATTAGTCTCCTTCTAATAGGGATAAAATGCTGAAAGCTTCTAAAAGTGGGCAAAAGAAGATTAAACATTTTAAAAATAGTTTGGATTGAAAATCTGTGCTTTTATTTTGACCTTTTGTTAAAAAAAATAAATTAAAAATCCATGGATCTAACAAAATGGTTTCTTTAAATAAAACAAACCCAAACAAATACACCTGCTCAGGGGAAAAAGTTAGAGGGGAAGGGGATTTTTCATAGCTTTTGAAATTTCTATACCTTTTTCCACATGGGAAAGGTTTTCAATAATAGGTGATAATATTTCAGTTTTAAATTGAACACTTTTTGTGGTGGAACACTTTTCCCTTTTAGACTTTTCCCAACCAGCTACAAGTCACCCACTTGGTCCAGTTTTGCTTCCTTATTTTTCCTTATTCTGTTTTATCTACCCTGTAATACCTTACTCTCCTCCTAAAATCAACACAGAATTCTACCTAATTGTAATTAAAAGATAATTTATTTGTAGATCTGAATGTCCACATCCAAGACCTGACAGTTTAAGTTTTGTCCTCCAGTATCATTCTATTCCCTCTCTAATTTGACTCCTCCCCCAAGGACACCACTGAACCATTAGACAATTACCAGTATCCAGGAGTAAAAATCTTCATTTATCTTCTAGGCATAGAGCTCCTTTCTCAGCTTCCTTATGTTTCCAGCTACCTTTAAAGCTCTTTGATTGTTCTCTTCAAGAAAATTTGTCCTCTTCATTCTTTTCACACACAAATACCTCTCCTTCCAGCCCCTTCCCCGATTCTCCACTCCATTTCAACACAGCAGTGACCTCAATGACTTCAATCTCCACAAAGCCAAAGATGGACCACTAAAGACCAACATTATTTGTTTCACTTCCCTCTCCTAACGCTGTGTAGTGGTTCCACAAACTGATTCACAGCAACAAAGCAAATAAACAATTTTATGCACTGCAACTTTTTTATCCTTACAGAACACTTAATCTGGTCTCTGCTGATGCCCCTTTGGCTCTGCAGTGAGTCAAAGGAAAACTCCACAAAGATCCCAGCAGACAGGAAAGGCTTGAGGAGCTCTGTCAGCGCAGGGAAAGAACAGGAACAGCAACTGCTGGGCACAATAAAATCTTCTTTAGCAGAGATGAGACAGTTACAGCCAAGTTATCTGCGATTCCTGTAGCTGTATACTCTCCTGTATCTTGAACAAACAACTGATCAAGTGAACTTTGGCTCAGTCACTGAGCAACCACAAACAAATTTCCATCAGTGAACTGCACACTGTTCATAGGGAATTATTCTCCAGCCACTTGTTTTAAGGAGGCAGAAAAGATCTAAGATTTAATGTTTTAACAAGATAGGAAGTGAAGCATTCCACAGGTTTTTGAAAAATTGTAGTCTGTATAAACATATATATTTAGGACACAAAAAAGGGGGATGAAGCTGCATCAGGGGGAATTCAGACTGGACACGAGGAAAGGTTCTTCACAGGAGGGGCTCAGTCACTGGAACAGGTTTCCCAAGGAAGCGCTCACGGCACCAAGCCTTAGTCCTTTGGTTCTTTTGGGTCCCTTCCAACTCGTACACCCATGCACCCCTAGATTATCGCACCGCTGCCCCACACCAAAAGCAGTGAACTGGCAGCAGACCTGCCTGGAGCACTTTCAGCAGCAGCACCAAAAACACACCCAAGCAAAAGGATAATTACAACACAGCCCTGAGTACAATCTATTAACAAATTACCTCAGAAGACGCCCCAGGACAGTCAGGGCAGTTACTGAATTCTAGACTGACTCAAAAGCACCGTTTGCACAGACAATGCTGCGAGGATTTATTAGTTTGTTTCAGAATAATTAACATACAAGCATTAATTTCATCTCACCATTGCATAGTGGTTTGGCCACCAGAAGAATCTAGTCCATAAAGCACAATCTGGACACCTCAGTGGACCCAAACATAGACCCTAAGCACATCACCCCAAAACACACCCCCTATGGCACTGTCAGCTGCACCACCAGGACTTCTGCAGAAATTTTTAACCAGGTTGTTATAACTTAACTGGGGAAAGAAGAACAAACATCAGTAAGATCTCAATTCCATATCATACTAGAAACACACACAAAAAAATGGAGTCCATACTTACTATCACCTCCTATTCACATGAGCCATCAGATAAAATCAGCTAAAAAGACACAGCTTTAACAACATAAAACACAAGTTCAACATAACACTTCAAACTGCTGTAACACAGACTCAGTCCAAAAAACTATCATATTTCAAGCAACAGCTGTGCATTAAGTACTCACATTATATGCACATGGGCACCACTCTCCCCCTCCCCACTTCATTTTCACTGTGCTCCAAATCCTTTCTCAAACTCACCACTTTCATCTTGCCTTTCCAAAACTAATCTCAACCCAGCAACCCACAAGGTCTTGCCTTGTTTTTCTACTTCTATCAACTTCAAGAGTAAGGTATCCACAGAAATGTGCTTTATGTACATTTATTTTAACTTGTGCAGTCCTCACCCTTTTTGTACTTTCACTCTATGATCTCTTCCTTGGTATTAAATGACCAATGTTCCTACTCCCACTTGAGAATACTGGTGCTCAGTATCTATTTCCACAGAGGTACCAATGGCTTTTGAAAGAGGGAATTTCAATGCAATCCCCATTTAACACCAAAAAGCCACACAGATAAATACATTATAGAACTCCAAAATCTGTTTCCTAAGAAGGGAAGCTCTGTTCAATACTCTGTTCAGATTGTGAGAGCAGTTTAAAGGTTTTATTTGCCTTTAAGAGACGAAAAAGCTGATTCAGTTGTAAAATGAAGCCATTGTTACACACTCCTGTCTTGAAGAATTCCCTCTCCTCTTCTGATGAAAGGAGAGCAAGGCCCAACACCGGCTGCTGGAAGCCCTGGAACTGTGAGAGGAGCACAAAGAAATAGAAATCCCCCTTCACTGAGCTGAATCAGCAGGGGCTGGGAGCCTGTGACACAGCTCAACTCTGGCTTCATTCAAATCCCCATCTGAGGATTAATCGTGTGCTGCACACCAGCTTCCTCTGAAGGGGCCTAATCTTCCAAAAAAACCACTTGGTTATTTAATAAATTCATGTAGGTAGCAAATTCCCAGAGTACCAAAGCTCAGTTTCTTACACAAATGAAATACTGTCAGGAACACCAGGCAGGAAATGGAACAGAAGTGAATTCAGTGTTACATCCCACTCCTCCTTTTGACTCCATTCTTTGACTAAGTTTTACAGAGGTTCTGACTGGTATTTTTTTTCCTATCCACAACCCAAGAAACAGAGGGACTAAATCTAATATTCACAGAATGTTTGAGAGGAGACCAAGTCAGACTATTCCCCCAAAAAAACACATCCCATATACTTTTTTCCACAATTTCTCTTATAAATTTCAATCTTCAAATTGTACCATCAAAATATGTGGGCAAAATAAAAATAGTATTTTTCACCTATGGAAATGGATTGATTTTTCTTGATAACCATTGATTAATATGTATAAAACAACGTCTGTACATATCCACTAGGGATATAGTAACTGCAATCCTTCTCCTTGGTGGAGATCCCTCTCAGCCATCAGTCAAAATCCCAGCATTTACAAAGACAATCCTAAACAAGAAAACCAGTTTTTAGAACAGAATAAACAGGTTTTAATGCAGATGACAAGAAAAAGGCTTCCCTTTACTTCCACACCAGTTGAGGGGTTCTTAAATGACATTTATTTCCCCAGACCACAGCAGTTTACACAAATTCCCACACATTGCACTGATCCACACTCTTAGCTTCACCTTTTAGCCTAAAGGCACCACAAAAACTCAGATGCAGCACTCAAGTGTTAATTTCAACAGCTTCTGCCTCTAATTTTTAACCTAGTGATTAAAAAACTGCCAGATCCATGCATTTACTCTATCCTAAGGATCATCTCAAATGCAAACTGTTCTGTGAATCCCAACCTTCAGCAGCAGCTGTACCAGGTAGAGCCAGCCAGGATTACATTTTGTCTTCACACATATTTCCACTAAAGATGACTTAATTTTGCTTCCCAATCTCAGTAGCAACTTGTTCCTTCCATGGCAAAATGCAGAGAAGCATTCTGACTTGCTTTAAAACAGATTCATTTGAGTTATGATTAAGACAAAGCCTAAAGGTAAAACATCAAATACAAACTATCATGGTGAAGAGTGAAAGACTGACAGAAAAACAAAGAGTCAACAGAAGTTTCTATTATTCTGAAAACAAAGCTCATCTTATTAGTATGTAATAATATGTTGTAACTAATTAAAGGGCAATAGTAAAAAAAATAAGAAAAGTCATCCTAAGACAACTTTATCAACTTGTTTGTAGAGTTTAAAAGTCTTGCATGTTTTCCTCCTTGAAATTAGGTAAAACAGCAGCTAAACTAATTGTTGTAATATCAGTAACCAGCTTATAGTGCTGTTTTCCAAGCCCTGTGTAGGTAACACCTGCAAAAGAACATGACAGTTCCATTTGCAGAAAAGTTCTTCTCTCCATGACCTTTCCATCCTTCCACAAAGGAAACACAACCTGCTTTGCCTGGGACAGATTCACATCAGAGCTGCATGGTCTCAGACAACTGCAGAGATCACAGAGAGCACAGGAGCTCACAGGGGATTCTCAGCTGCTGGGGTTACTGTCAGCTCCCTTTTGATTATCACCATAATTCTGCAAATAACAACCCCACATTCTTTACCTGCTCTCATCACTAAAATCAGTGCTGGGCAGGATTCAAGAGGTCACCTTGTCAGGCTGCCACTCCTCAGGTAGGAATGACCAGCATCTCCTTTCTGACAGATGCCTAATTTGTTCTTGAAGATTGTCAGGGATGAGTCCCTTCCTTAATCTATTCCACTGCTTTGTTATTCTTGGAATTAAAAGTCTTGCTCCCCAAGCAGCAACCCAACTCTTTGGTCCCATTACTTAAGTCAACTAATTCTCACTTTAGTCCCTGTAATCCTTTATCATCTTTATCCTTGTAGTAGCATAATGCATGGGAATAACTTAACTTCTTATCTCTTGTTAAGTCTTAGCATCCTAATTTGTTCAGTTCTTGGATGTCATATTCTCAGGCATCTGCTACTAAAAGCATCCAAAAAAAGAAAACCCCTTCTTGAAGTCCAGTGCCCAAAACTGAACAGAATTCTAATTAAATCCTACCAATGCTGAATCCAGCAGAAAAATTATTATTTACCCCCATGCTACACCACAGCAGAACATTTCTTTACCTGCACAGCAGAGGTTAATCACAAACTGAGCACCCATCAATCAATAACCTGCACATCCCAGTTCACTCAGCTCTTGCAGGATTTTAAAAGCATATTTTGAGCAGAACATTTGAACAACAAAATTCAAAATGCACTAAACATGGAGTAGTAACAGAGGCTGTAGAGCTGAACAAGTGCAGACAACAGCCAGCTTTGTGATTTATACAAACTCAAGTGGAAATGACAAGATAATTAATAAACTAACTGAAATCTAGAAGCCTCTAGGATATAGTGCTTAAGCCTGAAATAGAAAATGAGAGCTGATAAAAATTCAGAATTACTTCTTTAGCCATTAATTAACAGTGTTCCCATAATGGAGCTGTTAACACCAGAGTAAGAACTGAAACTGTAATTTGTAACATTTGCAAAGAGCTTCACTGAGAGCGAGAGACCAACACATGTCAGCAGTCTGTGAAGGTTTCCTGGGTGAAAGCCGGCAATGGAAAACAAGTTAAAAATGAAACAATATTAAATAGATTTTGATACAATTAAAAATGGAACTCAAGTGATTTTAAAACTTTCCAACTTGTGGTGCATTAATTGGGAGGTACAATTCTATATACCTATTAACTACCAGCCCTTTTTCTGCCATATTTGTAAAATGAAATGTATTTTATTTAGCAAACAGTTCTGAAACAGGCATGATGATGGGTAAGGAGCACTGACAAACATGAATTAACTGCTGTGGTCATGCCAAGGTTCACTCCAAGCTGTAAAATGGCACCTTAAATTTACAGCTTGGATCCAACATCACGGTTTGTGCTTCTCCTGGTGATGGGCACACCAGAGCCTCCACAGGAAGCACTTCAGAACTGAGGTGGTTCTGTGCCAGGGCTCACTGTCCTTGTATTAAAGGGAAATAAACAACACCACAGCAGCTGAATTCATCTGCCATTGAAAGGAAAAGAAGAAGCCACAAGAGGAGAAATAAAATGAGTCCCAAGTTGTGATACTGTGGCTGTGTCAGTGGCTCCCAGGTGCCTGCAGCACTGGATGACAAAACCAACATCATCAGGCACGAGGGGTCCTAGACAGTGGCAAAAACACAACACCACCTCCGGGTTCTGGAACTTGGGAGGGGAAAGGGTGAAGGAAGAGGGGCAAGGACTTAGAGCAAACTGAAGTATGAAGTTCATCTCTTTACAAAAAGTTACTTCCAACAACTGAATGAGAAAGGTACCTGTTACACATCCCTTCTGTGCCTACACTGGGAAATCCATGATGAATCAACTCTGCCTGTAGAGAGTTTCCCCTACAAGAGCATCAGTAAAGCAGCAGAGGGGATGGAGGAGGAGACTTCTAAAACCTAAGGTACATCCAGGCATAAAGAACCACAAGAGCATTCAGCCACCAGCAAAAGGAATTTCTGTTTGAAAAGTGTATTAGAAACAGCAGGGGGAAAAACTGGTAAACAGCTTGGTTGGTTAACCAAAAATAAAAAGGAACTGTACTGTTTTAAACAATAACTTTATTTTTCTTCTTTCTGTGTTAACCTTTACCTTGGAAAAAAGCAGGCAATAAAAATGCCAGCATACTAACCCAGAACACAGACTATTTGCCCCTGTGAAAACAGAAAGGCTGGAACTGCCCAGTTAAAAAAAAAGGAAACCAAGCAGTTAAAAAAAAAAAGGAAACCAAGAGCAAATACCTATGTGCAAGTAAGAAAATGGTGGCAGATTTTGTTTTGCTACTACCTTTCATAGAAAAAGAATTTAAAAGATTGCCTGAAATCAGTAAGAGGAAATTCTCTTTTGAAGATCACACAATTTCTGAATCTCAAAGCTGCAGAGTATTACTGAGAACAAACTTGCCTCAGCATTCATGCTGAACATAAAACCTTCAACAGACAGGATGAAACAGGCATTGATTGATGTAAATCTCCAGCACTGGGTGTAACTCAGACATTGGGATTTCTAAGTCTCTCACTAGTACCTTCAACAGAGTAATCTTGGAGGCACTGCTAGGAAATTACCCATCAAATGCTGATGGAGCAGAGACCTTACTGGCTGCTGTACATCTCATGGACAGGATCACTGACAATTCCAGGCAGTGCTTAAGCCTGGGCAAAGAAGTGAATACCTGGCTAAAAAGGTGCATTCACAGCTGCAAAATACATCATTTAATTCATTCTGAGCCTCTACCAAATTAAACTTCTGGTTTTGCCCTGAAACCTAATTATTCGCAGCAAGAAAACAGGAAACAAGATTAAAAAAAGAGGAAAAAAAATCATCTGCTGTTTCAAATCCTTCCTACAAACTTCAATGGGACTACAGGAAAAATTATCACTGCCTTCCAAAGACACTTTAGAGGCTCAGATAGTCTGTTCCCTCTCTCCTCCTCCAAACCAAAATAAAACAAAAGCAGGAATTGTGAATTTCTATGTGTGGGCAAACAATGCAAGGCCTGAGCATGGCAGCAGGAAGCAGGAGCAGTTTGGAGTCAGCAGAGCCCTCTGACCCCTTTCTCACTGTCCCAAGCACTGAACAGCTTCAGCTCAGTCACTTTTATCTCTGCAAAGGCAACAAGTGCCTCATTTAAGGACTCTGGACACATACCCAGGCTAAATATTCCAAATTTATTGTTCAACATCGCTGGATCGACAGCAGTGGCTGCAGGACACTGATGCAGAGGTTTTGCTTATACATTTCTGGGCAAAAGGAAGGAAATTATTCTGGGGTCTTGAAATGAGTTCCCATGAGCAGGGAAAGGGGCAACATCAGAGGGATTAACTCTAAACTCACCTATACTACACACTGTCACCAAGATGGAACTCTGCAGGAAAATGAAACAGAGTTGAGTGTCTGTCAGGTTGCCTTCATAGAAGAAAAACAAAAAGCAATGCTTCCATGCAACAGGGAGCTAACAAAAACTACTTACAACTCCTTTCATATGCCCATTCTGCACTGAACACAACAAAAAGAGGCAGAGGAGCAATGCAGAAAAACAGAAGGCAGAGAAAAAGTCTTGAAGTTTGGGCAAAAAAGGAAATCCAGCCCAGGAGAGTTTTGCCAGTTCAGCCAAGGACTGCTGCAGAGCTGGAGAACATTTAAATACACCCAGAATTCAAAGTAATCCAAGTGAATCAGACCTTCTCTAACAAAGCCTGCTGCCTTCAGCACTTGTTAATTGCCTCTTCCATTCGGATTTTTACTTGACAGAAGTTGCATTCAAACCCTGTACACCAGATTTCAGAAACTGTCTTCCATTTTCTTCCTAATCCATGAACCACTGACAGCACCACTGAGCTGCATCTCCGTGTTTCAAGCACTGTCAGAGCCAGAGAAAAATCAGTTTCTCTGGTTCTCCTGCCACCTCAGAAACTTTTTCTTCCCCAGACGATTCCCTGAGTCAACTCCTCCACCAACACATCCCTCTGATGTGCTGAAAGGTGTTTGAACTGCTGAAATTTGCATGGAGATGCTTGGAAAGCTACCACACACCTGGGCAATCACAGCTGTCTCTCTTGTGTCTGCTTTAATACAAATCCAGAAAACCAGATCAAGCCACACAACGTTTTTTGTGGTTTTGGTTGTTTGATTATATTTTTGAGGGGTTTTTTAAAATAAAAGCCCTAACACTCAGAAGTCTGCCCAAATGCAAGATTTTTATTCCAGCATCAGGAGCACAATGCTGGACAAGCAATAAACTCCCATATGAGGAAGCTTACACAGTGGAAAAACCACAGAATTTATACAGGAATGGAACATAAAAATTTAAGCCTACAACCCCAAACACACAGGTTTTTAAACTGTTCAGCCCCTAAATAACCACTTTTTTTTTTGATAGTTTTTCTTATTAAGCATCAACCTCTACCTGAATATGGAGAGCAGGAATGAAAGTTTTCAGAAAGATCTACACAACCATCTCCATAGAAGTCCTTCCTCTCCTACACCCAAAAAATCCCTTATTTAAACCCAGGTATCTCTCTGGATACCACGTTTACAACTGAATTTCCCATTCTTGCAGCTTCCTGTCTTTGTGACAGACACAATAAACCACATTCATTGAACACTGGTAGAACAACAACTTTCAAGGCTTTTAAGTGGCATTATATACAAACCAAGAGACTCACTTGAAATTGCTAACTATTTATAAACTCTGCTCTTGCATTAATCTGCACCAAGGTTCTAGGTTTGTTTGGCTTTTTTCCCAAACACTTTGAATAAAAAAGACAGCTTTTATCACATATGTGTCCTGCAGAAGTTACCATTCAGGGAGACAAGGATCAGTGTAGTTCAGGTGCTAAATAAATGTATTCTAAATTGATTTTTAGAAAGTTTTTCCATCATTTCTGCTCTTATTCCATACAGGAACTCAAAGTGATGCAGTAAGGATTTCTTCGTTGCAGTTTTTAAAATCCTGACCTGTAATTAAAACCTTGTGAAGAAATTAAATCAACATGTCCAACTTGTCTGTGGTATTGAAACTTCAGAATTACACTAATACAGGAGATGAGAGGAAACACACATTTAGTCTGGAAACCACATCTGATGGAGCTAAATATCAGTCACACCAGGAAACAGATCTGGAATATGAATTCCAGTATGAATTCCTTTTTAAGCACCTTCTGCCCAGTTACTGACATTTATCCACAATGTGAAAATACACTTTAGGCACTAATCTACATAAAATGTAAAGGTACAAAGGTCCAATTTAAGACAAATAAAACCACATGAGACCATTCAAATCTTGTGTGTTTTTATAGAGATTTAACAGCAAAATTACAACCTATTTATAGTTACCAATATTCTTCAAACTACACTTTGAGAAGACAAAGTTCTTTTTCATAGGGAAAAGCATTTTTACATAAATCCTAAAAGATGTAAAATGAACAGGAAAAGCCTGTATTGTTATTATGAATATTTTACCAAAATAAAGACCATACTACTACACACAGCAGTGCCTACCAGGGGGGAAAAATAATTTTGTTATACAAATGGCAAGAAATAAATTATTAATTCTTTAGTTACCCTCCTAGTGGAGAAAAAACCAACCCATCACATTCATGAATGCATTAAAAAAAGAACACAATCTCCTAAACCATCAAAGCCACATCTTGTACTACTTAATCTCTAGAAAACACTCCTGCTTTTCTCTCCTCCTATCGTCCTCCCCAAAATATCTATTAGCTTGGTGGAATTCATAATACTGAGAGCTCCAATTCAATTATTACTCAGATGGCAAATCATTATAAAAAAAAAAAAAAAAGAAAGTCCTTTCCACAACAGGTAACACACTCTGAAGCAAAGTCACATCGCTAGGTATCTTGGAAAAAATTTTGAAGCTATTTCAGCAAATTACACATTCAAGACATGAGTGTTATTCCAAGAATATGCCTTTCTGAATGAAGCATTCCAATAAGCTGCTAGTTGATTGCTGTGTCCCTACACATGCTTAGTACCTTTAAAACCCAAGGCTGACCCAAGAACAGCACAGAGCTTTTGACAAATAAGCACTATGTCGTTTTCCTTTCATGCACACATTTAACCTTCCTGCAAAACAAAAGGTCAACCAACACAAACATCAATCCCAGCCACGTTCCACGAAAACTGCATTTAAGACATAATAGCACAAAAGACAAAATAATTTCAGAACTGTTTTTCTCTTGTTGAGTTGCCTGTAGAGTTTACAGTCCTGTGAGAGACAATTTGTCCAGCAACCAGTGTCTCTTCCCTTTTTGCTCTGCTAACAGGATCCCAGATTAGAGGTCCATTAAATTTCCTGCATGGATTGATCTCAAAGATACACACACACACATTCTGTACAGAATCTCAGCCGCAAACCCTGCTTTAAGAAATCCAAGGGCTGTGTTCCCCATCCATAAATCACACCACACAGGCAAAGGTGTTCCCACAAAGGGGGCAGGGTAAACAGCCTGATTTCAGGGGTAACAATAAAAGGGACAGGTGGAGAAAGGAAGAGGTGGAATTTTGGACGTGGACAACATCACTGAGACAACAAACTGTTCCAAATAACTGTGTAACATTTAATATTTTCTGGCCCAAATCCAGCTGCACTCCTGACCTTACCCAGGTTTAACAGAACCACAGACGCTAAAGGCAGATTAGCTTCGAGGAATGTGGGACTTTTCCAATTAATCCAAGAGGGGGAAAAAAATATATCAAACAACCTAAAGCCAAAGGAGTGTGAATTTTAAAGGGACGCTGCAATACCACTTCACTCTCACACTAACATTTGCATTAAATATTTCAATATGAATTCCCAAATGCTTCTCTTTACAAGTGAACTTTATGTTTAATGCCTTTACTAGAGCACGGGTCCTACCTATCCCAGTGAAACTGCCAAAAACTGGGCTCCAGGCTGACGCTGCTCCAGTGCCAGGGCCTGCAGGACACACTGCTCCCAGAGCATTGGAATAGGACTAACACAGAAACAACACAGCCAACACTGTTTCAGACAGAAAACAGCAACAAAAAAAAAAGAACGGGAAAGCAAAGAGTAAAGTCTACCCCCTGTCCCAAAAAAGCATCATCACAGCACAGGAGGTCTGGGAAGAGAATAGATGTGAGAACTGGACACGTACAGCATATGCTTCACAATTAGTCGCGGGGATTTGAGGAGAACGATTCTCTGTTACAGCTGCAATTCTCACTGTACTCCAAAATCAGGTTTACAACCGGAAAGAAGAAAAATATCACATTTCTACAAGAAGTGCAAAGGCTCCTCTGTGCGATCCAACTTCTGTGGCACCCCCGGGCTGACACGAGCCGCGCTGAGGGGACGCCGCTCGCTCCCCGTCCCCGCCGGGGCTGTCCCCGGGTCAAGGGAGCGGAGCTCTGCCCCGGTTCTCTCTGGATCACACGGTCCCAGCGAGCGCAGTACAGAATAAACCAAAAATAAACCCCCAAAGCCCACACACCTAAAAAAAAAACCCAAACCCTAAAGAGAAGAAACCTCAACCACTTCCCTTGCGCTACCGCTCCGGCTCCAAGAGGCAGCCACGGGTTTGGTTTACGCGCTCACCTGAGGAGAGGAAGGGGCACAGGCAAGCGGCCCGGCTCCGGCAGCGAGGGGACACCTCCTCCTCCTCCTCCCTTCCCTTTCCCTTTGTTTACTTTACGGACCGTCCCGCTCCACCTCGCCGCCTCCCGACACATCCGGTGGGACCGGCCGGGGCTGCGGGGCGGGCAGGGCGCAGGGGGCGGCCGGATCCCCCGGGGTGGAGGACGGGGCAGGCGGGGCACCAGATGACCTCTCCCCGCAGCCTCCTCCTCTGCCATCCCCTTCCCATCCTGCCTTCCCGCGGAGGGAAGGGGCTCTGCCCTGAGAGACCCCCAGCCCACCGCACGGTGCCTCCAGTGCCCCGGTGTCCGCGGCAGCCCCTCCCCGGGCACACAGGAACGGGCGGCACCGGGGACAATTTTCCCTTCCCTGCGGAGCCGCCGCCGCTCCCCGAGCCGGGGGCTGGGGCGGGGGACACGGAAGGAGACGCCGCTGCCCCCCTACACCCCCTCCCCGTGATGTAAATCGGGGCCGCGTCGCCCGCCCCCTCCCCGGGCAACGCTCTCCGCCGGCACTCACCGCGCTGCGGGCACGGCCGCCTCCGGCGCCGCGGCGAAGAGAAGCCGCGGTGGAGGAGGAGGTAGGAGGACGAAGAGGAGAAGGCTCCGGAGGGTCTGCGCGGGCAGTGCCGCCTCCCTCCTCCTCCTCCCCTCCCTCCGTCCCTCTCTCCCCGCCCTCCCGGCGCGCTGCACCATGGGATGCGGCGCTGCCCCCCCCAACATGGCTGTGGGGGGGTCACGGTGCCGCCCCTCAGGGAGCGAGGCGGCGGAGGTGGGGAAGGCGCGTCCCGTCCCCGCGCCCGCCTCAAGGGCTCTCCCCTTTCTCCCTCCCTCCCTGCTTCTCTCCTTCCCCGAGGCAGCGCGGATCCTGACGGGATCTGGCGAATTTGCTGGGGAAGAGGCGAAGTTTAAGCCCTTGTCCTGGCTCAGTGGCACCGGCTGGCACAGCTGTTCTTCTGCTCTAACACGGGGATATTCCGGCTGTGGAGCCTCCTTCCCTGTCCCTGTGCCCTCCCTGGAGCTGTCCCTGTGCCCGTGCTCTGGGGTGACCCTGCTTGAGCACCACTTGGCTCTGGGCAGAGCCGTGGCTGATAACGCCAAGGTTGGGGGTTCGGTCCCCGTGTGGGCCAAGTTGAACTTAGTGATCCCTATGGATTCCTTCCGACTCAGAATATTCTGTGTTCTGGGACTCACTGTGGTCCCTTCCAACCTTACCCAGTCCATGATTATGTGAGTCTGTGATAATCTCTTTCAAGGAACTAATTCAAGGAAAATTCAAAATAGCCACATTGTTTGAATGCCCATTAGTCACTGCATATATTTAATTAAACATAAGTCTTAAATCACAGGATCATGGCATGGGGGAAGGTTGGAAGGCATCAAAATGGGGTCATCTGGTCCAACCTCCCTGCTCAAGAAAGGTCATCCCAGAGCACAGGCACAGGATTGTGTGCATAGAGTTCTGAAATATCTCCAGTGAAAGAAACTCCACAGCCTCTCTGGGCAAAGGTGGAACTTCCTGGGATCACTTCCTGCCCATTCCTCTTGTCCCATTGCTGGGCACCCAAGCAGAGACTGGTCCATGCTCTGAGCCCTCCCTGCAGACACACAGGGATGAGGTCGCTTCTCAGTTGTATCTTCTCAAGGCTGAATAGCCCCAGCTCCCTCAGCTTTTCCTCAATAAAAGAGAGATGTTCCAGTCCATCATCTCTGCTGAACCCACTCCAGGAGCTCCATGCCTTGTTCTGAGGAGCCCAGAGCTGGACATTCCAGATGAAATGTGGGAGTTGGCCTCTTCTCCCAGGCAACTATTGACAGGACAGGAGGAAATGGCCTCAAGCTGCACCAAGAGAGGTTCATGATGGACACCAGGAAGAATTTTTTCATGGGAAGGGTTGTCAAGCATTGGAACAGGCTGCTCAGGGAGGTAGTGGAGTCACCATCCCTGGAGGTGTTCAAGAAATGACTGGACATGGTGCTCTGTGCTGTGTCACACTAGTGGTTGTGTTTAGTGGTTGTGTTCACTCAAAGGTTGGGCTTGATGAGTTTGGAGGTCTCTTCCAACATTAATGATTCTGGGAAAGAGCCATTTTAAATGTCTCTGTTAATCTTTCCCTTATCTCTCATGGTAGCTGAACTCAGTTTTTGCTCTCCTGTCTGCCCTGGGCAGCTGGAGCTTGAGCAGATCCCAGATTTGCACCTCTGGAAGTTTCTGTGTGTCTGGAAACTGCAGGCAGGGCCACAGGATCATAGAATATCCTGAGCTGGATGGGACTCACAAGGACCATGAAATCCAGCTCCTGGACTGCATCTAACAAGGGTTGATAGAGAACTACTCAATATAATCAATGGCATTTGGAATGTGAGTTTCACTGATAAAATCTGGGCAGTTTACTTCAGGGTAAGACAAGTCCCACTCAAACTTATCTACATTCATTAGTTTACCAGGCACCACGAAAGAAACTCAAGAGGGACATGGAACAAGTAAAGATCTAGATTGTAAATGTACTTTTTCAGGTGAATCCCACCTGAAATGTCCCAAGCCCTTCCAGGACCCAATCCATTAGGTAAGCTTTGAGCATGATACAAATGCACTGAGCACCATAAAAATGATTCCTAGAAACTCTCTTTAAAGAGCAGTCTGGTATTCCTATCCATCTTTTGCAGAAATGCTGGGACATAACCAGCAGGCTGTTGGATATCCTGGAGACAGAATACCACAAGCACTTTCTACTGAATCTGGATCACTATGCAGAAATGAAGGAAGGAAGGAGGAAGGGAAGAATGATTTCAGTTATTTTATAATTACTGGTCTTGGGATCACTATTAGTGCTCTTACCAGAAAGGGTAGAAATGTGCTAATTAAAATTACTGGTGCCAGAAAGCTGGGAGATATCGATAAAGATGATGTTCATGGTAACACACAGGAAAAATCAGATGCTCCTGAGGGCCTGGAATGGTAAAAATGGAAGGAAATGACTGAGAGAAATAGGAGCATGTGTTTCTGATTAATATACAGAGAAGGGGTGGTATAAATACTGGAAACAGAAAATGAAAGGGAAAATGGAGCTTCATAAATTTTTATGATACAGTTATTACCAACAGCAGGGAATTGCACTAAATGACCCTTCCCAGAATTTAGTCCCAATTACTGGTCATTTCTCCTCTGTCCCTGCTTTCACCCAAAGATGTCAGAGTGCTGAAGCCTCTGAGCAAACTTGTGAAGAAGATAGTTATCCCCATTTTTCACATTGGAAAGCTGAAACAGTATTTGAGTTGCCAAAACCACAGACAATCCACTGGATGAACAGGCCTAAAAGCAAACAGCTCCTCTCCAGGGCTGTATCCTGTGCATTCAGGTCAGCAGCAATACCTACTTCTGTCATGCATTGGATGTCCAATTGATTTAATGTAAAGATTTAATAAACATTGTTCATTTAGACATTTTTTCAAATATCCTTTCTTTAATAAATAGTTATTATTCCTCTATTTTTAGAACTTTATCTCTGCAGATTCTCTGAACAACATCAGTGTACCAATTCTCTCCAATTTACAGGTGGAAAAACTATTAAAGAGTTATTTAGGTGATTTATGGAGAAAAGAGAATAAATCCAGAGCAGTGGTAGAGCTGTGCATCTGATTCTTACATTCTGTTCTATCTTCTAATAGTTCCACTTTTTCATATGAGAGAAAAAAAAAAAAAAAAGAATGTTGTCTGAAGTCCCTGGGAGATTTCCCACTGGTTCTAATGGGATGAAGGCAAGCCCAAAATAATCTATCAAATTGATGGTTTGTAGTAAATCCTGAACATTCTGTTTCAGGTCCTGGTGAAATGTTTTTTCTTGGTCTCTTGTTGCTTTTCTTCATCAGAAATTTGCTTGTAAAAGCAGAAGCCTTCAGCAACGTATTGACTTTGATAAAAATGTGAGGGAATCTTCCTTGTGTTACAGAATCCAGGTTTTAGTCAAATGTAGAGAAAGCTCATAAAAGCTGACAATTTGAGCTCTCAGCTGGGAGAGAGGAGCTGTGGTGATGTCCAGGGAAAAGTTTTTTCATTATCCAAACCGATAATCTCAGCAGAAACTCGTGAGGCACGAGCAGGGTGACAGTCAGGGTTTCTGTCAGCTCTACAAGGCACCCACAAACAAATCCTTCCTTCCTTCCTTCCTTCCTTCCTTCCTTCCTTCCTTCCTTCCTTCCTTCCTTCCTTCCTTCCTTCCTTCCTTCCTTCCTTCCTTCCTTCCTTCCTTCCTTCCTTCCTTCCTTCCTTCCTTCCTTCCTTCCTTCCTTCCTTCCTTCCTTCCTTCCTTCCTTCCTTCCTTCCTTCCTTCCTTCCTTCCTTCCTTCCTTCCTTCCCTTCCTTCCTTCCTTCCTTCCTTCCTTCCTTCCTTCCTTCCTTCCTTCCTTCCTTCCTTCCTTCCTTCCTTTCCTTCCTTCCTTCCTTCCTTCCTTCCTTCCTTCCTTCCTTCCTTCCTTCCTTCCTCCCTTCCCTTCCTTCCTTCCTCCCTTCCTCCCTTCCTCCTTCTGTCCTTCCTTCCTTCCTTCCTTCCTTCCTTCCTTCCTTCCTTCCTTCCTTCCTTCCTTCCTTCCTTCCTTCCTTCCTTCCTTCCTTCCTTCCTTCCTTCCTTCCTTCCCCTTCCTTCCTTCCTTCCCTCCTTCCTTCCTTCCTTCCTTTTCCTTCTTCCTTAAGTAGACTTCCTTCTGGTTATTAGCCTTCCTCCCTTTTTCTCACTCAGCTCAGCTAAACTTTTATAAGTTGTGACTTGCTCCTTCTAAGATCCTTGTTTTCTTCTGATTCTTGAGAACTTGTGTAGAAATGTAAAATTATTTTCTCATCCGCTCTGTCTCCACAGAGGTTGTTGGTAGGTGGAAAAGGCAACTGTCCCCTATAATTTATTATGGAATGATTAATATGGAGGGAAGACATTTAGTTTAATACTACTGGTATTATTGGAGCAGTCCATGCCATTACCTCATTTAATTTACAGGGCTTATTAAACCTGGTATAAACAAAAAGGTAGGAAATTTCATTATAGTGTAGCATGTATTGTCTTTCCTTCTATTAAGTGACAGAGCTGGGGGTAATGGCTCTGAAGAGAGCGAGTTCTTTCCGGTGTTTGGGAGCACAGCTGCAGCCAGGCATCCTCCACTTTTCTGCAGGATGGTAAATATTCATTAAAGGAACCAGAGCAAGCAGGTAGCTCTGAACTGCAGGGTATTTCAAGCTGTGCTGATCAAATAGGGATTTGGGGAAAAAAGAAAAGAGAAAATAGCAAGATGCTAAATATTTGACATAATATACAGTAACATCCTTTATTGTAAGAGGATTTTTTTTTAATCACCTAAATCAACCTCAGATGAAGAAGTCAACTGCATATTTAAAATACTCTGGCATTGGTGAAGGAAAAGGACATAATAAATACCATTAAAGGCACCAAAATGTGAATGTTTATACATCTCTGCTTCTTTTTGTATTAAAAAAAGAAAAGATAAAACATTACATCAGCATTTCTGGGCAGTGCCTGGAGTGGGAGCTGAAAGGAAAGTCACCAGTGGAGTTTTCCTAATTTATTAAATAAAACAAAACAAAAAAAATCTTAAGAAAAGTTCCAAGGGAAACTGACAAACCCACAAAAGATCAGGAAGGAAAATTCAGGTAAAAAATCTGGTGTGAAAAAAACAAATCAGCAGCTGGGGGACCCACTTGATGAGTTGCTGTTATTAACGAAGACCTCCAAAGCAAATGTTAATGCGTTAATTAGAGGCAGGGTAATAACCTCCTAGATTTCCCAGTGGGAAACAAAACAAAACAAAAACAAGACAATTTCTGTTCTGGATTTAACTGGCTGAAACCAAACATGGCATGAAGGGAACTCTCCCAGTACTGAGTCTGCATTTTCTGTTGTGGATTTGCAGCATCCCTGCCCCAGTGGTACCAAACAACACTTACCTGACCCTGCACCAGCTGCAGTCCTGGGACACAGGACTTCATTTATCCTTCTAGAAAATCAAACAAAATCCCTCTCCTGACTGATAGGAGAAAAAAATAAAATCAAATCCTTTGATTTCTAGAAGGAAAGGAAAGATCCCACATTGTCTCAGTGAGGCTGGTTCCAAGGATGGTGGAGCCCTGGTGCAATAACAAGGGATGTAAAATTCATGCTCTACCCTGAAGGGCTGAAATTCCCATCACAGAGTCTTGCTTTGCATTTTATTTTGGTTTTCAAAATTGAAGTCAACTTCTTGGGGTTTTTTTCTTCTCCCAACCAAACCTCAGGCAAACTTGGTGCTGAGCCAAATCAAACCATATATTTTAAATTTGCATTCTCTTGAGACCCAGAAGCATGAAGGAATGGAGGTCTTAAGGATATTTAGAAACATGTGAATTCTTTGACTCATATTCTGCTGTTTTCTATAATTTTGCTGCCTTGAGCTGTGGTGCCCACTGTTCCCAGGAAGGCTCAGGAGGGAAGGAGGGTGTTCAGGACAGTGCCCAGTCAGTGGAGCACACCCCTGGGACAGCCAGGATTGGAGCCCCAGGGCTTACATTCCAGGATTGCACAGTCGTCCTGGCTTTCCCAGTAAAGACACAGCCTTTCAGCTCATTCAGTTCTGAGCCAACCCCAGATCCTTTTATTTTTACTTATTCAAACTTCTATCAAAAAATCTCTTTTTTAAAAATGTATTTTGTCCTTATGCAGTCCTGGTTCTTTGTCATTAAAACATGGAGTCAATTTTTTGCAGGAGCTGTGACAGTTCCATCATACTCTGTTCTCTGTCAAATCCCTCCCCAAATCCCTCCAGCTGCTCTGGAAGTTTACACTTTTCCTAGAGCCCCTTGATGTGTAAAATGTGTGAGATGTTTTGATCAAAGGGGTTCTTGTACTTAATGCAAATTTCAGCACACATACAGCAGTTGGATGTGAATGTGTGGATCCAATCCTTCCATCTCCACTGGGCCCCCAGGACATCAATCCAGCAAGGAGAGCAGGGATGGCTGGTGCAGAACACTTCTGCTTCTTTATTTTTAAGTCTATGTTAAGCTTGCTCCATATATGATAATTTTAGCTAATATTCTGAATGCCCATCAGCTACAATGACCACATCTGAGAAAACTTGTATTTTTTTCTCTCACATTTTTTTCTGACATCTGAGCAAACAACATAATGAAAGATCTCCTTTCTGCAATTCTTTTGGACACTTCAAATGACATTTTAGATACCAGAGAATCATTTTCTGAAAATGTGTTTTCAAGCACAGACTCAAGTACATTAAGTATATTGTTTTCTGTGGGAATTAGTGGTCATTGCTGATCAACCTCACACTTACTGAATGATTTGGAAAGTATATGAATATATATTGATCCTTACAATGTTTTCTTTATTTTCCAGTCTCTGTGTGTTCATCTGTGCTACCTGCAAATTTCTTTGTCAGCTTGAAGCCAATTCCCCTTGTTCCTCTTAGCACGTGCCCTTGCAAAACCCCTCTCCAGCTCTCAGGGGTGAGTGTCCCTGTCCTCTATCCTGTTCCAGAGAAAATCCTCCTGCATTACACTTCCCTCTTGGCAAAAAGAGTTACCCTAAGTTATAGGTGAGATGCTCCTGACCTGTGTGAGTCCATTTTACAATGTCTGCATAGAGTCCCTGCTGTCCACATGAAATCATTGCTTGGGAACCACTGAAACAGTGACCTCATACATTTAAGTCAGCCAGGACGTAGAAAAATTCCTCTCATTCCTCTGATTTGTTCATCCTGTGCTGCTTTGACAGCTGGAATAAAAATGGAATAAAAGAACATTGTCATTTTTTTGAACTCTTTAGTTGCCTAATTAAAAATTGATCATTTATCCTCATTTAGGATTCTGTAGAAAAAGGATACTGTTCTTGCAGTAAAACAAAGTTTTTCAAGAGAGTCTCTGGACCAGGTAAAGTATGGAACTAAAACCATATCAGGTGTGTTTAGAAGACTTTTCTTCTCCATGTTACACACAGTTCTGCCCTGGGTCTCTCAGTACAGGCACAACAATTTTCCAACGTGTTCTGTGAGGTGCCTTTGTGTCTGACTGCCTCAACACCCCACCTGAGTTCATTTATTTTGTAGGAAGAATATTGCACACCAAAGAAAGGTGAGAGAGAAGACCACCTATGGTTTGACTGAAAATCACAGACTCATAGAATGTTTAGGGTTGGAAGGGACCTGAAAGATCATCTCATCCTGCCAGATGCATTTCAGTTTGCACTGAAATTTTGCTCTTTGGGGCAATCCAACATCACCATTAGGCATAGAAAAGTGAATTGATAGCAGGTGTGTCTTCTATAATACAGCTTCTAATCAGAATTTGTTCTTGAAATGTTTCTCTCCCTTTTTCTTGTTATGTTACCCTCTTTCTTTAGAAACATCACAATATTAACTTTTTTACACATCACAATATAAGATTTATAAGATTATTACTTCTCAGCATAACAGATATACAGGATTTTAACAGTTACACTGTTTGCAAGTCAGAACCAGCAGTGCAGTGTTAGGTCTTTTTATCTGCTCTGAACTTCATGTAGTTTTTAGTGTCAGTGCTTTGATGCCTCAGGTTCTAGTCCATAAAACTGGCATGGCAATGTGATCCTAAGGGAAGATACCAGGGGTTACAATTAGGAGAGGTTCAGAAAAGAGGTTGAAGTTGCTGAACACTGAAAACAAAGTGTACAAGCCAGATTTTTGCTCTTTCTTCCTACAGTTGTTGTTTTCCCAACCCTCTTATCTGTATCTTAATAAAAACCCTCCTACAGTTTCAGTGAGGGACCGGAGCTGTGTGTAACAGAGAAGCAAAGATTTCCTTACTGTTTTGTTTTGATGTTGCTACATCAGCCCCTGCGTCAGACTGTTTTTAAAATCTGTTTATGTTGAGTTAGCTACAGGCTGAACTGCTTTGTTTATTTACCAAGCAGGTGCAGCAAATGTGGAGTTTTTTCATGCTCCTGTTAAGTGTTGTCTTAAACTATGATTTAAATCAGATTAATGTGACCAAAATGTAATAAAGACAAGCAGTAAATATGTTGCAAAATATGTATAAATATGTCATAAAAAATCCTGTTAAGACATTTGCAAGATTTCATGCTTTAAATGCAAATTCTTGTCCCTAGATGTACGCATTCATAGAACCATGGAATCCTGGAATGCTTTGGGGTGGAAGGACCTTCAAGATCATCCAGTTCCAATTCCTCTGTCATGGGCAGGGACACCTTCCACTGTCCCAGGTGGCTCCAAGCCCCATCCAACCTGGCCTTGGACACTTCCAGGGACGAGGCATCCACAGGCAACCTCTAACAGGGCCTCACTATTCTCTGAGTGAATAATTTCTTCCTCATGTCCAATCTAAGCCTGCTCTCTTTCAATTTAAAACTATTCATGGTATAAATTAGTACTCCTCTTTTACAAAAATGTATTAATAAAAATAGATATTAATTTTCCAGTTGTTATTTTGATCACAAATGCAGGTGTTCCCTCTTACTATTGGATTTCTCTTTGTGAATTTAAAAGTTTTAAAGCAATTATTTATGTTTTTCTTAGGTAATTGTATCCCAAAAGAAGTCTAACTAATTTTGTGCACAGGGTTGCTCTCTTACACAAGTTCCTTTAATGTGATACCTGAGAGATTTAACAACTGAACTATTTGAAAGCAGTGTGGTTGTAGAAAGGTAAAAAAGTGAATTTTACAGTCATGAAATTTGGCAGTGGAGCTTCTGGAATTTCAAGTTTATCTGTAATTTCCCTGCAGTGCAGACTACACCCTTTCTCTAGGGCTGGAGAAAAGTTGCAGCTCTTAATAAAGAGCTGTAAATAAAAGTTTTATTTACAGCCAGTAGAAATTAGGAGAAAGTCCTCAGCACTTGTTCTTCTGTGGATAGATCCACTCCCTGCCCCACTTCAGTCAGTCTCTGCCTGAGAAATACTTCACAGGAAACAAAAATGGAAAAGAACAAATTCAATAGCAATAGGAGTGTTATTTTTAAGCTACTGTGTTGAACAATGTCCCCTCAGAAAAACAACACAAATGCATGAATATTGACCACAATAAATGAGGAATTTAGGCTTCTGTTGCCTTTCTTATGCTGCAGCTGTAGAATGAATTATTAGAATCACCGGAAAGTCACCTGTGGAATATCTGACATCCTTAAATATAGGCTTGATGATGTTTATTTTTAAGCACATGGAGCAACAATCCTTCATTATTTTGCCTTTTCACTGTGAATTAGAGTATTTGTCTTGAATTTCAAGAGACAACTTGATACATTCATGAATGAGCTAAAATAAACCGCAGTGAGCCCACAGAGGAAGAGATTCTATAGGAGAATGGCTTTTACTCTCTTAGACTGGCCAAATATTTGCAGCTTTGCAATGACTCATCCATTTTCCTGTCTTCTTCAGCAGAATTTTGGAAGAAAAGACTAAGGAAGGAGCTAATGATACTCCTAGAGGAAAAGAAGATCAATTCCTTTTTTTTGGTGCTTAATTTTATCTGAACCAAATCCTTTGTTGCCATAGTGTGGCCACAGAAATGAGCAGAGTTCATCCCAACTGAGGAACAAGCCTTTAATCTTCTGCTTTTATTGATATTTGTTATTTATTTTACAATAAATGCTATGATTTAGCATCCATTGTTACTTTTATGCAAGGAAATACTCAGGATTGCGGATGTATCCTGATAAAAGTTTGGCAGCACATAGATTGGGTCATCCTGAATGTTGGGACTAAAGGGAAGCTCATAAATCATCAGTGCAGTGTCCTGCATGAGCCTGATCCTCAACTGGAATTCACCCATAAACCAGTCTGCCTGTGGTGCTGTGTTTGCCTTTTCCCTCAGGTTAAACAGTTCTTTTCTTCCCCTTCACTTCTTTTCTCCTGTTTCTGCCTTCCTTGGGTAGGGCTGGGGTCATCCTCTGTGGCAGATACATTTTGCACCCTTGGGGCTCTCAGGCCTGCAGTTTCCTAATGGCACAGTCCTTTGGGACAGAGTTTGGAAATGTTAAATCCTCAAAAGCAATAATCAATTCAAGTGATCTCATTTCTGGCTTTTCACTCCAGCCCTGTGCACTGCAACAGTGTCAGTAAAGATGCTTGAGGGACTGGGTTGGGAAATGGGCTATGGAGCCTGTCTGGCAAAAAAATCCATATTGGTTTCTTGACTGTATAAAATTGTTAAATATAATTAAAAGTTGGAGGGTAAGTACCCACAAGTGTGCATATCAGTTGTGTAAACCAGAAGGGAGAAGAAAACCCTTCAGGTTTACTTCCATTTATTCAGTTTTTATCTTACTCATGGGTAAAGGGATGCACTATTTTCTAACAAAATTAAGGAATTCACACAGAATGACAGATTCATGGAATGCCTTGATTTAGAAGGGACCTTCAAGATCACCCAGATCCAAATCCCCCTCCCAGGGGCAGGGACAGCCTGCATTAAACCAGGTTTCTCAAGGTCCCATCCAACCTGGCCTTGAACACTTCCACAGCTTCTCTGGGCAACCTATTCTGGTGTGTCAACACTCTCACAGTAAAGATTTTCTTCCTAATATCCAATCTAAACCTGCCCTCTTTCAGTCTGAAGCCATTCCTCCTTGCCCTGCCACTCTATGCCCTTGTAAATAATCCAGGAGGATCCTTCATGTGCTGGAAGGCCAGAATTAGGCCACCTCAAAGGCTGAACAATCCCAATTCTCTGAGCCTTTTCTCACAGCAGAGCTGCTCCATCCCTCTGATCATCCTGGTGCCTCCTCTGGACTGGCTCCAGCAGCTCCACGTCCTTCCTGTGCTGGAACCCAGGGCTGGGGCAGCTCTGCAGGTGGGGTCTGAGCAGGGCAAAGCAGAGGGGCAGAATCCCCACCCTCACTCAGGCCATGCTGCTTTGGATGCAGCCCAGGACATGATTTGCTTTCTGGGCCATATTCACATTCCTGATCCCTTTCTTTATGCCTAAAAGAGAAAACCACACTCAGACCTTTGTGTCCAGAATGCACCATGGACAATTGCACACAGGCAATCGAGGCTGTGAGAGTCATTTCCAGAAAGACATTTTCTGTGCTTCTACCTGCATGTTTCAATAACACCTGCACCACTGTGATGTGTCATCTGAAGAGCTCAAAGCACATTAGAGGTTCAGGTTTAGCTAATGGGTAGCAGTCACTGAAAGAAGG
Organism: Emberiza elegans; assembly: GCA_024865655.1. Classification (NCBI taxonomy): domain Eukaryota; kingdom Metazoa; phylum Chordata; class Aves; order Passeriformes; family Fringillidae; genus Emberiza; species Emberiza elegans. Next base: position 5,117,336 of record JALJVW010000084.1, on the reverse strand, counting down.
AAGGATTCCCATCTGCAGGCACATCAGGAGGTACCTGAATGGATTAAATGCCTCGCTCAAGGTCAGACAAAGAGTTGGTGGCAAAACTGGAGAACACTGAGAGGTGAATTAATATGTCCTGATGGCAGCCAGCTGCCTTGCTGCAGCTGTGCTCAGAACATTGATCTGATCCTTGTGGGTACAAGGGAACTTCTCCAGACAAAGGATCTCACATAAAATCAAACCATTTATCAGCCCTCCAGAGGAGCAAACTGTGAAGTGTTAGGCTGTCACCTCTGTAATGCAGGCAGCAATTGCTAGGCACTGAAGTGGTCATGTTTTCCCTCTCCCTCCTTGATGCATGTTGCCATAAAGCCTTGGTCCTGTGGAAAAACTGTTTACCAGACTCTTAGCTCAGTAAGCACATATTCTGGTCACAGAGTGCCTCAGCCTGCAAACCCTTCACAGCTCAGGCTCTTTTAAAATGCAGTATTCAAGGACTTTGCATTTTGACTTGCTAGTCATGTTTCTGGAAGCAGAAGCACCTAAATTATAACTCAGTCCCCAAAGGCCTGAAAAGAAATGCACAGCTTCAATTCTCGCAGCACAAGTGGTGCAAAAGGTTGCTTCAGAGGCAACCTACAAACTTGGCAAACTAAGGGTAAATTAAAAACCACTGAGTTAAAAAGCGTCAGACAATGTTCTTAAGATATGCTTTAACATTTGAACAACCCTGTATTGATCAGGTGGTTGTTCATTGTAGGTCCCCTCCAAATGAAGTATCCTATTATATCCTATGAAAAAATAAAAAATAAAAGGACAAAGGTGTGGATATATTATAGAATATATATTATAGAATATAGAATATTATATACCTTATAGAAGAAATACATAGAATATATAGATTGTAGAATATTATATATATTACAGAATAAATATATAGAATATTATAGGTATTATAGAATAAATCCATACTCTTTTCCACCATCCATCTAATCCCACTGGAGCTGTGCAGTAGCAGTAAAGGGAAAGTAAAAACCTCAGCAAGGTGCTGTGCACATCTCTGATTCTCCCAGCACTACCTCAGCTGGTGGCATTCAAAGGAGGTAACAAAACAAATCACAGCTTCCTTTCCAGGAGGGCAAATATTAAAACAACTGCAGGAAGGGATGAGCAGTAATTCACTGCCCACAGCTAAAGCAGAGATACCCCATTCCCCTCTAGCTCCAGGTGAGTCTTCGTGGCAGAGCCAACAAACCCATGAGGTCACATAGGGGAATGTATCAAAATTAATAAATCATCAAGTCTGGTGAATACTTCGGAGAGTGAAAATTTATTTCCCCTTGGCTGATCCTGGCTTTTATGTCATCTTGAACTGCCTTTTTTTCCTCATCCTTTCTTACAGAAGACCACAAGTACCTTTGTCTCCCTGCAGGGACCTGAACATATTAAAAGGTCACTGCTGGATCAAAATGAATATGCTTTTAAAAAGAAGCATTTCCCTCAGTTCCCAATCATGCCACAGTAAAGCTGTAATAAAAACCATGCACAGTTTACCTGCATGATTTTTATCATTTATCAGACCATATTGAAAACCAGAGTCATTCTTCTTCCACCAGTCACTTGTTCTTGCTAGTTTTACACTCGCTGAAGCAGTAATAGTGCCAGAGCTTGCAAGGAAATATTGAAACACTAATTAACTTGTTAATTCTGTGTGTGGGCAGGCCCCTTTGTTCCCTCTGGAGCACAAGTGATTTTCGAGATATTTGTTTGGGATTTCAGGGTGTTTGCATATTGTGTATGGCTCCCTGTGTATGTGCTGGTATGTGTGTGGGATGCCTCTGGCTGGATTTGCCTGCAGCTGAGCCTGCACCACATTCCCCTTGGAACAGGCAAGTTTTCCAGTGTAAAAGTTTAAAACCCCTCCAGTCCTCTCCTGTTTTATTTCAGCCACTGGATAAAAGGCAGCAGATCACATGGCTCTTCCATGGAGCTGTGTTACGATGGCACAATAAATGTGGGTCCCTCTTGGCTGTGGGGTGCTTGGGGAGATCAGTTTTCAGCATCTGTCCAACAGCAGTTCAGCCTGGAGCAGTCATGCACTGCAGAGGTTTTCCTGTTCAATTTTTCCAATAAAACCATGGTGCTGCTAACACCAATCTGATCTTCTCTGGGAAGTGGTTAAGCATGTGGCTAGAATTTGTATGAACAATGAATAAATTTGCTTGTGTTTCCATGCTCCCTTCCCATCCTGCTGCCTCTTTGAAAGTCCTGCTCTAGTAGAAGGTGTCCTTGTCCATGGCAGAGGTCTGGAACTGGATGATCTGGAAGGTCCCTTCCAACACAAACCATTTGATGATTCTAGAAGTCACCTCTGCTATGGCACATCAGAAATGGCTGGGAGAACAATATTGAGACTCTGCACTGAACCTGCATAGAAAATACATCCAGGCTGTGTGTTTCTCTGTGTTGCATGAGAAACTTCAATGCAAAAATCAGCCCTCAAAGCATTAAAAAATGTTGGTATTATGAAAACATTTTAAAATGTTTTGAGCAACTGTGGCAATGGCTGTATCTCAGTAATCCAGTTTATGATGTGGCCCTTCTTGTGCCAAAGCTGCCTGGACAGAACAGGGGTGGGACACACCTTGTGCACACTCATTTGTAGCAGTTTCTTCTCACCATTAAAGACCAAGGCACTTCCAGGGGGAAAAACAGACCATGGCTTTGTAGCCAGAAATCATGGAAAAGCCAGGGACAGTTCAGGTGGAATTGCTGTCACTGAACTTTAGGTGCAATAGTTTTATTTCTTAGTTTTGGGGGAAGGATTTTAGATGCTTTAGGGACAAGAGGGCTTTAGAGACATGGGAGGCACCTGTGGTGCAAAGAGCTGAAGCTGGGAGGGGTAAATCCCACCCTTTGGAAGTAAACCCCATTTCCAGCCCCAAGGAATGCTGAGGTAGCACTGAAGGACTTGTTGCTTCATGCCTGCCTGACAAGAGACAGGAGGCACATGGAAATAGCTCAAAGCAGCCCAGCTGCTGTTATCTCCTTCAAGTATCCCCCAGAGCAAGAGTGAGGTGCTGCAGACGGCTCTGCTCCTGCAGCCTCCTACAGACACTCACCCAGATGTTTCAAGGTACAGATGTGCCCTTTGCAGGCATGAAAACACCCACCCATGACTTTTAAATCAGTTTTTTCCTTTGATTTGTTTCCTTCTGGGGGATTTGTCATAACACTTCCAAAAGAACCATGTATGTAACATGGGTGAAGCTGAGCATTAACCTTAAATGCTTTTTCTCCTCATTACATTGCCCTTAAAAGTGCCCAGTTACATTCCCCATGTGCTGAGAGCAGGAATTACCCAGTGAATGTCAGCAGAAGCCAATGTTTAGGCTTTTATGATCACTTGATAAACCCATGTAAGCCCCATTAAGGCTGAGAGGAGTTCTGTGTGTGTATCAGGGGAAAAAGGGACCATTTGCTCTCAAGTGCATGTAACTAATTAAAAATTTAAGAGCATATAGTACATAATTGTATTAGAGTGTAGGTTAATGCTTCTGAATGAAAAAGGCAGATGAACTGAAAGGCAGATGAAATGTTTGTACAGAACAAGAATCCCTGGCTGCCTCTGTGCAGTGAGCCTGTGTGCTCTCTCTCAATGGCCCCAGTATTCCCTGCTCAGGCTGGCTCTGGGATTGGGGGCTGATGGAAATGGGCAAATCCCTGCCTGTGACCTTGGTCAGGATCTGCTGGGCAGGAAACAATGCAGGGAAAGACAGGACAAACCTTGGCACCTCTGAGCTGGTTTCACATCCCCTCCTGAGCTGGTTTGTGGTGTGGTTTTTCTCCCCAGGGCAAGCAGCACCAATGTCCTACTCGCACCTTTCACCACACAACAGCCTCTCAGAGCCATCAGAGAAGCCCAGGTTTGAGGAGCTGCTCTCCTGGGAAGATCCCAGTGGCAGCAGAGCCTGAATTCCTGTTGCTGTCAGCCTCCAGAGCCGTTCCAGAAGTGTGTGCCTGCAGGAAGGGTGTCACCTCACTAAGAGCACAAAGCCATCAGCCACCAGAATGGTCCAGACAGGAGGATGCTCATGGGGGCCTAACCTGAGTAGAAAACACAGATCTGTTCCTTCTGCTTCCTATATAATTGTGTTTCAATACACAAGACTGGTGTGGAGCTGTGTTAGAGTTAATATAACTGTCAAATAGCCAGTCATCTTCAACAAAGACACAGATAATTGAAATCACACAAAACTGTGGCTGTCCCTGCCCAAACAAAGGCATGTGTAGGACACATGGATGGAAAACAGCTTCCATGGAGCTGAAAAAGATGTCCCAGCCTCTGGCACGAAGATGGTAAACACAGTCCCAAGGAAAAGGACCTAGAATTAATTTTTTTATTGATTCTTCTCCAGATCAAGGAAAAGAAGCCTCCTGAGTTTTTGTAAATAAAGAGAATAAGACCAAAGAAATACCTCACTCTGCTACAGGTTTGATATCAGCCTAGGAAAAACCCACAGGGAACTAAAACCTCGTATTTCAGTTAATGTACATTTCTGACAATCATTACATTCTACAGCAAAATCCATGGGCAAGTGCACAGTCACACTTTTTAATGTGACTATCAGCTTATTCCCATTTCCTTACAATCCTTCTATGGTTTCAGAAAGCCCCAGCAACAAAAAACCCAACCTTTAAAGTTTCTGTCATGTGATTTACACCCCTACAGCCGCTGCTGGTTTAAATTTCACATCTATTCTGGAAGTGAAAGTTGAGCCGATCTTTTTTTTTTTTTTGTTGTTCTCTTTTATGATAAAAGAGCAGCCACTGAATTAATAGCAGGTCAGTATGAGATATATTAGAGTGTGGTTTGGCATTTCTGCTGAGAATCTCCTGTCATCTCCACCACCACCCACAGACACCATAGCAACCACACTGCGGAGGGGCTCCAGCGCACACACTCGAACGTGCTGCTACATGAATGCACTTCTTGTTTTGCCATTGTGATGCTGAATTCATTTCAGCTGCAGTTGCTCCTCCCTGGAAAGCTTCGTTTTCCCACTGAAGACAAAATAAACAAACAGCTCCAATTTTGCCCTTTTGGAATGTAGCAGTTGTGTAGGATTCAGCTGAGCAGGCAATTGAGGAAAAAGTCCTCAAATTATATCTTGCACTTGCACATAAGTTTTTAGCAGTGCCATAAGAAAGTTGTCTTTACATTCAGCACAAAGTTCAACTAGAAGAAGCAACAATTTCTTGAGAAGTTATACTTCTCAAGAACAATACTTGTTTATTCATCAGTGTTTGAATATTTAAGTAGTTTGTGCAATTATTCTTAAATATAACAGCCTGAGTTTCAGCAGAGCTGGTAAAGCTTGTGCAAGTCAGTAATTTGCTGCAATTAAAAATATGCAGCTTGCAAAATACAGGAACACTGTTTTTAGCACATTCTTATAATGTGTTAAAGACACTTTTAAAGTGTGCTAAAGCATCCAGCTTGTTCTTCAGCACGTACTTTCTTCACAGTTTGTTCTCCTATGAAAAGCTACCTCCAACGGTGTGGGCTTTTCTCAGCTACTGTTGTAATCCCACTCTGTTACACCCACTTCCAACTTCTCCATAACCCTGTGCATCACTTCCAGGCATTAATTAATTATGCCAATCCTTGTAGGATTCATTAGTCAAATATTTCACTTAAACACTGCCTTACATATTGTCCGAGGACAGCCCTAAATCCAAGAACAAATTGTTCCTGTTACATATTCACCGTTTTTGTTATTTTCCCCTCATTGTGCTTCCAGCCATCTCCCAGCAGAGTTGAGAAGAAAACCCCCACACAAAGGGAGGGACTGCAGTGCAGGCAGGATCTGCAGCCAGATGGAGTCATCCTGACGTGAACGACCCATCTGACCTTTGTGTTACTGTCGTGTTTGGCTACTGGCCTTTGAAGTGATGGGATAAGAGGTCTCCAAAAGGGGCAGGTAGGATGAGGGAATAAATGCTGTTGAGATATGGGCTCAGTAAATAACTTATTTTTAATGTCTTTGTCATGTACAGTGTTCCAAAGTGTTGCTGCTCTCCAGCCTTTTCCCTTTTCTCTTGCTCAAGATGGTCAGTGCAATAATCCTTCCTGGATTTTGGGGAAAAAGGCACAGCACTTCTCTGCCTGAGCCTGTGATCTCTGTCTTCTGGTTTAGCTTCTCTCTTGGGAGACCAGATGAGAGCTTTGGGAGTGCTTGTCCTGAGACCAGGCTATGCCACCAGATTCACATCTCTCAAACAATGCAACATTTCTTTGGCACCAGGATCAGAACAGAGACAAAAACCACAGAATGAAAACAGAGCTGGAGGATCCCAGCCCCAAATTCTTTGGCCACGTTCACGCTGAAAATCTGGTGTGCAACAGGCTCCTGGTCCCTGGCTGAACCAGCTGGGGACCTGTCAGAGTGTGCCAAGCTCTGGCTGGAGCAGGCACCTGGATTCCTCTTGGAGAGAAAGGTCAGTGTGTCCCCTGCTATGGTGATAGGACATGGCCAAGGTGTGCACCTGGTGTGGGAACTCAGAGCAAGGCTAGTGGCATGGGACACTCCTGTTAGCAAGACTAAAGACAACTGATCCTGAATTTCTCCCTGGGGGTTCTTGGGTCGGTGTCCAGCCACCCTTTAGCTTTCTTTTGATGAGCTAAATGGACCAAGCTCCTTAAATCTCCCCCTGCAAGTCATCTTTCACAGACTTGTGTACATTCTTGTGCCTCTTTCTTGAATTGTCTCCAGCTTCTCAGCCTCCCACTTGCTTTGTGGATGTCAGAGCAGGGCACAATGGGTTGGCAGCAGTTTCAGGAGATGGGGAATACCCAGACAACATTATCACCCTCTTCTCCCTGGATTTCCTCTGCTTATACATACAAGGATTAGGTCAGTTCATGGACAGCTGATTACTCACCATGACTTGCAACCTTTTTTGGTCATGACTTTCTAGTGTAGAACCACTGCAGCCCCCATCAGGCAAATATCTTCTTTCTCCAATGTTGGGACTTGGTTGTACTTGCTTACCTTCAGACTGCCAATTACCCATTGGTATCAGTGACCTGAGTTCCTTCTTTTGACCATTTTCCCAGCCTTTTTCATCTGAAAAAAATGTTAATAATGATTTAAAGGGTTTTTCCCTAAGTTGTTGATAAAATACAATAGTATAGAGCCAAGAAGTAGTCCCTATGGGATCTGTCCAAACACACACCCACTCCAAGAAAATTTCTCTGGTTATAATAATATTTAAGACCTGAAGTTAGCCAATTCTTAATCTATTTAATGTGTTTCACAGTGGTTTTGTATTGTTTTAGTTACTTCATCAACATTTTGTACTATTACAAGACAAATTTCTTACAGAAGCCCAACATCAATTTCCTCATCAGTCAGACTTAAAATCTAACACAAAACTCCCCTGAGCTGCATTAAAACTGGGGTAATGGGAGATACAGTGTTAAAATGCCACATTTGGGTATCAGCAGCAAGGTGGGAACACCAGCACAGTGCTATTAAAGTTATCTTTGCCCCCACAGCCTTGCTCTTGGCAAGGTGAAAAGCTGCCGCAGACAGTGCTGGTGTGTCAGGCTCTCCCTTTGAAAGCTGGTTACATGATCCACTGAGCAATGTCCTGGGAGAGAGTCTGATTTTCCAGGGCTAATGTCACCCCTTTGTAACCAGAGAACCTCTTATTTGTAATTCATTTGTAAGCTGAAGATGTTAAAAAAAAAAATTCTGACATTTTGGAGGTAACCTCAGCCTTGCATTCAGATGTGAACAAAGTGCAGCACCTCAGTGACTTCTCCAGCATTTGGAGGGCAACATGGGTGGAATGAAATTTTGAGACGGGATGTTTTTCCTCTTCCCCCAGGGTGTCTGGTGTGATTTTTATCAGGAAATTAGATTTATCAGATTGTCTTTCCTTTCTCCAATGTAGCAGCATCTCACATGAAATGCTCCTTATGTATTTGCCCTGATAGAGAAGGAAGCGATGGGGTTTAGGTCACGGTACATATTTTAGTGACCTGTAAGTGGTATGGTCAGCACAAATTCATTCATTTCCTTGGGTGCAAAGGGAGTAATTTAAACAATTGTCCTTTTCAAAGGCACTTTTTGAACCCACAGAAAGGAGCTGTAGAATTTGCTCATGTGCTGCAGGAATGAAATTCATGTGTTTGCAGCAGTCTTGAATGTCTTGACTGCACATAAAGGTGGACAATGAACAAATTATATATTGCACACACAAAATTAAAATTAAACAATTGTTATCTGGATTTAGATTTGAGAATGAACAGGATGCTAATGAGATAATGTCTAGGCATCACATGGTCTCACTTCTTGGCACAGGAATGTATAATCATGTCTTCTACACTGTCTGTACTACTCTGAGGACAAACTCTAGAGACACCTTTTCAGTATTCCATACCTATTTATTTCTATGCATTTATTAGGATAAGGTAATTTATAAATTCAGTGTTTCTTAGTGTACCTAAATTCTGATTTCATGCTTGTATATGACTTAAATATAAAGTTCCAAAGACCATGAGAAAACAGGAAACACTGGCACAGGGAGCTTAACTCGGCAAGGGCAAGGCTGTTCCACTGGGAACTGGATCTGCTGCCTAAAACTGATTTGTTTGTGGTAAAGCCCAAGAACACTTTCAGGTTCAGTTTGATTCCAAAGCAAGGATTTTTCAGCAGCAGCAGACGGAACAGAAACCATTACAGGGACAAAATAGGAAGGCAACATCTCTGCAGGCAGGCTTTGATTGATGCTAAAATGCAATTCAGGGAGGCTGTGATTGCAGGACTGTGTGTCTGACCACATGCAAATCTCATTCCAACCACAGCAGCCACCCAACACAAGGTGGGTAATGCATGATCTGAGTTCTTATCACTCAGCAAACTCTTTGAGGAGGAGTTCATTCACATAAATGACAGAAAAGAAAAGGAAGGTCAGCTTGGAAGGGATGAGCAGGTGAGCTGGGAGATGGAGCAAATCCTCTCCTGATGATCCTGCTACACCGGCAGCTCCCAGTGGTGTTCCAAGAGTCCAGCCCTGCTGAGAGCAGGAATCATGAGGCAGAGCTGCATTTTTTTGCTCCTCCCCAATCTCCAGAAGGGATTGAAAAAAAAATTGTTGCTGCTGGTAATCATTAATCACTCTGAAACCAAACCTGGCCTTGCAGAACTAACTGTGCAGTCAGAGGGAAAACTAGGAGGGGGAAGAAAGCAGTCAGATGGTTTCTAGATGTCTCAAATTTGGGGGTTCCCATATTTCATTTCTGTGATTATTTTGTAGTTTCATAAACTCTACTCTTGAGAAGCATTTATTTTTTCATGCCCTGCATTTTTCTTTGGATAGTTACATCCAAACATTTAAAATAATTATTTCCCATTCACTTCTGAGTGGGGAATAGTAAACAATAATGGTGTCTTGCTACTCTCTCATCTATCTACTGATTCAGTCTGTTCCAGTTGAGAAAGAATGAACCTGTGTTGTGCCACCTGAAACAGGGGAAAAATCCCAGTTGCAAAGCCCCTGTGCTCATCACTAGCTCTGAAGCCCCTTGATCTTCACTGGGACAGGCAAGGAGCTGTCTGAAAAGCAGAAAGTCCCAATATAAACTGGTGGATACAAACTAAAGGATACCAGTTGGATGCTGAAGTTCCTTTCTGGATCACTGACTTTTTACAAACTTTCAATCCTGTGGTTCCTCTGTAAAAATGTCACTTAATAGGAGCATGAGGTTCCTTTTGCTGATCCCTCTCCAGGCTCCTGAAGACAGATGGATAAACACATGGGTGGCCAGTGATGCTGAGAAATGAGCCCATTTCAGTCCCACATTTCCAGACCCAGGTGCTGGATCCTCAGGACACAGGCAGCTTGAAGACCTTCCTTACTCCCCCTTGGGATCCACTCTTCACTTCCATGTTCAGGTTCAGGCTCTTTCACTCTCTCATGTTTCCAAAGGTGTAACAGCATATTGTGGCAGCCGAATTTTCCTGAGATGCTCTCAGCTAAACTCCTGAGTCACTTTTTTAAAAGATTCCTTTAGCTGTCAGTTTTATACATCTTTTCTGCATGCTTTCAGTTTCTCCTTTGGGTCTTTGCACTGGTTAGAGCTGCAGCAACCAGCAGTCATTTGTAGCTGACACAAGCACGTGTGAGGGAAATGGAGAGGAACATTTGTTTGGAGAGGAAATAAAGGTGAACAATCACATGGACCTTACAGACATGTTGAAACACAATAAAACACAGATGGTTTCAACTTTGGCACTGAGGGAGTGGAATTGTTTAAACACGGGCATTTAAAGACCGTGCAGATAATTTCCAGAGAGGAGAAAGGTGATGCTGTGGTCTCCTTTGCAGCTTGGACATCCCTCCAGTGTAGCAGCAGTCCTGTGTGCAGCACTGCCTTGCCCTTTGCTATCTGGCAGGTGGCTGTCTCCCTGCACTGGGCTGCCTGTGGGATTTTCCCAGCTGACACTTGGAAGTTGGCTGTTTCACCAGCACTGTGATGCGGCAATGTATGTTTATAATTTGTGGAGCACCTCAGGGTGAAAGGCCTTCTGTAAATGCTGTTATTCATCAAGGAATAACTGGGTCTGTCCTTTAACTGTGAGCTGGAATCCTTCCCAAACCCCACTGCCACACTCAGCTGTTTATTATTTTTACTAGAGCGGCGCCCAAGGATGAAATGGGGTGGGGGCGCCTTGTTCTGAATGCTGTGTGAATATAAATGTCATCTTCTCACTGACAAGAGAGGAAAAGGCTGTGGGAAGGGAAGTGTTTTATGTGCTGTGTCTGAGAGTCTTTCTTTCCCAGCTCAGCAAGGAAAATCAGAGTCCAGATCTCTACATTTTTCCTCAGACCTAACCTAAAAGTGAGCCTACAGGAAGAACAGCCCCATCTGAGCAGCTTTTCACTCATGGTGGCAAAGATTCATCCCAGGGACAGTTCACCCAAGCAGGTTCAGTGCCAAATTTAAGCTGAGATGAACCACATCCTTCCTGAACTTGCTTCTTTCCATTATTAAGTCCTAAACCAAATCCAGATGTAGACACTTAGAGGAGAGTTGCAGGCTGGGATGAGAGGAGCACCCAGGAAGAGAGACTGGGTGCTCCCTGTGAGGAAACCCCACAATACCATTCTGTACAAACAGAAAGGTCCCTTAAGACATGTTGAGTCAGCCTTGGGGTTGAGCCACACACCAATCTCCAGCTCCATCCCCCTTTCATTTGCTTTACAGGAGATAAAGCAATCAAAGAAGATCTGAACCCTCCCAGCTAGAAGGAGCAGTGTAATGGTGGCAGAATGTGCATCCAACCAGAGCAGGACAAGTAGAAATACTGCAGTGAATTAGATGCTGTGTGTCTGACAAGAGACCAGTCAAAGCTGTAACAAACCTCCATTTGTCCCCATGGGAATGTAGCATGTCTTATAGGATGCCAAGGACAGCATTCATGTTAAAAACAAACAAAAAAAGGTCTTCTGTGTGAATTAGTACTGAGTGTTAGTACCTCTCAGAGGGATTTAGACTCTCTTAGGTTTTTTGGGCTGCAGCTCTCTCAGGGCAATTAGTAGCCTTGCTAAAAGTGCACCTGCTTAAAGCCGTGATGAACCATTATGGGTTTAAATCCATGATTAGCTAAAATGCAGCTTCCAGAGCCAGCACTCTGGGGCTGCAACTTGTGCACAAACAGAAGTGCCTGTGGCTTCCCTGCTTCCTGGCTCCTACTGATTTAGAAAGGTTCCAGCAGAGCCTCTCCTCCTTTTGGCATTTTAACATCAAATTTTGGCAGGGCTCCACCGTATCAGTGGTGTATAAAAATATAGAATAAAACAAACATAACAGAAGGAAGTAATTGTGAACAGCACACAAGGCCCTCCTGATGCAAACACTCGGCCAGCTTATTTAAAGATTTCACCTCCAACACTCTCTTACCTGTTTCTGCTGCCCATTCTTTTGGGTTTCACTATGTCCAAGCCTCTCCACTAAGTTGAAACCAATTTCTTTTGAGATGGGCCCAGGCTCTTGGAAGCTGGTTAGAAAAAATGGAGTTATTAGTTATGAGGAAGAAATTCTTTGCTCAGAGGGAGATGAAACACAGGGAAATGTTTCCCAGAGAGGTGGTGGATCCCTCATCCATGGAAACATTCAAGGCTGGGTTAGGCAGGGCTCTGAGGAACTTGATCTAGTTGATGTCCCTGCTCACTGCAGGTAGGTTGGCTTGGATGAACTTTAGAAGTCCATTCCTGTCACCATCATATTTTCTGGAAAAATCCCTTGCCCAGGATTTTGCTCCTGGGAAGCTGAGAAGCCTCAGAGAAAAAGGAAAACAATATTATCTCATTTGTTTCTCCTGTGTTTTGCTGCTTTGGAATGTGGTTGGAGATTGTTTATCCAACAGGTGACTGTTTTCTTGCTTTCTGGTGTGAGGTTTTCACTCATTGGCCAGTCAGTGCCAAGCTGTGTCATTGCTCTGGAAAGAGTCAAGAGATTTCATTATTATCTCTCTAGCCTTCTGTAAGTATCCTTTCTGTATTCTTTAGTGTAGTTTAGTATAGTATTTTTTAATATAATATAGTATCATAAAACAATAAATCAGCCTTCTAAGAACATGGAGTCAGATTCATCATTCTTTCCTGCCACAGGGCACCCTGCAAATACAAGACATTGCAACCCAAACTGTTTTATGATCTATTAATTACAGTAACATTTTACAGAATCACAGAATGAACAAGGTTGGAAAAGACCTTTGAGATCATCAAGTCCAATCATGACCAGACACCTCCTCATCAACTAAACCATGGCACTGAGTGCCACATCCAGTCTTTAATAAACACATCCAGGGATGGTGACTCCACCATCTTCCTGGGCAGATGATTCCAGTGCCCAATCACTTTCTCAGTGAATAATTTTTTCCTGATGTCTAACTTCTCCTGGTCTGGTTGAAGATTCCAAAGATGATTTGCTCTGCCAAGAGAGAACTACTCCCCACCAGGGAGAGGGATACCAGTATCTGGTGTAGTGCTTGTTTGATGTGGTCCCATTCCCTTCTTGCTGCAGTTATGAAGAGTGTTTTCAGAGACTTTGAGGAAGTTTTGGTTATTTCAGGAATGGCTGCCTCCTATGCCTGGAGCAATAGTTGCTACACCTCCTCTCTGGCCTGTTTACATCTCCCTGGACCAAAAAGCTGCCATTGATAAGGTGGTGTTTGATACCACCATGTGTGTTTTTCTGCCCCTAAATCCCATGGACCTGCCAGGGCTCAGCTTTGTGAACAAAACCACTGCAGATGCACTGCACCAGGTGTATCACCAACCACAGGCTTGTCCTGCTGCCCATCAGCTTTGCAGCACTAAAATCTGTAGCATCAGTACCAAGTTGCATTGCTTTATTTTCCCATTGTAATAATTTATTCTTTGGACTTTGTGCTGATATTTAAAACACCCAACAACCAAATGTAAACACATGCTCTGACTCAGTCGTGGTGTACTTTAAAAGACACAGCCTATAAACATCCTTTCCTGCCGAGGCCCAAACAAAACCAAAGGGTTTTCCTCTGAGCAGGATGCTCAGAAGTTTGGCTCTGAATGTCTTCTGCAGATGCTGTAGAGTTCTCTGCAGGTCTCTACTCTTATCCTATTTCTTCTATAAATTTTATTTATTACTCCCCAGATGTCTGACTGACAATGTTTAATAGCACTCCTCAATCACACTGCCTGGTGCAGCAGGGCAGAGGCAGTGGTTTGCCTAAAAGCAACTTCCAAAATGCCCCTGGCATTTTTGTTTCATCCATCGAGGCAATTCACATGCCCAAGCAAATTGTTTAATTTCCAAGGGCTGTATGAACACTTTGCTCCTTTATTCTTCATGTTTCTGACAATGACAGGAATTGCAAGTGCTTGTTAATTAAAAGAAATTGGAGATAATTGCCAAAATGGAGTGAGAGGAGGCTGATTTGTATGACTGGAGCATGAAAACTGCTGACTACAACCTGTGTGTGAATAGCAGTGTGTGCCCAAGAGCAGAGGTGGAAAGAGAAAGGAAAAGAGACTGTGACCTGCCTAGTGTAAAATGCAGAGATATTAAAGCTGTAACTATCAGAGTGGGGGGGGATACAGTGAGAGGTGAGCGTGTGGTGCCTGTAAAGGGGATTACAGACCATGGCTTCACATTAAGAGGTGAGCTGCTCCCGGAGCTTTTATCCTTAATAAATGGAAAGAAATACCAGGTAATGGGAGATTTCAATCATAAAGATGTATGCTGGAAGTCTCATATAACCGGAAATAAATCTATTTGAAGTTCCTCAAATGATGTGTGATCATTTTCTAGCCCAAGAGATATTGCACCCAACACAAGATAACAGTATTTCAGATTCCATTCTGACAGATTGGTTGGAAGCTGACAGTATCTGAGGAACATATGGCTGGGACTCTGTTTCAATGGACCTGCACAGTAATGAATATATTGGGTAGCTCCAAAGGGATGATTTCGTAGGATTTAAGCAGCATAAAAAGAATGAAAGTTGGGCTTTCTATAAGAGGATTTTACCAGCTGACCAGCCACCTTGATTTCACAGTGATGTGAGAGGGCAATTTTGATTAAAATCCCATCCTGCTAAAAAGGCAGGATGTCACTCAGTGTGAGATAAATGACTTAATAAACTGATTGGGACAAATAAAATCTACATTAAAGTGGACTGGTGCAAAGCTACGCTATCCCCACGCTGCCAGGGAAAGGTGGGGGGCAGCTCAGGGGAAATTTTGGCTGAAATGCTGTGTCCCATTTGTATATTCAGGTTTAGAAAAGCTGATGTTGGTGGAAGGGAGAAGCTGGAGACAACCCCAAGAACCACCAGAAATGCTTTGTAGCCAGATGTAGGAGCTTTGTGTGTTTAGTTTATCCAAAAGAAGCCAAGGGGTGACATCCCATCTGTGCCTGTGTGCTTTGTGGGGAAGCACCAGGTAACTGGGTTGGGAACGGGGCTAGAGGAGGAGATTCTACTGTGCACTCCTGGAATTGAGCTGATGGTTCTTCCTGCCTTTAACAAATCTCTGAATCTGTGAGATGCTGGTAAGAACACTGGTGATACTTGATTATACAAAGTTTATTCAGTGTTTCCTGGAATGATGAGCATTGTCTGCCACAGGGAGCAGACTCAGCAGGCTGCTGGGTGAGGCTGGTTCCAGCAAGATACACTTGAGGAACAGGCTCTCTGCATTTGTATGCAGCCTCATGAGCTGTCAAACCCTATGTTAGAGACAGTAGATGAGAATTTTGGGCCCTGGAGTCCTGGCATGTTATTAGGAAATGGGAAAGAGAAGTTCAAAATCATAAATACTGTGAAATGGAAAAATATTGTGGAAAAGGCTGGAGGTTTTATGTAAAGCTGCCTTTAGCTAAGCCACTACATTCCCCCTCAGGGAACCTGTATCCTCATCTCAGCTCTGCTGAAAGGCAGCAGGAAAGTCACTACCTTCCCCTGTGTCCATTGCCTGGCTGTAATGTGGTATTTTAAAGACCAAATCGGCATTTCCTGTGCACAAAGGCTCTTTAAGTGCTTGCTGTTGTGGTTACATTATGATTCCAAAGCAGGAGAAAGTTTCTTTCCCTTTGCACCAATAATTGAACTTACCCAGAATGAGACATTGATGGGTTCTGGAAAGGCAGAAGGAGTGATGTCTAAACTGGCCTGAAATTCAGTCAACAGCTTGTAGCATCTCCATGAGCCTCTGAGTATTTGTTAGTGTGTCTTCTGTCTTCAAAATCATGAAGGAAATCAAAGAGAGAAATCTGTGAAGTTTTGCAAGGGATCCAATGACTCATTCTTAGGAGTTCTCTGGCAAACAAAGCTTTCTTATCTTTTTCCCCCAAATTACAGCCCTTTTTACTTGAACTCACATATAAATATTGGATAACCTGTCTCTTATTACAGTGATTTCCCAGGGAAAAGAGAGATAAAAAGACATTTAGGGTCTCTCTGGCATTTCAGAAGGGCTATTTCCCAGTGGGTCAATAGGTCTGTTTCAGAAAACTGGAAGAGCCTTGCTGAAACTCATCCATCTGCAGCGCTCAGTTCCTACAGGTATAGAATTCAGACCTGGAGTAAGATCTTGTGTGCTCCCAAATCCCTCATGGTCCTCATGCAGAAGAGTCACTGTGCTGAGGGGCACTGAAATGCTTGTCCCCAGCCATTCTGCCCTGGATTTGAGAGAGAGAAGAGCCCTTAAAGACTGAAAACATCACGAAGTCCAGCATGGAAAAAAACTTGCACAAAAAGTTCAGCTGTGTGTGTGAGATTCAATTCATTTTACCTCCCAGACATGGACAAACTCACTTACTCTGGCCTAACACCACTTCTTTTATTTCTAACACGGGGAGGGCACAGGGGCTCTTTGTAGTGTTATAAAGTTGAAAGAAAAAGGGGAAGAAAAAGCCCCTCCAGCTCCCCATGGCTAATCAGGAATTCACCTTGAATGAGTACTAATGAAAGCAGCACCACATCAAAGGGGAAGCTGGCTCCAGTTGAGAAGATTATTAAAAAGTTTAGGAGTAACAAGTGGCCCCTGACCAGCAGAAGTGACTGCATTTCCCATTCTGTTCTGAAGAGGCAAATGAAGCCCTGGGCTTGTCTGCTCTGCTGTCACCTGCTTTGGGGCTGTCACCATCAAAAAGAGGCACTGGGGGAGCTGTCCTTGCAGACAGGTTTTTTTTGCTCAGGGACTCAGCATTTCTCTTGCATTCTTCACACAGACATTACCAGAAGGTAACAAAACCAGCAGTGCTGACTTGATTTTTGTCGCATCAATGATAGCGAGCTCCTTTCTGTCACAGCAGTAAAAATTTGTTAAATATGCTGAAGAAAAGAACCAAAATGTCCCACTTGCAAACACAGTGGATGAAAAATAAACATGGTTTTGTGATAGCAGCTCTCTGGGAATGGGATACTTCCACTACGGCTTCCAGCTGTACACAAATGTAAGAGGTGACGAGAGAGTTCCAAGCTGGGATGGAGCTGCTCCAGTGCTTGTAGGTTGCTCCTGCTGCCACAAAATGGATGTTTGTATCAAATAGTGCTGCAGGTGAAAAGCTCAACCTCTTTGCCAGGGACAAAGACAGGGCATCTCCATATCCCTCCATCCTGAACTGCAGGATCATGCTCCAGACACACTCTTTTTAAACCAAGAGCACTGAGAGTTAGTTGGTGTATGAGCTTGAAGGAATCTCTATTTCCTCAATCACTGGGGAATTTTCCCCTCAACTTCATAGCATAAATGCATACCTGCAGGTTTGTACACTTGGAGACTGGGGTAAAAATTCTTCTCACATTAAAGACTTAAAATCCTTAATTTTTCTACCATTTTGAACTTCTGTTATCTGTCATGAGGCCCTTTAAGTACAAGCTGAAAGCATCCAGGGTTTTATCAACAAATAATGGCACAGCCACCCCCAGCTAGGTGATACCTAATGTTGGGCCATTCCTTTAGTCCAAAACTCCCCTGTAGGGCATCAACATCCAGATTTCAGAGTAAGCTGATGCCAGCTGAAGCCACAAGAATCTGCTCTGTTGCACACTTGAATCCCATGATTTTAGAAAATGACAGAACTCTGTTTAGCTCCTGCTGAATTCCCACTGTGGAGGATTCCAGGGGCTGAAATGATTGTCCTGAAAGTGTAAGGTCCTTCCCAAGTTACATGGCAGAAGGAAATGTGTCTGCTTGTGGTGGCTGTTTTGGGGATTTTGCTCACTACTATTTTATGGAAATGTCTGCACCTGTGAAATTGAGGCAGGAAGGCTCCAGAGCAGCAAGAGGAGGCACCAGGCACAACCATTTGGATGGAAGAGACAATGTTTCCAACAAAAAAAGGCATTTTGGCCCTGAGTGACAGGGAGGAAATAAAAATAGAGAGAGCAATGACAGGTCTGCCATTTGTGTCTTGCCTAGCCAGAGAAAATAGGACTTTAACTACACAAATACACTGAAATGTGCCAGTTTTACCTGGCTCTGTCATTGATTTCTTTTTCATCCTGAGTTTCAATAACCACGTGGTTTGTATGAACTGAGCATTAGCTCACTCCAGGCTCTCCACAGTGCTGTGGTTTATGTGGTTCACTGATTTTCCAGAGTCTGGCTGAGGTGCAGATAGGCTGCTGCTCTGACTGGGAAAAAAAGGCCAGTGTGCTTCTAAGTAGTTAATGTATTTATCCACTCAGTATCCAGTGAGGTAGACAAATGTGTTTTCCATGTTAAAGAGGGGCATGGAGTCCAAAGGGGGAAAAAAAATGTTATTAAGTGTTCCAGAGCTGCATACAAAATATATATTTGTGCATTTCTGTATGTGTGTGTTTTCCTAAATGGGTGGATTTGGCTTAGAAAATGTTAAAAAATCCCATCAGAACCAGGAAGTCTAAACTGTGGCTTCAAATTTACTTTCACAGAGGAATCAAATTAGTGAGTGTGAGGAGGAAGCCCTTCAGCCCAGGGCTGACTTTGGTGGCAATGACGTCTCTGCAGCATGAGGGCTGAACCCCACAGGTCTGAGAGCACCATGAGCCCCATCTCACAGGAGACCCTGGAATTCCCACCCTGGGGCTTGGTGAAGCAGCTCCCTGTGAAGTCTCAGCCAGGAAAGCAGGAGCAGCACAGCCCATCCCACTGACCTCACCAGGGGTTAAGGGAGGAGCCCTGACCTCCCACATCCTTTCCCCAGCTGTGGGAGCTGCCTTTGTTTGAGACCTTCATTGTTCAGGTTCTGGAGAAGAACAGGCTGTCCCTAGGAGCAAATCGCAAGAAGAAAATTGCCACACAGGCAAAAACTGTCCTCATGTCCTGTTTCCAATAGAAATGAATTTTTTGAGTGCCTGGTTTCAATAAAAAAAAAACCCCAAAAAGAAAGAATTGGAGGAGGCATTGCTTTTCATGGAGTGCCAGCAAATAACTGCAAAAAGTTGCTTGTTTTTAAAGAGTTGCATGACCAGGGACAATGCAGGGTGCTTGGGGCTGTGCAGACCTGCCAGATTCTGCACCAGTTCCAGATGATTCTTCTCCTTGAAAACACCCTGACCTGGGCATTTTTCTTCATCTCCCAAAGCTTCCCCTGGTGCTGGACTAGAATGGAAGCATCAGCTACTTCTCAGCTGCCCAAAGGAGTGTTGGGCCACAGTGGTATTTCTGCATGAAGATATTGCTGCTGGCACTTGGATCACACAGGCATTGGGGCTGGTGCTGATGCTCTTTGGCCATTGCAAGGGGACAGCATGGTCAGGGTGGAATTGCACCAGCAGCCCTCCACTTCATCAAAGCTGGGCACTCGCTGTCCCTAACAGCCTCAAAATAACCCTGAGACAAAATATTGCCAGAATATTACAAGAAGTCTTGAATTTATGACTGTAAAAAGCCCAAGCATACAGATCTATGCTATATATAAATCACACTGTGGTTTTTTTCCTCATAATTTACCCATTTTCCAGGGAGAACTGTTTGCTTTGAATTTATCTGTTATTGTAGTCACCATCAGTCAACTGGTGAGTCCCTCAAGCTTTTCTGCCTTGCACGCTGTCGTAGGTCCTGCTGAATTCCATTTGCATGTCTATTCATGCCACAGAAAGTATCACACCTGCTGGCATGTAGAGTGTGTTCATCATGGGGTTAAGGAGCTTAGAAATGTAGGATTTTTTTTGTGTTTGGTATGTCACTCTTATTTTGGAGCTTTTGGCCCAGACTTTACAAGCTGTTGACCATGTGCTGACACCAGAAGCATAGATGGAGGCATTTTTGCCAGATGAAACTCTTGTGGCAGGTTCACTGTCCCTGCTGGGTCCTCCCAAGTCTCAGAAGGTCCTGTGACACCAGCAGTGCCAGGACAAGGCAGGATGCTGTACCCCATATGTACAGCATCCTGCCTTGTACATATGTACAGGATGCTCTTCCTCCATATAAACACATGAGAAGACTTTGGAAGAAATTTCTATCAAATCTCTCTGTTTCACCCTAGAACAGCTGGTTTGGGTTTTTTGTGCTGTTCTGCCAGTTTGCTATAGAGACATTGATGTGGAGTGAGGATCTGAGCACCTTCTGCATTATAATCCTAGATGAATACAGTTCCTTCTCTGCAGGATCAGCTGAGAGGCTCCTGTGGGCAATATCAGAAGAGCCTACAAATACCACAGGCATTTTGACCAGTTTGGGGTAATGCAACCCCCCAGTGCCAGTGTTGCTCTTGTCCTTCTGAGTTCAAAAAAGCTTTGTCAAAAGAATTAGAAAAACTTTGCATAAGTAGAAGGACAGGAGGGAGTGCTGCTGGGGGTCTGCAAAACTATTGTTCCCAGTTGGTGGGGAATTGCAACAAAACATACCAAAGTCAGCTGTTTTGAGGAATCTATAGCCACAGGTACTGCTTGGGCTTTCCCACCCTTGAGCCCATCAGGATCCACTCTAAAAACAAACTTTAGTATGTGGAACAGCATGGAGGGAACAGGAGGAAAACTCCTGCTGCACACCCCAGACCACAGATAAATAGAGATGACAATAATAGTGATAACTGGTGATAACAACAGTGATACATAGAAAAGAAACAGGGCCATGTGGCAACCAGCAGCAGAAGACAGCTCTGTGCTTGGCCTTTCCCACCCAGGACACAAAGGAACATGGAGAACCTCAGAGGGAGCATTGCTTCATCTGCTGCTCACAATGGGCAGCCTCGGGGTGTTTTTAACCTCCCTGGTCAGGAAGAGGGGGGCAGAGTGTGGGAACTTGGGCAGAATATTCAGGATGGCAAATTACTGAGCTTCTTAGAGGCAATCATAAGCCGTAGGGATGGTGAGGCTCTTAAAGGAAGAGGAGAAGAAGACTCACAAGGGACGTTGTGACTGGCTGGACCTCATCCTGCTATCTCCCAAAACTATGGCTTCAGGGAATGGCGTGGGAAGGTGTCCTGCCCTAATGGGAGAAACAAGACAGCTCTGCCTTGAAATGTCTGGGCAAAGATTAAATGTGACTTGCTGGAAGGAAAAACTGCTGTGATATTGTGCCAACAGGCTGCAGAGCTGTTCATGTTGGGATGAATTCTCTCTGTGAGCAGCACGGGGGCCCCATGCCTGCCAGTTATGGGGTATGGGGAATGCATCCCGTGCTCCTCCCTGCTCCTGCAGCAATGCAGCCTGGTGGGGCTGGAGTGTGTTCTTCTCTTCCAGAAGCCAGGAACTCATTGCTCCATTTTTTTATAACATGATTTTCGTAGTTCAAAGCAAGCAATGCTTGTTTTAATTAATGAATATGTTTCTCTTTTCTTGCTTCTTGGCTTTCTGCCTGGTTCCGCGTTTTCATGCCTTGAGAATAAAATGTTTCATTCAAAACAGAATCTTCTTTGTCCCTGTGTGGCTGCTGCTCAGAGAGGTGAAGGAGCTGGGGAGGTGGCAGTGGTTTCATTTCTGGGGGTGGAGAAGCAGAGAGGGAGAAATGGGCTGTGTTACAGAAGAACAGCAAAGAAAGACAAATTTTGTAGCAGTCACCGCACTTAACTCTTCCAATTTTCCAAAAGCCGTGGCAAATCCTGTTTATGCAAATCCTCACCTTAGCAGCTTTCAAATATTTTTAGAGCCACTGGTGTGAACAGAAGTGGAAATTGGAAGTATATAATCCCAGCAAAACTCTATGTACCTGTGGAGTTCACTGCAAAATGTGTGAGTAATGATGTGGCACATTTAACTGTTGTTTGGTGACCACTACCACCAGCATCAGCTGTTTTTTCACAGCTCTGCTTTAGCTTATCAGCCCTCCTTGATATTGGGCTAAATTCCAAATAAAGCAGGGAAATCAGCTGGTAATTCATTTGATGTGTTGCATTTTTTTTTTCTCCACACTTAATTGAGCATTCCACTTTGAGTAATCCTCAGCATTAGATTAAATCTCTATTGATCTCATTTTAATGAGCTCACCACTGTGACCAACAGCCCTTTCTCCTGGGGCAGATGGAGATGTGGCCATCCGAACATGCAGCAGAAATTCCTTGTTCCAGACAGGTGACTCCTGTTCTCCATGACCATCCTCAGCACCCCATTACCCCAGTCTGTGCACCCAAAGCCAGCAGACATGTCCTGCCCTTTGCCCTGAGCTTTTGTGAGGTTCCTACTGCAGGGAATTGCTGTATAAACACTGCCAAAATCTTCCTCCCTAGATATTTCATTGCTGAGAGGCAATGTCCATGTCCATCAGAGTGAGGACAGGTAGCTGAAGGCTCTGGGTGAGCTTTCTCCTGTGCTGCAGGGAAACCAGGAGTGCTGGAGTGCTTGCAGCTCTGACTCCTGCTTAGGGAAATACTGCAAATTCAGGTCCGGGACAAATCAATCTTGTGAGTTACAGAAAGAATTGATTCCACTCTTGAATTTAAATTTGCACTTGAGATTAAACTATAAAATGAAGAAAATCTCCCTTTCCTTCCTTATAATGGAAAAAAGAAAGTGATTAATGAGTGTTTAAATCCTAATGACAAACACATCCTAATGACCCAGCACTTTATGACTTGCTGCACTATAGCATTTTGGAGACTTCATGGATCAAACAATTTGTAGGGTCAGCTAATCACACTTCTACCTGGCAAAGGTCATGGGCATTTCCTCAGTGATTTCTGCACACAGTCCAACAGCTTGTATTAGAACTGAAGAGTTTAACCCTTTTTGAAGGAGCTTGATATAAAGATTAACATCGGGGTGTTCTTAGGGAGGGAGTGGGGAGCACTGTAGTGCTATGGATGAGACAGTTTAATGGAACTCTCATTCTCTCGTGGTTTAAGACCTTGTATCATTAAAAAATGTCATATACTAAGTAATATATTAAATCTGTAGGCCCAGTTTTCATGGGCTCCTGGCAAATGGCATTGCCCAGGCACAGCTGAGAGGCAGCAACCAGGGCAGGGACATTGTCTCATGTCTTTTAGCATGAAGTGTGCAGTGTGAATTTGCCAATGCTGCCCATCATTTTCAAGTTTGCTTATTGCTCACTTGCTTTCTTCCTTATCTACGAGAGACAATATGTCTTGCATCAGCAGATTGTGATTAATAGTCATGATGTGTAATGACATTAATTAGCAATAGCAATTGCTAATGATTAATAACAGCAGCTAAGTGAAACCTTGGCTGCAATGATTTATTTTAGTACTTTTATTGAGCTGTGCATCTGGCAATATTGGGATGCTGCAGCAGCTTCAGGGAAGAATGTCAGTGTGGGGATGTGAAGAGCTGAGAAATGTTTGGAGGTGAAGCAGGTGTGTGGATTTGTCCCTCCCTTTTGCTGCACACAATGATCCACTGGGAAATTTGGGTGCTTTAGTGGAAGATAGAAGCTCATAATGCACCGTGTCATGAAGCTTCAGCATAGGATCATCATCATTTGGGTTGGAATGGACCTTACAGATCATCTTCTTCCAACCCCACTGCCATGGGCAGGGACACCTTCCACTATTCCTGGTTGCTCCAAGTCCTGTCCAACCTGGCCTGGAACACTTCCAGGGATGAGACATCCACACTTTCTCTGAGCAACCTGTGCCAGTGTCAGTAAAGAATTTCTTCCCAACATCCAATCTAAATATCTTCACTTTTCATTTAAAGGCCTTCCCCATTGTCCTATCACTGTGTAAGAAAAGTCTCTCCCCTCTCTTTTATAAGTTCCCTTTAGGAACTGGAAGGGTCTAAGGTCCCCCCAGAGCCATCTCTCTCCAGGCTGAACAACCCCCTCTCTCTCAGCCTGTCTCCAGAGCAGAGGCTGCAGCCCTCTGGTCATTTTTGTGGCCCTCTCTGGACTCACCCCAACAGATCAATATCTCCTTTGCTGGGGACCCCAGAGCTGGATCCAGTGCTCCAGGTGTGCTCTCACAAGGGCAGAGGGAAGAATCAACTCCTTCAACCTGCTGGACACCTAGGTCCCCTATTAACCATGAAGTCCAAAAGGGTTTGGCCAAAATGCAAGTTGTGTTGCATAGATTTTTTATAGCTCTTTCACAGGGAAATGTTGTTTTAATGCTTTAACTTGTTTTGACATTGGATGGGAAACAAGCCAGAAGCACAAACCAATAATCTCCACCGTTGCTAGGAAAGGCCTGAAAGAAATTCCAGCTTGAACATCCCTGCACTTTGCTGAAACAAATTGGAAATGAGAATTTTGCAATAGGGGCACATAATTGCTGCCCACTACTCAGCTGAATGAAATGGAAGGAACAGGCATATCTTCAGCATGGCCTTAGTGCTGATTCCATCTTCTGGGAGATCTGAACTTGCATTTGGATTAAATACAATTATTCCTTTTTTCCTCCTGCTTCCTATTAATTATATGCAATTTACTCTGAAAAGATCTGTTACTGTGCTAATCTTAGCAATTGCTGTACTGCAGCGAAAACATTGCACAGCCCTCGACGTCTGCAAGCGCTTCCAACGATGAAATTTCAAATTAAAAAGCAGCAACAAAAATATCCTGGACCACTTTTACAATTTCCCTCTGTGGCACAAAGGTTTCTAAGAGAAACATTTTGATTTATTTATAGCCACTTCTGCTACCGCTGCAGTTGTTTTTGTGGTCTATTCTTTCTAATTTAAGCTGCAGCATGAGGCAGTACCCGGTTATTTGATTTGTCTTGAACGAGCCACGTAAATGAATGATGCAGGCAGTGTAATAATAGTCCATGCTGGGCAGGGACTTACAGCCTGGGCTGAACAGAAACATCCCACAAGCCTGCAGGAAATGTGGGGCATCAGAGAGCAGAACGGCATGAAACTTTCCAGTGACAAGCTGGTGGCTGGAATGCAACTCCAGGTAACTGTGATGGAAAGATCATCCCAGTTCTGAGCTCTGGGAGATCCCATGGGGTTTTACACCGTGCAGATGAGAAAATGAGCCTAGAAGGAGATGAGAAGAGGTGAAAATCCCAGAGAGCACAAATGATAAACATGGACAGAACTCTGAGTTTGAGTCAGAAGTGGCTCCTGCAACTCAGACTGACTTTCTCTGCAGGCTTTGCTGGAGTTCCCAGCCAAGGCTGTGTGAAGGAACCCTGATCTCTTGTGGCCCACATCATGACAGGTTTGGGAGCACTGGACTGGCAGTGGTCAGGTCACAGCCACCAACAGACTTAAACAAACAAGAAGACCTTCTCCTCTGACATACAAAGAGCAAGGGCCTCACTGGAACCAGTAACCTGCAAACCAGTTTAATCAACTCTTTAGAACTGGACAGTGTCTTTGTATGAACTTTGTCAAGTGCTTTGAAGACCCCCTACAAGACACATCCATTTTATTGCCATCACAGCTGGTGACAGTCTGTGTCCTGAGAAGTTCAAAGGATCAAGTCAGCAAATTCTCCTTGGTTAAGGCAGTGATCCTGGTAGAGTTACAATCCAGCCAACAGTGCCTAAGCAGCTACCACACCCTGAAAACTCCTGGACATGAGATCATAAAATCATGGAATTGTACAATATCCTGTACTGGAAGGGATCCACAAGGATCATTGAACTCCAAGTCCTGTCTCTGCACTGAACAGCCCCAAAAATCACACCTTGTGCCTGAAGCACTGCCTGAGCTCTGGCAGACTTAGTGCTGTGGCCACTGCACTGGAGAGCCTATTCCAGTGCCAGGATCCATCTGACTAAATGTGGATCCACAGGATGGATCCTGAGAGCTCACACCCTGGTCACTTTTGCAATCAGTAGGGTGAGAGGCACCTGCCAGTTGAACACAGGGTATAATTAGTGTCCTGAAGAAGACACCTTCGTGATTTGGGTGAACAACACCCTATACTTAACACCAGAGTTTGGACCAGTTCTACCTTTGATGTGCACCCAGACCATTAGTTTAGTTTAGAGGTGGAGTCTTCAATGACGCTAAGTGCCTCAGCAAAGGTGACAAACGCTCTGCTGGTTGTCACTGCAGAACCTGCAGGTCTCCTGTGTGTTCAGTGTCACACCTGCCACTGGATAGAAGTCTGGGGTGACAAAGAGGTCTGGGGTGACAAAGAGTTGCCCATGTGGCACTGGGTGTCTGGTAGCCCGATGGCCAATTGTATCCAAGCCCTGCATTTCATGAGCTGCTAAAATGAGGTGAGATTATTCATATCCCAAGTCTCATTGCCTGACCCAAAAAGTCTTCTGCAAAATTCTTCTGAATGTACCTAACCAAAAGCAAAGAGGGCACTTAGGGTGACAAACCAGCTGAGGATGGTTTTGGTGAACACTGCGCTCTTCCCCACAGTACTGGGGCCCAGAAGGCATTTTTGAAAGTCAGGCTGACAGGAGGAGCCCATTTTGTAGCCCATGTGCTGCCCAGAGGTGAGGTTTTAGACTCATAAATGGGTTGGGTTGGAAGGGACATTAATGATGTTCTGGTGCAGTCATGGGTTTTGTGTTTCCTGTTAGTTCATTCCACACAACCCCTGGGCTGGTGTTCATGGGGTCATGTTGTCTGCATAAAATGCCTTGCTCTCCCCAAGGACTGCAGAAGGATTTGAGAAAAAAAAAGCATGTCTCACTGGGCTTTTGCTTCCATGGTGGGACCAATTTTGCTGATGGTTTTATAGCACATAAAAATAGCCTGTGCCTGGAACAGATCTACAACCAGAGTCAAAGTCTGTGGGGCTGCAGATTCTCTGACCCTAGATTGGTGGTAAATGAAAACAAGAGACTGAACTGAATTTCCATACCACAGTGTGGCTGTTTGACTCACTAAGGTAATTTGAAACCAACTTTCAGATTTATTCCCCTCTGCTCTTGATACAGCCTGGTGTGCAATTTTTCAGTGACAGCACCAAGCTAAGTAGAGTCAATGAGGGTTAAAAGGGCTTAAGAAAAAAAAGAGAGTCATGTTTGGTCAGGTTATTATTATCCCAGATCGATCCCTGCAGGATTTATTGGGCAGCCCATGGAATGTTGTACTGACACAACTGAGTGGGCAGCAGGAGGAGATGTTGGGATTGCTCAAATTGACGCAGCAGTGAAAGTGTTTGCCAGCCTATGGCATGAAGGGAAAGGACTCCTTTAAAGTGAAACTCACTGGAGTGACTTATCTATTCACTCACTTATCTACTCACTGACTTATCTCCTACTGACTTATCCACCCAGATCTCCATCCCCAGTGCAGTAAAAACAGACTAAAAATAGTAGAAGACCAGGTCTTTTAAGGTTTTGCTGAAAAAAACTTGATGCACAGAGATGTTCATGAAAATGTGTTCAAGACTTCTTTCTAGATCCATTCTTAGAAAATTCTTAGTAAACTCCTCAGTGCAGTTTGTCAGCACAGAGCTGCAAAATGAAAGCTAGAAATGAAAGTGAGGCAAATCAAGACAAAAACTGAGTATCAACCCAAGCCATTCTATGAGCCTATGATTCTATCTGAAATAGGAGATCCTCCATCTCTGGGAACTTTTGGGAACCCAGGAGCTCATGGTAGGAACTCTCAAGGGAGCTAAGCTTGGCATCTCCTTTTGCACTAAGCAAAGTGCTGAGCCCCACTAACTGCAGTTAAAACCTCAGCCTGTGTTTCTTATTACCACTCTATATGGAGTCTAGCCCCAGTGTAAGTGTAATACATTGAGCTTATTATCCTCATTTTCCAGCACAGCAGAACTGAATGCAATTACAAAGCCTCTTAGAGGTGATTTGACTATGCAGACACTCTGCAGCCTGCTGGTTCTTCAGACACATTTAGCCCCTGTTGAGGAACAGAAATCCTTCTAGGCTGATATTGGAGCCATCTGGTGATGTCTTTTTCAGTCCAGTAAACACTTCTGGGTTCAGTTTAGAGGATGTCAGTACATAACAGCTTATTTAAGAGCCAGAACTGGGTGACTATGAAAAGCACATACACCTTGGGGATGATGCAAGTGTGCAGCAGAGATAATTCCTAAATCTAATGGTAAACAGGAGATACCCAAATAATTTATCTTTAAACATGGGTTAGGGGGTTGAGTGGGATTTTAGTGGCATGTCTGAAAATGACAGCAAGCTTCCTATTTTGTGGGATGATTTGAATGTCAAAGTGTTTGTGCATTGAGTGGTCTCCTGCTGTACTGCTTGGAGCAGAATAACACCATTGATCCATTGGGCTGCATGTAAAGGATGTACAATGGCTCTTACACACAAGATTAGGCCATGCTGCTCCCCTGGAGATGTTTCTTGTCACCACACAAAGACCCTGGCTCAGCACCATGCCCAAGGGAAGCAGGTCACCTGGTGCACCCTCTTCCCACACCCTCGCTTCTCTTTGGTGATATCATTCCTGTCCATTATGGGATCAGCTTAACTCCATGGGACTGGCAAGCTCTGGTGAGCTCTCACCTGTGTCTGGCATTGCCCTTGGCAGCTTCTGAACTTTCTGCTTCAGGCCAAGGTAATTTATGCAAACAATAAGACTTGGTTTTGACAGAGATTTAGAAATAACCATCTTCTGATGGCATTTCCAAAGGTCTGTTTGCTACTGGGTTTTCTCTTCCTTGAAGTGCCTCTCAGTAATTTGTGCTGCAGCTGTGACGGTTCCAGGAGCCTGTTCACTAATCGATATGAAACGTGCTCACACATCCAGCTGCTCCCATCCCTCCCTGTTCCTCCAGGTCAGTTTTTCAGGCAGCAGATGTGTTCCTGTCACCCCCTAGTATGTGCACTGATTTGGCACGCTTTGCTTTCTGCATCAACGCCTGCAGCAGCACAAGGCATTGCTGGGAGCCAGGGGAGCACTGCACACCCTTCTCCTTCATATTCCTCCCTAACTCTCCTTCTCCACTTGTCTCCATGGGCTGAAGCAGTAGGAAAAGCTTCCAGAAAACTTTCAAGCAAATATTCCCCTTGTCCCTTCACTTCCAGACATGGCAGGTTCTCCCTCCTTTCTGTCTTCTTGGGACTTCTGCTGGTCACAGTGACCCTGAGATGTGTTAGAAAGTCTCTTTTCCCAGCCCGGCTGTCGAAGAAGGAGTCAGAACTCTGCAGTTCTTGGTCTCAAGGTTGTTTATTGTATCTTATCTATAAAATTATTTCTCTGGCCTGCAGAGGTCTGTTCAGCAGGTCAGACAGGGCCACTCTGCCCGCCCTCGGGGTGATGTTATCTTTTTATACTAAAAACTACTTGTACATTATTTACCATAACTTCCCAATAGCTATCACCTGTGTTAAACAGTGAGCTTCTTCTCTAAACCAATCTAAAAGTGCCAACATCACAGCAGAAGATGGAGACCAAGAAGAAGGAGAAAGGCTGGACACACCCAGATTCCTCCATCTTGCCTCCTGAACCCCCATTCTAAAAACCCCAAAAATCTATTTTTCACCCTGTGACAAACTAATTATTATTTTACTTAGACTTTCATGGCTTGTAGATCCTCATATAAGGTTGGTAATTTGCTCCATGGGTCATAATCAAAGTCACAGGTGTCTTGGGCTCTGCGCCAGGGTCTCTGAGCCCCCTGGCAGGGGTTTGGGCAATCCAGGACAGCCAGAGGGATGTCCTGAATTTCAACACTGTCTAGGAAGCTGCTACACTGCCCATGACTAAGCCACCTGCTGGTACTTGTTGCCATCAGGAGCTTCACCTGGAGCCCTTCATTTTCTCTTTTCTCCATGGTGGTCCTCGTGCCCTGACGCCTTAATGGGATTGCAGGTTCCCCTGCTTGCAGTCCTGCCTGTCAGGCTGTGCAATGAGGCATTTGCCTGCTTTCAGGTGATGTCAAGTCATAACTAATACTTTTAAAATTAACTGCTAGAGGACAAGGTTGTGAGATGGTTCACAGACATTTCATATTATGAGACGTATTTTATGGTGGAAATTAATTCTTACAGTCATTCATGAGCGCGTGTTCCTTCCCTTTACAGCCCTTTGCTTCTTCCCTGGCATCCACTGCTGTTCTCTGCATGGCACAGTGGTATTAGGAGGCTGAGAGTGAGATTTAATCATATTTGTGATCCTAATTAGCAGGTAGGTGGTGTTGGAAAGGATGGTCAGGCTCACCAGACTGCGTATTTCCACTAAGTCCTGCGTGTTGATCCTGCTGCACGCTGGTGCTGGGAACTACACCAGCAAAAAATCTTCTGTGGTACAAAACCTGGAGGGCTCTGTGCTGGTTTAGCTGCCTGGACTGGCACAGTGTGGGTCAGGGACACAGCAGTGAGGTGAAAGGGAAGTTGTGGGACGCATGTTGGGGTCAGGGACAGCATCACAGAGCCGGACATCCTTCTTGGCAGGACATAAAAGTAGGTTGGCTCCAGTGTTTAATAAAATCACAGTTACCCAGACCCCTATGGAGCTGTGCATCCTGTAGCAGCTGCCCTTCAGTTCCAGTGTGAGAAGTAAGGTATTGAAATTTGTTTCAAAAAGAATTTGTTTCAAAAATAATTCATTTCAACACTGCAGTCTCTTTTCTTCTTTAGGAGATGGTAAATCAGATGGTGTTCAGGCTACCTCTGCCCTTCTTAAAGGAATGAGATAAACAACAAAGTGAATCCTGAGGTTTGCCAGCCTTCATATCCCATCTCCCATGTCTGCCCTGATCTCTTGAACCTTTGGGACAAACCAGAGGATTCTTGAACTGTAATCACAGCATCCCCAGGCTGGGAGAAAGAAAGAATGGAATGGCAGGCATGGAGGATGTGATTCCCTTGTTGCAGGCAGGTGGGAGCTCTTCTCCATGGCAGCAGACAGTGGTTCACAGTCACAGGTCCTCTCTCCAAGGTCACAGGGGTTGCACAGCCCTGGGCATCACACCCAGCACGTAGGAGCCTTCAGGTGCTGTTTTTGTGCTCACCTGGATTACTCAGCCTGACCAAGGTTTGCTTCCTGCACATCTGTGTTCCTGCCAGCAGAGCTCATGAGTCACTCTGCAGTGGGGCAGCTGGTTCCTGCTGGTGTCTGCTAAAATCTTAACACCTTTTCAAGGTTCCCTGGCAGGTGAGCTTTGTGATGGGAACTCAGTGCAATATATGGGAATGGGGTTTGGGAAAAGACTCAAAGCAATACATTCCTTGGACAGCTCAGGGGTCCAGAAAGATCTCTGCAGTCAATGCAAATCTCAAAAGTGTTGGTATTTCCCTTCATTCAAAAATTGTTCAACCTTAAAGAGGGATGAGATGTACTCCTCATGGGAATGGAGCATGCTTGTTTACCTTTCTCTGGTTTATTTTTGAGGAAATGACCTTTCTGAGCTGTTTAGCAGCTGCTCTTTCTCCATCATTTATTTTGCTTTCAATATTTTCCAAAATTTAAAGAAGTCATAACCACACCACCACCAACCACACAAGAAGGAGGACAGTATGAGACTACTAAGATGGTTCAGCCAGGCAATCAGTGCAGATAAATTGATTGATGAATATGCACCCTCAAAACCAAAAGTCATCACAGCTACGATCAGGAAATAATTCATGTTTCTTATTTGATGAAACCAGACTGTAACCTGCATGAAATTCCCTTTTAAAAGGGAGGGAGAGGTTTGTCTGTCTGGGAGCTGTGACCATGCTCCTGATTCACTGCACAGACTCATTCCAACACACTCTAAATAACCTCATTCCCTGGGGACTGACTGCAACCAGCAGCTGCCAGCAACCAACATGTCTGGTGTTTCCTCCTCTCGGTTGCAGGACTCCCCACCCACAGGTTTTTAGGGGACATGGTGAGAAAGAGGCATTTCCTGCCCCTCAGAGGTGCAAAGGAAGGGAATGAGTGCTCATATTTCAGTTCTGACAACGTGGAAAGGACTGACTACAGCAGGAAATTTTGCATATGAGATTTTGGGGTAGGTAGAGGAATCTTGCCTTGGGGAAACCATGCTGCTCTTTGGATGTCATGCATTCACTACTACACCTGACCAAAACCAACAGTAAGCACTAAGAGGAAACTCTGCAAAAAAATATCCCAACTCCTGCACTTCCAGCACCTGAAAATCATGGTCTGGAAAACACAGATCCAGTGGGAGCACCTTAGTCCCAGCCCTTCAGCTTAACATGAGCTGTCAGCTCTTCAACAGCATAACAAGCTGAAGAACAGGTTGGTATTGTGCTGCTGCTTTTGTAGTTGTAGGAAAGCAAAAAAAAAAAAAAAAAAAAAAGGAATTATTGGATGCAGAGGTAATTGTGATGTGCTGTGGAAGTCAGAATGGCTTTTGTAAAGGGAAGTCCTGCCATGGTCCCTGGAGCTCTCTGAAGGTGTCAACAAGCCTTTGGATAAAGGATATCCTGTTGATATAACCAGCCTGTATTTCCTGAGAGCTGCAGACAGCATCTCTCACCAAAGGCTTTTAAGGAAAGTCAAGGCGTAAATGGAAAGGTCTCTGGATGAATAAAAAAGGAATGAATTAAAAAAAAAAAAAAACAGGAAACAGAGAGTGGGAGCTCATGGTCAGGTCTGGTGGTAGAGGCTGAGCAGCAGTGGTGTCCCCTGGAGGTATGTGCTGTTTGCTTACAAACTCATTCATGAGCTGGAAAGGAGTAAACAGTGAAGTGACAAGGTTTAGTCATGATACAAAAGTCCTCTGGGTAATGAAGGTGATTAAAAATTGTGAAGAATTGCAGAATCTCAGTGACTGGACAGAGAAATGATGCCAGAGGGGAAAAGCAGCCCTCAGCTCACACGTGGTTCTGAGGTGGCCAAGAGGGAAAAGCTGGGGCTGTATCAGATAGCTCCATGAAAATATCAGCTAAGCATATTGTAGCAGTCAATAAAGCAAATAAAATGTTGGGAAATGCCAGGAAATGGGAGAGAGATCAAACCAGAACATGTTGCTAAATAAATAAAAAATTAAAAATTATATTAAAATTATTATTAGTATTATATAAATATATAAATCTATGGTTCTTCTAGCTTGTATCCTGTGTGCAGCTCTGGTCCTCTCACATGAAAAGGAAACCATAGGTGAAAAGGATTCAGAGGATTAAAAGGCTGATAAGAAGTACATCACTACTCAATGTAAGGGAAAGCTAAATAACTTATCTCTTCAATTTAAGAGATGACCAGGATAAATCTATAACACCATGGAGAAGGTGAAGAGATTGATTTTTCATTGCACTTTCCAATAAAAGAAGAAGGAAGCAGTGATTTTAAGTGGGAGAGGACAAGCTCAAAGGAAAAGGAAGGAAATGACTCCTCATGTCTGCAGTTAAACTTTGGAACTTCCTGCCACAGTGTTTTGTGGGAACTAAAAACTGATGTGGCTTTAAAAGCACCCCTTCAAGCAAACTCTTCGAGGAAGAGAGAGATTGAGGGTTATTAATATACCAAGTCCACCTTTTCAGGAAGTCCCTGAACTGCACATGATTGCAAAATGGGAGTCTGCTTTTTACTCTCTTCCCAAAGCATCTGCTTTGTATGATATCAGAAGGAGTCTTAGAGACAACTGGTTCTTGGGCTGCGTGAAATCAGGGAATGCACTGGCCATCAGCACCTTCACAGTGGTCAGAGTGTTGCACATTTTTCTCAGTGTTGCTGTGCATTTAAAACCTTGTCATGGTTTAATCCCAGCCACCAACTCAGCCCTACCCAACCTCTCACTCACTCCTCCTGGTGGGATGGGGGAGAGAATTGGAACAGTGAGAAAACCTGTGTGTTGAGACAGAGACAGTTTAATAGGGGAAGCAAAAGCTGTGCATGCAAGCAAAAAAAAAAAAAAAAAAAAAAATTAATTCCTCACTTCCCATGGGCAGGCATTTGGCCATGCCCAGGAAAGCTGGGCTCCAGGACACGTAACAAACACTGACTTGGGAAGTTAAACACTACTGCTCTGAATGTCTCACTCCTCCTTCTTCTCCCAGCCTGCTGAGAATGATGTCCTATGGTATGGGATGTCCCTTGGGTCACTCAGGGCCAGCTGTCCCACCTGTGTCCCCTCCCAGCCCTGTGCACTCCCAGCCCACTCACTGGTGGGGTGAGGTGAGGAGCAGAAAAGGCCTTGACTCTGCATAAGCTCTGCTCAACAATAATGAAAACATCCCTGAACTGTCAGCAGTTTTCATCCCAAATCCAAAACACAGCCCCAGAATTGCTATTATGAAGAAAATTGCCCCAGGTAGAACCACGCAGACCTCAAGGACCTGGCCTGGGAAGCAGACAAAGCAAAGATCTCAGACATTCAGGTGCTATTTTCCTTTCAGCTCATTTCCATCAGCCTATGCTCACCATTCCATCCTTTGCTCTATTATTTCCAAATTTTCATTTCTCTTATGGGAACACCACTTGCAGTCATTAAAAAATCGAGCATTTTCCTCCTATCCACTGCATAAAAAAGGTAAAATGATCACAAAATATATGAATTCTTGGTATATTATTTCAAGTGCTATATTTAACTAAATTATCCCCTCTTCTGGAATTGTTTGTTATTCCTTTGGTGATAGAACAGCATCCTGTTTGCCTGCACATACTGCAGCTGCAGATTTTTAGTGAAATCCTCATGGGTTTCTTGAAATAGCTTTAGAACTGAAACTTCCCAAACACTGCAATGCACTTCCAATTTATTTAACCAGGTCCCAGAGTGAACTGACTACTCCTATCACATTGTTGTTCAGCAGAATGCATGACCATGATGTTTGTTTAGTGCAAGAGTTTAAAAATACCCCTGAATTATGCAATTTCATCTTTACCAAATGATGTGACTCAGTTGGGCAAATTCCAGAAGGTGTGTTTGCTGCCATAACCTTAACTCTGTTATGTTGCACATCCTATGTGAATAATCCATTGTCAACCACAGGAAATGGGGATCTTCAACTACCACAACCTGATTACAGACAATGATCCATCAACTGCTAGTTCTGAGTAATGTTAATCACTTTCCTGAGCACTTGAGTGTAGATACATGGATAAATAATTTATTAATTCAGCACTATAAATTTGGAGAGCTTGTGAGAGCTAGGTTGTGGTGCTGTTACAGAAACAGCTACATGTCCTAGTAATATTCCTTGCTTTCCATATTCTACAAGTATTTCTCTTCCTCAGAGGGAGAGCCTAAGAGCTGGGATTGCTAATTGCTTTTTGAAGAGGTGATCTTCACATTAAGGTTTTATTTTGTAAACAGAATAGGACTGAGTCCAACCTAAAAGAGGGTTATGGATTAAGGATGTTGGTGTTAATTATACCTAATAACAACTGGGTAGCTTTGAAAAATCAGAATCTGAACATCTGCTGCTAAATAACAGTGAAAAGTAGAAGATCTGGCTGTTAAAATATCCCCCAATTAATCCCTGGGAGATGAGAGACAGATTGGAAAAACTGCCAGTGCCAGAGGTTTCAGTCTTCCCAGACACATATCCACTGTCCTCCCTAGCAAACGAGGTTCTGCCATCTCTAAGTTAACCCTTTGGTTTCAGTTTAAACTCATCACACCTGGCCCACTCACAGGGAACATGAAGAGCAGTTTACAATCTCCCTTTCCACAGCCACCTTGCCCACTCTCATGTACAATTGTCTGAGCAGCTCTGGGCAGGAGAACTTGCCTTCCTTACAAAATGAGAAATGAGAATGAAAATGTTGGCTTTTAAATACTGTCCAGCATGTTACACAGATCTGCAGAATATAAATTTCTTGCTTTTTGGTAATGATGTAAGCCTAAAATTAAAAGCACAGCTATGGCATATCTTTAAACCAGCCTACTTTCTTCACCCAACATGATGTTTTTCAAAGATACCTGGACACTGCAATGATCTCCATGCAGAGACTTAAAATTGCATAAAAGATAAAATTAATAAAATAGCAACATTCTCTACCTGAAGTCCAGAAAAATGACTAGGAGCACTTGAATTTTGAAAGTCACCAAAGAGCTCATCCTATAATGGCACCATCATGGCAAATCAACACGTTGGGGTCAGTGACATTGTATTTCACCCAGGAGAGCAGAAGGACTTCCTAGAAAGGGAACTAATGATGGTGCCTTCTGCATGACAGATGATCTCACATATGGAACCCATTTGGCCACAGGCAGAACCACCCATCGAGCAGATTACAGTGATCCTCAGCTCTGCAGCTCTCTGCAGCTCCAGCCACTCTGCCAGCACAGACAGCTTTACACCGAGTGCTTAAATATTCATTACCTCCATCCAGCAGATTAAAGAAAAAAGAGCAAACTGGAAATACAAGACTCTAAAGCAACAGCTGACAATATAGGAGATGCTTTGCTTGGTGCATCTGTTGCACAGATTATGGATAAGGAGTCGTCCTGCTGAGCCACAGCTTTTCTAGAAATTCTGTGTTGGAGGACACATTTCCCATGTGACAGGCTCCAATCCTGCATCTCTTTCAGGGTATGAGGGAGCTTCCTCTGCTCCTTCTGGCACCTTTATTTCAGTGCTTAAAGATGTTGTTTGGGGAGTAACAGAGGAAACCAGAAGGGCTGAGAGGGGTGTTTGGTTTCTGCCTGGATACAATTAAGCCGCTGTGTATGTGATCGGGTCACTGTATATATGACACAATGTACATACAGTCAGGGCACTCTATATATGATAATATATATTTACAATCAGGACACTGTATCTATGATTCGGGCACTGTACCCAGTGGAGATGGGCTTCTCTTGTTTTCATATATAAATCTCTTAACCTTATTGCTCATCTTCTGCTGCCTCTTGTTTTTCTCAGTGACGTTGTGTTGAACTTTGTGGGTTTTGTGCAGGTAATACTTGGGGTTTTCCCCCCGTTTTAATGGTTATCACCACTGACACCAGAGCTGCAGAGCAGGAAAGCCCAGTGACTGCTGACTGATCAGGATTAGGTCCATCTATAAGTGGCTGGCAGAGACAAAGCTCAGACCAAACAATCTGCTCAACAATTCACCCTGCACACAAATGCTGCCCTTGCAGGCTGAACTTCTAATGAACTGCAAATTACAAACAAGGTTACCAGCAGCTCATCACTTGCTTCAAGTGCTGAGGATAAAGAAAGGTTGTAAGGAGTTGCTAAAAACACAGCAAGAGGCAGGAAAAGTGTTCCATTAAAACAAATTAAGGGCCAGGAGAGATTGGTGGTTTCTGGTGTTACACTAAAGGGCTTTGATGAACGGCAGCTCCCAAAGGATGGTATCAATTATCTGCCCCAAGCCTGGACCAACTGGTTGCTGTGTAAGCATCAATGCACAGTCTTTCTGACATCATCTTAATTCTCATTAGAACATTAATCTATTCCTTCTGTCCTTCTCAGCCTCATTTCCCCTCTCCTCTCACCAGCACAAACCTTTATTTACACTCTGGTTTTTTGACTCATCTGTGACATTCTTCTCTTTTCTGACCCTCCCCTTCCATTACCTCTGAATACCCTCACTCCTTTGAACCACCTTCACCCTGTCCTCCTCTTTCAGTCATGCTGTCCCTGGAGTCCTTCCTCTGTCACAGACAAGATCACAGCTAGCCAAGGTATTTTTCCAGCTCTTTGGGTCTTTAAGACTGCATCACCTCAGGGAAATCTTCCATTTGTCAAAAAGGGAGAGGGCAGCAGGTGAAATTTAAGGGTTGTGCTATATAGGACATAAAATCTAGTGGTCAGTCACATTTGGCTCTATTTCTGGCACTTGTCTCCCTTCACCTTCTCAGAGGTCTTGTCCTCTTCATCTCACAATCTCACAACTTTTTCTCTTACAGAGTACTTCCTGCTGGCACTCCCATATTGTATCAGAAAGAAAAATTTTGAATTTATTCTCCACCTGCTGCCTTGAACCCTCTTCTTTTGAACAGCTTCTTCCCTCATCTCTACTGCTACTGCTTATCTGTAACTGCCCAGCTTTCCTCCATCATCCTTCTTTTATTCCAATGAATTTTCTTTCAATTTTTATTTTTTTTTATTTTATTTTCAATTTTTTTTTTTTTTTTAATTCACCATCTCCGCACTTGGTTCTTAATCAGTTTGTTCATGTAGATGGAGGTTTTAGGACCATATTTCCAGGGGTACCAAAACCAGAACAGCCACAATCTATTTTTTCTTTTTCTGACCATTTGCAGAATAGATGTTCAGTTCACTGTTTCCTCATATTGATTTCCTCAGCAGCTATTCACAGGGTTTATTCTGTGAATTGATTCAACATTAGGGCTGTGTTATTTCCACCTAGTTGGAGAAGTAGTGTGATGCTGTTTCCATTCCCTGCATATTCAAGGGCATGAAAGATCAAGCATGAATATCTATCTGATCTTAGCCATTCATCCTGAATGTGGAATGTGCTCCCTGTCAATGCTTTTACCTGAAAATAACTTTATAATTTGCAGAGTTATGAACTTAGACATTAAATATAAACACTGACTTTTCCACTGTTATATCTAACATTGATTAAAATTGGAAAGGAATATTCAGAAGCAGTTACTTTTCATATTATTCCCTTAACTCTAATTGCCTCTTTTCTCTAGCCAGACAAGAAATTCACAACAGACATGACAGTTTCATGATTTTTAGTCCACAGATACTTCCTCCCATGTATGTAAAAGAATTAATAGAAACTGAGAAAATTCTGTGACTTTCTTGACTAAATGAGGTAGATATGGGCTGCTGTTTGGATCTCTAGTTTTTTACCTCATACAAAATAATCTTAGCTATCCTGACACATGGACTGGTTACTTAGGGAACAACTCAGAAGCTCATGTTGGGTTGGACGGGTTGAGAAAGCAAAAATCTAAACCAAAGCTTGTGTTTAGTCCTGATGACTGCTTGGTCTGAATGCATTTACCAGAAACACCTCTGTGGAAACCTTGCCCACAGACAGTCTCCAATTCCACTTTGCCTCTGGGTGGCCTCAGGCTGGTGTGCCACCAGGGTGGCCTAACAGCAAATGAGGAGGACAGAAAAGCTTCTCACTCTGGTGCTTTCCTCTACATCTGTTTCCTCTGTGATTCTCTTTACTTAGATACTGATATAGTCTACAGCTTCTTCTAAGTTGAACATCCCAAAATCTTGAATCCTCCTGCCAGTGAAACAGGATGTTCTTATTAACCTCATTCTATCAATGTGGAAGTTAAAGTGACTCACCATGGTCACAGGTATCAAGTACCTCACAGAGCAGGGCCATAACTTAAACCAGCAGAAAAACCTTTTGGAAATTCTGGAGCAGAAGGCTCTACAGAGAGAACAGTGATTATCACAATGAATTAAGGTGCTCATGTGGCAGGGTGCTGTGACTTTGCCAGCTTGACCAGTGAACATCCCTGTGGGAGTGTGCCTGGATAGAGGGGCACAAGCTAAGGATATATATTCTGGCTGCACAAATTTGTCATTAGAATTCAGTGAAACCTTGAGAAGCCTTGTAAAACCTCGACCACAAAATATCTTCTAGAGCAGGATAAAAGAGGGTCCTGGTCCAAGAGACACTGAGAACACATAACTCCTAATGAAATCTATGATTGCTGCAGTTTCTCAGCCTCATGTAGCAGAGGTCAGGGGGCTGGGAAGATCAGGGGAAAACTGATAATGGAGCTGAGCAGAGTCAGTCTGGCCCCATCTCACAATGTAACTGGAGAACATCTGTGTGTTTGGTAGCAGACTGTGATAAAGTGATCAGATGTACATTCACTGTTCACTTTCTTTTGGGATGGGTTTGAACTGCCTGAGCTCCCTCTGCTGCTTTGTCAGGGCAAATAAGAGACACCCACCTTGGGGAATGAGGAATCCAAAGTCAGGTACAGCTGCCATATGGCACAGATGTGCATTAGAACTAAGAAAACTCAGCTCAAAAAGTCTGGGCTGGATATGAAGCAGTGTTAATTCCAGAGAGGAGCAATCTGACCCACCCTGAAGCTGCTGAGTCAAACTGAAGTCGATGTCCTGGAAAGAGCTGCAGAGGCTGAGAGGAACCTGGCACTGAGCAAAGCCCTTGCTCAAAGCTGCCCCTGAGATGAGGTGTCTTCAGCATCCCAGTGTTTCCAGGGCAACCAGATCTGGAATTCAGTTCTGCTGAAAGTTCACCAAATCCGAGCTTTTTCAGACATAATATTTTTCACTGGCTAAACTAGCATCTTTGGAAGTTGTTTCTGAACAGTGGCTCTAGTGTGCATGGCCATGTCAAGCATCAGCAAGGGCACAATAGGCAGACGTTACACATTTCTGGAAATGAGAGGCAGCTCCTTTGCCCTCAGTACTGTTATTGTTCCTTGGGAACACAGACATCACTGTACTGTTGGATCCATGGACATTTGGTGGGATCACTTGTTTCTGAGAGTGTTTAGTAATGGAGACATCAGTAAAGGGTGGAAACAAGCCCTGATATCTCTTTTTTCCTGATGGTGTAATATAATTCCCTATATAAAATAGATACCAAAGTATTTGTCTCCCTTCTGGCTTTTGGGGGTTAAGCTTTTAGTTTTCAGTGTTGTAACTGAAATGTTACATGTTCCTGTTACCACATCAAGATTTCTCATGGTCTGGGTTTTCAGCAAATTCAAGTGCTCTCACATTTGTAACTATGTCAAGCAAGTCATGCTGTAAAAACATAATTTGCTATTTCTCATCTCTTTGAATGACACTTTGCTCTTTTATTATATGAAAGGGAAAACAGGTGCTCTTAATCCATGTGTCCTAGACTGTTCATAGTTTGATTTATTACATCTTATCCTTCCTTCCCAGATAAATGGTTCCAATCCTTTAGGTTTTTTGTTCATTGCTGTGAGAACGCTGCTTGTCCCTGAACTCCCCAATCCCATTATTTATTTTTGAAACAGACTAACAAGCACTGAAGACCGTCTTCTGATGACAGCAATCACATACATTGTGTAACTGAATTATATAACCCTTCATCCCATCCTTTATATAGATTCATCTATGTTTGTTTTTTTGATGTGGCCACACAGTGAACGCAATTCTCAACTGACCTTTCTCCAGTAATAGCCAAGGACTTTTCCTGAGTCAGTGCTTATCCTAATTTATCGTGGCACAAAGGCACACTGAACTGTGACAGCTCCATGGTATAACTCCCAGCTGTGCACATATATGCCACAGCAAGCCTTTCCACAGAGAGGTGCTATCCCAAAATCTCTGGAATGGACTCCCATGCAGATAAGTCCTATTTTAGGGCCACAATCCAGTCTCTAGAGTCAGTTTGGGAAGAACCACAGAGCTGCGTAAAGGAAAAAAAAATG
Organism: Emberiza elegans; assembly: GCA_024865655.1. NCBI lineage: Eukaryota > Metazoa > Chordata > Aves > Passeriformes > Fringillidae > Emberiza > Emberiza elegans. The sequence goes on along the minus strand of JALJVW010000084.1, from coordinate 5,076,278 downwards.
TACAAGCCATGAATGTTGCCATGGATAGTGGAGCAGGGAGTGCACAAGGCTGGTGTGACAGGGTGGCTAAATAAAGTGGAACTGACACAGTGAAAGACCTTGAAGCATGCAGCACAAAATAAAATATTTCCCCAAAAGACAGATCACTCAATTAAAAAAAGAAAAAAAGCCCCATTTCTAGGCAGAATGAGCTGTAAATCTCTGCGAGAATAGAGACAGCAACGTTCGTCTCAAGTTACAGTGAAGGGCAGTAAATCTGCAGGTAATTCTCCCGACGACCGTTCAGCACAACGATGGACAAAGGTCTGCAGGGCTCTGCAGCCTGGCTTGCAGCTCCTCCTGCTCGTAGATTTAGCTTGGAGAGTCACACACACGGTCAGGCTACTGGGATTGCCTTTGGGTACTGCAGGCTGGAGGGCACTGCCTCAGCAGGCAAGACCTGTGTACTGAGATACAGGTGTTGACAAAGATATGTGCCCTGCCAGTCCCAACAGAACCACATACCAGAAATTTAAGAACTGAAGGCTTCATTTGAAGCATCTCTGGTGAAACTCAACAGAGCTTTGACAAGCACTGAAGCTGCTTTCACAGCGTGTTTAATTATCAGATGTAATTTAAATGGCTGGGGAGCTGCACTTAGAGAAGTAATCAGTGAATCTCAGGCAGACAATGGGGTGTTATTTCCTTCAGAGTTGCTCAGGACTGAATTTTTCTTAATAATATCATTAAATGTACCCAGGACTGCTGAAGTTTTGTGTTACCATGCTCCTTTGTGCTGCCGTAAGACTCACAGCCAGATAACTCTCTCCTCCTGCTGTAATTTGGAACCTGTGTGGAAATTCTATTCTTTTGGGAAGGTGCACATATAAATAGTGGGATCAGTCTCTTACATTGCTGTACACTGGCAATTGTCTCTGTGGTTGGGAAAACCACATGTCAGAGTCCAGAGACCCAACCAAAGAGAGAGATGAACTGATGAACTGGAGGGTTTCTTTATGTGATGTCTATCGCCTTTGCTTACTGGGAAGCTCTGGATACAGCAGCACTTCCCTCAGCAGCTGCAGTTATCCCTTCCCAGCCCATATCTCCAACACAATCTGCTCCTAAAATAGCCTGTTCCTCTGCACAGAAGTAGGAGATCTCATTTTCAAAGCATTTCCTCTGCTGGTAGCCTCCCAGCTTTTACTCACGGTGCTGGTATCCAGCACTGCTGCTGCGAACGGGCAGCAACGCCCATGCAGAGGGAGGAACAGAAGGGACCCAAGGAGAGGAAAAAATCACCTCCCTCCACAGTGCAGGAAGGAAGGAGAGATCACGTGCCAAAGGGCCCACACACAAAAGGAAAGGTTTGGTGCTGCCTGGAGAAGGATGGAGGTGGGCACAGGTGGTCTGGTGGGTGCCTCACCACAATCCCTACAATGTGCTCCTGCAGTCATGTGGCAGTTCACAACCAGAAGCATCAAGTGCTGCATCATGTCTGAAAGCCATGTGAGAGGTGATGCAGGATGCTGCCAGCAGGAAATTGTTCATGGTGGGCAGAAAGAAACACATTTGTCACCAGGAAAGAGCCCCCATGCTTTCAGCAACAGCTCAAGTAGGAGACTGCCATCTCAGCTGGAATGGAAAGGACAGCCATGCTCAGAATCTCCCAGGTCCTGACCTCTTGTCCTGATCCAGTGTCTTCTCAGGAACTCTTACTCAAATCCTTACTTTCAGCTACCTTACTCAAACCCTTTGGCCCAGAGTCATTCATCCTTGACCAGCCCATTTCCCTCACCTCATATTTTCACTCCACTAAAAAATTTTAGCACTTTAAAGCTATTACAGACCATGTTTGCCATCTCTCCAAAGTGCAAAACTATCTATCTATCTATCTATCTATCTATCTATCTATCTATCTATCTATCTATCTATCTATCTATCTACCTACCTACCTACCTACCTACCTACCTACCTACCTATCTACCTACTTACTTCTGAAGGTTCTCATATGTGTGGACAGAGTGTTTCTGATTTCAGCCCTGTATTTCAGGAGCAAATTCCCCAGCACTGCACAGGACTCTGGTAAATGCATCTCAAACAGGATTTATCTCAAGCCCCTAAAAAGCACATGTACACAAATTAATATTCATTACTAAATTAATATTCATGTTCTGCCTTTGTGATGATTAATCTTTGTGGACGTTGGGTTTGGCACTGTCTGCTTCCTTCATGCTGGGATCCATTCCTTCCTCCCCACCTGATTAATGTGTTGACATGAGGCTTCAGGTAAATGGCCAAACTTTAATTTATCTGTCCTTTAAAGCAATTGTTCCTTCACAAAAACAATTCTGTCTTTGTTATGAAAGTCTTGTGGTTTTCTGTGCTCTTGGGACATCACTGCTGGCTAAGCATTGCCTCCATGTTACCATAACACCAAAGAAATTCCTTCTGAGTCTGAACTCTCATGTCCTGGTCCAGCAGGAGCTCATTCCTTCCCTTCCCATCCACGTGCATGGCTTGTGATAGACAGTGATGGATTATTCATGGGAAAGACAATGTGAAATTTTGAGCTGGCCTTATTTTCTCACTTTCTCTGCTAAAATGATACTTTGAAACATTTGTATAAAACCCAACCTATTTCCCCAGTAGAGGTGTTTTTTTTTTTTGTAGCAGAAATCACTTTGTAGTAAAATGTAAGCTAAGGTAAGGTTTTGTCAAGCTGTTTAAATGCAATCCAGCTGTCAGAAAACAAACTTCTCCCTTTTATAAAAATACCAAATCCACCACCTCCTTTCCTCTTTCACCATCCCTCTCTGAGCAACATCTGGAAACAGTCTAATTAGTGGTCCTGAACATAACTCAGCAAAATCCTTTCTTGGCAGAGTGCTAGAGCTGGACCATAAACCAAAGGCCCTGTGATCTCCTGATTGTAGCCAGATCCTTGCTCATCCCACAGATCCTGCTGCCTGGGCAGGGCTGAGAGAGCTGCCCAGCAGCCTCCTGCTCCCTGTAAAATGTGGTGTCAGTGAGGTAGCAGCTCCTGCTGGTACAGGAGGGGGATGAGGAATTGTTTAGGAAGTGGTGGGGCTTTCTCATGACACCAGAGCCATCTGCAAAACAGCTGAAATCCCACCAGGGGTGGGGAGGTGATTTCCTTCCTGGCAAAATATCCTGCTCCAGCTGTAGCAGGGCAGCATGAGTGCTGAGAGGTGGTCACATCTGGCATTTGTGCCATCTGTGGCTTGGCTTGGCTCACACGGGCTCCCCACAACCTGCAAAAGGGATATTTCCCTCCAGTTTTCCTTCTCTATTGTACCTTGGATGGTAAGAATTTCACAGCAAGGACTTTGTTGCAGGCCCCCACAGCAGGAAAATGTTTTAGTGATAAAAAAATAGATGCAAAAAGAATTCCTTTGGATCCTTGAAGATTCTCTGCATTAGAGGTAGACATGGGTTTGAAGTGAATTTTCCAGAACAGAAGTGATTAGTGCAGAAATCATGGAAAACAACTCGAGAGCTCCCAGTTGAAGGGAATATCCAGCAACTCTGGCTTTCAAAATGTAAATAGGAAACAGCCACAAAATCTTATCTGTACTTTGCAGCTAATGAAAACACTAGTCTCTCCTGGGAGCCAAGTCTTTGCTCTAATTTTAATGCATTTTCTTAGGTTTTCCTTAGCTGTGACTAATTTGTGCTGTCAGGTGTGCCTTTTTTGAAGTTAAAAAGCATATCTGAAGTGCTACAACCTCCAGCCAGAATATTTAAATTAGTGAGTATCCACATCTCAGAGCCTGTCAAGCGAGGGGATGGCACTCAGCTGCCCTCACGCTCTGCTGAGCCATGGGTACAAGCAACCTCTGCTCCCACCGGAGCCTATAGGGAATTCTTCCCAGGTGAAGTGCTGTGCTGGCGCCTGGCATTATGTGGGCTGTGCACAAGCAGCATTTGGACTGTCAAGCACAGAACATTCCAAAGCTAGATCTCAGCAACCTCCTAGATGTGTTTAAATAGCTATAATTGTGTATATTTAATTATAACTTCATTATAATATATAACTTCAAAGACTTCACCCACCTGCTTGCTCTGGCTGTGTTCATGTCACAGATTAAACCTGGCCCTGTTGATCACACCATAAAACCTCTATCCCAGGCCCCAGAGCCTTTTAGCCAAGGGTCAAAGGCTTTAGGAGACCCTGGGGTTAGAACTTGGTGGAGTGGGGTGGGCTGGAATGGCACTGAACTGCTCCTGATCGCTGTTCAGCTGCTGCTTCCTCTGCTTCAGCTGAACCCTGTGCTCAGCTCTGCTCAGTGATCCAGGGGACAGAGAAGAGAGGGCTGGAGGAACCCACAAGCAGGCACCAGCCCCAGCTGGGCAGCTCACCCTGCATGGCAGGTGTGATATATAGTGTGGACATACCTAATGGTGTCAGTGACAGATGGAATAACAGGGCACCCTGAGTTCAGGAGAGCAGTTCAGGCCACCTGCTACCCACAGCTACCAGGCCATGGGGGCCAGGCTCTGCCAAGGCTGTGGAGGAAGTCTCTGAGCTGTTGTTAGAAGTAAAGATGGAGTAGTAATATAGTAAAATGTTTTTAGTGCACTTCCTTCTGTGTGTAGTTTGGGATTCACAAGGCTGTTCCCACCAGTGGGACTATAAAGACCAAAGGAACTATGGTCTGTTACTCCAGTAAAACCAAGGAGAGTTTCAGTTGAGGTGTTCTGTGCCACCGAATGCTACATTCAGAAGTGGGAGGGTAGGCAGGGATTTGGACAAGGGCCAGAGATGAGACTGCACATGATTTACACTTAATGTGAGGCATGTGACTTGCTGCCTACAAGGGGAGGAGTTGTTTGCACATAACTGTGTCTGCATTGTCCCTGCAGCTGAGCAGAAACAAATGATTGTGCACTTGTCTGCAGACATTAACCCTGCAGAGTAGGCAGGCTTGCTCCACCAGAGCTGCATCTGCAACAGCCAGTACGAGCTCCTGCAAAAGCACAAAAGGTGTGGATGTATGTGATGCAATTAATATCATGACAGTGAATGTTTTTCTACTGGGAATGCAGCCAAAGGAGGCTTCTGTGTGTCTCCACAAAGTTGTCAGCCCTTCTCTCCATGCCCCCTCAACAGAACTTATTTTCTCTAAACAGGGAAATAAAAAGCAGATTTTGCTAATTTACCTATCTATCCTTGCTTTTTGACATGAAGATCAGATAAAGCACAGCAACAGCATATGCATGCTGAGCAAAAAATCCATTCAGTGCTGGATTCCAGAGGAGAAGGTTTGGATATTCTGTGCTGCCTAGAAAAAAACCTGCACAGAGTGAAACAGTTGTTATTTTGTACCATCAGAGCATTTTCAGTCTGTCTAATGACAGCTGTGTCTTCCTGTCTTTCTCCAATGCTGGCTGGAGCTAAATTCCTTATTTTCCGATTGATTTTCTGTGGAGACTTGCAGAACCAAGGCACCTGATGGATTTTCCCATCCTTCCTCTTCTTGCTAATAATATTTACATCTGTTTTCAGTCAAATAAGACAAAAGGGGAAAATGCTGAACAGAAGTTCATGTCACCTTTGCGATACAGGCAGAAAAACCAGGGTAGAAAAACAAAGCACCTGTAAGCATAGCTAGTAAAGTAAAGGCTGCAAACTCATGCATCATTAGAGAATCCAGGTGGGAAGGACATCTGGTAGATGCTGCAACTATGGGAAAACCTTCACTTGGTGATTTTGTTTGGAAGTCAGTCAATCAGGGCACAAATCTTCAGGAAACCAGGATTCACTGCTGCTGATGCTCAAAAATTACTTGTGCAGGTACATTACAGGTTTTGAAGGTTGCTATGAAAACTTTTCTTTGTAGCTCCTTTAGAAAAACTTGGTGCACAGCTACATCACTGCTTCCTTTCAGAAAAGGCCATCAGTGTGTCCATGCTGCAAATGCAGTCTATCTTTGAAATAATTAATGTACTACTTAACAAAACATCCAAATTTACCCCTCTAATCAGAGGATTGCAAAGCACTTTGATTCAAACCCACATGAAAACAGCACATAATGGTCACTCTCTTCCACACTCTTCACTAAAGATGCCTTCAGTGCTGCTGCTTCTCATACCTGTGATTGCAGCAAGTGGTGTTTGGCTCATACTGATTGAACTCTAAACCATGGGACCAAATTTCATCTGCAGGTTATTCAGGTGTTCATTGAGTGCTGTTTCTTTATGTGAGTACTGCACAGCTCTGCAATTCTGTTGCATCAGACAGAAATTAAATATCTCTTGAAGTGTCAATTAATTAATCTTCCTTGTTCATATTTGTAGTAGTCTGAGAAATATGAGATGATGGGTTTCAGGTCCCAAGGAGGTGGCCAGTGTAGCTGAGGCTGTGGAAGCTCCTGTGATAAATCACATCCATAATATTTAAAAATTTGTATATTATCAACTTCCTCAGATAGCAAAAAATCCAACAAAAGTTTTGGCATCTAAATAATTTTCTGAGATTTTGAATTCTATATCTGCTTGTGAATTGTCCTGCAGACTTGTGAGGGTGTAAATTGGTCACACTGGACAGAACTTGATTGAGGAAAGTGGCAGAGATCAAGATTTTTTTCATTAATCTTCTCATATTTTCAAGCCTGTTTGGTAACCAGGCAGTGGATAGAGAGATTCCAATCATTCTGCAGGTGACCTGGCATACTCTTCAAAAAGTCATTCGGGATATCTGAGCTTTGAAATGGTGAATATCACTGCAGTGCAAAATGCCCCAAGGGGGAACATTCCAAGCTTTGAAAAAGCAGGTACTGAAAACAATCAAATGCCAAATGTCATCAGCTTTTCAGGCAAACAGAAGGAAAAACTTGTATATTAACCCAGAGCAATTAACAATCCCAGACAAGCCACAAGCCACGTTTGCCACCACTCCAGAGCATTGTGAAAAGAGGATGGATGAAAATGAAACTGGCTCTTTAGCTGAAGTGACATCCTGAAAAGAGTTATGGCTACAAACCCCTCCAGAACCAGAAATGCCTACAACCATCTTTAAAAATATTGCTTAAAGTTTTTGTCTCCCTCCCCCAGCTCTGCCACCACTGGCTGTCTGTGCTGGGTGTGATGGGATTGCACATCTGGGACAGCAAGGGAAGCCAGACTGGAAGTAGAGCACAAGCTCTAGACTTTAACTGGTTTGGCTCAGTAATTTTTGAGGTCTTTTCCAATCTAAACGATGCTCTGATTCTATGATTCTATTCCCCTGACCTAAATGATAAAATTTGCCAGATCTGTTACAGGCAGGAGATGGTCTGAATACGGCTCCTAGTGGTTAAAGACACCCATGACATGTTTTATATGAGCTCGGCTCATATTTATGAGCTCTTGGGAAATTGGATAAATAACTCTTCCCTTTCCCTAGAATTACCCATTGTAATCTTCTTCTTTTATTTTCTCTCTCTCTCTTTTTTTTTTTTTAAATTTGATTTTCATCCTTTCTAGAATGCCTGGACTTCCTCTGTAATGAGAAGGATGACAGCTGTGAGAAAAAGGATGCAAACACAGAACAATGAATAGTGCCCTGATTCCCAGCTTTCACAGGATATTTTAAGCAACTCGTTTTGCCTTTCCCTATCTGTCTTCCCCATTTGTTCACTGCTGTGCATGTTGCATTTTGGAATTTCTGTCACAGAAAATGATCCCATTGTGACTGAAGCAATAAAAATCTGAAATGAAAAGCTAATCCTGCCCCAAATTGCTTTTGAGGTGTAAGACATGAAACAACAGATGGGTACAGTCACGGAGGGGAATTTAAGGCAACGGTGAAGCAATCCTGATGAGTGTGATAGGCATCCAGCACAGGGTATGAGCTGTTGCCAAGGCTTCTCTATTGTTGCAAAAGAAATTTTAATGAAGGATTTGAGAAAAGCTAATGAGAGAGCTCTGTAAATATTTTTGTAAGCCCAAAGCATGAGAGAAAGCGTGAAATTGATTGTTTGAACATCTAACAGTAACTAATTTGTGTAGTAAGTATGATACCCATGAATTCGTAATGGAGGTTATGAAGGTTAATTCATGACCATGTCTAAGTTGTTTAAATACCATTGAAGAGTATTGTTAAATGAATCAGGCCAGGGAAAAGTCTTAGAGTAATTTTTTTAAAAAGGCAGAATGATTTTAGCCAGGCAATGAGTGCAAAAATTGGAAGCTGCTAGGCCATAACCTTTTGATATCAGCAAAGGAAATCATTAAGATGAAAATTGCCAAAGGGATTTTTTAGCAATCGCAGCCTCTGCTCTATCAGATTGGGTTTTATTTCCATTTTCAGTGGCTAAAATACTGGTGGCTGCTCTGACTTCAGTACAGTATGTGTTGATTTCAAGAAAAAAAAGACATCTCACTGGGGGTGACAGAACTATTTATGTGTATTGGCATGGAAGAACAAAAATACACAGCAAGACTTAGAGCCAGCACTTTCCTGTCAATGCAGTAAGCCCATCTCAGCACAAATGAGGAACTGTAATGAAGGAAGCATCATAGCTAAACCCACATAAAATTTGGGTTTGAAACTATTATTTGGAACAGAAAATAACTGTCAAAGAACTTTGACTTTTAATCTCATAAAACTCCTCAGAGGCAATTCCTGACATGGCCCACTGACCCTGAACACTCTTCATCTGCTGTAGTGAAGACAACTGGGAGCACCACTCTGAAAAAGGCTTTGTATGAAGTTACAGTTATTTGTGACATGTAACAGCATCTTGAATACATTTCCCAGAAAACAGACCCTCCAGGTTTTGCATACTTTTGAATTTCTGCAAAGATTTGTCTACTACTATTCCTTAAACTTATGAGATTTTCTCTGTCCTAGTTTAAAGTGTTGAATTTGAGGTTGTCAAATCTTATCTCTTTCAAAAAGCCTTTAGAAAAATCTTTCTAATGTGATCTGTGCAAGATAATTCAGGCCTGAGCAAATGTGACCCCTCTGTGCCCTATTCCTGCCTAGACAGAAGCAGTTGCCTGCAGCTGTGTCCATCTTGCCCTCAAAGGATTGTTAAAGTGCCACTTGACACACTAAATGTATTTGAATGAACATTTTCTGTCATTACCAATTGAAATGACCCCTGCCTTCTCCTCCTGACCTTCAGAGCTGCAGCCCATAGAAGAACAGCATTCTTCCTCTTCCAGACAATTATGTGTCTGATCACCCTACACCAAAAGGGAAGTTTATGACATGGGAAGTATTTCCCTGTCCTTGAAGGGAGGTGGTGGGTTAGATGATCTGTGTAGGCTGATGTTAAATTAATTTAACAAGTCCTGAGCTCTGTTTTCAAGCAAGCTCAGACAGGAGCTCACGCTGTGGCTGTGGACACATATGCTGGGATATTTTATCAAGTAATTTTTTTTTGTCTCTGTGAAACCTGAAACAGGATTGCTGAGTCTCAGTGAAAATCAAATAGGCTGTTTTCCAGGGGTATCTAAGACTAGGCCCGTCAAGAGTTAAGCGGCTGTAGGCAAACGGACCTGGGATTTTCTCAGCTGGAAGACACTGCACACAAAAAGGAAGATAAAAGGAGTACTTTGTGGTGGGGGAAACCCCTCAGTTACAGGAAACAGTTCATTCCAAGTAGATCCTTCAGAGAAAACAGGACTTTGATTTCACACACTGGCAGGAACAATAATTGTAGCTTTTTCTCCTCTGTTATCAACAGCAGAAGAGAAGGTATGGGAAGTCCAACTGCATCTTATCTGATTTCTGTTTTTTAGAGAAAGGGTAAATCATTTTCCCTGAAGTTTCCTCAGAGATGTCTTCAGCTGCCAAGAAGCCACATAGCCATACATATCTAATTTATATTGGCTGAAACCACAGTCACAGAGGCAGCCTTTCTGAAAATTTCTATTAAGCTACTCCAAACTCAATATATAAAAACACAGTAAAACCAGTAGGCACTTTTGAAATTCCTTGCCTCCATTTAGGATGTGTTTACAAAGAAAGAATAGAAGAAGAAAGTACACTCTCATCTGTACCTGAAAGATCTCCTTGTTTATTAAATTTGAAGAGCACAAGCTGAATAAAATATAACAGAGGTAATTACCTCTGTAAATCTAGTTCAGCCTTTTACCTTCCCTGTTCCGTGTTCTTTGCCTTGAACAGATGGAGTAAGGTAAATAAGCTGGATAAAAATAAATCCTGTGGAGCTACTGTATCTGTTTTATCTGCACAAATGTGAAACAAAGAAGGCAGCTCAGGTCCTGAGTGTCAAGGCATGATGGCAACCAACACTGTCTGACAGAGAAGAAAGCTGCTCACTGATTTTTTCCCTTATAATATTACAGACATGAGACATGGTGAAGAGAGGTGCAGATAGAATTATTTTATTTCTAAACCAGAGGACACAAATAGCAGCACTACTACGCATCATACTGAAAATGCTGCTGGTACTACTCAACACAAGTAGGCTATCAGGGAAGGCAAATCCAGTTTGTTAGTTTTTGTTCATCTGAACTATAAACTTTGAGCTAACCTCTCAGGCAGAGTAATTTGCCAGTCTTAGTAATTGTTAGCAGTCAAAACAAAAAGGTGCAAAAACCCTCCATAATCATCTGCTTAGTCATTCCAATGACAGACTAAGCACTGAATGCCAGATGACTTCCAGCGTGGGATTTTTCCCTCATCAGTTGTAGCTGGAAAGATGCAGACATGCAAATGCTTCTTGAGAAACTTGCAATTTTTCCATAGGTATGTATTATTTATTCTTGCATCCCTGTACCCATACTAGAACAACTAAGATTTATCACATCTTTATCTTTAGGTACCATCTGAAGTATCCAAGCTGAATTCCAGTGCAAGCTCCTTCTGTTCTCTGTGGTCTCATATCAATGTCTGTTTGAATGCTGGTCTAAGTTGCTCCAAGCTGATACAAGCAGGAAGTACACTTTCAAAACTTAGCAATCATCTTTATATCTGCTGGGTGTAAGCAGTATCTACAGGCCTGAAGCATGACAGGCTAGAGAGAACACTTGCTTTGGCCTGCTAACATAAAAAACTACTTGGCAGTGAAGCTCAGAAATTCAAATGCTGTGGAACACCCTTACCTGTCACCATCTTTTGCATAGTTGGTTACTTGTGGTAGTCTTGGAAGATAGGCATTATCTGGTTACAGAGTAACAACTGTTTTCTTACACCACATTGGCCCACACCGCCAATCAAAAGTGGACCTTTGTTTACAGTTCCATGATTTGCATCCAGGATATTTGCACACCCTTAAAAAGGCAGGCTCATTCCAGGAAGAGCATGTGTGTTTACAGGGTGCCACAAACAGCTGTCATATCTCTCATATAAATGCACCAATAGCATACAGCACTTCCCCTTTCTTTTCCAGGAAAATCATTATCAGAGAATCACAGAAGAGTTTGGGTTGAAAAGGACTGGAAAGATCATTTTGTTCCAACCCCTGCCATGGACAGGGACACTTTCCACTAGACCAGGGTGCTCAGAGCTCCATCCAACATGGCCTTAAACACTTCCAGGGATGGGGCATCCACGGCTTCTCCGGGCAACCTGTGCCAGTGCCTCACCACCCTCAGAGTAAAGAATTTCTTCCTAATATCTAATTGCAAATCCACTGTAACATTCTTCATTTGGCATTGCTAATTCCTTAGCTGTGATTTGGCCTGTAACTGTTCTGCAGCTGCTGAGGTTTGGGAGCTTTGTTTCTGTTTGATCTGCAAGAACCCAGTTTGAAACATTCAAAACCAGGTTTCATTAACACATGCAAGATAAACACTGCACAGTACTCACCAGTGAATGTGTGCAGCCTTTTTCCAAGCTTGTACTTTGCTTATTCCTTTCAGTGCTACCAGAAGTAATTTTTTTCTTGCTTCTGGAAAAAAAGTGGACACTAGTGAGAGCAGAGGATTAAAACTTAAAAAGAAAATAGCTGCAGTGGAGGAAGGTAGATAGCAATAACTCCTGCTCACCTTTGGATGTGAAACCAACCAGTCCTTCAGTTTGCAGTAACTCCTGCCTTGTTATTGACTTGGTTTTCTTAACCTGCTGAGAAGTCATCTGTGTTACATGTATCAAGCTTGTATTTATTTACCCAAAAAAACAGCAATGAAAGTAAAGAACTTAAACTGGTAATTGAAAGAATTTAAATTGACAACGGAAAGTTTTATCGTTTCAGTCTCTGCAGTGGTGGATTTGACCTTGGCTGCCTGACAAACACCATCCAGTTGCTCACCCTCTCCCTCCTCAACAGGATGGGGGCAGGAATGAGATGGAAAAGCTCACAGGTCAAGATAAAGACAGACAAATCCCTTACCAGTTACCCTCATGGCAAAATAGACTTGGGGAAACTATTTTAATATATTGCCAATTAAAGATAAAGCAGGATAGTGAGAAGAAAAGATACAGCTGAAAACAACTTGCTCCCACTCTCTCCTTTTTCTTAGGCTCAACTTTGCTTCTTTCTTCTGAACTCTTCTACACCCCTGCCTCTCTCTGTTCAATGCAGGGGGATGCAGAATAGGGGTTGTGGTCAGCCCATGGCACTTCCTCTCTGCTGCTCCTTCCTCCTCACACTCTTCCCCTGCTGCAGTGTGGAGTCCCTTTCGTGTACTTCTCCAGGGTGGGCCCTTCCCATGGGCTGCAGCTCTTCAAGAACTGCTCCAGTGTGTGTCCTTTTCATGGGATACAGACCTTAAGGAACAGACTGTTCCAACACAGGTCCCCCACAGGCCACAGGTCCGTCCAGGAAACTGCTCCTGAATGGGCTCCTCTCCACAGGCTGCAGAGTTCTCTGGTGTGGACTCTTCACAGGCTGCACCTGCTCCAGAGGGGTCTTCCACAGGCTCCAGCAAGACAGCCTGCACAGTCTTCTCCAGGAGCTACAAGGGAATCTGCCCTGGTGCCTGGACACCTCCTCTCCTCCTTCTTCACTGAACTTGATGTCTACAGAATTGTTTCTGTCATATTTTTCTCACTCCTCTCAGCCACTGTGCAGATTTTTTGTCCTTTCTAAACTGTTTTCCCAGAGGTGCCACCAGTGTAGCTGATTGTCCCAGTTGTGTCCTGTGGTGGGTCCATTTTGGAGCTGGCTGGAGCTGATTCTGACACAGGGGAGTCCTTGGCCTCTTCTCACACACACCACCCCTGCAGCTCCTCCCCTGACAACACCTGGACATGGTCACTCAATACAGCATCTCTTATAAAATGTAGGATCAAAGAAAAACTTAAGTTGGAAGGGAACTCTGGTGGTGTCTAGCTTAATCCCCCTGCCTGAAGCAAGGCTAACAACAAAATTAGGGTGCTCAGGAATGGAAATTTCACCTCTCTATCAATTAGAAGGAATTAAAACTGGATGGGTAGATGATTTGCAGGAGGGGAGGCCAGAAACTAATTTGCAATTCAGACTTAACCATTACTGAGGGTGGCTGAATGCCACAAAATTGTAAATGCAAAGAGAAATCAGTATTGGCATCCCCACAGTTTGCAGTGAGATGTGCTCACATGGCAGCAGTCATGTTCCAGCTACCACTAACTGCTTCCATTCTGCCTTGGGGCAGAATATGCAATGAGGGTGAGGAAAGATGGAGAGAAAACGTTCCCTAAGGGAAAGACTTTGAGTTTATACTGCATTTAACAAAATCTGGATCCTGATGGATTTAGGCACCACTGGAGTACAAGTTCTAATGACTTCTGTAGGAACAGATGAGAGCTCCATTTCCAAAGGTGAGGGTCAGGCAGTCTGTTAACTCTGTAAACTCTGAACAACTGAAAAACCTGATGATCTCAGCCTCCATCCTGACCCTTTGCTTTCACAGTAACTTTTGCATGTTTCCCTGTGGCAAATCAGAAAAGGTATTGTACATGACAAAGGACAAAATTATTCACTGGACATTTCCATTATGCTTTTCAGCGGTGCTTTAGCTACTGGGTGAAAACAACCCGAACAAATATTGAGCACAGAAACCAAAGGATACTTTAAAAGCCCCTACTTTTCTAGTGTGCGTAGTTCAGGTTACTGTGATCACAGGCAATCTGACCCCTGTCATCCAAGGGAGGGAGAACAGATGCCTGGCTTAGGCTCAGCACCCCCTGGCACAGGAAACAGGATGAATGAGATGTCCTGAGCTAGAAATCTCATGGGAGAGCTGTGAAGAGCTGGGCATGCTCTTTCTACCTTGAACAGAAAGGGAAAGCAGAAGTCAGTATCTGTTGCTTATGCACTGGCAACCTTTGAATCTTCATCTCATTCACCTTCTCCTTTTCCTTGCTGGCAGCTGGAGGGGTAAGCACACCATGTCAGAGCTCTGCTGTTGACTAGAGAGGTAGCCATGGATGTTGTGTTATATGAGAGTGGGAATGTGTTGGAGTTGGCTTTGCTGTCTGAGACAGGCAGTGAAAGATAATGAGAAAACCTTGCCTGATGATGTAAGTGAGATGCAGTTAAAATTAATATGAAAGCAAGGCCACAGACTTTGCATATTTATGCAATCACTTGTCTAGAGGATGTGGCTGTTATATTTAAATTCTGGTATTTATTTTAACTAAGCAGAACTGAATGCCATCTGTACTCAGAGAATAAAGACAAAACAAGCTCATGTTGCTTGGCTGTGGGTTCTGTAAGCTCTTCTGTGCCATGGGGCTGTGGGGCACCGAGCATCAGTGGTGTTATAAGCCCCACGGGGTATTTAGGTGCTAGGAAAAATAAATTCAATAGTTGGCTTAGTGCTGAATTACAAATTCCATTCAGTGCCAAAGCTTTAATGCTGTTTATGTTTAAAGCTTGCTTTTTGGCTGTGCTGAAAAACAGAAGGCTTGGCTGTTGTTATTTGACAAGAATTAGAAAGGTCCAGATCACTTGGAAACTCGAGGGTTGCAGTCTCACAAACAAAATTTGCTGCTTTTTAAAGATGTTAATATTGAAATAAATGCAGCCTTTATAGCATATTGTAACTCTATACTGCAGCACAGTGCCTTGTAGCACTTTTCTTGGCGCTGCTTTAATAATAAAGTCTTTGATTCCTTCCTGGTAAGCTGATTGGTCTTGTTACAGTTACTCTAAAGTCTTCCATATTGAGATTCAGGTTTTGCTCCACAAGAGACTGAATGTTTCTGGACAGTGCATAAATAAATTACCTCCTTTCCTTTGAAATCTTTATCATAATTGCATGATTTGCAGGGGTAATCATGCATGCCATTATAAAGAGGTGACTGTACCTTGTTCAAGTCAGATCTCTACTGGTGCTGCAATATATTGGCAGCAAATGTCTTTAAGAAAGCTTCCATGAAAAATCTTGTTAAATGTGGGAGAAAACATAGAGAAATATTAATTAAAGAAGAGACTTTTCAGGCAAATCTGTATGTAGATTCATTTAGGAACTCCACTAATGTGCTTTCTCAATTAAACAATGCTGCTTTTTTATAATTATAGCCAAAGAAAGACAGGAAAGGCACTAGAAATTTTGTTGAACCAGCTTTTATGAGCAGCACGTACTGTGGTCATCAAAACCACATGGATTCTATCAATCTATGATTGGCTTTTTGACCTATGAGCAACTTGCAGTGCCTGAAGAACGGTCCGAAAGGGAATGCCTCACCCAGCTGTGCCAAACTGCACATTCCTAACACGCTCTAAAAATCACCTCTCCTTTGGTGCAACAGGGACAATGCAGAATGATGTGTTTCACAATGTATATTCATGTCCCTTCCAGCCATGTTCGGTGAAGGGGCCAAACGAGGCAATCTGCTGAGAGACGTAAACCAGCTTTCCTTGAAAACAATGGAGAACTTTAGCAGAGATAGCAGAAGGCAGTCGGTTATTGTTGTGCTGTTTCCGCAGCCTTGGAGCCGTGCCCTGCTCTGCAGGATGACTGAGCTCCACTCCGAGAAACGCCTCCCGCCCTCAGGCATTTCCAGTCTCAGGTTGCAATGCGATAATGAGTTGTGTGGGACTTATCCTGAGGAATAAAAAAAAAAAAAAAAAAAGAAAGAAGTGAACACTTAATTTTAGGAAAGATGCAGCAAGTGAACTTGCTAATATAAAAAATGTAGTTGGGAACAGAACGAATAAGAAAATGTTGTTGTTTATGCATTCAGTCTGCACAATGTGAAAACTCTAAATCTGTTTTTTTTAGACAGGACATAAAAGTAATTACCATTCTCAATAAAAATACTAATAAATTTATTTCTAACTCTAGCTTGGGCTATACCTGGTTTTAGTTTTTCATACAAACTTACTTAATACAAGCTATAATTCTATATGTTTTTATATTACATCACTTTTATTCTCAGTAGGTGAACAGCATTGGTGACAATATTACAGGAGCTATGAGCAGTGTTTTCTGAGTCACTACTTCTCTTAGGAGGAAGCTTTCCCAAATCATATGACAAACTCCTTTTCCACCCCAGTAACTGTCTTTGTCCTCACAACAACTCTTAATAAAATAAAAGAACTCTGTTTTTTTTTTTTTTTTTCCACAGTCACCATGAACACTCCTGTAACATATTATAACTTGGCAGGTAAACAAGCTGGGCTCCTGGTGTTGTGTGTGCTCTGCAAACACAGAAAACTAAGAACACCCTTCAGGAGAATCATCCTGCCCTAGGAAGGCCAGATGTCATTAATGGTTTGCTCTTTCTGACACTTGAAAATTGGACATAAGGTTAATCTTTGTGGACTATGAACCCACTTTTATAATTTTCAGTCATTTCCATTTATGTCAGTTTATGTTATTTCCTCATTTAAAATGTTGTATTTTGGTGGGTTTCTCTTATAGATTACTGGTGAGTTAACTCTGAAAAATTTTCCAACCATCAGAGAACAATAAATTGAAACAAGGAAAACAACATTAGATTCAACTGCGCCAGAAAAGGAAGCCTAAATTTCTCAAAAAATTATTTAAAATATTTTTGATGAATAATTCACCCTGGTAGGGGAGATATTCTCTCTGCTCTTCAACTAACTGGATGCCCCTACAGAAAACTGAAATAGCCATTATGAAGGAATAAATAAGAGCCACGGGAAACAAGACAGTGAGGACACATTGTCAGTGAAGGTTTCCAATCCAAAATTTGTTTTTCTTTTTTTTAACATTAGAAGTGCAACATGGAAAACTAGCACAGACTATTGGGTAGTGTTTGTACAAATGACCTTTTCTCTATAAAGTCAGTTGTGCAGAATCCTCCTTGTTCTCACTGTAGAAGTTGACACATGATTAACTAGGAGTTAATTATTTATGAGGTTATGTTCTGCCCAGTTTCAAAACTAAGAACACCCTTCAGGAGAATCATCCTGCCCTAGGAAGGCCAGATGTCATTAATGGTTTGCTCTTTCTGACACTTGAAAATTGGACATAAGGTTAATCTTTGTGGACTATGAACCCACTTTTATAATTTTCAGTCATTTCCATTTATGTCAGTTTATGTTATTTCCTCATTTAAAATGTTGTATTTTGGTGGGTTTCTCTTATAGATTACTGGTGAGTTAACTCTGAAAAATTTTCCAACCACCAGAGAACAATAAATTGAAACAAGGAAAACAACATTAGATTCAACTGCGCCAGAAAAGGAAGCCTAAATTTCTCTAAAAATTATTTAAAATATTTTTGATGAATAATTCACCCTGGTAGGGGAGATATTCTCTCTGCTCTTCAACTAACTGGATGCCCCTACAGAAAACTGAAATAGCCATTATGAAGGAATAAATAAGAGCCACGGGAAACAAGACAGTGAGGACACTGTCAGTGAAGGTTTCCAATCCAAAATTTGTTTTTCTTTTTTTTAACATTAGAAGTGCAACATGGAAAACTAGCACAGACTATTGGGTAGTGTTTGTACAAATGACCTTTTCTCTATAAAGTCAGTTGTGCAGAATCCTCCTTGTTCTCACTGTAGAAGTTGACACATGATTAACTAGGAGTTAATTATTTATGAGGTTATGTTCTGCCCAGTTTCAGTCATACATGACACAGCAACATGTGCCTAATTCCTATATTTGATATGTCAGGCAATATTTAAATACACTCCCTTTATAGTGCTATACCAGTACACCTAAAAATATGTTTAGTCATGCAAATGGTTCAACTTTGTTTTCTGTCTGCTGTGCTGTTAAATCTCTAAGGAACCTGAGATGCAAATAAAGCAATATGGGCTTAATTATAGAATCAAAGACAAATGTTGTTTAGAAGGGACCTTTGGAGGTCTCTAGTCCAACTCTTTGCTCAAGGCAGCAACAACTTCAAAGTTAGGTCGGGTTGCTCTGCTTCTCATCCAGCCAAATTTCAAAAATCTCTAAGGAAGGAGGCCGTGTCACCATGATATTTTCTGAAAAATCCCTTCACCAGGATTTCTTCTCCTGGGAAGCTTCAGCTTCTCCCTGTTTTGCTGCTTTGGAGTGTGATGTGGAGATTGTTTATCAGCCAGGTGAATTGTTTTAATTTAATGACCAATCATGCTCCAGTTGTGTCGAGACTCTGAGGAGTCACTGAGGTCTTTGAGGGTTTTTCTTTATCATTCTTGTGAAGCCCTCTGATGAACCTTTCTATTTCTTTAGTATAGTTTTAGTATACCATTCTTTAATATAATATAATATAAAATAATAAATCAGCCTTCTGAGAACATGGAGTCAATTTCTCATCTCTCACCTTGTCCTGGGGACCTCACAAACACCACAGAGGTCACACTGGCTCTTTGGAGAACCTGCTGAAGTGCTTAATCATTCTCATGGTGAAAACATTTTTCCTTGTATTCAATCAAAAATCCCTTGCTGCAACTTTCAGCTGTTGTCTCTTGTGCTCCCACTGTGTGCCTCTGAGTTTGTGTGCTCTTATTTATGACATCTCTTTAGGAGAATTGCACTTGGATTCTCCTTAACCTTCTTTTATGGCTGCTCTGTCCTTCAGCCTTCACCCATGGTGGCACCCACAGCTTGCTGAGGACAACTTTCACCCCATGCTCCACATCCGTGAAGGAGATGTCGAGTACTTCTAGCCCTGTATCAAACACTGAGGAATGCCATTCACTCAGGTCAGATGTCAAGCTGTTCACCCCAATGCTTCAAACTGATGGTCCAGCCAATTTCCAGCCACCTTGTCGTCCATCTGTCTGGTCCACATCTTCCTAGCTTTGGATACCATGGTGTGAGATTTTTCTGCCCCTTCTGTGCTTACAAAAGATTTCCACGAGGTTTGCTCCACAACGTAGCACTGTCTGCTAGGAATGAGGAGTGGCAGCATGGAATGCTGACAAGTTGAGATGGTCTCACATGACCCACAGCCACACTCCCTAATACCTGTGAATTCTGTGTATTAGGCTGCTCTAAAAGATACTTAGTCTGTGCTGCCTTTCTGTAGTTCTTCTTAAAGCATTTTTTATCTGGTGATAAGCTGAGGTCACTTGGAAGCAGGTTATTTTACATGGAAAACAAGATGGCTATTCTGGTTGGATCCAAGCTTGGATTAATCTTCTTCAACAGCCTTGTTGTATGACTATTTAAAAATTAAAAACCTTTTCATACATAAAGGGTTCATCACCTTAGACAAGATTGTTTCTTAGGTAACAAAGATAATTTTGTTTACATATGCTGTTTTTTCATAACAAGAGTGATGTAAAGGGGCTACAAAATATCAAGAGGGAAAGCGTTTGGCCTTTAATATGGACTGAACTAAGTTAAAATTAATTAAGGGTGAAGTTTACTATACAGTGCTTTTGTTCAGCTATGAAACTGCTGAAAGATCTTTTCTGAACACAGTGGAGTATCTCAAGAGATTCCCCAGATTCCAGGGAGAAAAAGCAAGCATACTTTATTACATTTAAAAAAGCAAAAAGCAGTTCATAGTTATGAATGATAATATCTATGCTGATGTATTTTAAGGTTTCTTACAGTGATGTATACAAGAAGCTATTACACAAAACCTGGTCTATCTGAAATTAAATTTTCTGTACCTGACTGACAATCTTTGTGCACTAATTGACCTCTTGTCTCTCTTGTCCTACCACTTCAGGAATTCTGAGTCTGCATTTCTCTTCCAGCAATGCTGTAAAAGAACAAATGTTATGAAATCTTAATGCTACTATAAAAAGCAGCTGCAAAATCTCCTTGGCTGCCCGAGATTGTGCCAGATGGTAAAGAACTGGAAGTATAATAATGTCATATTAATCCAGTCAGATTTGAGGAACAAATTATGCATCCCACATAAATAAAACACCGCTAAAACTGCCCCTGGAGTGATGAGATTCAGGAATAAGCTCTTCTGTAGCCTCAGGAATATCTCACAGTATCTACAATGCAAAGTGTTTCTAATATTCAGAGCACTCACATTAATCTGGTTCTTTGCCAAGGCCTGACAGCTCTGTGTTGCTACATCTCTCTAGATGCGGGGGCTGTGATAAAGCTAATCTCATTTCTTCCCTCCTAGGATTTTCACCTTTTTTTTTTCTTTAAAAAATAAAATTACAGCCAGCTTCCTTATCAGAAATATAGAGGTGATGAGAAATAAGTGCTGCATTGACACCCAAAGCTATTTCCTTGGGACTCAGTTATCCCATCACAGAAAAATTGTGTCCATTTGAAAGGTCATTTGACTGTACAACTGGCTGAGGATTTCCCCTGTTTTGTTTGCTATAATTCTAACATCTTGTTTCCTTCATACACAAATGTTTAACCCTCCTGCTGTGTTAGTACACAGAGCTCCTGAGAATGGCAGAATCATCCATGTCAGAGAGAACCTCAGGAGATCTGTAGTCCAACCTCCTGCACGAAGCAGGGTCAGCTGTCAAGTCAGCCCAGTTTGCTCAGACTTTTCTTCAGTCTCTTCTTGAAAACCTCTGAGGATGGAGACAGCACAGCTCCAGGCCTCTGGTTTTAGTACATGCTCTGCCCTTCTCAGAGGTGACAGAGAAACACAACAAAATCCTTTGGCACATGGGATAAATCACACGGTTCTGAGCTTTAAGGGGCATTTCCCTACAAAAGGTTGAACTGGGGGTACATTTCCATAGGTCAGGAGCTGAGGAAATAAGAGGCAGTAGGTGACTTCTCCAGCACATGGGCAGGTTCAAGCTGAGAACACAAATCCTACATTGACAAATTGTAAAAGCTGCTCCATACTGGCATTTCTCTGTAATACCAGTGAAACACATCCATGTATTCTTAAAGAGATGCATAACAAATGACAGGCAATGTTGCAGAAATTTTGTATCCTGTAATACCGTAAATGGTGACAGCACAAACCAGACAAGCCAAGTAAAATAGAAAGAAGATGCAAATAAAACTGTTAATAGGTGCAGAGATCTCTGAACTGTCCTCCTTCCCCTCTCTGACATGTCTATGCTCAGCCTGGTGACCTCTTACAGAATAACTTTGAGACCAAAGTCATTGCACTCAGGCAACACCTGAAACAATAAATTCTCATAGTAGGTTTTTGTAGCATTATTAAGAATGGCAATAAGTTTCTGAGGCACTGAGAGAGAATTTTAAGTCTGTGCAGAGCCCTAATTTGAAAATCCTGATTTGATTTGCATAGTCAGTAGTTGCTTGGTTGCTAATTTCAGTGTAAATTTAGAAAGTGAACTGTCCTGAATGAAAGAAATGTTAGGTCTGTCAGTAAAGATTTTTCACTGCAGATTCCCAGAAGTCTCCTGCTTCATTATTCTGGAAGAAGGAATATAAAATGAGAAATGCTAACATTAGAGAGAATATGTCAACCTAACTCCCTGAGTTTTGGTCAAAATAAATCCCTCACCCTATGAATGACCTTGATGATAAGAACATAAAAACTGTATTTAGAGATAAGGAGTTTAAAATCCTGAGAGGTGGTGTTTTTAAATGGACTTCCAGACTGCAAAGACTTGTCTGATATGTATTAGAGCAGCACAGGTGAAGCTGTGTGTCCTGTCTTCTCTTTGGCTAGAACACACAGTTCTTACTGGACAGAAGAAAGATTCTTATTTATGCAGTCGTGCTTAGCATGGACACAGAAATCAGAATAGTGGAATAGTCTGGGTTGGAAGTGACCTTTAAAGGTCACCAAGTGCAATCCCCCTGCAATGATCAGGGATATCAACCAGATCAGGTTGCTCAGAGCCCTGCTCAGCCTGACCTGAATGTTTCCATGGATGGGGCACCCATCACCTCTCTGGACAATGCCTGTGAGCCAGGCAGTGGAAGGCAGCAGTGGTCTGAGTTTCAGTTCTCGCCTACAGATACTGCTGTGCCACAAGCTTGATCAAAAGCCCAAGAAAAGGATTTAACTATCAATAAACCTGCAGAACATGAGTGATGTCTGTATGCAGTGAAATGAAAATTCCTGCAGACCTTACACCCATCATGGTGAAACTCTGCAGGATGCACAAGCCCTCAGTTAGTCACTGCATGGTTTTCAGCACTGTCTGGAAAAGGGCACAAACATGAGTGAAAATCAGATTTTTTCCATGTTGTTTTCTGTAGTTTTCCTGTCTTATTATTTGTGTGTGTTGGGGTGGAGGGGGTGTGGACTCTTTCTTTAATCTTCCAGTTTTGAGCAACATACCTGTAAAATCCCTGACAAATTCAGCTTCAGTTGTGCTTTTGGCTTTCCTGATCCCATCTCTACACATCTGGGCAGTGTCCCTATGTTCTTCCCAGGATATCTGTCTCTGGTTCTACTGCTTCTACTGTGCATTTCCTTCTTACACTTCAGGACCAGGAGGTTCTGACTGACCCATACCATTCTCCTGCCTTCCTCACTTCATTTCTTACACATGGGAATTAAACACTCTTGCACTCAAAAGAATTTTGTCCTCAGAGAACTGCCAGCTCTTTCCAGCTCCTTGAGAGCAATTTCCCAGGGGGTGCCATTCACTAATTCTTTACAGAGCTGAAAATTTGTTGTCCTAAAATTCAGAGTCCAGACTCTTCATTTGGCCCACATCCCTCAGGACTGAGGTGTCTACAACTCAACAAGTTACTCAGTTATTTTATAAGCAAGATGACATCAAAGAAACACAACTGGTGAAATTATTTTCTCCCCTTAACAGTCTGGCTAAAACAGAAACACTGTATTTGGAAGTTAAATTCGATTATATGCCAAGAGAATCTTTAATTATTCAGATATGGCCCTGTAGGTCTGATAAAGTTTTTCTCATGTTGAATACATACCAAGAACCACAGTTTTTTCTGCATTCAGCAGCCAGTACATCTAGAGAGTTAACAAACAAGCATTTACTGTATTTGTCATCTTAACAAATAAACCCCACACATTAAAAGCTGGCATTCCTCCCCCATTTGACAATTTTTTAAGGAAGAAAATTGCTCAACTACATGAATTTCTTTTAGCACAGAGGAATTCTTCTCCATGTGAATGATTCCGCCTCTCACCAGTGACCCCATATCGCAGGTTTCCTGCTTCCAGGGTTCTTGAGATTTTACCAGATTCACATTAGTACCTTTCATCTTGGAGTTCTGTTTTGATAATAACCTCACTATCTCTTTGCTTTGAGTGCTACATTAATTATGAACAAGAATCATTCAGTATTTATCATTCCAGATAGCAGAGAAATCAGAAGATGATCATGATACAGATTAATTAACTATGGGTGACCTGAATTGCTTAACAGCCTTGGTTCATTTGTAATTTTCTTATAATATGGTCAAATGCTTGGTCATAGTCATAGGTCAAGCAATGTAAGATGTAAGATTGTCATGTTAGAAGTAACAACCCTAAGAAAACTGCATCATGTTGCAGTGGATAACTAATTAAACACTACACCCTTTCTGAATGATTCATGTATCTGTCTGTCTCTGTTTTAATTAGGTGGGGATATCAGTCAGAAACAGCAACGTGATTTACACCGAGCATTCAGCAATAATACAGCTTTGGTTTTGGTCTTCCTAATTCAAAAATAATACTGGAAAATGTTGAAGTTTTTGAGAAAAGATGCCCAAAGGTTTTAAAAATACGAGTTGTGTAATCTTTTAGAAATAGAGATTAATAATTTTGAACTCTGCAGGGAGAAATCTTTCAATAGTAAAGTCTGTTCAAGCAACAGCCAATGTAACATGATCCAGTGCCAAAGAGCTAGGCTAAAAAGTGAAACTAAAAATGAGATGCCCAACATTTAACAGTGACTTTAACAATTCCTATGGCATGGCCTCAGCCAGAAGTTACAGCATTAATACAGGATTCACTCTGATTATGTGACCTGGGCTAGACAGGCTAAACAAGATTGTTTTAACAATCCCTTATGACCTCAGAGTTCATGAATATAAATCTTTGAGCCTTGGATCTTCTTCTACCACTTTGGAAAAGTGATCCCTGAAACTTCCAGGTTTTCAAGAATTTTCTTCTTTTAATCACTACTATATGAACAGTTTCCTATATTCTGGATGTGTGCCTTCCTCAAAATTTGAGACAGCCAGAGGCTGTATAATCCTGAGCTTTAACACCACAAAAATTCAGATAATAAAACACCCATGAAATAATAAAATAATCTTGTTCTTTATACTTTTTGAGGAGACCTGATTTGACCCCTGAACTGACAAGAAGTTCATGAAATCCTGGAACCATTTGGACAGGGAATGTTTTTGCATTTAAATACCGGAACACTAGTCCACAAAAAAAATGTTTGTGGTTGTGATGAAACTTTATCTGGTACCTCCAGTTTCAGAGAAACCAATCTCTGGTTTCGGTTACTTTATGCTCCGGTCCTGGAGGAATTACATTCTCTCAGTGCAGATCTGCACAGAGCCAATACATACGGAGTGACTCATGGTGTATTTAGATTAAGCAGCTCAAGAAGAAACCTCGGAGTTCCCTGTGCTGTGCCTCTGCTGCTCCAGAGGGGAAACACGGCGCAGCCTGCACGGGCTCTGTGCTTACAGCCCCTGGAAACTGTGACCCGTGGTAAAGTGAAAACCCCGTGTAGTGGCAGTGATAGAGTCCTGATGAAGTGACACAGTCCTGCTGAGTCACCTGCAGCAAACAGCAGGGAATGGCCGTGCTCCACAAGGAGCCAGACCATGACATCACCCACGGCTGACAGGGTGACAGGCAGCCCTGAGGCGCCTCAGCCCCTGCTGGCCAACAGCCCCACGAGGAAAACAGCCCGTGGAGAAAAATTAACTCGACCTTGAGTCGGGAAGTGACAGTGAAACGAGGTGAGGAAAGAATCACGGAATGGTTTGGGTTGGAAGAGAACTTGAAGATGATTCAGTTACAAGTCCCTGCCATGGGCTGGGAGCAGCTTTCACTAGGGCAGGCTGCTCAGAACCGCATCCAGCCTAGTCTTGAACACTTCCAAGAGATGGAGCAATTAGGTCCTCACCTTGTTGTTTAAAACTAGCAAATATTATAGACCTTGGTCATGTCAACGTGGAAATCGCATGACTGTAAATCACAAACCCCATCACTAGTTTTTAACGGGGCCAGTGGTATCTCAGCCCCTCAACCCCTCAGCCTTCAGCCCTGAGCCCCTCAACCGCTCAGCTCTCAGTCCCTCAACCCTGAGCCCCTCATCCTCCAGCACTTCATCCTTCCAATTCTCAACTCCCAGCCCTTCAGCTCCCACCTCTTATCTTCCATCCCTCAATCCTGAGCCCTCAACGCCTCAGACCACAGCACCTCAGCTCCCGGCCCTCCGCCCCCTCAGTGCCCTCACCCCGAAGCCCCGCCCCCGCCCGGCCCACCGCACGCCTAACCGTTCTGATTGGTCACAGCTCCTTAGAGTGACAGGGAAGCAGCCAATCAACGTGCGCAGAGTAGCGACTGGCGGGGAGGGTTCCCGTGCGCGGAGCGGGCGCTCCTCCCCACCCCGCGGGGCGGGCCCAGGCGGCGCTGAGGGCGGGAAGGCGCCGCTGTCCCGAGGGAAGGAGCCGCTGCCCGCAGGGAAGGAGCCGCCCTGTCCCGGCTGTGCCTATGGAGGACGTGCTGCCCTCGGGCCTGCTGGAGATCTGTCTGCTGGTCGGGGCGCCCACAGAGCGGGTGCGGGCGCTGCTGCAGGTGAGCGGGGTTCGGGCGGGCGGTGCCGGTGTGTGGGGCTGGGTTTGTCAGCGCGTGGAGCTGAAATGTCCCCACAGAAAGTTGTTTTGACAGAGGCGAACATCAGCAAAACAGGGAGAAATTGGTAGCGGTGTGAGGTAGCTGCACTTTTCAAAGGTCTGAGTTTAGATGGAGAACTCACTGTAGGTTTATATAAGCAGGGGCAGCAAAACGCGTAACGATGCGTTCTTTACTGGGTGTTACTGCACGACCTGTCTCCGCTGCAGAGAAAAGCAAAATAATAAAGGCTGGTAACTCTTATCCTCAGGAAAACACCAGATCTAAGTCCCCGTGAGCTCAAGTGCTCTGAGTTTGGCGTAACCTGAACCACTTGGATACGGCAGGAGCTGCTGGGTCGTTTACTGCTTTGAATATGTGGTTTATAATTTGTTTATAATTTTCCCATGTGGCCTCACAATGACAGCCCTCTCCTCCTGGTTCTGCTCGGTTCGAGTGTGCTGATGGGTTTGTTCTGTACCTACGAGCTGCCCCGCAGTGGGAAGAGCAGTGGTGCCAGCACGTGGAAAAAAAGGCCAGACAGGTCCCAGGGATCTCAGTTGCTCTGCTTGAACTTGAATTTGATTGTGCTCTAATAGCATTAGATAAAGAAGTCTTTGTTGGGCTTGTTGCTTGTTCACTCGCTCAGCAGACGGCTTTTGCTGATATCAGCTTCTTAAGTGATAACAGCCAAGCAGAGGTTCACATTCCAGGATCTCATTCATGTGTACTTGAGAACGGGAAAATAGTTCCTAAATGTCAGCACCAGACTTTTGAAATCTGTGTGTACATGGTGTTTTATCAGAAGCATGAGAAGTGAACCCAAAGGAAAGGGAATTTCTTATTCATTCCAGTTTGCTTAGTTCTCACTGCTTTCTGAAAAAAAACCCTGTGGAACAGCAAATAAGAAATTTCCTACAGAAAGCAGAAGCCATTCTGATATTCTGATCATTCTTCAGGTTCTGAATTGTTTCTTTGCTCAAGATACAAAAAGGTATCAGAAAACAAGGTTGTCCTTTCTTTTGTCAAGATGAACTTCAGTAAAGTCCCTGCAAACTGTTGCATCACGGGGTTTCCAGTCACTGTCTTAGGGAAAGCTTACAGATTTACTGCATTTCCTTTTCCTTCTGCAGCACTATCTTCATGAGGAGAGTGGAATATGTTTTTATGGCTAATTTTAGTGACTGTAGAAAGAAAAGACTTTAATGAGAGAAGATAACATTCCAAATGAAAGTATTGGATCTCTGATGATATTTGCAGATTAAAAAGTGGGTAAAAGTTCTGATAGTGCTTCAAACTGTGGTCTTCACAGTGTGTTGGTGCATTCTTAACTGTACTTAAACATGGAGTGATAAAGCAAATGAAGTCAGTGGGACAATTATGTAACCCACCCCCAAAGTAAGAAAAGTTTTGTATGACTGGCGTGTTGTCAATGGGGACTCCAGGAAAAAAAAATAAAATTGTTTTCCACTGAAGCTTCTGAAAAAGAAATTTCTGGGCTGTCATCCATTGCTCATCCTTATTGCCAAGAAAATTGTCACTCTGAGATTTCAGTTTGAAAAGATCAAAGGCTGCTATTTTCAGCTAGAGATTTCTTTCTTAGCACTGGAAGTGTGTATTTAGTAAGAATGAAATGAACAGAAGTGGTGCTTCTTTTCCCTAAGTTATCTACAGCTCTAAAGCTGGGTTTTGGCAAGTGTATGCAAGCCGTCTGTGACATGTCTCAGATCTTTGACAGGTTCCATCAGTGGGTTCTGTATCTGCCCACCACAGTCAGTGCTACAGAGCTGTCTCATGCTCTCTGGCCTTGTTGCTCAGTTTTTCACCAAAACAATTTTTTCTGCATCTGTAATGCCTCCCTGGCTGTCAAGGTGCCTGAAAGAAATGAGGTGTGATCAGATTGAGCATCAGTCAGCAGTGTGTGCTTGTTGCAGTGAAAAGCACCTGGAAAAGCTCTAGAAGTGAATCCATGGGAACCCTGGGAATCAACAAAGCCAAGTGCAAGGTGCTGCCCCTAAGTCAAGGCAGTCCCTGCTATTGGTACAGACTGGATGATGGAGGGAGCCCTGCCAAGGAGGACTTGGGAGTGCTGGTGGAAGAAAGACTGGACATGCCCTGGCCATGGGCACTTGCAGCCCAGAAAGCCAAACATGTCCTGGGCTGCATCCAAAGCAGAATGGGCAGCAGGTGAGCACTCTGCTCTGCCTGGAGTGCTAATCCAGCTCTGGGGTCCCAAGCACATGGAGAAAAGACATGGAGCTCTTGGGGTTGGGTCCAGAGGGCCACAAGGGTTATTACAGGAGCACTTCTCATATTGAGAGAGTTGAGGCTGTTTGGCCTGGAGAAGAAAAGGCTCTGGGGCCACCTTATTGTGGATTTTCAGTACCTGAAGGGTCTCCAAGAGAGCTGGAGAGGGACTTCTGACAAGGGCATGGAGTGATAGAATGGGAGGAATAGCTTCAACTGACAGAGGGCAGGGTTAGTTTAGATATTAGGGAGAGTTTTACTGTGAGGGTGGTGAGGCCCTGGCACAGGTTGCTCAGGGAAGCTGTGGATGCACCATCCCTGGAACTGTTCAAGGTCAGATTGGGTGGGGCTTTGGGTGGCTCAGTCTGGTGGAAGATGCCCCTGCCCATGGCAGGAGGATTCAAATGAGATGATAATTTATGGTCCCTCCCAACCCAAGCTGTTGTGTGATTTTCTGATAAGTAACTGTGTAATGGCCTGCATCATCAGGACTGTGGCTCACAGGCAAAGAGAAAGGATTATTGCTATTATCATTATTACTCAAAACCCTTGAGTTCATAATATTCACAATATCTGGAATATTGTCCCACATTTGGTGCCTTGATACTGGAGAGCTGCTGGCAAACAAGAGTGAGACCAGAAGAAGCTGTGCTGATGGCTGGGACATGAGGGAGGAAGAATCTCCTTCCCAAGGGACTTCTGAAACTTGACTGGATGAAACCCAATGCAACCAGACCTAATGTCAGCCTTATCACTAGTTTGAGCAAAGCGTTGCACAAGAGTCTGCAGAGATCATCCTACAATTGTTTGGGTTGGAAGGAAAGCTTAAAGATCACCCAGTTCTGATGCCCCTGCCAAGGGGCAGGAACACCTTCCACTGAACCAGCTTGCTCAGAGCTCTGTCCAGCCTGACTTTGGATACTTCCAAAGAGAGATGGAGCATCCACAGCTTCTCTGGGCAACCTGTTCCAGTGCTTCACCACCCTCACAATAAAGAATTTCTTCTTAATATCTAATCTAAACCTGCCCTCTGTTGGTTTAAAACCATTCCCTTTTGTCCTATTACAAAACCTGATTGTCCTGCCCAATCAAATTTTTCTGAGGTTTCATGCTTTCCTAATTATTTGTTAAAGAAACCCATTCTTTCATTACATTCAAAGTGAAATTAACTTCTTCAATGATGGGAAGAGGAGAATGAGGTCAAGGAAACACCAGATAGCTGAAGTCATGCTCTGATTTGTGGTTTCAACACACTGCTGTTTGTGTCCAAATCGTGCAGTCATTGTAAAAATCTGTCTTGTATCAGTGTCCTTTACAGCAGTGCTGTTACAGGAGCACCCTCAAATGGGGATGGAGTAAAATCCCCCACTGCTGTCGGGAAGAATCTATGTATGATGCAAGGAGATTTGGTAGCAAGAAGCTACAAAAGGGAAGTATTTCAAAGTGAAGAAGTAACACTAGCAGCAGAAAAGATAAAATGTTAAAAGAATAGCAGGAACAAGTGAATATTGTTCTGTTGCTGCCTATTCACTATCCCTGAACTCAAGGAGTAAAAATGTGACTTTGGCCAAGACATTAATATGAGCTGACTCAAATGCTGCAGACTGAGTCAGTGGGTCAGTGACAGTGCTGACAGAGCTGTTCTGTGGGGAAAAATGGTGTTTAATGTCCCTGTAGTAGTTCAAGACATCAAGGATCTGCCATTTCAGGAGCTGTTAGGCTGTGAGGCCATTAAACTGCTGGCTGCCATCCAGCACTTTGGAGCACAGAGATGCCTCAGTGTAAGTCAGGGATTGCCCTGTCAAAGCAACTCTGTGTGAAAACCTCAGCAGGGCAAATCTGCCAAGTTGAAAATGCTGCTGCTGGAGTACTGTCTGTGTTTTTCTTGCATAACAGCCTCAGGGCTGAGCCTTAATTCTTAATTTCCTCCTGAAATGTTTAGCGTTTGTTTGAGGGTGATCATGGTGAATTTATCTGTCTTTCCAGTTTCTTCACTGCCTTTGTCAGCTGCCAGCTGAGGAAATGACACTTGAAGTTCTTAGCATGTGAGGATGTGACTCAGTACCCTAATTCATGATGTGCTTTTTAAAGTCACTGCTATCTTTTGACTATCCCACTGGACACTTACCTGAACATTTCCACTCCTATTTTCTTCTAGTTCAGGCTCTTTGTTCATTAAAAGTGTGTTTTTTCACTTCTTATTTTTAGTGAAGTAGTTTCTTTAGAATATCCTATTATAAACACAGTATAGTTTATGACATTTAACATACCATAACTAACATGTCATGAAGCATTGCTTCACATTTTTCCTATGATGCTCAAATGTGGAAAAGAAAACTATTAGTGGACATACATGCTGGGATGTAAGAGCTGAGACTTCTGTCTCAAAACCTGGACAGTGGAACGTTGGCAACAGAGCTTTCTGTGTTGTAGCTATTTTTTTTTTGAAATGGGGAAATGATGGGTGAGGCCAGCACTGGTTCTCAAGGAGCATCTTGCATCATGTCTGGTGATAAAAGCAGCATGTATGCTTCACCCCCTCTGACTTTGAAGATGTTTACAAAAAGTTAAAAACAAAACAACATTTAACCACAGTGGGGCTCGCCTTTCCTGTTTCCAAATATCCGTTGGTTAAACAAAGCTTTTGCTTGTTTTTTTTAACCTTGCAGGAAGAATTAAAATTGCAATGAAGTAATTGGAAATGCAGCTACTTGGCTCAACTGCATGGTCAAGAATACAAAAAGTGCTCCCCAGTATGAGGAAATCTCTCTGATCACTTCCTGCACAGCTTTTCATTGCAGGGCAGTGAGGGCTTTCAGGCCAGTCGTACTTTGCAAAGCTGCCTGCAGAAAATGTTGTAATTTCACACGTGCTCTTGGGGTGCCTGTTCCACTGAGCCATCAGTATATGGAGGGATTCTCATGGCTTCAGTGTCCTAAAGTTGTATTTATTGTAACCATGATTGTAGTTTTTAATTGTGCTTTGTTAATTGCCTTATAAAATTAAGCAGTTTTCTTGTGAAAGTCTGTGTTTGTGTTGTTTAGGGTTTGGGTTTTTTTTTGTTTGTTTGTTTTTTTTGTTTTTTTTTTTTTGCATGTTATTTGTTCTGAGTTGAAAGGAAGCTTTTCCTGAAGTTGAACAAAGACTTATCTAAGAGGCTCAGCTGGTTTTGTTTCTTTTCATTTATTTATTGCCTGGTTTTTTTTTTTTTTTTGTTGCCAGTGTTTATTTTAAATATAGTTTAAGTATATCCTAACACTGAAAAGGAGGAAATATGCTGTTTGATATCTGTTAGTTTCTTTTGCCAAAGGCATAATACTGATATGGGATGTTTTAAATAGTGAAGGATTCCTTGCCTGCTAAAAATGCCCATTTTCCTTGCATTAAGATGCATAAAACAAATCTTAAAAGCAAAAATCAATTATATAGGAAGCAGAAAAATATATTTGTAACCCACAATTTTAGGGGTAGAAGAAGAGTTGAAGAAGGTTAAAAAGTAGAAGGTTAAAAATTATGAAAAAACCCCACATATCAGGATGAATGTCATCTTAGAGTTTGTTTTTTTTTTGGTTTTTTTTTTTTTTTTCTATAGGGCACTCAAAGAAAACTCAGAAATCCTCCTCCCCTTGATCCAGAAGTTCTTTCAGTATTTGTGCCTCCCTTTATCAGCAGAGATGATGTTCAGATGATTCATGCTGGCAATAACTTGAATAAAAGCAAACGCCGCTCCTTCCGAAAGAAAAAAGAGAGACCCAAGCTTGAAAATGTCAAGAGTCTCAATGGGGAGCAGAAAGCACCTGACACAGAGGATGTGACAGTTCCAAAGGACATTGATCTCATTGCTTTGCCACAGCTCTGCTTCCCAGGTACATGAGGGTTCACACTTCTTGTTGAGAATTGTTTTAATGTAAATATTTCTTGACCCATAGTTCAGCCCTTATTTTTAGCCTTTGGTGGTAAGTCTTGGTTTTAGCGAAGTGCAGGTGTGCACACACTTGAAAAATTATTTTTCACCCCAGAATGGCTGAGTACTCTCTCACTTTTCATTTGGTGTTTTGATATACCTGAAGTACTGAATATTTCCTCCAGGTTTAATTGGAGAAATTTTAATATGTGTGTCATTATTGCAGGCCTTTTTAATATCTTGGGGGAAAAAGTGATTTAAACCCATTTCTT
The DNA here is from genome assembly GCA_024865655.1 of Emberiza elegans. Classification (NCBI taxonomy): domain Eukaryota; kingdom Metazoa; phylum Chordata; class Aves; order Passeriformes; family Fringillidae; genus Emberiza; species Emberiza elegans. The sequence continues at coordinate 5,043,872 of JALJVW010000084.1, read as the reverse complement.
ATATTTTGCCTCTGAAAATGCAGAATAATTTCATCTTTGCTTCTTCAGTAATGTGCAGCTTACAACCTCTGTAACAACCCTTAGTTCAAATTGACTGTATATTACATTTTAATCCCTTAAAATGAAACACTTCTCTTGAAATGAAGTGGCAATGTGCAATATTTGTCATGAATTGTCTTTCACACAACTGTAGTTCATTATATACTTAAAAATACGGTTGCTGCCTTCATTTCAGGAGGACTTTATGTAACTTCTGAATTAAAAGAGGATCACATCCATTTCCTGGTCTTCACTGATGTCTGTGGTAATAGAACATATGGAGTTGTTGCCCAGTACTACCAGTCAATGCAAGTATGTGGTTTAACTCATTCTTCTATTAAAACTTATTAAGAGATATAAAAGGAAAACACTGGAAAATAATGTGAGATTTAATTTATCAAATTAGTTAACAGGTGTGTTTTTATGTTAGGAGGAGTCCAGGACAAATCATACTTTTATGTTGCCATTTTACATTAAGTACTTTGGAACACATTGCATTAGGAAAAATGGCTACAGATTTAATTTAGTAGATTTGGATATTGAGAGGAAGACTTTATCCCCTGGATGGTTTTTTGGTAAAGATTGTTCTTTCCAAACAAAGATGTTCTTTCTAAATACATTTTGTGCTGAAATTCTTTTTAATACATGTTGTTTAAGTCTTTTAGGCTGACATTTTTCTGAAGACCTAAAGGGAGATAGACATCAAAATCACTTTGAAATATAGAGGGAATAGGATATCACATCTCTAAGGTTCTCAAGAAAAGATCAGCCATACATTGATGATTAACATAAAGTCATTAATGTGCAGTTTTCTTGCAGGATGGCTCCTCCTCCTCCAATGGGCAGGGCCCTTGGGAATCTGCACAGACTGGGAAGGTGCCTGCTTGTTTTGTACCCTGTGCTGTTTGTGTTATATCCAGATACCCATATTTTAGTGCCCTCAAGGATTGTCTCTCTTGGTAAGATTTGCTCCCCTGTGTGTTTCTGCTGGAAATGACGGCAGGTTTTTAATACCTGAATTTGTTTGATGTGGTCAGGAGAGCTGTGTGATGCTAAAGCAGTGCTTGGTTTTATGTTAAGGTTGTGTGGGAGAAGAAAAGAAGAAATGCTATGACAATGTTGCCCAGACAGTAAGTGCAAATTCTGAATACCAAGGGTATTAGTTATGATGCTGTCTTAATTTTCTTTAAGGGTTTTTGCTAATGTGTAGGGAATGGATATTTTACAGATATTACTGGCTTTTTTTGGAGTGTTTTTTCCACTCTTATGAAAATTGCTTTCAAAGCACAAAAAGCTTTCTATAATGCACCAAATAAATGTCATAAGAACATGAATATATGTATTAATAAGCAGTTAATGACACTTTAGGGAAATAATCCAAGTCTCTTGAGGAAGTAGAGTGGTTACTTGGATGTTGTAGAACTAGGAGAGAAATTCTTAGGATACACTGGTTAGAAACAGTCAAATACTCTGCAGTGTAGATGATGTAAAAAAGGTAAGTGAACGTGGATCTATCTTGTTATAAAGTAATTTCTCTTATTTTGAGGTTACTTTATTGTTAAATTGTTAAGATCTATTTGCATCTATTTTGGATTAAAGCCTTCTCACATCAGGGAACCTGCCTGGGTACAATGGCCATTACGTGGCCATTGTGCATCTTCACTTGCAGACCTGTTGCCCAAAAGGTAGAAGAGGTTTTCTTCACTAAATTGCCATCAAGCTTTCTAGAGTCAAATCTGAATTCAGTTGCAGTTATTTGCTTCTTGTACATAAGTTAAAAGATGTTGGGGGTTTAGGTTGGAGCTTGAGCCTTCCCCTTTGTGCTGCTGGTGCTCATATCCCGAGCAGATGAGCAGGGGACACTCCCTGGGTACAGCTGAGGTGCATCCCAGCCCCTGACCTGGCTCCAGCCAAATGAGACCTGAACACTCATTTCCCAGCCCATCCCCCTCTTTTTCCCTGTGCTGTGGATTTGGATCTTCTTGGAGCACTGCTTGCTTTCCCTGGGCTGCATGAAGAGAGCCCTGGAGGAGCAAAGCAGTGCCCTCCTCCTGGTCAGTTTAGACATGGGCTCAAAAAGGTTTGAGATCAGAAATGAGTCACCCTGGCAGCCCTTTTAAGGGCATGTACCTCTGCTCTGTCATTTTTAAAGCATTAGCAAAGGGGTTCAGTGTGGACAAGGCACTTCAGCATAATGGAAACAGGGTGTGCACAGGTCAGTGTGAAATCAAAATAAATGTTCAGTGAAATAAAAAGGAAATGTTTGTTTTCCTTTCTCCTTTCCTGCTCAGATCACTCCCCCCTCCTTTTATATTTAAGTGGATTACATCAGCCCTTGGTATTGCAGGAACTGATTCACTGCTGCCTTTTAGAAGTCTCAAATCTCAAGTTGCTGCTAGTCTGCATATGGAACTCTTCCAGCTGTGACTACAGCTGTGGCTACTGTTTCCATCCAGCTTTTATAGTGGATTCCTGCTGCTTTTCTATTGTGAGCTCAGCCAGTGAGAGGGCTCACCTAACACCAGCTTTGCACTGGGTGGGAAATGGATTCAGTTTGACAGTTACAGTGCTCATCAGTGGTTTATGTAGAGTATTCATAAATGAATAATTTCTTCTGTGAAGTGAGACATCTCTGAGCTGGGAGAAGCAGACAATTAGCAAATGGATTTTAAAAGAGTCCACTGAGGGAGAAGTGGGAAAATCTTCAGGACAGACATGGAAAATTCCAGATGTTGTAAAAGTGTAATTCTTGTATCTGTTTAGAGGAGACAGTAACCAGATAGAATTAACCCCTTGATCTGATTCTGCCTCTGGGTGGGTATTTTAAACTTGATAACTATTTAAACATTATAATTAAACACCTCTGCCTTGATCACATATAGTAGGGTTTGGCACCTATTTAAAGCATTAATGTCCACAGATGTCTCTTTTGAGTCTGTACTGGTTTCTGAGAGGAGTTCAGTTGATCAGTACTGTACAATCTGAGCTTCAAGTGATTTGTAAATATGTGAATAATTATAGGGAAGTTCAACAGGACAGTAACCTTCCACGTTAGTCTTGTGTCTTGTCTTGGTCTTTTAACTGGGGAATTTTTCACACAGCTGCACAGCTCTTCCCCTTTTTGCTGTTGCATCTGTGAGATGGGAGTGTGTGTAACTGGAGGGGGGGTGAGTGCCAGTGACAGAGCTGAATTTGGAGTTGGCATTTCCCACGGTGCTGGAAACTTAACTGATTAGGTTTCCATTAAATTTTATTCAGTTTGTTTTTTAGTTGTTTTTTTTTTTTAATTTCCTTTTCCTTGATAGTATTTAATGGCTCATTTCAGAATGTCTACCCTTCTGATTTTGGTGTCTTCAGTTTGTTTTTTTTTTTTTTAGGAAAAGTGTTTCACTGTGCCAGAGTACACTAGGGCGGAAGGAAGGGAAGGGGTGGAGAGGTACAGGTTTTCCTTATTTTGGTTGTACTACTGAAATGTTTCCATGTGGCATGAAACAGCTGCTGGGGTGTGTGGCTGTTCTGAATGCAACATAAACAATTGCAGCCAAGACCTCTATGAGATATGAGTGTAGTGCCCTGTACAGCTGCAGATGTTCTGACTTTTTGTGACATTACAAAGCACTGACATTGTGTTTCTGTCAACCAGAAAGGGACTTACTGTGTGTCATCAGGTGACCAATGGGTTAATAATCTAATTAAGTGGTTTTGTTGCTTGAATGCTACTCAGGTAGCAGTGCCTCTTATACTTAACAAATAATAACACCTTCAACAGCACACTTGTATCCTTGGTATGCTGCAGAGCTGTTCTGCAGGATGCTTCAATGATTCATCATTCTCCAGGCAGGAGTTCTGAAAGCACTTGCTGGTGGACCTCAAACCACCTATTTCCAGTGTGTAGCCCTTTCATTGCGATACCTAGTGCAAGAATGCTGTTGCTCCTGAAGGTCTGGTGTTCAAGTAGCATCTAAAGGGGTTCTGCTTCCATTCAGGATGATTTTTTGCAGCAAAAGGTTTATTTTTCCTCCCGAATTCTGTGCATAGATTATTTTCTTCAGTACCTAAGTGCTCAGAATTGCTTATAGGTGAGGTGCTATTTGTTATCAGTCAGAATAATCATCAAAAGTATTTTTTAATGTAAGTATTAGATGAAATATAGGTTCCTAAACTTTTTCAAGTGGCAGAGTAGAAATCACAACTGAAAACTGAACCAAGCTGAGATGCACAGGCAACATCAAACTATAAATCCAGGTAGGTGCTTTGAACTACAAGGGAATCTAATCTGCAAGCTGTCATCATAGTAATAAAGATCTTTCTATTCTGTGCCATTAATTTTATAACTAATTTCCATATTGCTAGCACTCAGTGCTTCCAAATCCAGAACATTAATCCAGAACATTTTGTGTGGGGTGTGTCTGCCTTTCTCCAGAGCAAGCAGATGTGCACCTAAATGGTTTCACAGCTTGGTGGCTGCTGGATTATTCTACATTTTTTGAAAAAGGTTTAGTTTAACTTCAGAGGTTTTGGCACTTTGCACATGTAGTATTACCTCAATCTGTTATACTGCATGAAAAGTGAAATATTCCTGGCAGTAATCTCCTGGATGAACTCCTGTCTTGGATGGATGAATAGGCTCCATTCAAACAGTAAATCTTCCAGCCTGTGTATTCCTCCTTTCAGCTGCCTTGAGAAAAGGTGGGAGTGTGCAAATAGCTGCCAGCCCTGAAGCAGTACAAAGGGCCTATTCTGAGCTGCTCTTGCTTTCTGAAACACCTGTCTGTGGACAGTTAATAGCAGTAATGAAAGGTTCATAAACTCCTTAGCTCTCCACTTGAGTGTTTCAGAGATTACTTCATTTATTTCTGCAGACGTTTGCAGTGCAGAGCTGTCAGCTGCTGTTAGGCTGCATTGATGGGGCACCATGTCCTGAACAGGGAGCTCTGACTGTCCTCTCTGTACATCTGCTGCTTTCTCTGTCATGTTGTGTCTCTTGTGACGTTTGCTGTCTTGATAAGAGCTTTTTGTCTCAAAGGAAATAAAAAAAAAGGCAGGTCTGCTTACTCTGTTTGGCCAAATCTGAGGCATCACTAATTGTGACAGAGTATTTGTTTAAATGATTGGTTCAACTGTCTGGTTTTCTTTGATAATTCTTAAATTCCCCTTTCTCTGCACCCCTGAAGAGCTGATGGACTTTTTGGGAATATTTATGTAACAGGCTGGGGCTTTCTTCAAATAGGAAAATAGTGAATTTAAATATTTCATTTGAAAGGGCTGTAATATATGACAGAATGTGTTGTTTTTTTTTTTTTTTTTTCTGGAATCTAAACACTGTACACAAATAAGGTGTCTTGGATCCTTATATATCTCTTAACCTATTCAGTTGCTTCCTTCCTGAAGAGCAAGTGTTCTTCTGCAGGAAACCAGTAAAGCTGCAAACTGAAGTAAAACCTCCAGGGAGCAGATAACCATATTCAGTTCCTAGTTTGTCTATATATAGATTTGCAGGTCTAGATTTCTGATTTGGTAAATATTTGGGGTATTTCCTATAAACATGCAAGTGAATCTTCTATTGAACAAAACACCCTTTGTGACCACAAATACCTAACTTGGTAATTGTTACATTTCAGAAATGCTGCGGGAATTAGTAGTTTTCAGTCTTGATTGTGTGTATGTTTAAATGTTCCAGAATTTATTTAGTGCAATATATAAACCATGTGACCTTTGTTAGGGTAATGCAGTTTAAAACCAGAAACATTTAGCATGTTTGCACAAATGTTCTTATTCTTTATGTGGGCAGGAGTGATAGCAAAGAGCAGTGTCCATACAGGCCTAAGCCTTGTGCTAAATATGGCTCTTGCTTCATATTCCTCTGCAGCCAAACTTGGGTCTACAACCTCTCTTTTCCTCTGGTGCTGTTTTCCATCTCTGAGCTGGTGTCTGATGCTGGGGATGGAGAAGCATCAAGTGTTGCATCTGTGGGTGTTGGTTCCTCAAACAGTCTCTAGAAGACACTTGCTGTAGCTGCACCTCACCACCTCACCTCACACATGGTTTCCTTTGGCCATCAAACCACTGTGCTGTGTCCCCTGATGGATATAATGCAGCAGTATTTTATGCATGGGAGTACAAAAAAACTCTGCTTCTGACACAGAAGCATCATTAAAATTTAATGAAGCTGCTCAAGTATCTAATAAATTAGAAATTAATTAGCAGAAATAATAGCTTCATTACTCCTAATAATTTTTTTCTAGATTATCAGCAGAAAGAGTTTTTTGTGTTTGCATGTTACTATTGATAAGTAATTTCCTATCATTTAATTACAGCTTACTAGTGCAGCTACGACCTTTGAGGGATTTAGATGTCGAGGAGCACATTAAAGAATTTGCAGCAAAGCTGTTTTTAATCCCCAGCCCCCCACCAGGATCACTCCACTTGGTAATTATTCCTCCTAAATTTCATAATGATTTTAACATTATGTCTTCTAAGATACTAAGATGCTGTTTTCAATATACTGGGTGACATTCATGAGAGTGTCAGGTCAGAGATTACTTGGTGATGTCAAACTGATGTCAATACCTGTGCTTTAAAAATCAGGCTATGCATTATTAGTAGAGAAAATAACAGCGTGACCAGGGTTCAGGCTGGAGTGCTGGCATACCAGCCATGTTCTTTAATTTTCAGCACTCCTCTGGGAAGGTTTTGGCTCATGCCAACTTTTTGTGGTGTGAGATGATGCCTGGGCCGGTCTGGGAGCAGCAGAACAGTGTGCAGTGGATGAAATGTTGAGTTGGCTGCTGCCTGGATAAAAGCAAGCTGGGAGGGGAAACTCACATCAACATTTGTATTCAGTGCTGTGTATTTGTTCCTTTCTGACCCTTCCCAAGTCCAGCCAGATGTCAGCTGGGTCAGTGATTTCAGCACACACTGTTATCTACTGCAGTGGCTTCTAGGGAAGCAGAACTTCAGCCAAGGGCTCTTCCTTAGCTGCTTTCCTTGACCCTGGGATGAGGGATTAGGAGGGGAGGAAAAATAGCATAGCTGGAAAATATCTGAGTGCTTGGCTAAACCAGCTGTGAGTGCTGAAATGTGCAGCACGTGCAGGACCTGACCCCCAGAGATTTGAGCTGAAGTATCTGAAACTCTGAGAGTCCTCATTCCTTTTGGCTTGTTTTATTTTCTTAGCATGACAACCTATGCTCACTTACTTTGTTCATATTTGTTCTGTTTCCTGTATGAATTTCCAGTTGTAGCTACAAATATAAATTCAATTATTTTGTTATGCTTATAATAAAACAAGTTTAATTCTGTTAAAAGATGTTTTTAAAAAAAATTACTGGTCAGTCACCCTATGAGAATAAGAGGAGACAAGTACATATTAGTCTTTCAAACTACTCCTTCTGTCTTTTAATATTTCCCTCTCTTTTTATTTTACTTTTCTGGAGTATGCAAATACCTGTCTTCTTGCTCTCAATTAAAGTTAGTATTTTGTAGTTGGAACTAAAATCCTGAATTAAATGTGCTGTGGGAACATTTTCATTCAGGAGTAAACAGAAACCATCTGTTATTACAGGTATTTCACATGAAACCACTTCAAATAATAATTCCTTCACGAGAGGATCCGGACAGTCCAATTATTGACTTGGATCTCCATCTTCCATTGCTGTGTTTCAAGCCAGAGCAGGTGCTGCAGGTAAAACTAACTTAAACTTTTAAATGTTTTATAGATTGACAGTATTGGTAATTTGGAGTTAGGGAAAAAATCAAGATGTTTATTTACTCAAAAAACTTTATAAACCCAGGAATTCAGAATAGTCTTAGTTCTGAATATTAGAGCTATGGCAAAATAAACTATACTTCTTCTTAAGATATTTTATTATTGACAGACCCGATTAGATTAAGGGATATTACATTTCTTTGCCTGTCATCTAGAAATTGGTGCTAAATTTCTTAAGAATGTATTTTAAAATATAACTACCCAAGCCAATTGACAGATTTTATTTTGAATTTTCATTATATGCATTTCTACAAGATTTATAGTAATTTTTTCATGTTTAAGAAAGGGGTCTGTGGGAAGGATTGATGACAATTGGCACTCTCATACAAATAAGGTGTAAATGGTGTGGAAATACAAAATACAAAAAGCTATTTGCAAAGATTTTTTTTTTCAGTGCTTCACAGAATCTTACAATAATGTAAGCTGGAGTGTCCTTTGTAGGTTTCCTGATGCAATTCCCTGCTCAATGGGCACCTGTGAAGTTAAGTTAGGTTGTTTAAGGTCATCAGTTTTATCTGAGCCACTTTCTTTAAGAAAACTCCTCAATCATGAGAGTTGGCAGTTCTGCCTTATTTTTTGGGATTTTTCCTAAACATGCATGTTATGAATAAAAGTATCTCAAATCCTAAATGGTGCAGCTGGTGCATCTTGAAATGGACATTATTTCATTTTTTAACTCTGTAAGGTAGTTACTAAGAATGAGAATTTTGAGGCTGACTCTCACAAACAGATGAACTATTTGCATTTCTAGTGTGTTCTAGATACCTCTTTGCAAACATTTAACATTCTGGCTTTGTTTTCCAGATCATGACCTGTATTTTGACTGAGCAGAGAATTGTTTTCTTCTCTTCTGACTGGGCTCTGCTGACACTCATTGCTGAATGCTTTATGCTGTACCTTCATCCCCTTCAGTGGCAACACACTTTTGTGCCCATCCTGTCCAGGCAAATGCTGGATTTTGTCATGGCTCCAACATCTTTCCTCATGGGATGCCATATTGATCATTTTGATGAAGTGAGCACGGTATGTTTCACACCATTACCACTCTTGATTTTTACTTGCAGTGCATTTGTCCCCTTCCATATTAGGGAATATTAGATTACTAAGTATTTTATGTACTAGGATTAACATCTCTTAAGGCAATTGCATTTCTTTTCCTTGAATGTAGTTGTTCTCTGTACAATTTTCTACTTACGGAAAAAATTTCAGTCCTTTTCTGGCTTACTTCCTTGATGAAACTAATTGTCTGAGAAGTATGTAAATGAGAAGTAAATATTTTTTGCAATAAACGCACAGTCATTCTATTTATTTTTTTTTTGTTAAAAGGAAGGTGAAGATTTAATTCTAATTAATATAGATAATGGAGATATTTCACATTCAAAAATGGTTGAAGAGGAACTTGAGATTCCAGATGTTCCAGCACAAGCAGCAGAAACTTTCATAAAAAGGTGACGAGATCTTGAAGATGTCTGTCTTAGTGCATAAACCATGCTTGATGCTTCCAAGTTTATTTTGTATTTATTATTATAATATTATTTCATTCATATAAACCCCACTGTATTTTAGAAAAGAGCAAATTGAAAATTTCAATTAATTAGTGTAGAAGTGGCTTTCAACAGCCATAACCACCAAATTATTTTGCAACAACTGGTCTGCTTGTTTCTTTTTATTATTGATACAGATTATACTCTGAACTTTACAAAGAAGACTGAGTGCAGTGTGATTTGATTGAGTGGGGCTCCCTGGAATCTTGTTAGCTTGTCAGCACTTGTGAATCAATCTTGCACTTCTCTAGCTGTAAGATGCCTGGGCCTAAATTACTTTTTTATTATTATTTTAAAGGTATGAAAAAGTTGTTGGTGTTAGGATGTAAGTTAATAGTTTTCTTGTGTGTGTAGAGTGGAGGGTCTGCAGCTGCACTTTGATCTGGAGCTCTGCCATCTCCGAGCCAGCACAGACCTTGGTGAGCTCCAGACCCGCAGGAGGGCTTGGCAGCAGAAACTGAACATGGATGTGCAGCAAACCATGCTGCAGTTAATTGTTAATATCTTCAGGTAAGTGGGTGTAGTATTTTCTATTGTGAGAGCATGTGGTACTGGTTAAAGCACATCAGTGAAAATACTCTCATTTTGTCTCACTTTATAGATATTTTGTAGAGCTTAGGTTTTGTTAGGGAACATGAGAAGGAGATCCTGTAGCCTGATGGAATATAAGTCATTGATTTTGATGTATATATACATTACTAGAATATTTTAGATAAAACTCTTCTTCTTTTGAGCTTGTCTTTTGTAGGAAGATTTCAGAAAGAGAAGCGCAGTCCTTGGAAAAGCTTAGGGCCCAGCAGGGATATCAGTGAAGTTTTGGTCCCTCTTGTTAGAGGCACATGGATGCAAACCAGGACAGGGTAGAAGAGCTGAAAGCAGGAACAAGAGTTCAGAACACCTGGGTGTGTTGGACTAAGAATGGATGAGATGCCTGAAGAGTGCAGCACCTGAGAATGAAGGAGGAGCTGTTTAAGCTCAAGGGCAAAGTGTTGGCACAAGAAGGGACAACTGGCCAGGAGCTGGACTCAATGATCCTTGTAGGTCCCTTCCTGCTCAGGGTATTCCATAATTCTATGGTAAGAAATGTGGGGTGTTGGCTGTGTTTGGGACTGGCATTTTAACAATGATATGGCCTTTTGCTAGAGGTGGTTCTTCCCTTTGGATCAGCTGCTGAATTGCTCACAGGAATTCTTCTTGACACTTTCAGTCAGAAGGAGCTGGGTTAATTTACAGATCCCAAACACCAGGTGTCTGTTATTGGATCAGCTTAAGGAGAGTTCCTGCAGGTGTCTGGACCCTCCAAGAAGGACAGTAGGTGCTGGGTGTGGGGAATAGAACAGCCTTCACAGACAGCTGATTATGGAATCTGAAATGCATTCATTTCCACAGTGGGATTTTGTGGATTTCAGTGTTTGGCAACAATAATTCCAGACAAAGATGAGGAGATATCCATTTTTGCTCATAACAGCTTGAACTCTTTAATGCACTAAACGTTTGGCTGCAAAAAATGAACAGATGCTTTGCTCTCTAAGAGATAATAGGTATCACAAAGGGGTTGATTCTTTTGCTTTTTTTCTCCTTTCCTTCAAACTTTTTCTTTGTTCTTTTTTTCAGCCTTGTTTCTTCTATCTCCTAATTCTCCCAGCATCCAGGAGTGAAGGAAAGTAACTTTCTGATGCAGTTGTTCTGTCTTCAGCAAAGCATTGTAGTGATTTTGTGTGTGGAGGTTCTGTGTTTAAAGCAGACAATGCTAAATTACACAGAATTACATAGAACTATGTACTTTCATTGACCATACCTTTTCCTGACCCCATATGGTTGGATAAACTTTAACAAGATGTAGTAAGAACCCTGTTTTTCATGTGCCTGTTACAGATGCAATGTGATGGGACAGTGTGAGGTCAGGTCACATCTTTCAAATTGCCCATGATAGGTGCACTTGTCTTTTGTGCTCCAGTGGGTTGTGTGTGATTCAGGAACTGTGTATGTAAATGGAATTCCAGGATTGGAGCCTAAATCATGATTTACACAGATTCTCCTTCATGGTTTACTAAGTCTTACAGAGTGTATGTGAGTTTGGCAGCAGATAGCCTACCTCACTTGTAAGAATTTGAATTCCTTTTTCTATGATTCAGTAACACAGACTTGTTCATTAAAACTGAGTTTGCTTTCTGATACTGCAGCACATTTCTATTTTGTGTCCTGATGCTGCAGCATATTTCTAGTAGTACCAGTGGGCTGCTGCTATTTCAAAAGTATGACTTGCTTACAAATCTCCAAACAGATTTATCTATTTATTTATTTTTGTCTCCAGGGAGGTGAAAGACCACCTAAATTATGAACACAGAGTGTTTAACAGTGAAGAATTTCTGAAAACAAGGGCAATAGGAGACCAGCCATTCTACAAAAAGGTAAATACAGTGCTGTGATTATCTGCTGTTAATAAATTTATATTTTAGGATTAATGCCAATATCTGGAAATTTAAAGGTAACAAAGTGATGAATCCTCCATGAGAAACAGTGTTTGTTGGATAAAGCTTTCAATGAAATGTCATTGCAATGTGCAAACATTCTTAAAAACAAACAGACTAAAAGGAAAATCTTAATATATCCTCAAGAGAGAAATTGATTAGAAATCTTTTGACCAGGATTTCAGATTAATAGAAATAATTAAAGGACTAAGATTTGGAATCTCCTGAGCATGCAATTGCTGGCAAACTGTGCCACCTACTGGAGGAATACTGGAAATTGGGAATGATAATGCTTTTGGAGATGCTGTTTTACATTGTGCATTGCAAATGTATTAGTAAGAGACATTTGAACATTTATATAATAGACATGGTGTATTGCCTCAAATTCCAGATTTTATCTTGATTAACTGTGCAGTGATGAGAGGTGGTGGCTTTCCTTCTTTTTAAACCACATGTGGTGGTTTTTGTTGTGTCCTCTATCCTAAAAATATCAATTTGACCTTTTTAGAAAGTTATTTCTGGGTGACACCACAATAATTACCTGAGCAGGGAACAATTTTTCGGTTACCAGAAGAAAAGATGACTCACTTGTCTTTTCAGAATGATGTCCTAATGTTAATTTAGAGTGCCCCCAAATTCTTATTCTAAACCATAGACAGCATTATCAGCACTTGGTTTAAGTAGAAAAGATAATACTAAACTTGTAGCTCTGTTTTGCTCAGTATTTCTCATTTTTGTTTGGTTTCACCTCTTGGAGGGCAGTTTGAGATTACTGTTTGCCACTAAGCAAATATCATCAAAGTCCAGAAGGTGAATGGAAACTTAGTTTTCTCTTGAAGCTTTCAATCTTTTTATTTTTGTGATTGCTAAATTGGAATGTCTCAGTTTTGCATGTGTAAAGGTAATAAAAACAAGGAAGACATGCTAATAAAAGTGTAAATTTTTAAATGACCCACAGTTAACTCCTTTGTGTCTCACAGGTTTTAGAGACCTACATGTTTCACTCTTTCCTTAAAGCTCGTCTGAACAGAAAGATGGATGCTTTTGCTCGCCTTGACTTGAGTACCCAGTCTGAAGAGGACAGGTAAAGTTTTCTTACCTCTTATTCAGGTTTTGAATCTTCTGGTGGTATCAGTGATAAAAGTCCTTTTGTCTCTATTGGTATGAGATCAAGTAATCTATAAATAAGATTATGATTAATTGCTAACTCATTTAATTATGATTATTGTAAAAGGGTTATACAAACAGCTGTTGAAATTGTAGATTTAATACTATTATACAGAAAAAAAAAAAAAGACAGGCAGTAATTTAGTGTCTATGTGTGAGTTCTGAAACTAGTGATGTGTTGTTTTTATATTCCTCAGGTTAGATTTGATGTTTCCCACCCCCAGAAGGCTGACCATAGAGAAAATGGCTTCCAAGCGCGTGAGTGCCGCGCGCAAGGCCAGCCGGCGCATGGTGATCAGCATGCCCAACCTGCAGGACATCAGACTGCCAGAGGGCCCCTCCAGGAACTCCTCACTTCGAAAGGTGGAAAGAGCTGTTGGTAAGGGAACAGTGGGTTGGACAAAAACTCTGCTGTTATCTTTTGGGGTGACATCACTGAGTAATTTGAGGAACGTTTGAAGGAGCTGGGGCTGTTTAGCCTGGAGAAAGAGGAGGCTCAGAGGTGACCTTATTGCTCTCTACAACTTCCTGAAGGGAGGTTGCAGACAGGTGGGGTTGGTCTCTTCCACCAGGCAGCACTGACAGAACAAGAGGACACCGTCTCAAGCTACGTCAGGGAAGGTCTAGGTTGGATATCAGGAAGAAATTTTTCACCGGAAGAATAATGAAGTACTGAAATGCTCTTCCCAGGGAAGTGGTAGAATCATCATCTCTGGATGTGTTTAAAGAAACACTGGACATGGCACTTGGTGCTATAGTCTAGTTGAGGTGTTAGGGCATAGGTTGGACTTGATGATCTTAGAGGTCTCTTCCAACCTCATTATTCTGTGTGATTCTGTAATTCTGTAATTGTCACTGAAACACTGTCAGCCCCTGGGAAGAAATGATGGGCTGAGTCACTTTGAGCTGGGGCCTGTCTGTGCTTCCCCTGGCTTGTGAAGTCTGTCTATAGCCTGCTGGAAGTTTTGCTGAACCACAGAAGAGTGATTGGTCCCAGTGGGATTGCTATTGGAGAATTGATTTCTGAGTCCTCACCCATCTTATGTCCAGTTCTCTACTACCTTTAATTTAAACCCAGGCTTAAGCTTATCATGGTTTAGAAAGAACTCCATGAGGGTTTTTTCCCCTTTTTCTTTAACTTTTCCAGAATTTATGTTATCTGATTACGGAATAGTCTCATAATAGATACAGAAATGTATTTGTGTCTCTAGCACAGCTGTAATCCTTCTTGTTTCTTGTAATTGCTGTGATGGAGATTCTGTTTGTGGTTTGTAGTATTGCTGATTGTGAAGATATTTACACTTCTGCTCCTTTCCCTAATCAATGTACTCTCTTGGTCTTTGTTTCTAGCAATGAGAACACCCTCCAAATCCATCACCACATTCAAAATCCCTGAAATTCACTTTCCTCTGCTGTTCCAGTGTGTTCACTCCTACTATACAGACTTCTTCAACCACCTCAGCAAAGCTATCAGTGCCTTACCCCCTGAGAACTCCGCCTTGCTGGCAAGGTACTTCTACCTCCGGGGCCTTGTTAGCTTGATGCAAGGGAAACTACTAAATGCACTTTCTGACTTTCAGAACCTAGAAAAAACAGACTTAAGAATTTTCCCTACTGATCTTGTAAGAAAAATAGTGGAGACCCTGCCTCGCTCGGAGCGCTTGCAGGCAGATCGCAAACCGGAGCTCAAGAGGCTGATAAGTCGAGTGATGGAAAAACAAAGGGAAGTTCTGAAAATGGATGACCATGTAAAAAATTTCGAATTGCCAAAAACACACATGCAGCTGGATGATTTTGTGAAGAGAATTCAGGAGTCTGGGATTGTCAGGGATATAGACACTATTCACCGGTTATTCGATGCCCTTACAGTAGGTGAGTATGAGGTTGTTGGGGGTTTTTTGGTTATTTTTTAACATTGTCACATGAAAAAGGGAGGTTTACTCAAACTCTTAGTGTTGGTTAATCTGTCAGTGCCCTGGGAGAGCTGAGCCTCTTGTGCCTGACCAGGCTGTCAGTGTTCCATTGTGGAAACCCTTCACTGAACAGCTGCTGCATGGAGGAGGGTCCCCTGCCAAACAGAGAGACCCCTCCTGGGTGTCCTTTACCCACTGCCAGCCCCCTTGCAGGACTCACATTAACAGCTTAAAGAACACTCTCTATTACTAAAATTATCAGAGGTTAAAGCCTGAGAATTGCTGGTTGTAATATTTGACTGCAAAAATACATTTAAAGCAATATAATAATTCAAAGCCTTATATGGACAAGCTCTAATCCCCAGTAAGAGCCAGCTGGAAATAATAATTCAGTGTGCCTAGAGTATGATTACCCAGCAGGGGATCCTATGGGGTGGAAGACAAGTTCAGCTTGTTGACTGATCCCAGAATTTATATGGAGTCTTATCTAGCTTCTCCCTGTTCTTAACTCACTTTTATATTATTCCTTTATGTTTAGATGGAGCTGGAGTGACTTTAGTCACACACTTTAGTCAGTGAGGGATGGTTGGACCTTGGTGGGGGATATCTCAGGATACTGCCTGAGATAACCTTTGGGATGGGGATGTGTGCCTAGAATGTCTATACTTACATGCACAATAAAGAGGCACAATTTGACAGTTACTGTCTTTCTAAACCCATCTTCCTGTACAAATCTGTGTAATAGTTTCTCACACTAAAGGGGTTTTAAAATTCTTTTAGGACAGCAGAAACAAATTGATCCTGAAACATTCCGAGATTTCTACAACTACTGGAAAGAAACTGAAGCAGAAGCTCAAGAGGTGAATCTGCCACCAGCAGTAATTGAGCATCTAGATAAAAATGAATGTGTGTACAAGTTATCCTGCTCTGTTAAAACCAACTATGGTGTGGGGAAAATAGCTCTGACACAGAAGCGCCTGTTCCTGCTGACCTGAGGGAGGCCGTCCTGGCTATGTCCCAATTGCTGCTTTCAGGGATATAGAGGTGAGCATCAACTTCCTCTCCTCTGGCATGCCTGGGGATATAGGTTATGTCCCATTGTGCAGAATGAGCTGGCTCTCAACATAAGGTTTCACTAAGGAGAGTAGGAAACAGTGCTGAAGTCACTGTGAGAGTGATCAGGTAAAATTCTGGGGGTTTGGACCAAAAATTTGATGACTGAAAATCAAGAGGTTATACCCTCAGAGAAATGGATATGGAGTAGATAAGTTTAATAACATGAGCATTAAATGTGCTCATGTGACTGAGGTATCAGTGGGTCAGCTTATATCCACTGTGGAGCCAAGGCTGTATGATGATGTTTAAAGTTATTTTCATAAATCCAGCTCTGCTTAATTGGGTGTATGGACAACTGAAATAATTAGCTGTAATTAGACAAAGCTGCCCTGTGGGCTGAGTGCTGAATCATCTGTTATTTGGGTACATTCTCTTTGTTTTCTCTTTCCTGTAACTTTCCAGGAAGTTAAGAGCACAACTGTAGCTTTCCTTCTTTTGAGAATACCTACTCTGAGGATTAAAACATTATCTAAAAAAGAAGTCTTTGAAGCCAACCTTAAAACTGAGTGTGATCTCTGGTACCTGATAGTGAAAGAAATGTGGGCTGGAAAGAAAATGGCATATGATCACAAGGTATAAATATGGGAATTTGTAACCAAATAATATGAAGATTATGCTTTCTGTCTCTGTTCTAAATAATTCATGCACTAGTCTTAGAATTTTATGGTGCTTCTCTCCATGAAGAAAAATCCAGCTTGGAAATGAGTATCCATCTTATGTCTGCTTTTTGTTTTTGTTTGCATATCCTGTATCAAGGTTGTGTCAGATCTGAAATATTCCTGTAATAACACTGGATTCTGACTCCCTGCTCTAAGACCTGGCTTGGAACATGGGATGTTGGGGTGGGGTCTGCCAGCAAGTGGCAGGAATTGTGCTGCAATCCTGCCTGGTGCTTGTGCTAAGCATGACAAGTGTTGTGATTTTGAGCATGGTGTCTTGTAAGAATAATGAGCAACAGATAAACTACAGTAAGACTTCTGTTTTTAGGATCCTCAGTATATCCAGCAAGCACTGACAAATGTTCTCCTGATGGATGCTGTGGTTGGTGCCCTGCAGTCCTCCAAAAGCATCTATGCAGCCTCTAAACTGTCTTATTTTGACAGGATGAAAAATGAAGGTCAGTCACAGCAATGCTGCAAAGCATGTTGGTGTTGCATCATCTCTTTCTGCTCTTCCAGTGTGTATTCTGTTTTTCAGACTGGTTATGTTTAGAAATAGAAAAAGACATTAGCCTGATTGCACTTTCACAAGTGCATTTTATTTAATAGTAAGTAGAAAGTTTAGGGTTTGTTTTTTTTTTTTTTTTTCTTTTTATTCCCCCCTACTTTTTTTTAAAATTTTGTTTGGTTAGGTTTTGGTTTTTGCTTCTGTCTCCATGCTTTTGCGTCTGTCTCCATCTTGGATGCTGTGTTTTTGTCTTAGTTTTTTAGACTCCTTGGGTGTTGGATGTCTCTGTTACCAGAATTCATACAAATGGTGTTTGGGCTCTCAGCTAAAGCTAGAGGGAAAGAAAAGTGAGAAATGTGGAAATGTGAATGAATGATGTAGAATTGATATCTCATAAGAATTGGAGTTCTTCTTCAGGCTTAAATGCGCACCTCATTACCTTCTAAAAATCTATTTTAGTGCCTATGATGGTCCCCAAAACAACTTCGGAGACACTAAAGCACAAGATTAACCCCTCAGCTGGTGAGACATTTCCACAGGCAATAGATGTCTTGCTTTATACTCCAGGTAAGGTGATGTGAAGCTCTCTTTAGGTTAGCCCAGCTTTAATTAGCCTATAAAGCACATTATCTCAGAGCACTTGGTATTATGCCTGCTTGATGTGTTCACATTCTGACATGGATTGGTTGTGTGTTGAATACTAAACCAGAAAAATAATTTTAAAAGAGCAGTAATGTTGCACATTAAGATACTCCAAGGCATAGTTTTCACTGTCTTAATTTGCCTTTCTCTGCAAATGTGCCTTATCACAGACTTCAATTCTGTGTTAATGGGCTAATTTCTCATTAAGATTTCTGGCTCACTTTACTGAGCCAGGTGGATGGATGGATGGATGATGCTCCCCTATTGATCAATATTCATTGTTAGGTTTTTATTTTTCACTAGAGTCCTGGGGGGAGTTAGTTTGAACCACAATGCAAAGAACATTGTGGAGGGTGTTGGATTCAGTGATGCTTTTCTTTCTTCATACTATGAGAGGCTTTGATGGAGTAAACAAGAGTGAGTGAATTTATTAGTTGTATTTATAGGGCTTAAAAGCCTTACTGCAATCTCAGTGAGCTCTGCTCTTAGTCATCAATGAAAGAGATTATCTCTGCTCTGAGTGTCTTTGGAGTGTAAGATTAAATCATTGGGTGAGCTCAGCAAACAGATGCTAACAAGCAGCATGCCTTGTGAGAACTGTGTCAGTCAATAACTGATGCTGCAAACTCCACAAGATGCATTTCATTACAAACCTGCTCTGCCTAATAATGGCTTTCCCACAGGTCTCCAAAAATGTTATGTTTTCTTTGACTTCTCTCCTCTTTTCTGCTTTTTTTCTAGGGCATCTTGACCCTTCAGAAAGACTGGACAATGCTCATCCAAAACTCTGGTGTGCTTTAAATGAGGGGAAGGTTGTGGTCTTTGATGCCTCTACCTGGTCTATCCAGCAACACTGCTTCAAAATGGGCCGCTCTAAACTGGTGAGACTGGCACAGGATCACAGGTCCTGCTGCAGCTGGATGTGCTTTTGTTGCTGTAACCCCAAATCACATAATTCCTTAAAATTTGTTGGGTTGTTTGGGCTTCAGTTAACCTGGAAAATGGAGATTTTTTGAGAAAAGCAGAAAGGAGAATAAATGGATTAGTAATAAAACAAGTCAATGTGGTGAGAAATGATGGATTGGATTTGGGAGGGCCTGATGGGTGCATGGGGCAGGAAAGCAGGGTTGAAACAATGGAGGAGAAAGAATAAAAGGCAATTAACCCAAAGAGAAGGGGAATCCTAGGAAAAGATAAAAATTCACCCATACTGAAGAACTGGAGATTGGGAAGAGGTGTAAGGAAACCAGATAGATGCTATTGAAAGAAAGAGCTCTAAAAAAAGTGTCTCAAGCAGCAGGTGAAAGGGAGTGGTTTGTCAAAGACCACCTGAAAGAGTAATTCTGTGAAAAGGGAATCTGAGCCAGGCATGCAACCTGGGTGAAAAAACACACAGTAGGGAGGACACACAGGAAAAAGGGTTGGACTTGTCATTTGTGTGAAAGATAAAAGAGATTGCTGTGGATGAGGGTGGGAGAGAGTCAAAAGGGAAGGGGTAAAGCTTGTGGTGAAGAGCTGGGTGGAGGAAAGATGGAATTCCAGAAGAGTCAGATACTTAAAAGAAGATAAAAAAGTTGCAAGTGATGGCTGGCTGGAGGTAAATGAAGAGAGTGTGATGGAGGGGAAGGACATTACAGAGACAGCAGAGGAGACAGTATTTTCTTAAACACTACTTTTGAATGAACTAGGAAGTGTGGATATATTGGACAGTTTGGTTGGCTTCCAATCCAGAGGAAAGGAGCACACAAACCTCTCTAGTTCCCCTGATGCCCTCTGTAACTTCTACTTTGTTTGGGCCAGGAAGCACACCTTTAGTCAGTCCCTAAGATACATTATTAATCCTATTTACTGAAGGATAAACTTTGCAAAGAGATCTGTCCTCTCACTATTTATAAAGCAGAGCAAAGGATAGAACACTGGAGAGCCAAGTCTGCATCTCCTACAGTGATTATCTGAATACAGCCATTTCCATGTTCCATTAAAGACTGATTTCTCTCCTAGGTTTTATTTAACCCTGAGCTTTTTCTTCCCAGACTTGCATGGTCATGGTGGAACAGAGTCAAGTGTGGATTGGTTCTCAGGACTCCATTATTTACATCATCAACACCCACAGTATGTCTTGTAATAAACAACTGAATGATCATCGCTCTGATGTTACAGACATCATCGTGGAGAAGAAGAATGGAACACCCAGGTAGATCTAATTTGATTTTCCTAAATGTTGAAAGAATTTATTGTTTTAAATAAGAGGGTTTATCCTGCTAATTAAGTATTTATTTAGCTCATTTTTGTAGCTCCCATATTGTGTATGTCAACTAAGATTTTCCTTTTTAAATAAAGAGCACTGTGTAGTTTGGAACAAAGAGGATAAAGAATGAATGCTCTTTTGGATGAGGATGAGAACAGCCAGGAACTGGCAGCATCCAGTGAAGAACTGATACAGATGCAGTTGAAAGACCACTCCACTTTTGCTTTGAGCACATCATGTTTACAGCAAGCTTCTGGATTTTTCCTGCCGGTTTATAAAAAAAAATAATACATTTATTGTTCTGTTCAGGCAAAATGCTTTTCATCTTTTGGTAGCACCGGGAAGAGTGTTGGCTGAAGGTCTTAACCTGCTGTCTTCCCATGGGAAAAGCAGCTCCAGGGTCAGTAGGTTTGCCAGTGGTGCAGCAGATGTCACTGGGTTTCAGGAAAAATTTAAGTGTTGTTGGAACTTTCTGAAAAAGGTTTGCTCATTCTAAAACAACAAATTTTAAAGGTAAAAAAAAAAAAGGGATAGTATAATTTGTTTTCTCAGGTGCAGTAACAAATAAGAACAGTTTGAGATATTTTTGTTCTAACTCAATAGAAAATCCATCGGACAACATTGTTCAAAGAAATTGTAGGAAACATTTTGTTGTGCTCTACTCCTCATGCATGATGTAATGTGCTCTCATTCACTGAGCTCTGAGTTAGCCTGCAGTGTTTCTAGTTGGTACAGAGTTTGTAAAGGATAATACTGAAGATAATTTAAAAATGAACATTAAATTGGATTCCTGTAAAATTGGTTATTTTGCAAGTAAGTCTCTTTTGTGTGTGCACTCTTTTCTGAACATGAATGCACACTATACTTCCTAATTTTTTAAATCTGTGCCAACAGTGAAGCATATTCCAGCAGTTTAGATGGAATGGTGATTGCTTGGAACATCAGCACTCTCAAAGTGAACCGTGTCTCTCAGCTGCCCTGCCAAAATCTCACCTCTATGAAGCTTCATAATGACCAACTGTGGTGCTGTAAGTCCCTTCCTCAAACTGTAATAATTACAAAAACCATCTTCACATAAAGAAACAAGACAGTTGTTGGATATTCCCTTTTATTTTTCAAAAATCATCTTCACATAAAGAAACAAGACAGTTAAGACAGTTATTGGATAGTCCATTTATATTTCCACTTTTTTCATCCATGTTTTGTAGAGATGGGAAGTGGGCACCTGTTACTAATTCTGTATGTTTATTATTGAAGGTACCAGAAGTTGCATTTTGGTAGTGACAACTCAGGAGTTTCGACCGCAGATGAAAATCGAGCACCACCTGAAGGATGTGTGTTCCGCTTTTCTTGGCTTCCAGCTCTTTCCAGAGGTATTGCACTTACTCTGGTGATACAGCTTGAAGGAGTCAGGGCCGTGTGGCATTACAAGCCCTGGTTATTTTGATACATTTTCTGTCAGCAGTGCTTAAATGTATCTTTCTGTGCTTTAGAGAGATGAAGTGTGGGCCTCTTACTCGGGGAGTAGTGACCTGTACATTTGGAACACCAAAGACCTTTCAAGTACGCCTCAAAAGATTCATCTTCAGGATTGCTCTGAGATTACTTGTATGATAAGAGTTAAAAATCAGGTGAGAGACATCTGGGCTTTTTTTTGACTCATGTGGATTTCTGTACTGAAGTTGTGTTTGTTTGCAGCTGTCATGGGCTGTCATTGCTTCCTCACTGGGTGGGTGCATAACTGCACGAGGTTTGGAATGTTGATTCCTCTTTGAAATCAGAGAAGCTAAAGACTGCCTAACACAAATGGCTGTTGCAGGTGTACCCCAAAATGCATGGCAAGCAAAACCCCTCAGCAGTAGTTAAATGTCTGGTGACATTTATTAGCCATTGACATTTCCAGGGAACTGTAGAAATGGAAAGTTTAGATCCTTTGATATTTTATCTCAGGGCTCCTCAGACTAAGCCTTGAAAAAAGGTTACCAGACAAACAACAAATGCCAATTAATTGGCCTGTTTTTGTAGATGACCTTTTCCTTGATTAGTTACCACATTGCTAATTCAGGACAGACCAAAGGAGCCAGTGGATTCCTGCCTTGGCATCTTGTGTCCATGTCAATATTTCCTCTGTGTACCTGCTTGTCCGTGGTATGAGGAGCTGTGCAAATGATTGTAGTTGTGCTACTACAGGAACCCATTCAAGGTTACTTTGCAAATAAATAGCTAATGTATACCTGCTGGGAAAACAACTTTTGGAATCCTCTTCTCAGATTTTCCCTCCTTCCTTCCTCAAAAATGAGTTTTTAAAAATGGAATAGGGAGGTTTTCTCTGTATTCAGCCTCTGGTTAGACTTTTGTACTAAAATGGAAAATCATTTTAGGATATTCTTCCCCAAGGCAGAGATTGATATATTTAACCTCTGTTTCAAGGGAGTGAGAGGATTGTTTGGAACCCCCCAAGGCATTAAGTTCTCTTTTATTCTACTGAAGAACTTTGTTCCTTTTTCTTCTCTTCTTTAAGTAATTTATGAATAAATTAAACAATACTGAGCCCAGTACTGACCCTTGGGGGACACCACTAGTGACAGGCTCCAAGCAGACCCTGTGCCACCACTCACACTCCTGTTCCCTCTACACAGCAATGAGTTATGGAGAGGGAACTTCAGGCCTGGTAAAGGCTGGCAACAACATTGATAGGACTGTCAGTCACAGGCTTTAATTAAAAACATGCCATTGTTTTCTTTAAGAGACTGGGGAGAAACCCAGCTGCATGCTGTGTCTATCTGAAATGGGATATGTTCTGTCTGGCACCTTGGCCTGTGTCTTTTATTACCTAATATTTGACCCAATCTCTGTGGCTGTGATTTCATTTTGAACTTGCTGGTGCCACAGTTCCCTGGAGAGCAGCAGGTTCATCAGTTTCACTGTACAGAGAAGTACTTTCTTCTCAGTGAAACAGAACTATTTCTAGTTCCCACATGTCCCTGACTTCCTTAATTTCAGGAACAGTGGTTCTACATTCAGCTTATCTACTCTTCTGTTAGCTCATAAACCTTTTGTAAAGGCTCCTTAGCTGCCTTCTCTCCAACCTAAGTAGTCTTGTCTTTTCCATCTTCCCTGTGAGGGTGGTGAGGCCCTGGCACAGATTGCCCAGAGAAGCTGTGGCTGCCCCATCCCATTCATGGATGGAGCCCTGAGCAGCCTGGTCTCATGGAAGCTGTCCCTGACCATGGCGGGGGATTGAAATGAGATCTTTAAAGTCCCCTTCAACCCAAGCCATTTTCTGATCTTTGCTCATATGACCCCAGGACACAGCTGTTCCTTTCTCTTGACAATTTTAGTTGCTGTCCCCTGGATTTTCTCTGCTCTGGTAATTCAAGGGCACACTGTGCCTTACACAGGAGTGAGGGAGAGCAGCCCCAGTGTGGGTATAATCAGCAACTGAACATTCCAGTGTGGGGCACAGGGGGTTTCCTAAACTGAGGGGAACAGAGACAACCACCAGGAGCCCTCAGCACGGACCACAACAGCTGAGGAGACTTGGGGGTGGCCAGGAGCGATGGTGGCCAAGCCCCTTATTTATACTGATGAGGAAATTGTTCAGTGTTCCCCTTTTCCAGCCAAGCATGAGGGAACCTTCACTGTACCAGTGTGCCACATAAACCTCCTTGACTGTGTCCTGGGCTGAAATGTGAAATAGTAAAAATGGCTGTGGGTTTGTTTTGTTCCCCCAGCTGTGGGTTGGCAGCAGTGGGAAGCTGCAGGGCAAGAGCAAAGGGAAGATCTACGTGGTCAGTGCTGAGAGGAAAAGCGTGGAGAAGGAGCTGGTCGGCCACGGCGACGCGGTGCAGGCGCTGTGCTCGGCCGAGGACAGGTACGTCCTCAGCGGCTCGGGGAAGGAAGAAGGGAAGATTGCCATCTGGAAGGCTGGATAGCCACGCTATTCCAGATGTGTCTGCCTCCTCTGGGGAAAGGCAAAGACCTGGGACTGTGTTTACTTCAGCATTTTGCATCTACTTCAACCACCTGCCAGTGTTATTGTCTTGTATTTATTGGGTTTCCGTCCCTGCGTTGTAGAAAATGGAATTTGAAGCAAATCTTCCCTCACACCTTGTCCTGCTCCTGCACATTTGCTAAAGGAACAGAAATGGGAGAAGGCAGGGCACTGTCCTCCAACTGGACATGAGGTGGTGGGGAGGTTGGGCTTACCTGCCTGGGGCAGGTCACACTGGCAACACCAGAGCCAGCTCAGTTATTCCATGGGAGTGCTCTCTCAGCAGCGTAAGGTTGATTAAAAAAATGATTTCGTGATGTCTTTACAGCCTGTAATAGGTGGAAAAGGGCACTGAAAGGAAAAAACCAGGTGCACGTGGACTTGCAGAGTTGTCACTGATCATCTTTCTGAGCTCAGAGCTGTAGGTGGGCAGTGTCCCTTACCCTTGGGGGGATTTCTGGGGCTGTTGTGTTTAAAATGCAGGCACAGGCAGGCTCTCCCCACAGCACTGAAAGCTCCTCCAGCTGAAACAATGTATTTCCAATGAATATTTTATTTTTTTAAATGTATTTTTTCTTTGAAAGCAATGCACAGCACTTGGCATTTGGAACAGTTTGTGAAACTGAATTTTTTTTAATCTGAAGCATTAATTTATTTAATTCCTGTATATATTATACTTGCTTTTGGAAGTACCTCTCAGTCTCTGTGCAGACCAACCTCTGCCCCTCCTCCCTTCAGTTCTTGTTCCTGCAATCAGAGGAACTGCTGTTATTTTGGGAAGAACCTGCTTCATTTTTAAGTTCCGCACAGTCCTGAAACCCCTCCTCAAACCCTGGAGCAAGCACCAGGGGCTGCAGCCTGGAGGAGTCTCCAGAGCAGCATTCCCTGATTGGTGCCTGATGCACAGTGGTTTTTCCACTGGTGACATTTATCTGCAGATAAATCTGTGCAGAATAGTTTTATCTGCATCAGTGCAGAGTGGAAAACAATGTCTAAAAGACTGTAAATAGAAGGACAAAATGGGCTGCTATTTTCTTAATAAATGTAAACCAGTGCAGGGCTAAATAGAAGGGTATAAACAACTGGAAAATATTATGACTAGAAATTTTATGACTCTGTATAATATTTCTGCTGATAAAAGTTTTTATCATAGCATGGTAAAAGAAATTTTACTTTTTTAAACTTTTATATCCATTTAAGAATATTAAACACTATATTGATACTCTGGCCTCTGTACTTTGTTTGTTTTCCTGTTGATACTTGAGAATGATGATTTTAGCACTGACTTGCTCCTCTCTGTGTGCTGTAACAAATAATTACCTGGGGTTTTCTCACTGCATGTTCTCCTTTCTGAAACAGCTTCTGCTGTAACATGTCCCCTTTTGAGCCCCTTATCTGTGACTTCCAGGTTCCTTCTTTCCTCCCCTGGTGTGGTCAGGCTGCTTGGGGTAATTACAGAAATTAAATACTGAATTTACTGAACGTACAAGGGCTGTTAATGAACTTTTCCTGGCTGCAGAAATGAACCAGCTGTACCAACCAGCTGCCCACCTGTTGCTGTCTTTATTGATTTTCATTCCTGGCATATTTTTAGACCTACTTTTGTCTTTTGTCTTCTTAGCTGTTTTTTAGGTGCTCACTGACCATCTCAGCGTTGCTCCAGGATTTCAGCTGTGGGAATGGACCTGCAGTCACAGCACTGTGAGGTTCTGCTCAGTTTTTAGTAGAGTTTCAGGTACTTCCCATGGGCCCTTTGATGGTGGCAAGGCACCTCTGAGCTCCTCAGAGCTGCTCTTTTCCCCTCTGCCAGTGAGAGCCTGGCCAGGTGTAGTCACTGTGAGTCACTGTCTCCCAGGGAAGGGACAAAGGGAGCAGGAGCTGCCCCTGGCAGGAGAGGGGAGGCTGTGAGTGACTGGGCTGAGCACTCCCCATCCCTCCCTGGCCCTAAGGCTGTGCTGCTGCTGGGCTTGGTCAGCTTCTGTCTGAGACTGAGGCCAGCTGGTGCTGCCATCCCCTTCCCTTCTCTCAGGGAAATGTTGCCTGTTTCTTGGAAACCTCAAGGCTAATGTTCAGCTCCTTTTTACTGTTGTTTTTTTTTTTCCTGGTCTCCCAACCTGAAAACCCTGAGAGGAGCAGAGAGACCTGCCAGGAGCCCATGGTGCTCTTGGTCCTATGGTCCAGTTTTTGGAGGCACTGTGCAGAGCAGGGAGTTGGACTCAATGATCCATATAAGTCACTTCCAAACTGAGCTGTTCTGTGATTCTTTGGTCAAACCAAGGGATGGCAGTGTCTGCTTCCAGAAATAACCCAGCTGTGGAGACAGAAGCTGCTTGGAAATCCAGGCTGTTTTGTGCTGGGTGTGATCTCCCCAGTGGGGCCATGCAGGGAGGGAGGAAGCAGCCCCTTCCTCTGCCTCCCAGCCTGTGCTCACAGGCTGCTGGGGGGTTTCATGGGACCAGGCCCCATTTTCCTTCAGTGCCAGCTGAGTCCTTTTGGAGGCAAATGGAACTAAACCCCATCTTCACCCCCTGATGTGCATTCCTTACCTGTGTGCATCCATTTCATCTGCCACTGTAACCTGCAGGATTCCTCCTGGCACCTTGCTTCCCTCTCCATGGTGAGTTCTCTGGTGTCTTGGCACAGGTCCCCTGCTCTCAGAGGCAGTGGGTGCCACCCCAGCTGTCAGGACAGGGACACTGCTGCACAAATGCACAGAACGCCACCACACCAGCCACCCCTGTCCCCAGGATTTGGGCCACTCTTCTGCTGAAACTCGTCTCTGGACCCCAGTGTGGGGGGTGTGGGATGTCACCTGGAAGATGGTGACATCCCACAGGCACAGCCCGTGTCCCCAGTGAGCTCTGTGTCCACAGCCAGGCTGACACTGCTGCAGGGTCTGCAAGTGCACGGGTTTCACCTGGGGGGATGGGGACGTGGGGACAATATGCCACCCCTGCCCCCCAGGATGGGAGATACCCCAGCTGCTGCAGAGCCTGGAGAATGCAGGGACTGACCCCACTGGGGCAGACTGGGCTGAGGAGGTACAATACTGGTTTTTGGTTGTTGGTCCAGACTGGTTGAGGCAGTGCTGGAGCAGCTCCTCTCCAGGCTGTTCTGAGCCACTCCAAGGCCACTGTGGGATTATTCTGTAATGACCAACAGCTCAAGGGGTGACCCAGATCCACTGTCCTCACCCCCACCACAGCAAGCTCCAGCCAGCCCAGACCCAGCACCCTGCTCCAGCCTAAGCAGGGACCTCCTTCTCTTGGACAAGGATCACAGAATCCCACTCCCAGGGCCAGGGATGAGTCACATCCCCTGAGCAGAGCAGGGGGAACACCCTAAAGGAGGAACAGATTGCAAGAGGTTTCTGCTTCTTGTCCCTCTTTCCAGGCCTCATCCTGCCGTGCTGCTGGAAGGGATCAAGGAGGTTTCCCCTCTTCCTACAGATGGCACAGGGCCCCTTCACTTGTCATTGTGCCAGGAGAAGACAGGGATGCAGGACCTAATCCCCCCTCACTTTGGGCTCTCCAGGTATAGGTGTCCCTCAAGGTGAGGATGAGCCCAAGACTGCTGGGCAGAGTGGGGCCAGGAGGGGAGGGAAGTAGCTACTAGGAAGTAACTCAGCTCTATCCCACCCAAACCCAGCACAGCCCCCTCTGGGTGTCCTGCAGGTGTCTGGAGAGGCTCCTGCACCAGTGAGGAAGGTCCCCATTCTCCTCTCTCCTGGTGAAAAAGCAACTGCACAGGCTGGGCCTGATGTACAGTCTATTTTGTTTAAAGTTTTCACATCTTCCTTAAATTCATGTCCAGGGAAAAGTGAATGGATGAGCTTTGTTTGGCCAAAAGGGGAATCAGTGCAGTTGCCAGTGCTCACTGAGCATGTGAGAGGTAGTAGCATTGGTGGCTGCATTCCCCAGGGTTTTTAGTGCCAAGGGTGAAAATACCAGGTTGGGTTAGGGTGCCACTGGGCTGGAGGGTAGGAGGGATGTGGACAGGCTCGATAGATGGTGCAAGGCCAGCAGAGTGAGGTTCAAGAAGAGCAAGGGCTGGGTTCTGTCCTCGTGTCCCAAGAAGCCCCTGCAGTGCTCCAGGCTGGGGGCAGAGTGGCTGGAAATGTTCCCAGCAGGAAAGGCCCTGGGGTGCTGCTGCCTGACAGAATCCAAACCGGAGCCAGTGTGTGCCCAGCTGGATAGGGAGGCCCGTGGTCTCCTGGCCTTCTGTGTCAGCACCAGTGTGGCCAGCAGGACCAGGGCAGTGACTGTCCCTCTGTGCTGGGCACTGGGGTGGCCACACCTCAACTGCTATTGAGCAGATGTGTGGCCCTGTTGAGATGGGATTTGTGAGAGATGCCTCTGCCCAAACTAAGTTGCCAACAAGACAATCTATCAAAAATCAACAACAGAGATTTAGTTCACTGTAAATGTGGGGATAGGAAAGAGGAGGGTGAGGAGGAAAGGGGGAATGCAGGATGGTTGGGGTGGGATAATAGAGGGGTTGTGCTTGGGAAGTTCTGTGGGGGGGTGGGGAAGAGTTGGAGTGTTGAGGCATGGGGAAGAACAGGGCTGTGGTGAGGTAAGGAAGAGATAAAACAAACAGCAGTCCAAGAGGCTGGGCTCCAGTAGCAACTTGTTGGTCTTTCCTCACCCTGTGTTTCTCTGCACTGGGATCACAGTGATTCCTCTAGAGGTGAGGATGCCCGGATCGTTCAACCGGAGTTAACACCTTTCTCCAGTTGTTGTTTTTGGTATTCAGGGATGCACTTTCCTATTTCTCATGTGAACCTCGCTTGGGGCAGGGTTGGGATGCCCCCTGAAAATGCAGCCTGGGCCTAAATTCAGCTCCTCAGGGATTCTACAAGGCAGTGCTGTCATCCTTCCTCAGCTGGCTCTCCCTGACCAGGCTGCCTTGCTGGTGGCTTGGGCTGAGGGGCTGGGGCCAGCAGCAGGGCCTACCTTTGGCAAGTGGTTGCCTTGGACATCATCCACCCATCCATCCATGCATCCCGCATCTTCATCTCCCTGGAGCCGTTCCCTCTGGGACCTGCCGCTGCCCTGGGAGCTGGGTGTCCCCAGGGTGAGCCGGCATCTTTGGCCATTGTCCTGCTGCTGGCCCCGGGCTCACTCCTCTGGCTGCCCCCTGAGGCAGCTGAAGGAGAAAAGGCGGCGCAGAGCCCGCCGGGCCCTCTTGGCCATGGAGCGCCATGGCCGTGGGGCCGGGGGCTGCGGGACGGCTGCGCTGCCAGCGGGGCAAGCAGGAACGCTGCGTGCCAGGGGCTGGGCAGGCACTGGGCAAGCTCCTGCTGGTGGCTCATCCCCACATAATGGAATTAAATACCAATATAGCCGGATGGATCACGCCTGGGCTCATCTGGCCCTTGCTGCTTGACCAAAAAGGTGGCAGCTGTGGTGGTTTCACCTCAGAGACACCTTTGGCTAAGCTGGATGCTGCAGCTGGGTGCTTGGGACAAGTCCAGGCATGCAGGAGCTCAGGTTTACCTCTGGCAGAGAGGCTTCAAGGCGAGGTGAAGAAAAAGGAGTCGGGTTGTGCTGGAGGGTTTCAATCCAGAGCTTTATTCCTGGCACACAGGCCTCTGAATGCAGCAACAGCTCCAACAGAAGGAAAGAACCGCGTGGTTGCTCTGTCTTTTAACCCCAGGGAGAAGGGGAGGGAAGGGGTAGGGATCCCACCAACCAGGTAAGGGGGGGGAGGTCTCAGGGGACAAATGACACCTGGATGGCCCAATGTCCCCAGGACTGAGAGGCATCTTTTGAACTTCGCCAATCACACAATGCCCTTTCTGGAATGCCAAGATTAATGGACAGCACTAAGCAGGGAGCAAGGGAGGGGAAGGGAGAGGGTATTGGCACACCTGGGGAAAGAACTGGGATACTGAGCCAGGCCATTACATCACACCACAATATCCACAGGGCTTTTCGTGGGGAGGGGCAGCCTGGGCACACCCAGCCTCCATGGCTGCTGCCTGGGCCTTGTCCGAGGCATCGGCAGGCGAGGGACAACCCGCAAACCTCTCTGGCTCCCTGGGATCGCTGTCTGGAGTAGAAGGTTCTGGCTCTTCGTCTTCTCCTCCTGGTGTCAGAGACAACGAGCTCTCTGCCTCACTGTGCCCCTCTCCTGCCCAGGCTCTGCCAAGGAGCTTTCCTTTCTCCCGCTTTTCCAGGAGCTCCTTTAGAAGAGCATCGCAGGATGGCTCATTGCCAGAGGCAGAGCACCGGTGTGCCAACCGGTCAGGAGGTGCCGTCTCTGTGTTGTTTTCTGTCTCTCCTGCTGAATCTCTGGTCACTCCTGAAGTGCTGCACAGCCCCTGGGAGCCTGCAGCAAGTTCTGAGGTGACACTTAAAGTGTCCCTGAGGACACGTCCTCCTTTGTCTTGCCGTGAGAGAAACAAGGCACTCTCTGGCTCTCTGTCCCTCTGGACTGAGAGGCATCTTTTGAACTTCGCCAATCACACAATGCCCTTTCTGGAATGCCAAGATTAATGGACAGCACTAAGCAGGGAGCAAGGGAGGGGAAGGGAGAGGGTATTGGCACACCTGGGGAAAGAACTGGGATACTGAGCCAGGCCATTACATCACACCACAATATCCACAGGGCTTTTCCTGGGGAGGGGCAGCCTGGGCACACCCAGCCTCCATGGCTGCTGCCTGGGCCTTGTCCGAGGCATCGGCAGGCGAGGGACAACCCGCAAACCTCTCTGGCTCCCTGGGATCGCTGTCTGGAGTAGAAGGTTCTGGCTCTTCGTCTTCTCCTCCTGGTGTCAGAGACAACGAGCTCTCTGCCTCACTGTCCCCCTCTCCTGCCCAGGCTCTGCCAAGGAGCTTTCCTTTCTCCCGCTTTTCCAGGAGCTCCTTTAGAAGAGCATCGCAGGATGGCTCATTGCCAGAGGCAGAGCACCCGTGTGCCAACCGGTCAGGAGGTGCCGTCTCTGTGTTGTTTTCTGTCTCTCCTGCTGAATCTCTGGTCACTCCTGAAGTGCTGCACAGCCCCTGGGAGCCTGCAGCAAGTTCTGGGGTGACACTTAAAGTGTCCCTGAGGACACGTCCTCCTTTGTCTTGCCGTGAGAGAAACAAGGCACTCTCTGGCTCTCTGTCCCTCTGTCCTGCTGCTTCTCTGTCCGGGAGCTCTTGCTCCCAGTTTTTGGGGAGCTCCTTGACAGGAGTGTGGCCGGACAGAGAGTCATCAGAGACAGGGCACAGCTCGGCTAACAACTGGTCGAGAGACACAAGCTCCGAGTCCTTTGGTGTCTCTCCTGTGACATCTTTGGTCACACAGGATGAGTTGTGCCTCTCCCAGTGGCCTGCAGCTGGCTCCAGGATGGGGCTTGGTGGATCCCTGAGGATGCTCCTGGACCTCATGGGACTTTCTTTGTTGTACAGGGAGAAGGTGGCTCTAAACTTCTCTGCATGGACTTTGTCTTCCAACCTGCCCAGCTCCTCCCTCTTTTTATGCAAACGATCCACCAAAGCCACCTCATCCTTTGGGCACAGCCGTTTGTGCCACGCAGTTTGCTTGGCTGGCCACCAAGTTCCCTGTGCCTCCCGGTGGGAACTTACCCATCTGGAGGCTCTCAGGGTGGACCTGTTCCCCTGCATATACGGGCCCAGGCCCGTGAACAGGTCCCTGCAGGTGCTGTCCCCATGCCCTGCCTGCCCTTTGATGAGCACCTCTGTCTCAGAGCGCCCCAGGACGGCACAGCATGTGCGGCTTGCACGGGTGGCAGGGCATAGCTCTGCCTTGCTGCTGGCCCAAGCCGTTTGTAGAGCAGTGGCTGCCCCTGCTGGGGCTGCCCGTGGGCATTCGCCTCCTGCTGCTTCCACATCTTGAGCGTTCTTTGCCAGACACTGGCCAGAATCACCAAGGTGAGCTGCTGCGTCCTGAGAAGCTGCTGCCTCCTCAGAGAGCTGCTCTCCTGGGAGTGGCCACTGCAGGGTATTTATAGTCCCAAGGGCCATGACATAGACCCATGTCACAGTGGTCTCTGGGCATGATGTCACTGCAGGTCACAAAGGCCTGGTGGCCATGGCCGCCCGTGGTCCCAGAGGCCTGGTGGTTTCCCTGCAGATGCCCCCAGTCACAAAAGTCTTTTTAAGTTGTCTGCCCATTGTCTTTCCTTGTTCTTTCCCCAAAGATCTGCAGCTCTCTCTTGTTCCACCTTGTGTGTTCCTCCCCTAAACATCCCCAAGGAAGCCCTGTGCCGTACCAAAGTGTGATTCCCACCCAGCCCCTCATATGTTGCTGCCCTGATCACCATGTGAGGGGGATCACAGGGCCCAGAGAGGGCAGCTGAGCGATCAGGCCCAGGGAGTTTGGGTTTAGGAAAGGATGGTCCTGCCTCAGCAACCTGATGTCCCTTGGGCCATGGATGACCCGCCTCAGGCCTGAGGGAAAAGCGGGGCATGGAGTCTCCTGGGACTCGAGCAAAGCCTTTGACTCCATCTCCCACAGCAGAGTCCTGCAAAAGCTGTCAGCCCAGGGCTTGGGCAGGGGCACTCTTGGCTGACTTCAGAACTGTCAGGTTGGCAGTGTCCAGAGAGTGGTGAGGAATGTTGTTGCATCAAGTATTGTCTGGTCTCTAGCTGTGTCCCCTGGGCCCAGTCCTGTCCAGTGTCTGTCCTGCAGATGTGGACAAGGACATTGAGGGTTCCCTCAGTATTCAATTTGTGATGACACCAAGGTGGGTGGGAGTGTCAATGTGCTGGAGGGTCACAAGGCTCTTCATGCTGCCTGGATGGTGTGAGGCCAGCGGGGTGAGCTTCAAGAAGAGCAAGGCCTGGGTCCTGCCCTTGTGTCCCAAGAAGCCCCTGCAGTGACCCAGGCTGGGGGCAGAGGGGCTGGAAATCTGCCCAGCAGGAAAGGCCCTGGGGTGCTGGCTGACAGTGGCCAAACCTGAGCTGGTGTGTGCCCAAGTGGGCAAGGGGGAGGGTGTCACCATGGGCTTCTGTGTCAGCACCAGTGTGGCCAGCAGGACCGTGGCAGTGACTGTGCCTCTGTGCTGGGCACTGGGGAGGCCACACCCTGAGTGTTGTTTCTATTGTTTGGCCCCTTATATCAAGACAGACATTGAACTGCTGAAGCTTGTCCGGGGACAGGCCACGGCACTGGGAAAGCTCTGGAGCACGAGCCTGGTGAGGAGTAGCTGAGGGATCTGTGGGGTCTCAGTCTGGAGGAAAGGAGGCTCAGGCAAGAGTTTGTCCCTCTACAACTGCCCGAGAGGAGGTTGTAGCCACGTGGGCATCAGCCTCCTCCAAAGGCACAAGCATAGAACCACAGAATCAACTATGTTGGAAAAGACCTTGGAGGTCATCAAGTCCATCTTATGAACAGGACAAGCTGAAATAGCCTTAATTAGCACCAGGGGAGGTTTAGTTTGAGTATTAGGAAGAATTTCTCCAGGGAAAGGGTTGCCAAGCACTGAGAGGGGCTGCCCAGGGAGATGGTGGAGTCACCTTTCCTCAAGCTGTTTAAGGAAAGACTGGATGTGACACTCAGTGCTCTGGTCTACTTAACAAAGGTGGTGATTGGACTCAATCTTGAAGGTATTTTCCAGTGTAATCAATTCTGTGATGATTCTATGAAAAATGAACCAAGAGCTGCCAATATTTGTTCTGAGGAATTTCCTTTAGGAAGAATCACAGATGAAATCTGTCAAGGAAACTAGAAATCAAATGGGATAAGTGAGCTCTTCACTGCAAGTTTACCCATCAGCTGGTGTTTGTGATCTGGCTCCAGCTTTCCCCTCTTGTTTGAATGGTCCCAGAGGCTGATGAGTTTGGATGTGAAATGATTTCTTTGGGAGCTGCTTGTGCCTTTTAAATCATAGACTCAGAGTGACTGGGGAGACCCTCAGCTCTTCAGCCCTAGTGATGGCATGAGTGGTGACAGATTCTGTGTGACAGCCACCACCCTTTGTCAGAGCAGAGCCTGGAGCTGGGGACACACACCTGCCCAGGCATCCCCATTTTTCTCCACCTGTGCCGTCTCCTGGGTTACAGCTGAACCCTGAAAGTGTCAGGTGAGTTCAGAACCATCTCTGAATTGCAACACCTGCATTCTTGCCAGGCAATGTTTGGCTGTTGCACTTTTGGAAATACTCAGGAAGCTCTGGGGTGCAGGTGAGTTTTATTTGTCTTGCACAGCTCAGGGACCAGGTGTCCCTCTGCTCACCTTCCCTACAAACACCACAGGGACACGAGCCACCAACTCTTACTGAAATGTTTATTAAGATTGAACTTCGGAACAACAGATTGGAACACAATGTCTCGTGGAGTAGAATATTTCTAAACTGATTTTTTTCCTTTCTATGCATAAATGAAAAAAAAATCAAGATTATACAAAAAAGAACAGAAAGTGCAGAACACAATAAAACAGTTCTCATGCAACAATTTTTTTAACCTTTAAACAGAAAATAAGCTCAACAGTGTAGAAATAAAAATCATACATACATTATGCCGTCTACGCACTCAAACATTCATCTGTGACATCACTTTTCTTTATCCCTTTTTCCTCATAAAACAACATTATGTGTTTAACACATGCTTATAAACATTGCTAAACTCAGCAAGAGCTATTATAGTGCCCCAACTTAATAAGTTGATAAAAAAGTAGTTGTCATATGGCCAGTTCACAAAGGAACTAAATATTCTCTTTTTTCTTTTTTTTTTCTTTTTTTAAATTTTTTCCCCGCTATGAGATGCCTATATGCAGCTTTCTAGTAATACGAGGCATTTAAAATAAGCTGGTCATTTGGCTACTTAAAGGGCTTAGTGTTCATGTTACATCAGGCAAAACAAATTCACATTGGGAGCTGCCAATTTGTTGAGAGAAAAGTCTGGATTTTGGGGTAATTTATTACAATTTGGCTGTTGCTAAGGACTGAGTAGGTGCACACTAAATAAGGTGACACTAAGTTTGATTAAATGCTCCCAGAGCTTCACCCCAAACTTCCACATTTAAGAATAAATGTGCCAGAGCAGGTCAAATTGAACTAGGCTCTGCATTTTTCCTAAAATTTTAGCAGGTTGCAAGGGCATCAAAAGCCCTTTAATTACAGCAGATGCTCTCTTTTGGTGGGGGATGTATCTGTCCCCCCTGGGCACCCCTGGTACTCCCAGGGGCGAGGGAAGCTGAGGTGGAAATTCAGGTGAAGCTGCTTGGGTTGAGAACCAAACCAAATCGGTTTTCCAGGAGGTGATTTTACTTTAAAGCCAGGAAAACCTGGAACACCTTAATGAGCAGATCACTGCGTGTGAGTGCCATGCCAGGAAAAGGAATTGAGCCTTTTTTTTGTTTTCTAAGGCAGTTTCTGAACTGCTGAGCCTCAAATTCAAACCTCAGTTGGTGTTTGAGCTGCTGCAGCTCCTTTGGATGCAACATGACAAAGAGAAAAAGCTTTGGGTAGCTCCACTTTTTCCAAATGACCATTTTGTGACGTGCTTTACAAACGTTCAGCTTTGTCATTTAAGGAAAGAAAACAGCTAAAGGACTCTCTGGAACCATAAAGTTTCTGCAAAGAAAAATAAAATTTGGTATTTCTTCCACACAGTCATCCATAACATTTCTGTGCAATATTTGGTGTCCATTACATTTATTTGGCCTATTCAAAGGAAATGAGGACAAAACAGCTGCAAAGAAAACCAACTTCTCTTTCACCACAGACACTTCAGATGCTGAAGCTGCTACATGTGCTTGGAATATCATGCAGGAGTTCATTTGTTCATTTAAATAGGATACATATTTATAGCTGAGCTTGTCTTGCATCAGACTAGGATGAGGGAAACCTGGAAGAACTCAGTTGAAAACATTGTGGAGTACAGTGACAGCAACACACAACCCTCAAAGGTATTTTGGCCTGAGCAGTGTGTCTGGAAATGCACAAACACAGAGGTACAGACACACACACGCATCCCTAAAAACCCCCAAATCTCAGCACCTGCCTCCTGCGCTTCCCTCTGCCCGGACGTCCCAGCTCTCCCAGGAACAGTGTGACCCTCTCTACCTGTACTCATAGCTGTGACCTCAACCTGCATGGCTGTGAGATCTGGCAGCCAGGAAAATCCTGCTTGTCATGGTGGATGCTGGAGGAAGCCAAGCTCACCCCGGACCAAGGGCAGGGGTCATGTTCTTAATGATGGAAACGAGGTTTTAATGAGGTACCTGGCAAAAAGCACCGTGGTTGCTGCTGTCATTCCAAGTGCTGGGGAGTTCAGATGAGGTGGGAGAGGGATGAGAAGGACTCAGTCCTTGCCTGTGAGGAAAACCTCATGCAGCCTGTTCCATCCTGGGGTCTGAGTGCCAGCATTGGCACTCAGATGTGCTGGGAATATTTCAGAGCCTAGAAAAAGGCTCCAAATGAAAGGGGAAAAGGACACTGTGTGTTTCAAGAGCACAAACCTCTGTTGGATTTACTGGCCTCCTCCCTCCTGATGACGAATAACCCCTATCTTTCCACAGCTACTCACAGCCAGCACCAGCAAAACACCAAATTTGTGTTATTAAAAGGCAATAAATCTCTATGAAAATCATCAAACCAGAGGAAGAGAAACTGAGAAATTATTGCTTCTGGAGTCTGAAATTGCTGTCCACAAACAGCACAGATCTCACTGGACTGGAATAACCCAACAGGGCCAAACCCACACTGCACCTTTCTGAGGGGTGAAAGTTAAAGCTCCTCTGCTCTCACGTGAAACATCTCGAGATGTGCAGCTGATCAACCCCAGCAGTGCCTCGTGTCACACATCACTGCAGCAGAACATGTTAAAATTGTTTATAGTATTGAATAACACAGAACTGAACTCCTAAACCTTAGTCCTACTACACTGATGGTCCAATGGGACAACTTAACTAGACAGGAATACAAACAAAAGAAAAGATGTTAGTTGTCACCAGGAAATGAAATGAAAAAGTCACCTAAAACTTCTCTTTCCACAAGCTCTGCAACAAACACATAGAACTGTACTATTTTAATTATGGCCAAAAAAAAAATTTCTGTATGAAAAGATAAAGAAAGGGACAGATGAAGAAATAAATCATTGCCCACTCTACACTGAGCAGTGCTGGGGCTAAAAGATAACTTTTACATCCAAGGAAAAGCCCTTGGGACACCTCACTGGGTGAAGCCAGCATGGGGGTTTCCCAGGCTGGCCCAAGGACAGGAGGAGATGCTTTGGCTGGGGCTCCCCAAGTTAATTCTTCTGGCAACACTACAAAAACTTCAGCACATTTACAATGAATAATTATTTCCTTTGCCTTTACCAGGGAGTGAAATCAGCTTCCTGCTGTGGCAGTGTGCATATTCCTGCGTTATGAGCCCCATAAACAACTCCAAACACAGATTTTAACATCCAGTTCTTAGAAATG
This sequence comes from Emberiza elegans, assembly GCA_024865655.1. Taxonomy (NCBI): domain Eukaryota; kingdom Metazoa; phylum Chordata; class Aves; order Passeriformes; family Fringillidae; genus Emberiza; species Emberiza elegans. The sequence goes on along the minus strand of JALJVW010000084.1, from coordinate 5,006,426 downwards.
AAGCCATGCCAAATGCTGACAAAACTGGCCTTGCCCTGCCTTTGCTTGAAGCCTCTGGGTTCCAAATGAAAGGTCCTTCCTCTGTCCTTGCCCTTGCCTGGCTGAGAAAGCTCCATGAACATGGGTGAGCTCACTCCTAAAATGGTTTCATGTTCCCTCTGTGGGATCTGAAGTCAGAAGGAGCTTCAGCCTCTCCACCCTCTCTGCAGCTACTCGGTCAGTGTGACGGTGCAGTGAAAGAGATCTTGGCTTAGAAAGTGCAATGTGGAGTCATGGAGATTTGATCCATGCTGGTCCATGGAACCCTTGGGAAAAAGGTAAGGCTGGCACCAGTCAGAAGATGCAGGTTTTTAAACTACCGAAGAACTTTTCCAGCAGTAGAGATTAAAATAAGGAGTACTTGACAGCGGTTATTTAACCAAAAGCAGAATCTTCAAGGAGGTTCAAAACTAAAATATTAAAGCCACTTTAAAATGTGTAACTCAGCATGTAACTTACATGAATGCCAGTTCTAGGATGAAACACAACACTTGTCTCTCACACATGAACATCACCAGAATATATTAAATGTAACTGAGATGATAAAATTCACGGCAGAATTTCTCACAACTGCTTTCTTCAGTAAGGTCTCACACTCTTCAGTAGTATTGCTCCCCTCGCTGAACACAGTTCACAGTACATGTTCTACATAAAAAATATTCACCATAGAAAAAGAAAGACTTCCTCAAGACACTTGGAAAAACAAACACAACCTCAAGTCCTGTGTGATTACATGTACTTCAGTGCTCTGTGATGTCACCAGCCTAAAAACATCATCACTCTTGACAGCAGAGGCCATAGGCACTGACTGGAAGCCTTCAGAGAAACCCATGGATGCCACCTACAAATACACCCAAACATCCATTTCTCAAAAACATTGACAATTCAAGTAATTCTTTAAAAACTGCTTATCATATTGAAATATAGCTTCTTTGTCTGAATGCCTGGATTGCAGCATGATTGACACAGGCATTTGCAAGTCTTGGAGGAGGAGGAGTTTGAGGCAGCAGGAATCTCACACCGTGCTGTGTTTGCCCGTCCAGCACATGGATTGAGGCAGCCTGGGGGGCCCAAGCCAGAATGAGTCAACAGCATCACAAACATGTCTTACAAATGACAATCGGAAGTTTGTGAAACACAAGTTTCGAAAGTTGCTTTAAATGGCTGCTGGATAATGATCCAAACCTATTTTAAATCAAGTCAGCACAACTCTTTGAACCTCTTTCCAGAAAAGTATCTTTGCACTGCAGCTGTGTCCTGAATCACAGAAGGGGACATGGAGGATGTGCTGACAACATTGGTACGGCAGCTCAGAAGAGCTCTGGCCTACAATTCCTCCAACACAGGGACTGGAACAGCAACATTTGAATTTTAAGGCCTAAAAACTGTTTCTGACACAGATTTTTATACACCCAGACTATGCCATAAAGTGACAGAGGTAGGCCTTGGGTTCTCCTTGTTGTACTGACCCCATGCCTTTACCTCGGCTGCTGCATTCCCAGCCAGGAGGTTAAAGGATCATAAAAAGTGCAATTAATCAATGACTTCCTTTCCCTACAGAAGAGAATCCGCATGCCCCCTTCCACAAAGCTGACCCCAGAGATGCCTTTTCTCCAGGGCAGCTTCATCCAGAGATGATCAGGTTTAATGCTGAGAAAACCCCCGAGTTGACCAGCACGTGAAACTCTCAGCTAAAAATTGTCACAGCGTATTCCAACGACATTCATAAAATGCAGCACTTGTGATAAAGAAACCTGTGAGTGCTGGTCACCTCTCCCAGCTGCTGCTCCTTCCATCTACAGCTGACATCCAGCACCCAGTGTCACCCTCTCCTGACAAGCAGCAGATTTGGGAGTGGTTGTGAATAGTATGACTAAAAGAATTCAGAGCAGTTTTTTAGAAACTGCAGTAATTGCTTTTTTTTTTCCTTGAAAATAATTGTAAATAAAAGGAGTCTGCAGAAATTGCACTAACAAAAACATGAAGTCTAAAATTAACATAGCTGTCAGACCAGTAATATCACGCTTGTGAAAAAAATCGATTGATGTCTAAGCATAGTGAAATCTGAAATGTTCAGACAAAAAAATGGCAAGAGACTATAGGTCGAGATAGCTTCCATTTTCTGTTAGTTTAAGAACAGCTGAAAACTTAATTTTTCTAACTGCTAATTGTATACACTGTGAGTCTCATGCAGATTAATAAAACTTATTTGAAATCTAAATGTATTCTTAATAAAAAAGTGTTCAGAAATGACGTTTCTAAGTTGTAGAGAAAGCAATTAGCATCAGAGCAACCTGCTCAAACCTAGAGGAAGGACTACAGAATTTAATTTACAATTTTGCATGAAACTGCCTTTTCTTCTGCAAATTTTAGCTACAAGTAGTGAAGGTCCTAATTTGCTTTCCTGGAAAAAAACCAAAAAACCACAACAAAAGTTCTTGATCCTGCACCTGCACTCCTTGGAATGTGGGTGAAAAGCGTCGGCGGCCTCACACGGCTGACTCGCCCTCCGGCTCCGCCGCCGCGGCTCCTTTGCGCGTCAGCTTCAGCACCGTCGGCTTCTCCGCGCCCGCGCCGCTGCCCTCGGCTGCCTCTGGAGGACCCAGGCCCTTGGACTCTTCCTTTGGCTCTTCGTTGACTTCGGGGTAAATCACCAAGAAAGTCGCTGTCAAAAAACCCAGGAAGGATCCCACCGAAGCCACCATGGGGATGACTCTGACCGTGCCGACCATGTCCACCACGCCGCCGAGCGCGGAGGCCACCAGGATCTGGGAGATGTAAACCTGACACGACAGGATGGCGCAGTCGATGCCAAACCCTCGCTTCGAGTTCCCAGGGCTGTGGTGAATGTACTGCAAACAGACAAGAAACATGGTAGGAGGTAAAACAGAGGATGAAAGCAGTACTTAAACACCAGAACTTCCCTCAAATTTCTCAGCCCCATGGTCAACTTCACATCATCATTGTGCAGCACCATGACACAACTCCAGAGCAAGAGCCTCCCTATCTGCTCATCAACAGCCTCCTCAGGATCCTAAAGCACAAGGCAGGTATTGACAGGGTCACTTCTAGCCCACATCAGCTGCAAGATTAGGTTTTGTAAAAACAACTTTCCATGAAACATTTGGTGTTACATGAAACATTAATTCTATGATAATAACAAGGAATTGCCCCCCCAGTCGCAATTCAGGAACTTGTAATAAAAGTTCCTCCTGTAGTTTGTGATCCAAATGGAACAGTGGAATGACACTGTTGGGAAGTAAAACTGCCCTTGTTTCCAGCAGAATTGTTTTGCTTTATGCATCCTCAAAATTACAGCTGCATTTCCAGACTCACTTCAAAATCTAAGACTGTGAAAAACCTGAGTAACACTAGCATACCACATCAAGGCAGGAGTAACAAGTAGATATATAGTAAATATTCACTGCAATAATAATTTAATTTCCCTTTTCTGCCATATGCACCCAGATTGTTTTATACCTCAGCATAGGAAAAAGCAATTGTGACCCACTCTGAGCCAACTCAATGTCAAGACTATCTGATTTCAGCACCAGCTCCTGCTATTTACTATCCTTTCAAGCTCTGGCACACATCCCAACCAAGCAGGTATCTTCAATAACGGGATTTAACAAATCTATCTTGCCATGGTGATCTTAAGAGAAACATGAATGTTCTACCTTGATTCACATACATACTCCAAATATTCCACATACCTGTTTTATCTCATGGTATTGTCCCAAAAGCGCGTAGGGGCAGTAGGAGATGCTCATGGAGACAATTCCCATTGTGCTGATCATTATCATGGTGACATACACGTTGGGGAACATGGCCATCACTGCCGTGCCAAGGGAAAAGCCCAGTGTGCCCAGGATGTAGATCACTTTTATGCTAAGGTCATAGTTGTCCAAGTATTTCTGCAACAAGGCTGCAGAGATAAAGAATAAAACAGGAATCAGAATGGTTTGAGTTGGAAGGGGCCTTAAAGACCATCCAGTTGCAACCACCACTGCCATGGGCAGGGACACCTCCTACTATCTCAGGTTGCTCCGAGCCCCATCCAACCTGGCCCAGAACACTTTCAGGGATGGGGCAGCCACAGCTTCTCTCAGCAACATGGGCCTCACCACCCTCACAGGGAAGAATTTTTTCCCAGTATCCAAACTAAACCTTCTTTTTCAGTTTGAAGCCATTTCCCCTTAAATATCAGTTTACTCACTAAAATTTTAGGGGATTGATGTGGCCATGGCAGCCCTATATCCTGTTTAGGAGGTGGCTGCTCATATTTGGGCTGTCTGAGCAGCACAGCCCTGCCCTCACTGGGAACAGGATGTGTTCCTGCTTCAGAAGAGCCCGTCCCCACAGTACTGAGCTGAGCAGACATGCCTGCTGTGTGCAGCAAAAGGCAGAATTTAACTTTGGCAAAAACTCTCAATTTCAGAGTCTATTGCAAGTGCAAATTATCTGCAAAATGACTTTCAGAAATACATATTTATAATTTTGATTTAAAAACAGTCTTTGCAAGAGCCCTCTTGCATATGCTTAAATCTACCAAGCATGATTTTAGTTTCCTGAAGGCTTGTTAAATGCCACTGAATATCCTTTGATTTCATTTTGTGCTTTATGCCACTTAACCATCTGTTCATATTTCCACCTCTACATTTGGAGGAACTTTTTAATATTGATTCTTAAAGAAGCCCTTACCCTTATGACTGCAAGAAATGCTTTTCCAAAATATCCTTTACGTTAAACAAGGAGGTAGATAACAACTGAAGCAACGCTATTTCAGGAGGGCAAGGAGTTGGATGATCTTTGTGGGTCCCTTTTAACTCAGAATATTCCATGATTCACTTTTACCTTAGAAATACATGCATGAGGTGCATTCCACTGTGTGACTGCACAGTCTCTTACCTGAACAAACAGCAGCAGTAGCAGCATAAATCACCAGCCCCCAGCATCCCATCTGAACCCCAGCATTGTAGGCGTGCAGCTCAGTCGAGTTCGAAGGGGCCTGCAACAGACACAAACACCAACACCACTTTGTTGTACTGAGCACATCTCAGAAATGAGGGACTCTGAGCAGGTCTGCCCATGGGAATGCCTCTCCTACCTTGGGATCGCCCTGGAAGATGACCTGTCCCATGAAATCCGTATAGAACACAGCTTCAGCAATGATGGAAAACCAGGTCAGGAGGTGGCAGACACACAGCCTCAGCAGCTCCTTGGGCATCTTGAGCATGGAGAGCCACAAGAGCCTGACGGTGGTCTCGGTCTCGCCCTCTTCGCTCTCCGTGTCCCCGCTGGAGTTGGTGGTGCCGCTCTGGTTGCGGTGCCGGCAGCGCTGCCGCTGCCGTTTCTGCATGTCGTAGATGTCGTTCATGCTGCGCGAGGACTTGATGAGCACGATGGCGTTGGCGCGGCGGAAGCGGTACCGGTGGGAGCCGATCTTGCCGTAGTACGAGAAGGTGTAGGACGGCTGCCGGTAGAACATGTGCCGGCGCCGCCGCATGGAGTTGGAAGTGCTGGATTGCTTCATGCCTATTCTGGCGTGGCCGTTGAGGAACTCCTTTGGTAGGGAGCCATTGATGTTTGGGACTTTATCTTCATTTAAACGATTATCAAGCAACATTTCCTCCTCCTTCTCGTTCTCCCTGAGGAAAGCAGACAGGTGGTTGAGCTTGGACTTCATGATCTCCTGGCTCGTGTTGTGAGGAGTGTTTGGATATGAAGCATCCTGAAAAATGGAGGGTTCGATGTCATGCAGGAAAAGCAGCTCTGATTCAATTTCCAATGTGGCATCAGGCATGTGCAGAACTGAGTCACTCTTGCTTCTCACAATGTTCACCTCAAGGAACTCCATATTGAGGTCATGCTCCGACTGAACCTCATCATGGAACATGGAAGGTCCATAGGGCTCTTCCTCACTAATTACATTCAGCCGATTCAGAGGGGGGAGACTGCCACTGAATTTGGCACTGGAAAGTGTGTCTCCTTCATCATCAATCCTGTCCTGCTGAGGGTTATATTGCTCTTCTTCAATGCTGAAAAGGTGGAGAGCAACGGAGACAGAGAAAATAATGGCTGCAAAGAAAAAAAGGACTTGCTCTTGAGATTTAAAAATGCTACCCAAGAAGGTCTGTGTCCAGTCCAGCCCTCCTAACATATAACCAATTGCTCCTCCAAGACCTGTGGAACAGAAAAAAGTGAGAAGTGAGCTCAGGAATAATCTATTCAGCTACGACCTGGTCTTCAGGAAGACTGAACAGGTGCCAAAAACATCTCAGCTAACTCCATACCAGCTGAAAATGCATGGATGTTCAGGGCCATGTCTTGTTCTTCACTGTCCACCACATCCAACAAGTAGGCCCGAATTGGCCCCTCGGTTGCATCGGCGCAGAAGTCCAACACCACCACCCCAAGCACCGTGAGAACGATTCCAATGGGCTGCTTGTCCGGGACATCACCAATAGCCAGACCTGGCGAGAAATGGGAGAGCTGTCTGAGCATCTCACTTGTTCTCCTAAGAACAAGGTTAACACCTTAAGAGAGAGGTGGCCAACATGTTCACTGCAAAAACTTTATGGAGCAAAATGGCAATTTCAGCTCTTTGGCACAACATCATGGAAGGCCTGGGACACAGACAGTTTTAATGTTCTTAAGACTGACATTTATAAAAATGTTATTTTATAAAGCGTCTCTTAAACCTCTGGGAGCACTGGATATTATTTCATATTCATCCCATATATTTTCCTTCAGATGCTGAAGGCTATTTTTATAAAAGACAGCCATGGTGGGAGAGGGAGCATCCAAAATGACATATTTCATCTGTCAGACACATCCACAGGTAACTGCATTGCTGGCAGCACTCCTCACACAATGCTTAATGTCACAGTACAGCAGGATAAAGTGAAATTTAACCCCTTCATCGCTTTCTTTGCTTTTCTTAAACATTCCTGTTTTCTAGATCGCTTTTTAGAAGCAAAACTTTTAAGGATGAAGCAACATGGATGTATTTTGCATTGCAAAAAGCATCAGTCAGCTTCTGTTGACAGCATAAGATGAAATGCTTTTTGTCTACAGAGTAGAAAGGCAGCATTAGTGCAGAGCTGGATAATTTGTCATGAGATGAACCAGTGACAAAAGCACGAATTACTCGAATCACAGAGATTTAGAAGTTACACATGTGAGGCTGATAAAACCATTAGTGTAACTGATTAAAATGTCTGTGGAAGGAGATGAACTGGCTAAGCCACCAAAAATCATCTAAATCTCAAGCCCTGATTCCTGCATATTGAATCCTCATTTATACCAAGCTCTTTGAAGGCTAAAAGATTTATAAATGTTCCACATTCAGCTGAACCCTACAGCAGAAACACCAACACTGCTGTAGATCTGCTGGAAATCAGAACAGGGCAGGAGAGAACAGGAGTTGGGTAAGGTGCTCTTCTGGGCTGTATCACAATTGGGATTAGCCAACCTCTGTGCTCTTGGTTCCCCTCCCTATGACTCCTACTGCCAGAGGCCACATTATGAATGAGGGTCTGATACAGTTTTTGCAGCATCTCCTGTTGTCCCAAATTGCAATTAGGATTCAGGTAACTGGAGACTGAGTATACGCAAGCAAAGCAGAAAAATCGATGATATTTTGTGCTGATTTATTAGAGGGCTTCAAAATCAGCCTATAAATGGAGCCTGAGGTTTGCTTGCCAGTATCAATGGCTCCTGATCTAAACTACTGTGTGGAACTGAGAGCTTCTTATCACTGAAAATCTTGTAAGGGCATTGCAGCCTAACATCCTGCAAACATCTGGAGGAAGAGGAATAAGTCTTGGAGACACAACAACTAAATACAATTGATGACAACTAAATACAATTGATATCAAACCACACAGTCACCCCAGGACCATGCCATATGATAACAATTCAAATAAATAATATTTATTGTTTGGATAAATTAAAAAAGCATAAACTAAATATCTTCTATTTAAATAGTTTGTCCACTGCAGTTTGCAGAGAATTGAAGCCAATCATATGGCATTCCAGCCTGGCTTTAACAGGCTAAGCCAAGGTAACATTCCACTTATTTCCTTCAATTAGTAGACCTGTTTCACAATAGAACTGCATCTAACCCAAAAAGAGAGAGCCAAGAGGATGTTATTAGGTGCTAAGTTCCTTTTGTTTGCATCAGTCCAATCATTTTGTAAACATTTTCCTGAACGTACTTGCTGTCACCTCTCCTACAATAAATTTACAAAGAGATTGTAGATTAAATTCGTAGTAAACTATGTTCAAGGGAAACTATTTTTACCAGCTTTGATGGGGGCTCAGGAAAAATTATTTTCCCACATAGTTTTTGATAAACAAATATTAACTGTGTTCTGGACTTTTTCAATACCGGGTCTAAGAAAAGCACAAGAAAAAGTGAAAAGATAATTTTTGAAATAATGCTGGAAACAGGATGTGTTGCCAGATATGCATTAAAGGGAAAATGGATCACAACAGGAAACATTTCCCTGTGAACAGGTTGCTACAATTTTCCCATGTCAAGGATCGACCAAATTCGTCTCAGTGACTGCAAACATTATGCTGGCAACCATTGTATTAATAACATTGTTATTAATACCAGTTACAGCTAGGATTGCACAATGCTCAGCACAGTGCTGTAACTCTGAGTTCAAATAATAACAGGCAAGATGGACAGAACTCGAGTGCAGGCTTGTGGAGACTTCTGATAATTTTAACATCAAATATGAGGTAAACCAACTGCAGAACATTATCTTTACTTCCTGCATTAAAATCTCAAAGCAGGTACATTAGCAGGGGACGCATGTAGGGCATTTCCTTGTTATTTACCTATCACAGAGCCATTAAGGAAAAGTGCAACTCCAAAGAGGACACCAATGCAGAGAGCAAGGATGAAAGGCCGCCGGCGGCCCCAGCTCAGCGTGCAGCGGTCACTGGCCGAACCTATGAGCGGAGTGAAGATCAAGCCCAGGATAGGGCTGAGGAACCAAGTGAGGCTGTAGTATTGTTCAGGAAGACCTAAAACGAAGACAAAAATGATGGAAAGGTTATGTGGTACACACCAAACAACTCACTCTATACATGGAGTTTTGTTAATGCATTGAAAAGGGTAAATTGAGGGTAATTTATCTACAGTGAATTCTCTCCCAACTTAGCAATGGTTAAAAAACAGCTAAGGAAAGCACTGATTGTTTACCTTTCAAATACCTGGGCAATATGAATACAACAATTGGAGTATATCTGCTACTGAGTCCTCTATTGATTTATGGAACATAAACCCAAAGATTTTGGGGTACTTGGAAGCTGCCTGGCTGTCATACACACAGATCCCCTGCTCAACAAAGCTTTTAAGATTCAAAATTGAACATGGTCTTAGATGAAAGCACCACCCCACAAAAGGATTACTAAAGATTTAATGGACTGAGAATGAAGGACAGAATTTGAATGTCTTATGAAATGTCCCATTTCTAAGCACAAAAATGTTTACTTACAAAAATGAACGACAGACAATAAAAACAATTAGCAATTATTCATCAGCTTAGATAAATCTAAGGTTTGCTCATCCCCACTTTGCTTTCTTTAAGAACAGAGATGACTATTCATAGGATCAGATGGGAAAAAGTTAAAATTTACTACATAGCACTTACTAGAAAACAACAACTTGCTAGAAATAATAATTTCTCGAGAAGAAAGAGCTCCCAAGCCCTGCTCTGCACATCCCCAGCAGGAAGCAGTGGCCTGCAGATGGCAGACTGGCCACAGCAGCAGCCACACTGGCTCCTCTGGGACCTGCCTCCCGCTGGTTTATCAGCACAGGGCAGGTAACGCTCCAGCACGGGTCTTAGAATAACTTTAAAAACAAAACAATCTATTTCTTGCAGTCCAACTGATGCCAAGACAGAAAAACTTAGTGTCTTTATCCCAGGAAGAAAAACCATTTATTATCCAAACCCGTATTTGGTGAGTGCAAGCAGCATTTGACCTTTGCTGGCGAGATCAACCTGTACCTTGTGCTCCCTGTTCAGCACATTGAGGCATCCATTACCAAGCAGGATTATACCAATCCCTGCCCAAAATAACCTCTGATGCAAATTTGGAAGTCTAATCTGCTGCTGTTTAAAAGTAGCACCAAATCTTGACTAGCAACACTGACTTCATCCATGAGACAGATCAGATTTTCCCGAGAGTGTTTTACACTCTGTGGTGATACAGAAATTATATTATGGAAAACAAGCAAAATTTTGGCATAAATAATCAATTTCATCATCAGGATTCAAAATCCAGGTCTGAGACCAAGGTCTGTGTGATTTGACTCAACTTTGGCTAATGAACAAGCTAACAGTGACAGCTGCCCTGATGAGTCCAGAGTAATTGGAAGGGAGCTGCCTCTGCTGAAAGTTCCCAACCTGTGTTTGCCATGAACCTTGTGCCCCAGGGAATGGCATCGTGGTTCAGCCACCTTTCCTTGTTACAGGCAGCTGCAGGCCTGCACTGAGGCCAATATTCCACATCAGTACTTACCATGGAAATGTTGATTCTTTTTGCACAGGATTTAGATCTTTAGGAAAGGGCTGTGTTTGTACAGGTGGCACCATGTTCACATCATTATTCAAATCCCTATCTCCTGCTTAGCTTTTCCTGCTGTTTGGTGATGTCTTGGCTGACATGGAAGTATTAGCTGACACATAACTCTGTGTGTGTTTGCATATTAGACCTAAAGCTCTTGTTCAAGAAGCCACAATGCCTCCAGACTGCAGCATTTATTTGCACCATCCAGCTTCTCTTCATGAACACTATCCTCATCAAACATGCAAGTCAGGAAGCCAGCAATTCAAGCAGAAGTGCAAGGAAAACTTCCATCCCCCAGTGGTTTTAACACTCCCTTTAACTTCACCAGGTTCAACAGCTTCCCAAGCACCCAAGCAGGTTCAGGCACCTCATGTTTAACTGGCACCTCACCTGCTCCAAGATGTTGACATTTACCAGTGCTTGAGCTGGCTTAATGACGGGGAAGAGGAAACGTTTAGTTAAAGGCAAGTGAAACTAAAGACTGGGCATGATGCATTTAGGGTGAATGATTTTTCTGCAGGACACAGAAGAAAAGGCAACATGTAAACACTCATCCCATTTAGCCTGCAGAGCCATCCTGGGAGCAGTGGTTCAGCACCCAAGGTTGCTACTATGTGAGGCCAAGTCCCTGCAGAGCCTGTTTCAAACACAGTGAGAAGCTGCAGCTTAACCAATGTCATGGATCTTTACTGCAGTGATCACCAACATCTGGAATAACTTGATGGCATTTCACTGCACGAGGGCTGTGTGTTGAAAGCAGACATTTCTTTTCTGAATTATGTTGTGACTTGTGAGTTATGAGCTGGGACGTCTCAATCGAACTCATCCATCAGTAAACACTTGAGAGACGCTGGGATGGTTGCAGTAAATCACACAGAGACTTTAAATAAACACAGGGGTGAAAGCTGGCAAGAGCTCTGTCATCAGCCTAACAAGCCTCATCACATCTTATGTGAATAAACAATCAAATAGACATATTGAAGTAAAATGGACACAAAGATTCTCTTATAATAATCCAACATCCATTGAGACAAGCAATTTGTTTTAATGGAGACTATGAGCAGAAACAACAAGGAAACACTGGTAGATCAGAGACAAGCAATAGAAGTGCAAATCAAGGACACCAGGGGTTGGCACAGCTCACTGTCCCTCTGTCCTTGAGGCCACCACTTTGTCTCCAGTCTGCAGTGACACTTCTCTGTGGTGTCTTAGAAAAAAAAAAAGGTTCTGGAAACACACAAGCCATTTGAAATGATGATTTGAAATTACTTCTGCAGAGAACTAAAAACTGCTTACAAATATTTCTCCTTCAACTGTAAAACCTACACATTTCTAAACTGGACAGATAGGTATTTTTTATGCTTTACAGCCACAGCTAACTGTCATAAAAATGTCCTAAAATTATTTAAAAACATTCAGTACTTGACTTCAAGTACTTTCAAGATCAACTTTGCATGTAATAACTCAAAATCAGATTAAGGTCTGGTTTGATTTTACAGGTCAGTAAAAAGGAAGGAAAAAAGGTTTTTTACCTAACCTTTGATGCATGACTAAAATTAATGAGTTTTATCTTTCCATGTGTGAGTCAGAGGAGAGAGACTGAAATGCTTTCTTGGGAAGAATTTATTTTTACTTATTGCAAAGGGTGATCTTCCTAACATCTAAGTATTATAAATAAAAGCCTAAATCTAAATATTTACAGTGAAAATGGCTTACTTTGCAGAAGACACGAATCTCAATGATTTCAGAACAGAGCCATGGATGTAGCTTTTATGGAAGGGTAAAAAGGACACTTGAAAGCCTAAGAACATTATGTTTCAAGATTCTTTTTTAGAAAAACCACTTTGATTTTTTTTTTATTGAACTACTCATTAGCAGCCAAAATATCTATCTTTAGAAAAAGAGGCCACGATAAAAATCTATACAAGAATTAATAGCCCCATGCCAAGAAAAATGGAAGAATTTCTAAAAAGCTTTGAGTGCTCCCCCAAGTAAACAGGAAAGGGATAACTTTCAAGTAAAGCATGAGCCATTCCCATAGATTGGGTAATGGCAGGAATCAGTGACATGAGCACAACCTGCTTTCTCTCTTGCTGGAGAAGCCATGCCATGGGACTGCTTCCATAAGCTAAATGGCAGGGCCCTGATAAATTGCATTCCAAAAGTAAGCCAGCAGTTTATAAAGTCATCATGTGTGTTTTACATACAGTTATGCAGAATTCCAAACTGTTGCCATTTATTAAGTGATGTGTATGGCTTTACTGTAAGTATGTAAACTGTGAGTTTGTCACATCAGAATGTAGTTGGTTACTCAAATGGAAAACAACTGAGTGGGGTTAGGGAAGACTCCTGGTGGGAAGCAGGCATGAAAACTAAAAGCAGTACAGGAAAAAATTAATCTGCTGTTGGGAGAATTCCCTCCTCAACCTGAGAGACTCCTCAGCTGAGCAATGCACAGGCAGACAGAGCAATCATTGTAGCAATGGGCAGGAAAGTGAATTATCCAGTTTTCTTTTGTGTTTGCTTTCTAGATCTGAAAGTTGAGATGTGTAATTGATAAAGTCAGTCTGCCCAGTGAACCAAAACTCTGAAGAGCTCTAGTGCCCAGAAGTGTCTTCCTTCCCTGTACAGGTTTAGGTGTCACCTCTGATGTTTGTGCTCAGCATTGTTGCTGGGAAATCAGACTTTGGTAAAGCTCACAGCCATGTTCTACCAGGAGTTTTCCAGGAAAGAGCTTTCTGAGGCACTGAGCACGACCTCCACTGCCCCATGAAGTGAGACTTCAAAAGGTATCTCGCAGATGCTTTTCCTAAAATTCACCCTTCATGCTGGCAGAGTCTGCAGGACCTTCATCATTTCAACAGTAGCTTGCTTTAGTGCTAGACATTTTTATATAAATGAGAACATTCCAGACAGACAAGGAGTACTCCAGCCCCAAAATACTATTCTTCCCTTAAAAGAGGCTGTTCCAGTTTTAGGATCTTGAATGTCTGCGTACATGATATGCATATTTAGGTTGGCTTGTGTGATTTGGCAGGAGAAGAAAAAAAAAAGAGGCTGAAAATTGAAATACTTAAAAAAATTGTGTGTGTATATGTGTTTCTGTGTTAAAACAACAGAAAGTCCCCTAAGTCTTCCAGAAGTTTTCTGCCTCAAAAGAATGAGCTCCAAATATGAAACTTTATAGAAGTTCTGTCTGCAAGGGTGTTAGAAAGTTGAGGAAGGTAATTGCATATCCTAATGGTTCCTTTTTCTGTATATGTATGCTGCTAAACCTAGAGATTGTCACCATTTTATGCAATATTTCAAAATGGGAAGACAGTTCAGAAGGCAGCTGAGGCAGGAAAGACAACAATAAGCAGAAATGTAGAAGCAGAGGGAATGTTTTGACACCAAGAAGTTCCTTCTGACGCCCCCATTCAGTGGCAAGGACTCAGCTGGGGGGTGTATTTTAAATAAACTTGGCTATGGTTACGTGCTGGGCCAGCAGCCCTGCAGCATCCAGGCTCTGACGTGCACAACAGATGCACAGATGCTGGCTTGGACTGGATTTCAAGGCAGCACAGCCATGAGATTGTCATCCGTTTGACAGCCTGTCCACAACCTCTTGCAGCCAGAAGTCAAATATCCCAACTGCTGAGAGCTGCTGTGTCCCCCTAGAACAGGCCACAGCTCAGCTGGGACTGATTTTGTATGGCCAAGAGTGGTTTCATGCAGCACATGCCTTTACCAAAGGCTGCTGAGACACACATGCAGACTCAAAGGCCAAAGCAGCTGCATCCCATTACCAATTTAATGCTGTTCCTTTATTTTGTCTGTAATTTTCCACCTCCACACTTGCCTTGCCAGGTAGCAGCTCTTAGAGCAAACCGCCATCCACCAACTTGGAAAAGCAGCCTGGTGGCCTCACGGGGGAGGAATAATAACTGGAGGATTATTATTTAGCCTTTTACTGACAGCTAATCTGAGGAAACACGGAGGAGGAAAAAAACATATTGGATAAACAAGGTTAGTATTTGTGGCTGAATGTGAACTGAATGTGGAGCAGGTCACAAGGCAGACTCAGAAGTCTCATACAAATCAGTGAGAAAAAAAGCAAAACACAACAACAGCTTCTGTTAGGAGAGACGACTGCCACTGAGACCCTTGTAATATGGCATTTCCCAGCCAGCTACAAACAAACAGGACACTGGCTTCTAGTAAATAAGGGTTTGTTTTTTCCCAGACAAAAAAAGTGCCCAACAATAGTGGGACCAGCACTGCTCACAGTTCACAGGAAATGCTCACTGTGTCACCATCAGTCTAAGGGCTGCGTGAGGTCACGAGTTACATGGAAGAAAGATTAAGTCCCATGCAGCAGTTTCTATTCAAAATCTCTTTTTGATAAGTTCTATTGGGGGAAAAATAGTTCTTTATAAGCTTAACAATAAGATCTGATATGGGAATAGGATGCTATGGTCCTATTTTCATTTGTTAGAAATCATCACCTAGAGACTTGTTTATACACTTTAAATAAACACCATACAAATTTCTGAATGAACACAAGAAGCTGTCGTGCCCTGCAAATGCTTTCTATTCCACAATTTCATCCTTGTATAAAATACTGCATGCTGCTAAAAATATTTCACATTGATCTGTTTAAAACTACATTGCTTATACAATCTGCTTTGTTTAGACTATTTTTAAGGAGTGCACCAAGCAGAACCAATCCTTGTCAAAAAGCTGTGGAAAAGTTTGAACTCTGCTATCTGTTTTTCATCTTATACATAAAAATTATAGGAACCACTGCAAAGTGAAGCAGTTCAGCTTTGGAGGATCTATATGAGGAGTACGGGTATCAGAACAATTTCACAAATTCAGCCAAATAAGCATTCTCTTTATATTTAAAATGAAAATACAGACTTGCCACACATTTGTGTCTCCCAGAAAAACTGAAAACAAGCTGCAGTGCCTGTTCTGACAACATGAAACTGACCATATATTCTCTGCTTCTTGCTATCTCCCTTCAGATTTTAGGACTTTTAATGGCTTAAAAGTAGGACCCTGAGCTGCCAGAGAAACCAAACCTGAGCCAACACATGTTGAATCAATGCACTGGAATAGGCCTGACTGGTGGTCTGAGCACTACTGAGGTACAGTCAGCACTTGTACATAGAGATTTTTGCACCCATGAGAAACCACATTCTAACTTCTGTATTGAAACAGAAACTCTGACCAACAGGGAAGGGCTAAAAAAAAGTACAGAAAGCACAGTAATTGGTCCTGGTGCCCATTACCATGATCTGAGCAGCGAGAGTACAAGCTTTTAAGAAGGAAATAATTTAAAGTACTTCTTGAAATCAGAGTCTGGCAGCACATGAGACGAGAGAGCCTCTAATTTGCAGCCCTAATGTAACAGTATCTTACAGCTGCTGGGGTGAGAAGAAATGAAGCGTATACAGAACTTCATTTTTAGACTAAAAATTTGCTTTTCATTCAATGACTCCTGCCCAGCCTGCATAAGGCACTTGCTCAAGCCAAGTGCTTGTTCAGAACCTGCTTGGAAGAAGCAGCAAACAGCACAACACTGGTGGAAAAACTGACCAATACTTGTAATCACAGGGCTCAGTTCAGTTGCAGGAGAGCAGGTGGAAGAACTCAGAACAAAACTCTGAGGTTTTTCACTGCTGCTTAGCTTCCTGCATTAAAATGATTGCCCAGCAAGCTGTCAGGCATCTTGATTCGCTCAGTGTCTCAGGAATAACCTAGTGCATAAACAGCATCTCAAAACTGCGCCTTCAAATCTTCCCACTGGTAAAATTCACATCCTGAAATTCCTCTTGTGCCCGTGGAATCAGAGCTCTTGTGCTTAGCCTGCAACATTCAGGAGCTGTCAGCACATTATCCCCATCTCACAGGCAGGAGTACGTGTGCCCTGCAAGCCAAACACTGCAGGAACACAAACATCAGCCATTTGCAAGAAGTCTCTCCTCTCCCTCATCCCCCTCCTGTAAGGTCTTGCCAGCAGGGATGGCTGCACAAGGGCTGGGATGCTGAGCTCTCAGCTCAGTCAGCTGCTCTGTTACTGCTCTGGAGGATATTCAGGGCTGCCTCCTCTGTGCAAGCAAGGAATTTTTTGTGGGACGTAAGGAGGGATAAAGCACAATTTCTCTGTTGGATGGGGTTATGGGCACTGAGGAGAGTGATAATCAAGAGAACAATTAATAGGAATATTGCAGAGATATAAAAAACATGGCACTGCAAAAACCTGACATCCAAGGGCAAAAAGCAGAAAATTCTTTCCAAAACTACCAGCAGAAGTCAGATGCAGCCACTCTGGAATAGTCAGGAAAAACCCAGAGGACCAAAGAGACACTTTGAGGGGAGAGGGCTGGGGCACTGTCTGTCTTCTGGGACAGGAACCTGCTTCCTGCATTGCTGTGATATTCCAGCCTTCTACAGCACATTCAGACCTTTAGAATGCACCCACATTTCTGCTTTAGTCACTCCCTATCATAAGGACAGGACTCAAGACAAAATCTGCATCTACACTAGAGACATAGGAACAAATGATTAATAGGAAAATTAAAATGATGATATTAGGTTAGAGATGTAGGAAAACTGACATTTTCTTAAAACTTGTTATTTCAAATTTCTGATTTCCTTAGGAGTTGGATGCAAACAAATCAACACTGTTACAGCAGAATTAACTCCCAAAAATTTGGAAACTATTTCATGCCATGTCTGCACCTAGACTAGAGCCATCCATTTTGAAAGACCAGCTAAACTGGTAATAAAACAAAGCCCTTGCTCTTCAACAGCTCCAGTACAGAAATATTAGTGTGGTGTTTCACACAGAAAGTTCTGGAGGTGTTTTTAAGCTGCAGAAGAGTAGTATCTCCTTCTGGCAAAGCTGTTCTGCCTTTTGAAACTCCCTATGCAACAGCATGCCAGCAACAACCTCGGTGGGTTAAATAACACTTCTGGAAAATGGAATTAAGGAAATAAGTGACAGGCCTCTTAAAGGATTTCATCATCCAGCTCTCCCATTTTCTGTCTCTGCTCAATTATTGCTTCTCACCCTCCTACAACTGTCCTCCCCTTCTCATTTTTGGCAGCTGTGGGAGTCGTCAGTGTTTCATTAAGCTCTGCTGCTGCACGGCTGCTCTGCCAAAGTTGTAGAAAGGTTTATGTGGCTTTCCTGACAATTTCTGGTTTATAACCCAGTTTTATGGTGCTGTGTCAGGAAAGAGAAGTGTATGTTAAGAGAAGTGAGCCAAAGAGGGGGAGAGGGGAAGCAAAAACCTGGGAACAGCTGAGGTTTGAGGAATCAGAGAGAGAACACATGGGCTGATCTGCAGGCAGGCAAATGTGATTTTCTTTTTAGCATAATCACAAATGCTGTCAAGCATAGCTTTTAAAGCTTCCATTCTTTATTTTAAAGTTTCTAATCCTCCTACTAACCTACTTCCACAGGGGTAACCTATGGTAATTCAGGTAGAAGACTGTTTCTAGCTTACTGCCTTTATAACAATCCAGTTTCCTACTTCCTTATCCAATATTGACACATATGTCTATTACTTGATTTATTTGGTACTCCTGCTGCTGCAGAGGAGGAGGAATCAAAAGCAATGCATATGACCCGCCCTGCTGAAGGAAAGGCAACAGAATCAACTGCTGTTGTAGATTTTTTTTTTACTGTAGCTAATTAGCAATTCCTACAGGTTCCACAGAATTATATCCTTATCAAACCCACAGTATTTATTTTTGCCAGGGTACAGTGTAAAGTGACAGCTTTACTTAAGACAGAAGATGAACCTTTTATGCTCAAATATTGAGAATGCCAAACAAGCTTTCCCCATGCTGCAGCAGGAAAAATAAGCTGCAGAGAGAGCAAGGAAAGACAACATTGCCAAGGGCTCCCACCTACTGCTGAAGCTGATTCACTCAAGTTTGCCAGATTATCTGTGCTGTCCTTTTTGGCTCTTGGGAAACTTGTTTTTAACTTTTCTTGCTCTCTCACTTATTAACCAATATTTAGAAATATATCACTTTGACACTAATGAGAAATTTGCATCACAGCGTTTAACAAGCTGAAATGGAATACAGATTAAATCTGATGCAACTTCCAGTGTGCTGAACCAGCACTGATAAAAAAATGTCTTTTTAACCACCACTGTTGAGCAGTTTTAAGGGTATATCAGAGGTTTTTACATCAAGTAAAAACCTGGAAAGTTTCTTCAGTGTTCCAGAAAAACACAGGTGGTGTTCTGTATCATAGAATCACCCAAGACTGACTTCACAATGTCAGGGTATTTATCCCCAGCCTGGTTAAGCAAGCTGCAGACACAGGACTCGAAGGTCACACACACACAACAACATCAGCATCCATTTCCCTTCACTACTAAGTGTCTAAATGTATGCAGGCCCATGTATGACTGCAGCAGTCAATAAGCTGTTTCAGCACACTGATCCTTCCCTCGCCCTTATGGGATGTAATTGAAAGGCAGCAGCGGCCGTGCTGCCCCACTTGGGCTCGGGCATTACGTAACGCTGCAGCACTTCCCGCTCCTCTGGCTGCAAGATTACACATCAATTACTGTGACAGTATTGCCTGAAGAGATGCAGCATCCCAGTTTATCCAAAGCTCAATAGGGTTTTTCGTCACTGTTTCTAGTATATTGACAAATTTATAAACACAGGACTTTGGCTTGAATTCCTCAAAAATTCCCAAACCTGAGAGGTTCCTAGACACACACAGAAAATCCTTCAGCAACCTGTCCTGTTAATCAACAGTGGAGCTTTTGTTGCAGTGATTAACACATTAATACCCTAGAATATGACCATCTACTTACATGGCTGTGTAATTCCAACCTAAAACTTGTGTTAACCCCTAGCTGTAACTCCAAGAAGAGTCAAACCTCAACTGTTAACTCTGGGTATTTAACCCTGACTGAAGCAACCCTCCCACCTCCTACAAAAGTCTGGTCAACAAACAACTTTTCACCATAAGAACAAGGTTTTAATTAAAATCATACTAGCTTAAGGGAGATCTATTCAATATGGGGCTGCCCAGCAGAACCATGAGGCAGCAGTAAGTGCAGCCTGTGCCCTCCTTGCTCTGGTGCTGTTCTGCTCCACAGGGCAAGGAGTTTGTGCCCAAAGGAAGCTTTGAGTACCATTCCACATTGCTCTACCCAGACCTCAGTGGTAGGTGAAAGCCTGACTGACATAACTAAGCAAGGACAAGATGAACAGCAGGGCTAGGAGATCCCAAATGTTCTGGGATTTGCTCATGGCCAAGACTTTTAAACCACCATTGTAGCAAACACTGGGCTAGAAGGCATCACCAAGATATTAATTCCTATCCACTGCAGAAGTTTTCCCCGATGTGTCTGTTCCACTCCACCAACTCCCAAGCCCTAGGGAATCATAAAGGATCTGGTTCACCCTGCCAAACAAATGACTGGCATATACAAAGTCCAGCATGGCATCTGCTCAGTGTATCCAAGAACAGAACTTGAAAAAGGAAGGCAAGCAGACTTGAGGGTAGCCAAAGAAGTATTTTTTTTTGTTGAGCGGGCAGCCAGACAGAGTCCGGTCAGCACAATATTTGTGCCCTTGAATTGCAAGCAGCAAAGAAAACAGTTCATTTCCAGCCTCAAGAGTAAAATGCAAGGAGCTTGTCTCTGCACATTGATAAAAATCATTCTTTCCTTCCCCAGTTTTTAGACTTGACTACATGCTTGGAAGTCACATGAAAACATTGATTTAAGGAGGTGTTTTTTGGCCTGTGTAGCCCTGCTGACACCATCTGAGAACCTTTTTCTTCCTGGGGATTAGTGACCAGACAGTTGATCTTTACATTTCAGCTGGGATCACATTTTCATAGTCCTTTTAAGGGTCAGAAGGTGGTGCAGGCAGCTCCTTCTACAATTACCCTGGTTGACCCAACAGAAAAAAATGTAATACCTAATAACTGTTATAGCTACCCAATATACACTTCATATTCCATAAGCCATTTTCCCCCCAAACTGCCAGAAAAGAAAAAAGCTGAATTGATCCTACCTACACTCCTTAGCCCATTGACATAATGCAGTCTCAAAGTGCTTTACTTCCCTTTTCAATACTCAAAGCCTCACAAAAAAGCACCATTCTCATGACAAGCTTACAAAAAGTGCATTGTTAATTGTTACCATGCTGAAAAATCAACCTCCTGGACTTTCTAAAAGCTTTTGGATCACAGGTTTGTTTATGACAGGAATAAACACTCCGTCTGGGATCATTTTAGTCAAAACTGTGCTACTGGGAAGCTCTACCAGAAAGTCAGCAGAGAGTGGTAACACAGCATCTGCTTTTAAATTATTTGCTATTTAAAAAGTGTTGCTGAATTACATGAATGAATATATAAAGAAACATGCTGATTTTTCTAACTCATTATTCATTGTTTGCTTAAAAAAAACCAAACCCAAACAGGCGAATTTTGCAAATAACCTATCCTAATCCCCTAAAGAGAAACTGCATTCCTCTATGCAGTTGCCTTTATTGAGGTTAATTCCTCATGTGGCTACATCAAGCGGAACAGAAATCCTATTAGTGTTTTCCCAGTTTGCTGCAGCAAATGAACAGCATGTTGGAGGTTGCAGGCACAGTTTTCCATGTACACTGCTCCAGGAAAAACACTGCAGGTCACCACAGGCTGAACAATCTCTAGATATAAGCATGAAGACTATCAGACAGAGAGTTTTAATCAACTGAGGATTTTCCCTGCCACAAAATGTGGGTTTTCTCTGTAGCTATTCATGCCACCAACCACCTGCCTTGTGGTAAAGCATTATAGAAACCCATCCTCTCAGATGAAATTCTGGGGCTGATTAAAGACATTGTTGGTGTTAATGGAACCTGCCTCAAACTTTCAAACTTTCCTAACTTGCATGTTTTGGCTTGAACATTAACTTACGTGAAACACGTTCTATACATGTACAGGGGAGATTTAAAAGCAGAGCTGCTTTCACATTGAAGTCTGCTAAATTCTACTTAATAAACCCCTTGATCTTGGTATTTTGAGCTTGCAGGGTCATACTACAGGGTTGCTCTCATAGGAAATTTAGTAACTAGAACAGAGTCTCAGGCATCACTCCAAATAACTCATTGTGTCCTAGAGAAGTGGCTCCCCACCCTCACTCAGCTGTTTAAAAATTATACAGCTGCATTTGTATGTGAAGGATAATGAGATCCATGGAGTCCCTTTGCACCAAATAACAGGAATTGATAGTCTGGAATAAAATGTAATAATACAAGATGAATATGACTTCTTACTGCAGACCCTTAAATGTGATCTTTACTCACATGTATTATGTTGCCCAATCAGTGAAGCTACATGTGGAAAAATAAATTTACCAATAAAACCTGAAGTTAAACAAGCAGAGCACACCAGCACAAATGACAGCAAACTTTTCCTCTCCATATGTGCAAATGATGAGAGTTAGACCCTACTGGGGAGGAAGCAAAACAGAACTCTATTCCAACAATTAGACAAGTGTCTTTATATATTATGAAAACCAGTTTTCTTTTATATCACTCTGCATGTGATTTTTTCTTGCCATTTAATCTTACAAAAGAATGGAACAAGTTATATATATTATATATACATGTATATACTATTATATATGTTACTTATACACATATACAAGTTATATTTAAGTTACAGGTGTAGCAACACAGCATTATTCAGTCATCCAACAAAGACCCTGCATAATTTTTAAGATTCAAACCTAAATAATTTGCAAGATTTGGCAATATTTTCATACCTGACAAAGTTGTACCAAACTCTTCTCCTCAATGTTACAGCTTTAAAACATTTGAAAACTTATTTTAAACACATTTTCCACATCAATAGGGTAGGAATACACAGTGCAGAAAAATAACCTCTGGCACACACTGACTCTCTCCAGACCGATGGAGTCCCTGGCACAAAATTTATGACGCATGACTTTGACTACCTCAGAGAAGGGGGAGCACTTGGTGCACTATTGCTTAATTAAATTACAGAGGAAGAACCACCCTCAGCCTTTTAACTGATTACAAAATCTTATTTTCTCATGCCAACCTCAAATATTGTGAAGGCTCCCCCATGCATTTCCTGAGCTTCTCCAAAGTTACACAGTGAGACCGTACTGGGGGGACCCAGGAAGCCATTGAGGAAGGGGTGTCAACACTGCTGCTCACCGCAGGCCCAGCCTTGACCTCTGAGATGTCAGCCAGTTTGGGCTTGAAAACTTTGTTTCTGGCACAACTCTGTTGCTTGTAATGGAAAGGAAATAATTTAAGTTCTCTTTTAATTTCATACAGATGACAAAGTTTCCTTCTGCTCTTATTTAAAGTCAGTATTAAGTAAGCATTATTTGCTTTGTGTTAGAGGGTAGGTTTGGATTGGATATTAGGAAAAAATCCTACCTGTGAGGCCCTGGCACAGGTTGCCCAGAGAAGCTGTGGCTGCCCATCCCTGGAAATGTCCAAGGCCAGGTTGGACAGAGCTCTGAGCACCCTGGTCTAGTGGAAGGTTCCCTGCCCATGGCAGGGGGATGGAACTGGATGGTCTTGAAGGTTCCTTGCAGCCCAAGCCACTCTATGATTCTATTTTACAAAGGCATTAATATCAGGAATACTCAAACCCTTTTTTCTAAAACAGCACATGTAGTGCAAAACCACTACAGAGGTGATAAACTGACACCAAAGACTAGCAACCAGAAATTTATTCCTTTAAAGTTTTGCAGAATAATGACTTAAGGGGAGGGAAAAAGAGCAAAGCACACTGCATCTGCTCTTCTTTTCTGCTGCAGCTTGGAAGAAAACAGCAGATCAGATATTTCAGTGACATCCAATCGCTGCACAAATTGTTTAAATTGCAGCTGAGTATGATAAACAATCATTTTGAAGTCACCTGATGCAGTCCATATAAGACAGCAGGTATGCCTGTAATGACTCTTCCTTGCCAGAAAATGTCTGGCTTGGTAGGGCACTGACTCTGACTTTCCAAATCAGGCAAAGAAAACATAATGAATACCACAACTGTCTCCACTACAACTAATTAACCCCAGTAAACAATCATTTATCTGAATACTCGGGACACTTTGGTTTAAATTCATGAAGATTCTTCCCAGAGTGCCCAAGTTTAATACTAATTTTAGAATATGTAATTTAATATTTATTTTCCTGCCACCTACATGAACTCTTAAGGGCATGAACTTGATCTCTACTCTCCAAAGAAATACCTTACTTTCCAGCAGTGTCCAGATATAACATTTGTAAGAGGTATTAAAACACTTCCAGATGAAGAGCTCATTTAAAGCAGGATATTTTTGGATTTTGCAGATTATCCTGGGGGTGGGGGGGGCGGGTAAGCTCAATTCTGATAGACTGAATTATTGAAAGACTATTGTTTACAGAGCAGTACAACTGATAAAAGCAGGAAATTCATGTTTTTATACAGCCAATACAGAGAACACAGAAAATGATCAAGCTCTGTTTATCACTTGAGCCAGAAAGAACAGACACTGGGATTCAGGGGAGGATAGAAATTCAAGGTGAAGATAATCTGAGCAGAAGTTATACAAAATTTATGGGCATAATAAAAGCAATTGCACTGCCTCATGATGCGACACTCGCCAGAGACAAAGCTTATACCAAGCACAGAACCAGGCCACTGTAGGGACTGAGCCCTTCTGTTCACCCTTCCCTGTATCAGCACCTCCATGGGGAAAAGCATTCTTGCTCTGGAAGTGTGTTAAGACATTTTTGAGCCAAGTGTGGAAGCTCTCTCCTCACATGGAGCACTCCCAAAAGCCTGGAAAGATGGCACCTAACTTTGCTGTAGAAAACTGTAGCCCAGCAGTCACCATTCCCTAAAAACAGAAGTTCAGATTCAAATTCTTCAGTTTACATACTCTGTATTTACTACCCTGGAAAAAATTCACCTAGAGGCTCCAACTGAAGATCACCAAATTTTAACAGAGTTGGGTTCATCTGTTTTTGGAAAAATCTGCATCTGTGCTGCTCTGTACCCAGCTATTCAAGACTTCAGGGAGAAGAAGATGTTTATGGAGTTACATGAGCTATAGGAGATTTATCCAAACCAATGCAGACATAATCCATAACATGGATTTTCCCTATTTAGTTAAATGGACTTGTATTAAATATTATCAAACTGAATCAGTAGTGCAAAACATTTCCAATAATTTCTTGCAGAACAGCCTGCAGGAAGTATATCTGAAACCTCTTCAACTGTTGTTTGGTAAAAAGAGGATGATTAAATGGGGTCCCAGAGGGGCATCACAACAGAAAGACTCTTGCAACAAGCACACAGGAGACTGAGGGGAACAGAGCTCAAGGGGCTGCAGCTCTGACAATCCTGTATTAAAACATTACATGAGTTGGCCTGGTAACAGTCTTTTCATTGCAAAGTGGCTTTAATCCTATTTCCCTGAAAAGTAAGACTCCTGTTCACTAACAAGTTCCCAGCTATTCCCTTTTTATAACCTCTCAGTCTATATTGAACGGAAACCCACTGAAGTAAGCTGGGATTGCCAGTTCCAATGCTGGGCATGCAAATCTCAGTTCTGCGTCTGCAAGTCTCTGCCACCAGAACCCCATCCAAGAGCTGAAAGGTTTCTTTTTACAGTAAAGAACAGGCAATTGCCTGCTGGAAAATTGCCCTAGTGGCAATTACTTTGTAATAAAGAAGCATGGAAGCACTATCATGTTTCACCTGTTATTGCTATGGCAAAGTTACCTCTTGGTCAGAGCTGAGGGTCAAACTCAAATTCTGAGCAGAAAAACTCATGCATGTACAGTCAAGGCTTCTCCTGACATCTTGTTCCAGATGAGGGTGTTTAGACAGAAGTACAAAGAGATGTTGGGCATGTAGTGGAAAGCAGATTAAGAGGAGGGGTTTAGGCTAAGAAAAACATTGTGTAGAAGTGTGTTTAAAACCATTCAATTTTAATGCATTTCCAGGAGGCCAAAGTCTGTCCCTTCTTCTCTCATCTTTTACCCACTACTCACAGGAAATCTTAGTAAAAATCCAGGGATCCTGAAGTTCCTTTATTCCCATCTGTGCCAGTTTCTACTCTAGAACTGCCCTTGAAAGCAGCAGAAAGGCTTGCCTTGAGTCTCACAACAAGGTGGGTCTGGTATGTGTGAGAGGAAAGAATTTCAAGTCAACTTGGTGACCCAGTGATAAGAGAAATATAAAACCCTGTTTACAATAGACTGAAAAAATAATTTAATGCTATTAGCTGATATGAAAATTTTGTAAAAAAACTCTTTAATTTAATATGGTCCCATATCCAGTTCATCATCATTAACTTCTAGCAGTGATTTGTCCTTATTTCTGTGCCTTACTAGATCTTTGGGCAGGAGAAAAGGAATTTGGGAAAGAAGGGGAACAGAGATCTCAAAGTACACATAAGTCATGCCAAACAGTTCAGCCTCTCCTAACCCTTGGCTACTCCAGATAAAAGGTAGTAAGCATGCTGGAAATATCTACAGGTAAGTAGCAGGAGCTACATAAGGATAGAGATGTACATTTCCTTCTTAGAGAGTGATTATTTTTGGAGGATTCAAGCTCTTCTGACAAATCACAGACTAAAATGTCTATTGCTGCAGGAAAAAAAAAGGATTTGAAGAACAGGGGTTACAATGAATTAAAAAATTGCTTTTAAACCTCCATCCTTTGCTGACAGCCTGCATTTCACACAGTTTGCTGTACCCTGCACTGTGCTGCTTCTATCAGCCCACAGTTTTCCGTTCATATTTCTTGTATCATATACTGGTCAATTGCTCTATCCTCAGACCACACAAACCCTAAAAATGAAAACTTCTGAGGATTCAAAGAGTCTTCGCACAACAGTTTTTACTGTGAACACTTCATGCTAGGGGGGGAAAATCCAAACCACATTAACATTCCCACAGCACACAATTAAAAGCTCAAGGAATTCTGTTAAAGATTTGGAATGGGAAAAAGTAGCACCATAATAAATATGAACCTTATTTTAGAAGTAGCTTCTCCAGTGAGCCTTATTCAGCCAAAAAAAGGGAACAAAAAGTTATCTACTGGTAAGTAGCAATAGGAAACCTAATTCATGTTATGGGAGAAGCCTCTGAAACCATTTGCACTTCCCTCTCCTAGAAAGGCTTTTCATCCAAACTCACAGTCTGTAGGACCCTAGAGCCAGCAGGAATCTTCACATTACCCAGCTGAAAATCTGCCATGTGTTATCAGGGGTGCCTCTGAATGCCAGATTCAGTGTTACTTAAAGAAAAACAGAACACTGATATAAAAAATGCTGTAAAGAACAGCTCTTGCACAACTGCCAAACTGCGTGGCATTTGCCTTCATATGGAAATAAAGCACATACTCCTAACTGCCCCCAGGATTAAAAATCTTAACAGTTCCATAGCATCTTTCTTTTAAAAGGGCTTTAAAAATATCTTCAACCCAACCTTCCACTAAGGCTATCTGTGCTCAAAATCTGTGCTGCTATTGCTTCGAGGTCAAAAGATATTTTATGTAAGAGTGATACATGATATGAAAGCCTGCTTGCTTGTTAAGTTTAAAAAAAGTACAGTAAAATTAGTCTTACACAACCCCTTAGTGGGCATAAAATTAGTCAATAAGTAAAAAAAGATGGGTGGGGAGGTTTTATAGAGCAATTAACATGTGCCTCAGGCATAGTATTTGCAGTCTTATACATTCCACCACATGAGATGTGAATACAAACTTTACAGGATCTTACAGACTAACTAAAGCCAGCAAGGCTGAAAAAGGGATTTGTTTATTATTCCAGGTTTTCAGGATCCACTGCATACTCAATTCTTGCCCTCAGGTTAGCTGAGTTACAGCCCTCTCTTGGGACAGGTCAGCTCTCAAGCCTTAACTCTTCCAAAGAGAAGATCCTGCAATTCACTCTCAGCATCAAATGCAGCCATGTCTGGGAGCACGGACACAGCTGGATTGAACAGGAATTTAACTCTGGGAGTAAAAGGCCAGGTTATAGCAAATTAGTTTCTTCCTGGTAAGACAAAGTAAGGTAGGACACAGCTGAAATGGAAGATGAAGCTTTGCAGAAAGGCAGTTAAAAATACATAACCTTAATGTAACCTCTGGCAGAGATGAGGAATAAACTCAACTACTGGAGCTGAGCTGAAATAGACTCAGAGCTGCTTTGTGTTGAAGAGCTTCCTCCATCTGCAAGAGGCTTTCCAGCCACTCAGCTCTTTTTCTTTTAAATTACAGGCAGCCTCTAACAGCCCATGCAACCCTTTGCTCCCTTCTTCCCCAAGAAATCTTTCAGGTTTTTAGATTTCCTTTGATCTCAGGCTTAGCCTTAGGAAGGCTATCCGCTTCCACAGGAATTGAGTCAGCAATTGATACCTTAATTCCTTTGAAGAAACAGACCTAGAAGCCAATTCATCTGTAACATTTCATGCTTGGTTTCTAAATACATCTCCATAATCTCCCGTTACCTACAAGCATTCTTTTCAGGCAGGTATCAACACTACAATTCAATGGAGAGAGTCACTACAGCAAACTAAAAGAATTCACTCTGGACGACTGAATCTCTTCTGCATAATGAGCTCTCAGCTACCACAGAGATTTCTCAAAATCAGCAGTTTGAATTATTGCTTAACACACTTTTTCCATACTGGCAATTTCACATGAACTAGATTTCAGGACCCTTTATGCACAGTCTGCTAAGCTTTAGGCTGGATGAATTTTGAATGTTAAACAATTTCTTTTTTAATGAGATATTATATATAACTGCTTTAGCTGTAAAATAACAGCCCAAACCCCTGTACAGCTCTCCTATGTATATGAAACTAGAGCAACTACAGCATTTTGCTGATTTGAACTAATCTAATGAGAGAAATAATTTCCAAACAAAAATAATCTATGATATTCTGCTCTGCGTAGCGCAGCCTTTCTTTTTAATAAAATCTAATAATTAGCAGTGACAGATACAATTTCCAGAAATTCCATTTTTCGGTGCTGTGGCCTAAAAAAAACCACTGACGATCAGGGTTAAGCTAAAAATGACCAACTTCAATATTTAATGGTAGACTAGTCAATGTTTACTACAAGAACCCATTAACTCTCACAGTAAAACAAAGTGATGCCATCACAGAGAGGCACTCAGATATGAAATGCATAAAATAACCCAGCTATTCCTGCAGCATACCAGACAAACATCCCTACATTTAAGTGACATTATAAAGGTAAGTAGCACATGAAAACTCATTTTCCTTATGTTTCCTTATGATCTATGTAAATGTACATAGATACTTTTAAAGAGCACCAGTGTAATATATTTAATTGATGCAGGGAAATGAGGAACAGCTCTGGTGCTGACAGTCACTTCTGGGTCTATTAACTATTCATAAAAAACTCAATAGCATTGAAAGAGCCTTTGAAGCTACAGTAAAGGCTTGACAAAGCTTTTATCATATTAAATGTAAAATGTGAAATTCATGTTTACAGCTACCACTACTCATTACTCAGACAGTGAGTTTTTCATGCTGAGAGCAGCAGCCACCCCAAGTCACAAAATATGATTTTTTTTTTCTTCCATAGTCCTAATGAAAAAGGTACAGGGATCCTACCTTTCAGAAGAACTAAAATGGATTTACATCTTGTATTAAAACCAAAATTTTGTTTGAATTAAAGTAGAAATAATCTGAAATTATCAAGTTATGGATTTATTAATGGTTTAGAGTGTTATTAACAGAATAATGTATTGTGATTTCACTGAACAAGTCTCTTCAAAAAGCAGTTTGTCCAAGTTTACACCACACCAGTGTTTGGTTTCTCCTCCCTTTATTCATGCAAAATCCCATGCAAAATAAATTTATCATGTATCCAAATGTTCCATGCACTTATGAACTGGGATGATTTTAGAGACTTAATCCTTAGAAGCCAAGTTTAATGATTGAAGAAAATACACTGTCATTTATAAACAATAGCAGGGATTTAAATTCCCTCTCACAGATAAGCAGCATTAAGTACCAGATGTTTCAGAAGACAAAGGCCTCATCCTGCTCCTATGGAATTTGTAGTTTCTGTGCAGGGGAAGCAATCAGCAGTGTTAATAGTCAAGAATAAGAATCACTCCGTTTCTCAAAATCCTTCGACTCATGAACAAGTAAAACTTAAGTTCTGAAGGTGCTGAAAGCTCATTTTCTACTAAAATTTAACACTGGATGGTAGAAACTGCTTATTGAACAGGTCCCACAAAGGTTAATGGAGATTTTTAGAGATCATAACTTCTGCAAGTGTCAACTAATGTAATTTCATCTGGACTTTGACTGGAATTCTCATATTTGGCATTTTTTTACATTGTTTGAATTCTCAACAAGTTCACTGCTTCATTTTGAATTATTAAACTGCAGATACTAAGAAACCAAAGAACAAGCTGTAATTTAAAAAAAACATGTAATATATATTTGGCTTGTATTTGTTGCCAGGCTACTAAAGCCCAATTATGACTGCAAGGCTGTTATAGATTTGTAGCTGCATTTCTGACACAGCAATGTAACATCAATTATAGCAATAAAGACAATGATTAAAGTCAGAAATTAGTTTCATTCAGTGGGGTGCAATAACTTGGGTGCTTCAGCACCTTCCCAATTCACAGTATGCATTGAGTCAAGCAGTTTTCACTGATGCTTTCAAGTTCTCTTGTTAAAATTTCAGAACTTCAGGAAACTTAAACACAATGAGTTCAACCACCACTGAACTGGAAAGGGATCATCTGAGTGACCATCTCCTTCAGCTGATAAAATCTTGTGGGTTACAGAACAAGCAGGACAGGTTGGTCATCTGTCAAATCATAACTACACCTCTGATCCAGGGTACTCGAACTGCAAAGAAATATTTGCAAGCAGAAAGTGTGTAACACCATACCAATGTGCTTAAGGTTTTCGTGATGATATCTGATAAGAATCTCAGATTATTTCAGTGATCAAAGTTTTCCCAGGTACAGAAAAGCACAAGCACACACTGTAAAGTTTAATTGTTAATATTCAACACACTCTGTAAAGAGTCATCTTTTTTTGGATACCCAAAAGGCTTCTTGTTCTTCAGTGTATTATAGGCAAAATTGGTTGAGTCACCCCACTTCCCCAGGTGCCAATTCTCAAATATAGTTTCTCAAACCAATTTAATCTCACAGAAACTGATCTTTGCTTTTACCAAAACAAGAAGCAAAGGGAATATTACATTAGTTCAACAGCTATATTGCAACCCCCTCCAGTGAGGAATAAATATAGTTCATGCTGAGGCAGACAGATGTTGAGGTTGATAAAGGTAAACAGAACCATGTAAGAGGTAATTAACAAAGAGGCCCGATAAGTCACCCGTGAATAACTTAACCCTTCAGTGAATCCAACATTGTTTTTAGCCCTGCTGATGGCACAGAAGCCAAGCAGAGAGATTTCAATTAGCTCCCAAAGCACTGACATTTCTAACTGCTACCTCCATTTCTGATCTCCGTGGCTTGGAACATCACTGCTGCATCCCCACAGACTTTGACATCACTTTGTCGATGTGCAGCTTTTCTAGAAATGGGAGCCCTCTTCTTCCCTTCCCCCAAATCCCAATGTTATTTTGATCACTGGAGTTAGGGAAGGAAGGGAAGAGATATTTTTCAATTATCTGGAGGAAACAGCTAGAAAAGCTCACAAAAGAAATGTAAACTGGAAGACAGGTCAGTAATTAGGAGGATGGTTTATTTACACTGTCTGACCTTACCCTATGGTAAGGTAAAGTCAGCTTAGCCAGCCATACATTTTAATCATCCAAATGCCAGCACAAACAAAGCAAACACAAAACGTACAGGTCACTTACAAAACCAGGGATCCTCTCCATGCAAAGCAGGATGCAAGCTTTTGAGCTTATGGTAGACAGTTATTGAATCAATGCTGCCAGTAAAAGGGACTGAAGTCTCTAAATCTCAGCTTACCCAAAAGGTAAAACCTCATAACAATTTATGAACATTACAAACATTCCTAGATGAAGCTGCATGTGTTTTATTTAGCAAGTCAGGTTGATCAGAAAAGCTCTTTTTTGGAGCTTTTTAGAATCTGTGTTACTATGCAAACAACAGATCCATGAAGACCATCTGATGAGCTCTGAAAATTAACATTTTCAGGAAAACATAGAGGCATAACTCTTCACCATCTCCCATGGCACTAACTGTACTGATTATTCACTCAAAATAAACCAACTAGCAATTTAATATGAAAACACATTTTTAACTGCAGCAAGACTGCATGAAAGGACTTGTACATCACATGTCAAACAAACAAACCCCGCTCCCCCCCGCCATGTGTTTCATTCAAGATGCTAACCTGGAAATTTTTAAACAATGTTGTAAATAGCATTCATTGAACATTATTATTTGGTTGGTTGAGTGTTTCTGTTTGGCCACAGCTGAGCAAGCTGTAAGGCACACCTGCACAGGTAAGCCAAAGCAAACATATAATATAGAAATATATAGACAATTATACAGTGCACACACATGGTTGGTTTAGTCCCCACTCAGTCTGGCATTTCCATTCTGTGTTGTGTCATATTTTCTGATATATGACTGACAAGTTTCTGTATTTGATTAAGGCAATATCAGATACTCTTAATAATGTAAACAGTTTATTTGAAACCTAATGACAATACTCACCATGAAATTTAACACTGACTACCCCTATTGTAAACCAAACCACTCCCCCCATTATCATCCAAGGCTGTTGGTATCACAGTTTATTCATGTGTATTCACATGCTGTAAACTGCAGATTAACCACACAAAACAAGACTCTCTAGTGGTTAGAAATAGATGCAGTAGATCACTGGAAAAAACAATTTATCTAACTGTTTAGAAGTACCTGAAGCATTTCTCCATAAATTAAAAAAATGCTTTACTGCAGTCCTTTATAGCCTAACATTGTTTCTAGTTTCTAGGACACTTACCTTGTAGTAGAGAATTTTAGAGTTAACTCAGGTTACATTTTTTACAGAGGAAAGCAATATTAGACAGAAGATGAATGCATGTAGAAATCCTTCCCACTTAAACATAATCACACAGTTGAATCTGTGCTACAGGCACCAAGGAAAAAAACAAAATCCTTTTTACCTTGTGTACTTTTAGCTGGCAGACGCATCTTCCCTCTTTGCCTGGCTTCAATCAATTTGAAAATATATAGAAAGCTCTGACTCACAGAAATGAGAATTACTTACCAATTTGTAACAATACAGGTGTTACCAAAGCTGTCTCCATGGCATAACAAAATTCCCTGCCAAACATTACTGCACCATGCATCACCCACAGGCGTATCGGTATCCGGTCTATGGATCCTTCACTAATGGTCTCCTCCCTACTTTCATTCTCCTTGTTTTCTGGTTTCTGAAGCTGTGCCACAGGTAGATCTTGAACTTGCATAGATTCCGAGTCAGCATTCTGAGGAGCCATTTTCATTACCATAAAAAATATATATATTTGTTATATCTATATAAATAATACTACCATAACTCCACAAACAAGTTAGGGTGTCTTCTCTTTCAGCTTCTGTTCCTCAGGCAAGTAATGCTTATATTCCTCTTGTACAAACAGGTATCTTGCAACTTCTTGAAGAGATACGAGACATTAAGAATGAAAAGCTATTTGGTAAGAATTTCAACATATGGCTTGCTGGTTTACTGTGAGTTAGAGTTAAAAATCCATAATTGCCATTCAGTTAATACCAGTTTCATAATTATTATTGAAGAAGTGCTGAAGTTGTTATTCGTGCTACACAGAGGTGGAAAGGCGACACAAAGAGGTGCTCCACTGTTAATCCCCATCGAGTGGCTGATTAATCTGCAACAAAAAGCAAGCATTTAAAAATTTCAATAGGCTTTTTCAGGATATTGTCTCCCCCCCTTAACCATATAACCTATTTCCTGCTTCATGCTTTCCATTGTCCTTGCCTAGAGTAGGGTCCTTTATTCCACGTTCCCTCCTACCTCTGCACTTTCCATTGAAAAGCAGTTGTGCCTTGTATTTAAATGATGCTTTACTGTACTCCAGTTCCTCTGGTTTGTGGTCCTACACAAAGCCACAGAAGAATGTCAGGGTACTTGTCCAAGATCCTCAGAACACCGAGCACAAGACTAAAATTCTGGGAAATTTAAAGCAGGTTGCATTTCAGAAACAGCATAGGATATTCCAGTTCTATGCCAGGAAGATGATTCATCAATTACCATGGTCACACACACATCTCCATTTACATTTTTGGAAGTTGCAAGCTACTTTGCAGTAACTATCACACCATTTTATACTGAAGATATTTCACAAGGAAGCATGAGCAAAACAAGCCATGATGAATATAACTAAGGATTGATATTTAAATATTTAAACTTTAATGAAGATATACACAACATATGAATTCATCTTTCTGCACACAAGACCAGACCATCTTACTCCCACATCCTGTGAGGCTGCTGAAATTTGTGAAAGCAGAATGGTACAGTATCTTCCACATTAAAATTATCAAACTATATTCTAAACAGGTAAGACAAGCTTCTTCTGTACCTTCCCTTTCTTTGTGCCATAGACAAAATCTAAGCAGATGTACAAAAACTGCACCATGCCAATCAAAGTGTGTTTAAGCACTTAGGAAAAGAAAACAAAGCTTCTTAAAAAGTCAGATTACATAAAGTTTGTATTAGAAGGATGCATGTTTACATCTCTGCACACAGGGTGACTGAGCTGTGACCAGCACAAAACCCCTCAGGGATATGGTTCCATGAAATGCTGGCTCTGGCAGCAAAGCTGGCCTCAGTAGAAGTTCCCCACGCTGCAATTCCTTGTCTCTTCAGTTGTGGCCACAAAAACTCTTTGTGGGCCTGAGAACACACCAGATCATTAAGTGGTGAGGCTAAAACTGAGCCTTAGGAAACAGATGCCATGGCTGGTGTTTAATCACAAGAGCAGCTCTGTTTCAGTGGGACTGAGACACTGTTCTGCTAAAAGTGCATCATGAGAACACCATCTTGAGCACTCCCTCCTGCTGACACTCTCCTGAGAGTTGTTGACTGCACATATTTTGTTCTTCCATTCAAAAGTATCTTTTTTGGTACATGTCTTCTTCTCGGCTCACCAAGATTACTGGAACTCTCACATTTGATCACCTCAACAACAAAGTAATGCTAAAATTTTGAGCTGGACAAACCTTTAAATTACAAGAGAAAGCTAAAATAACTTACTGAACCAGAGTATAAACCAAGTTTTAAGTTCAAGGTTTTATCTATAAGCATTAAATAGCTCAGAACAAAAAGGACTTGGAAAGCATTTCTCTACCCACTCAGAATTAACAGAAATTAAGATATAAGTAGTTTATCATAAATGTAAAGTACTCTATGTATTAAAAAAATAAAAAACACATCCACCTTACATAACACAAGTTCTGAGAGACTAAAGCCTACAAAATACATGTTCTGGAGTAGGAGCAATTATTTTAATTACAGACTAGTCATAAAATGTTTAACTGCTGGCAGACTCAGGCATCACGACATTCAGTAGAATTTGAAAGTATACATGTGAGCCCTTATTATCCAAAACTCAGCAGAACATCTATGTTGCATTACAGACTAAGGGTCATGGATTACTCTCCTGCACAGTCTGGTTTAGTCTCTACTGTTTTCTCATGACTGATTTCCCCACCTGTGAAGGATTTAATTCCCTTTCCCTAAACACCTCCTTCCATATGCAGTTCCAGGGTGAGGCACTGAGGAAGGCGTTTATCTCTCCAGAATATTCTGTGATGCACTGGGGCAGCCTGCACATGGCAAGGAGGATGACACCAAGCCAGGAGCATTTGTTCTGGGAAAGGATAAAGAGGCAGGACAAAAGCAGATATCTGAGATTTAGCCCATTTGAGCAAGGCTCTTAAGGGATGACTGAAAAAGTTATTTCTGAAGTGGAAGATGATGGGGAGTGATCAGATAATTTAAGAGCCAGGAATAATGGGTGGTAGATGGAGGTAGACTTTGAAGCTGTAATTGACACAGATAAGAACAGCACATTTTAAACATGCCAGAAAAAGCAGTTACAGTGTTCAAGTGCAATAGGAGGAGGCACAATGGACAGGTTTTATCTAAAAGAACAGAGAATTACTCTTCCATTATGTCAATTTTGTGGTAAGCATAACGCTAGACTTCCTGCAGCACTTTCATCTGACTCCAAGTGCACATCTAATACAAGAGCCAGAGAATAACAAGAGCCTCTCAGAAAGGTCTTCAGTTCTTTCCTAAGCCCTGCTCAGTTTTGCTCATGTTCATTTTAGACTGATATACAGTCTGCTTCTTTTTTTCCAAGTTCATTTCGAATTTGGCAAGATTGAATACTGGCATTCTTTCTTCTCAAAGAGGGAGAGAAATTCATTTACCTGATGGAAGTAAATATAACAGAGGCTTTTATGCAGCAAAGAACTCCAAAGTAAAGGGCACCTGAAGAGAAGCTGGATTAAAATACCAATGCAGAATTCTCTGATGTCTGCATCCAGCACTAATTGTTTTTCATGGCTGTTTTTCAAGGGTATTTTAATAACTAACAACAAATAAAGCGGAAAAATGAAGAAATTCATCCATGGGAAAAGATTCCTGTTGGGCATTGTACACAGGTTGGGTGGGAAGAGAACTTTAGATATAGAAATATTTCTGATCTTGCCGAGTGTTTATGGGAGGAGGGGACTGATGACACTGGCTCTTTGTCAGCTTAATTGCACATATTTTACTCTGACCTTTGGTCATGTTTTAGCAATGACAAAAACATATAAAGCAATAGTTAATATTCCAACAAAACAGGTGAGTAATATAGTCCAAAACCTAATCTGTAAGCAAAATTTTATAAAGCTTCTCAAATTGCTTGCAATCTTATCTTTGTTATACTTTTACTACCTACCTTCCACTGAGGCATAATATGACTGTGTCAAACACAAAACATGTTATAGGCTTGACAAATCAATAATCCTCAAATAGGAACTCTTCACAGACAGAGAGAACCATCAAAGAACCAAAGGAAAATCCCTGCCTTTCTTCAGGGTTTGCCAAAGAAGAGAAAGTGTTATATAGGTCATATCTGTAGCCCACAAAATTCCATGGTTTTCTTTTCCCTAGGGAGCACTATGATGCTTAGGATGCACAAAGAGCTCATGCTCCATAATTA
The DNA here is from genome assembly GCA_024865655.1 of Emberiza elegans. Taxonomy (NCBI): domain Eukaryota; kingdom Metazoa; phylum Chordata; class Aves; order Passeriformes; family Fringillidae; genus Emberiza; species Emberiza elegans. The sequence continues at coordinate 4,969,564 of JALJVW010000084.1, read as the reverse complement.
TCCAACATGATGCCTCGAGCAAATGACTTCTATCACACATCTCAATGTGTTTTTAAGTTCAGGACTTGGGGGTTTGACAAGCAGTGTTCCTGCATTTGTGATGCCACCATCTGGAGGTCTGGTAGCACACCCATCAATAACAAAATAAAATGAGGTTAACAGTGATCCTGCCCAAATTGTTTAAGACTAAACTATTTTGGATGCGTGTTTCCAGATCTCTCTTGCTAATAAGGAATTGGAATGCACTGTTTGACAAGTAACTAGAATTTCTGAACCAGTGCCAAAGCATATGACTGTAAACTGTGGAGTACACAGCACGTTTCAGGTAATCACAAACGTATTTTTCTGAGCTGTAATAAGGCTGGCAAATAGAAAACAGTTAAATGGGCCCAACTGGATCCAGGAGAAGATTTCAAATCTTTCAGATGGTTTTCTTCCTATAAAGCCATTGAGCATTTCCTCAGGCATTTACTGGTAAGAAACAATCTCAGAAGAGGTGGTATGCCCCAATTATAAAAACCCAAGACAACGACAAAAATAAGCACAGCCTATGAAAAACTGGAATGAGCAAACTGAAAACAATGGGAACACTTCTGCCCAAGCACTACTGAATATCTAAGGAAAAAAGGAGAGGATTGAACAGAGATAAACTACCCCTTATCTCATCCTCTTCTTTGAAGTTTATTGCATTAACTTCCAGTCATTCATGTAGTTATCTCCTGCCTTCAAGATCTGCCTCTTCCATTATCATGACTCTCTTTTACATACAAGGGTACAGACTGACCAAAGCTGTCTTAAATAATGAAGAGCTGCATTCAGTTTTGCTCACAGGAATTATTTTCTAATGATGTTGGAAATACTCCAAGATTCTACAGTTTCAGTGAATTTTACCTTCTTGATGAGGAGAGGAAGGATGAAGAGACACCTTGAGCCATCATTGCATACAATGACTTTTCATTGTTTATTACTACCTTCACATGAGAAAATAGCTAAGAATCAATTAATCAGTTATTACAGAATTTAAATAGGTTTTAATAATTCTGGTGACAGTTGTCAGGTCACATTAGGACCTGTCAGTGATCCATTCTGCTCAACACACCAAAAAAGCCCCAAACAACAAAAAACCCCAAGTAGGTGTACTTCTTAATGAAATTTTCAAATATTTACTTGGGAAAAAAGTGTAAGACTGCGGAAACTGCCAGTCTAATAGGAGAGGATTTTCATGCCTCCCCAGAGCCTTACAACTTACCCTCCTCCAATGCCTCAATGAGTACATCCCAGACATCCATGCTAGCAACCACACTATTTCACCTGTGAATCATGTCAGATTGACAAGGCTGTAAGTGCCCAGTCATTCCATTTATTTGTCAAATACTTTTCTGCCAAATTGGTTTATGCTCAGGTTTTCAAGTAATCTGGCCATATCTTGAAGAGTTATCTAGATTGATTTAAGTTTAGCTTTAATATTAGCATTAGAAAGAAAGGTATTCTGAGTTTATCTGTCTTTTCTCCAGGCTGCGTAAGTTTTTGGCTGAGCACTTCTACCACCATGTTGCAGACAAACATAATTTATTTTTCCTTCCACAATTCAATGTGAAGTGGACAATGGGTTCTGCTTTGGCATCTGACTGACTTCTGAAAGGACACATCGTTTGGGCTTGTGCCTTTTCAAGAGTAAAATGGATTTTGTCCAAGCATAATTGCTGGTGTTTGGAGTTCAAATGCTCTGTGCTCCACCACACCAACAGACAAAGAGAATGCTGCTGTAAAAGAGCAGTTCTTAAAGGCAAGACTGACCTTCAATCCCTCTGCAAGCATGGCTGCACCACCTTACAAAGCCTTGTCCATTCTCAAAATACATTAAAAACTACTTTGTAAGATCAGGCAACTGATTTTGTAAAGGAATATCACATAAAATACATTACCAGCTTATCCCACTGCTTACACTCTGGGTTTCTCATTCACTTTAAGCTGGTATAAACAAGTGCTTCCTCTAAGAGCACCATTCTGCTCTTCCTTTTCTTTGCCTCTTGTTCCTTACTCCCACTGCTTCCTGTGCAGCCACACGAGCAGCACAGCAGTGAACCAGACACTGTAACTGATCCAGGCTGAAAATGAAGCTGACAAAAACATGTCCAAGCAGCTAAAGAAATCCTTTCTAAAATCCTGTTGGCTGCAGGGATCCATACCACAGTAACAGGGGGGAAGGTCCCTTTGGGCAGCAATACCCAAAGCCAGGGTGAAATTGCAGCTCACAGAGGAAAGGAGCTGTTGGTGGGTCCCTGAGGCTACAAGGTCAAAAAGCAAACTCATCTGCCCAGCTCCAGACACCTGCTGTGCAGGAGGCAGAAGGATCCTCAGGCATGCTGGGAGAGCTCTCTTGTGCTCTCCTTGTACTGGCCAGATGCAAGGCAGAACACCACTTGCTTGGCCAGCAGGCAGCTATTTTCTCCTTGGCAGTTTTGTGGCTCTGTTGCTAATAATTAGCTGCTGTTTATAGTAACAGAACGGGTGACAAGGGATGTTTTTTTGGCCCATGTCAATAGTGAAGTGCTCAGTCACTGCACTAGGAAGAAAAGCATCTAGAACACATACCTGGAAGTTTTGGCCCAGCTGGATAAATGTGCTCAACTACCCTACTCGAAGTTCAGAGGAAGGGCTGTATCCTTCTGTGCTCTGATGAAGTTGTTCCATCATAAAAGTGTAGACAAACTCTGAGACTTTCTATATAGGTGAGTCATAAGGCCTTTGGTTCAAAAGGGCAGCAATTATAGGCAGGCAGTTGTTTCAACTCTCTTTAAGACTTCTAACAGCTAAATGCAAACACTGAAAGCTTTGTAGCTACGACTTTCTAAAAACAGAACTGTATTAACCCTATCAGAGGGGGAAGACTACACTTTTTCAGGAATATTTTTAAAAAAATCAATTATATCATGTATTACTTAACAACATTTCCATATATGAGCTATGTTACCTCCAGATCCTGAAAGTCTCTCACTTTAAAACAGTTTTACATTACCCTGGACTGCCCTGTTGTGAATCACTAAAACCCTGCCAAAGGAAAAAGGTTAAGGCTAACTGGGTGCAATAAAGAACCACATTTGACATGTCCTAACATCTAATTCATCATTTAGGTAATCAAAGGCATTGAAACACAACAGCATAAACCAGCTTCTTCTACAAGGACATCCTGCCCAAACAACCCTATGACTAATACTGACTGCAGGTCAGATTCTTAGCAAGTTCATCTTGAAACCTGAGATTTGAAAAAAAGAAAAAAAAAAAAAAGAGAAAGAGAAAAGAGCCACTGGAAACAGCACAGTGCTTTTGCATCATGACCTACTTTTGAAGCTACTACACAATTTAGGCCCCAGAAGCAAGGTCTGGACAGGGGTAAGTCATTCTGCAGCACGTTGTGAATTAAAACAATATGAAGCAATCCACCTCACACGAAGAAACAGCATTTTTCCCACTTCTTCCAACACAAACTTTTGCCTGCCTTCAGGACTCCTCACACACTCTAAGTCAGTTGATGTCTTTTACAACCTTGCTGTTTAAGCCAAAACACAATGTTTCTAATACAAATTCATCTAAGAGAAGCAGATGATGCTGGCAGCTTTTCTACTCTTAACACTGAACATCTGACATCCTCTACTCCCCCAACAAATAAATATCCAAACCACAACCCAAAACATAAAAGGAATGGTGTGAACAGCTTGATTTTGGAAGGGTTAATGAAGACTTGTTGCACCCCTTCCTTGGTATGTATACAAAATTCCAGAAATTATTAAAGCCTGACAGGCTTACAAACTCCAGCCCTGCCTAAGTTAAATCTTCCATAGGATTTCCTGCTTCCCTCTTTTTCCATAAAGCATGGCCTTGACTAGAACCCCCTTGGCTTTCTTGGGACCCTCTTTCCACCCACTCACAGCTTACTCAGAAAATAACCAAGAGTAAGATTTTGGTTCCTGCTGGAAGAGGTGGTGATGCAGTCACAGATGGCAATCTGGGCATGACAAACTCCCCAGGTGGGAATTTTCCTGCCTGGACACATGAGGAGGAATAGAAAGCTCAAAAGGTAAGATGGAGAGGTGAAGGTGCTTGTGACATCAGGGAGAACAGCTTTGTAAGACAGCTCTATTTCATCATTATTTGTGTTTTGGGGGCCAACATAATTTCTCCATTCATTACTGGGAAAAATAAATAGGAAATCATGGGTCTTTATGCAATTACTGAAACAATTCTGGGAAGCCATCTTTTTAAGAGGGATCCAGAATTTAATGTGAGACAGACTTTATTCAGTGGATTGGATATTATACTGTTCCCTAAAGGCACAGCCTGTTACTAATATTAGATCAGATTACATTGTTAAATCACGGCTGCTGCTGTTTTTAGTAGGAAATACTTCATTTTGTTAAACTGGAGAGGTGGCATTATCTGATTTAACTTGTATTTTGATTTACTGATATGTAAAAAAGTCATATATACTCACATTACCTTCATGTTTATTAATACAGATACATTAAAAAAGCAAACAGCTAAGGGAGTATGTGCATAAACAGCAGTAGAGAAGCCTTCAGAGCTCATGGAAAATGTAACAGCTGAGACCAGGGATGCTGGGAAGAAAACAAGCACTAAAAAAGCAGTTTCACAGCACAGCAAACACACAGGCATGCTTGATCAGTGATGGCTGCATCTCCAGTTAGCAGGTTCTACACCCAAAATTAGGTAAAGGGCAAGACAGCAAGCACTAACAGCTTTCAAAACCAAAAGCTAACAACCAAGTCACCACAAAAGCACAGAACTCAAAACCTCATGGGGACAGAGATCACTCAGGCCAGTGGCAAACATGGTGTTATGGGCTGATACTGCTGCAAGCCACTAAGAAAACTCACTGATTTGGTCAGATAAGCACAAACTTCACTCTGGCCTCAGTTAAAGCTATGGTCGAGCTTGGAATGTCCTATTAAAAGATCCTCAAGTTTTTAAACCAGGCTGACCCCAATGTTATCTCCCATCAGAATTAAACAGATTTGTTCCCTCTGTCTCTATGAAGTAGAACAACAGAGGAAAACAAAATTAAGGCTATCATCAGCAAACATCTTAATACATAACCAAGTGGATTAACTGCACCAATCCCACCTTCCTGTAGAAGGAAGGGCAATGTCTAACCCAGCAGGGCTGGTGGTGCAAGAATGATCCTACTGGGACATTGTTGCCAGTAGCATTTTTTTGCAAGTTCTTTCACCAAGGGTGTCCTCCCAATTGCAGTGGGGAAAATGGAATACACCAGAGCAACCTTTGCTGATTTTCCAGAATAAGAAATACTATCTATAATAGGTTGACACTAGAGTTTTGCATGAATATTCATCCATAAAAATAGTCAAGCCAGGACTGATTACTTAGGACTGTATCTGCAAAGTTAGACATCCCTTGCAGATGCTACTGTGAAAAGCACATTATTTTCACATACTGGCATTTAAACTAATCATATTCACTGCCTGAAAATTCGCAGGCTGGTTTCTTCAGGCTGCAAATACTTAAGAAACCCAAATACTGACAGAATATGTATTAGACAATTACAGAAGCTATTCAATAGATCAAGACAAAAAAAGAGCACAGCATAGATCTTCATAAGCTGACTTCCTCTAGCATATCATTAATGTCTGCAAAGTCTAATTCATTGGAATTATCTTCAATTACCAGTCCCTAAACGCATTACCATCATTCAATCTCAGAAAACTGTTAAAGGAAGCTTTTGAAAAGATCCCTAGAATTTTGTTCACCCTCCAACAAAGAGGGAGAAGTCAGGTTTTGACCGGATTTTAGTAACTCTGAGGAAATAATTACTCCCTCAGAGAAAAACCAAAACAACTCAGAAGAGGGTTTCTCACATTTCAGATTCTCCAAAGGGTTTGTAAACAAGTATATATAACTGGTTATATCATCTTGCACTAAGTGCTCTCATTTTGCCTTGTTTGAGTGGACTCACAGATCAAAGGGGAACCTCATCACCGTGATTGCTTGGTAAAGAAACCAGCATTTACAGCCTAACCTGCAGCTCGAGCCCACACCGACTCATCTTGATTGCTGGAAATTGTCTCCTGTCAGCACAAGGGAGAGAGATTCCTTCCCTTCCCCACACAAGCTTTGCTGAGATTCCCTCCATCTGAGCCAAGGAAAATACTCTAACATCCCCTGATGAAGTATTAAATGAAACTCATCACTTCAGTACTGAAAGAAAGGAATAAAAAGTGTTTAGAGATAACATTTATTTCTTACTTACTTCCTGGCACCAAAAGAATACCACCTCCTCCTAAATCTGCTGCACAGGGTGTGGTAAAAGAGCTGCTTTCCACCCCTCTGCGATTCATGAGGTGGTGCTAATAGAGGAAACTGCAGGTTTAGGGTTCAGCACCTTCGGTAAACATCTCCAGCGCCTCCCTTTAGCAGCACAAATAATTACAAACAAACGTTGAGAAAGCACACTCCATAAAAAGTATTGCTGGAGCACTTGAGCAGATCCCTGCTCCAGTTTTTGAGGCTGTCCCAAATACCAGCATGACAGACGTGTTTATGTACACTGCCATGAAGTGGAGCTATTTGATTTAGTTTCTCAATTATTTAAATAAACATTTGAACTGACCTAGCAGTGATGCACAGCCTGTATATTTTAAGTAAGGTGTAAAATTACAAAACAAGACAAACAAAATTAAGAATTCCCTCTTAACCCAAATAATTATTAAACCTTAAAATCAGAGAATTACTGTTTGGTCAATAATATGGATAAACCAGCACTTAAAAGGGTTGCATCACCGCACTAATTTCAGACCTTATTTACAGCATTTAGGATCAATACAGTAATAACTTCCACAACCAGTACTTTTAACAAAGTAGGGAACCCACACCATATAAGAGTTACACCTTATGGGAGACAGAAATACAGGTAATAAACAGACTGTATTTAGGCCAAGTTACAAACCATCCATTTTAGTGCAAATAAAATGCTTTAGATAGCTGGTTTATAAGCAGCCCCACAGAAAGCTGATGGCTACATTTAAGAGCAGCTTGATCAGGACATTTTGATTTTGGACGATGAACAAATGCTATTTTAGAATGTGTTTTGCCAAGCTCTAACCCTGTTAGAACTGTCAGGATAAGATATTTACTGACATGTACACTAAAATAATAAGAGGCTACAAGTGCTTGGCAGTTGGAGTTGATACATGAAGACCAGTTAGGAGGGCAATATTTAGAGGACACAAACCTCTTCCATTTGTGACTCTGGAAAGCTATGAAATACTTGGCAAAGGCTTGCCAGAATTTGGCATTTTTACCTAATTTGGGAATGACTGTCAGCTGTTCTCCTCTTAGAGGATGCACAAGCTCCAGCCTCCATGCCACTTCAACAGCAGACATCTGGACACTCTGGGGTGAGACCTGCAGCACTCCTGCACCACGGAAGTGTTTGCACCCTGCTGTCACATCAGTGCAATCACTATAGAAATTCTTGCAGTGAAAATATTTGAAAGCAAACCCAACTCCCAGTCTAGGCTTAGCCCTATCACAGTCAGACAATCCAGTCATGTTCTGTCAGTCCCAACAACTTTTCCTGCATTCCTCCTGTAAAACAGACAGCTGCCATGCTCCAAGGGAAACTCGACATATAACCCAAGGGACAGAGCTGCTCTGTGAGATGGAGGCAGATCTCATCCATGGAACTTTAAACATCCTCATTTCATCCAGATCATGGCTCTTGCACCTCTGTAAGTCCCCACAGAGACAAGTTCCCAAGGCAGAGTGGTTAAGAGGAATCAATGTTTTCAGCAGCTGCTCTATAACTATTTGTTACAAGGCAGCTGGGACTACCACAAGCAGGTTGCAAAGGCAGTAGAGATGCTAATGCACATTTAAATACCTTGAACATTGGTTGCCCTTGTGAGCTATTACTCCAGCCTCCTGCCAAACAAAACCAAAACCAACCCACCCAAAACAACAAGCAAATGGTGTTTGAAAGGCATCTAACCTCCCAAAAGCATTTTGTTGGAGGTTACTATCAGATAACACAGATGGATTACCTAAAACATCCTCAGTGAAATAATCTTTCACATGCTAAAGCTGCTTTTCTTGAATATCCATCAGAACAAAAACATTGTTGCAATAGTGTCTACAGGACTAGGCAGGCTTCTTCTAGGAAGGGGAGGTTTCTCTGCATTAAAAAGGTATTTAAAATCAACAAGTCATAGCCAATGTTAATTTAGCTGTAAGATTCAAAGTGATTGCACTTGAGTCATTCTGCAGATACAGGGCTGCTGACACAAAGAACAGGGCAGTGAGAGGTTCAGCCTCTACAAGCACGATTGATTGTTTAGAAAACAAAGCTAATCTAGTGGTTGTTTCTTTATGCAAGGCTAATTGCATACCAGCTGGAGTGTCTTTCCAGATCATTCTCAGAGGCAGAATGAATTTGTGGTCAGATAATATCACAGGTATTTCTCTAAGTAGGCAGAGCTGCTTTAATGTGTGCAGGCACTGAAAGCAGCACATGTGAAGTGCAAAACAATGAAGGAAACACCAGAACTGAAGTGCACAAAGTAGTTTGATACCGAAGTGTAACAGCTGAGCTGGCAGGTTATCCTACTAGACATCTAATATCCTCAGAAAGGGATGGGATCCTCTCTGCAAAGTGCACTCAGAGAACAAGCAATCTCTTTTGCTCATTCTATTACCCTGGATAGATCCTGAAATCTCAAGCCAAGGGGAAATCCAGAGAAAGAAGGAGAAACCTGAACTGCCAACAAGATAAACTTGGCTTTGTGCCTTTATTGTTTAAAGAGACACCAAAATACACGTGCAGTTAGTGTAAGCTATCTTCAGAGGGAGGAATATAAAAGGGACTCCACAAACGGAGGGCAAATAACAGCTACAGCTTCAATTCAGGACTGAGTGTCTCCTAATAATTCTAAAAGGCACATCAACTACAGCTTGGAGAGTGGGTGCTGATTTGAAGGACAAACAGGAACAACAACATCTTGCTCAGATAAATCTTTAGAATTACTCTAACAGGCACCTAACATTAAAGGACCTCAGCTCAGGGACTGTAGGGGTTATTCACAGAACAGAGGAAAAACTCACCAAACGGAGCTGATCAGTGAATGCTGCCTTCAGTGCTCTGCAGAGGCTACCTGCTTATGCATCTCACCAGACTGACAGGAGCATTCTCTAAACTTGAGTAATAGCATCGAGCAAGAGCGTGGGCTTCATGAAGAGAGTTCAGTTAAATAGCTCTCATTCACAATCTGTCATCCACACACCTTTATTATAGTGCTTCAAGTCTGTGGCTTCATCACTGATTTTCCTCATCTTGCTCCACTCACATTCAGTCTGGATTCATCTCTGCTGCTCTGCTCAGACGGCAGAAGAAATACCAGAACAAGAGTTTTAGTCTCTACTCTTCTCTGTAGTTTAATCATCTTTATGGTTTGGGAGCAGCTGTTGGGAACAGGCACACCACAAAACAGGGACTGGGCTCTGTAAGCTCTCAGAGCTTTCTGATCCTAAAAGTGTAATGGATGCAGAGTCTTCTCACTGCTCCCCTGGAAAGCTGAGCCTGACCTCACAGTATTCCAGATGTTACAATTCCAGCTGCCTGATCTGTCAACTCCTGATCAACTTGCAACTTATTATTGAAAGATTCTACTTGCAATAATACATGAAATTTCTCAATTTTCAAAACTGTCTTGATGTTTATCTTCGAGGAGATGGCAATTGCCCACAGCAGCATCCCAAGCAAGGAGTATCACTAATGGCAGAGGTCAGACAAAGGATGATGGGAGCACACATACACCTGGCTGAAGCTGTTTGGTGTTTCTGGCTAGATAAATTTCAAAGGGATGTTCTCTTTCTGTGCTGCAGAAGAAATCAAAGGCTTGCATCTATGGGAAGAAATGGCAGAGACCAGGAGGACAGCTGTCATGTCTACCAGGGGGCGAGTTAAAGTTACAAAACTGAAGTCAGGTACTTGAATGAACACTGCACATATTACCTAATCTCAAATTTTCAAAGAGTTTAACATCTTCAGACTATTTCTTTAAACAACTGCTCTACTTTTAACTGAACACTTTCTCTTATCAGTTTATTCTGGTACAAGATAGTGGCTTGGCTTCCACCCCAGTTCCCATGAAGATAGTTAACACTTACAGATTCCTTTCTCTAACATTACAACCAGCTAAATCCATTTATCACACGTGGAATTGATAAGGGATACAACATTCATTCCTGAATTATTTTGCTGTCTCATTGTCTGCATGGTGTTTGTAAGTAAGAGTTTGTTGAAATTAACAGACTTGTCATTCAACTTTACTACCCCAAGTCCTTGAAAAGCAGACAAGAACTTATTACCTTCATATAGTGATACATATAGTCCTAAGTATTTGAAGTGCTACATGTGCTTGAAATGTACAGCTGTTAAGAGCTAGCAAACCCAAAATATGAAGTGAATGAGGTTTTGAGCAACTGGCAGTTATCCTGGTGACATTAACTTTGTCTGGAATTTATAAAAGCCTTGTGTAAGCACTTTGGCATATTGGATAGGTTGTTATAAGCCTCTGGTTCAAGGAAGAGATTTTAGAATTGATTCTAGACAAGTAGAATTGCCTGAATTGGGTCACTCAAGAAATCTTCCAAGGAAATCCTACTCTGAAACACTTGAAGGTTTTAATAAATTAGCAATCATGTAGGATTTCACAAGCCTTAATAAGCAGTAGGATGTGCCATGCATCCCTGAATATATTCAGGCTCTGTCAAACTTTGATGAAACCATCACTGAAATGGTTGGGACACTCAGACTTAAAGGACATCACAACAGCTCCCATAAATTTTGCTGTGAAGAGTAGGTGGAGTACTCCCAAGTAGCTGCAGTATTCCAAAACAGTATTCCCAAGAAGGGTTTCAGGAGCTTTCTGGTGCTGGTCCAGAAATATTATCAGCCCATGTACTGCGAGCATGTTTACTAAACAGGGATCTCTCTGTAAGGATTCAAAAGCATGGTATGAAATAAAACCAAAAACCTAACAAATATTTATTCAAACACTGCTTCCTGATAGTGGTTTAGAGAAGGGATTGTACATTTTTTAGGAAGACCTGTGGATTCCAGCAGAGAAGCACAACCCAAGTCAGTACATCCTGTTGAAAGGAGATATTCTCACTTTTGTCTTAATGTTCTTTTAGAGGGGAGGATCACCTCATATGACAAATGATTCCTCATCAAGCACAACAACATTCAAGCCAAACACTTCAGTGAGCAAAGCATGCTGTACATCAAATTGAACCAAGCAGAAAAAACAGAGAGAGGAGATAATCAAAAGGACAAGAACCAGAAGACATGACTACAAAGTCTGAAGGGCCTGACATTATTTCTAAACAAAGTCTTGACAGAGGGTTTCAAATGTAGAAGCTGTTGAAAGAACATCATGACCTGATCTCTCCACAAGGAAGGTAATGATTGGCCCAAGTTGTAAGAGAATTAGAGAATATTTTCTGGATGCAATGGGTAACAGAAGTGTATTATCCATCACAGGGAGGACAACCAGCAGGTTCACTCCTTCCTTACCCCATCCATGGATCAATTTCTCATGGCTCTACAAGCTGAGGTTGCTCCCTGCCATTCTTTCATCCTCCTTGTGAGCACACACAGTTTCCCATCTCCCAGAACCCACAAAGGCACAGACATTTGCATGTGCTGCATGTGTAGGTGTGAGTCTTCAGCAGCAACACAGGAAGCTGCGGAAGAAAACTATTCATTTCTTGTAGCTTGTGAACAGGAAAGCACATCTAGTATTTGACTAACAAAATCTCAATGTAAGTTATTGGTCAGTTCAGAGGTATTTGACATTTTACACTTTAGTCACTTGTCAGAGTGAGGAAGCCCTTAGGGTGATAAATTTCATGGTTACTGAACCTTATTTTAATGAAATGTACGGCTTGCCCTTCTGGGCTGTATTTTATTTTGGCAGTTTTACTGAGAGCATTGTGCTTAGTCATTTTACTTTTTCAATTACAGGACCAGCACATGCAATAAACTAATGTTTTTATCATTTGAGTAATCACCTGACAGATTTTCAAGAGGAATAAGATTTGATTAAAGCAATCAGCAGTTAACCATAATATATCCTTAACTGTTTTAGGTTTTAAGAGCCTAAATAGATTTGAAATAATTTAATGTTGCTTTGTACAGCATTCAAGATTTAACAGATAAAAGAGGGACACCACATCCTTATTATCTCATTTAAGTGAAATCCATTTATCATCCTGTTAAGTTTTTATTCTTCCAGTAACAAATTTCAAAGTTCAATGTATTGCCTCTATATAAAGATTTTTTGCAAAACACATGGGCCGAAACTTTTGACCCATAGACTTCTATGGAGAAGTACATATGATCATATAGTAAAACAGGCATAATTCAAAAGATCAATTCCATTTTGTTTTAAACCTTTCCTTTTAAGCCAAAAGATATTTAAATTTAAGTTTCAATTCCACATTAAAACAGCCATGATGTGACACATTATTATCCTTAACCTGTATTCTGGTTTTCAATCAAGCTGCAGTCAGTTTATGTTAACTTTAATTGGGGTAGAGAGTTAGGGGATAAAAATGTCTTAGTTTATCAGGAAAAAATAAAACCTGCAGGAAAAGAGTTCACATGGTGCCTGTAAAATTCTTCCTACTTATCTCTAGTAATGTGAACAGCAGTGTGCATAACTCAAACAAGTTTTTGCTATGAAAGCTTTTTCATCTTCCTCTGAGGACTTTGTGTGCCCTTGCTCACCACTCATACATGAAGTCTGCAAAAACACAATGAATATAAAATGTGCAACTGTATTCTGTATTTTACCCAATGAAAGAATACTTGTCATGTTACAATGAGCATCAACCAGGCTTCAACCTTCACTGGCAAGGAGAGCAAAACTCAGCCTTCAAAACGTGGAACTAAAATTTACATAGACAAATTTCCCAGGTATGAAATGTGAATTCCTTCTGAAGAACAGAGTAATCAAAACAGACTCCAGTTTACTTTAGGACACATGGGCTAAATCAGCCATCTGGGTAGGATCTTCAGAGGCTTGATCCCAGATTTCTTTGCTGAACAGCAAACAAACTGCACACATGTATGTGCCTTCTCATATGCTTTTTATTAAACACTCCCTACCATGAGGAGCAGGCTGGACAACCATGTGCTGAGATTAAACTATTTCAGAAGCACTGGCAGTTCAATGTTGCAGCCACAGCTGAATCCCACCAGTCTGTGAGCACTGACACCTGCCTCTCACTTTGGATACATCCTCCCCACATAGGCTGGGAGTGAAACTCCCCACCTACCTGATGAAAAAAAGCTTCCCAGACTTTGAGGCTTTTGCTGCATGATCTACAGTTTAATTCTGCACCTAAACTACTTAGAAGGGAGCAAGGATCTAACATGAAGTTACAGGGCTAGATATAAACAATGCAGGATGTATTCATTGCTCATGTAAGCCTGCTGTATTTTCATTATTCCCTGCAAGGCTGGAAGAGTCAGCATTATTACAAGCCTAAGCCCTTTCAGATGCAAAAAGACAGACTTGTGTAGCTTTAGTCTTAGCTGCTCACATCAAGCTACTTAGAGCTCCAGATTGTCCTGTGAGGCCAAAAAAATAATGAAGGAAAAGTCTGGGCTCTTGCTTGCTTTATCAGATAGGATGGAGTAGAGAAATTTCCAGCCTTGGCTTCCTGCTTGCCTCTCAGTCCAGTCCAATATTTTAAAAATTTCTCTGGTGAAAGCCAAGAATTGGCCAGTGTTCTTGTTTTTCTCATTCTTTGAAAAGATATGACTATTACCCAGACAATGAGAAAGGAAGTTATTTAAGCCCTACATCAACAGTGAGTAAGAAAATGAAGTATTATAATGGCATGAGCATAACTGCATCAGGTAAGAATTAAAAATTATGCTGGACAGTCCTTAATGCAAAAATAAGGAACCCATTTTTATTTAATATTTTGACACAGGCAGGCTTCCACTAAGTTACAGGGAAATGCAATATTAATGAACTGAATGCTGCTACTGGAGATAAACCAAGTGTTGCTTTCATTTGCACAGTACTTTCACCCTGACCACATTCATTTACATGCAAGAAGGAGAGGATAGTGCATAGTGAAGGTGTTATAAATACAGAGCTGAAGTATTCACATGCTCTTATTAGAAAATACACCTTTAGCATTAAAGCTTGGAGAATCACTACCAACACCTCTTTTTTTCAGACTATTTTTGTCACAGAGAAAGCAAATTGTCTGTGAATGCCTGAAGCACAGAACTGCAGCAACTTTCTTATCCCATCTTCTAGGGCAAGATCTCCAAATCATTTGGACAGCAGCAATTTTTGCATGTAAAGGTGAAATCTTATTCCCTACTTAAAGAATTTGTCTTTTGTAAGCTATGGGGTGCATGTGTCTATGTATCTCCAGTGAATACAATAATTGCATATAGGGACTTAAAGCTTTCTCTGTTAGTGATGTTTGACCATGGGCCACTCAGCAGCATGGCTTTGTCACCGGGTAGCCCCTAAAACTTCAAAGGTCAGAACAGGCCATCAGGGACACATCACAAAGGTCCCAACAGATAGAATGAGGCTGGGATCCACAATCAGGGCAACTCAGCAGGTTCATTGAAGGATCCTGCAAGCGAGATACTCAGCAATACACAGACTCCTCACAGAGCCACCCAGACAGGGAGTCTGTTGACAAAGAGCTTCTTAAAGAGGCTGAAGCATAGGGAACAGTGTACCCAGTATTGCAGCAGTGATAAATTCAGGCATTAATTACAACCAGTTATTCAGCAACCAGCCCTAACAAAGAACTGGAACTGATCCCTTAGAATGTGTTAATTTAGGAGCATAGTTAATGAGGAAGAGAAAACTATTAAGTGCAGTTGAGGGAAATGCCATGCAGTGTTGGGCTGCTGGATGAGCTGGAAGTTTGTAGTCTGATGAATGTACATGTTTTGTAGTTTGCAGTAATTGAGCACTGGATTTTTTTTTTGTTTTAGTGTATCTTTATCACAAAAAGGTAGGGTGATGCAGTGAAATTGTTCAAGGAGCAGAGTCAAGTTTATACTGTATATCCCTGAGACTCATTAGGTTTTACATTGACAAAGTGATGTTACAGACATCCAGCCATGACCAGGCTAAGAATACCCTGGGACAGAGTAGTGAGGCTTTATCTTAAATCATCACACCAAGGTTATTACTTGTCCACAAAAATATCCTGCTGCTCCTAACAGTAAAAGGCTTACTAACAATGTAATACCAAACTCACTAGATACACAGGCATCTGATGTTAGCACAAAATTCACTGTATGGGAACCCAAACCCTTTTATATACAGCTTAACTGGGGGCTACTACACAACTGAACAGCCATGGGAGCGTCCAGGTCATATGCATACAAAGAAGATTAGAAATCCCACTAGTGCTATAGGGTCAAAAGGCTTATTTTCAACTGGCACCCTGAACTGTCACGCAAACTATTCCAGAGCAATTGTCTGGGAGGGGACACACCTTATCTGATTCAATTCCATTTCTTCAGTAGACAGAAAGTTCTGCTACGCAGCTGCATAATGAGAGTTTTGAACAGACTGTACCTGGAAGATGACAAATTGGAAAGGTGATTTGAAAACAAAGCAGCAGAAAAAGGTCCAACTGTAAGAACATGAAGGGAACAGGTAACTGCCCATTCACTCTCTTTCTTCAGTTCATTGAAGGGAATTTGACTTCTAGGGAGGTGGGAGTGCCATGATGTTGGAAATAATTAGGGTACCTGTGCACTGAGAAGTGGAAGCCTTTTCCCTCTACACCAAAGTTAGAAGCAGAACAAGAGCCAAGAAAAAGAAGAAGCCTACATCACAAGCTGATTCCCCCAGCTAAGAATCAGACAGCAAACGGGACGTGCACTAGAAGGGCTGGTGTTAAAGCAAGCTGTGCATTTGTTTTGGGTTATTTTTTGAACTCTTGGGAATTAGCTGGCCAGCCACACTACTCTAAGGAGCAATAGTTCAGACTGTCAGATCACTCCTCTGGGAGTACCCAGAGCCAGACAGCTCAGGCCAGTGTACTTGCTCAGATATTCCCCTCCTGAAATGGGAGGAAGATTTTTTTACCCTGCCTTCTCCCCTCACAAAAAAAAAAAAAAAAAAAGCCCAAACAAAAAATCAACCTCCTGAAACTCTTGTTACCTGGAGGCCCAGATCCAGCATCAAGACTATTTAAGAGTTGACTCCTGTTTCTGTTATTTGTACCTCCATGTGATTGATAAGAAAGTTGTAGGTTAAAACAGTGCTCACTGTTTGCTGTGTGTAAGTGATGATAGGAAATTAAGTGGCACAGAAATCTGACTGCTCTGCAGTCATCGCTTGCTGGGTTAAGCCACTGGTTTCTGGATGTGGTCCAGAAAGATTGATCATATATTCAAGGGCAGAATGCAGAAGATAAGAGTGACATGCCGTTGTGCTTTTGTAAAAGAACACTGGGTTCAGCCCCCAGTTAGATCATTTATTTATCTGGCACTGAAGGGTGATAATGGCTTGTTTTCAAGTCTCCAAAATAAATGAACTACACTGCATGCAGAAGTAGTCCAGGCCAGCCAGCAGAGGAGAGAAAATATGCAGGGTCAGCATAACACTGGTTTCAATTTCAGTTACAAAAACATTAGAGCTCTCATTTAAAACAAGATGAGGAAACTAGGTCCTCTCTCCACTCTGCTGAGAGAACCAACCTTCTCTCCCCAGAATACTGACAAAATCCACTTCAAACAGAGTTTAGCAAAACAATTCTGGGTAACACCTTTCTGCTGCCATTTACACACTAGAATTTTCTTTAAAGTATTTTTGGCTTACTCGTAAGACTAAACCTCATCTCTTACCCTTTTGTGCCTTGCTACATGAGCAGCAGCCATTGACTGACAATTTCAGTCGTGCAAGGAAAGTATGTCTCAGTCCCCTCCCAGAACAGCTCAGGCCACCAGATTAGTCAGTCTTCATATAACACTGCAAAAGAGATTGAGTCAAGCCTGAAGTGTCAGGCCAGCCAGGCCTCCTAAAGCTAAAGTTTAATAGTCATTGCCCTCCATAAATGGGAGTCCTGGAAATCAAGTCTTCCCCATCTTCAACTGCGTCTTAGGTTTTGGTAGTGGTCCCCATTGTAGAGACCAACTTCCCACCATCTATAGATTGAGATTCATGTTTTGAGCAGAATACATGCCAGCAAGAGCCAAACCAAGGTCAGGAGCAGCTCTTAAGCCAAACCCAATCATTACCCAACAAAAGCCTTGTGTCCTGATGCTTGCCAGAGTCACTTGCCAAGAGCAAGTTTGATGAGGAAACCTGGCTGCTTGTCCCGAGTTGTTACAAAGCCGTATGCCAGCTGCAGTCTAAATGACTGCACAGCACTTGTTGGAAGCACCAGCAAGAAGGGGCTTTAGTTAATAACCACCGTGTGCCAGTTAGGTCACAGCACAAACCACTCCATGGCTCAGACACTTCAGTGCTCTGAACCCATCACTGAGTGTCCAAAGCCCAGCTTTTAACTTGAGGCAAATTCAGTCTTGGGCAATTCTATTGGAGGTCTAGACTTAATAGCAGGAAATCAAGTCTTTTTCATGCAGAGTACCTTGTTTCACTGGGAGGAATATTATTATAACTCTTTACCACACTAAAGAGTAATAATTTTATCTAGAAGAGCAGTAATTACTCAGTGTTTGGAATAAGAGCTCCTCACAGTCCCAGAAGCAGGATATTATATCTGTTTACCAGTGGAAGCTTTGGGTAGTTTCTGTGGGCAGGGCTGTGACCCAACTGCAAGATGTGTGGGTAACTGATAAGCTGCTGACCGTAAAAGTCACCTGACAGCAGCAGCTCACGGAAAGCACGCAGTCCCTGGTTCACAACACCCCACAGCTGAACAGTGTCTGCTGCCATGCTTGGTTTCTGGGCTGCCCAGATCTCCTGTCTGCAAGGTGACCCTCAGGTTGAAACATCAGCTGTCAAGCTACACACACGGTGTCACTCATCCTGACAGCATTCTGCTGCAACTTTGACAACTGGATTATTTTCTGGTTTTGCATGGAGCATTAAACACAGAACAGCTAGAAAGTTATTGGACTTGATACAGCCATTATGGGCAGGTGTAATGCTCTGCTTAGGAAAGTATTGTTTCACTCATGTCATGTTTAATGCTGGTATATTAAGCTAAGCAATGCTCTCTGCACTCTGTAATCCCCAAGTCAATGGACTACTGCTGAATCAAAGTGCTCAGTACGGCTGACACTAAGCTGAAGGACCATGAGCTCCAACAGAACAGGTATCAGATCAGTTAATCCATCTCTAAAGGAATCAACTGCACACAAGGCTGTTCTGTTGGCAGTTTTGGTGTATCTTATGCCTATAGCTGGAACAGGTCACAGCCTGAGATCTTACAAGTATTACAGATATAAAGGTCATGGGAGTGACCCTTGCAAAATTAAAACACAGCACAAACAGTTCTTCACATTACTCATTCCTCTGCAAGCTGTTAAAGCTTCCTCCTCTGTCACGACAGCCTTGTCACTTCCACAGGGCTCTTCTGGCAGATCAGCTGGAAAGCTCCATTTCAACTCCAATAGCTTTGCCTCTGTTCAGCATGCTTTTACACTATTAAAAGTAGCCTATAGCATTGCAGTCAGTTTGAAGGGCAAGTGAAGCTTGTTTTCATGTCAAACATGACACCAGCGCATACACTGTTGCTCAACAGACACTGCTTGATCATTTGATAAAATTATTTTAGGATGGCTTATGCTGTTAGAGGAGCAGAGGAGTTACAGACCACAAGTTAAGCTCAAAAGCAGCTGCCAGCTCCAGCTTCTTGTGATGGACAGTGTGAAGGATTTCACTGGTTTTGCCTACCATGCAAGCAGCAGTGCCCACATTCTGCCAGTGGAACTGGCTTTCTACTCTAAGAATTGCTGCTGGAAGTCATAAGGTGCTCAAATAAGAAGTGCATCACAAGCAGTGTTTACAGACTAGACAAGATCAAATGCTTTTGTGTAAAGGAACTGTTTACAGCTTAAATCAGTGTCTGCTGAAAGTCCTGAAGTGTTACATGCAGCTGTGTTCACAACTGCAGTCATCACCTGGCAGGTCATTCCAGCCATCATCTTCCCACCCAGGAATTCATGACCCCTAAAGCTTCAACATCTTTCTAAGCTGCTCAGTTGGCAACATATTTTGACTGCAAGAAAGTTTTTCAAACATTAGGTGCAGGTTCACTGGTGAATTACTCTGCAGATACCATCCAATGTTAATATTCTCCTTGATTTTATAAATGATCCATTTAAGTTTATACAGGGATAGAGGCAGAGTCCATGCATTCCTGCCTCACCACACAAGCAGAGCAACATTAGATTACCAAGTCTTAACTTTCCTGCCAGAGAATCCAGGACTGGAGTTTAAAGGTAATTAACCTTGGAGGTCACAGCCCTGTGAGACAGTCCAACTTCAGCCTGCTCTCTCAGAGCCTGGATTTCCACCTGGAGGAATCAAGGCAGTTACTTCAGAAAGCTCCTCAAAAAGGCTCAACACTTGCTTCAGTGTGAAAACTTAAGGTCACATGCACTTGGATATTCAAGCATGTGCATTGTTTCAGTCAGTTACACCACGCTTCACTGGAAGCCACAAAAATATTCCACTTGTGCCTCCCCACTGAAAAGCCACATGAACAAAGTTGCACTTCTTGAGTTTTGCTGAAACACAACACAGAAGGAGCAGCAGGTTCACCAGCTGTCAGTCGGTGTTCCTGCCACCTTCTCATGACTAAAAAGGACACCTCCAGCAGAAAACAACCTCCCAAGGCAGCAGAATACAACTGTATTGAAAACAGACTGATTTTTTTAGGCACATTTCATCTTGGAGGGAGAGGATTGCCCTCGATTGCAGGCAGTCCCCACAGCATCCAAGCAAGATCACGTCAGCAGATACTGCTCATTCCTTTCTCAGCAACAGACTCCCAGAGAGCAGCAGGCTCCTGCAGGAGTTCACCCACAGCTACACAGGAGGGTTTATCTGTAGAACCACACGTTTTCCTTTTGCTGAAGATGCCTCAGTCATACATAATTGAACACAAGAACTGCTATCATTTACTTGCTCAGAGAGGCACAAGCCAACCCATGTAAACCAGCCTCAGACACTCCAAATAGCAAATTAAAATAGAAGTTGTTCCACTGATCTCACCCATTAGATCACGGAAATTGTTATTTTGTCATGAAAACTCCCTCAAATATCCAATTTAATATCATTAATAGAGGAACGAAGCTCTCACTTCCAAGACAGCAGCTGCCACTACCTTTGACATAAACAGGAACTCTCAGATGTTTTTGGATGCATCAGAGACTACTGGATGCATCTTTAGGAGTTTAAGGTAGTGTCAGCTTTTCAAACTTACAGTAAAAAGCACTTCTGTAAGCATTTATAGCCAAAGTGTCAAGTAAATAGTTTGATCTCTTGTCTGAAACCCCTTCCCTTATTTAGGAAGGGAAAAATTAGGCATGTTGAACATTTCATCAATCCAGTATAATCACTAAACAAACCAAGCAAGGAAGACCTTATCTTTCACAGAACTGGTAGGAGGGAAGAACTCACACAAGCAGTGCAACCTCATCAGCAACCCCCCTCTGCCAGATATTTACAAAAACGCCTGACCTGGGGAGGGAGGCAGAAAGTATTCACCAGCTCACTCTTTGAGCTCAAGCACCTGCTCAAGCCATATTTCATTAAATATCTTAGTAGCACTGTCTGATCACAGCAGTGGAACATGAGGCAGCTCATACTGGAGCAGTTTTTTGCAGAGCACAGAGGATACATGCTGTAACAGTGCAATTCCTTCCCACGGATCCTCACCACGATGCAGTTATTTGGCTGTGTCTGTACCTAGTGCTGCCTCTCCTTGTAGATCCAATTCCTGTAACATCTCTTTTCCTGAAGGAGAAAACATCTCCTCTGTCTAACATTCAATATCCTGCAATATCTTTCCTATGCTTTTCCATTTGTAAGTCCCTGAATTAGCCAGGCTCCAGAAACATTGATTCACTCACCGCACCCAGTGCCAAGTCAGAGCCTCGGCAAAATCTTTACTTCCCCTCCTTTTTCCTCTCTATACCTAGAGAATACTGAAGGCAAAGCAGCCCAACAGAAAACTGCCCCATGGAGAGAGCATTCTCAAGGTCAAGCAGAGTTTCTGCACCTGCTAAAGGCGCTAAATTGAGGCACATTAAGAGTTGCAGATCACTGATAACATGAACTTAAGGAAAACCGCTGCATTCATGGAGTTTTAAGAGCAAAGTTGGAAGTAATTTCTTTCCCCAGTACCCTCCCACCATCGCATCAGGCAAGGAGAGACTCAATTGTTTTGTGATAAAGCTTTGAGATCAGGTGACAGATTAAGTGTGCAGTTATTCAAATGGCAGACTACTGAAGTTTAATAGTCTGAAAAGGCACACTAATTTCCATCTTTGGTCCCTTTGCCAAGTCCTCTTCCAGCGCAGTCTCCACCCAACACAATCCTAAAGGGGCACTTAGCCACCTCTTTCTCATCAGAATTCGTTATCTCAGACACCCCAAACAAGTCACTCCAACATCACCTTACTCATTCTTCCATTCATTCCCCATCCCTTCCCAACCTCTGTAGCCCAACATCTCGTTTGACCCGATTTCTCACCACAGCACATGGCATTTCCAATTTCCACCTCTGCAGCCTAACATGTCTCTCACCCCCAAGATCCTCGTTGTCTTCACAACTTTACATACCCACACCTCGAAGCTCCTCAACCCTCTCACCTTTCCAGTCCCATAACTCCTTCACCCAAAATGTTTTTCAGCTCCTAACCCCAAACCTTTCTCATCTTCGCCCCAAGCTCTTCCCCACCTTCACCAGCCCCTCACCTCCCTCACCTCAAACCCTTCCTCACCTTCACCAGCTCCTCACCTCCCTCACTCTCACGACCTTCTCACCCCAAGCCCTTCCTCGCCTTTACCAGACCCTCACCTCCCTCACCCGAAACTCTTCCTCGCCTTTCAGCCCCTCACCACCGTCACCCCACAGCTCCTCAGCCGCCCCTCGCCTTCACACGCCGTCCTCACTCCAGACACCCCTCACAGCCCAAGCTCCCGCCGCCCCCCTTACCTGCCCCCGGGTCTCCCCCAGCACCCGGGACCTGCTCCGTGCGGCGGAGGGGGGAGGCGGCGGCGCCGGGGAGGGCGGGGGGGATGAGGGAGGGAAGGAGGGAAGGGACGAGGTCACTGACGGCGGCGCGAGCGCGGCAGCACCGGGCAGCGGCGGCCGCTTTATACCGGGTCCTCGGGAACCGGCACCCGCTTCCGCTTCCGCTTCCGCCCCCTCCCGCCCCCGGGGTCATGAATATGCAGCGAGTGAGGCGTGGCCTCCCGGGGTACGTGAGGTTTGGATTATGAATATGTATCAGGAGGCGTGGCGTCCCCGGGCTGTGGGCGTTCTTTCATGAATATGTAACGAGGGGCGTGGCCTCAGACAGGGTGGGGACGGGCGTGGGGCGTTGCTGGGGGGGCGTGGGGCGTTGCTAGGGGGCGGCGGGCGGGCTACGGGGGCGCCCAGGCGTCCGCCGCAGGGGTCCCCACGTGAGGGGAGCCGAGGCGGGCGATGGCGGGGCCGGTGTTGGAGGGTGGCTGCGTCACAGAGTGACACAGAATATTCACGAGGTCAGTCCAACTCCTGGCCGTGCACAGGACAGCCCCAACAATCCAAACAAACTCTCGTGCCTGTGAGAGCTGTCCAAACACACCCTGAGCTCTCCTACGCTTGGTGCTGGGACCACTTGCCTGGGAAACTGTTGCAGTGCCCAACTACTCTGAGTGAAGATCCTTTTTGTAATATCCAACCTAAACCTCCTGGACACGATATCAGGGCATTCCCTTGAGTCGTGTCACTGGTCACCACAGAGAAGAGATCAGTGTCTGCCCCTCGTTTTCCCCCCTGCAATGAGGTCTCCCCTCAGTCTCCTGCAGGGTGAACAGACCAAGTGTCCTCAGCCATTTCTCCTATTGCTTGTCTCCTTAAGGCCCTTCAGCATCTTCATTACCCTTCTTTGGTTGCTCTCTAATAGCTTTCTATCATACATTGTGGTACCCAAAACTGCACACAATATTCAAGGTGAGGCCACCCCAATGCAGAGCAGAGCAGAGCAGAACAATGCCATCCCTTGCCCAGATGGTGATGGTTCCAGGACAGGGTTGGTCCTCCTAGGTGCCAGGACACTGTTGACTCAAATTCATCTTGCCATCAACCAGGACCCTCAGATCCCTTTCTGAAATGCTTCTTTCCAGCATCTCATTCCCCAGTTTGTGTAGCAAAAGTTTTTCCCACTGCCGAGGGATGAAGGATGAGCCTGTTGGCACCACTCCTGGCTGAAGAGCTCTTGGTTGGAAAGGGAGCATGAGTGGCAACCTGAGGGCTGATGGAGGCTCTGCCTGTGCTATCCTTGCCAAGGTAGTGGGCATTTGCACAGAAACAGAGCCCTTGCCCCTCTCAGGCAAAGTTGTGCCAAGTACAGCTCTAAGCTAACTTGGAAAGCACAGGAGTGGGTGCCGTTCTCTCCCTGAGATACTGCAAACATGCTGGCCCCAAGTTGCTGAAATTGTCCTTCATCATAAAGGAGAATAATACCTTTTCCTCATGTTTGGCTGCAGTCAAGGTCCCATCCTGCCTCCCCACCTTCCCCTGCTGCTCTGGCCACCAGAGGCCATGAGCTGCCTCTCCTCATGTCCAGCCCTATGACAGGGTGTGTGCCAGGCCACCATGGAGAGGGTGACATGTGGCATTTATTATGTATTTGTCAACATCTGCAGAACACAACCCTCAACACACAGTGCCCAGTGACTCTCAGGACATGAAAACACTTAATTGCCCATGGCAGCCATAGCCCTGCCAAACTGGAAAACCCTCTGCAAACTTACCATAAAAGACTGTTGTTTTTAGTGCTGGTGTGTGTTTTTTTTATTCCCAATTAAGGTCTCCTAGCTTTAATTGTGCTGACTGCATTGTGCAGGCTAGCATGATATTTAATTTTCATTACTTACATAAACTGGGGATACATAAAGCAGCCTGCAAGTCGCATGCAAAAATGCACGTTACGTTGCGTAAGTGTAATTGTTTTCTGTTTCTTGACACACCATTAAGTAGATATTCCAAAACAAGTTTTTTTAATGGTGAACTTCTTTTTCTACAACTCATGGATAAATAAACCGCAAAGCATACCAGACTTCAGAAAAGGAAAACCACAGAAGGCAAAATGGAAGAACTGTACACATCTATTAAAAAGCAAGATGAATCTCGAGTCTAACAGAGAGACTCTATTACAAGTCCTAAAGAAAAAAAAAAGTGAGCAATATTTTGTTCTATGATGCTGTTACCAATATGTTTTTGGTTTTAGGCTAATTCAGACTGAGGGCTGAAAAGCATGCATGACCAGTCATGCACAACTCACTAAATTAAACATCCTCTGGTGAGGATGTCCAAAGTCCATTCAAAGAGTGATGGTTTTTAAGACATACTACAGATGTTTATAAACACAAAAAGTGGCCAAATAATTATCTTAAGTAGCCAAATGGTGAAGATAAAGGATACACACCCATAACAGCCCAGTGTAACACCTACTCTTGACAGCAAAACAAAATCCATTGTATCAAAACTGCAATACACATGAATAAAACATTAAAGGTTCTTCCACAGAAGAAACAAAATATACCCATACTTATAGAAATGTCTATGGTTCTGTGGTAAGAAAAACTCTTGAATGACTTCAGTGGAAATTCTGAGACCCTAACACACCTAAAAACACCAAGAAAGGATCTCAAGATACCATTACAGCTTCTAAGATGTGCTTCTTGTTACCCATGGATTTGTGGCAGCCTCAGCTACCTCATGTTTTGACACCTCATTTTAAAATAACTGAAAAAAAATTTAAAGTACTTCTTTTTCAGTCCTTTTGTTGCCTGCTGTTGCGGTGAAGTGTGATCCTTACCTCAGCCTGACATTTTAGACCCGTTCTGGCAATGTCCAGACATGTCCAGACGTGTCCAGATATTTCTCCACTGTATTTCCTCATGTTATTTTCACTCAGAAGTTGTTAATTCTCAGCTTTTAGCTGAGCCTAAAGTCAGAAAGGAGAATTTTTCCATAAACCAAACAGTTTAAAAAATGTGATTTTTCATACTGAGCGGGGGTAGAAAAAAAATCCAAGGAAACAGACCCACCTTTTCCCTCTGAGGTTCTTACTCAACTCCAAATATTTAACCCATAATAAATAAACGCTCTCTCATGTCTTGGCAGGGGAGGAACGAGTGTCAGTCAGGAGCCTGATGTGCTGTCCAGACGTGTGCTACGTTTGCCTGGGAGAGGGACTGGGAGAAAAGCCCCTGGACTGAGGCTGAGAGCAGGATTGGAGACAACCCCTGAGCCCTCCCCTCAGGTCCCTCCTCAGCAGGGCGGCGAATCCTGTTCTTTGGAGAGTCCCAAGGCAACGTGTAGGGATTTGAGGCAGTTCAAGGAGAGCTTTTTTTAAAGAAAGCATCCAGAAGTCACCTTAAAATCTCTTTCTGGCTCTTGGCGTGCATGTATCCACTTCAGTGAGTCACGCAGCTGGAGAACCCCCCAAGGTACTGATCCCTTGCTTACCCTCGCTTCCCCTGGTTTGTTTGGCATGGAGTACCCGAGGACTTTAAAAGAGAAATAACCTACAGGACCTCAAACCACTGGAGGAACAGCATCCTGCTCCAAACACCTTGCCTTGTGTCTTGGCATAGATGCTGGAGCAAGGGGTCTTCCCTATTTAATGAGCTGTTAATCAACCAGAAAGCAGGCTCATCAACAAGCTGCCATGAGTTCTCTGTACTCCATTTCACAGGTACTTGGCTTACCAAATTGTTATGAAAACTCACCATCCAGCCAAGCCAAACAAACACCACCCCCAATATTATTTTACACGCGTGTCAAAAGAAATAACTTGCCGCAGGCCAAGCGGGTGAAGGAATTTTACGAGGCTGCGGCTGATCCTCCCTTCTCCCCTCCCTTAGACAGTTAAAGAAATGTTTGCATGATGAAAGGGGTAAGGGAGCAGAGGACAGCTGGTTAGGAATTAATGAAATGTTTGAGCATTACCATGCGATAATGGATTTAGCTGACTGTTTGCCAGTGTTCAGATCTAGTGTGAATTGCTTTATATGAAACAAGGGGATTCCTAGATTATACGAACCTCCCGAGAACGCTGCTGCTCCTAAATACTTTCAAAGCTGCGATTAAAAAAAAAAAAAAAAAAAAGGTAATTCTCCCTCTGGATGGACAGAAGCCCTTGGGATTGTTTTGACTTGCTTTCAGACTTAATGATATTTGACACAGCCAGCTCTCTGAGGTGTCTCCTGATTGGGAGTGGCCGTGGGTTTGGGAAGCCTGAGGCTGTGCTTGAAGCAAATCTGAGCACCCAGAAACCCAGGTGAGGTCTCCCAGCCAGGAGATTTATAAACAGAACATGAAAAATGAGTCTCAACTTTTACACATTTGGCCTGTAACTCAGCCCCAGGGTGATGTATCTGATGGGAGACCCAGACTCTGGACTTGAAACTGCTGTTTATCCTTCTTCCCACCCTCCCCCAGCACATGCTGTCATTACAATGGAACTTTAATGGCTGTACAAAATGGCCCATGTCCCTTGATGCCTATTTTTTTTTCCCCTAAAAGCATTGGGATGCTTCTGGTTTTTTCAGATGTGAACTTGTGGCTAGTCAACCAAAGATATTTTATCTGGACACAGACAAGTCTCAAGAGGATTTTATGAAGAAGAAGAGCAGGACATTGTGTGAATTTGTGACTGGCACCCAGACAGGCAGATTTTCAGGTCCATTCAGGTTGCCCATGTTAGCCAAAATTGACTTCTGAGAGCCAAAGGGCTTCCAAGGGAACTCAAGGTGTAGAGTGTGACTCAGCCCTTTGTCCTGTCACGAGCCCAAAGTCCACCCATGTGGAGCCAGTTGGTTCATGCCACCCCAGAGCAATGTCAACAGTCCTGAGCAAACAGGGTGGTGGAAGTGTAGGTTCCCTTTGCCCTCGTCCTGCACTGAAATCTGGAATCCCCCTGTGCTGGGCATTGGTGAAGTCACACCTCAAATCCTTTGTTCAGTTTTGGACCCCTAACAACAAGGACATTGAGGTCCTGGAGTGTGTCCAAAGAAGGACTGTGGAGCTAGGGAAGGGTCTGGATGATGAGTGGCTGAGAGTACAGGGGGTGTTCAGCCTGGAGGAAAGGAGGCTGGGAGGTGACCTTATCACTGTCTACAAGTGAGATGATAGAGGTGATCTCTATCAGTCTTGGGGAGATAGTTCAGTGGTGGACTTGGCAGTGCTGGGTTAATGGTTGGATTTTCTGTTCCTAAAGGTCTTTTCCAATGAAACGATTGCATGACTCTAAAAGCAGTAGCTATAACTTCTCTCACATCACCCTCATATGGAAAATAAACAGCTCATGATAGCAGTTCTGTTCCAAGGTGCTCATACAGCCTGTAAGATTGGGTTTGCTGCTTCTGCCACTTGTGAGGTCTCATCATGAGTTCATGCCTTGAAGAATGAGAGTTCCCTGTCATTATTTTCCTGGTTTGCGCAGCTGAAACCTGATATTAATGGCTGGAGAAATTATCCTGCCTCTTGAGTTTATGTGGTCTATAATTATCTTCACAATAAAACTGTGAGGAATTAAGCTTCAGAAGTGTTTATAGGTGTCAAGGGGTGACGTGACAGTCCTTCAAGAACTGTGGCTTTCAGTCCTCAAGTGCCAAGAGCAGTTAAGATGCTGCCAGACAGCACTTAAGAACTGCAGGGCTTGTTCATTTCAGTCACTGCTTCCCTTGTTTTGGAGACATCAGAACCTCTCTTTTTAATTTTTCTTTAATTCTGTTTACTTTTCTGAAACTTTTCTGTTTCTCTGCACTTGGGCAATGAGCTGAGATTAGTCACTTTTCCTTCTGAGCTGCCTCTTATGAAACCGTGACTGTGATGTTTATGAGGTTTCCATTGCTGCACAGGGATATTTGTATTTTGGTTGCTCTATTTTTATTGAAAAACAGATATATTTTCATCATATTGTGTGTGCAGAGAACCAAAATTCTGAACCAAAGCCTGAAGTACAGGAGACTGTTTAAGTCTGAGATGATTTTCAAGTGACTTAATTCACGTTAGCTTTACCCTGGTGAAAGCTGACTGGTAATATTTTCAGTTTACACTGTGAATGTCTAAAAAAAGACCAGTTAGTCTTCTGCTTGCACAGACTCCTGCTTCCTCCCATAAAGCCAAATTTTCTGAAGTTTCACCTCAGAGATCTTGTGGCCTTTCAGCACTTAATGGAAGCTTGTAAGAAAAGATGGAGAGGGACTTTTTATACAGCCAGAAGGTGTTAAAACAAGGGGGAACAGTTTTAAACTAAAAAGGGGGACAGTTAAGATTAGATATTAAGAAGAAATTCTTTACTGAGAGGGTAATGAAGCACTGGCATGAGTTACCCACGGAAGCTGTGGATGCCCCATCCCTGGAAGTGTTCAAGACCCAGTTGGATAGGGATTGGAGGAACCTGGGATAATGAAAAGTGTCCCTGCCTGTGGCAGGGGGATTGGAGTGAGATGGGCTTCAAGGTCCCTTCCAACACAAACCATTCTGTAGTTCTTGGTTACTTAATGCTTTCTCATTATAACACAATATTTTGTGGATTAATTAATAGATGAAAGGCAGTTGAGATAACCCAGAGAAAAGAAAATACCATTTCTTACCTGATCACCACACAAATGCTTAGTTTGTAGCTCTATACACTGAGTGATGACCTCTAGTTAACTGAGCATTTCTCCCTGTTCACACTGCCTGCTTGTTTTGCAGCCTTGTGGCTCCAGCTGGATTCAAACTGTGCAGGTGTTACTGGGCACGCTGTTTTGATCACCAGGTGGGACCTGAATCCTCTGTAGCCTTCTTGGAGGATTCACTTTACTCTCTGCTCTGCTAAGGCCTGTCAGAACCACGTGCTGTGATTTATCTCATCTCTCCCCTTGCTTAATCAGTCACGTACCTAATTGGTGTTTGCAATATTTTGGGTCCCAGCATAAACAAATTGTTTAGCCCTGTGTCATCAAAACTGCATCTGGACAACCATCAGTGTTTTACATATTTTTGGAAAATCCTAGGAAAGAACTCAGAAGCTACACCTGCGTTAGTGACTTCTGCAGATATGACTCAGTGTTGGCAGAAGCCAATGAGCAGTCACAGAAACGGACACTGTTGTGCTGACTGTATTCAGAGTGTTTTCACATTTCCATGAAAACATGAGTAACACTCACCTGGGTGATTGAAAAGCGAGTTGGATTGGCACTGGCTGGCAATGGGATGGAAAATTAGTATGTAAAGAACCTAGTGATTAAGATAATGAAAAACAATGTTAAGAGTCTTAGGTGAAGCCAAGTTTTGTAGCCCTCGAGCTTTTAGTTGTGAAATTGTTGGCTCTTGTGTTGTTTCTGAAATAGAAATCTATTTAAATTACTTAAGCAACCCAAGTTGCAAGAATAACCCCAAGCAGGCTGTTTTACTTGTGACTGAGAAACCAAATTGGGTGAATACTTTTTATTCTAATTGCTTGAATTTCCAAACACAACCAGAGAACCAAGCAGCTGCAGACCCTAAAGTGTTTGTTATGAAAGTAATTTTAAACTTTGAGGAAAAAAATGAAATGCCAAAGTTGATTGGAGTGGAAATCCCCTACAAAATACTGGGATTTTTTTAGGATTCTCTTAATCATTCCTCCCCAACCTGCTGCTCCTAAAAGCTGAGTGTAAACTGAAACATTCAGTTTTCGGAATTAACTCAAACCAATTGTTTTGAGTTACTCGTGTTTAGCAATTTTCCCTTTTTCCTAGACCTGAATGTCACCCCAGTCATTGATTTTCATGGAGTGTTGGACTTGTGAAAGTCCCTCTACCTGAAGTACAACGTGGATACTTCACACCACTGTTCTTGGGCTCTAGTTTCACTTTTCAACCTAAATGATTTTAAAACCACTTACTCCCAAAAGGAGTAACTTTTCCTTTCCTTTTCATCTCCTTGTACTCTATAGAATCGTAGAATATCTCAGTTTGGTAAGGACCCATAAGGGTCATTTACTCCAGCTCCCTGCTCCTTGCAGAACCTAAAACTAAAGCTTATGACATTGTCCAGGCACTGCTTGAACTCTGTAGGGGCCCTTATGGAAAACCCCACAAATACAGTGCTCTCCTTAAATGACTGCACTGGATAGAAGCCTTTTGGAATGTGGGATAGGTAGTGCAATTTGCAGACATTTTTGTGGGAATAAATATGTGGCAATACACTGTGAAGCCCCAGAACTCTGCCTAAGGATTTGTAAGAGTTTAGTCTTCAATCAGTTCATCTAGTTGATTTGGTAGGAAACCCTAAAAAAAAAAAAGAAATAAAATTTTCTGTTGAAGAAACCACACACTTTGATTCACGCCACGATCCTACACCTTGTGTGAACCTGCCAAGGTTGGCAGGTCATGGTCAGGCCTTCTCACAGAACAAATCAGCCTCCAGTTCTCACTTCTGGCTCCTATAAAACCAGCTTAATTTTCCAGTTTCTCCTCAAGCAATTTCACAATTTTCCCTCAAACACTTCCCAGACCTTCCAAGGGCTAGAACACAACCTGCTGAAAGGAGGACCTGAAGGTGTCCTGTGTGCATGAACACTGTGCCAACAGCAGAGACCAAGAAGATTAGGATGGAATTGTGCTTTACTGCTGCTCTTCTTCCTTAGACAATCCTATCGGTTCAGCAGCTTCTTTCCTTATTTATATCAGGAGCCTGGCAACTAAGCTGCAGACTTAAGCACCTCAAAGACTCAAGGCTGCTTTGGTAGGACCAAAAGTTTTGTATTACTGTCAGAATAGGAATAAGGAACTTTTCTTCTTGAATGGGTTCCAGCCCATTTCTTTGCAGTTACACAGGGCAGATGGATGCTCTCCACAGGGATGTGTTAGCCCTCACCTGGGCCAGAGCACAGAAGGACAACAGATGATTTGAATGGAGATCAGATCATTTGCAACCTGGAGAGCAGACTCAAGAGGTTACAGCTGAAGATAAAGAAGTTTGTAAAACGGAGATAAAGTTCCTAGCAATGAGGTTATTTGGGAGGTTTAACAAGCTCCCCAGGGAAGCACTGTTTCTGTGGATAACTTTGAGAAGAGACCAGGAGAAATGTTTTTGAGGAGTTTAGATTTTTCCTGTCAAGTAATCAGCTATATTTCTGTCAGAAAAGGCCTTCCCCAGTCCCAATTAAACAAGAACTGGCCTGAGTGGATTGCCCCAAATTTGAACAAAACCTTTTTCTTTTTTCGAGCTGGCAAATATTTAATATCTTTTCCTTGCTCTTTCTTCTTCTCCCCCCCAACCCCTGCCCCACCCCACCTTAGTGTTTTGGTCAGACCATAGGCATATGTTGCAGAATCTGCTAGAGAAAAAAAAATGTTTTCACAATTGATATTTTCCTAAGTGCCTTTAAAAAATTTTCAGTCAGTGCCCAGGTAGTTTCCTGCTAACCAAGTATTTCTCCCAAACCATTTCTTGAAGGACCAGGCCTTGTTGTTGATTGCAAACTTGAACCTGTTTCCTGTAGTTTGAATAGATACAAGGTCTCTCTACCACATGGATTTACTCACATCAAATACCACAACCCCCCTATTTCAGATGAGCTACAAGTCTCCTCCTCGAAGAGCCTATTTTAACAAACTCGCACCATTTCATCCCCTCCGTGGTTTTGATCTGTCTGAAATGCAGCTGAAGCCAAGATATTTAAAACTTGTCAGGAAAAGGGATGCACTATTGGACCAACCTGACCTCCTTAGATTACTGGTGTAAAATTCAGAGACAGGGACAAGCCTATAAATTGGAACCCCGCAATATTTCCAGGGCTTGAAGGTTGAGTTTTGAATGCTTGAATGCTGATTTTTGCCCCAGCTCCTGAGCTCTGTCTGAATTTTGCATTTGAAGCCAACCCTGGGGAAACTTAGAGCTCTTCAGACTTTTGCTTTTTGTCTGTGGGAGACAAAAAGCATAGAGCTGGTTGTAGCAGAACTGTGGCAGCTGCACTGTTAAAGGAAGGAAGAAAGGGAAAGAAAGGAAAGGGAAGGAAGGAAGTGGTGGAAGGGAGGGAGGAAGGAAGGAAGAGAGAAAGGGGAAGGAAGGAAGGAAGGAAGAAGAAGGAAGAGAGAGAAGGAAGAGAGAAGAGAAGAAAGAGAGAAAGAAAGAAGAAAGAAAGGAAGAAAGAAAGAAAAAAGAAAGAAAGAAAGAAAGAAAGAAAGAAAGAAAGAAAGAAAGAAAGAAAGAAAGAAAGAAAGAAAGAAAGAAAGAAAGAAAGAAAGAAAGAAAGAAAGGCTGTTCAGCTGATCCATTACCATCTCCAACTCATCCTGAGATGTATTATTTGAACCACAAAAACCCTCCACACATTTCATGCCTTGCCAGGATGGATGTTCCACCACCTGTCTCACTGGTGGTTTGCAGGATTTACATTGTTTTTAATCAGAAGGAGTGCAGAGGTGCAGAAATGCCCATTATTTTCAGAGTACAAAGTATCTTCTGCATGTGTGTGTGCATTTCATTCACAGACTTTACTTTCTCTCAAATGACCTATGAGTATCTCTTGTCTCATGGAATTGAGTGTTGTTTGCTTGTTCACAGCTTCCTTTCCTTCCGTTATCCAGCAAAGAAAGTTTGCTTAAGTGGCTTTTGTGAACTCTTTCAAGATCCCCAGAAGGATGATACAGGAAACAGAGAGTTTCCTTTCTATACAAACTTCTAGGGTGTTCCCATAATAGCCTGAAATTTATCTGCCCTCAGCAGCCTGCAATTGGACAAAAAATTAATGGACTGTCAAGGGATCAGGCCAAACACAATTAACATATCAGAGAGGACAGTTTGCAATAAGAAAAAATCCTCCACTTACACAGCACCTTTTATCCTCTGTTGCCAAACATTTTCTTTCTGCCTTTCCAATTACTTTACAAGCTAGCCATGCTTTAACCATCCAGCCTGAAATTTTCCATAATTGCTCCTTGCCTCACATTGAATACATTTTCAGAGAGCAGTGAAGGGGGAAAAGCTTCAGGAAAAAAAAACCCCAACCCTCTTAAAAAGATGCAGTTACATTGCACTGAGCTTAAACCTAATGAATTAGTTTTAGGGGTGTTTAAGCATTCTCCCTCTTTATTTTGAAGACCATGTTTGCACCTCAGGAGGCCAGAGTGGGAATGAGACTCCTGGCACAGCTGCAGTGCTGGGGATGAGAATCTGTCACCATTGCCATGAAAATGTATCTTGGTTTGTCCAAAAAATAAAACACAGACAAACCCCTATTTCAGTGTTTTAGAGGCAGGTTTGTACCTCAGTTTTATGCCCTCTGACTGCTGTGCCTGTGGTTTCTGCAGCCCCCCCAAAAAGCAGCCCCTGTAAGCAGAACACCTGGACAGGGCCCCGACAAAATGGATTCTCATCCTTCAGGATTTCACCTGGTGTGACCTGGCACTGTGGGTGAGATCTAGGAGGATTGTAGCACTGGGAGGGAGGGCAGGGCTCGTGCTGAAAGCTGACAAGGTAGAAATGTGAGTCATTAAAAGGCAAAGACCAATCTGTAAAGAAACAATTACTTACATATTTAAAAAAAAAAAAAAAAATCTGATCTGGAAGACACGTTCGCCTGGTGGTTGACACTCCCTACAAAAGCACTGTGCTGTTCCAAAAGTCTCCCATGAGATGAACAAACCTTGCCAGGAATAATCACAGATCTGGAGTTGTATAATTGCTCAACTAAGGGCAGGCAGGGAACAGATAGGGAACCTGTGCTTTGCTTTTTCTGCCCACTTCCTTGTTTTCGTGGCTGTGCGTTGCTCCGGAGCACTGGGGCTTGTATTGGCCGGAGCAGTCAGGACATCAGGAAAAAAAAAAAACCAAAAACTTCTAAGCAGCAGCTTCACGGCGTGTGTTGTTTTTAACTCCATTCATAAAAGCAGCGAGCTGGGCTGTGCGAGGCGGGCTGGGGCTCTGAGCTCTCGTGTCTGCTTGGAGCAGAAAGCTCTCGACGTGCTCGAGCCGAGCGCCGGCAGTTTCATACCCTTCCAGCACTAATCCAGCACTAAAGAAAATGGCTTTAAGCCACTTCACACCCATTAGTGCTCTCCAGAATGCTAATATAGCATAGAGATGAAAGGACTGCAGCGAGGGGAATTAGGAGATGTGGGTAACAGCTTCACCTCCCCTGTTAGGGAGGTTTGGTTCATTCTCTCAAGGAGCAGAGGCCAAATTTGGGGAGCAGATGCCGTGGGAGCACAGCACAGCAGCACTCCCAAGTCAGGCAGCATTAATGACAGGGCTGGGGTACCTTTAAATTTTAGTGATAGTTCTTGGTTAGCCAGAAACCTGATACTTGATCTGCTGCAGCCTGGAATGCCAAGACCATTTTTACAACCTGTATTTGTGTGGCCAAAGGTGGGAGATGATGTGAAAATCATTTGGTAATAGCAATTAGCACAGCAATAATTTTCCTTTATTTTCTAAATAGGCTTGGGAAATTAATCTTTTTTAATTTAAGAAGCAAGGTTTGTCACTTTTAAAATCAAGGGCCTCATGTTTACTGAGAAGGGTCTATGTTTAGTGCCCAGAGCCTGTATTTTTTCCCAATCGAAAAATGCTCTGTGAAACAGGACTTAAAAAAGTCCTCAAGAAAAGGTAAAGAGGTTCTGCTAGAAAGTCTCACGATGCAGAGAAAGAAACTGAGGAGGATGGTTGATGGACCATCTGGGACTTCACAGGTTTGGAAACAGGAGTGTGGTGGAGCTCCAGGATGTTTACACTGCAGCAGGGAGGGTGAGAAGGGATTTTGCCCAGAAATACCTGCAGCAGAAGAGGGTGCCAGTTAAAAGCAGGTGTCAAATCTATTAGAGCCATTTGTTGGAGATGAAAACAAGAGAGGTTCCTGCTGAAAATCAGGATCAGAGGTTAATTAACTATAGGAACATCCTACTGAGAAGCCATCCTGTGGATTCCTAGGTGATGGCTCAGGGGCATTGCCATCAGATGCTTTAGGTGTCCCAGGAAGCTGCTCATCACGTTGTTGTGGAGATAACCTGCTTTTCCCCTGGTTCCAGATGGATGCCAGGGCTCCTGCTGCAGATCCTCAAACCTCAGGACTGTGGATACCCCGGGTGCCTGCTGCAGGACTGTGCCCTACTTTTGTGTTTCTTAGTGAAAGAGCCTCATCAAGGCTCTGGAAAAAAAAAGCAAAACAAGGACAAAGTTCTGCCCTTCCACTACTCTGTTTTCATTTACAGCCAAATTCTGCCAATCTTTTAGTGCCTATTTAAAACCTCTATTTCCTTCCCACCAGTCTGTTTCCGTACTGGGGTGCATGTTTCTTTTTTCTTTTTTCTTTTATCTTTTTCTTTTTCTTTTTCTTTTTCTTTTTCTTTTTCTTTTTCTTTTTCTTTTTCTTTTTCTTTTTTTTTCTTTTTCTTTTTCTTTTTCTTTTTCTTTTTTTTTTCTTTTTCTTTTTTCTTTTTCTTCCTTTGTTGTTTCACAGTCCACCTGATGATACTCATCACTCCAGACATACCAGGTCCCGGGGCTGAGCCCAGTCTGTGTGCAGACACTGTTACATGAGGTGTCAGAGCCTGCTGCATATCCAGGGGAGGAGACTGTGCCTGACTTTCCTTGGCTGTGACACTGTGGCTCAGCCTGGAACTGACAGCTGTGGAAAATTAATGGATGGGCCCTGTTTCCAAGGAATGACCGTCAAGGTCACTGTTTTGAGGCTATAAGGGCACAGCCCTTTCCTGCTTGCAGCCAGTACACATGCCAGCTTTGCTGTCCCCTCTTCAGATGTCACCATGTCACCAGATTGCTGTCACATGAGGACGCCGTGGGTGAGGGGGTGTCTTTGGCTGCCCAGCCTGTTTTCATGCCCAGGGACTCTATGAATTTAGCCTGATGATGCTCGAGGTGTAACTGAAACCTGCTCTGCAGACACAGCTCCTGCCTGAACTGTCCCTGCCCCTTGCAAGGCTGAGCAGAGGAGTTTGTCCAAACCAGCCTTCAGGACAGGGTCACCCTGTGCAGCAGTGTGTACTCTCTGCTGAGGGTACTGGCCTGTTTAGTGCTCTTCTCCGTCTGTTTGGTGGTTGGCCCACTTGAGTGGAGCCAATTTGCTTGCAAAGAAATGGAATTTTTCTCCGGCACAGAAGCCAGAGATGAATCCTTTTGGGCACAGAGGGTCTGGGCTTGGAATACATTGAGCTCTGTCTCTGGGCAGTTTAATCTCACCAGCCAGAAACCTGTATGGATTTACACTTCCATATGAAACTGTTTGATAATCATGTTGCCATGGCTACATTTGAATCCTGCAATAAATGTGTAATTTCACACATTTACATCAAAAGGAGCTCCAGAACATACAGCTGCCTCACAAAGCAGCTGATCTCTCTCCAAAAGCACTTTCCATTTTAACTTCCATATTATTGTACTCACTGGTGTGCTTCTTTTGGGAGGGGGGTGAGGTCTGTAGGGCAGGTTTGGCAGTCAGGTTCCTGAGGTCTGATCCATACTAAGATTCCCTCAATGCTGGCAGCAGGGCAGTTGCCCTGCTGGGGTCAGAGCAGCCATTTCCAGGGCAGTGCTGGTTCTGCAGCCACACCAGCTACAGGGGACTGAGATCCTTTGAAATTAAAGAAGGACAAAGTTAAACACAAGGTCCTGGTGTGCCTAAAATGCAGGGACAAGGACTGAGAAGGAGGAGTGGAGTGAGTGGCTCTGCTCAGAGATGACACCCACCTCTCTCAGTTTGGTCTCTTCATTGCCTTTTCATCTCAATCCTCTCAGGCCTTCCTCCCTGGTTCCTTGCCTCCTCTCTCCCACCCCCTGCCAGCCTGATTGCTCCTTCTCTCACCAGCTAGCTTGTCCCAGTGTTTTGCCCCCAGGCTACCTTTCCCTCCAGTGCTCTCTGAGTTCTGTCCTACTTGGTGGCTCCTTGTCCCACAGACACCCTCTGTTAATCCCACGGGCAGTTTTTGCCTTGGTCCTCTGACAAGAGGCAATGGGCAGGGAAGTGTTAGGAGGGACAGGTCACAGGGGGAGCCAAGAGGCTGTACTAGGATACAGCTTCAACCAGCAGCAGCTGAATGAAGTGGTAGATGGCACCCACTGATCATCAGATCTGGAGAGAAATTTGCATCCAGATTCTATCCCTGCTGACTTAAACAGATTTTTTCAGGAACTCGAAACTTGGACAGTTCTGCCTTTTTCCTATAGCAACAGCAGCTGGAACAATGTTGGCACCAAGGCAGAGCTGCAGCTGTTCTCCTCCTTGCTCAGAGCAAAGAGATGCTGGAGAGTCTTCAGCACTCACAGAATATGGACAAAGCAAACATTTCAGTTCACTCCATGAATTTACTGTTGTGTGGAGAGAGAGAGGAAATTTGACTGTGACAAGTGCCCAATACTGACAATTTCTGTGTGAGAAACTGGAAGAAGGAAAAATATTGGAAAAGCATAAGATTCTATTTTTTTTCCTCAGCTGTTTATACAATTGGAAAAGTTAAGTAAGTCTAATTATTGAGGTTATTGGTTTTAATGAGTCACCACCTTGCTGTTATTATTCCTGGTTCCTGTTGCCATAGGACAAGAAGCTGCAGCTGGGCTGAGCCGTGCTACGCAACAAATCCTCACACTTGCTATTCCAAGATTAAGACATAGGAAAATGGGTGGCTCAGACAAATGGGAACATGGAAAAGGAAAGTGGTATTTGCCAATGTGTTGTGTGGCAACATGACCAGTATGCAGATACTGGGAGCAAAGATGGGTTTCTACCAGAGCCTGATTTTTGGGGGTTTTTTGAGGACCACTTCCAAAGACATGATAGAAAGGAGGTTGGCCACCACTGTGGGCTGGTTGGAAGGGCTATGGACAGAGAAGTCAGAAGGCACTGAGATCAAAGACCTGAATTTGGTGTTATGGGAAGGGATGAACCAGTGAAGGGATACAGCCTGAGAAACAGGACAAAAGAAAAAGGTTAGGAGAAAAATCTCCATGGTGGTTTTGTGAATGGGTAAGAGTGAAATGTGATCAGGGCCCACAAGAAGTGCTTCGGTAACAGACAAATGAAGAGATATGCAAGAGATTTCCACCTGGGCTTGAAAAATTCTGCAAAGTTTAACTGCAGCCTAAATTCATGGGCTTTGAAGGAGAGGTATGAAGTGGCATCAGAAGCAGTTGCCTGCATGGCAGATAAACCATCATGTTGCCCACTGTGTTTTGAGAAGATTTAGGGAGAAGGTTTGGGAGAAAAGGGATATCAAAAACTCTGTTTTACCCAGGCTGGGCTTTAGATAATAATTAGACACCCATGAGATATCCTGGAGGATCAGATGTCACTGGAGGATCTGTGCTTGAGCATGCATTAGCACGGGAGCCAGCTCTGGGCTGCTGTTGGGATCAGGCAGAGCCTACGGTGTGGAGGCAGGAACATGCCAGCCCCCAGTGTTTCATCGATTGGTTTTAATTGATCAGTTGTGTGGAAACAAAGCAAATAAAGTTTCTGATCTCTTGGATGTTGCAGAAGGTGTTGGGTTTGCTTGCAGCTGCTTGAGCTTGCTTTTTCAGCTGATCATGCACTTTCAGTTCTTTCTCCAGGATGGCAGAGAAAAGTCCTTTTTGAGCTGGGCTCAGAAATGAAAGGGAAGATCTGCTAAAGCAATGGGCTGTCAGACAGGTTTTCTTTCCCTCTCAAATGCATGCAAGGGTGCCTACTGAAAATTCCATGGGGGCAAGCACAGGAGGGGTAGGCACCAAGCATGAAAGTCATCCTCAAGCCATTGGCTTTTTCCCAGTGTGGCCCCTCCCTGTAAGCCCCACAAGATGAGTGGCACGGTGTTTTTTCACCCAGTTTGGACACTGTGTCCATTCAGTTCTAGCATCCATAGCCTGGGAGGAGAAGGAAACCCTCCCTTTATCTCTATGGCATGGGTAATGTGTGTCTCTCCTTTTCACAGCTACCAAAATCTGGCATTTCCTGTTCTATTATCCATTTCCTAATACTTCCCAGGACTTAAAAGCTGGACTCAGCCAAGACTCCAGAGAGGGATTAGCGTGGACTTGCCTTGGCCGTGGATGACCTTCATTCTCTTTAGCATTTATTCTTTCTAGAGGATTGAGGAGGAGAAAGGGAGGGTGAGCCACAGCTAAATCCTGTTCTTGGATCTCCCTTCAGCCATTGAAGAATGACCTGAGTTCCTAAATGAACCCAAAAGGCACCGTGGGGTGAGGCACATCACATCCAAGCTGGACGTGGTGGCCTCTTCCCAAGTTCCTGAGCTGCCACACGCTCCAGCCGTGCTTCAGC
Organism: Emberiza elegans; assembly: GCA_024865655.1. Lineage (NCBI taxonomy): Eukaryota > Metazoa > Chordata > Aves > Passeriformes > Fringillidae > Emberiza > Emberiza elegans. Next base: position 4,930,023 of record JALJVW010000084.1, on the reverse strand, counting down.
AGGCAGGACAGCCCAGGGACTCTGGGGACTGTGACAGGGCTGCTGCCAAGGCTCTGAGCTCCCCTCTGGGCGACTGCAAAACAGCAAAGACACAGGTCATGAATGCTGTCTGGAGTGAGTGACCTGGATGTGTCTGCCCAGACTCGGTACAAAGAGGCAACGTGGCCCCGGCTCCGTTGCTCCCAGGGCTTTGTGCCGGAGGCTGAAATGGATCCTGTCCAATGTGTGGAGAGCCACAGCTCTTGCCCAGTTGCAGGAGAGGCCTCTGTTCTCTCTGGTACCCAGAGGGGCTCTGCAGACTGCGCTACAGACTGGTCAAAATGGATGCCAGGAACATCTCTGTGATCACTGCCAAACTTCCTGATTACAGACTGCTCTGCAGCCTAGCGCAGCTCACTGAGGGGGAATTGGGATGCTCTGATGTGAACTGCATAATATACTGGAAGCTGTCCATGTATTTTCACTCTTGGGACCACTTAACTTTTTCACATATCATGCCAAGCCCCCCCTGTGCAGCATCACTGCTGTGAATTTTGTAGGTTGTTAAAGTGAAGCGGTGTTTTTCTTTATGTGCTGATCATTGCTTTCTCTGTAGACTTGTGTATATGAGAATTGTTTTCCCAAAGTCTCTTGCCTCTCTTCCAAAGCACACTGAATCCTCTGACAAGAAGAACCTGGCTTACCACCCAGCTCATTCTCTCCCTTCCCAACAGGTACTTGCTTGAAGTTTGTGAACACAGGAATCAAACCCAGAAGTTCCCAGCTCACAGCACAGTCGTGATTCCAGACAGGAGTTGCTTCTGTGCCTGACAATTAGGTAATAATTACCTCAAATACCCTCAGATAGGTCTGACAGGACGAGTGCAGGAGGCATGGGAGGTTGATCAGACTGACTCCAATACTGCACAGGGACAGGGCTCAATCCACTCTCTCCACTGAATCCATGACTATTGGGTTTGCTTCTTCTCTTCCTTGTAAAATTATTTGATGTAATGATTTTCCCTGGGCATTTGCCACTTCTAAACATTATTTAGTGCATTGCATTACAAATAAAGGCAAATACTCAATTTCTGCTCTTTTTTTTGTTTGCTTGAGGGTCAAATTTTATATCCCCCAATCCTTTTTTGGCAGGTTAAAATTAATGGACTTTTCAGGGTGATCAAGGGAGAAATAGAGTATCAGTCTCTTACCAAATGAGACAACATGGGAAATGTTAATTAGATCATCTTGAATAAATACCTTTTTTGCCCTGGTCTTCCCATCAGATCAGTGTATGGGGTACCAGGGCCAGACAAGTAGGAGAAGCATGGCTGCTTTTGCTTCCTCCTCCCTCCTGCAGAAATGAGGGACATGAGATTGCAAGCTTGGATCAAAAAGTAGCGGCTGCCAAGGAGCAGAGCTGCTCCTGTAGAAATATCCCTCCATCTCTGCCATGTGGGAAGAGAGGGATTTTGGCCATTTCTTTCTCTTAGTTATGAGCAAATAGCACATGGCCATCACTCACCACTAAGAAGCCCAGTTAATGTATCTGGTGATACACCCTGGCTGCCCTGAGGTGCTGTTGTGCAATGGAAGTTGATAAATTGGGCCAAAAAAAGTACCTTAAAATCTCCTTGTTTCCACAGTAGCTTAAACTCCAGGTCAGAGCGAGCCTCAAAATACACTGGGCCATCAATGAGACTCTACAGACACTGTCCATTTCCCCCCACATTTCCTTTTTACCACCAAGAATTCAGCTAATTTAGCACAACATCCCAAACAACAGGAGTTAGTGTCAGTGTTGAAGGATCAACACTGCTTCTGCCACCCCCTTCATGGCAGCTGGGAAGAGTCAATGTGCCCTTCCTGGGAAAGCTGTTGCAGTGATAAGAAGATGAAGGATGTGTTCTTGGACTAGTATGTATATGCAAGGTCCAGGATCTCAGATTTCTGCAGAAAGGTGTGACCTTGTCTAACTTAAGTTTGGAAATAGATAATCTTTAAGATACCTTCCAACCCAAACCATCCTGTAATTCTGTCTTCAGCAGAACTGGTGGCATGAAATGGTTTAGTGCTCAATTTTCCATGAGGATACCCCTCAGACTCTGTGCCCACCAGCACAGACACACCAGTGCTACGTGAGAGCCCTCCCAACCCCTGCCATTAGGGAAAAACAAGAGCTGGCATGAGATGGTAAATGCTGCCGTGCAGTGTTCACAGAAAACCTGTTTGCGTGGGATGTGCTGGAAAAATTGCTCAAGAATGGTGCATCCTCATAAGAAAAATGATCTGGCTGCTGTTCAGGTCAGTGGTTTTGTATCAGGGCTGCAGGCTGTGTGGTTGCTTCAGTATATGGTGCAGCCGCTGGCAAAGTGTTTGTTGTGCATGTGATACAATTCCCCTTGCTCTGGGGTGTTGGAGGCCCTTGCCCTCACCCAGTTTTGGGTCTGGGTCCATGTTCTCAGAGCAGCTTGCACTGACACAGGGCTCCATGGCAGAGAAAGGCACCCTGTGGATGTCACCCCATAGAACAGAGCAGTCTGGATCAGTTTGCTGGTGGGGCTTCATCTTTTCATGGTGAGAAGGTGTGAAGGATAAAATGCTATGCCCATGTCGATAGCCAGTGATGACCAGGATTCTGATCCCTGCCAAGCAAAACAGTGACTGTGCTTCAGAAGTGGATGGAGAGTTTTCTGAAAACACAGATCATGAACCAGCATTAGTTGCTGGAAAAACTAAATTACAGGAATGCCCAGATGTTAAATGCTTCCTCCCAACCTCTGCCCAACAAGCTGTCAACAAGCCATGAAGGGACAGCCTTCACTCCATCTCCTTTTTTACATTAGATGAAGGGGAAAGGAAAAAAAAAACCATCTGGAAGATCTCCTGCCAGCTAGAGAGCTGTAAAACCTCCCTCCCTCATTGTTCTTGCTCTCATACCAGCAGACCTCTGGCCTTTGACAACAGCCACGTTGGTCTGTGCTTGGTTCCTGTAATTTTCAGGACTAGAACCATCAGCAGGACTGCCACTAGCACCAGCCAGCCCCTGTGATTTCATGGGGTAAGGTTTAACAGGCATATTTTAATAGGAATGCTCAGTAGAGAGGGCCCTTTTCCCTCAACAGCATTAAACAAAATAATGCAAATACTAAATTTAATGAATGAAAATGAAGTAGCCCTTGAGGGTAGGCTGCTGCTTCTGCAGAGGATGTGCTCTTACACTGCTGAATGGTTTGGTTCTGGTCAGTCCTGAAGCAGCCACTGGGAATGAGACCAGAGTAAGGTTATGTCAGAGGAAGGTTGTGCTTTAGGTTCCTTGTGCTACTGCTTTTAAAAAAATAAGCCTTCACAGCAACTGCTCTTTTTCCTCTGGAAGGAGAGCTGAAGCACAGTTTGCAATGCAAAGTTTACTAGAGAAATGAGGAAGAAGCAAATTCCCTTTTTCTTGCAAACACACAATATCTCTCAATTGTGGCTTTGTGCATTGCTGACAAGTACAGACAGTGATGGGTTAGTACAGGGAGCCATCACAAACCCTTGTCCCCTTCACATCCCAGACCTGTCCCAGCATGCACCAATGCCATCGCTCCCTTTTGATTCCTGGTCACCTTCTTTCCAGGAAGATTCACTGCTGTCTGCCTTTCCAATCCCCATCCTGTCCAAATCAACCCTGCCAAGTTGCCCTCCATGGCATTTTCACTATGCCACCCCAGCTGGAGCTGTGAATCAGCTTGGACCTTGTGTCCTTGCTGTGTCCATGCAGGAGGTCCTATGGGAGCACCAGGCATTTGACACCAGCTTTTGAGGAACAGGCACCGGTTTTATCCATGAGATGCCCAAGACCATGAGTGCTGAAAGCTCCATGAGGGATCACCATGTTAAACCCAGCCAGGCTGTCCTTTTAAAAGCACAGCCCTGCCTAACACTCAGCATCACAGCTACAGTAATTCCGTGGCTGCACAGCCAGGTTTGGGGTACAAGGAGCAGTTCATGTCTCTTCTCCCCAAACACAGATGTGCTTCCACACTCACACACAAAACTGGGGTGGTAAAAGCTTCTCTGTGATGGATCTTTCACAAGCAGCGTTTCTGGGAAGGCCTGGCATTCAGATGGCAGGCAGGACAGCTGGTATCAGCAGTGCCTGTCATTGTGGTGTCAGGGCTTTGCAGAACAGGGTCTGTCTTTGAAAATCTTTCTTTTTAAAAATTTTATTAGTAGTCCTCTAAGCTAAGGTCTTCCTGCTCCTGACTATCTCAGAAGAGAAATCATACCAAACAATGTTCCCCTGCCTTGGCATTATTGTACCATTTCAAAACAGCAGCCTGGTCTGGTAATTGTGCATTTTAACCCCTCTGCCAGGCTGCCTCCTTTAGCTGCCAGCAAGAATCCTTTCCCCAAATTAACCCAACGACAATGAGCTGCAGCAGAATCCGCATAATTGCTCTTTTTTTGCTCCAAACAGCCCGACTTACAAAGGGGACATTCCCTGCAGCAGCCAGCCCTGCTATATTCATTATTCCTAAATCAGGTTGCGATATCTTTATGCTCAGATACCGCCTTTAATCTCACACTCTGCCTTCAGCGGCACCGCTGGCTGCAGCAATCCCTTAAGATGCCCTCTTTCCATCCTCTCCCAGGCAAAGCAAGCCAGGAGGCTCCCGATGGAGCCGGCAGTCACCCGGCCAGAGCTGCATCCCCCCTTGGAGACCGGCATGCATCTTCCACCTGCGCGGGCAGGCGCGGAGCACTCACGTTGGCGGCAGCGCGGATCCCTTTCAGCAGCTTAACTGCGGCTCATTTCTAACCCCGGCCGGCGGATCTAAGCTGCTCTCCGCAGGGCTCAGACGGAGCTGCCTGCATGACACCGAGGCATCCAGGCGCCGGCTCGCCAGCTGACATGTCAAAGCAGCGTCGTGGTTAGCGAGCTCATCAACAAATGGACTGAGAGCCCGCACGCCGGCGGGAGCGGGTCCCTGCGCTCCGTGCCGCCGCCGCCGCCGCTCCGGGTTCGCGCAGCCCCGTCGAACTCGGTGTTGCTATCCGGCGTTTTCTGCCGGTGTCTAAAATAGCATCAGGAACGTTCCCTGTTGATTTCCCCGGCAGTGCTTGCTGAGCTATGCCGGGAACCACGGCTCCCGCAACCTGCCTGTACCCAGCACGTTAAAAACATTTTCTTGCCTTTTCTCTCCAAAGGAGATGGAGAGGGGGGGAAAAAAGCCCTGTTGATGTTTTTCTGCCCAGCTACCAGCAAATCCCGACCTGAGCTAATTCTGCTATGGCTGAAAGCAGAGGATGTCTGCAGTGCATGAAGCTGATTTGCTGACTTACCCTTCATCTCTCCCAGGAATGCCAGGTGAAGAAGCCGGCCTCTCACTCCAGGAAAGAGCCACAAGAAGCTGGGCAGCAGCCACTGCAGAGCCTGATCAGAAGTTCTCTCCCTCTGTCACAGTGTGTGCAGCTTGCCAGGTATAGCCGGGATGAGAACACCCCGTGCTTTTCCCAGGATGAATGAGATCAGCACATATTCAGTCAAGGAAAAAAAAAAAAATATATGTGATGGTTTAAGACCCAGAGGAAAAGTGTTGGTCCACAAGTTACTCTGCTTTACTACTTAGGATTTTCTGGGGTGAATTTCATAGGGAGAGGAGTTTCTCCTCTGCATTTGGTGTTAGATGTGTTAAAAAGCAAGCAAATGGTGGTGATATCCATGGGGTAGGCAGGAACCCATTCTTAGCCACATGAGGTGGAGGGCATGTGAAGGGCACCCTTACAAGCAGCAGAGATGCCTTTATCACCTGCAGGCTGATGCCTTTTGACTCAAACCAGCCCCTTGCTGTTACAGGCTCCACATGGGCTGTGCAGATCCAGACTCTGCTGGTCCTGGCTTTCCTGAGTGAGGTTGTTTGGATTAAAATCTCTTCCACCTGGCTGCTCCATGACTCCCCAGGTTGACAAAGTCCCTTTCTTCTGCCATGTCCTTTACATCAAGCATCTCTCAAGGCTCATCACCTGCCTGTCAGGCTGGGGATATCACTGAGCTGAAACCCTGGGGTGACAAGGAGGCAGAAAAAGGGCAAGAGGTGCTCAGAGCACTCAGGTGGGCTGAAACATTTTGGTGTCAGTGTTATGTCAAAGAGAATCTTGTATCTCTGGGTCTCTGTTTTAGTGCTGGGGGATCCTGTGCTCCAGTGCAAGAGGCTCATGGCGTGGCAAGAGTTTTTGATGTCTGCCATGGTCTTAGCTAATGGTTGGGAATCTGTGGGGCACAAGAAACATGGCATTTTCCTTTAATCTTGGAACTAGAGTGACTGCAGTGGAGGAAAATGAGATAATTTCCTTAGGATCAGGCCCCAAGGCTTGTGTGGCTGGGAACCCAGCTCATGTCCCCAACTCCCTGGCTTTAGCTACTGCCAACCCCCTCCCTTTCTCTCTCCCAAAGCCCAGGGCCAGGAGTCACTGAGGCACTGACCTCTGCCACAGACTCTCTGCATAACCCTGGGTGTGTCCCTGCACCTCCCATCCCACTCATCTGCACAAAGTTCCTGTGCAGCTCATCCATGCAGGGAATGGGTTCCCTGCCTCCCACACCTGGCCTTGTTCCCTGCAGGGAACAACAGCAGGACTGGAGTGTGGGGTTTGATGTGGTCCCTGTGAATGGGCTGAGGGGGAAGCCTGGCTCCCCCAGTGTCACTCCAGCAGGACGCAGCAGGGCCGTGTGCTGTGCTCACCTGTCACCTCCCAAGGCCAGGTTTGTTCTCCTGCATCAGCAGAACTCATGGATGGCTGCCAGCCAGACCCCAGGGGAAGGTTTATCCCACCTGCACTCCAGGTCTGGCAGAGCCTCAGGCAACTTGGTGCTTGTCCAAGCAAGTTGGCTTCAGCTGATAGATGTGCCCAGAGCCCCACTGGGTGGGAGAGCAGGGAATGAAGCAATCATGGAGGGCCAGAGAAGGTGCAGGAGAAAAGGCCATTTGAGGGCAAGCTCGGCAGGAGTCCTGGGGACATGGTCCCCTGGGCCCAGTGATTTCTGAAGTCCAGCACAGAAGGGCAGTGCTACATGGGCCCCTCTTTGCAGGGTGGGCAGTGGGAATGATGGACCTCCCATCATCTCTGCAGAGCTGCTCTGCCTTTGACCAGTGAGGCGGCCGTGGGCATGTTTGGAAGCTACACACAAGACTGAACTAACCTACCTCAGATAAGGCTTGGATTAATTAGTCAATACATGTTAAGTGCTGCAAAGATTTAAGGCTCTGCTTAATTGTTAAGTAACTCAATCATCAGTGGCTGAGTGGGATGCCTGAGGCAGAGAGTGGATGAATCAGCCTTCTCTGGCAAGTGCAAGGTAATGAGAGAGGAAATTTTCAAGGCTGGGTGACAGTAGGATGGGGTGGTTAGGGGACAGCAGCAATTACTGAGGTCACTGGGACTCACACAGGTTGTCCAGAGAAGCTGTGGCTGCCCCATCCCTGGAAGTGTTCCAGACTTGACTGGATGGAGCCATGAGCAACTGCTCTGATGGAAAGTGCTCCTGCCCATGGCAGGGGGTTGGAATGAGATGATCTTGAAGGTCCCTTCCAACCCAAACCATTCATGATTCTATGAGCCTCCCACACCTGGCCTTGTTCCCTGCAGGGAACAACAGCAGGACTGGAGTGTGGGGTTTGATGTGGTCCCTGTGAATGGGCTGAGGGGAAGCCTGGCTCCCCCAGTGTCACTCCAGCAGGACGCAGCAGGGCTGTGCTGTGCTCACCTGTCACCTCCCAAGGCCAGGTTTGTTCTCCTGCATCAGCAGAACTCATGGATGGCTGCCAGCCAGACCCCAGGGGAAGGTTTATCCCACCTGCACTCCAGGTCTGGCAGAGCCTCAGGCAACTTGGTGCTTGTCCAAGCAAGTTGGCTTCAGCTGGTAGATGTGCCCAGAGCCCCACTGGGTGGGAGAGCAGGGAATGAAGCAATCATGGAGGGCCAGAGAAGGTGCAGGAGAAAAGGCCATTTGAGGGCAAGCTCGGCAGGAGTCCTGGGGACATGGTCCCCTGGGCCCAGTGATTTCTGAAGTCCAGCACAGAAGGGCAGTGCTACATGGGTCCCTCTGCAGGGTGGGCGGTGGGAATGATGGACCTCCCATCATCTCTGCAGAGCTGCTCTGCCTTTGACCAGTGAGGCGGCCGTGGGCATGTTTGGAAGCTACACACAAGACTGAACTAACCTACCTCAGATAAGGCTTGGATTAATTAGTCAATACATGTTAAGTGCTGCAAAGATTTAAGGCTCTGCTTAATTGTTAAGTAACTCAATCATCAGTGGCTGAGTGGGATGCCTGAGGCAGAGAGTGGATGAATCAGCCTTCTCTGGCAAGTGCAAGGTAATGAGAGAGGAAATTTTCAAGGCTGGGTGACAGTAGGATGGGGTGGTTAGGGGACAGCAGCAATTACTGAGGTCACTGGGACTCACACAGGTTGTCCAGAGAAGCTGTGGCTGCCCCATCCCTGGAAGTGTTCCAGACCTGAGTGCATGGAGCCATGAGCAACTGCTCTGATGGAAGGTGCTCCTGCCCATGGCAGGGGGTTGGAATGAGATGATCTTGAAGGTCCCTTCCAACCCAAACCATTCTGTGATTCTATGACTGGGAGCACTTAGGATGGTCAGGTCTGCGTGGAGCAGCTGGTTCTAGGGAGCAGGAGTTCCTTAGGTGATGGAGGGAAAGGCAGTGATTTCATAGAAGGAGGTAAAAAGACCATGAAGAACTTTATTGAGCTCTTCAGGCTTGTGTTGGCCAAGTCACCCTGAAAGAAGTGGGTTTGGGGCTGAACCAAAATGCATTGGGGAACATGAGAGTGGTTTGGGTGAAGAGGGGAGCACTAAATGTGTCTTGGACTCACCTGACTTCCCTGCAGGGACTGGCCCTGTGTTATAGGCTTGGGTGGGACATGGATCTGCTGCTGAGGAGCCAACTTGTGTCCTGCAGGGGCAGTTCTCCATGCAGGAATTACAAGCTGAGAGGGTTCCCATCAGGAATGTTGGTGCAGTCCATCACCAGCCTGAGACATTTCTTCTGCTGCTGCAATTCAACATGTCCTGTCACTTAGGGCTGAGTTTCAGACCTGGACCTGTTGCCTTGTTTCTGTGCCAGCAAATTGCATCTTCCACAGTCTCCTGTTTGCCCCTACCTTGCTGAGCTTTGCCCTCTGCTTCTCTCCATGTGGGAGCTTCCCAGGTATGTCATGAAGTCTGCTCCCAAAGACCTTTGAACAGGGTAGGAGTGTCCTCGGAATCAGCCAGGGTGATTTCCACCTCCTTGTGAAAAAAAGGTCCCCCCTTGAAAGTGTAACTCACTGATACTGAAGCTTTAACCCCAGGGTTAATCCCCATGCAGAGGTGACTTCCAGCCATCCGTGATCATGGCATCTCAGCTAGGTAAGATGAGGGACTCTTTGGCACTGTGCCTCATCCACACACATATTCCCAGGGCTTTCAATGAGGCTGGATGTGGGAAGGACCTATGTACCTGGCATCACTGTGGCTGGAAAAAGCCTCTGAGCGCTGCCCTGGTGAAACATTAATATTTTCGGAAACAGGGAGCGGGTAGGAACAGCCTGTACTGTTGTGACAGAGCTGCTTGCACGAGATGAACCTCACTGCCAGGGTTGGGATGGATGCACGTGGCTCATGTGGGGTAAAGGTATGAGCTCTGGAAGGGCCAGCAGGGCAGCATGGAAGCATTGGCAAACAAGCCATAACTGCTTGCTGTGTTACCCTGCAGGCTCCCACATCCCTGATCCCAATCCTTGCCCTGCAGCTCTCTGTACAGAGCAGCACTGCCACAGGCAAGCAGCCTGGATAGGTTGCCTGGGTCTTGGATTAGACCTGCCTTATTCTTGGAGAAGCTGAAGTCACCAGCAGGCAGCCCCCTGTCCCAGCACCAGCTGCGGGGCTTGGCGTAGCTTTGCAAGGCACCCCTTGACCTCAGCATCGCCCACGTCCTTACAGCCTTGCTTTAATCCCTTTTTAATTAACTGCTGAGGGGTGTGATGGTATCAGAAGGGTGGGAGGGGGGTGGCCTGGGGTGTTTTGGGCTCGGTGTGTGTGCCAGCCAGCTGGGATTGTTATGAGCGTGTCAGATCTCACAGGCGAGCGCTCTCCCTCCAGATCCGGCTGCAGCTCAGGCATTGCGCGGCTCATCCCTGCGGCTCTTGCGCTGCTCGGGGATCCTGCCGTGTCCCACCTGGCAGGTGCTGGCAAATGAAAAATCCCCATGAAATCGGCAGCTGAAAGGCACAGAGGCTTCTCTGACTGCACAGAATGCTGGGGAAGAGGTTTGACTTCAGTCAGAAAACCCTGGGGAGATAACCAGAGCAGAGATGGAGTGACCACAGATATGTCCAAGATGGGGATGGGGGTGAGCTCAGCAGTTTGTTGGTCACTGAGATCATGCAAAAGGCTCCTGAAGGGTTTGGATTTATGAGTGCTTGGTGGTGGGTTTTCACAGGGATCCAACAACTACTTGTCTTGTCTTGACTTGAGGACAAGGCATATCCTGGCTTTCCACACCCCCTACATCTCCACCATGGGGCACCTCCCTTGCCCAGGGTGTCTCCGGGGATCTGATGCTCCTGGGGAGAACAAGTTGCACCCTGGACCCGAATGCTGTGAAAGTGGCTGTCCCCAGGCTTAAAGCAGCCCCTGGCTGAAAGGATGAGGTGATCTGGGGAGGGATTACCTGCCTCTACCCATGGGCCTGCAAGAAAGCAGGATGATTGGAGCTGACATCCCAGGCTGCTGGCACTACCAGGATCACTAAAAATGTGTGTGCTGGGGGTCAGTGGAGACTGTGAGAGCACACGATGTTGAGTCTTAATAAAAGTACACCCAGATAATAACATCCACAGGTCCTGTGTGTCTGTTCTGCACCCTCACAGTGATTTCTTTGAGAGAAACGTGTCCAGCAGATGTTGATTTGGCCTTTCCTGGCCCTGATGTGGCTCTTGGTTTTTGAACCAAGTTTTGTAACGTGGCCCTGAGGGGAATCAGGGGCATCAGAGCAGGGAACAGAGCACAGCTGTTCATGGCCACTGTGGATGATGGGACACAGCTGTGTCCAAAGCAGCAAGTTGAAGTTCAGAAAAGAAGGAGGTGACCTGGATGAGGTGGATGCAAAGACTTTCCAAGGGGTGAACAACACTTCAGCCCCACTGGGAAAACCAAACCACATCCAGTGATGTGGAGCAGGGGCCAGATGTGTTCAGTCAGTCTGATCCCCTCCTGGCTTTAACTGGTGGAGGCTGCAGACCACTGTAAACAGCCACCTCTGGTAGCTGCTGCACAGTAGGTTCTCCATTGCTGGAAATCTCCAAATCAACACAGCAAAATGATTGCTCAAAAGGAAATTGCGGGCTTGGCAGAAGTGGTCAGTGCTGGGTTTTGCAAGAGGGCAGATTGCTGAGCACTGTTCATTCCATGTGCCTTAAACCCTGTGACTCTGAACCAGATGCTGGTCACTGGTCCCTCTTAGCCAGAGTCATGAGAAGCTTTGTGAGTGTGTTACATGGCCAGGAGGTGCTCTGCAGCACTGCTTACAAAATCTCTGCTTCCTGTGCACACAAATTTGGGGAGACTTTGAGGGAGCCATCCTCATGCCTTGTCTTTGCACTGACCTCAAACAGCTGAGTGAAAGAGGTGCCTGAAATGAGTGAGACATGTGGATGTGCAATGTCTCTGCCTGCAACACACCTGTTTCCCTGCAAGAAAAGCATGCAGGGGTCCTGTCCACCCCCATGTTTGTTGACCCCCTTCCCAAGCTGCTCCCTTGGCACTGGGATGTGAACATGCAGAGCAGAGCACCAGAGAGGTGCTTGGAGAGGGAAACCTGGGCTTTAAGGAGACAATGCTTAATCAGAAGTGTGACCAGAAGGTGGAAGGTGAGCAGATGGATGCATGAATTCTCCTTGGTGCCTCAAACTGCTGTCCTCTGTTGAAGCTGGGGAGTTTGGCAGCAGCAGGAGCCTTGCCCCAGCAGAGGATACAGCATGGGAAGAGATTGTTCACAGATGGGTCACCTGAGAATCCTCCTTGACAGAAAGCTTTCAGAACTGTTTGGCCAGATGAAGTTCCCCTCAGCTGCTGAGATTCCTGCCCTTCCCTTTGGTTATGCTAAGAATAAAGTTTAAAAAAAATCCCGTGAGTTGAGGCCTCATGAAACCTCCCTCCAAGTACAGGAATGCATCACTTTGTTGGATTGCTTTTTCCCCCTCAAGATCTGCTGTTTCTGGGGTTGGCAGGAAATCAAATGCTCTTCAGGAAAGTCAGCCTTTAACTGGAAGCAAGTCCAGTTATTCATCCCCTTTGCCCCACTACAGCCAGATATGTATTGCACTCCTGAAGCAATGCTGCTGGTTTTGTATCCCTGCCCCACAGCCCTGGTGATCTGCAACACAGAGGAGCCTCAGAGTCTGGCTCAGCACTCAGCAGCAGCTGGTTCAGCTGGTGGCAATGTGGAATTTTGCAGGCACCAGGCTGTGTGAGGGATCGGAAGTAACTCAGAGCTAACCTGCCTCTTATTCCTGGGGATGAATCATGGCAGTGTCTAAGCTTCAGGCAGCAAAGAGGGAGTGGAGCAGGGCAAATGCAGGGTCACAGAAAATGGGATTTCTTCATTCCTCAAACAGTAGTTCAGTTGTGCAGAGCTGTGGTGCTGCTTGGCTGCTGTTTTTCTGCACTCTCCATGGTTATTCCCCATGAGGCTCATTAAAAGCACAGGGTTTGTCCCCATGGCACTGCTGGCTTGGAGAAATGGCCACAGCTCTCTGCAGAGTGGAGCAGAGCCCATGTGCTCACTCAGTTCTGGGGCTGGAGAAAAGGTGGAGCAAAGGAAACATGGAATGGCATCATCTGGGGAGATCAGGAGGTGCTGGGAGGGGAAGGTCTGTCAAGAATGGGCCATGGCCACAAAACCAGAGCTCCTGACATACCCCAGGGGCTGTGGGATTGACCAGCCTGGCTACACATGGTCTGTCTGTGCTTCCTGCACCCTGACCTGTGCCACCCAGTGGAAGGGATCTGTGGGACACAGCAGCCCTGCTGCAGCTCTGCCAGCTCAGACCAGACCTGCAGGCATCAGGAGATGCCCAATGACTGCAGGCAGTGCTCAGCATGGGGAATGACAAGCCAGCAGGACCACAGATGAGACAAATGGGATGTCCCTGCCAGAGGCAGGTCGTGCCTTGGCTTTGTGCTGTTCAGCTGGTGCAGCTCTTGGCTGGTCACCCTTGGAGAAAGGCACCTGCATTGCAGAGTGTGCTCAGAGCAAGGCAGCCAGACTGCTCTGCACCCTGGTGTGGTGGCACTGGGGTGTGTGTCACCTGTGGTGCTGTGTCACCACTTTCAGTTCCTCCTGACAGTGTCTCAGACAAAGGGAATTGGTCTGCTATTCCCTCAGACAAAGGGAATTGTGCATTAGCATGGGGAGCTGAGGAAGGCACAGAGAGCTGGCAGGGGAACTTTTTATATCCCAGAGCTGATGGCCAAGTCAGCTTTGTAGATATTTCTCAGCTTGTCCAGAGTGGAGTTTTGGCCATGCTCTGAGGGATGGAGAACATCTGGGGTTGTTCCACCTGGAGAAGATAAACTGGGGCTCTGGAGAAACCTTGGAGGCCCTGCCAGGACCTAAAAGGGCTACAGGAATGCTGGAGAGGGAGTTCTGACAAGGGCCCTCAAGTGATAGGACAAGGGGCAATGGCTTCAAACTGACAGAGGCAGATTTAGATTAGATGTTAGGAAAAAAAAATCTTTACTGTGAGGGTGGTGAGGCACTAGCAGAGGTTGCCCAGAGAAGCTGTGACTTCCCCATCTCTGGAGGTGTTCAAGGCCAGGCTGGATGGAGCCCTGAGCAACCTGGTCTAATGGAAGGTGTCCCTGCCTTAGGTTTAGAGCAAGATGATCTTGAAGGTCTCTTCCAACCCAAACCATTCTATGATGACAGAAAAACAAGATGTGAAAGAGAAGGACTTTTTAAGAGCCTTGATTTTTCCCGTGGAAGGCTCCTGTCATGCTGGGTGGAGATGCTCTGCTCTGGGACCTTGGTCTGCAAGGGCCACAGGAGGGCAGGAGGCAAAGGCAAGCACAGGCATCCTGGCAGGCCTTGAAAACAAGAGAGAGAATTGCATGTGCTCAGTGAGAAGGAAGAGCCGGCAGGGAACCTCCCCCCTCCCCTTGCATCTGTCCAGCGCTGAGCAAACACCAGCTAACCTCCCTGACACTTGCGGAAGACAAGGAAGCACTAGAGCACCATAGTGGTCAGTCAGTGAAACCACAGCTGCAGTGACAAACGCTGCACAAACGCACCCCTCAGGCAGGCTCAGCCCATCAGGAGCAGGGCTGAGCTGTGCTTCCCCACAGCAGGTCAGGGACAGAACCAGGGGGGAGCCCAGACATCCTGTCTTACAGCTCCTGCTCTTGCTTCTGGGCCTCAATGAGCTCAACCAGCCAGAGAAATAACTTCCCAAGGGGGCTGTAGGGGTAAGGAAATAATTAAAAGCTGATCTGGGCTCCTGCTTTGGAGGAAGAAAACTCCCCTCAATTATTTTTTAATGATTTAAAAGCACCCTTTCATCTCCAAACTGGCAGGAACCTTCTATTGTTTGTTTCTCTTATGTTTGCTCCTAATCAGTTTTTGCTCAGCAGAGATGAGATGTGGGAGCCAATTTATCAGGCAGAGCAGAGGAGACACATGAAATGGAGTGGAGAAAGTTAGTTATCAGCAAATACTTAAAGATTTACTGCCAAAGGTACAAGAGCTTGTTCTTGCTGCTCACGCAGATATTTGATAAATAACAGCAAGAATTTGTTGGGAGTTGATTACATTTTAAACCCAAATCAAAACAAAAATTGTCACTTATTGCATCCAGACTTTCATGCCCACAGCAGCTGTGTGTACCCACCAGTCTGGCAGCAAAACACTCGAGGCCAAATCATCTGTCCAGGGCTCCCTGCAAAGCCATGGAGAACAAGGGATGTCACCAGCTGAACCTCTCCATCCTGTCCCATGTCTGAAAGTCACCAGGATCTACTCACTGGCCTTTGTGTCCTATCCTGAGTGTCCTGAGGTGGTGTATGGAGATGTGCTGGGATGTTGCTGGCTCGTTCAGCCAGGTGCCACCAGAATGTGCTGCATTTGTTTCTTCTGGTGCATCCACACAGAACATCCACCTTCCCTCCAGTATGAACATTTCTGTTATGGAGCCCTGCACGACAAAGGAAACCTTTTCCACTTGGAGAGGGGTCAGGTACACAGGACACTGTGCTATCTCCACACCTGGAAATAACCAGAAGTCATCTGGGTAAGATCCTGACCAAAGTTTGAAGATGACCCTTCTCAGAGCAGGAGATTGGACTGGAGACACCCAGAGCACCTTTCTGACCAAAATTATTCCATTTTTCTCAGATGGCAAACAAAAGAGAAGATCTTTGTTTAGACAAGAGGAGAGGAAGGAGAAGGGGAAGCAATAACTTCAGTGTCCTTCATTGAACTTACTGATACACTTTGAATCATCAGCTGTGTATGTGACCCTGCTGGCTGCAGAAACTGTGCCTTTTCCCTTCACAAGGCTCACAGGGACAGGCCTGGGATGGCTAATGAACAACCCCTGCCTCCTTCAGCTGATTTCAGAGCCCAGTGTGGGGACAGAGCTGTATCCCAGGTTCTGCCAGAGTGGAGGCATTAGGGAACAGGCAGCTTGCCCAGCTCTGCAGTGACGCACTGCCAGCAGCCAGACTCCAATCTCTCAGCCCTCTCCATCTTCCAGCCAGGCTATCTCCAAGGAGAGCCCTGTGCCAGACTGCAGATATGGTTCTCTCCAGGTCCCTCCTCTGCACAAAGTGTGCTCACCAGGGTCCCAGAGCAGGCCCAGCCCTGGCTGCAGGCAGGCAGAGATGGTCCCCACCAGACGGGAATGCTCTCCATCTCCTGTCCATCTCTGCAATCTGAGGTGTGTCCGAGGGTGGGCATCCTCTGGCTTTTCTACAGGGATTTGTGCTCACCTGTGGTGTTATGGAGGGACAGAGAGACTGTGATAGCATGTTTTGCTTAAACCTTTTGATCCCAAACACCTTGCTCTCCTCATTCACCATTTTCACATCATGTGTTGGAAAAACCTTTCTTTGGACTTCTGAGAGCCCCGCATTGGTGAGGTAAACAACTGTTGGTCAGGAGCAGAGTTACAGTCATGCACAATGATTGCATAAGGGAATTTCCTGGCAATTTAGGAAACTTGACAGAAATACAAATCAGAGAAAAAAAATCCCTTCTTGAATTAAGGTTCCTCAAAGAGCTCAGGGATGTGGTAACTGGGCAGGACAGACACAGACAAGGACCCTGACCTTGCCCAGCTCATCCACCCCGGTTCCCTTGGGCACCCTCCCAGCCTGCCCTGCAGCACAGCTGAGTGTCTGGTCACAGAAGGGATTTATCCCCCACCTGCCTCAGAAAGTTTTAGTCATCACCCAGCTGCTGAATAACCCTCTTGTCTGAATTCCCCTGCAGGCCCAGAAGGACTCTGCTTATCTAACGCTCATTTGACCGGATAATTTGAAGGCAGTTCCAAGCACTGTGGAAGTGACCTGCTCTAAGTCAGTTCAGCTTTTCAATCCCCCCAGCTGCAGTATCAGCAGTTTTCTTGTATTTTTTTTCTTCTGCTTGGTGCAGGCTCTGACATTTCTACTGTCCCAAGCGTTGTGTTTACCCTTGGGACTCAGAGGATGAGTGGTGGCCCTGGTTCCCACCACAACTGTGTGTTACCTTGCCTGGACCCATGGAAACTCCATCACAGGGGGTCTTTTCGAAAGAGTAATTGATCTTATAAGCCTTTTTTTGTCTCATCCTTGAATGCTTGAAAGTGGCTTCCTAGAGCAGGTCTGGCCTCTGAGTAGAGTAGTAGTAGTTTGTTCCTGCACTGTCTCCTTTTTGGGTGTTATTAATTAATCCTGCTGCTGTTTGCTGTTTTGCTGGAGGGCTTGTGTTGCTTTCTTGCTGCTGGGGAGATAAGCTGCAACCTTGCCATGAGCAGAGCACAACAGGTATTTAGTTCCAGTGCTAATACTTTCCAACAAAAACTTTTTTTTCTACGACCAATCTTGTGCCTGGCTTTGAAACACTTTCAATGGGAGCATTCACTGCACAGCCGCCTGTGTGAACGTATGTGAAAGTTACTCAGACAATCGCCTTGTGTTTGCTCTGCTCCTCCCACTGGGTGCCCAGCTTTTCCTGAAAATGCTAATGGGAAGTGGCAAAATCATCCTGAACCTCTGAAATTACTGAGCCATCTTTTCATACCTTTCAGGGCCCAGTTCCTGCAATAAGTAGCTAAGGATGTTGATTTCTGATATACTGGAGATAGGAAGCTAATACTGCCTTGCTTTCTCTTGATGTGCTTTTCCTGCTTCATCTTCCATAACTTTGAATGCTTTCCCATTTCAGCCAAGTCTGGTGAAGTGTCAGTGATAGTAGATATCAAAATTCCTATCACTTTTGCAAATATTAATTGCTGGATAAAGAAGAAGTCTCTTTCAGTGCCTCCACTAATGGAAATGCAATGCTATGAGGACACTACATATTACCCCAGAGCAGAAGTTTCTCAAAACCTCCAAAATCTCTCTGTAAAAGCCCTTCCAATCTCTTTAAAGCAGGTTTCATTGATCCACTTCTCCAAGGACAGCTTGTTCATTGCAGTGAATGATTTGCAGGGGTTTGTTAGTTCCTCTCCCTTACCTTGTTGCCCAGTGCCAGTTTCCCAGTCTGGGGGCTGGACTTGATCTGAGAGACCACAAAAACTGCCACTGTGGGAGGAGGCTTTGTGGCTTTGTGTCCTGGGTCATGCTGGTGATGGAGTGAGGACCACAGCAGTATCCTCCAGCCCTGATGTCTGTGCTGGTTAAATCAACTCCTTTTGCCACTCATGAGATCCACCTGCAGCCTCAGAAGCAGGGATTTATTTTCTCAAGGAAAGTATTGAAGTTGGGTGGGTTGTGGTGGGGGGACAGGAGGACAAGGGGAAATGGCTTTAAACTGAAAGAGGGCAGATTTAGGTTAGATATTAGAAAGAAATGTATTACTGTGAGGGTGGTGAGGCCCTGGCACAGGTTGCCCAGAGAAGTGGTGGCTGCCCTATCCCTGGAGGTGTTCAAGGCCAGGTTAGATGGGGCTTTGAGCAGCCTGGTCTAGTGGAAAATGCCCCTGCTTATGGCATGCAGTCAGAATGAGATGATCTTGAACATCCTTTCCAACTGAGCCATTCTGTAGTTTATGACACTTCATTGTTTTATACTTGAAACCCAAGGGGCCAGAATTGAAGCCAGAGAAATGGCTGTGAAAGATAATGTGGGACTTTTGGATCACAAGTGGATGAGCCTAAATATGAGGTGGGATCTTTTCAGAAATAAACTCATCTGGTTTCCTGTTTTTGCTCTGTAGGGAAGAGCCTTTAGGAGTCCCAGACACACCAGTAGGTCACAGCTGTGCTGTATGTCTGTTGTATGTCTGCTCCTGGGGGGACTCTCTGGGGACACCCATGTCCTGCCCCTAGTTCTCTGTCCCAGTTAATTCCTTGTTCCATCTCTTTTTCCTTGTGCTTGTTTCCCTTCCCTTTCCAGGGAAGGAAGACTCCTGTCTTGCAGACTGACCTTGCCATCATGGCCTCCTCCTTGCTTCCCATTTGCCTTCATCCAATTATCATGTTACCTTCTGCTCTCTGAGAGGACCTCTTTCAAAAATCCTCCCTCTGTGCTGTGTGCTTGCCAGGTCTGAGCAGGAAAATACAGTTTCCTGCTATTTCATTATCAGCCATCAGGAAAGTTTCTCCCGCTGAGGGAAGGCACTTCAGTGAATTACATCCCTCCTCAGCTGACTCAGAGGAGATAATGTGTATTAAATCCAGTCCTTTCTGTCCCTAATTTTCCCCTTGTAGCTGCATCATGGATGGCAGTAAGAAGAACAGAGACATGAGGCTCATATCAATTCCTGAGGGGCATCCTCAGAGCCCCTGCACAACTTGGCCTTATCTCCTTTGAGGAGAATATATCCATCCTAATCTGAGCTGGCAGCTCAAGGGGAAGCCCCAGTGAGGGCAAGAGATCCCACAGCTTTCCTGTGAGGGAGCAAGCCCAGGATCTCCCAGGGTCTCTTGTTGGGGAGCAAACAGCAGGGATCTTTTATTCCAGGTTAGTTGGCACATTTTCTGGTTCTAGAACTGGACATGGTTCTTTATGACATGTATGTGGCTCTTGATGTGATTTTTCCTGAGCCAGCTACTATGTATAGTACCAGAAGAGGTGATGACAAAGCTGCCCAGCGCTGTATCTGTTTGTAGAACTGATGCAGAGGTGCTGCAGATTGTGACAGATTCACCCTCCATAGTCAGAGGGAAACAGGCTTGACTAGGACATCTCATCCTAGGGAATGTCTCTCCTCATGGATGCTATGGAATCTGGATGAAAGGCCACATGCAGACACCTGCTCCTGTCTGATGTCACCTTAGGGTTCAGACAGGAATTGTTGTAACTTGCAGATCTCGTTGCACTTTAGGATAAACTGGGAACTAAGAGAGCCTCTGGCAGAGGGAGCAGCAGAACTATTAGTCCCCATAGGAGCTTGGCTGAGCAGGATCCATTTTGGCAAGCCACTGGTGAGGTTTCCTTGGCAGTTCTGCACCTGCAGGTCTTTCAGCCAGACTCATTCTCCTTTGCAGGCACCACCGTTGTCTGCTAAAAAGAATGGGACATGTGTGACTGTAAGCCCAGTGTTGGGGACTATGATTCATGAGTCAGAGCTAGAAATCAACCAAAGAGAATAGCCAGCAGGGGTGAGTCACTGCAGGGTTAAAATCCTCTTTCCAGGTCAGTCATGCAATTCAATCCAGACACCTTGCCTTCCTTCCCATGGATGTGTTTGTGCACATACACTACAGCATCTTGTTTAATGAAAAGGATTTATTTTGGTAGATGGAAGGCTTCTGGTTATGTAATTGCCCTTGTAAGGAAGCACAAAGGAGAATTTTAACAATATTGCTGGCTCTTATGCAAGAGTGTTGCCAGTGTTTACTCTGCAGACATGTGAATCTCCTCTGTCATTTGGGCAGAAAAGGATGCCTTAATCTTCTAAGACATTTATGAAACATTGGATTACGCCAGGATCAGTGTGCTATCATCTGCAAGAAATATACTGGCTGATTGGATTGCACAGAACTTTTCAAGGCAGGTTTTATATTTAAACTTTGCATTTCCTTGCTGGTAGAACAGCAGATATCAAGCTCTTAAGAGCCTTGGATAAATCATGAGGTCCCGGTTCTCAGCAATTACTACCAGTGGAAAGCTGGGCTTGTGCATCTGTCAAGAATAGAAGCTGATTACTGGTCTCCTAGATACATTTTCATCATATTTCTTGGCTAAAGGGGATTATAGAGACCTAAATTGCACAGTAATGCTGAGAGGCCATCCTGAATCTTATCTCTTCCCCGGAGAGTTGTGAGATGATTTAATGACACAGGTTTAGTGTATCAAGTCACTGGCTGAAACAGTGACTTGAGAGCTAAATTAGGAACATAATAAGATATAGGACACCAAATCAACTTCACCTAAGTTTGCTCTGGCATGTGCCAAAACTATTGTTCAAATTTGGGAAAAAAAAAACGGTTTTGGTTTTATTTTTTTCTTCCAGCTCCTTTGTCATATTGGAGGTTTCTGGGATGTATGTTGTAATGCTGTTACAATGCATTATGTGGGCTTATAGTGCAGGAAAGCATCTGGGGTTAAAAGCCTGGTTTTCAGTCTCCTTTTCTTCATGGCTCTTCATGTTTTCCAGTCTATCCATGGTTTCAGACAACTGAAATAGGTTTGTGCCTCTTCATAAGCCCCAGCACCAAAATGACTTTGATATCCACAGCCTGTGTTGGAGCCTTTGTCATCTCCTGTCTTCAGACTCTTCTTGACCAGAGAAGGACATGGACCCACAATAACCAGTTTTGGAGGCTCAAGATGTCTTTCAAGACAGTAGAGTTCAAATCTTGAGGTTTTAAGTGCCATAAAAATGCTGCCCTTTAAAAACACCCTTTTCGGTGTACTTGGAATCATGTGCTCACACAAGTGTCAGATACATGCAGTGTTGGACACAAATAATGTTCCTCTTGCCACTCTGCTGACTGAAGTTGAATGCTGGCCTAATCTAGCCAGTGTTGACCTTTCTTAGGAAGTCCAGCTCTGTGATTCCTGCACTTCTCCATGCTCAAAAAAAAAAAAACCAAGGCTTGCTACAAGTTAAAAGAAGATACCTGGTATCCTCTGGAAATCTGGTCATCACAGTTCCTGCCCATAGGTACACAATAGTCCAGGCTTATTTACTGCTTTTCACCAGATGTTTGTGAATCATCAGTCACCAGCCAAAAGTTTCCCTCCCCATGTCTTTCCTCTCCAGTAACACAGCAATGGATCCACTAGTTCTGACCATTCCTCCTTTTACAGGTAGGGAAACTGAGGCAGGAACTTGTCAGAGCTGGAGGCAACAAATGTTGTGGGCCTGGATGTTCCAAAGGCAGGTTAACCTGAGAGCTCTCAGGACTGGCTCAGGCACGTTTATTTGGCCTTGGGGCAGAGGGAAGGACAAGGTCACCTCCTCATGTCCTTCCCAATCCTGCTCCCAGTGGTTTGAAGATCCACCCAGTTACTTTGGAAACAAGGCCCTCCCATCAGTGACACACAGGTTTCTTACAGTCTGCTTGTTTATGTCTTACCAATGTTCTTGTTCCCACAGTGTTTTCAGTGCTTGGGGCTCTGGGGCCATGAGTGGAGGATTCAGGGAATGACACATACAGAGATCCCTGAGCAAGGCACTCACCCAGGAATGTGAATATCCCCAGTGCATGGCAGTGGGGAAGGGAACTGCAGAGGTGCTCCTGACCCCAAGGGAGGTACTGGGATGCCCACTGGCACATTTTGGGGCTCAGAGAGAGTGTCAGCATTGTGGACAGAGATTGTGTCACCAGGAATGGCCAGGGCTCCCTGGGTGTGAAAGGGAATCTTGCCGTGGGTGGGAAGGAGTTAATTTCTTCTTGGGTGGGGAGGGCAAAGAACTGGGTGTGGGTCAAGTAGGCACACAGTGTGAAGCAGAAGAATGGCATTACCTGGGAGATCTGTGGCTGGATGTGGAGTAAACAGTGTTTTGAAACCCCTTTGAAATAACTCAGCCTTCCCAGAGAGCTCTGCTACAGCAAGGGAGGAGTCCCTGGGTCACCCTCGTGTGGGGTTGCAGGAGCAGGATGGGCAGGCTGGGAGGATCTCCAGTGTGACACCTCCCGAGGCACTGAGAGCACCGGGACACGGTGCCCTGCCCCACCTTTGCCCTGCTGTAAATGATTAAACAGGGTGCTGAGTAACCCAGAGTCCTTCCCATGGCCCTGGGCCAGGAGGAGGAAATCACAAACTGCATCCAACAACCACCACCAATGGTAATTCCTGGGATGGGGATCCAGGCTGGCTGTGTAGCCATAGCCCAAGGCTCAAAGTCACCAGCCTAAAGAAGCACATAAGGAAAGGCAGCTGAAATAGAATCCATAGAGTCATGTAGGTTGGAAAATACCTCTAAAATTATTGAGTCCAACCATTAACCTAGCGCTGCCAACTCCACCACTAAATCACCTCCCCAGATGCCACATCTACACCTCCTTTGAATCCCTTCAGGGATGGTGACTCCACCACTTCCCTGAGTGGCCTGTTCCTGACTACTGCTTCCATGAAGAAATTTTGCATAATATCCAACTGAAATCTGCTCTGGTGCATCTTGAGGCCATTTCCTATAGTCCTGTCACATGTTACTTGGGACAAGAGACCCACTCCCACCCAGCTACATCCTCCTTTCAGTGAGTTGTAGAGACCTAGAAGATCATCCCTGAAGCTCCTTTTCTCCAGGCTGAGCCCCCCATCTCCCTCAGCTTTTCCTCACCAGACTTATGCTCCACACCCTTCCCCAGTTCTGTTGCCCTTCTCTGGATGTGGCTTAACTGCTATTTATCTGTCTGACTCACAAATAAATACTGATCGTGGTCTTGTTGCCAAAACCCCTGCTCAGAAGCAGGAAGGTCAATGACCTGCTGGAGGGGGGCCAAACCAACGCTCTGGCCCTGCTGTGCTGCTGCTCAGAGCTGGATGGAGGCAGAGGTGTGCCCCAGCCATGCTGCCTTGGCAGGCTTTCCACAGCCAGGTCTGTCCAGGGTAACCTGAGGTCTGCTGTCAAGGCAGAGCCCCCCAGGCCTTCTGGCACAGAGGAGATATGAGAAAAGGACAAATGGCACAACTGATGTTATTCCAGAATCAACAAAAAACTGCCCCTTAAAGAACCCTTCCTGACATGAGGCCACACTGGCACAACATTCCCATGCATCCATGCTTTGTGGCAAGAGTCTGTGATTGCAGGATAATTCAGGTTGGAGTGGACAACATGGGGAGGTCTCTGGTGCAACCTGTGGCACACCTGGGGGAAGGACAAGGAATATCTTTTGTCCTGTGTCACTCCTGGGGAGCAGAGGGTGGCCAGCAGGACCAATGCTGGTTTCTGTAATGTTCCTGACTGGAACAGTGAATCACTGTTAATGATGTGGTCAGCATATGTAGCTGGGCTTGTCTTCTCATTCACAGATGTTATAAGCTTACAGGATGGGTTGAAATATGTAAATATATTCAAAATATAGATGTAGTGTTTGGCTCATCTTGAGATTTCCATGCAGATGAGAGATCCATATAGAAGCCCAAAACTGAGTTAATCAGGTGCTGAGCATTGTGGCCTTGCCACAAACAAAACTCTTGTGTTGTTACTGATGTAACTGATGTCTCTCAGTTGAGCACAGAGCTCTGTGCTCCTCTTATCACAGGCAGTGGGATGTCAGAATACTCAGCTGTAGAGGAGCGAGCTGTAATATCTCTGTGTAACTGGCGGGGAGCTGCACCATGAAGAGATTCAGCAGGTTTCAGTCAGAGATATATTCCAGCATCTCAAATAACGTGTGGTGCTTATGTTTAGGCAAATGGGTTAGCTGTGCATTCACTCAGTTAAATTGCTAATTAGTCTGTGCTGACAGTGCTGATGAGTTCCTTGGTGGCTGTAATGTGAGATCGGCATTAACACACAAGGAGACACCTGCAAAAAAGCACTGTAAGCTGCATCTGCCTCCTGTCTCTGGTGGCTTTCCAAATACCTCCTTGGAGGTAATGCAGGAAGGTTGTGATGGAGATGGGGAATGCTTCTGGATCTCTCAACTCCTCGACTTGCATGCTCTCACCATGCCAGGGTGCTGACATGTCTCATGTCCCTACTTCTTCATCTCCCTCCAGCATCTTCCCAAGAAGCCTCTTGGCTTGTGCTTTGAGGCTCAGGCCACCATGGCTGGCTCAGAGGACCCTGGTACAGGGTGTCCTCTCCCATGATGAGCACTCTGATGTGCTTCAGGGTTAGAGGTCGATGACAGCAGCATATAATATCTGCAATAACTCTATTACTCTTCTAATTGACAGGAATAATAACAATTGCTATCATTAATATTACTAACAATGGAGGTAAAATTAGGTGTTAATATCTACTGTTAATTACCATTACTGTCAGAACTCATGAAGTTCAACAAGGCCAAGTGCACATTTCTACCCATCCATTGAGGCATTCCCAAACACAAATACAGGCTGGGCATAGGATGGATTGAGAGCAGTCTTGGTGATGGTGCTGATGGATGAGAGGCTGGATATGAGCTGTCAATGTGCACTGGCAGCCCAGAAATCCAATTGTTTCCTAGGCAGCTACAAAAGCAGTGAGGGCAGCAGGTGAGGGAGGGGATTCTGTCCTGGTGAAACTCCACCTGGAGTGCTGCATCCATCCTTGGTGTCCCCAACATTAGAAATATATGGACCTGTTGTGGTGAGTCCAGAGGAGGCCATGAAGATGCTCAGAGGAGTGCAGTACCTCTCATATGAAGACAGGCTGAGAGAATTGGGGTTTTTCAGCCTGGAGAAAGCTCCAGGGTGACCTCACAGCAGCCTGTCAGTACCCAAAGGGGCTACAAGAGAGCTGGAGAGGGATTTTTGACAAAGGCAGTGATAGGACAAGAAGGAATGGCTTCAGGATGAAAGACTGTATGTTAGGTAGAAATTTTTTACTGTGAAGGTGGTGAGGCCCTGGCTCAGGTGGCCCAGAGAAGCTGTGGCTGCCCCATTCCTGGAAGTGTTCAAGGCCAGGCTGGATGGGGTTTTGAATAATGTGGTCTGACCAGGGTGCTGAGGCATCAGGCTACCCATGGAAGTCATGGAGTCATCATACCTGGAAGTATCTAAAAGATGTGTAGATGTGGCACTTAGGGACATGGTTTAGTGATGGGCTTGGCTGTGCTGGGTTAATGCCTGTAAATGATCTTAGATGTAATATTCAACCCAAATGATTCTGTGATTTGATGATTCTTTGGGCAGGGGTAGCAGGGATATGGTAACAGTGGCAGCTTTACCCACAGTGGGGGACAGGGCTTCTCTCAGGTGGGTCCTGCAGGTGCAGGACAGTCACCACTGTGGCCATATCCCACCCTGACTGATGTTCTGTCACCAGTAATTCATATAGTGGGTGCTTTGGAAACTGAGCACTGCAGATCAGTTTTTAATTGTTGGGGGATTATGCCAGCTCTGGGATTGTTTCTGAAGCTCAACAATGTTGCAGCTTGCGAGCTGCACTACTGACATCTGCCGCTTGCTGCTTGGTTTCCTGAATGGGCTTTTGACAGTGCTGCAGAAAGGACTGGATGTGAAGGGAAACAGCCTCAATTCTCATTGGCCTGATGGAGCTTGAGCACTCAGTACTGCCAGGCTGGTTGTTCCCTATGGATAATTCATCACTAGAGCATATGGATGCCCTTAATTAAGCATGCTCCCACAAATTGCCCAGCAGTGCCATGTGCTGTGAAACTGGTGGACATGGAGCATGTTGCAGACCTCCCCAGGATGGGGCAGAGAGAGCTTCTTCCTGTGGAATGGTGCTGGAAGGAAGGAAGGCAGGGTTACTGTTGTCTCAGCCCTCTCTGGGATAAAGTCACACCAATCTCTGACACCAAAGATAAATGTTCCCCTAGGGACAACTTGGTGTGAGCATGCAATCCTTGGCTCAGGGTGTTTCTTGGCTAATTACACCAGGGTGGTTAAAAGTTTACAGTTGTTTCTAGCAAAGGGATTTGAAGAGCAGTAGCCTGAATTTGTTGATCGTGCAGTATTTCCCACAGGAACTTGGGACTGTGTTTGAAATGTCTCAGATGATGAGGTCTGTGTGGGCAGATTCCTGTGTGGCAGCATCTTCTCCCAACTTGAAGGTGTTGTTATGCTGTCAGCAGGAGAAGGATTTTGTGTGTGTTGGGGAATTATAATAGAAATGCTGGGACTGGCAAGAATGGAAATTGGATGATGATTGATGTAGAAGCACCAGAAGGGACAAACAGCAGAGGGCTGCAAAAATGGCAGGTGTAGATGGCCACTAGATGAGCAAATCAGCAAGATCCCAGCACAGTTACATGCAATGTTTCAGGACACCCAGACTGGGAAAGAAAAGCCAGTTAGTAAATCCTGATAACTTGCAAAGGTAGTTCAGGTTGGAGAGATCAATCACTGGCAGCTCCTTCAGGGATAAATAGGTACATCCAAACCCAGCACACTGTCACCAGCCTGGGAGAAACCCAAGAAATGTGCTGAGGGCTTGATAGTCATTGCCCCCAGTACCTGGAGCAGAGAAATGCTGAAGGGTGATGGATACTCATGGCTTAGAATGTGACAAGATCCCAAGAGTGTGCTGCAGTGGGAGTAAGCCTCATCCATTCATATTTCTGTAACCAGTGAAGAGCTGTCCTTGGATATAAAATTGGATGTGAAATTGCCTTTGCCTCTGAGTCATTGCTGAATGTCTCCCCATTGCTATTTGTCAGATGCAATCACTCCACAAATAGCAAGTAGTGGCAGAAGCAGCAGCTGTGGCCCAGGGAATACACTGTAGACTTCAGGAAAATGGTGTCTATAATGTGCCCAGCTGATGCAGAATTAATCAGGTTTGAAAAAAGAACACGGCTCTCACACCCTGGGGGACTGTACCTAAAAATTCCTGCCTATGCGGATCTTCCCATCCTTGACATAATTTCTAAGAGAAATAAATGAGTTTATCTTCCACATTGCCTGCAGACCTTTCACATGGAAATAGTGGGATTAAGGAGATTAAGATTTAGCTTCAACTTGGATAAAGAACAACAAAGAATGATTAACACTTGAAATGGTTCCCAGTCATCAGATCTGAACTCCAGTCTCCCTGTATTTCCTCCAGTGAAGAGCTTTTCTGTTGTGTTCACTGCTGTCACATCTGATCCCATAAGACACAGGAGTAAACCAAATTGTTCCCTATGTTGGCATAGGCTGGCCCTAAAACACCCAAGGTTTGGGCCATGGAAGATGTAGAAGGCATGAAAGAAAAAGAAGACTGGTGAGGTTTATGGGATGGATGGATGGAGGGAAGTCTGTTCTTGAAAAGGACCAGGAATCAGGGAGAACAGGGTCAAGGAGGTGGAGAGTAGAGTCCAAGTTTTGGGAATCTTGGTTTCAGGTGAGCAAGAAGAAGGTGAGAGGCCATAGTCTTGGAGGGGATCTGAGTGATTGCTGGGAATTTTACCATTCAGAGGAGATCCTATTCCTGCAGGATTTGACTCTTCCTACATAATCCAGGCTTTCTTCCTGAGCAGCTGGCTGCTTACACAGGGCGATGCTCAATATCTTAACTGGATGCAGCATGTGAGGTCAGGAAAGTGCATGGGATCCCTGTTCCTGGCCTTGCACATCCTCATACATTTAATTGTGTTCTGGAGACTGCAGACCAGTTCAGACCAGCTTAAAGCCTTCCTTGTATTGGCCTGACCATAAAGTTTCTTTATAGAATAACTTGATCCCTTTTTGTGCTTCCCCATGTGTTAGATGAGACACAGATGTTTGCTCTGACAACAAGTCATTACCACAGCTGTAGCTGTCAAGAAAACTGGTTTTTGCATCTGGATCAGGGAAAGTCACAGCCATCAGCATACTTCAAACTGCAGAAGTTCATGTGCTTTTTTGGGAGTCTGGAATCAGCCAGAGAGATCAGTCACAGCAGAGGAATCTTTCTCTGTGACTAGTGCAATAATAAATTTAGAGTGAAGGGGCTTTGAATCCCTTCTTCCCCTGCCCAGCACTGCCTGTGCCTGCTCTGCCCTCTCTGCCCTGCCAGTTTATCCTCCTTTTATCAGGGATTCACCTCATCTCCATAAGACACTACAACAGGGCCTTGCTGGCCTCTAAGGTTTTCAGGTGTCACTGCAATGGCAGTTCTAGGATCACCCCATGTGTGTGTGAGTTGTATTTTCAAACACATGGGGAAAAGGGACTTGGATTCTTCCTAGAAAACAATTTGTGCTAATGGCTTTTATGGCACAGTGACTTATCTGCAGGACCTGACCTTCACAAAGGTCCCTGGATACACCTCTTTCTCACTCTCAACACAGCTGGATTCTCATATTCCATTCCTGTCTCCTCTAATATTTACTGTGGTTCTGTAATTTACAACTGTTTCTCAAAAACAAATAACATTTATAGACCATCAGAAATAATTCATGAGCTTTTAAGCCAGTGCAGAGAGCCAGTCTCTGCATTTGCCACTTACAGCCAGAGCCAGGTGAAGGCAGTGACAGACAGCACTGGAAGAAATGGGAAAGTGGTAGGAAGAAGCAGAAATTTTTAGATCTCTTGAGCAGAAGTAATTTTCCTGGTCCATTGCTGTCATGCTGTCTAGGCAGTGCAGATGTGCTTTCTCTTAGGGAAGAAATGCAGCTCCTGGAACACTTCCTTCTCTTTACAAGGGAAGTAAAAAAGAGCCTCTGGGACTTTCAGGGGTTTCATGTGTTTCATTTAGAGGAACAACAGAGGACACAAGTGATGTCACTGCTCTCTGCCATGGGTGTGCACTGAGAGCTCACACCTTCATATAAGTATTAAAAGCCTAAAGTAAGAGGATTACTCTGAGGATACTGGAAAAAAGAAAGGGAAAAATACTGAGCTAAAGCTCTGTACATGTAAGTAGGAGTCAGAGAAGTGAGGGAGAGTGACTTCTTGCCCTCATAAGGAGGACATGGAGATCTCCAGGGTGAAGGCAGAGGAAAACGGTACATGCCCCAAGGGAGATTTGTATTTGGCTCTCCTGGAGAAATAACCACTGCAAACCTAAAGAAGGGAAGTTATCCATAACCTAGAAAATACAGGGAAATATTTTCCATGCCGCTCTGGGAGACCAGGAAGTTATTTTTGGTTTCTGTAGCACAGTGAGTGTCGTTGGGAGCATGTGCAACAACAGAGTTTTCAGCAGCTCCCATTGTAATTGCTCCCATTGACCTTATCACTAATAAGTGCAGGATGTGAATTATAACGACAAAGATGTAATCGGAGAGGCCTGGAGACAGCTCGTCTGCAAGGGACGAGCAGTTGCCATGACAGAGACTCTCACGCTGCTCCTTCTCAAGTGGAACATCAGGTGAAACAAGGACTCTGCTGCTTCTGTTGATTTCTGTATAATTTAGGGGATAAGTGACTTCACTGTTTCCCTGGATGTGGGAGGTGAGGACATTTTTATGATCGTGAAGGACAGAAGAAAGTCGTGTTGTTGCACTCCTGGTGAATTACTTTGATATTCTGCACAGCATTCAGGCTGGGAGGCTAAATGTTATTCTTAGTTATTGCTTATAAAGTCACGACACATGCAGGGATGCACCAGAGGCAAAGGATCCAGATCCTTCCTGATTTACAGCAGCTTAAACACCTTTGATGGTGCTATAGCCATTTGTAACAGCCCAGAGTCTGGGCTGAAGTTTCCATGAGAGGTAGTTTTGGAGGGGAAAAACAAGCAGCCTCTGATCCAGCACCTTCCCTGTGCTGAACAGCACAGCTGAGTGAGCAGTGTCTGACACTGACATCCTTTCTTATAAACAGGCCAAGGCAAAAAGATCTGGAGCTGTGCAATGTGTGCTTTATGTCTGCTAGAGGAGCAGTACGTCCATTCAGCCCCTCAGTGCCCATGGTGAGAATGCTCAGCCAAGATGTTCCACAGGGTTTCTGAAGGGCTTGGAGGCACAGGTGTCTTCCAGATGCCTCTTCTTGATCCTAAGGGCTTGGAAGCTGTTAGGGAAAGGAGTCTCTGGAAGTTTCTGTGAGCATCTTCCTTCCTCCTGTTTTGCCTCTGCTGTAAAAGCATCTTTGAAACAACAGGAGCTGCCACTCTTCTGGCTGTGGAGCCATAGGGCAAGCTAAGGGCTGGTGGGAACCTGCAGTCTCTAGAGAGAACTGAGAAAGATGGTCTGAAATTTATGAGCAGTGATGGATGTAGATATTTTTCCAGGGCATAATGGTTTGAAAGGAAAGAAGAGGTAGAAAACATTCCTTGCAATGATACATGTGGCTACCTGGTTGACTCTGGGAGGATTTATCAAAAGATAGGAAAACAGAATTATAATCTGCAAGTGTTCATGTGGAATGGGATCAGCAGGCAGTAATATTGTAACTGTGAAGTATATCAATGCCAGGGATTCTTGTTTTAAAAGCAAGTGATACATTGTCATTTTAAGAGGACAGATTGTTATTCCTTGACGGCATCTGATTCACATCACAGCACCTGAATCCAAAAGTGAAGGTTTTCAGATGGAAATGAAAAATCAGCACAAAGGAAATGCTAAATAAACAGAAATGAAGGGATCTGGGAGTTTCAGACTTTGTGCACTTGGAATAAAAAAGGCCTAGCCTCTCCTTTTGATCTCAGAAATGCTGTTGAACTACCCCATGCATGCACCAGGTAAACAAGTCCCAGACATCTCACTGTGTCTTTTGCCAAGACCCCACAATATTTCAGGAACATCAAAAGATCTTGATGTTTATCTGACTGTGGTTTTGTAAGGAAAGAGGCAAAAGAGCATTTTGTCTAATTGGTGTCTAAGCAGACATCTGCTGTAACTCAGCCTGTGCTCACCTCTGAGACAGATTTCTGCCACCTCCTCCAGCCATCATTCAGTTTGCATCACTTTTATGGACTGCTCAGATTTGCTCAGTGGGTGTTATCCCCAAAAGAGGAGAATGAAGGCTGGTGTCTCTCAGCAGAACTTGTTTTCCATGTAGGCCACCTTCCACTTTTGGCCTGTGTCTGAATTTCTTTAGCCAGATCCTAAAGAGCCTTGTCACTTGCTGAAGTTTTGTAGCACATCGCTGGTGATAGCAAGGATGTTCTGCAGAGCTTGGTGTGGTGAAGCCCAGGGTGTTGTGCTGAACAACATCCTAGAGATCTTGGAAAGCACAGGGCACAACTCTGTTCTTGTCTGCATCAAGTAATTTTCTCTGTTTTCTTACATCTGCACATCTGAGCAAGGTATTGCTGCCAGCTTTAGGGCAGCCATAGATATGTGGCCATGATACACCCATAGCTTTATTTTGCAAGAATGAAGAGTTGTTGGCATTGCTATAAACAAACTGCATTACCGGGTCCTGAACCAAACTCCCAGGCTCTCCAGAGCACCACTGACTTTTCCAACTGCCTGTGTCTCTCAGTGGGAAGGGCAGTGGGACTCAGTGGGTGAAACTGCATCTCTGAAGGCAGTCCCAGTGCCATAGAATGCTGGGAATGATGGGGTTGACGGGAACAATTTGCAAGCATTCTAATTCTTCACCTGTAGTAACCATGTGTCACATGTGAATACAATCTCTATGCACAGTAAAATCTTGTGCTGTGTGTGGAGGGGCTTGCATAAAATCATAGAATAGTTTGGGTCAGAAGGGACCTCTAAAGGTCATGCTTTAATGTAGGCTGAATCTGAGCTTTACAGCTCATTAGAAGGCTCTTTTTTTTATTCCTATAGCCTCAGACTATAAATACCATACCTATTTATTTTGACCATTTGGGCTTTAAAAGCCTGTCAGAAACACTCCTTGCCAATTTGCTGTGGAAATAGGAAGAAGGAAGGGAAGCTGATGGTAAGTGCTCATATATGCCTGTTGTCTGCATAAATGTTATGTGAAGTATGAGCTAAAACTCAAATGCAAATCCATGGTGCTTGATCGAGTGCCAAGGGAAAGCTTGAGTTCAATTGCTTCAAGGCACGTCTGTGTAGACAGAGGCAATTTGAGGTTAACTGAGATGAAGCCACTGCTAATTTCACTTATTGGTTATAACCCTGGGCAGACTTGAACCTTCTCCCAGAACCAGAATGTCAGCTGAAACACTGTGGCTGCCTGTACTGCAGCAGAAGGGTGAAGTCTTGGAGCAGTTTGCCTCAGCTGGGGGTGATTTTGGAGAAGTTTGTGTCTGGAGTGCA
Organism: Emberiza elegans; assembly: GCA_024865655.1. NCBI lineage: Eukaryota > Metazoa > Chordata > Aves > Passeriformes > Fringillidae > Emberiza > Emberiza elegans. Next base: position 4,897,636 of record JALJVW010000084.1, on the reverse strand, counting down.
CAAAGGCTTCCTTCAAATGATGCATTTCCTTGGTTTAATGAAGACTAAGCTTTTATGGAGATACAGATCAGCTTGGACATTCCCGAGAATGCAGTTTCCAATCTGTGGGAAATATGATGTACAAGCAGAGGCATTATTTACACTTTTAAATATACAGTATTTCATTTAATCTCACTGTGAGCTTCCCTCTGCATGCTTAATAGCTCTCCCGAAGACATTCATCATGTTCTCTGTCTTGGTAGGATCTACATGCAACATAGGCTGGAAGCTGGCAAATGTTATCCCAGTTTTTAAGAAGAGCAAGAGGAATGATCCTGGTAACTAAACTGGGAAGAGCTTGATTGCCTCAAAGGCAGAGAGATTTTGATGAAATAGAGGGCTGGATAAACACCAACCATATGGAGTTCAACAACAGCAAGTGATGGGTTCTGCACATGGGATGGGAGAGCCTTGGATGTATGGACAGCCTGGGATCAGTGCTGCAGAAAGAGATCTGTGGGTCCTGGTTGATGGAAAGTTGAATGTGGGTCAGCAGTGCCCTGGCAGCTGAGAGGGTCAACCCTGTCCTGAGGCCATCAGGGGCAAGGTGGGGGTGCACTGGGGTGGCCTCACCTTGAATATTGTGTGCACTTATTTTTCAGCACCACAATTCAAGAAAGATATCAAGCTGTTAGAGAGGATCCAAAGGATGGTGAAGTGTCTGTAGGAGAAGTCCTACTAGGACTAGTTGAAGTCACTTGGCTTATTCAGCTTGGAGAAGAGGAGACTGAGGATAGTCCTTATGACAAACTACAGCTTTCTCAAAAGGGGAAGCAGAGGGACAGGGCCAGTGTCTTTCTTCTGGTGACCAGTTACAGGACCCAAGGGAATTACATGAAGCCAACTCAGGATATTCTATGATTTTGTGATTCTAAGTTTTGCTGGCTCCTGTACTCTCAGCAAGGAAGATTATCTGGGATACAGCAGGGCCTCTTCATGAAAGTCACTAATGCTTTTTCTTCTTCCTTCTTGTCTTTGGCTGGGACCACCCTCTACTGATGAGGTTGACTTGGGTGTTGTCTCCTCAGGGATGGGATGAGGAGCCTCTCCCACCACATTTCCCTACATGCAAAGGATGGACTCAGAGTTTTGAGTGAGTCAGACCAGAGCACTCTATCTATTGCTCTCTGAGCTGTTAGCACTCTCCTCTTCCCTTCAACCACCATGGCCCCAGACTTCACAGCAACCCCAGAGTCTCAGAGGGACACCTGAGGTACCCAACACCCCTGCCCTATTCATTCTGCTCCTGCTGGCTTATGCCAGCTCCTCTCCCTGGATGGCTGCAGCTGTATTTGCCCTTCTCTCCCCATGTCTCTCTGCCTTCTCACACTACAGCTTTGGTATCAACTCAGATCTGAAGGGTTGGGCTCAGCTCACCAGATGGATGTGAGTGGGAAGAGGATTAGGTGGGTCTCGTGTGAGCAAATGCAGGGGAGAATAAGTACAGTCAACATTTATGTTGAAATTGTCTCAGCTAGGATGTAGACAGCACCCTACAAATACTAGCCAGGTTAGTCCTTCCTGCTGGAGTTTCCAGAGCTTCCACTTCCAGAACCAGGCTAAACTAAAGTGCAGAGAAAGAAACCTGTGATACGTGCCAAGGCAGTAGCACAGAGCAGTTTCATCTCTGCAGAAACATCTTTGCATTTTAAATTGACTACCCAAGGGGTGAATTGAAAGAGTGTGCATTAAACCAGGACAAAGTGAATGAAACTGCTTAGAAATAAAGTTACTTTAGTTCTCACAGTGCAGACATAGAAACTTAATGTGGTCTAAGCAAGATGTCAGTATACTGAGAAAACCATAACATCTACCAGGGTAGGTTAATGTTTTAGAGTAGAGGGTATAGGAAACCCCAGAGCTCTGATGGACAGCAGTGCTGAGGTGGCAATGATGCCATTTCTCCTCATGGATATTTAGCCAGATGTAGCCACTCACTGCACTTCCTCCAAGGAGTCTGCATTCCATCTGCAAGGCTGGGGGCTCCTCTGCCTCTGAAATAACAGCCTGTGTTGACCCATGGGACCCAACTCTGCAGAGAAGAGGGGAAGGGGCAGGTTTTGGAATTGCCTGGCTGCTGCACACAACTCTTTCTGACTGATGCATCACCATGTTTTTCTGCATTGACTTGTCACTCAGAAACAGATCAAATCCCCAGCCAGGTGAGCTGCCCCCCTCCTTAGGCTGGGTTGTAAAAGAGGCTGCTTATGTCAGATCTGTGCTCTGTTTTGGACTTGTGTGAATTGCTGTGTCACCATTTCACTGGGGATCTATTTGGAAACAACTCTGCAGCTGTCTCTCCTTCTCCTGTTTTACTTGGAGCGAAGCAGCCGAGCGTTGTCCTGAACCATTTTGAGTGTTCTTCCTTTGTGGCACTTTGCCTGAGAACGAGATGAGTCACAGGCAGGTTACATGCCCTGTCCTTGTGAGTGTGAATTAGAGGGAAAGGCTCCCGGATTACTGGTCATTGTCTCCCTGAGCACCTCACCGAATCACGAATTTCACGGGGCTGGAGGCTGTTGTGGCCACCTGTGGTCGTTTGGGTCCTGCTTTAAGCGGGATGAGCTCTTCTGTTCTGCTCTGCCAGCTGGGAGAAAAACCTGTTAGGTCTGCCTGACCTGTCAAATTGTAAGGGGTTCAAATGGATTAGGAAAGGAACGTCAAAAAATGTTCCCAGCATATGGATGCCTCGTGGCTTTGCAGCAAGGCTGTGTCACTGACAGAGCTATGTGCAATGAGGGACAGAAGTGGGATAAGGGAAATATTGTCTCCCTTGATGCATTTTGAACCATAGAAGTTTCTGCTCCTAAGGAAAAACAAGGAGGAATTAATCACCGAGGTTTACAAGCAGGTCCACAGAGTGCAGCACAGTCTCAGGAAGTTCAGACTATGCTTGGATCAGAGAAAGCAAGATGTATTTTTTGTTAAAAGCATCCAAATCACTTAGTCAACCAAAGCTGAAAGATGCTGTTTGTAAGCAAAGCAAAAGAAGTCTGGGTGAAAAAGAAGTATTTATATTGAATATATTGTGGTAAAACAATTATTTCTGTTAAAAGGTAGAACCAGTGGAGGATCAAGTGGGAATAAATTGGACATGGACATCTTCAACTTGAAAAGGAGAACAGTGTTTCTAAGCCTCTGAGACTTTTTAGGAAACCTTTCCAAAGACAGGCATCAAGCCTCTTTCAGTGTGCAAGAGGTAAAGTTGAGGAAAGGACTGCACAGGGAGTGAGGGTGTGGAATTCATCAATATTCTGAGGAAGGCGTTGGAAGGAGATGATCATTGCTGTTCTCAGTTTGCTATGTGCCATTTTGACTGGGTTTAATTATTTCCATGTTTCAGGGTTTCTGCCAGGAGGAATGCAGAACTTTGCTTCAGGTTCAGTTTGTTCCTGGGATTTTTTTCTCTCCATTATCAGTTAGCATTTGATGGACCCACATCAAAGTTAGCTTGAGGCAAGGTTGAGCACTCCACTTGTGCTTTTAGAAGAAGAAAGAAATGTTTCAAGTGCCCAGCTCATTCTCACACCCAAAAATTGTCCCAGAGTCAGACCTAATGTCAGAGAGGAACTGGGTTGGGTCCTTCCTTCTGTGTAATGCAGAGGGTGGGTGACATCATTTGACATGGATCCATGACCTTGGCAACATACTTGCTGTCTCTTGCCTTTTTGCAATGGCACATCATACTTGGAGGCTTTTAAAGTCCTTTATATTTCCAGTCTTTTCTTCACTGTGAACTGCTTGAGATGCCTATGAAGGGCTGTAGTTGAGCAAGACCCTGAACAGAACTTTTGGGGAGCTTTTTCAGACATGCAGTTACTGCCTGGGGACAATGCATAAGGCGACCATGGTGATCTGTTTTGGAGCTCTGTGCTCCAAGGTAAGCAGTTCCCAGGACTGTATGTGGTGACTTATTTCCATCAGAACCTTTTCCTTCTGTAGTGACTTGGTAACCCAAAGGAAATTCCTGATGCAGGCATTACCTAACCAGGAACACTTTGTGTTTGAGGGTGGAAGGGATAAGTCATAGCATTTTCCCCACTCTGATTTGCTAGCAACTCAAGAAGATGACAAATTAAACAATTTCAGACAGGAAACTGTGAAAGTCTATTGCAGTGTGTAACTGTGCAGGTTTGTATTGGAGATGAAAAAATATTCCCATACATCCTCCAGTGATGTGACTGACCCAGGGCATTTCTCAGTCATGGATCCAGCAGTGCATCTCTGCTGGATAACCACAGTTCTCGTGGAGGCCTGGGCTTGCACCAGTTGTCCTGGAGTGGATGCGTTCCAGATCATGACAGCAGCTCTAGCCAGGTGTTTCTGGGACATGGCTCAGCAAACAAGTCAAGACATAGATAGTGACCTCCTCATGTGGCCACAGGATGGAAGGGGTCATTTAGACCAAACCAGGGCTTCAACAAATACAGAAGAAGGATTTGAAGTGGGAAAGGTTATCCCAGGGCTATCCCATGGCATTTACATGAGCATATGTGAAGGTAAGAACAGGGCAACACTTCTTGTACAGTTGCCATACAGGAGAAGGGTCAGTAGCAGGCTGACATCCCTTCCAGCGCTTGGTTAGAGGAGTTACCCCTGCACAGCATCACCCAAAGCCAACTCCCAGCTGTGACCATGCCCAAAGGCAATTCCTAGCCCTGACCCTGTCCCATGCCTGACTGCTGCTGTTCAATGCCCAGAGCAGCTGAGTGATGGAAACACAGCTCAGTTATGTTATGCGTGGAGGTGGGCAAAGAGAGGAGAATGTCCTCTTTCCTGTGTCACAGGCTGAGGGAAGCAGAGTTGCCCAATGAATCTGTGGACTCCCTCTATTGCTGAACCTGTTCTTCTTACTATGGCCATAGTCACAGTGGTTTTTGCCTTGGCTACAGCTGTCAATATCTGGTCTGGGTTCTGCTTCTGACTGCAGGTGGCTGGAGGAGTGTCCAGAGAGCTCCAATACCTTGGGTCTGGTCATCGAGGGGACAGAGTTGGGGCCCTGCCTCTTGGGGGAAGAGGTCTGAGCACCCCACCAAGGGATGGAGCAGGGGTCCTGCCCCTGAGGAGACGTGATCTGAGCTCCACTGCAGGGCAGGGTGCTCCTGCCTTTTAGGGGACACTGAGCACTCCATGGAGGGTCTGCAGGTTCTGGCTTTGAGGGGTCAAGGTCTGATCCCCACCATAGAGGGTCTGCCTTCTGTGTGTGCCTTGAGCCCCACTGCAGAGGAGGGGTATCCTGTCTCTGAGGAGACATGATCTGAGTCCCCCCAGCCAAAGGACAGAATGAGGGTTCTACCTTAGAAGAGGCAGAACTCAGAGTAGTCAGGGCTCCTACTGCAGGGAGGGGGAGTCCTGTACTGAGGTGATGGGCGTCTGATCACTGAGGGGACGAGGTCTGAGCCCCACCACTGAGGGAATGAGGATCTGGTCACTGAGGGTCCTGCTAGAGAGGGGACAGGATAGAGGAGATGCTGTCTCTGGAGGACGAGGCCTGATCCCGCCCAGGAGGGGCCGCGGTCCCGTCCCTGAGGGGCCGCTGCTCTCCCGCCTCGGCCTCTCCCTCAGCGCCATCTCGTGGCGGCCGCGCTGCCCGTCCCGCCCCGTTCCCCTCAGCCCCAGGCCCCGGGAACCAGCGCCGGGCTCCGGCTGAGGCTGAGGCGGAGGAGAACGAGGAACGGGCACGGCTCAGCCCCTGTAGGGGACCTGCTGAGGGGCCCGGTCCCGCTCCGCTCCCCTCGGCCCGGCCAGGCCCCGGGAACCAGCGCCGGGCTCCGGCTGGGGCTGAGGGGAGCGAGCAGCGGGCAGGGCTCAGCCCCTGTGGGGGACCTGCTGAGGGGCCCCAGGGCAGATGTGCCCTGCAGCTGCCCCTCCCTGACAAGGCTGAGCATCAACCCCCTCCCACTGCTGTGCCCGAAGGATGCTTTGTCCAGCACCAGGCTGCCCCAAGCCCTGTCCAGCCTGGCCTGGAACAGTTTCATGATGGGGCAGCCGCAAATTCTCTGGGCAGTCTATGCCAGGGCATCCCCACCCTTTGTCTTCACCTAAATGCAGCTCTGGCGACCATTTCCAGCCATGCCAGAGGTCCTGAAGCAGGGACTGCCCTGGCATAGTGGTGGCAAACCCTTGGGTATTTGGGGACAGGTATACAACAAGCTCTGAGGAGGAAAAGAAACCACAGAATCACAGAATAATTTAGGTGGAAAAAGACCTTTAAGATCATTAAGTTCAACCATTGACCCAGCACTGCCAAGTCCCCCACTAAACCATGTACCTAAGCGCCACATTTACATGTCTTTTAAATGCCTCCAAGTTTGTGAATCATTCACTTCCCTGGTCAGTTTGTTCCAAAGCTTTACCACCCTTTTAATGAAGACATTTTTCCTAATAGCCAACCTAAACCTGTGCTGGCACAACTTGAGTCCATTTTTTCTTGTTCAGTCTCTTGTTACTTGGGAGAAGATGTTGACCCCTACCTGGCTACAACCTTCTGTCAGGGAGTTGTAGAGAGTGATAAGGTCCCCTCTGAATCTCCTTTTCTCCAGGCTGAGCCCCACAGCTCCCATAGCTGGACTTGTGCTCCAGTCCCTTCTTCAGCTCCATTGCCCTTCTTTAGACTTGCTCCAGCGCCTCAATGTCTTTCATGTCATGAGGGGCCCAAAAATGGAGCACAGAATTTGGGGTACAGTCTCCCCGGTGCTTACTGTCCAGGCCCATGAATAAACAATGCTGTCTGTTGTCAGCAGAGAGCTGGAGACCCTACCAGGGATTTCTGCAGGTCCAGCACACCAAGGTGTGCATGAGAAAACACCCAGGGCTCCTTGAGCTCTTGTAGTGAGGAAAACTGAACCCAAACTGCATTAGTTAACAGAGTGATTAATATTCTGAGGTTGAAGGAGATAACTTAAATGAGCTGTAAAGATGCATCACTGCAGCAGGAGTACAACATGAAAGCCATGAAATATAGGATTTTGGCAGCTGATCTGAAGGGAAGATTCATGATCTAAGGGAATAGTTTGAGTTTTTCCATCCTGACAGCAAAATAGGATTTTGAGCATAATTTTCTGGACCACTGGGAGCTCTGTGGGGATTCTGGGCTGTGTTCAGCAGAGGGCAGTGGTTGGTTTGGTCACTACTTGGCTGGCAGCATCAGACCTGTTAAAGCACTGCCATGCTATTTGCTGAAATCATTCTGCTGCAAAATATCCCAAAAAGCTGTAGAAAAGGATGGTGCAAGCAAATCCTCCCTGCCTTGCATCAGTGTAATGCAGAGGTAATGGTGGGTCACTGAAGTCTCTTGGGGAAATTCAGCAAACTTCCCTCTTCCCATCCTGTGTGAGTTTACAAATATAGACTTTCCAAGGAAAAAGATGATGATTCCTTGACCTTGTTTAGATTTTCAGATTTACTGCTGTTTTTTTGAGAAGTTTGGCATTTTGTTATCCACAAGTACTTAAAAAAAATAAACAAAAAGAAAGCTTAAACCTGTTGTATGTGTTTATAAAATTTCCCTAAACAGTAATTGTAACCAGTAATGCTCATATGAGTGAAGGATACAATACAGTCTTGTCATTAGGGCATCCTGTTCCCGTGGGAAGGGAAGAGATGTGGAAAAAAGGAAAGATTCCTTCAGCACAGGGATACCAGCCACCTGGACCAAGCAATGTGTCCTAAGTGGTCCTGAGAAAGTTACTTAAACACAGCAGATTTGGTGTGGAGGTGTTCTGAGCTGCTCCAGAAAGCTGGGGGACAACTCCTGTGAGGGTCTCCCTGTGGATGCTGGCATGGCAGATGCTGCTGTGAGAGGCAAGCCAAGGCTGGGGATTCCTGGCCAGTTGCTGTGTACAGGGCTGGTGGCAGCTGACATGACATTGAACTTATTGGTGCAGAGCAGCCTTGGGGCTGCTGGAGTAGCTCAGTTGTAGGATCCCACCTCTGTGCAGGAAGAGCTGGGTTCCTGGATGTACGGGTGTGAGTGAGGATGGGTGAGAAGAGAGGGGGGATGACTGTAACAGGGGTATAAGTGCAGAGCAGAGCTTGTGAGGAATTGGAGACTGGGAGCACTGGAAGTGAAGTTCAAAAATTAAATCAAGCACTTGGCCGTGATTTGCCTGCCCACCTGGAGCCCTTCATCCTTCTGTGTGCCTGCCATAATCCTGTGCTCCTCCCCACACAGGTGTATGGGGCTTTTAAAACTGAAACCTGGGTCAAAATCTTGTTCAGTAAAAATTAACTGTACATATCAATCAAAATCAAGATATTCTATAGGTCCCATAGGAAAGGGCTGTGAAAACATTGAAATATAAAAGGATCTGGGCCAAATGGAGCATCTACAATACCCAGGACAGTTGTAACACCAATTCTGCCTGGTGCTGAGCATCCTCTGGTCCTGCTGCAGGCAAAAGGGATGAGACCTCACAGCATGAAGCCCAAGTCTAAAAAGAACTGATGGGATATTTACACCTGTGTCCCAGCAGCTTTATCTTTTCTCCAGTTGCTGAGGAAAGCCTTAAGACAGGCTGTTTCCTGTGATTTTATGCACTGACAGCTGGACAAAGAGGATCCCCTGGAGAGCTGTTAGAACATATTTAATCTGTGAAAGATTTTTGCTGATGGCAGGCAAAAAAATTGTACCTTGCCATGTATGGGAAAGAAATTTTGTCCTTGAGGGGAACTGGAGGGAGAATGAAGGGCTCTCCTTCCCCGCTGAGGTTGCATTATAAAGCTTCTTCCCCCACAAAAGTTATCTTGTGGTTTTGATCTGCTCATGTCATTTGCTGGTGCCCATGCTGCTGTCTGGTCTCCCACCACAAACACTCCTGGCAAAGGGGGAAACTCCTCAGACCCCTTAGGGACACCCTTTGATGTGGTGTAGATAAACTCCTGACATGTTTCACTAGAACCTGAATGCAGAGACTGTGCCTTAATTTCCTTCTTGCTTTCACCCCACACCTCCTCACTGTACCTGTGTCCTGCCTCTCATCTCTCTGGTCTCTTTGTGCCTTCATGGTGAATACATTCATATCTGTGAATCCTCTCCCCAGTCACAGTGAAGCATTTCTTTCTCTCACCACATGCACACACAAGCACATTGTTGCACAAATTTTTCCGTTTGGATTTGTGATGCATTTTCCCCCCTGATTTTTAGGTGTTTTCATTTGCAGGTGTTCAACCATGTGCTGGGGTCCTTGGGCAAGAGATATTGCAAAGTCCCCAACTGCACAATGCCACTGGAATTGCAAGTGAGAAGGGCATCCAGGAATAGGCCAAAACAGACACCAGACACTCCTCTGAAATCTTCCATGGCTGCTAGTGAGTGCTGGGTTGGGATCTGGGTAATGTCTTATCTGCATCACATAGCAAGAATTTGAGGGTATATTAAACAACCAGCCGGCTCCTGTTGCCTGCCACAGAGGAGAGAACTTCTCTGCCTGCAGCTGCCTCTGCCAGCTCCTTGCCCTGTTTGTCCATCACACAGGTACTGCTGCAAACATGCATTCCATATTTGCCACCCTTACCTGCACAGCTATGTTCTGTGCAGGTGTCCTACCCTCCTCTGTGCATCCCTTCCTTGGGATTCTGCTGCTGCCTTGCTCAGCATTGCTGACAAATAACCCTCCAGGATGCTCGTGGCAGAACCAATTGATTTTTCTTGCCTCCCAGTATCTTGCAGCACAAACAGCTGCGCTATTGTTAATGAAAGTTAAGTTACAAATGGCACATCCACATCCTTTGCACTGGCAGCTGCTGCTGTTGGTATTAGACATGGCAGCTGTAGAGAAAACATACAGAGAACACCCTCCCACCCACTCCTCCAATCTGTCTGGGCTTGGGAGGGCTTCACATGTGGCTGCCAAGTGCAGAGTATGTGGGCTTTGCTGGGCAGGTCTGGACATATAGCATGGTGGCTGAAAGGAAGCTAAAAATGTTTAGGATGCTCTTTGATGCTGGCAGATCTGGAGCTCTGGGTGGTGGGTATGGAAGCACCACGCTCCTGTGTCCTGGAACATCAACTGTGTTCCTCGGTTCATTTGTATCACTCCACTTCTGCCCCACTGTAAAGAAGGGGTTTAACCTATTTTAAATCAACTGGTGGATTAACTGCCCTCTGTTCCCCATTCCCACTGTTCTCTCATGCCTCAACCTGGAAAAGGCAGCTGAAACATTTGAAGAAGCTCGGCAAATAACCACCAGAAAGACTGACCCTGGAAACATGCCTCATAGGAAGAGACAGAGTAATTTAATTTTTTTGGAATGCAGGAATAGAAGGTTGTTTACAAATACCTTTGCTGGGGAAAAAAGGTCTGGCATCTCAGGGTGTAGTTATCTGTTAGACAAAGAGCAAATATCTGTGCCTTTGGAATGTAACACTGCAAAGACAAAGAAGGAGATGTATATTCTCTTAACCCCAGGGAAATTAGAGCAGAACTGGAGGCTTTCTGAAAAAGGGGCTCCAGTTTAAATGGGTGGATGCTGGGATGACTGAGAGAGACTTTCTCACTTCCATTAGGCAATCAGTAACCTTAGAAAGAAGTCCTGCCGGCTTCCAAGTCCGTCCAGGCTTGAGAAACAGCAGGGTCATGCCTGTTTTAATATTCCATGGGTTAATACATTCTACATTGACTTACTGAAACCTCTGCAGGTCAGGTACAGTACTAGCAGTGGCAGAACTGTTAGGATTGTATGGATAAACCATCCAATCATTTGCTTTAATTATGACAATACAAATCTGCTTGCTTTACGCAGTGTTTGTCGTAAGATGAATCATGGTTACCAAAATTATCGTGTAGACGATTCTGTGTATAATAGCAGGCCAAGAGGTTAGAAGAGGAAGGGTTTCCGGGTTGGGTAGGAGGCACAAAGTAAAGCTACCAGATAAACAAGCCATAACTTCTGTCAAGAACCTATCAACAGATTCCCACCACATGCTCTGCAAATGGGCAGCTGCGCAGAGGAGTCCGTCTGAACCGGCGTCTTGAGCGCACCATGTTTTCCAAGCAATGTGGGCAGGGTGGCATTTCCAGCTCTAAATACTATCAATCAAGAGAGGTCTTCCCTGGGAAGACAGGATTTGGGCAGTGTCCAAGCTATCCAAAACATCAAGGGGCTGGATACTGGGCTTTGGTCTAAGCTCCTGTCTAATGAACTTCAGGAATGAATTTTTAAGGATCCTTCTCTGGAGAGATGCTGACTGTGGGATCAAAGGACAGATGAGCCAACAGCTGGGCTCTGGCCCAAGGCTTTCATGCCATGCCCTACTCCCATGTGGACTTCCCCTAGGCAAGTCTCTTGGGGGAATCTGTTTAACTGATCTGCAGCAATTTCCATGTTTCTCCATCTGGAGAGACAAACAAGCACTTCTAGCCCTTTTTTAGAGTCCTCTTTTGGAGAAGACGGAAGTAAAACTGCTCTAAACAAAACCTTCACCACTGTTTTGCTCCTGGGTACTTGAACCCCCTAGAGGGAAATTTGTTTGGTTGCTTTAAGGTCATGTTAGTGAGGTCATCTTAAGGTCTACTGAGGGATCAAAGAGAAGCCAAGGGGTCTCCTGCAAAGGCCTTCAAGACATCCTCAAGAATGCTTCTTTTGGGACTGGAGTTCAGACTAGTCCTTGCTCTTTGGCTTTTCCTACTGAGAAGATCAGAGGTGATGTCCTTGGAGGAGATAGGTTTGGAACAGAGTTCTCAGCACACGGTATGTGACTCGGGCCAGGAGTTGGGTTCAGTGATCCTTGTAGGTTACTTCCAATTCAGGGTATTTTATGATTCCATTACCTTCTCATTGGGATGGCAGAAGCTCCTCTCTGTGAGCTTTCCCTGAGATTGCTGTGAGGTGAACAAGAACTTTCTCCTGCTTGTAAACTCAGCTTTATTTCATCTGACAGGTTCTTTCTTGTTGCATAGCAGCTGGAAAGAAGAACCTCAGTCCTGAGCTGGGCTGTTAGCTCTGCATACAGCCATAAAGGAAGAGCAAAATCCCTTGTGCTAGAACTCAGACCCATACCTCCATAGCTAAATTAATCTGATCTCTGATACTCTTGACAAGAATCATGAAGAAGGACAGTTTCAGGAACTAAGACCTTGACATACTGCCAGCACTGGTAGCTTAGAAGAGCACTTAGAGAAACTCACATCTCTGCCAGGGAAGATTGGGTGCTTTTTGATGCATTTGAAGAAGAAGGAATCAGAAAGATGGGAAGTGTGTGAATCATCATCCCATGACATATTTGAAAGGTATGTAGATGTGACACTTAGAGACATAGTGGTGGCCTTGGCATAGCTGGGGAAGGGTTGCACTTGATGATCTTATACATAATTTCCAACCAAATGATCCTACAATTCTATGGCTGCAGTGGATATTCTCCCTGGCATCCCCATTAAGCTCCAATAGCCAAACACGGGCCACCACAAAGCACTGAAATACTACAGTGAAGTGATTGATTATTTCTTGTGTTTGGGGACATGCTGCAATCCCAGTCTGCCCTGCCTGGGGTGCCCTGCAGAGCAGGGGACATGTGCTGTGATGTGACATTTCAGGTGGCACCACCTATCATAAGCCTCACTCAGAACTTCCCATGACAATCCTGCTCGTCACGTAGCCAGCATTCACAATGGATGCTGATACGAGTCCATGAGCACCCACACCATACCAGATCCCCTCCTGCATCCCCAGCACCCTCTTCCCAAGGGTATAGGAATAAAAATCCTCTTCCTCTTTCTCAGCACACTGGAGGCCTTCCTGTTTTCTTCTGCACGACCACAAAAGCTCAGACAAACTTGGGGAGATCACACTTGTCCCTTTCTTGGGCCTCACCATGGGAAGGCGATAAAGTGCCCTGCTTTAAAAGCTTTTTCTTCCTAAAATGGGAGTCTTCCAGCTCTGATCCAAGCACTGGCACCCTCCCCAGAGCTCCTGTTTTGGGACTAATTGTGTCCAGAAGGGAAAAAGCAAGCCAGCCCCCATTTGTTTTCCTATGTCATCCTTTGCAGGGTATCATGTCCCTGCATTCTCTGTCTGTTTTCCCTTGTCCTGCTTTCCTCATCTTCATTCTTACTAGCCCTGCTCTTCATGGAACTCAACTTGTTATTTAACCTGTTGGGTTCCTCTCCTTTCCTTCCTCCTTTATTACTTTGTGGCTTGGGTTCCTCTGCAGTGTCTTCCTCATTTTCCTCTGTCCCAGAATAGCTGTGGAGATCAGACCTGTCTTCTCCCAAATCCTTGCCCAGAGCCACTCCTGCCCTTACACCTGGAAGACAGGTACAGAAGAGCAGAGTGACCTGTGCTCATATTCCTAACATGGCAATTCCATTTTCCTCAGCCTTTCTGCCCAAAGAGCCCACAGCTGCTAGCAGTGCTTAGTAATGTTGATTACCCTGACTAATGAGACTGTTGTACACACATCTCAGAGAGACCAAACCCCAGAGGGACAAGGAAGGAAGAAATTGCCCTTGCACGTGGCTGTGTTGTTTCCTGTTGGCAGTTACCAAAAGGTTGTGGAAGGAGGGCAAAGCTTGCTCAGAGCCCAGGAGGAAGCTAGGCTGGCAGATAACCCCACGTGTGGGGTCAGGGGCTCATTTGCTGGTGCAGAATTGGAGATCTTCAGCTTTGCTGGACCCTGACATGTTTGCAGTATGACTGAGGGTTGGCTATTGTACAGCTTTGCCTTGCTACAGGTTTCTGAGCAGGAAAAACCTTGCAAAGACAGAAGTGCTTTGAATCATGGGCTGTGCTGGATACAATGCAGGTGGGACACACAACAGGGAGAGAAAGATACTCAATCATTTCTAGATACCCTTCCCCTAGCATGTCAACAGACTGCAGATATCTGTGTGCTGTGACTCAGGCTCATGGTCAGAGATTTTGTGTCCCAGGAATGATCAAGATTCCCAACAAATACATGAGAGATTTTTCACCATCTTTCTTTGCTGGCCTCTGGACAGCTGGTAGAAGAGGATATTTCTAATTCGCTTTATAGGATTTTAGATGCACAAGAGAAGCACAGCACATCAAAGAGGAATGAATGCTGTAATTCCCTGAAAGGTCGGGGCTTTTTACAGAGCTCTTTATTGCTGTTAAGCTCTTTAGGGAACGCATTCTGTCTACCACAGACTCCGTGGTGGTAGTTTGACATGCAATGCCCATCCATCCTGATTACTATTTCAGCCTCTAGGGAATGATCCAGATCCTCAAAGACTGCTAAGTACTGGATTGAATATGAAATCATCAAGAATTTGGCATCTAAATCTTTAAATACTCTGCATAAAGGACTGCCCTGCAAAAGCTGACTTGTGCGTGTGTGCTTTACCTTGGCAGTCTCTGCATGTATTCAGTGATGCATGGAAACACTCACATTGTCCTTGGAAGTGCCCCTATTTTGTTGTGTCTGGCTGTTCTCATTAGAGAAAGGGCAGGCTGGAGTAGGAACAGGACAATTCCAATCCCTGTTGGTGATTAATAAGAGGCAACCAAAGGAGATACCCTGAGCAGAGGGATGGTGTGGATCAGGGGGTGAGAGACCTTGCCCCAGTCTCCAGAAACACAGAGGGATGCTTCAGCAGCAATAGGAACTGGCAGGTGGAAGGTGCCTCCCAAAACTGTGCCATTTGGGGAAATATTTAGGAAATATAATAAAAATATGATGATAGCTGTGTTTTTGCTTCTGGTTTTCAACTTTTGCCCTGAGCACAAATGGGTGATTTTAAATAGTGCAGAAGTTTAGCAAGTACTGCATCCTGAGGAAAAGCACAATGTTAAGCAGTATAGATTAAATAGAAAGCTCAAAAAGTCACCAAAAAAATAGGTTAGTTTGTGAAAAAATTGATTTCTTTCCAATTTTCAGAGACTGTGTATTTGATAAGGAACCAGATCCTGTTTTGAAGCTGCTAGAAAATGAAGAATTGCTGAAAGCTCTGGATAAGGCAATAGGCATTAAAAATAAAGAGAATTATCCAGTCTCAGGAGGCTTTTATGGGGAGTGAATAATACACTGACAATAAGGAGAATTCAGACTACCACAAGTGAAATTTACAGCAGACAGACAGAGCTTTGACCGAGACGTTGTTTAGGAACTTAAAAAAAATCTAAGCAAATCATCTTAGAGATTTTATACTGACCTCAAATGAACAACTTAACTGAGAAAGATGTTAAGACATTTCTGTATATGGCAAAAATACTGTTGATAGCAAGAGAATGGGAGGTGTGAATCTGTGGGTTGTTGGAACAAAGAAGCTAAAATAAGCTATGCACAGGGCCTGCACATTTTCTACTGTTTCTCTGAGTAGCCTTGGCAAAACAGTGCTGTTAACAGCTCTGTATATGTGACACACATTTTCATTACAAGCAGCTTGGGAGGCATGGAAAGACCTGAGCATGTGTGGTGGGTTGGTAGGCTTGAGTTTTCCAGAGTTTGCAGGGAAGTGCAGATCTCTGAGGCAAAAAATTGCTTTCTCCAAGACAGGGACTGGTGGAAAATGGTGTCAGAAATGTAAAGTGTCTGAGAAGTCAGAGCCTGATCCCTGATGCATGTGTGCTGATGCATCATTTGACAGATGTTGGCTGTGAGGTGCCTGTATCAGTGATTTACAGGAATAAGGAAATCGATGAAGCAGAAGGAAGTCATGGTACAATTGGGCCCTGGGAGGTGAAACTATGACCAGGACAACAGTTTTACCTCCCATGGGATGGTGCCATAGTGTTGGTGGCTCTCATCACCACCCCTGGAGGAAAAATCCTCTTCAAAGGAATAGAGGTCCCAGCAGAAGGGCACTGACTCAGCTGCATTGCTTGGGAAAGAGCTCACATTGCAGGTACTGGCAATTACAGACTCCACTGCAACAGGTACTGGAACACCCAGTTCCCTGTATTGCAGTGATATTGATGGTTCAAATTTTATACCCAGTGGGTTGGTCAGGGAAATAGGTTAGGTGAAATATCTATGTGTTGCAAGAAGCAAACTCTTGCAAACCCTGCTGCAAGAGGCAGCTTGAGGCAGTGTTTATGTTGTGTTCCTGTGGAATGGAGATGGCTGTACCACAGTCAGATATCAGGTAAGCAGAGTACTACTCCAGGATGCTCTAGCTTGGACCAATGCCTGCTCTTCTGACAGGTATCACCAGTGAGTGCTAGGAAAAGCTGATCACTAGACTTGAGGAGTTCATAATAGCCCTCCAGATGGAGTGGCCTAGGTATGAGTAAGGAAATTGGGAGCAACAACAGCAGTTATTGCTGTTCATGCCACAGGTTTTGCAGTTTTCCTAGGATAATTTTTTTTTGCATTTGCACTGTTTCATTGATATAATGTCATCTAAAACATTCCCCCACCACTGGAGCTAGAATTTTGCAGCATCTTTAGCCTTTTTAAGCCTTTAAGAGCCTTTAAACATGACTCTTTAAAACATCCTAGTGAGTTTGTCCTGGGGTGGATGATTTCAACGTAGATGCCTGAGATACATTCTTTTTCTGTCCTTGGAAGTGGCTTTTGAGTGAGTGAATGGACTGCTGGGGGAATTAGGACAGCAAACCCTGATGTTACAACATGTCAGGAAGAAAAACCAAACCCGAGTAGTATAGCATCATAGTCTGGTTCTGGTTTTCATCTTGGCTGTTCCTCAGGAAGACAGAGCAGAACAGCAGAGTTTGCTGGGATTCATGTTCAGTTTCACAGATTTTTGTATACTCATCTGCAACTCAGGGGATTTAGTGATCCAAATACAGGTGGAACATATCCTTAACCTTTTCCCAACACAGACAATGTGCATGAAAATATATACATTGACATGTATTTTTTCTTATAGCCAAGAGATTTCACTGCTTGACTTAATCTCTTCCTTGAGAAGGTTCAGACTTTTTCAGGAACAAATGAGTAGTCACTATGACATGTGGGCTAGAATACTTTCTTTCTCATTTCACTGGCAGCTAAAATTTTTGTTGTGGATAGCTCTAGAAACATCCTTCTTGTCCTTTATTCTTAAGTATATAAGCTCAAAATCTTTCATTACAAACCAGAGCTATCCTGCTTTCTAAGTCATCCTAGAAGTGTTGCATTATGATGACAAACACACAAAGAAAACCACAGTAAAGAGTTTGTTGCTAGCAAAATGTCTGTATTAAAATACAAAGAAAACTTCCCTGCTGGGAACAGTAATTAATGGACTCTCTTTTGTATGGTACTAACAGCATTGTAGGTTCCATTTCCAAACAGACCACAATGTTCTTAAGGAATAAATTCCAGCACTGTCGGTCTGAACCTCAGCCTAAAACACAGAGAGTTCAAAAACTATTGTATTGTGCATCCTATCAATATTCCAGCATCATGGTACTGGCTTACTTCAGCGTGTCCCATCACACATGGGTTATATCTGAACAGTGCTTGGTGATGGCAAGCTCAGAGGGCTTCCTATTGTGTTTGAGAAGGCGATGTTTGCGTTGGAGCCCTTGGAGTTCTTGTTCATACCCAGGATGTCTGCATTAGTTTGCTCTGGCTCAGTTTTCCTGAAGATGTTTTTCATGGTTGACTGGAAGTTATTAGTGACAAAGCAATAGACAATGGGGTCCATGCAGCTATTGAGGCTACTCAGAGTCACTGTCACGTGGTAGACAAGGAGGCTGATGTTGTGGGGCATGTCTGGGTTGATGGAGATTGCGACCTGTAGCACGTGGAAAGGAGTGAAGCAGATCATGAAGATGATGAGGACGGTGATAAGGAGCTGCACAGCCCTCATTCTCCTCTCCCGACTCTGGTGCATGAGGCTGGGCTTGGACAGGGCACACATAATCCTGGTGGTGAAGAAGATGATTATGATGAGGGGGAAGAAGTACTCGCAGACCATCAGGACCAGGATCTTGGAGAGGCAGCACTTGGCAAACCGTATCGCCATGGTCAGGATGGAGAAAGTCACCACAGTGGCAAAGATCCAAATGAAGATGCAGATCCCCTTGGCACAGGTGGGGTTCCTCCATTTACGTGAGGCTTCCACCTGCACTATTGCCAGGTAGCGGTCAACGCAGATGCACGTCAAGAAGAGGATGCTGCAGTACATGTTGACAAAGTAGCCAAAGATGTGAACCAAGGAACAATTCTTGCAATCCCCTGCACTGTAGAACATGATGATCCGGACAGGCAAGGAAAAGCCCACCAGGAGATCAGTTACGATCAAGTTGATGGTGTAAATAACAGAGGTGGTTTTTGTCTTGGTACGGAAGCAGAAGACATACAGCGCCAAGCTGTTCAGCACAACACCCACCAGGAAAATGATGGCATTGACTACCATCAGGACAATCCACAGGTTATAAAAATCTGTGAACAGTTGTTTGTCTGAGTTGATGAACTTGGAGAACAAGTTGATGTTGGAGTAAGGTTCCTCGGTGGAGTTGATAGAGTCAAGGGGTGGCATTTGGGTGGAGGAGGTCGGCATGGTCACTGACTTCCAGCAATCTGGAAGAAAAGAAATGGAGGTATAGTGATAAATATGTCACCATTCCTTAGGGCTCAAAAATCTTGTCACTTAAAAACATTTTAACCAACATATTTGCACATCCTGAGTAGTAGATCCCCATCTACCAATGTGGGATTACCAATAATTGCAAGGAAATACCTGGGTTTATAATTAGTGCCTTGCAGTGGTTCCAGATGCATGTTTTAGGGAAAAGACACACACTCCAAGTTTCTCTTTCTCTTCCTTGTACAAAAATGATTTTAAGGCCAGAAGACCTTTGCATAACCATAACCCTAGCATTTGATTCCTAAAATATCATATCCCTTGCCTTGGGCAGGTGATCTCATTAGAGAGTTACATGCAGCAGTGTTTTCAGGAGCTGTAAGATTTCTCTGAAATCAAAGAAAGGCTGAACTGTCTGAGAAAGCAGAAGCAGGTTGTGTGGCATCTTCTACAGATCTGTGTTCACAGCAACAGCAGCCAGAAGATTTCAAGCTAAGGGTGTAAGCCGCTGGTCCTGCCAGGGTTTGACGGTTTAATTTGCAAATCATTCCTGACTTATACACTATTTTAAACTGATTTGTATATTAAAAGAAAAAAAAAAAGACCCAATATATACAGAGACTTGGCTGGTTTCAATAAAAATAAATGGTTGAAAAATGTCTGGAATATCTCAAAGTGACTGGGCAGGGCTTTGAGGTTAAAAAAATCAGCTTGGATCAGCAGAGAATGATGCTGAAAGAGTTGATTTATGAGGGTTTGAAATCCCTGCTAATGAGCCAAATGCAGAAGGACTGGGAGACAAGGAGCTGCAAACACATCTCCCAGTGCTCACAGAACTGCAGTGGGTGTCTCAGTGTGGAAGTCTGGAATTGCTGAGGGAGTCTGAATGTCCAGTTCCCCCAAGCATACCCCATCCTCTGGCAGATTTTTTTTCCCCTCCTCCAATCTTTTTTGCTGCTTATGGGGATCAGGAGGATGGACCAAAGGTGCTGTATCACCTGTGAGGTGCTTCAAGCTGTTGGTGGCTGTGTACAAAGTGGAGGAGGAAGCTACTTAGGACAAAAGTGAAAAGTAGGTCCTGAGGAGAGTCCCTGCTGGCCAAAAGAAAATGTTCTACAGGGACAGTACTAACTGAATTCAGAGAACACCACAGCAGCTCTGAGCCAGCCTCATGAGTGCCAAAGCCTTCTTCTGCCTGCTCACCATGTCTCTCTGCATTTCCTGCATACAACACTCCTAATGTATCTCACCAGTGTTCGGCCAATAATCAACATTCAAGATCAATAGTCCTCATGGGATGCTACAGCCTAGTTGTGATAACTCTGCTTGGTTCATTCAAGCCAGGTGAGAGTGAAGCAGAGCATTTGTTGAGAAAAAGCAGAGATTAGGACTGAGAATTTAGAAGACCAGGTGTGAAAGTTCTTGGAGAAGTGACTTTGCCATCATGATGCATCTTGGGTTTGTTGGCCTGAAATCTGGGGATTGCTCTAGTTTCTTCTTGCCTCTCAGTCTGTGGAATTGGTTTGAATGAAAAAGTTGGTTTTTAATGTCCTTGAGCTCAGAAGGATATTTCTAATCAAATGTCAATTTCTTTTATTTAGGTAGATACTGAAGTCCAAGGAGTTGAATTGTCCATTGGAATGGCTGATGCTCAAACATAAAGCCCTCCTGAGATCCAACTTAGTGCCAAAATACATTGCAGGTCTGAAATCCTGAAACCTGGGGTCAGACCACCTGTAATGCCCCAAAGAACTACTGGGCAGAGAGGAACAATGCTAGTTTCTGTCCCCTTTTCCCTCTAGGCCGTCTCCAGCAGAAACCAGACATTGGAACATCATGATCTGTTTTGGGAATGACCAGATTCCTCACCCTGCACTGAGCTCTGGTGGCAGCCAAAGTGGCACACGTGTTCGTGGCATTTTGTCTGGGTCTGACTGAGCCTGCAGACTCCTGAGGGAGAGTCTTGTCTCTTCACATTTTGTGCCAAGCACACTGTCAGAGAAAAACAGGAAAAACTGGCCCCAAAATAGGCTGAAGATCGTGGAGTTGCAAAGTCTGGCACCTGAGAAAGATGCATGGGGATGATGCAGAATCCTGGCCCATTTTCTACTGATTTCCTAAAATTCTCACTATCTTCTCTGTTTGTTTGTTTCACTTTGTTAATTATGAAAACAAACTGAAATGAACAGATGCCTGGATCTGCTCCCAGCTTTCTCTTTGCAGATGCTATCAAGAGGAGCATTGTGGAAGCCAAGGAATAAAGAAAGTCTTTGATGCCCCTGGAGTGCAGTGTGAGATTGTGTATCTGTGTTGACACATACCTGAGCAAGGGGAGAAACAAAATCACCCATCCCATCCCATCCCTGAGCTTGCACTAAACTCTATTGAATTGCACATGCATTTGTCTTCTCATTGTAATTCCCTGGCACTGGCTGTTTGCTCTGATTTTGCCTCTTGTTGGTAGCTTGCCTCCTCTGGGAGATTTTTGTTCAGTCGGAGATCCCTTATCACAAACAGCTGATATTCATCTTATTTTGCTTTTCTTGTCTTAATGAAATCAGCAATTCCAAATACATTCAAATGTTCCTCATCCTCACAATGCCTTTGAGGGAGGTAAGACGTGTTACAGACAAATAGAAAATTAAAATAATCAGCATATACAATGTCTTGGCTTACATAGCCACCTTTTCCACTGAGTGCCATGTGCAAGAAAATAAACTCCAGATATTGTAAACTGCTGAAAAACAACAGGTAACATTGAGTTTGCCAAATTAAATATGCAAAGAAGTGCTGCATTAGAGCTTTCCCAGTCCATCACTGCCCTATCTGAACTCAAAATCAAAACAACTACATGAAAGAGGTCCCAGCAAATTTAATTAATCCTGAAGATTTCCTCCCTGACAGTCTGTGGAAAAGCTGCCTCTTGGGCTGTGGTGGGAAAAATCTTCCTCTAATCAAATTGTTACTGATGGATGTTTGGGTGAATGGCCTCTTCCTTTCTTTGTGGGACTGCTCTCATCTCATGGCTCACAAGCAGAAAGGATGGAGAACTGGACTAGCAAAGCAACAGAATTCCTCTCAGTGTTTTTAATGAGATGGAGCTGGACCAAACCCCCAGTTTACAGCTGCTAAGGATTTTTCCATTTTGGGACTCCAAGCCTGTGAGAAAGGTACCTTGCCCCATTTTGCAGCACAGAAAGGCAGCTTGACCTTGTGTCTGAGCAAAGCTAAACATTTCCAAAGAATTCGAATTCTTCCCCTCTCCAAGTCCAAGTACTATCTCAACCAGGTCTCTTTCTCTATCATCAGACATACTCATGCAGGTGTTTAAGTGAGTCATTTCAGCTACTCATCACCATGATGTGGTGGCATATGGAAGTCAGTGACGGGCTTGGCTAAATTAATGAGAAGCTTTGCAGCCTCTGCAAACCTTTATTTTGCTGTGTTATGCACTATTTATTACTCGTGACTATGGCATGAGTTCATGCAGAGCTGCAAAACCCACCTTTACTTACAAAGCAAATAGACTTTGGGTTAACCCCCTTCCTAAAATCCTCAAAGAGCTTGGAGCTTAGTCTACTTCATACCTTCCTGAGCTCTCAGCCCCCCAGATTTCCATGCAATCCCTGTTTCTTGGAGCTGGCAGTCTGCAAAGCCCAAGATCCCAAGATGGGTAAACATGCATCCTTTTGAGTGCTGTCTGACTGTGCCAGTTGGCTGAGGCTGTTATATTGCACCTCTCAGGCTGGATTTTGTCTGTCTGGCTGGGAAACTGTGGGTAGCATTTCCTTAAAAGTACAGCAGGAATCTGGGTAGAAATGGGATAAAGGGAGGGACAGGGAATGGAGGTTGACCTGCTTTCCCTCATTCTGATAAAGGTCCCTGCTCAGCACTGGGAGATGGGGACTTGCTCTGAAATACTTTCTCATTGTTGTGTGACAAAACCAGTTCCATCATTCTTGGGCCAAATAGGAAACAGATGGTCACTGTGCTGAAAACAGGTCCTGCAGCCTCTTCCCTCACTCACTCACTGCTTGGCATCACATTTGTTAACTTAGCATGGGCAGCTCAGTGCTATGTCTCCTCCAGGAGGAGACCCTTGACCATTCCATATCCACTTCACCCAGCCTTGTGCTTGGTGACAGCCTTAAGGCTCACCCCGACCTTGCTGAAATTCATGGGGTTCACTTCCTTAGCCCAGGGGACTTTTGGATCTGGCTCAGCAATTCAAGTAATAGGATACAAAAGAAAAGGCAGGTCAGACAACTGAGTTTAGTCCTAACTACATGCCAAAAGGATTATTTATTGGTGTGCAGAAAGGATCTCTGTGTGCAGACCCGGAGAACACCAGAGCCACACACTGGGATCGGAAAGTTGAAAAGGACGTTAACAAGCATGAGTGTAATTTAGTATAAACAGCTTCAGCTTTTCTCATCTCCCTGTCCTGAACTGGAACATCTGATATGGCGACCTGGCTCCTCTATCATCCTCCCTGTTCCCCTCACCCTGTCCTGCCTGCTGGTGTTATTCTGCTGCCTGGGGTGGCAGCAGTGTGTGTTTAGCTTTTCAGCCTTCCTGTGTTTAAAGTTCCCTGGGAGATTTATCATCATATTTATAAATGAAGGGTTAAACTCACTCTCTTTCAATTTAAATTGTATGATTCTCCTTCTGGCAAGCTCTCACTCAACTCTGGATCAAACTGGCCAAATATGGTGTTTTTGTGCATGTCGACCTTGCTCTATATGTGGTAGAGTTTGCTCTGTGTGTCTTGTGCTCAGCCTGGGGAGGGTGGGTTTGCTGACAGGGAGAACAGAGAAAAAAAGGGAGAGAAAGGGAATGAATCCAGCTGCTGAAAGGAAAAAGCTGGTGCCCATCTGACCCTTGGTCTGTGAGAAGAGCGATAATTCTGGGGGAGACAGATTCTACTGTGAAGCAGAAATAGAGCTGTTCTCAGGGCAGGTAAAATCTCATTTTTTGTGGGCATCAGATCTCTGCTCTTACTTGATTCCTGGGCACTGAGGTCTCCTTTAAACCTCCAGGTCTGAGGGTGGCTGGAACAAGTGTGTGGAACACCCACCTTCTGGGGAGTTGCCATTAGAAATTGCCAAATCCAGAGCAGAACTGGATTATTCCTTCCCCTCCAATGCCATGGTCATAAAAGGGACTTTGGAGACACAAAACACATAGTTTTCTGAGTGTCAGATTAAATGACACCTGATTTCTTGCAGTCTCATATCACAGTGGCTCACAGGGCTGGGGGAATGCTTTGCCCTGCTTGAGATGCTTATTATAACTTTTTCCCATGTGGACACTTGGCTGCCTTAATGAGCGCTCACATTCCAGCTCTTCCCTTGGCTCCAACGGTTGTTTGACTTTCTCCTTTCTTTGCTGCCTAATTTCCTGAAAATTGAGGTGATCTTTCCCTTCTGCCAAATTCTAGTTGAAATTAGGCAGCAGATTGAAAAACATTAGGAGGATGGAGGAAATGGGAGCTGACAACCACACAAACAGGCACTGAGAGTGATCCTTGTTTCCTCTAATGTGAACCTGCAAGTCATTTGTTAACATTCTCCACTACACATGCTTTCATTTAGGTCTTATTCCCTGCAAATTCACAATTGCATTGGCATTGAAACACAGCAAACAGGGCGGAATGGTTTCTGTGAAACAGAATATTGCCTGCTTCTTGTTGTTTCCCTGAAGATAAATAATTTCAGATTTATGCCAAACCATGTGAGAACTGGCCTGACTGGGACAGATGATAGCAATTGCTGGGTGTTTGCACTATTCAGCCATGGTCTGCTTGCCCATGTGTTATAAGGCGTGTGATGGCCAGCAAGTCCTACTTTGTCTGGTGGTTTGAATGGTCATGTGCTGAATTACAGCTTTTGTCTGGAATCACACAATCACAGAATATCCAGAGTTGGAGAGGACCCACAAAGATCATAGAGTACAACTCCTGCCCTGCACAGGATCATCCCCAAAGGTCACACCATGTCCCCAAGAGTTGTCCAAAAGCTCCTTGAGCCCTGTCAGGCTTGGTGCTGTGACCAGTTCCTTGGGCAGCCTGTTGCAGTGCCCAACCACCCTCTGGGTGAAGAAACTTTTCCAATATTCAATCTAAGCCTACCTGGACACCAGTTCAGGCCATTACCTTGGGTCCTGTCACTGTTCACCACAGAGAAGAGATCAGTGCCTGCCCCTTCTCTCACAAAGAAGTTTTAACTTCACTCAGTCTCCTCCAGGCTGAACAGACCAAGTGACCTCACCTGCTCCTCATACAGCTTCCTCTCAAGGCCAAGAGAGGTTAACCCCCCCAAACTTTTGAATCTCTAATGTTGGCCATGAAAATCAGATTTCCCATCTGGCAAGGGTGAAAACTTGTATGTCCAGTTTCAGGCATGGGGTAATCCTTCAAGGCCTGTAAGCAATCACAGACTGAGGATGTGTGGAGGCTGATGCAATGCTGGCTGTTGTCTTGGTGTTGTTGATGTGCTGTTGAGCTGTTTGCCTCCTGCCTGAGATGCCCAGTTTGCTTCTGTGTGCTCCTCCATCTCCAAGGCCCTGCTGTGGATGGGCAATGGATGTTGCCCTGTGTTGTGATCTGAGCTCCACCCACCACACCCAGTTCAACACTGTGTGTACACACGGGTGGATCCTGTGGTCTCCACGGGCCCAAGGCCAAAGTCACATCCTTTGAAGGTGAGGCACCCTCATCCCTAGCTCATTTTGTGACAAGAAATAGTCTGTGGGTGCCCAAGCAATGATTTAGTCCAGCAGGTCACCCTAGGCCATGAGGAATCACTGCCAGTTAGATGAGGGAGAGCACAGCTCTCCAAAGTGCATTCCTCTTCTCCACGGAGCAAAGTGACCCAGATGGGACTGATGCCACTTGGCTTGGACCAAATGCCAACTCTCTGCATCCAGGCTTGAACCTGCTGCTTAAAACCAGGTGACAGATCACAGTCCTAGACACCCCAGAGACAATCTATTTAAAACTTGGAAAAGTCTGCATGGTTCTCTCTCAGCCCTTGTCCTGAGCATGCATAAAAACACTGAAATGAAGCTCCCAGAGATAGACGGAGGAGGAAATTCACATACTGGCAGATTTCTTATGAGTTTATACCTCTTCTATGGCCATTTGCAGCAGCAATGCCTCAGTCTTTGAAAGAAAGAGCCTAGATGTGCATGTGCAAGCAAAAAGAGAAGTGGGATTGTACATACTTTGCCCCTCCAGACCTACAAATATCCACCCAGCAGTGGTGGGCACCTAGAAGTCCCCCCAGCACATCTCTGAAGAGACTTGCTAGTACTGGTCACCTATAAGAAAAGTAATAATAAAGGGGGTTTGCCTCTTTTTGCTTGTTTATACCACCCTATTTAGAAAAGTTACTCCTGAAACATTTGGATGCCTTATCAACTCCACTGTATGTTTCATGTCCCTCTTTTCTGTGTTATCAGATCTTGGCCAGTGACAGAAATGCCAAGTGTCTTGGTGCATGCTCTATCAATCATGCTGCTAGCATTTCAAAGACCAATATCTCATACCCTGTCAGGGCTCGTACCAAGTGCCATCTGTCACAAGGCAGCATGGAGTGACATCTCTGCAGAAGGTGCTGTGTGTTTCCAGCTCTGTTACTTTCAAAGAAATCAGAGCATGACTTCCTGAATGTATCCCTTTCTGTCCCTTGTGGACCATTATATGTGAGGGGAAAACATATTTTTGAGTGAATTTTTTTCTAAGATGATTAACATTTTTTTAAAAAAAGTTACATCTTAAAGAAAACATATAGATTTGGACTCCTATGGGTCCAGCCAGTAAAGATGGATTTGAGCCTGTCTTCTTGGGAGGTTGTAACAGTAAAAGAGAAATGCATTTGATTTTATAGGGATTACAGTAATCCATTGAGTGTTTCCAGGGTGCCTGAGACAAAGTGCTGGAAATGTCAGTTTGGAATAACAGCTATTGTGGCTGTGTGCAAGGAGAACTGTGCAGTGAAAATTACCATATAGGCACATGCAGGAACATCACAGGCAAGAACAAAACCAATAACTGGCCTGTGTACTGCTGCTTTCTTTTAAGAAGGAAAATTTTAATTGCAAATTTAGCACTCTTTGAGCACTTTCTCCTCTTTCTGCCTTCAGCTGCCTGCTTGCTCTGTCTGTTGGCAAGAAGGTGAGAAGGGCAGTAAAAGAAGAACAACAGCAGAATTCTACTGTTGGGGAAATACCTGGGCTCCTGCACAGCCAGGGAGTGCAGGACTGGTGAAACAATGCTCACAGCCCAGAGAGCACAGGGCACCAGTGCAGGTAGGGATGCAGGAGAGATGCAGAGGGGTCTGCTCTGCCTCCCAGCACTCACTTCAAGCTGTTCTCTTGGCTGCAGGGAGAAACTGAGGCACAGAGCCATGTATGGTCTTGGCCCAGGGAATGCAGCAAGGTGGGAGACCCAGTTAGGGAGCAGAGAGTTTTTGAGGCATCCCAGGATGAACAACCATGTCTTAACCCTTTGGGAGGCTGGTTTCTGTGGTTTCTTTAGCAAGGCACATATGACAGTGCTGTACAGACCCCACAGTGCTTTCAGAGTTCTATAAATTTTGGATTCACCAGGTTAACCTGGAAAAGCTCACTGCTGTTGGTGGGTGTGCTGCTGTGAAAGCAGGGAGCATTTCTGCAGGGGTCTGCTAAGGACCTTGGAAAGGATCTGCTTTCTCCTCTACTAACCCAGCAAGTGGGTTCAGAGAGGGAAGACAGCACCTCTCCTAGAGCTGAGCTTGCACCCTGCTGCATAGCCAAACAGGTAAAACATCCCCTCTTGCAGCTGACCCCATTCCAGGCAGTGCACCATCTCTTCTCTTGGCTTCCAAAACCTTCCTGAGTGCATTTCACCAAAATTTAATTACACCTGGAATTACGCATATACAAACAACATCACCCCCCTCCTCACAAGAGCTGTCACAGTACTTTTCAAGGAGGGAAAGCCTGCAACTTTGCACACTTCCATTACCCTCCATCTCCTTGAAGAACAACCAAATATCCTTACACTGCCCCAAATCCCAAGAGCAAAGAAAGTCGCAATGGAGAAGCTCCTTGCAGCCCCTGATAGCTGCTGGCACAGCCTGGCTTTTCAGGTCAGGCACTTCCCAAGGGATTTCCACACCTGCTGCATGGACAGAGCCAGAGACTTTTCAAGCTGCTCATCCACGTGTTCAGTGCAGGACCCTTTCTGCTCCCACCCCTGTCCAGGGCTCCCTGTTGCAATAGCCAGGACTTGGAGTCCAATATCCAGCAAATCCTTCCTGGCCCCCCACTGTCTCCCATCCCATGCTCCCCTCTTTGTCTCTGACCAATATCCCAAAGCATTCCCTGCAATGGTCCCTGCAGTGTATTCCTGCATGAAGGACTCACTTACCTCTGGCCTGATCTCCCTTCTATGTTAGAGGAGTTGCTGGTAAGAAAATTTCCTTGTGGACCTGAGTGCTATCAGCCCAGGAAAGAGACATCTGTTCCTACAAGCAGAACAACTGGAGTGACTACAGAATATGAAGAAATGCCTAATCTGTCTCTTGCGTTCTCTCCCTCTCTTCCCCCTCCCCACCCCCCTTCTAAATATAGCCTTGCAACTAATGGGAAAAAATATACACTACCAAAAAAAAATATTTCCACTTGTCTGTAGTGTTCAGAATTTCTCCCCAAACATCTGGCTCCTTGCCCTAAATCTCTCTGAAATTTATGAAGTGCTGTAAATGCTGAAGAGGGCTCCAGCCGTACTCACGGTGCTAATGCCTGAACATCTCTAGTAAACTAAAACTGCCCCCAGGTCAATTTTCTTGTGTCTCTGTGGGAACAAAATCTCTTTGCTGGGAACTCGCCAGCTAAAGGCCACTGCAATGCCACCACCATGTGTGACATGAGGAAAATACCCCTCTTTTCCTCTTCCTGATGTGAACTGGGATTAGAGAGAAGCATCCCTGGCAGCTGCAGGAAGGTGCTGAACCAAATGCCACAAAGCCTGTGATGTGCTTTGAACCAACCCAGCTGTCCAGAGCCTGAGAAAACCCCTGGCACAGGGAACCAAAGGGTGACCCTGCACACTTGGATAGTGCTGCTGCAGTCATTTGGGAGAGGAGATAAAGAGATCCATCCAGGGCTGAAATGGCTGAGCATGGGTGGCAATAGAGAGTCTGAGGCTCCACCAAGGAGCCCTCCAACATGTTCCTCCATCCTCATACAGCCCACCCCTACTGGTGGTAGAGTCATTGTGGGTGCCAGGTTTCTCTCAGAGTGGGGATTTAAGTATCTTTGCACCCTTGGCTATATGAGAAGGTACTGGCATTGTACAAAGCTTAATGAATGATCCCATTTTTGAGATGGGTTCAAATGACACGGCTAGAGCAGCTTTCAAGACACCTCTGCTGGTTGATGCACTAAGGACTCAAAATCCCCCAAGTTCCACCTCAAGTTCCACTTCTTGCTCTAAACTGGTACCAAAACCCAATCTTTTTCTGGGATTTGCACAGATGCTGTCCCCAGGAGCTTTTCAGTAGCTTTAGAGATTTCCTCTGGGAGAAAAGGCAGAAAAAACCCGAGAGCTTACATCGAATTTAGTTGTTTAGAAATACAGAGAGGGTGGATGCTGGATTTTAGTGTTAGCCCTGGCCTGCATCACACTTTAGATAAAGACAACACTGGTGCCAATGCAATAAACACGCAGGATATGGCCTGTCACAACATGACAGGATCAACTGAGAGGCATTGAATTCCAGGTCAAGAGGCCAAATCCATAAATAGAGGAGAGGTAAACTCCACACATGCATGTCTCACTGGAGCACAAACAGTAGCTATGGTTATTAGAGAAGGTTGGCCTCATTTTCTGGAATTACTTTTTCACCCTTGGATCTTTCCCAGGAAGACTGAGCTGATCCTTTTTGTCTGGTTATTTTATTGATTTTCTATTTTGAGTTTCTGCACATTGAGGAGCAGACTGTTCCGCCACCAGTTTCAGGAACATCCTCCTTAGCTTTATGAGCCCCCTGATCCAGGCATTCCATAACTGACCTCTAGCTCAGGCATATGCCTGAACTTTCATTTGTTTCTCACTTCCTTATGCTTGGGAAGCAAGTGTGATTGGAAAGTCTTCATGAGCCCTGTCTGAGTGATCATCTTACCTTCAGTTCCCTCCATCCTGGAAGTTCAACAGGGGTAAAAACAAAGAGAAGAAACCAACCCATGGTCTAATGTTGGGCAGGGTAAGTTAGAACCAATCGAGGCACCAGGACAGGTTTCCCAGAGAAGCTGTGGCTGCTCCGTACCTGGAAGTCTTCAAGGCCAGGCTGGATGGGGCTTGGAGCAACCTGGTGCAGTGGAAAGTGTCCCTGCCATGGCAGGGGGTTGGAACTAGATGGTCTTCAATGTCTTTTCCAACCCAGCCCTTTCTAGAATTCTATGATTCTATCATTCACAATGCCTATGGTGGCAAATGCTTAAGTTTCACCCAGCCTGTCAACAAAACTTTTATATTTAGGGAATGACTCTCTAAAATTATAAATGTGAGACTGTAAGGAAGAGATGACTTTTCTCCAGGATGAGCTATTGGTACCTGCACTCTGTCCACCTTCTCTGGGAATGTCTGGTCCTTCCTATGTGAAGACTGGTTTGGTTTTTTGGCTTCCACGTGATACATGAGAGCTGCATTCCCATCCCTGTGCATGGGATAATCAGTGCCCTGCACTCCCCCACTATCCCAGCCTCTCCCTCCTTGCTGGATTTAGAGCTAGGCTCTGAATGGCAACAGCTGCAAAGTTTCAAGTTGTGCCTGAGATAGTGCAGAGCATGCCATATTGGGAAGCAGATGCTGCTGTTAAGGTGGAGAAGGCACATCCGGGCTCAGGGCCATGCTTTGTCCCAGACCCGGTTCCCACACTCAGCTTCAGGAGGAGTTGCAACCATGGCTGATAAATGAAGAGCTTCTATCATCTCTTGATTTTCAGTCATTTATCACCCTCCCAGAGGGAGCGAGAAAGGCAGGGAAAAAAAAAGAGTAAAGCTTTAGTAAGTGGAAAATTTTCAAGCTTGTTCATTGAACATACAACAGGATTAAATATTGGAGTGAGATTGTAGGTGGAAGGAGGTATTGGCTCAGTCAAAATCAGCATGAAGAAGGACTAATAATGACATCAGGGAAGGATGCTACTAGCCCATGGTAATTCCTAACAATCCCTTAACCTTGACATATAGAATAGGGCTCTGGTTAAAATCTTCTGTGGCACAGTGCAGAAAAGCAGGAGGCCAGACAGCTCTGGAGGGAGGTGGAGAGAAAGCTGATACCACACATCCCTCTGGGGAGATGTGTTTTGGTCAGGAGAAGGGTGTACTCTTCCAGTCCTATTCAAAAAGGGGAACTGAGCATCCTTTGATCCTCCCCTGCTGTGGGAGAAGAGATTGAGATTGGGAGCTACATAATGAACTTGAACAGGGCTGAGATGGGCTCAAGGCACATGGCCAGATCAGCTTTCAAGGTGTCTCTGTTGAGCAGCTCTGCAAGGACCCAAATCCAATGTCCAAACAGGCCTGTGTTTTTTTAGGAAGCTGAATTTAGATTCTGTTATGCTGAACAGATTCTCACAAATGAATTATTTTCTTCAGCAGTGAAGGAGAATTCTTACCCCAGAAGGTGCTGGACATAGACATAACAGTTCAGAAAACTGAGGAACCTTTACCCACGATCATGACTGTGTGCAGGTCACCAAAGAGTGGGATTCTCACTGCATGGAAGACACTGAAGGGTGGGACCTTCACTGTGCTATCTGGAAAACCTCTTTTTAGCAGCAGGGTTGATGGAGAGGCAACAATGTGAGCTTGCCAGGGAGTAACCTTTTGCCATGGCAGATAAAGTCAATGGCATTGAGGAAAGTTTGCATTAATTTTACCCTTTCCAACTACTCCTCCTTCTGGTAAATCTACCCTAGAATATCCTCAGACCTTAAAAAGTGCTGGAAAACATTCATGTATGTCTCTATGGTATGCACTGCCCAGGAGCCCTAAAATCTTGATTGTCCACAGTCTCCAAGGCTGTTATGGGATGCTGTGAATCAGAACTAACCCAGAGAACCATGTCACAGGTGGACCAGGTGTGGAGAAATTTCTGCACTGGACCACCCTCCAGGAGTCACCTTTGATTTAGGGAGAAATATGTGGGCAACAGTGGTCTCCCCAAATATATAGAAATTTTCCACCTAGGTCAGGTGTTCTTCAACCCCACCACACTTCCTTATCACAAAGAAGTGTGTGGGAACACTCCTCTTTGGTGTCTCCTGAGCTGGTACTTTATGGAAGTAATATCCTGGCAAATGGGCAGACCCTGAAAGCAGATCCAGTGTTTTTCTGGTGCTTTTGGTAGAATCCAAGGGAAGTCCAGTTGAAAGAACCTTGAAGATTGAGGCTGGCGTCTGTCTCCAGCCTGGCTTTTAGCTTGTGGCCCTTGCTTATTTGGAGCCAAAGAGAGCAACATGTGGCTTCACCTGCTTGGCTATTGAGAGGTCATTCTTTGCTGTTCTTTTGGTGATCCAGGTGTGTCATGCTGGGACATCTGGGAGATCCTGGGACTGTTTTGGGATCTGAACCCTGAGACATTCATGCTGGTTATGCCTAAGGTGCAGCTGGAAGGACTGGAGGAAAAGATCAGAGCTCCCTCTCTTAATTCTTAGACAGAATCTTTGGGATGACCTTTGTCCCTTTCCTGCAACGCTGGGACAGAAACACCAAATAGACAAAGAAAGGTGAACTCCTTATCCCTGGAGAAGGAGAGCTTAGATTGCTCCCCCAGTGATATTCAATACCCCAGGGCTTTTTACCTGACTGTCAGCATGGGCAACAGAGGCTGTGGAGAGCCACAAAAGATGGTCCAGCTGGCTCCCTTGATGGCATCTCAGCAGGGTCTAGAGGCAGCTGTACCTTCCTGACGTCAGCAGCTCTGCAGGACAGTCTGTGTCCTCTGCCAGCTGCTCAGGCTCACAGGCACTTCCCAGCCCTTGTTGGACTGTCACTTGCTGTCCTCAGAGGACTGCAAGGAAGCCACCATAATTTTGTATCCCTTTCTCTGAACAGGCTTCCCCATCTGTGTGTTTGTGCAAGGAGGGAGATCAGACTCTCCCCATATGAGGCCTCTGCTGGGATCCAGCTGTGATTCATCTGCTTGATGAGGGACAGGGAAAGACAAGTGGTGCCCTAAATTGATGGCCATGGCTCCTGTTGGGTGAGTCAGGCACGGGGGAGGAGGAGGAGTGTAGGAGCCAGTTTCCTGCCTGCCTGCTGCATGTTTGGGAATTGGCTTTGATGACCACTGGCTCCCCCTCCATTTTCTCCCCAGGCTGTGGCATTTTTGCTGATGGACCTGTTGAGCTGAAAGAAAAATGAAGATGTCTGCAGTGCACAAAGAGCTGCTCTTCTGGGCTGCCCTGAGGTCTTTCCTGAGTGGTTTGGAGCACATTGGTCCTGCCTGTCTCCAGTTCTTGCATTACAAGGGATGTGAAGTCCCTTACCTGCTATAAATGCACCCTGTGAAGGTGAGCCAGGATCCCTCTTTCCATCCCAGTCTGCCCAGTTTACCACAGGTCTCACAACTGTGAGGGTTCTGACAAGGTTCCTCAGTTCAAAGCACCAGCAAAGTGAGCCACCAGGACTCTTTGGCCACCCAGCAAAGCATACCATGTTTCACCTTCCCCTAGTGATCCAAACCTCTTTGGGATCCTTTGCAGGATCCCACTGTGACCTTTCTGGCCCCCCAGTCCAGGTCTGGCCAGTCACCTCTTTTACTTTTTTTTTTTTTTCCTAGATTATTTTTTCCAAAGATTCAGAAGCTAATTGCCAAGAACTCAATGTCCAGTGTCATAACCTCACTGCAGAACTCTCCCCATTCCCAGCAAAGTATTTCCTGTTGGTTTTGTTTGTCACTGGGCACACAGGGACACTAATGCTTGAAGAGGAAAGCTACACAAGCTTTGGGCTTTGGCATTACTTGGGCACCATGCCCTGGGAGGTCAATGCTGGGTGGAGTGGCTCTTGCCCAGCTCTGGTTTGAAGGCTGCAGTGCAGGAATTGGCAGGATTGTTGGTCCTGGATGGTTGAAGAGCCCCCAGAGAGCTCTCAGTGCTCTGCTCCTGTGTTTGTGGCAGTGGGAAGCGCAGTGTGGCAGGGCTGAGCTAGAAAACCTTGAACTTAAGGTGTGCTGAGCCCTGCAAGGATGCAGAGGCCAGAGGAACATTTGAAAACTCATGGCAAGGAGGTGGTGAGGAAACTTAGGGACCCAGTCTGGTATCTCCACCTGCTCTGATTTAGCAGTGACCACAAATTTGGAAAGAGGCAGCAGGAGGCTCCCAGGGCCATCTGTTCAACTTTTGGGTTTTTTTGCTATATTAGTAACCTAGCCCAGGAGGAAGGACACCTGCAACTTGGAAAATCTGGTACTTGGACCCACAAACCTCAAAAAAGGCTTTAGAGAAAGACATCCTCTCCCTGCTCACTCTCTGCAAACATGTTAATCCTCCTCTCCCATTCCCTTTGTTTGCCTGGTTTGGAGAGATTTGGAAGGGCTCAGGGCAGGGCTGTCTTTTGTTAGACGTGCACAGAGCTCAGCAATGCTCTGATCTGGAACAGGGCAGCATAAATCTGGGGGATTATCATAGGAAATGCCACAGTGATGAAAAGCCCTGTAGGAGCAGGAAGAAAAGAAAGGGCCCCATTTGGGAAGAAAAAAAGTCCCAACAACCACCCTGCTGCTTGCTTACAAGTGATTCCTAAAATTGTTGCCTCTGGAAGAAGCTGGTACATTTGCTGATTTTTTTCCCCTTTATTTTGGAGGGGATGTGTTCCTTTGTGTTCTCAGCTGCTTAGAATTACAGATCATGTCCTTGAAGTAAGTTCTGTGTGAGGGGCCTCACTAGAGACAAAAAGTCCCATTTTCTGGGGAGGTGCCTCAGTTTCCTTGTGTTTGAAACCATCCCTCTAAGCACAATGTGCAGAAGTGCTCTGGGAAATATTCAGGAAGGAAAGGAGAGGATCACATATGTGATTTATTGGAAACTGCAATGGCAAAATAATCAATTTTCTCCTAAAAACAAATGGAACAGGGTGCTGGGCAGCAGAACCCAGCTGGTACTATTTGTGGTGGTGGTATGTTTGGGTGTGGGGTCATGGACCCTTTTGTCTCCCACCTGGAGCAGAGAAAACCTGCTGAGACCTGAGTCAGGTGGGAACATGATGGTTCAGAAATCCAAGGGGGTATTTTCTCGGTCTGGGATGTGATTACAGACAGCACCAGTTGTCCCTGCTAGTGAGGTCTTGAACTCACTGAGTTGTGGTCAGTGGATGGCGTGATGGAGAGAAGACCAAGCCCCTACTCCAGTTTGTGCTTAAGGTCTCAAAGCAAATTTTTTCATCAGGAGCAAAAGCTCCACCTGTCACTGCTGAATCATTCCTTTCCATACCTTCATCTTGGTACTGACAGTTTCAGTCTTTGTTATGTTGGGAGTGCTGCAAGGTGCTGTTTGATTTGCCTTTCATGTCACCTGGAGGGATTATTCTCTACAAAAGCACTCTTACATGTAATAAATAGTGTTAAATTGACTAATGAAAGGGGATGTGTTTCTGCCTTGGAGAACATCCAAACCAAACCAGCTGGGATGACCTGAGGGCCAGCAAACATGACCCATGAGGTCAAACCAGCAGAATTGGGCTTGTTTAATCTACAGAAAAGACAACAGAAGGCAAACCTGGTATCAGCTGTGGAGATGTCCAGGCAGCTTCCCTGGGAATGGTGCAAGGTGGGTTCATCTTGCATGATTTAGTTAATTAACACCAGTCTGGACCAGATGACCAGCCCAGTTTGTGATGGTCTCAGTGTAGAGACTTCCTTTGGGTTAGAGGAATCCTATTGCTTGTGTCTCCTAGGGCAGGGATGTGCAATCAGCATCCCTGTCCTCTGTAATTCAGAGTTAGAGCCACAGCAGCAGCCAGAGGTTCCCCCATGGTGCTGGAGCCACAGGTTAATCCCATGGCTGTAATACGACCTAAGATGGGACCTTTTGGGCAAATTCTGCTGGCTTCTTTAAAGCAAAAATCCAGCCTGCTGTGACTGCTAAACTGGGCTCTGCTTCTTTGGGTGTCTTTCCATTTTCCAAGAAAAATAAACTGCATGCTCTGTATTTTTAGATATGCCATCTGATCATAGCTAGTCATATATCAGTCCCAATACTGTGAGTCAAGATGCTGGGCTCCACTGCTGAACTCCCTTGGGCAAGAACAAGTGTCTTGAGCCATCCTGGGTGTATTAATAAATCAGAGTGTTTAAAATAATCTTACACTTCCTTAGGTAAGCTGCTCACAAAGAATAATACACTTGGAAATTATTAGTGTCAGCATCTTAGGAGCTCTGATTCTCTGGGTGAACTTGATACTGTTGTGAGTGGGAGAAGAGCAGCCCTTCTGTATGCCTAGATTAGATCTGCATGAGACAGATCTAATCTAGGCAGGGGACAGAGGCAGCACGACTCCTCTTCCTTTCCTTCTCCTGCCAGTGGCTCTGATTCCTGACGTCTGCCCCTTGCTATTCCAGTCCTGGGTATCCTTTGAGGCGGCTGCTGGTCAGAGTGAGCTTTATGGTGGTCTCTTCCAAAAGCATCTGATCGACCTGCCTGGCACAATAGTGCACAAATGTGGACTAGTTGGTGTATTTTAAGCCTCTTGCTGGTTTTCCTCAGCCTCCACAAGTCTGTGTCTCTAACACCACTTCAGCCTGCAGACAATTTTCTGTATGTCTGATCGAAGCAGTGGGAAGCCTCAAAGTTGGAGTGTGAAAAATGCCTGGTTCCTGAAAGTGTATTTGTTGTGCTGCTTTATCACTCTAACGAGAATCAATTTATCCACATAATTGGTAGCTGGAGACAGCATAACACAGCTTGGCAGCCTGGATTTTTCTCAGAGATGTATTGCTTGGCATATTCAACCCAGGCAAAAGGAGCCAGCCTGGCTGCCGGGGAACTGCAGCTCTGTGAGTGCCAAGCAGGTGAAACCCAGCATGACAACTCAGCTTTCTCTCTCTGTCCTGCCAGAAAAAGACTTTGGGGATAAAGGTGAAATTGCACCTGGCTGAGTGTCTCGCTTAAGGTGTCTTTCAACCTTAGCTGCTCTATAATTCTATACTTTTTGAACAAGGAGTTACTGATAGGACAAGGGGGAATGATTTTAAACTAGGATAGATTTAGATTAGATATGAGCAAGAAATTCTTCACTGTGAAGGTGAGGAGAGCCTGGACTGGGTGGCCCAGAGAAGCTGTGGCTGCCCCATCCCTGGAAGTGTTCAAGGCCAGGCTGGATGGGGCTTGGAGCAACCTGGGATAGTGGGACGTGTCCCTGCCATGGCAGCAGGGTTGGAAGGAAGTGATCCCCTCTAACCCAGACTATTCTGTGTTTGTGTGATTCTGATAAGCTAATAATGTATTAGCCTCTCTGTTGAGATGGATAATGACCAGTTAGACTGTGGTGGGTGCAGGAAAAGTTGTACTCTGCCTGTTCACTTTGCTCTGCTCAGGATCAGCTGCTGGAACATGGCCAGACCAGCAAGGGGTGACCACAGATCCCACTGAGAGAAGAAGCTGGTTGCACACTAGTGGCTCTGCGTGGTGGAGGCGTGTGACCTCCAGCAGTCTCCTGTCCTCTGCACTTGAGTGCTAGAAACCTCCTTCATGTCATGCAAGAAGTTGGTTTTCCTGCTGAGGCTGTCCCAGTGCCCTCTCTTGCTGTGCCCAGGTACCCACTTTACTGCATCCTTCTGAGTTCACCACTCTGAGAGGACCCTGGTGGGTTACAAATGCCAGTGCTGGTCTCTGTGTGGGTCAGTGTGCTCAGAGCTTGGTGCTGTTTCTCCTTGCTAATGCTTACCTGCAGCAAACAACCTACTCTGATGTGGAGGTCTTTGCAGTTATTGGTAGCTCTGAATGAAACAAAAATTTGGCAAACCTCCACAGGCATCCCTGCCCTTGTCTATGAGGCTAAAGACTCCTTGTGATAGCTTCAGTATGGGGCAGCTCCCCAGAGTGGCCCAAATTAATCTCTCTAGGTGTCCCATAGACAGGGTGACAAATTCAGTACATTCAAGGATGGGAAGCTGTCTGCTGGACCAGCACACTGGAAGCCATTCCCTACATTTTCAGCCTTGAGGACATTTCCCAGAGCCTCATCTTTTTGGCAGATATTTGTAGAGAAGGTGTCTGGAGCCGTGAAGAGGAAGGGACATTTGACAGTAAATCTTTTTTGCATCAACATGGAAGAAGCCATCCTTTCTGTTGTGTGGTAATGACTGTAGTGCTGCTTTTCAGGCTGTGATAGATGAGATGTACATCTTTTATAGATTATGTGTAAGAGGTAATAAAGAATTCAGTTCTTCTGTGTCTATACACTAATGGTGTATTGATCCCAGTAAATATCATACTGAGACTGAACAGCAGCATCCCTGGTTAGTGTCATTCTGATGGGTGACATCATTTCTTTGGTTGTCACAGCCAGCTCAGCCTAATCCCATCTGACCCCCACAGCTTTACTGATCCTTCACTCTGGCTCTGGGCTTCACTTTTCTATTCCCCTGATTCATCCTTCACCTCAGCACAACTACTTCTGTCTCTGGACTTTGTCATGCTTGGCTGGACTCTGCTGTGCCTCTCTGGGGTTTACTGGATGGGAAGTGTTTCCCTGCTAAGGCATCAGTAGGATTTGCTCAGCTATTTGTGACCTGCAAAAATGTACAGCTAAAAGCAATGAATTAAAATGCAGGGATGAAAAATGGATGAGAGGCAAAAGAGAGAGCAGGAAGGGTCCTTAGAGTATTTACAGATGAGTTGGCTGAGAAGTAGCAGACATTCCTCAGAAGGGGTTGTAGATTTTACCACAGGTGTCATGGGATGTTCACTAACATGTACCTTTAGGTAATAAATAGTCTCACCTCCTCCTAAACCTGGTGACTGGATATTTATACAAATCTGCTATAACAGCCCAGGGTGTAAAGAGAAATCACAGCATCATTGAACCACAACATGGCTTGGATTGCAAGAAACCTTAGAGATCATCTAGTTCCAAGCCCCCCTGCCATGGCAGGGACATCTTCCACTAGACCAGGTTGTCCAAAGCTCCATCCAATCTGGAGTTGAAGTCCAAAAAATGTGAACTTTGAATGTGACTCCAATGGGGAATTTTTCTCTCCCATTTTAAAAAAGGGCTCAGGAATTTGGATTCCTGATTTTAGGCATCAAGATTCACATATCCTTAATGGGTGAGGTTTTTCTGAACGTGATGAGCACCTGCCTGCTAAACATCCCCCCTTTACTTGTCTCCCGCCCCTTAAAATGTGGACTGCCAAAATCCTGCAGCCCTTCTGACAACTTGGAGTGCAGGATTTGGTCTTCTGCCTCCAAAAGGGGATATAGGGCCAGGACAGTCTGCATCCCTGTGAGAACCACGTCATCCCAAGGG
The DNA here is from genome assembly GCA_024865655.1 of Emberiza elegans. Lineage (NCBI taxonomy): Eukaryota > Metazoa > Chordata > Aves > Passeriformes > Fringillidae > Emberiza > Emberiza elegans. The sequence continues at coordinate 4,858,643 of JALJVW010000084.1, read as the reverse complement.
CATGATGCACTTGAGGGGGAGCAGAGCTGTGGTGGTGCTGTACGTGCGCCTGGTGGGATTTATTGCTGTGTTCAGCAGCCTCCTCCGTTCTGCTTGCTCTGCCTCGGAGAGAACGTGCTGTGAGAGATGTTTCATGTGCAAATCCTTCCTTGGCCTTTGCCTTCTGCTTCAGAACTGGGAAAGAAAGACTTTTAGGGTGCTTTTGGCACCTTTAGGCTCTGTGGGGAGGGGAGAAATGGCTCCATGTCTGTGTTTTATCTCAATGCACTGGGGACATGGGGAAGGAGGCTTGAGCAGGGTGAAGGAAAATGCTCTGAAATAGATGAATAAAGTAGCTGCTCAATTGCATTGCTAAGTTGCCATGTGTCCTTGTAAGAAAGGATGGGGGGAAGATGGGGATTTTCCTTCTAACTGTGGGTTGGCAGAGATATCTGTGCACAAAGGAGACAGAAAATGTCTTAGTAAAGAGGTTTCTGCCAAAGGGAGGCTTCTGCCCCCACTTTTGCTGGCAGATGCTACAACAGGAGGATGGTGGGCATTTCTGCCTGCTTTTTCCATGGCTGCCCAGTTTTCTCCCCTGTTCAGGGAGAGATTTACAGAGTGAGCTGAGATGCAGCATTGCATCTAATCGTGGACGACAGAGGTTTTCGCCCTGGTGGTTTTCAACTGGGACCGTCACGCGCAAGTAATAGGGATTAAACTTGTATGCCCACTGTTTTATTTCTGAATGGGGGAGTTTTAGCTTTGCAGGAGGAGCTGTCATTTCAGGAAAAGGGCTGGCTTTTTGCTGAAGAAGAGCAATTGGCCCTGGCATGTGAGAAATGTTAGAGGAAAAGGCGCCTCCTGTCACCAAAACACAGCTGAAATGATTCCGAAGAGCCACGCTGCCAATTCATCACACTGCCACTGAGTGTGGGTTGTGTAAACACTGGGAGATGCTCTCTCTGTGCTGTACTGTGGCCAGACATGTCCCACTTGGCAGAGACTTGCCAACAGACCTAGTGAGGCCATTCATCCCTTTCAGCCATCCCAGCTCTGGCCCAGCCACTTCCCCCACCCACACAGCAATCAGAGTAAGGACATTTCCGTATCATTTCCCTGGGGAAAGTTTTCTGCTTCCTAACCTTAAACTATAAAGTTCATTTTGAGCCTTCTCAGATGACTTTTTCATGGCTTGAGTCTAAAAATCTTATCTCTAGCTCTGCATCTCTATACAGGGACACTTCTGGGATGCACAGGTGTTTGTGCAGCTGGACTTGACACAAGTAATCTGTATATGGAAGTTCACCAGAAATATTCAAGTTTTCATGCAGAATCCCTCACAGGGCTCTTTACCATCCAAACAGATAATTCAGTTTATAGAAAACCCAACATTTGCCTCGATGAGATGCTCTTTTCCTTTGCACCAGCTCTGAACTCCCCAACCCTCCCGCACCTGGTGAGGAACACTCTCCTTCCTCTCCAGCCCTATTCCCACCCACGTGGAGCCACCTCGCACCCAAACCCACGTGCTCCGCTCCCGACCCAGCTTGCAAGGACTCCCATCCCCGTCTGGATGCCTCCAAACTCTCAGCCCAGCCGGGACGCTCAGAGCACGCTGCCTTCCCAAGCTGCAGCCGGCTGAATGTCCCTCCCTCTCCCCGCTCTCTCCCAGCCCGGATCACGCCTCGGGCAGGACTCACCCCGTCGGAATGGGAAAGCTCAGCTGCCGAGCCCGGAGCCCGCTGCGGATTCCCGGAGCGAGTGGCCGTGGGCTCGCTCCCGGCGCTCGGCGCGGCGCGGGATGGATGATACAGGAGCCAGACCTCCTCGGTTTACTTTTACGTTGACGTCAGTGTCTTTTGGAGCCTCCACGGCTCGTTTTGGTAAAAAGGATGTCTTCAGGGGAGAGGGGAGGGGTCGGGAAGGGAGAGGAGCGAGGATGAGCTGGAGATGAAGTTTTTCTATGAGAGCAGGCAGTGGTGGGAGGTTTCAGGGGATCATGCTGAAAGAAGACCAGGTCATCCTGGTTGTAGCTCATCACCTGGAGACCTGACCCTCACACAGAAATTACAGAAATCTTAGAGTGGCTTGGGTTGGAAGGAACCTTAAAGACCATCTAGTTTTAACCCCTACCATGGGCAGGGACACCTTCCACAAGACCAGGTGGCTCAGAGTCCCATCCAACCTGGTCTTGAACACTTCCAGGGATGGGGCATCCACAGCCTCTCTGGGCAGCCTGGTCCAGTACCTCACTACCTTCTACACAGAGAATTTCCATCCCCCAGCCCTGTGCATTCACTGTGCAGCTGAAGTGTGCATGGACATTTTTGGGGGCGTGAAAAGGGCTGATACTTGTGAGGGATTTGGAGAACACCATCAGAAAGTGGAGCGTGAAAGTGAGATCACTAATGCCAAATTGTTCACAGCAGATCAGTCACACCTATGTTTAGGTTTTCTTTTGGCCACAAGCAAAGTCAGATGCCTTTGCATGACCACATAACTTCCAGGAATTCCAGACTCAGGCTATCATGCCCTAAATGCTGGTGGGTTTTTTTTAAGGTTTTTGTTGAGTAGTGTGATGCAAATCATTGAGCACTTGCATCTCAGAGCCTCAGGTAAGGCAAATACAGAATTTGCCCTAGTGCTGCTGAACCAACTGTAATTAAACAATTAAACCTGTGCTCTCTTTGAATCATGGATCACTTTTCCAGCTCTTAACACAACTGGTCTGTCATCCATTATTAGACCATCTGTACCTTGATACAAATAATTTATTATGAACTTTTAGGAGCAGGCACTGAGATTGGTCTGTGTGAATGCAGGTACCAGACTCATTGAGAGCACCAATGACCTGATGGCATTGATGTATTTGGTTTGGAGGACACTTGGCTGTGCCAGAAAAACCCTGCAAGGAGCAGGGGTTATAGACAAGGAGGCGTCATCTGGTGCTGCCAGGATGATTGGGCTCTACTGGTTTGTTTGGAAAACAGAAGTAAGAAAATAGTTTTTTACTCTGATGTACCATCACTGCAGAGAAGAAGAGACACAGAAAGGGAAACCTCTTGTTGTTCAGCACATCCATGGCAGAGCCAAGTAATAAGTCCAGTTTCTTACCCATTGGATCGTGCACTCCCAGTCATAAATAATTCTACTCTCAAAGGTTCCTGGTGTCCTTGTCAGAACCAATACACTGTTCATGGCTGAAGAAAGACAGAGTCTTATAAAAACCAGAAAAAGAGTTCCTTGTAAATCACCACATCTATACTTAGAAATGTGTTAGACTTTTCTAAGCTTCAGTTCAGATCATATAAAATGTTTTTTTTCTTTTTCTGAGTTGAAAAATCCATCCAAAGGTCAGTCAGAAACAGGAATAAAACTGTCTTTCTAATCTCAAGCTGCTGTAATAGCATTTTTGGCAGTGAATGATAAACTTGAGCAGTTGAGGTTTACATGACAGATGAAGTGAACATGTCTTTGTCTATACATTAAATGACCCAGCACTGGCTCTTTTTCATCTCTTCTCCCAACCTATCAGACTATTTATAGGTTTTTACTACAAATGGACCTCCTGAACAGAGGAAGGCAGATCAGCTAGATCTGAAGAAAGCATCACGGTGGAGCTGTGCCCATAAAGCCATCATTCCTGGGCAAGAATCCCATTTTAATGATAACCTCCCAGGAATATTAACTCTTCCTTTACCTGACAGGGGTTTTTAGAGTATTTCACAGCTTTTAGCAAGTGTGAAGGATTGTTCAGGGAGATCTTATGGTCATGTAGGTGTTAGTTTGAAAGCAAAGTGCCATATCCTGGCTAGAGCTCTCAGAGACATCCAGGAAATGAGATCTACTGCCACTGCACAGATTGCACCTGGCTGCAGGAACTTGAAAGCCATGATCCAGAGCTCTCAACTTGAATGAAAAGTGGACACTTCCCATTACATAGTCCTTGATGGGTAGATGGTGATAACACTCAAGGATGGCAGATATTTGGGGGCTTTTCTCTGGCATGCCTCATAGATAAGAAAGCCTTGCTGGAGACCTGCAGTCCTTGCTCTGTTAACTCTGGAGGAATATATCCAGGGTCTGTTTTCTTTTTTTAATGTCTTAATGTTTATTAGAGTGGAGACTCTTCCATGACCTTGGCTATGCAGCTGCAATAATGTGTCCTGTCTGTGCAGGGAGTCCTACTGGAAACCAGGAAATTTCTACAGCACTGAGCATGAGGGTCTCATCCCTGGATATTTTATCTTGGTAACTGAGGGTCAGGTCATGTGGATTTGAATCCTACTGTGTCCAGGAGGGACACTGCGAGAAAGAGTTTTCTCCCTATTTTGAGTGAGTTTCCAAGATACTGCATAAAAAATATTTGAATAAGCAGGTCCTTCATCTTTTGGTGCTCTTCTGCAGGGCTGCTTGTGCTGAGGTGCCTCCTGGGCTGAGCTGCCACTGATCTCAGCAAGACTTGGTGGTGAGGTGGGTCTGGTGAGCAGACCAGATCTGAAAACACAGGTACTTCTAGGCTTCAGAAGATATTGTCAAGCCTCCCCTAGGTACATTGGAGATTTCAGGTATCAGAGCAGCTGGTGAAAAGAGGTTTAGGACCACAGCTTTTGACATATGAGCCTGAGGTGGGAGGTAGGGAGGCTGAAGGCTCCCAAAACTTCCAGGAGCATGGGGTCCCACAGATCCTCTGCTGGGGGGCTGCAGCCTGTGGGATGTTTCTTCTTCAAAGCTGAACAGCAGCTCTCCAGGGCCTGCAGGGAGCATTTGACTGCTCCGTGCCTTTAGGATGCCCTGGTACATATTCAGCTGCTCATGCTCCAAGCAAGCTGCTCCTTTCCCCATCTTCCCTTTTCCTCCAGGACAGGGGCCCCAGGCAGTGTCAGATTCATAAGGCTTCAAACATCCAAATGTTTTAGGTACTTAGATGAGCTGATGAGCTTTCCAATCCCATGCTGTGTAGAGGAACACAGAGCAGCTGGGAGAGTGTAGATTTAACCTGGCACATATCTGAGGAGTTTTTGAGGATGGGAGAAAATATTTCCTGCAGTTCCCAATGCTGGGAGCAAAGATGGCTCTTGGAGCCTGCAGGAGCTTGGCTCTGTACTTTGAAGACATGAACATCCAAGGTATCCTGGGGAGGGAGAGCAGAATGGGCTCTCTGCTCCAACAGCTGCTTCCAAACCACTTCTGCAGGCAGGCAAATCTGCCTCATTCCAGAAAGAGCAGAGGCCTCTCCAAAAGTGAACATGCAGAAGTGGAGTCAAACAAGAGTTCAGCCCTTCATGCTGCCAAAGAAATGCCTCTCACCCAGTAGAGAACAGCACACCACTCTTGGAGTCCTTGTGAGCACAGTGGGAGCTCTTTGCTTTAGTAGCATTTGCAAAAGGCATCCCTTTCCCAGCCATCCTGCTGTGTCCTTCTTCAGAGCCAGGCTGGGCTGTGAGAGGCATCAGAGCTGGCAGTGGCACACAGGACCGTGTGGCCATGTCCCCATGGCTGGTCCCCAGCCCAGCCTGGCATCCTGAGCTCTGCATGTCAGTGCATTTCATGGCATGGGCCAGCCTGGCTTGGCTGGGAGGAGAAAGCAGAGAAGACAAGCTTGGGGCTGGACTCTGTCTGTCTGTCTGTATGGAGGTGCCTGGTCCCACCTGAGGTGCTGAAAAGCCATTGAGCTCACAAATCTTCAGCAGGGCTTGTCCCTCATCTCCCAGCCCTGTGAGGAGTGTAGGTTTTATTAAAATATCTCAGGCATCACTAGACATCAGAGCACAGATTCAGTCTTGTGTGAAGAATCCCAAGTGTTTGTTTTCCTGTTCACTGGGTGTCGAGATTCCTACTCCAGCCACTGGACATCCAGTCAACACAGTTGGGTAGCCTAGACAGAGACTCAGGCACAAGCCAGGAGGGTCCCCAGTCTGTTGCCTACATGTAGATGCCATTTCAGAGGTGCTAACTTCACTTGTGTTTGCTCTTCTTTATTTGCATGGGCTTCCACATGCCATGACTGAGTGCCAAGGGACAGATCCAATGGCTCAAGGTGGCACCAGGGGCACAACCAAATTGAGCCCCAGCACCCTCTCCCAAGGTGGGTGGGCAGTGGTCTCGTCACTTGGCCAACTGAGCAATGGAGGGAAGAAACAGAGCAGATTTCAACCTCTTTTGTCTTCATTTAAACCCTTGAGTGGTGCTTGAGCCGTGTGATCAACGTGGGCTGTGATGGTGGGATGGAGAGCCAGAGGAACTGCTAGAGGTGCAGTAGCCAAACTTTAGCTCCAAAGGGAAAACTCCACAGCAAAGTTTACAGGAATAAAGAAGACAGAAGCAGACAGCAAGAGGATTTGCCCATGAAGACATTTCAACACTGTCCACACAGCTGTCTGGGGTAAATGACAGCTGGATTCTCACAGTGCTCCCATGCTACCCTGACCACTCAGGGATTCACATATGTGTTTCCAAATGTCTTTTTTCCTCTTGTGTCACAAAAGCAGCTTTTTTGTGAATGAGAGCAGGTCCATCAATGGGAAACAATGGCTCATAAACATGTAATGATTCATTTGGAGCCCTGCCAGGAATTATTGTTTCTCCCGGTGAGCTTTTGCCTGAGCTGGAGGTTGTACTCAGAGCCTGAAGTTTCCTTGCTTTGCACCTCTGTGAAAGGAGCTGCAGTGTGAGGATACTGGGAACTTGGCTGAACTCATTTTGCTGCGAACTTTTTTCCTTTTATTCCTTTCCCATATTACAGAAACTTAGGTATGAGACCAGACTCATACACAAAACTGTATCCGAGGATTTTCCTTACCATGTGAGCATGTGGATATTTTTTCCCCACAGTGACCAAGTGAAAAAGCCATTTGTGACCAATCTGTGTCTTCACTTTTCCTCTTCCTCTCCTGTGATGTGGGCAAATGTTCAAGAATATTTAGTCAATATCTACAAAGGCATTTGAACATACAGTACTTCAGTGCCACTGTGATAAGCATGGTGGAGCAGCCTGGTCCCATGAGCTGTCTGGCTGTGTGATGGCACATCTCCTCCTTTCTGTTGTGTAGGAACACATGTTCCCTTCCTTCTAGGCTTGCCACAGTAAATACAGCCCTGAGAAATCATTTTTCTAACACCAATAAAATCTGTCATTTCAAATTTTTTAAAGCAGTCTGTTTTGTAGCTATTTTTGGGAGCTCTGCCCTGTGTAAAATTCCATGCCCATTTCAAATACACTTACTACATTTCTTCCATCCTCTTGCTCTGCCATTCTGGCTAAAATTAAGATTAAAAATAAAAATAAAAGCCCAACAGCAATGTTCTGTACAGGCCAAAGTGTCTCAGACAAGCTGGCAAAGCAGAGAGATTTTGAGGCTCAGTGGTCCAGCCTTCAGAGCCCTTAAGGCTTAACTTTCCATTAGTCAACAGCACAACTCATGTGGGTCCTAGTTCAACTGGTCAGAGAAGGACACACATGACTGATTGGTTAATGGCAGATCATCTGGCACTTGGGAATTTTCCACAGTTTAACTTTTGATGGAGGAGGTTGGGTGGAACCACCTGCTGCCATCCCTGCTGTGCAATGGGATGGGTGCCCAACAGCAATGCCAACACCAGCTGGGCTTGTTCCCAACCTTGACAAGGGCTGCCACAAGCTGTGTATCAGAAAAATGCCAGTTCAGTGCAAAAATGCCCCTTTGTGCACTTGTATCTTAGCTGCTTAAAGTGATTTTTGACAGGTAACATGCAATTCTTCACTGCAAGGAATATTAAGTGTTGGAATGGGCTGCCCAGGGAAGTGGTGGAGTCACCACCCCTGGAAGTTCAAGAAAGAGCTGGAGGTGGAACTTAGTGCTGTCTTTTACTTGGCATGGTGGTGTTTAATCAAAGGTTGCACTCAATGATCTTGGGGGTCTTTTCCTATTTCAATGATTCTGTGATTCTGTGGTTTCATTTCATATGTGGGTATGTAATCAGTGACCATCTCTGATAGTACATAAGCTTGGATATTAGAGGGCTTTATCTATCCCAGAGTAGAAAAAGGGAGGAAAAAATCTATTCCCTTTAATTCCCAGCTTCATGGACTCGTGTTCTTCCTGCCCTACTCTTGTTAAATGTGTCCTTGCTCTCTCTCAGCCAGTTTGCTGTAAGTGCATAGCAAACTCAAAGATCTGTGGCTGGGATGAGGTGAGATGTTTGGAAAAGAAAAACACATTTGTTTTATGTAGATCAGCACAGCCAATGGAGGAATTGCCAGGACTTTATAGGGCCAAAGTCAGCTGGCTGCAATTAGGTGGACTTCTTGGCAATCCTGTAATTTGATGAGTAAGTGTCAAGAATCTGAACATTATTGATGCAATCCTGTGGGTTAATGTTTTGCAGCTAAATCTCCTGTAGAAAAAGGTGGAGAAGGACTTTTAACAAGGGCATGTAGTGATAGACCAAGAGAGAATGGCTTTAAACTGACAGAGAGTGGATATTAGGATGAAATTCTTTCCTGTGAAGGAGGTGAGACCTTGGCACAGGTTGCCCAGAGAACCTGTGGATGTCCCATCCCTGGAAGAGTTCAAGGCCAGTCTAAAGGGGGCTCTGAGTGACCTGGTCTAATGGGAGGTGTCCCTGCCCATGGCAGAAGGGTTGGAATGAGATGATATTTAAGGTCCTCTCCAACCCAGACCATTTCCATGATTCTATGACTCCATGAAATCAGTGGAGTTTTGCTTTCTGTCCTTTGGCTTCTAGGCAGGATCACAAATTATGGTAGGCCATGTGTCATGAACTGTGACAGGAATGCAAGAGCTGTCACAGGACTTTGTCTTTACTTGAGGTCCACTAGATGTTCCTGGTCTTCTCCAGAGTGGTCATTTTGGATAAAAGAGTTTCCCAAAACAATTTGTTAAAAACCAACCAAATGAAACCTGATATTATTTTAATTCCTCTTTTGTTTAAATTCCAGGTTGCTTATGGCTGAGTGCTCTTCTTCCAGTGTATATCTACTGAGTAGCCTTGTCTACACCCAGAGCAGGGGGTGACAGCAACCTGCCTTGGAAAGGAAGCTCTCTGGGCTGTCCCTGAACTACAATTTAAAATGGTCAAGCTCTTGTATGAATATGGCAAACCACCAACATGCTCTGTGGTATCTGCAGGAATATGTTCCATAGACAAATCCACTTGTGAGCCTGAGTCTGAAACATGCAAAATTTCCTCCAATGATGAAAAGGAGCTCTAAAAGGATCCAAATGTAGTGATATTTTTTTAATGTCTGCTCTGGCATGGAGGAAATAAAGGTAGCAACAGAGAAGGTAAAAAGGGTCTGGTGGCAGTGACAAAGTTACTGCTCTCAAGGGACTGTTCTCTAGAGCTGGAGACCACATTCTGAAGTGTGTCTCTGTCTGTGGGTGGACAGGAGTCATGCCTGAATCATGCCTGGGGTTCTGTTTGTTTCCTCTGCTTCAGTCAGAGCTCTGCAGCCTTTTCACACTCCCCTCCCACCCAACTGCATGTTTCTCCTGCCCCAGTTGCACTGGGCAAATGCCGGAGTTGGTTCCTAGGAACTGACTGAAGAGAATTGGAAGTGAAAGGGTCTTGGAAAAATGAAACATTGCTTAATCCCACGCTGGAGCAGTTCCTCAACCAGCCTTTGTGCAGAATAGGAGCGTGGGACCTCATGTGTGCTTGGGAGGTCGTGGCGGGTGAAGCAGGACCGGCCTTTGCTGCGGCAGTTTGGAGATGACTGCAAGGCCACGCTTGGGCAGATGCTGGTAAGGACACAGTGCCATGGGTCATTACCCTTCTGAGCTCAGAAAATGCTTCTTTTCTGATGTGCACTTGGCCTCTGACATCACCCCCTGTGCTGCTGTACCAGCCTGTTGGAGGGGATGTGATGTGCAAACTTGGCCAATGTGCACTGAAGCATCAAGCTCCTTCCATCTACTTACACAACTGGGGGTAGCCACCAACCTGCCTTCAGCCAAAAGCATGTCAAGAAGATGCATTGACATAAAAAGCAACAGTAAAATATTTAAGGAATGGCCAGTCCATTGGTATATTTTATATTTTTTCAATTTGCACTATATAAAGCCTTTCGTTGGGCTTGAGCAAGGAATCGAAACTCTTTCCTTTAGTTGTTTACTAGAAACAGGTACACATTTAATTCCTGGAAATTATTTCACTCTTGTTATTGATTTGTTTCTATTGATGGCTTTGGGAGCTTTTGGCAAAAGACCATGGATATAAAAACAGGGGAAAGAAGTAGATCTCAGCAATATTGTTTTGATTCCATGCACCCAATGACCATGTGGCATAGATTAATGGGAAACTGATGTTATTTATCTTTGTCTGCCAGCACAGCTCTGAGGCAAACCCATATCAAGCACTGAGAAACAAATGGGGGCTGTGCAGCTGCTCTGTGCTGTTACCAGAATCATCCTCTGGTTTTGAGGTCTTCCAAGGTCACTTCTGACTGCTTTGGATGGGACACAATGGCATAAGCATGACCTCCCATCTAGATGATATTTGTTATGACCTGTCTTTTATGTCTTTGATCTAATTAGGGCTGTTGTGATATCTTATTATTTGTAAAGAGTCTATTTGTAAGTGACATTCTGATCTTTATTCTTAGTTTCAGTTCTGTTCTTTCACTTTCAGCATTACTGAGTCAAAATGACTCCTAAATCTCCTTCTAAGATATCCTGGGTCTTAGAAGTTCCCTGGTGTGCCTGCAAGGGCAGATGTGGGCTCAGTAGAAGAGGAGAAAGTCCCCAGGACCAAGTGTAGAACCTGATGGTGCTGAGTGTGTTGCTGCAGAACCAGCTCACCCTAGTCCTTTCCAGGTATCCCTGCTGCTCTTCCCATTTCCCACCTGCTCTTCCTGTCCTCCTCCTACAGGTTCATAATAGTTATTTACCAGAAAACTCTTTGACATGTCCAGTGAGGGAAATCCTACCCACCTGTGAGAGTGAGGATGAGGAGCTTGTTTGCTCTGAGGGAGGAAGAAAGAAGCAGTGACTACCCATGGCTTGATGCTGATCATCTCCTCTCCTGGCTTTGGTGGCTCAGCAAAGGTGAGGCATTTTCTCTCAGGTTTCTCCAGAGCCTGGAAAGCAGTGTGATCTTGGGGATGTCTGTGGAGAGTGTGATGTTCCCAGTTCTAGGAAGAGCTGGCACTGGACATGCTGTTTCTTTGACTGGCCTTTGTGCTCTGGCCAGTGCATTTACTGCAGATTGCTGCTGCAAGGGCAGCATACCAAGGGCTTGACTCAGCCCTTGCTTTGCTTTTTATGGGCTCCCAGTCCAGTAGAGCCAGGATGCTTGGCTAGCCCAAGGTCATCTCCTGAGATACTCAGATGCTGCAGAGAAGTGCAAACCCCTTCATTTCACATGTGGAAAGTGGATTTCTGTGGATAGCCAGTCTCAAATCACTCTGAAGGAGGCCAAGTGTGGTGCATGTTGCCTTCTCCCTCATCCATCAACCCTGCTCTGGCCTGATGCAAGAAGTCTGATAACCTTTTTGAAAGGACCAAAGGGAACAATCTGAATCACTTGAGGATGAGTCAAATTTGGATGGATTCCCCACAGGCAGGCTTGGCAGCTGGCTAGCACCCTTGCAAGAGGATTAACCTGTGCTGTCACATCACAGCAAGTGGGGGAAGAGCTCCTCTCAGAGTGGCTTGTGTTTCCAGACTGGAGCCCACCATGCTCTGCACAGCTGAGGGTTTTTGGGGAAGGCACATCAGGCACCAAGCACAATCTTCCTGGCAGCTGGGGACACAGATGGGGTCCATGTGCTTGAGGAGTAGGCTGAGGTGAAGGGGGCCATGATGGTGGTCTGGAGGAGCTTTAGCTGAGATGTTTTCTGTGATTTCCCTCCTCATCCCTTGTCTGTGATGCATTTCCCACCACTGAGGGCTGTGATCTCTGGTTCTTCTCTCTGAGTTCAGTGAGAATTTTGCTATGGACATAAAGGGAAGGAATAGCTGCCCATTTCAGGACTTTGAGCAACCAAGAGACACAAGCTAAACCTCCAAATCTGGTAGAGGTCCTGCTTTTGGGTGTATGGGAAGGTCATAGAATATGCTGAGTTGGAAGGGACCCACTAGGATCATCAAGCCCAGCTCCTGGCCCTGCATAGGTCACCCCAAAGATCACACCATGGTCCTGGGAGTGTTGTCCAAACGTTCCTTGAAATCAAACTGTTGGAATCAGATGGTCAGGAATGATCAATACCTCAACAGGGGCTTTTAGTGGTATTTGAGATACCCTTGGAAATACTGGCTGATCAGTTGGTTCAGAAGGTCATGGATCTCCTGTAGTTCCTGAGGGGACAAATCTTCCATCCCCAGGTGGACTTCCCAGACACTGGCATGAGACACTTTTGGAACTTGGAACTTGGACGGGCTGTGGGATGGAGGGCAGTGGCTCTCATCCTTCTGAGGCTGGATGTTCCAGTTTCTCAGCTTGCCACTTCTGGTCATTTCTTGTAGCTCTGTTAAGGAATTTTGGGCAGGATAGTCTAACTTTACATGGATAATGCTTCTATTTTGGAAATAGGAGATGTATCTCTTCAGCATGCGATGCATTCCAGCTTCACACCCCTCCTGTCTGGAAGGCAAGTACAGGTGCTCTCATGGAGGGTCTGTATGTGCTCACTGGACTCCTTCTTTCTCTCTTAAGCTCTTCTACCTTCAAAGGTGCTGAACCTTTGGGTTGAAAGATGAATTTCCAGGAGCTGTGTCAGATAGGACATGCAGCAAACCCAAGCAACAAAACGTGCTCTTCCCCACTCAACCCTTGCTTGTAATTCTCATGGTACCCACACCCATAAAACCCTTTGACCAGGTGGTTGGAAATTAATCTCACTGCCTCCAGGGTGGGATTCAGCTCTGGCTGGAGACCTAGATTTGTGGGAGTCTCCATGTCTGTGTATCTATGTGTACTAGTTCTGAACTCACATTATACCTTATGGAGAGAAACCAGCCAGAAAAGTCTTGATTCACTTGCAAATGTGTGGGTTCCTAACACTGTGTGAGATGCTTCCCAGCATCTCCCTTAGAATCCTGGAATGGAAGAATCATTAACGTTGGAAAAGACCTTTTGAGATCATCAAATCCAACTCAGCCTCCAGCTGCTCACAGCGATTGGGTTTTTCAAATCCCAGCTGCTTGTTGTCCTAAACTTTCCACCTCTCTAAAACATCCCCAAGGAGCCGGGAAAAACAGCCCAGGTATCTCCAACTTTCCTCCAGCTTCTCAGAAGCAAAGGAACAGCACAGCCTGAGCCACTTGTCCCCCTCCTTTCCCCAGCTTTTCCTAGGGAACGCTCTGGCCTGTCCTTCTGCAGTGCTTCGTGACACCAATTTCTCCGAAGGCAACACAACCGCAGGGCAGAGGCGAGGCACATTCCTGATAGGACCAAGATAGCTTTTTCCCATAGCTCCCAGGCAGTGGGAACAGGGCACTTTTTCAAAGGACTGCTGTGGCTAAAGTTAAAATAACAGGAGAAACAGAGTGGGAGATCCAAGCTGGATTGGAGTGCTTGGGGCTCGATTCCTTCCAATTGAAGTAGAAAAGAGAAGATGACAAAAGGATGCACTTGGTGAGTTTCCAAAAATACTTGTGTGACCATTTTGATATCTCTTTGGTCTCACAGCACCACGGGAATAAATCTGCCTGATTTGAGTTTTTGCACACAATCCAAACTGCAGCTTTGTTTTGTTAACAGGGATTACCCAGGCCTATGGTTTTGTTGTTGTTTCCAAAAGATTTCTCCTGCTGTTGGGGTAGATGAGTCCCTCTTCCCACTGAGTCCCTCTTTCTACCCCACCATGGAAGAACAATATTGATATAAAGTCTAAAACACTTAAAATCAGATGGGCTGACTGTTGTTTTACGACTTGGAAGCCCCAAGCTATCTTTGTCCCTCTGATTTTTCCATAATTTTACAAGTAATGGAAAATCTTGTCTGCTTTCAACCTATAAATCTCCATCAGCTACAGAAATGCTTCTCATGAGAGAATAAATATGGGTGCTCTGGGGTCACCATGGTGTTGTAGGTGACAATCTTTGAAGCTTTCACAATGGAGCCTGTAAGAGCAAGGAAGGGGAAAATCTGCTCCTTGTTATTTTAAAGCTATATCTTGAAAAACAGGAACTCGTGCCAGGACAGTTTATTTTGGTTAAAGCCAAGTTGTGCAGCAATTCCCCTGAGGGAAGACTGAACTTGAGAGCAGAGAGCAGGAGAGAGACAAGCTTGGGGGGGAGACTGAGTGTTTAATCAATGCTGAGTGGTTGTTGATGCTTGGGAGCATCAGCACCAGTTTTGGATCAGGTGAACAATGTTCTCCACAGATGTCCAGAAAGTTGAAAGCCATGAAGAACATGGGGAATTTAAGTCACAGCTGAACTCACCTCATCCAACACCTCAATGTCACTGCAGCTCAGCCTTTGTGCTGTTTTGTCTTCCTGTGTCCCACCATAGCTGGAGGTGAGGGGATGCACAGGCTGTGTCTGCAGCAGTAAATGACTCAGGAGCACCCCAGGAGCGTAAGCATCATCTGTACAGCTAAACTGGATGGGCTACAAGGCAGGGACTGGCTGAGCAAAGTCCCTCCCACTGCAGGAGATCAGGTTTGTGATGACCTGAGGATTCTGAACATGTCTAAGTCTGTGAGACCTGACAAGAAGCATCCCAAAGTCCTGGGGGAATTGGCTGAGGCAGTAGCCAAGCCACTCTCTAAGATATTTAAATAGTCATGGCAGTCGGTGAAGTCCCCAGGGATGGAAAAAAGGAAACCATTGAACTTATTTTTAATGAGAATAAAAAGAGAGACCAGGAGGACCCTGGGAAGGACTGACCTGTCAGCCTAACTTCTTTTAACACCACAAAATCTTGTGATGAGGATTTTCACAGTATGACCACATGTCACATGAAGAACTGACTTGCATTTTGCCTTGAAGATTCCTTATTTTTGTTTCATCAGATTTCACTAGATTTTGCATTAAAAGAGACAGTGAAAAAATCACTACCCTTTCTGTTCCTTTTGTGGTTTTATAAATCTCTGCATCCTTCCTATTGCTCTCTCTCTTGTTTTTTCCCAGCCTGAAAAATCCTGGCATGCAATTCACTCCTAACTTTCAGCGTGCCAAAATCCGAAATGATGTTTTCATGGTGCTTCCAAACCAAGATCTTGTTCCAGCCCATCATTTCAATCTGTGTTTTGAAACCCCTCTTAATCCACTTCCCATCCTTCCCACATGGAACTAGCAGCACAGCTTGATCCTCAGAGCAGCTAAATTTTCCATCCAGAGAGCTGTGATCATTTCATGGAGAGACAGAAGGCAGCAGAGATAAATGTCAGTGGCAACATGTGGCTGTAAAATGTGAGCAGCAAAAGCAAAATTCGCCCAAGGCCTGTGAGAATACGTGTCACCTCCTTCTTGTTCACCTGCCAGGGACATGGAAAAGCAGCTGCAATTCAGGGAGGCAGCACTGGCTGTGGGATTTGAAATCACACCCTGGGCTTTGGAGCCAAATCTCTGTGACTGCGAACTCCAACTGAGTGTGTGAGAGCTGCGAACAGGAATCACCCTGGCCACACATCCCCACTCCTTCCAGGAACACCACGACTGCAGCCAGGGCCTTGGGGACTTCTGCAGAAGTCCTCTGGAGAACTGGACAAGCTGGCTTTGCCTGGAAATGGAAGATGGCTTATCCTACTGGAAAGCAGCTGGAGTGAGCACAGATCAAAGCTACCCTGAGACACAGCAGTGGAAAACATTGGAGGAGGAAATTGCAGAAAACTCATTCTACCCTTTGGATAAGACCCAACAGGATCAATTTTTCCAGTTCCTCAGACTTCTCTTTGCAAAAGTTCTGGAGGGGTTGTCACTGTGGGTGCTGTGCCTGTCACCAGGTGGGAGGGAATGGATGAGAAGCAAATGATCAATAAGAAGCAATGATCAATGTTCAGTGATCTTCCATCCTGCTGGGCTTGGCTACCCACCTGCTGGATGCTCTTCTCCCATCCAACTTGTTTGGAAAAAAAGCAGTTTTTCCTTTTCCAGAATTCCTGACCAACTCATTCCCACTCCATACTTGTTTGTCCCTTTGTGTACCCTTGTTTTATTTTTATATTCTGGAGAAGCAGATGTTTGGAGAGAGAGCTGTTGTGTCTAAAGTGCTGCATCATCTCATCTCACCTCCAAAGGATTTTATGTCTCAGGAGAGTTTTCCTTTCCATCCCCTTCTCACCAGCCAGATTCTTTTTCTGGGAATTGCCTTCCTGAATCTGCCAATCCCTTTTTGCCATATCTGCTGTATTCCCTGGCTGCAAAAAGAGAGTTTTCCTGAATTGTCTTCCTGAATTTTCCTGACTTGCCTTCCTGAATCTGCCAATCCCTTTTTGCCATATCTGCTGTATTCCCTGGCTGCAAAAAGAGAATTTTCAAGCTGCTTGCCACAGTCAGGATTGAGAAACCCTTGTCAGGAAATCCCTGGACAAGAAAGGTCTGCTGAGAAGGCAGATTGTCATTACAGACCAAAATATTCCCATTGAGGACTTTGGCAGTTAAAAACATGTAGTTTAATGGCTTTAAGAGTTAATTATTGCACTCCTGTGTTTTTATTATTTATTTTATTTTATTTTATTTTATTTTATTTTATTTTATTTTATTTTATTTTATTTTATTTTATTTTATTTTATTTTATTTTATTTTATTTTATTTTATTTTATTTTATTTTATTTTATTTTATTTTATTTTATTTTTTACTTTATTTTATTATACTTATTTTATTACTTTATTTTATTACTTACTTTAATTTTATTACATTTTTGCTCTCTAAAAGAATCCTCAGCCTTTTTTTTCCAAATAGTAAAAAAATCTCACCTCAAAACATAAAAGCAAAAATTCTGATTTGGCTGCAATTAGATGAAAATGAACATCTTAGTCAGGATTAAACAGAGAGGTTGCTGCACCACAGCCACTTCCCATGTCTGGGTCAGCAGGGATGTGTTCCCTGGACACCTCTGCCCTGCTGCACCTGCACCATAATTTGGGGACATGGGAATCACCAGGGGTTGCCATATGGGGAAGGGACCTGTGCCTGTGGGTGGCATCTGTGGGGTAGGGGATGCTGTGGGACAGGGGCACCCCAAGGAACCCTTGTGGGGAGCACTGTGGGGCAGGCTGGGTCTGTGCCCAGCATGGGCAGGGGACCAGGGGAGCAGCCAGGGCTGGTGGCAGAGCAGAGAAAAAGGCACTTTTTGGCACTGGCTTTCCTAGTGCAGGAAATGTGAAGTTCCAAGTCCCCTTACAAGGAAGAGCAGAAGAGGAGCCATGAATCATGGCAGGGCATGAGCTGGGGAAGGACTGCAGGAGACATGTGCTGGAGGGGTTGAACTGGGAGGATCCACAGCAAACCTGGAGCAGCATGAGGTGCCTTTGTCCTCCTGGCAACCTGGGAGAGCCACGAGGACATGGGGACTGAGGGTGTGGGAAGAGAAAAGTCCCTTGAGTCCCTTGGGTGGGACCACGGACCATTCTTCTCCTGGGGAGGGATGAAGGAAGGCTGCTGGGCTGTGTCCAGCCTCAGCAAACATGGACTTGTGCCTCCTCCCTGTGCTGTTTTCTCTGTGGGTGCTTTGAGCAGGGTTACTCTGACACACCTGAGCCTGCGGGGGGACCTGGCCCCAGCCCAGGTGAGGGATGAACAGGTCCTTGAAAAGGACATTTGGAACAGGAACCCCAGGAAAGCGGTCACAGCATCAAGCCTGACAGAGTTCAAGAAGTGTTTGAACAACAATCTCAGGAACTTGGTGGGATTCTTGTGATTGTCCTTTGTAGGGCCAGGGGCTGGATTTGATAACCTTTGTGGGTTGCTTCCAATTCAGGATATTCAATGATTCCATGGTTTGATCTCTTTCTTCCTATCAGGGCTAAAACCAGACTGCAAATCTTCAGAGTCACTGAAGATCTCCTCCTGACTTCAGCAGCCTCAGGATTTTGCATCATTGCTGGGTGATTTGCCGAGAACAATTTTGGGAGGAAGTATTAAAGAAAAGGATCCTGTAGATGACCAGTGGCCAGCCATTGCATATGAGTCTCTGGATTCTCTTATTCACCATCTGTTTTAACTCCAGATGTGCACAGATTGAAAAATATATTTTGGGAGCATCTACTGACCTGAGAAAGTGAAATAATTTCCTCCAGACTTCCCATTTGAAATTATTTGTTCCCATCTTTCTGGTCCTTTGTAGCAGAACCTGTGGGATTGTAGATGGAAGGGAGGAGATGGGGCAGCTTGATGAAATGGTGTGTATTAGCATTTTTTTTCTATTCCTGACTGGAAAAATCACTCTCACCACTTCAAGGGCAGAAGCTCATGAGAGAGCAGGAACTCTTGGCAGTCCCCATCCAGTGCAATGGAAGCTGTGCCAGCACTGTAGGACATGGGAATGGCATGGCAGCATGGGCCATGTCCCACACAGTACCTAAACCCAGCCCTGAGTGTGAGACTGTGCCATCAGACCCAGCCCTGGGACTGCACAAGCTCTGTGCCACCAACAGCTCTATGCAGAGCATGTTTGGAGCCAGTGGCTTCATAAATCATACAATCATTTTAAGGTTGGGGAAGATCTCTAAGATCATCAAGTCCATTAACCCAGCACTGCCAAGTCCACCACTGAACCATGCCCTTAAATGCCACATCTATGTTTTTTTTAGCACTTCCAGGAATGGTGATTCTACCAACTTCTCAGGGCAGCTTCTTCCAGTGCCTGAACACCCTTTCAGTGAAGAAATTTTTCCTACATCCAATCTAAACCTGCCCTGGCATGACTTGAAGCCATTTCCTTTCATTCTGTCACTTGTAACCTGGGAGAAGAGACTGGCTCTGGTCTCTTTTCAGAGAGTTGCACAGAGTGATGAGGTCCTCCCTGAGCCTCTTCTTCTCCTGGGATCTTTGGTTTGCTCTTGGGAAAAGTGTGGATGCTCTTGGCAGGGGCACGGCACAACCAAAGGGTGGGATCCAGAGGGAAGGAGCAGCTGCTGGTTTGTGTTGGGACACGGGGTGAATGCAGCTTTGGGGGTGTTTGGGTTTTATTTGGTCATATCTGGTTTTCCTCTTAGCTGGTGCCAGGACAGTGTGAGGATGGTTCTGCACTGGCTGCGAACCCTCTTTCCTGCTTAGTAAAACCCCCAAGTCTTCCAGAATTTGTGGCAAAGGGTGTTTCAGAGAGCATCTCACTTGCCATAAGTTATGTTTCACTGGAAAAGTTTTTTGTTTTGATTTGAAGGATAAAGGACTGGCAAATCCACCCCTTCCCATTACTGACTTGTTTTAGTGTTTTATTATCTGTATTGTTTAAGCATGTGCTTAATTTTTCTTTTGAACTTATTTGGTTTCCTAAACACAAGTTTGAGCCATGCTGTCAGACATTAAATCTTTCCTGCAGACACTCCAGAGGTCTGTGCTGACCTTACCTCACTCTTCCTTTGCTTGCAGACAGCTGACCACTGGGGCAGAAGAGCTGATTTATCCTGGTGTAAATCAAAGCACAAACATTGCCCCAACCTATTTTTATTTGGCCAAGAGAGGTTATTGAGTACAACTGTGATTACAGGAATGCAATGGGTGACCTGTGTGAAATCTGGGCTGCTGAGAGGCACAGATAATCCTGCATGATGCTGTTATGACTCTCACCATCACAGCATGACCTGTGGTGGGCACAAAGCCTGTGCAGGTACCAGGCAAGGTCAGTGTGCAAATGCACACAAGCACAGGCAGCTCTGGTATTCCCAGCTTTCTCTGCTGAGCACAGAAAAGGTCTGGATGGGGAAATAGAGTCACTGTCCCCATTGCCACTTTTGTGCCTCTGTTTTTGGACTTGTATCCCTGTACCTTGCACTCTCCCCAGGTTCATGTAGCTCAGTTTTGCCCTCCAGCAAGCTGTGCTGCATTCCTCAAGCTCCTCTTTACCAACTGAGGGGCCAGGGAGCACCCTGAATAAAAGCTAGAGAGCAGGACACCTGCCAGAGAATTGCAATTTTGCCTCAAGTAGGTGGATGTGAGCCAGATTTGCCCTGTATCAAATCTTGATTATTCATTGTACATTCACCACTGTCAGCTAACACTTTTAATTTTTATTTTTTATTTTATTTATTGCTGTTTTGAAAATCTGAGACTACCCACGGCTTTGCTGTGGTTTTCTCCAACAGCACCTGCCTCAGAGCGAGTTGGCTGCCAAGAAGAACAAAACCACTGATCCCAAAACTTCTAGCTGTGCTGGCTTTCCATCCCTGACCTGCTGCAGCAAACATCTACCCCTCTGAAGTGCAGGAGAGAGAGGTGGCTGAGAGGCAGCAATCTCTGGTTCCTGTAGCTCATGTGGAAAGCTTACTCTGCACCCACTCTTATCTAAACACGCCTAAGCCCCAGCAAGCTGCTTCAGCTCCACTGGCTTTACACTTCAGGCTGTTTTGAAAGTGAATTTGTAAAGACATTAACATTATTTAAACAGTTTAGCCACAGAATTACCCAGTGGTGCAATCCAGCTGCCAGAAGAGGAGACACAGGGCTCTTGCGCTGTGGATCAAACAAAACTTGGCCAAAGCACGTGGGCCCTGGAGGATGCCAAAACCAGGGGTGATGGAGGGAGTGAGAGCTCACTGGCTTTCCTCTTGGCAGGAAATCTCATCAAGTGTTGGGTTGTAACTTTTTTTTTATGAGCTCGTTTGTGTCCAAAACGGACCAAAACCAGATTTCTTTCCCCTTGAAGCTTCTGGAAGACTGGAAGGAATCAGGCTCCTGGTTGTCCTGACGCAGTTGGCTTCCCAGGGAGCACATTTCAGCTGGTGGGTCCAGGGCTTGGGTTAAGGACACGTGGGGAGATCAGGGTTTGCAGGCAGGGCTTCCCCCATCCTAAATCTCATGGCAGACCTCACCTCCTCTTGGAAAACATCCCCCCAGCTCCTGGTTTCCCCTGAGCTCAAGCAAATTCCTTTTACAGTGCAGAAAGTATTCAGGGGAAACATGTTAAAGAATTTGGGGAAAGGATCTGGAAATGGAGCTTTTTCAGATAGTTGCAGATAATCAGTTCCTCCAAGCTGAACATGTGACAAGGGTGATGGGAGTGGTGAGGCCCTGGCTCAGGTTTCCCAGTGAATCTGTGGCTGCCCCATCCCTGGAAGTTTTCAGGGTTGGGTTGGGTGGGACTCTGACCAACCTGGTCTAGTGAAAGGTGTCTGTGCTCATGGCAGGGGGTTGGAACTGGATGATCTTTAGGTTGCTTTCCAATCCAAATAATTCCATACTCTGTGACTCTAGGGCATGCTCCTTGTCCTGATGCGGCTATAATAAAATAGATTAGATAAAGCATAGAGAAGTGGAGAAACTGAGGCACAGACATTTCAGATGACATCTCTGAGAATTAAAGTGGGTTTCCTACAAAAGTCTAGCTTTCCTCCTGCAGACCCCATTGTATGTGACATTCAAGGCAAGATCTTTCATATTCTGATAATGCATAAGAGAGAAACTGGTTAAAAACAAACCAAAGTCTAGTTGTCAACCTTGCTGAGGAGTCGGAATCAGGATTGTTTTTTCTTACTTCTCTTTTTCTCTTGGCTGCTGTCTTAGGACAAGTCATGAAACTTGTCTTAGTTTGCAATAAAACATTATCTTATTTACCAGCATTCTTCCTTTTGAGTGCATTGCCTTTCTTGGCTATTTGATTTCATTCCTCTGAAACTTTCAGCCCTGCAGCTGGGAAAAACAACGGGCATTGTTTTATATTCAGAATGAATGTTAAAAACTGGAACACGAAAAGCAACAGCAGCTGCTGGAAGGGCTCAGACCATCAGCTCCCTCTGCTGACCATCAGTGAGGAGAAGCAGTGCAGCCAAATTTTGGGATTTCAGGAAAACTGAGGACTGAAAGGACATAGGGCAATATGACTCCAGCAGCACAAAGGTGGGGACTCAGGGATGACTCTCCAGAGCCCCTGCCAATTCAAGAAGCAGAGGACACCAAGAGAAATTACTGAGAGCCACATTTGAGAAAAAAAGAGGTGGTTGTTCACACTCTGTGTTATAAAACCTGTGGAGTTCCTTGCTGCAGGATGTTGTGGATATGCAAAGTTTGTGTACCAAAAGAGACTGGAAAAGTCTGGGAGAAAAGTTCACTGATGACTACGAAATGCAAAGATCCTTTTTCTTACCTGGGAAATTCCCAACCCACAAGCTGCTGAATGCTGGGAAGTGTTTCAAGGAAATATTGTTACACATTTGTTCTAAGCCTGTGTTCTTTCTTGGGCGTCCACTGTTGGAGGCAGGATGCTGACTCACACAAGCTGTTCTCCTGCTGGTCCCAGGGGATGGCTGAAGGGTCCAGGAGAGGTGATATATGTACAGCTTGGTGCACCAGAGCCAGGGAATGAAAATGTCTAGGATGGAGTAAAGAAATCCTTATTTTAGTGGGAAATGGATGCAGTTATGTTCTGTTGCTGTCTCAGCCTCCATGCTGAAGGAACTGACAGTGTGGAGACATTTACACCAAATGGAGACATTGAAATAGCCCAGAGGATACAGACCTTGGGTTCAGACACAGCCTGGTGACTCAGGATTTTCTTCTGAATCCTTATTTCTGAGCTAGTGGAAACAGGCTGACATGACTGACATTCAAATGAAGCCTTGTAGGATGAAGAAACTCGCATCAAACTGGGTGATCATAATTGGTGTAGAGGTTCCACCATCACTGGTGAAGCCACTGCAAAGACTAGGTGGGAAATGGTGCATAAATAATAGGAAGCCCAAAATATAATGAATGTTTCTGAAAATCAAGAGGTTGCATTAATATAGCATGACATTGAGCTGGAGATTGGTGATTTTTTTCAGGTGCCTCCTCAGAGCTTTCAGGGGAAATGCTGCTCTGGCACCCTTGGGAGCTGAAAGCTTTGTTTTCCTCAGACCTCACAGGAAAGATGGCACCATTGCCTAACACTATCTCCAAACTTTGTGGAATCATTTAGATAAACACAAGGTAAACACAGCATTTAGATTTCCTGGGGGACAGATCTGTATCTGCTTTGTCAGTGTCATTGACCCCCATGGAGCAGTTCTGAATAGGATTCAGTTGCTGAAATACTCTTCATTTAAAGTATATCCTGTGTCTTTTCTAAAGAGCCTCATGTGGATGACTTGGATACCTTTGAACACCTTTGTAGCTGTCTCTTTTCAGGCAAGTAAATCCATTCCAAGCTAGGGTTGGGCTGGATCAAGTCCTAGAGTTTTTGACTATAACTTCAGTGCCTATAGTGGAAATTCAGACACCAAATTTACATGGGAGCACCCAAACAGGGGTGTCCTCACCTGGAGGGAATCTCAAGCTACTCTGCCTCCTAGGGTGCAATTAATGCAAACCATTTCATCCTGTTTTCATTCCTCTCAGGCAAACTTGAGAGGAGAGAACAAACATTTGTTTTGTTACAGGATAATGCCCCCATCCTCCACATGCAAACCCCTGGCCACATGAATGAGGGATGACGAGGAAGGACTGGCCTGGAGCACAATTTTCTTGGGGCTTTTCTGTCCACTGACGAAAATGGTGGTACTTGTGACAATGTGGGTCAGCAATTAGGTCTCTGTGGCCTTTCCAGGCTCTGTTCCACTTTCCAAAGACCCCTCTGTCCAGCAGGACAAGAGCTTGTTTTGCTCTCAGAGCAGGCAAGGTAACTGTTCTAGGAAAAATTTGACATTTTTGTCATGGCTGGCCCCAGCATTCCTTTGTTTATTTACAGTGACATCAACCATGACGATGGCTTACAGCAAGTTGTGCAGCTCTGGAACTACATTTCCTTTTTCCCTTTGAAGAGCTCTCAGGAAAAAAATGTTACATTCCCTGGGACATAAAGTCTTCACTTGATGGATAAGAGTTTTGTTTATACAAGAGCTGGAGATTAATGCCTGAAAAACCCATGCCCTAATCCTACTCCTTACAGCCACAGCTCTGTAAGATGAGAGCTCATGTCACACCTGCCTCCTTCTTTCATCTTATAAAATATTTATTCTTCCTTCCTCCATAAAGGTTGTCAACACTTCTCTCCCTTAAAAAAAAAAATAAGAGAAAAGAAAAAGAAATTGGCATATTTCCAAGAGAATGGCATTTCCAAGAGAAAAGTTGGATCTCCAAGTCTATCGTGTTCTAATTTTCTCTGCAGGACTTTCACAAAGGAGATGTTGTGAATAGATAAAATGAGAAATCATTTCTGTCCCACCGGACAAACTGCCCAAGTGATGAACTAGACAAATAAAGGATAATTTATATTCTTTATATAATCCAGACCCTCCCATGCCTTGGAGCACTGCATGGCACTGACGTGCCAGCAAATCCAGTTGGGCTGATAAACCTCCAAGCAGAATGGACTGTAGTTCACATCTGCCTGGTTCCTGCCATGTTTATCTGCTGCTTAAAGTGGGGGCTCCTGGGCAGCCTGGGCTTTCTGTGGACCTTCAGGATGCTTCACAGCTGCAATGCCCAGACCTGGAGATTCCAGGATGCTTGCCTGGCAATCTGCCTTGGAACCTGGCCTCTGTTCTGTTTCCTGGGGAAAAAAAAATCCTGAAGAAATCTGTATTTTGAAGCAGCACCCCAACAACCCTTCCCAGTTCTATCACCTTCATCTGCACAGAGTCAGCAGCGTGGGGAGATGAGGACAGCCTCTGAAATCAGCAGGGAATGAGCAGCCACTGGATGATGGTGCCATGTGGCAATGCTGGGATGCTCCCAGCCCCACACCTGATTTCCCTCATCTGCCTCCTTGGTCTGGCATGATGGGTTAGCAACAGCCACTTGTCTCCTGAGCACTACCTAAGGTGGGCCATGTCAGCCTGTGGGGACTTCTGTCTGGGCAGAGCAGGGTTCTGATGCTCAGCAGCTCCTTGGTGTACATCCACCCTGCCATGAACCTGCCCTGAACAGCCTGAGGGCTCGTGGTGATGGGGGGAGGTTGGCTCACACAAAGCCTCTGCAGATAGGGAGCTGATGTGCAGGTACATTTATGGCAACAGTGAATTTGCTGCCTTTCTTTGCCCTTTTTTCCCCCAAGGCTGTTTTCTGCTGCCACTGAAACCACTGGATGTTTTGTGGTCAGCTGAGATAAGAACATGACCTTCCTTTGAGGAGGAGCAGCTTTCATTCCTGGCTAGAGGTACAGAAACACAAACCTACGAGGCACAGAGCAGCCCTAATTCCTTCTACCTTTGCTGCCTCTGTTCTTCTCAGGGCTCAGATAAACAGGTCTCAGTTTCTGCCCCTTGGAACCAGTCCTTTTGGTGAGGGCAAGGCATTGCATAGACTGAACTGAAGACTTGACTGCTGTGGACAGAAGGTTTTTGCCTTGTCTTGGGCAGATCAGGCAGCACTGTGCACTTTCTGGGATAGCTTTCCTGGGATGTGTTGAGAAATCTCTGCTGGTGGGAGCTTCCTACAGCCAGGTCCTTTGGAGAGGTGCAGAATGGCCATCTCCACCTCCCTGAGCTCACTGCCCACTGGAGACCTGCTGGTCAGCCTGTCTTCCAGCTCAGTGTGGGGAAAATCCTGGGAGAAGGAGCATGCAGTTGTCTTTTCCTTATGTAGAGTCATTCCCCAGTGTGGCCCCAGCCTTCCCCAAAAATGCATTTCACGTTATCACTGATAACTGATCTGATTATTACAGAATAACTGTGTTGCTGAAGGGTTGTCCAAAGCCCACTCATGTGGGGGTCCCAGTTGTTGGTTTCTCTGGGTCTGGAGAGAAGACACTTGAAATGGTATTTCATGTTTGGACTCAAGTGTTTTTATTTCTTATCAGTGAAACAGTCTCACTACTGTGAGTTTGGTAGTTTTTCATTAGAAGGCACAAAATGGCCAACAATCTCTTGTTACAAGGTCTTTTAAGACTAAATTGTCCAATTAAGAGCTGACACCTAGATAATTTTCCCTTTTAAACCAATAACTGATCCCAAAGAGCTGCAATGCAGAATTTCTGCCCAATTACAAAATGCCACCCAAACCCATGAAGAAGAAGGAAGAAGAAGCATGAAGAAGAAACCCAGGATGACATCCTGTGCCCTCCATCTTGCTTCCATCCACAACATACTAAAAATCCCAAAACCTAAATTTCTCACCAAGTGATACACCTACACTACTCTCTATTTCACACTTGTGTGGATTCTAATTTATCCTGAAATCTAGGAAACTTTCTCCATGGATGACGGTCAAAGTCAGTGCTCCCCTGGGGGTCAGAGCACCCCAGAACAGACAGAGAAATATTCCCAGTGCCCTGGGTTTCCACACACTCAGGCTGGGTGGAAGCTCAGGACACAGTCCAGCTGTCAAGCACTGAGACTGTGTGGATATGGGAAGAAAATGCCTTTTCCTGGCTTTTCCACCAGGAAGGACTCAGCACCTTCCCAGGCCTTGGGGGAAGGGTGGGAACAATGAATATAAACACAGCAGGGCATGGAGGACATTCTCTTTGTTGCCTTTTGTTCAGGTGCATGATGTGGTTCTGTCCAAGATGGACACAGATCAACCTGCGCTGAAAAAGGTACAGAGAGCCAGGAATACCACAGAATCACAGAATAGTTTGGGTTGGAAGGGACCTTAAAATTCCCTCTGCCCATCCCCAGGTCTGTCCATCTTACTGTCTATCAAGGTACCAATGTCTACCAAGACATTTTCTTCATTCAACTTGGACATCTTCACCTCTGATCTTGTTGCTCAGTGGTCTTTTGAGGCAGACCCACATTGGATCCACCCTTCACCTTCACCATGGACAGTGATTCTGTGAAGGGTGGACAGGAAATGGCAAATGAAAACCAGGGAATGAATCAGAAGGAGAAAAGTTCCTATTTGTATCCCAAAAGACTCCTTTATATCTCATTCTGGGATGTCAAGGAGTACTTTTCTGGTCTGAAGTTGGGCTGGATGGAGGTTTCATTATTGAATCATGTAGGTTTATTATGGAACAGATGTTCTGTCCAGGATTCAGGATCCTCTGTGGGTGAGAAAAGTCCTAGAAAAACTCTCTAGCCATTCTTGCTGCAGAAATTATAATATGTGTATGTGCTGTTTAACATTACTTGGAAGCTCTTATCTTTATCAGATGCCATTTTTGTCATCATCATTTTTCCACCATTGATTCCTGGACCTCTGGCCCAGTGGGGCATGAAGGGGAAGAAATTCTCCATCAAGAATTGAGGGGTAACCCTGGTGATGACAAATTCTTGGAGCTGCCAGACACAGGACACAGCAGGTTGGTATCAACGCTGCTGCTGATCTTGTTAATGGGGCCAGCATGTGGGGGAGAACTTGGGATGTGCCAGAAGACCACCTTCTGCCCCCAGATGGGCATGTGACAAAAAGGCCATTTTCTGTAACTTCATCTGATTTTTAGCATATTTAAAGTTCCAGTTTTTCCATATTTGAAAGCTGAGTGAAAATAATTTTCAGGTTCTTGGCAACTTAGTCTGGAAGGAGAAGGTTGAACCACATAACCCCACCCTTCCAAACTCAGCCATTCTGTGATTCTGTGACTAAATTGGTAACATCCATTAGATGGACTGAGATGTCTGTCCCAGGGCATTTTTGAAGGCCAAAATTATTGCAGAGAAATTGGAAACTTCTTGTGTAAATTAACAGTTGGACAGAAAATAATGGATTTAATGCAAATAAGTTGCTTCTCACCAAAAAAAAAAAAAATTCAACAGTCCTATAATGTTGTCAAATACTTCCCCCAGACTGGAAGGCACATATGAAAAAACTGAAATGAAGGCTGAGAACATAATTCAGTTAAATTACACAGGCTAGGAATTTAGCCTCCTTTTCTGTTTTTAGTTTGTCCTCTAGGGGATGAAGATTTTCTTGATTGTACATATTATAGGACATTATTTTTCATCTTGTGGCGGTAAACATTTCTCAGTTAGTGACAGCTTCATGTCTGGTTAACTTTTTGCAGGATACACAGGTTAATCAGCAAAATATTTGATCTTTGTTGAGATTAATGACACTTAGGATGAGGATGCACCATGAAAATTAACCCTCTTGAATTACTTTTGAATGTTCACTTAATGTGTGCTTTATACACCAGTTTTCTTGCCAGAAAAGCCATCCACTGGCATTCTCACTATGATCTCAGGAAAGGGGAGACACACGAAAGGCAGATTCACTTCTTCCTTTGCACAAATATTTGCAAAATAAGGGGTGTGGGTATTTTTTGGTTTGTTTGATTGGTTTTGTTTGGTTGGGTTTTTTTGGGTTTTGTTTTTGTTTTTGTTTTTGTTTTTGTTTTTTGACATCTTTGCCCATCTCTCCAGCATTGGCACCCTTGATTTAACCAAGTCAGCCCATGTTTCTGAGTCAGACAGCTGGGAAAAACACAGAAGTGAAAGCAATTCACATATTGCTGGAAAAATCACATCATGAAATGCCAAGAGGTTCTGACTGAAAGGATCGAGAAAGAGGCAAATGCCAGTAATTGGCCCCGAGACAAATTTATTTATAGCAAAGCTTAAGCAGGGTGAAGTCTGGTCCTCTGGGTTCACCTCTCAGGATCAGGCCCCGGGTCCTGTGGGATTTCATTTCTCAGAGAACCACAGGGATGGCAGATGGGAAAGGCTTGTTAGGTCACCCTGTCCACATGCCCCGGCAGGAGCAGGACGAGATTGTCTCTTCACTTCATTCTCAAGCGCCTCATCCAGATTTAAACTGCTCCAGCAAGAAGACTGTTATTGCAAGAAAATTCCACTGCCCACATGGCCTTCTGCAAAACCACTTTTTTAAGGCTCTTGACGTCCGTTTTGTTAATTTTGTACGAATTGCATCACAAAAGAGAAAAGTGAGAGTATTAAACGTGACCTGGGGCACCTCAATCTATATGATGACTTAAAATAGAATTACATCACAGTGAAATGTGTACTTCCTACAATTAGACCTAATTTTTTGCCTATCCTTTGTGTTTCTTTACATTAAAGTGGTTGGATTTCTTTAAACTTAGAATAATTTCCCAGTGTTTGCAACGTTTTTTTTTTCTTTTTGGCATCTGCACTCTGTAACTTGCTTACCTGAAAGTTGTTGATAAGTTTTCAACCTTGACTTCATCTGGGTTGAAGTTATTTTTAATCTGTGGTTTTATCTCCTGTTTCCAGGCTGTGTGAAATAACCACTTTTATTAGCTATGTGGTTATGTTATGCATGTTTGGCCCTTGGTTGGGTAGGAGAGGTTGCACAGATATCCGTGTAAAATCAAGGACAGGCACATAAAAGACCTACTGTAGCAACTGGAAATATTAATTTTTTTTTTTTTTTTTGTGCTAAAGAGTCATGGGAAAATATCAATTCAGCAAGCACAAAATTCTTCATTTGAAAAAAAAAACCTGGGTTAAAAGTGATTTTACTGAGTCCAAGGTTAGACTTCAGTGGAAGCTGGCCAGGATTATGGGCCAGGAACTCTGGAACCTGCCAGATTTGGAGCCCTGGATGAGTTCTCAGAGGGATTAAACCCAGGAGCAGGGGAACGTGGGTGCTGCCCATGGCACTGCAGCACAGTTGGTATCAATTTCTGATGTGAAACTGATAAAATGCCAGCTGTGGTGGGTGTGCACCATGGCTGGAAATTTTCCAGTTTGTAGGAAACTAAAAATGAGGCATTTACTGATACGAATCCAATTTGGACAGGAAATTTTTTTCCTGTCAACTTGGGAACTGCACTCTCCTGCCAATTACAGTCACAATTGTGTCATTTTGTCTGTGAAACTCTCAGTCTCACGAATGCAAATGAAAAAACCCGTGCAACTTTAGTATTTCTGTTTAGTTTGTAATACAAATTAAATTCATATCTCTGGAGATGAGCTGCTTAATTTTCCAGGTGTTTACGAGCTTCTGTACCACATTCCCTTCCATGCTTTTGAGAAAACCCTCAGAAATTACTTTTTCAGCATCATTTTCAAAAGAAAATTATTAGTGAATAAGTTTTTCTTTCCCTGCAAGGAATTGAATTCTATGCCAAAGCCAGCCCTTGTTTACTGTAACCCTCATTGTATGGCAGATATGCAAACACTTAAAGGAGAAACTTCCATCTGTATAGGAAGGTATTTTTATCAGAAATAATTAACATCTGAAAAGACTCAGCTACAATACACATGGGACGGTCTGTTCAGATGCTAATAAGAGAAAAATTTAAATGATGGACTCATCTTCAATGCTTAACTGTTGGAGGCCTGCTGTAAAGTGAAATTAATTTTGCTCTCTCTTTTTTTAGTACGGCAGTGCCTGCTTTGTTTTTCAGAATTGGCTTTTCAGAGTCAGCTTTTATTCTACCAGAAAATGGCAACCTACTGAAAGAGAAGGTCATGGGGTGACAGAAGAAGGGGTAAACTGAAGGAGGGCAGGTTTAGATTAGATATTAGCAAAACATTTTGTACTGTGAGGGTGGTGAGGCCCTGGCACAGGGTGCCCAGAGAAGCAGTGGCTGCTCCATCCATGGAAATGTTCAAGGCCAGGTTGGATGAGGCTTGGAGCAACATAGGAAGGTGTCCCTGTCCATGGCAGGAGGTTCAATGGTTCAAATGCCAGCTGTGGTGGGTGTGCACCATGGCTGGAAATTTTCCAGTTTGTAGGAAACTAAAAATGAGGCATTTACTGATACGAATCCAATTTGGACAGGAAATTTTTTTCCTGTCAACTTGGGAACTGCACTCTCCTGCCAATTACAGTCACAATTGTGTCATTTTGTCTGTGAAACTCTCAGTCTCATGAATGCAAATGAAAAAACCCGTGCAACTTTAGTATTTCTGTTTAGTTTGTAATACAAATGAAATTAATATCTCTGGAGATGAGCTGCTTAATTTTCCAGGTGTTTACGAGCTGCTGTACCACATTCCCTTCCACGCTTTTGAGAAAACCCTCAGAAATTATTTTTTCAGCATCATTTTCAAAAGAAAATTATTAGTGAATAAGTTTTTCTTTCCCTGCAAGGAATTGAATTCTATGCCAAAGCCAGCCCTTGTTTACTGTAACCCTCGTTGTATGGCAGATTTGCAAACACTTTAAGGAGAAACTTCCATCTTTATAGGAAGGTATTTTTATCAGAAATAATTAACATCTGAAAAGACTCAGCTACAATACAGATGGGACGGTCTGTTCAGATGCTAATAAGAGAAAAATTTAAATGATGGACTCATCTTTAATGCTTAACTGTTGGAGGCCTGCTGTAAAGTGAAATTAATTTTGCTCTCTCTTTTTTTAGTACGGCAGTGCCTGCTTTGTTTTTCAGAATTGGCTTTTCAGAGTCGGCTTTTATTCTACCAGAAAATGGCAACCTACTGAAAGAGAAGGTCATGGGGTGATAGAAGAAGGGGTAAACTGAAGGAGGGCATGTTTAGATTAGATATTAGCAAAACATTTTGTACTGTGAGGGTGGTGAGGCCCTGGCACAGGGTGCCCAGAGAAGCAGTGGCTGCTCCATCCCTGGAAATGTTCAAGGCCAGGTTGGATGAGGCTTGGAGCAACATAGGAAGGTGTCCCTGTCCATGGCAGGAGGTTCAAAACTGGCTGATTTTTAAGGTCCTATCCAACCCAAACCATTTAAGCATTCTGTGAAAATTTGGGAAGCTCTTTTGAGCTGCCATGAGAAGCACAGTCAACACTGTCTTGGGAAGGGAAGGGAAGGGAAGGGAAGGGAAGGGAAGGGAAGGGAAGGGAAGGGAAGGGAAGGAAGGGAAGGAAGGGAAGGAAGGAAGGGAAGGGAAGGGAAGGGAAGGGAAGGAAGGGAAGGGAAGGGAAGGGAAGGGAAGGGAAGGGAAGGAAGGGAAGGGAAGGGAAGGGAAGGAAGGGAAGGGAAAGAGCTAAAACTATAGCCCACAGATTTCTGCTGTGAAGAAGAAAAATGCCTGATTGTGCTCTCTCTTTCCTGCCTCAGAACCAGCCAAGGAAAGTCTGTTTTGCAAAGATTAAAAGGAAGATAATTTGGGGAATACAAGCAGCACAAGGAGCAGAAGGTGGCGGTAAGAAAGGCACAGGCTGAGAGGTGTCTTGGAGATTCTAAATCCAGTCCTGGGTGTTGGAGGGTTTGGAGGAGGACAAGCAGAGAGATGGAAGTTCTCTGATCACAGAGAACGAGGTCTGCTGGTCACAGCAGCTGGGAACTGCTGTGAGGGATGAGTTCCAGTTGCTGGTTTTGTAGGCAAACATGGGGCAAAGTCCCTGGTTGCCACACTGACTCCTGGTCCCGTTAGGTACAGTCCTACAAAGCTCTACAGTCTGAGCCATGCTCAGGCAAGAAGAGCAGCAGATCCAAGGCCAACTCATCTGCACAGGCCACTGATGCCTGTGACAGTAAGTTGTCCTGAGTCAGGGAATTTCCCACTATCCTGAGCTCTGTGGGGAATGACCAGGGCATGGCTGAACATCCAGGACAAGGTGGCTGTGTGCAAATTGTCTGGTGGGAAAGCCTGGCTTTAACTCCTGATTTTTGTGTTAGAGAATCATGTAGGAGAGTGCTGGCTGTGCCAGTGGTTTGACAGTATGAAAAATGACATTCCAGTGTGAT
The DNA here is from genome assembly GCA_024865655.1 of Emberiza elegans. Lineage (NCBI taxonomy): Eukaryota > Metazoa > Chordata > Aves > Passeriformes > Fringillidae > Emberiza > Emberiza elegans. The sequence goes on along the minus strand of JALJVW010000084.1, from coordinate 4,826,098 downwards.
CCCAGGAGTGTTTCCCTGCTGACATAGAAATAGGGACTGTTGGGCTTGGGTTAAGAACAGAAGCAGGATCAACTCTGCTTGGCTGAGCTCTTGTGGGTTTTATGAAGATCCCTCTCTAACAGAGTCCCTTTCTAGTTACTCAAAGGTGGTAGAAAACCAGCATTATTTACATCAGGTGTGCAATTAGGGATTATTCTGCTTTCTTAGCTGCAAAACTCAACAGGGTGCAAGCAAGGAGAACCAGCCTTCCCTGGCTCTGGGGCTTTTTCCATTCATAATGAGACACTGCTGTAATGAGGCAAGGTGCAGGGGTCTGGAAATGGATCCGTTTTCCTCTGGAATTAACTTCATGCATGGTTCCTTTTAAACCAGTCACTAAGGACTGCCTGGGGAAGGGGCTGGTGGGTCCCATGGTTGGGTGGGAGCAGGACAAAGCTCAGCTCTGATGGCAACAGGGTCTCACTGGGGAGTTCCAGCAGCATCTGTGTGCTTCTGGCTGGGGTCAGCTGTGAGAGGCTGATTTATGAACACTCTGCTCAGATGAAGGTCTCAAAGGAGGTCATAATTTCAATTAAACAGTGAGTTACAATGCACTGGGCTCTTTGCTCTTCACGGGGCATATTATTATTAGAAACTGCTTCTCCTGGCAGGTTATTCTGGTAGGTTCTCCCCAGAGAACAGTCCAGCTCACAAAACCTGGCTCTTCTTGTTATTTTTATCCAGGAGCAGCTGACAGTAAAAGTGACAAAAGAATTGATGGGGGAAGTGGTCCGGAGCGTGAAAAATCCGGTCGTAAAAGGCAGAGTGTTTGCAATAAAATATCTATACATAAAGGGAGGGGAGGGAGGGGGGGATTCAAGCAGGGCTGGACACAAAGCAGAGCAACAAGTTGTGAAGCCAGAGGAATAAAGTGTAAATCCAGCTGTCAGGGCTATAATGTCCATTGGCACCTTGGTCTCCTTTTCCTCAAGGGAGCTCATCCATGCCAGTGTCCACTATGGGACTGTGTTTGAACCCACAGGGATGACAGGATGCCATGGGGTGAAAAAATGGGCTTGGAGCCTCCCGGGGGCATAGGCAGAGTCAGCAAATCCCTCTGCTGCTGTCTGTCTGCTACAAAGGGTACTTCCTCTGATGATGAGCAGGATTGCTGCAGGGATTTGGGATTGGGAGATGGTCTGGGCTGCAGAGCAGGGCAGCAAACTGTGCTGCAGGGTCAGCAAAAGCAAATCAGGAAGAAAAAGCTGAGTTAGTTAAATGGATAAAACAAGTGTGTTGTTAAACTGGCTCAGCTTTTTGGGGTTGCTCAGAGCCCTTTGCAGGGTGTAAGGCTCAGGAGAAGCTGCTATTGTCTCCAGTTCTGCTTGGGGACAAGGAAGGGATCAAGAGCTGGCAGCAGAAGGAGCACAAGAGATACCAGCCCAAGGGAGGTGAAGTGGTTTTTCACATACATCAAACTGGGTGGCATTAGACAGCAACCTGCTGGTGAGGTTTCTTTTGGTACAATTCCTTGGAAATTGATGCTGAAAACAAAAACTGAGTGTGAGGACACCTCAAATCTCTCTCTAGGCTTGACCCAGTACCCTACTCTGCTATTTCAGAGATGGGAGGGGGCTCCAAAGCATACCTAGGAAAGGAGGTGCTCTCAGAGGGCACAGTGGTGCTGTCTTGAGATGTCAAAATGGGAGTGAGAGCTTCCATAATCACACAGCATTGGATATTAGAGTGGCACTGGGGAAAATGAGAGTGATTCCTGGTATCAAGCAGGGGATTTTCAGTGTTTGGACTTGTGCTCCTGGCCTGTGCTGGATTGGAGATGCATCCATCCAGTGGGGACAGGGGAGAGAAGACTAATGAACACCAGAGAAGACCCTGAGGTGTATCCAGCCAGAAAAATGTAAAGAAAGGAAGGAAATGAATTTTTTTTTCCTTTGGCAGCCCCTTCTGAACTGCAGGATGTTTAACTCTGAAATATGCCTCTGTTACACTCACATGGAGTAGCCTTGGCTGGGTGATGGGAGCACACAGGGGACAGGAGCTGTCTGTGGCATTTCTGTCAGATTTCAGCTCTGCAGGCTGGTGCAGGTGGCCAGGGGGTGGGATTCACTAGTCTAGAGGCAGAAGGAAAGCTGGAATGCAGCTCAGGAAGGATCATGCCCCTGAGGCTGATGTTTCCTACTTTGCCTCATGTAGCTGTGGTGCTGTCCGAGGGTGATGTTATGATGCTTGTATCCCCGTTCATGTGTTCTGTTTATGCTGGATAGTATGTTCTGTGCCTTCAAGACTGGCTCTGAAGAGTGAAAGTTTTGTTTGGGTTTCTAATCAGCTTCTCCCCCACGGCTGGCAGGACACAGAGACGGGGCAGTATATAGTGTGGCTTTGGCTTTTTGCTTTGCTCTTGCTCTTGCTTCTGCTTTGCTTCTGCTTGCTCTTGCTTCTGCTCATTAGCTAGTTTAGCTAAACAGTCCAAATTTCTTCCTGGACTGTTTCTCCTTACCTTTTTTTTGGACCTACTCGAGCCTGCTCTGGGCTGGGCCCTGTGAACACCAAGAGTTTGCACCTTGTGGCCTAGCGGGGCCTACCCTGGGCAGCAGCTGCCCCAGCGCCGGAGGGACTGATAACACAGCAACCGCCCCCAAGAGAGACTTTCTGAATTTGTCATCTTTTTCAGAGCAGTGAAAGAGTGGTGTCATCTGGTATTGTTCATTCTGTGTGCTGGGGGTGCTGTGCCTGTTAAATAAACAGGTTCTTTCCGCTTCTCTCTGAGGAATCCTTCCTGAACTGGTTGCGGGGAGGGGCTGTGTGGGTTTGCTTTCTGGAGGGGCCCTCCTTTTGGAGATTCTCTCCTATATTTTCCCTAAACCAGGACAGGTGCTTTGGGGCACCCTCCTGCAGCCATTGCCCTGTGGTGTGTATGGTCCAGGCAGGACACCCAGAAGACCTCCTAGACATCAGACTCCTGGCAAAAACAAGTGTGATGGGTTCTGGGCATGCGCCAGGCCTTGGTGCACCTCTGAGCCACAGCTCTGCTCTCTGGGTGAGGCTGGTCCCTGCCCTGAACCCCCTGACTCACACAGGGAAAGCCACTGGCTCATGGGGAATGTTGCCTCTCATCCCAAATAATTTGGCATATGATGTCACTTCTGTTTGGGATCTGTGCTAATCAAACCAACAGAGAAAACTCTGAAATCTCCTGCTTTCCATGGGCTGCCACCATCCCAGGCCAAGTCTGTGTCAAGCACAGAACTTGCCAGACAAATTGTTCTTCTTTGGAGGCAACGTTTCTCCCTAGCAGCCTCCAGAAACTGAGTCAGCTGGCAGAAATCCTTCAGAGCAGGAACAGATCTCCTGTCCATGCAGCATTTTCAGCTGCTGGGCTGCTGGCTGGGAATTGCTTTAGTGAAATGGGGTATCACAAGGGGTGGGAAGTGAGGAAGGCAAAGTTCTGGAGTGTTACATCAGCATCTGATCCTGAACTGTGATGGAGCCATCTGTCCTTGGAGAACCTTGGACCAGTTCATATTATGGATATTAGAAAAGTTTATTTAGGGAATGACAGGGAAAGAAACCTCAAGATGTTTTAAGATGGTGGCAAATCCTGTAGGAAGAGATAAATCTGTCCTCTGCGAAGGGTTGGGGGCTGCCAAGCAGGTGCCCACTCTGCTCTTAGTACACACAGTATCCTTCTGCTGGCAAAAGAGGATTTCTGCCTTATTTCTGATGCCTGGCTTTTCTTATCATGGTTAGTTTGAAGCACTGATTTATACCTTTCTCCAGCCCCTTAAGGTCCAAGTGGCTGGTGGATCCCAAAGAGGTTCATGTTGCTCATTGCTAAGTGAAGTCCACACTGTATCAAACCCCTCCCAAACCAGCTCTTAGCTGCTCTTGGGACACTTGTAAGAAATCCTCCCCTCCCTGCTGAAGGCAGTTCTGAAGGGAGAGAAAAAGGCTTCATATCAAGGGAGAAGAGAGGAAGATGAAGGGCTTGGCACTGGAGAAAGGCTCCTCCCATGCATTTGGATGGTGCTGAAGTGCCTGAGCTCCATCAGACACCTGCATGGGCTGTATGGGCACAGCACTGAGTCAGGGTCCTGTCAACATCCAGAGGTTGAAGGGACACGAGGAAAACTCCAGCAAGCCTCAAGAGCTTTGCAATGCTCTGGGCATGATGGAAATGGATGTCCTTGCAGGCAGGAAAAGACAGAAAGAACCAGATCCCTGGGAAAGGAAAATCTCCAGAGGCTCATGGAAAACCAGGAACACAAACTGATTTGCAGCAGTTGAAAACCTGTTCTCCACATCCTATTAAATATAGAATTATGTCCTTAATCCCCAATCTTTCCTTGCCACCCTGGTCAATAAATAACTGCTAAACTCTGCCAGTGCACCTCTGTCTGCTGCTCCTTCAGTGGATCTGAAACACAGATGCCCAGACCAAGGCAGACCCTGCTTTGTTTCTCAGTGTTTTAGGGATTTCCTGATGTAGAAGTCACAGCCAGACCACTGTGCTAAGTTATCCCAATGAAATCCTCCACAATTTTTTAATAAATCTTTTGTAATCTCACACACAATATTGGCCTTCATGACCTCCTTTGGTAATGAGTCCCACAAAAAAATTATATGCATTGTGTAGAAGGAAAGCCCTTTCCATTTGCCACTATCAAACCCTTTGCCTGCCTGACTCTGGATACTAGTTGGGTTCCAGCATGATCAGCAGTGAGAAAACATTTTATTTTTGGCCATATTTTGGCCCTAACTGGTTCCCAGCTTAAGGAATTCCACCTCAGAAAGAACAAAGGGCTTTATTTCCAAAAATCTGTAACCTTCATTCATGATAAAGACTGGCTTTGTTTCCCATCTGAGAAAATTTAGGCCGAATGGGAGAAACTGAGAAATGGTGTCCTAGAAATCAAGAAATTTATGTGGAGCATTCACAGGAGAATGATGTTTTAATCACTGAAGTTTTTAAGTCTACGAGTAATTTGTGTTTATTTTAGCCTATCTTTATCCAATGAATAAATAACACTGGAGGAAGGAAGTCTTTATTAATGATTCAGCCTCCTTTCCCTGTTCAGATGAAGAATTTAGAGATTGCAATAAATATGCCTTTGAATCCAGAAAAGGCTTTTCAGCAGAACAAAAGCAGGCCAACACTAACACTCCTAATCAAGGAAAGACAGACGTATTAAAGTCATCAATCCAAAGCCTTTCAGGCCTTGTTTCTACATCAGAAAGATTTCTGGGTATAACCTGAAAGCCTAAATATCTTGATAATGAGACACAAGTCTGCCATGAGTGTCTTTTTTGGGTAAATATTAGCAAATTTGTCTAGATCTGACTGGAATGTTTTCTGATTAATTTTTTTTTCCCCATAAAAAGTGCTGATATTATTGAAACTGAAACTTTCCATGGGAACATACCCATTTCAATGAAACCTCAGTTGAGAAAAATTTCTCAGGTCCTGATGTGAATTTGGGGGCAAAACCAGAGGGGCAGGGAGTTTTTGTGCCATTTTATCTGAGCCTGGAGAATGTGGAAATCCCACAGCACAGGGACCACAGTGATTGAAATCCCCGCTGCTGTGAATATCAGCTGTTAGAAAGTGGATGACAGTAGAGATTCTTTGCAGTGATGATTAACCATGTACTGGGCTCTGTTATCTTGACTCTGAGTCCAGTTTGGGAAAAGTTGGCAGCCTTCCAGACTGTGGGATTCTGGAATAACAGGAGTAAATATGATTTCACTTGTGGCAGTGGTTAGAAGTTGGGTTGGATGAGGGTGGAACAGAGGTGTGAACTCTGGTAAGTGACCAGACTGTCTGTGGGCTGGGTGAGACAAAGGAAGCACATCTGTCCAATTCCCTCTGATTTTCTGGGGATAAAAATGGTTATTTAACTTTTTTCTCAGTCAGAAGTTCAGAGAATGTGGAAATCATGGTATTACCTATTCCATGGAATATAGGGGAGAGACAACTCTGCGCAGTATTTACGTCCCAGCTGCCTTCGTCCTGCTCTCTGTTCCCTTCATCTCTCTTCCCTGAGCTCTTCCTGTGTTCAATGTTGCTTATCCTGTCATGCAGGGGATGGATGCCACCTGCAAACACATCTGCCTGACTGGAGAGATCAGCTGGGTCATGGCTGAATTCCTTGAGAACTTCCAGAAGAGAAAGGTGGATGAATTCCCAGTGAGCTCTGTCACCAGTTTATGTAGTTTGGATCCATAGCTGCTAAACAATGACTGATCAGGGTTTGTTTGACAGCTGCGCTCTAAACCTTTGCACATGTTAATGTCAGGACATATTTTGGTTCTGATGCAGAATTCCCCTGGGATCAGGCTGCGCTTGCAGGGGCAGGTGGGGTATGGAAATTTTCACTGGCTGTGACCTGGGCTTTGAGACCATGGCAGTGTAGAGCAGGTAGTTGTTATTGTGTAGCAATGGCAGACGTCACGTCCCAGTGAGGCCAGGCTGTTTTCCTCAGCCCTGCCACCTTCTCCCTGCTTCCCCCCAGAGCCTTCCTTCACCTCTGCAGGAGGGTGACCAGGCTCCTATCTGAACACTAAACCACATTCACAGTCTTGTTCAGGCAGAAATAATTTCTAAAAAATGCTGGACAGAGATGGGCCAGGCTGGGAAATTGCATCTTTCAACCAACTTTCACCCTCTGCATCCCCACTGTGATAATGGCGCCAGTCCTCTCTTGCTGGCTGCTGTTTTTCAGACCAGCACATCAGAGATCTGTGCAGAAACAGCTCAGTTTTCCCACAGAATGTCTGGACAGGTCTGTTTTGTGTCCAGCTCTGCTCATCATGCTGTTTTTTGTCCATGCAGGTGTTTCTGTGTGCAGCCCACAGCCCTGCTCGTCCTGCATCCCAAACCAAGGCAAAGGATTGGCAGGAGATGAGGCACAGAGCTTGTGGCATGAGCTCTACCACCCACCCTTTGGGCTACAGGTCTGTGATCCCACCTGGACAGAGATGAGATGGCACCTGCAGGGTCTGTCTGTCACCCTGCCAGCACTTCCCATCCAAGAACAAGCTTTGTAAACCCAATTTCTCTTTACTGAGAAGCTCCCTGGCAGATTCTGGGAACACTGGGAACACACATCAGGGTGGTGACAGTGCTGGTGGCCAGGCAGACTGGGATGGCTGCAATCTGCCTCTGACAGTGGGCCCTTGGGAGCTGCTGGAGGGGAGCCCCAAAAAACTCAGAGACTACAAAATCTGCTTAACATCACTGCAAAGTCAGTGCTGCAGCATGTGGGGGATCAGTGATCAGAGAGGTGCATTTATCAAGGCTCTGTGCAAGCTGTTTTTAACCCCCTGAGGTGGGAATACCTACATTTCTGTTTGAGGTCAGGGTGGTCGTGGCCTGACAAGAACTCAAGGAGCATTTCAGTACTCTCAGGCTCATGGTGGGATTCTTGGGACTGTCCCATGCAGGGCCAGGAGCTGGACTTGATGAGCCTTTTGTGTCCCTTCCAAATCAGGGTATTCCATGATTCTGATTCTACTGGGCCAGTGGTCAGGGCAGTTTCTTCTTTGGTTGCTCAGCCCTGACCTTGCTCTTGGCAGCTTCCATCTCCCTCTGCTCTGAGCCCTTATTTCCAGCCATGCTGTGATCCCTGTGAATGTTTCTTGTCCTGGAGCCAGTGAATGCTGTTTTCTCTCCTACCTGTCTGTTCCCCACAGGACAATGGCAAAATACAGCAGAGAATTCCTTTGGGAGCACACCTTAGCAGGAAACACTGCAGTGGGACACCTGCCTGGCTCAGGGATTTCAGCAGGCATCAGCCACTAGTGCACAAAAGAAAAACCCAAACCAAACCATCCAGGGATGAAATCCTGAGTTTGCCTGTTCAGGGATGAAGCTGGAAATGGGCTGGCATCGCCCTCTGGTGCAAGTTCCCAGAATTAACCGAGCAGCTCCAGCAGGGAAATACCTGTCTGGGATTGAAAACCTGACCAGAACAAGGGTGGTGTTGCTGGCCCCACACCAGCTCTGCTGCACTGAACGGCTCAAGGAGAGATGACCTTCATCCTCAGCATTTTCAGCCTGATTCTCCCCTCAGAAATATTTGGGGAGCAAGTTGATGAGTGCTGGGATAGAGGAAAGAAAGGAAAGTAATAGGCTTTGGAGGCTGGACTCCTGTTTTTCATAGGGATCATCTGGGTCTCTGGAGTTGCTATAAGTTTTCTAACTTATCTTTAAGATAAATGATCTTTTCTATTTAGGATGGAGAGCTGAGATCACACCAGAAAAAAAAAAAGTTTTATTTTCTAGTCATGGGAGCAAATCACTACAGAAATTTCTATATAATATAACTCATCAGCCAAATTTTTATTTTCCTCAGTTTCAGTGTTTTCATCTGCTTCTTTTCTGTCTAAGGAGAAAGCAAAACTGTGATCACAGGCACCACCACCACAGCTCAGCTGAAACAAGGAGCTGGGGCTCTGTGTGTGTCATGGCACAAAGTTAAAAGCAAATGTTTGGCACTAACCTTATTCAAATGAAGATTTTTTATTTGAGTTTTCCGGGAAGAAAAACAAACAAAAAAATTTGAATTATTTGAGCAAAACCACAGCTTTTTCTCACAGCAAAACTTGATTTTGCATAACTTGCCTTTCCTGCTGAGCAATTGTTCCTGCAGACAATTCCTACAGCCCTTTCAGAAAGGCAGGGGATCACCAGCTGGCATCTTCTGGGCTGTATGTAGTCAATTAGTTCAAACCAATTAGGCAATTCTTGGGTGTTACTAAACTGGAGTTCATTTCAACAAATTGCAAACAGCTGAGGAATTTGGCATCAAAAAAGCAAATCCAAAGGGTTTCCCAAACCAGGTTCTTTCCTCTCTGCATTCCCTTTTAGGAAACTTAGCTGTGATGCTCCATTTAGCCTTGTGGCAGTGAAAGAAAATCATCACCTTCCTAGGTAGGGGTGTCTGAATTCATCACAGAATGAGGCAGAAAGGCCTGTCCTGAATCCTCTCTGGAAGGGTGGGTCACTTGTCCAGATTGCTCCAGCAGGGTGCAAAACCAGCCAGATTATTTGGGGAGCAGACTGGGATCCCAGTGATGGGCACCCATATGGACATTGCTCTAAGAATATTTTCCTTTAAAATGTTCCCTTCCCTCATGTGGCCTTCTTTCCAAACAGGAGCTGGAGCAATAAAAAGCAGAAATGAGGTTTGGGAATGGAGAGATCCCTAACTTTACAGTGCGAGGCACTAAATGGTATAAGTTTTTTCCAAGTTTCTGGGGGTTTACAGAGAATTACAAAGTTGTCTAAACATCTGGTACTGTTCAAAATACCCTACAGATATTTATGGAAGGCCACTAAACCCTTCAGACACCCATATCCTCTTGTGGCAGCTGGAGGTTGATGGGAACACCCCATCTGGTCTGAAAAAAACTGTGTTAGGGCACTAAACTGCACCCTTAGCAGGAAGTAAAGCCCATGTAGACAATTCCATAGCCAGTCCTAGGATATCCTGAGTTGGAAGGGACCCAAAAGGATCCTCAAATCCAACTCCTGGCCCTTCCCAGGACAGTCCCAACAATCACACCACGAATCCCCAGTCAAACCCTCCTCAGCTCTGTGCACTCCTGGACACCTCATGTTGTGCTGGACTTGGTCTGGAGCCTGGGAAGGTGCAGAGTTGTTCTGGTGTAACTGGAGAAGAAAACACCCAAAAAGTTCTGGGTTTGTGCCAGATCACTGTAAGGAGTGATCTGAAATGCAAGGAGGTTCAGCTGGAGCAGCAGAGAAGCACATGGCTGTTTCCCTGCACTGACTTTGCCCAGGGTCTTCAAATGATCATGTGGACAAATCCTACAAGATCCCAAACATCCTCATCTTCCTTCTGATCAGCTGAGAAATAATCACTGAGATTTACTTGAACTGAAGTTCACAGTGGCAGATGTTGGTGACCCTCTGTACTGAATGTCCTGTTTCAGGGACAAAAACCCCAGTCCTGTTGGATCCAATAACCTGGTCTTGAACAGGGTCCTTCACCATTCTGTGACACACTGGGTGGCAAAATGTCTGTTGAATGCAGTGGCATGGATTTGAATGGTTGTGAAGAGGGATTTTTGACTAGAGCACACAGAGAGAGTACAAGGGGAGTGGCTTTAGGCTGAAGGAGGGTAGATTTAGACTAGGTGTGATGGAGAAATTCTTCCGTGTGAGGGTGGTGAGGCCCTGGAATTGGTTGTCCAGAGAAACTATGGATACCCTATCCCTGGAAGTGTCCAAGGCCTGGTTGGATGAAGCTTGGAACAACCTGGGATAGTGGGAAGTGTCCCTGCCCATAGCTGGGGTTGCAACAAGATGATCTTTCACATTTCCCAACCCAAAATATTCCATGATTCCATGAAGGATTTGATCAAATCAATATGTGACTGAAGACAGAAACCTGTGTCTGGTCCCAAAGTATTAATTTTCAAGGGGGAATCACAAGGGAAAAAGCTGTGAAGGTTTGTAGTGAAACAGGCCACTAAATATATTCCAGCACAAACTGACAACAGCTAGGGCCACATGTGATATGCCTCTGGAATCCTAGCAGGGTTGATTTATCTTGGTGTTAGGCCTAATATACTTAAAAGCCCTTTATAAATAACCCAGGACCTTTTGCACTTGCTGTTTTACAGACTTGCTTTGTTTATTTGACTGGTTGAGCTGGGCCTGTAATTTTTAATGAAAATAAACTCCTTGTCAAGGACCTTTTCCTTTTGGGACCTTCCAAAGGACACATAGAGCAATTCTGTGCTTCTTCCCTGCTCCCAGCAGTCCCATCAGTTTTTATCTCTTTGGTTTATGAAAGGGAAGGCCTGGGGAAAGGTTAACTGAGCCCCTGTGGGTTGTGTTTCTTCAGGCCCCCAAAGCAGAATCATAAAAATCACAGAATCACAGAAAGGTTTGGGTTGGAAGGGATCTTAGAGACCATTGAGTTCCCAGCCATGGGCAGAGACACCTTCCGCTATTCCAGGTTGCTCCAAGCCACATCCAGCCTGGCCTTGAACACTTCCATGGGACATCCCCAGCTTTTCTGAGCAAGGAGTCTTCTACTTTTGAGTTTGGTTTTTCTGAGGGGTAGGCACTCAACATGCAAGTAGAGCTCAAGTTCAGCCCAAAGGATCAAGAGGAATCTACAGAGGAGCGTGGGTGAGGGGCAGACAGGTGACTATGATCATTGAGGGTAAATCCCATCTGTTCCTTTTCCAATATCCAACCTAAACCTCCCCTGACACATCTCCAGCCATTCCCTCAGGTCACGTCATTGGGCACCAGAAGGAAGGAATCAGCTGATAGGAGGAACTATATTTGCTACATCTTCATTTATCACTGGTTTTCCTCGTCTGCCCTCTGAACTTCAAGTATTGTCCATCTGGGATGAGTTGGTTCATTTTTTTTGCTATAGAGCTGTTTTCCCCCTGTACTTTGCTTATATCTGGCACCAGCATTTTTCTTCCAACAGATCCCCGGGATCAGCAGAGGGAGTGCAAGAGCAAGGAAAAGAGAAATGCACACACTGAATGTGAGAGGGTTTGATCTGAGTGCTCCGTGATCCTGGCTCAGGGATGAATGAGCCCCCTGGAGAGGAGACCCTTCTGGCCACCTGCTGAGTGAGTCCTTCTGCATTTTAACACAAAAAAGGGACATCAGATGTTCTCAGTAATCGTTATTCTCTTTGTGAATATGAGAAATTTTCCTCATTACATTACAGCAGCAGCAGAAAAAAAGCAAATCAAGTATGTGTGAACTTAGGATCCAGGTTAAAAGATTTTCATCCAGGCAATTTAGAAATCAACAACATTCATACACAAACACACAGAGGAAAAAAAGTAGAAACTTGTGAAAATCACCTAGTCAGCTACTATTTCACCATTTCAGAGAGAACAAAGGGGATGAAGGGCTTTGTGCTAGTCAGCAACATGACTCGGTGACCCTTGGTTTGGCAATGACAAATGTTGTCTTTGTTATCCAAAAAATCCAAGGTCCTCGCATCTAGCACGTTGCACAAGGTTGCATTTAAGTGCCACTGAGGCCAAGGAGATTTGAGCACACAGCTGGGAGTGCTCTGCTGAACCACAGCCCCAGCCTGTAAATATTTGTTAACTCAGCCCAAGAGCACAGGGAACACAAATCTTACAGCTCCAATGAGTGGCTGGTGTAGCAGTCAAGGCACTCGACCCTTTCTCTCATTTAACAAAAACAGAAACAAAAATAGTACTTAACTATTCAAATATCTGCTCTTCATTAATCTTTTCCCAGTAATTATTAGCCCAACAAGCAAGCACATCATATAGCTACCTGTAAGCACAAGGCATTATTGCCCATTCCATTTACACTGGAAAAAAGCAAAAGCAAAAAAAAAAAAATTCTCCTCAAAGCATTTAAACTGTGTAATTAAGATAAAGCCCAAAAAAATCAAAGGCCTTCTCTCACATCTATCTGCCTCACTGTGTGATGGGACCATTTTTTCAGTGTCAGATCCCCAAATAATGACACAATAGTAATGAGTACAAATGACCTAAAGGAGAAAAAACCTGAGACAACACTCACCAGGTATCTCAGGGGTTTCAGCTCCCCTAATCCACTTTGATGTGGGCCCCATGAAGATCTACACTGAACAGATCAGCTGAAAGGGTGCTTAGATATTTTGCTGAATTTGGGGTGCACCCAGCCTATGCTGTCTGATCCCAGGCTGGGGAAGCCTCTTTCTGTGCATTACTACTGAGAAATGCTCAACAGGAGACAGCTCCTAACTCCTGCACTCCTGAGGAATGCTTTAACTGGGAGGTGTGGGGTTTAGTAAAAGGATTCTCAAGATGCTGTGGTTCTTCTCTTGGAAAACTTGTGGAAGAGCACTCTCCCTGGTGCACCCTCCTAGGACCACTGCTCTGGAGACTGTTGGGCTCCTTAAAAGCCAAGATCCGGGAGCAATTTCTTGGTCTGGCCCTGAGAGAGTTCTTTCAAGCAGGGTTGGGTCCAGCTGCTCCAAGCAGTGAGGTTATTTCATGAACAATCTCCTGAAAGGATTATGACAGAAACATCCCTTGCTTTGCACAGGCTCTGCCCACCAGCCCCAGGGAATCTCCTGCTCCCCTAAGGCTGCAGAAGACCCTTCTGCAGAGCAGAGCCCATGGAGCAGCACTCCTGTGCCCACAGAATCTTTCTACCCCCGTGCATGGCACTGGCTGCAACAATCCTGGGGATGCTTTTCTGACACCAGTTGCTTTTCCAGCACCAGTTTGCTGTGAGTGGCTCCCAGAGCCTGGAGCAACAGGGCAGAAAGACTGAAGAAAACTCATTGCAAACCTGCTGTGGTTGCTACAGCAGAAAGCTGAGAGCTCTGGAGTGTCAGGGGCTGGAAAAGGCCTTGGCCACCCCAGTGGGAGCCTGTGGAGGGCTCTTGGTTTAATTTTTAGATTTTTCTTCCTTCTCTTGTGTCCCAGAGCTGTGGTGCCAGGAGGTTTGGTTAACCACCCTGGGGGCATCCACCTGAGCCAGGATGGCAGGAGATGTGGAGGAGCCTTGTGACATTCCAGTGTCCAGGTGACCAGCCATGGCCCATCCCTGACACCCTCAAGCCACGGGAGTTGTTATTCCCAGACCTGTTTAACCACTCTCACATTTCCTGACAGCACAGGGTGGTGGAGGTTATCAACAATGATTGTTTGATGCGTTTAATTGGCCTGCAGTTAATTATATAATATTTTTTCTATAAACAAACTCATGAAAGAGAGCTGCCAGCATGGCTGATGCATTTGTCATTCCCATGGCCTGCCTGGGGGATGGCAAGGTTGGCCTTGTTCAAGTGTTTTAGGCTTGGCTCAGGAACAGTCCACTCCAGCTGGAGTTACAAAGACCTGCTACCAGGTGTTCTCTTTTGTTCTATTTAGTTGGTTTTATTCTATTTAGCCTTTTATTATTTCCTGCTGTTTTCTTCAGGGAGCTTAGTGGGGAGGAAAGAAGGAGAAGTGAGTTTGCCTTGTCTTGAATTACATCCCTTCTGTCTCCTTCTCTCCCCTAAGACCACAGAGTTTGCCTTAGGACCCTTCTCTGGTGCTGCAGGGCTCCTGAAGAGGTCATTGATACCCCACACATGGCTGGGCCAGCACTGGGCTGGGCTGAGAGCAGCTGGGCCTGCAGCTCTCCCACCCCAGCCACGTGTGCCAGCCAACCCCACTGTTCACTGCCCACCACAAAGTGAAACTGTGCTCCAAAAATGGGTCAGGCTGCTCCAAAGGAGGAGAATTGATCTACCAGCAGATCAGTGGCTGTTTGAGGCTGCACCTCTGCATCCATGCCCTCATCTGCTGCCTCCTCCTCCAACCCACCGTGGTGTTTTCCTCCCCAGGCTGGTGCCGGGGTCTGAGATGCCTCCAGAAGGAAATAGGTGTTCCCAAACGTAACTGAGCATCATCATGAAACCCCATCCTGCAGCTCCTCCTTCCCAATCCAGCATGTATCCCACCCTGACTTAACCCCAAACCTGAGGCTTCCATCTTCCTACATCCTCTCTCACTTTTTATTGCAGACAAGTCTGGTGTGATGGAAATTGCACCATAAACCAAAGCACAACTGTGCAGAGACTCCACAGTGAGGTGCCCTCTTTCTTTTCAGGGGTCAGAGCTGAGAAATGGTCATGAGCCCTTTTTTCCCTCAGAAGGGGAAGAATCCACAACTTGTCCACCCTGCCCAGCAGCAGGGCTGGGCTCAGAGCAGTTTGTGTAGGTCTGCAGAGAGGACATTGTTCTCCATCACCCCTGGGGCTGGCAGTCCCCAAAACCATGACAGGCCAGTGATGGTTTATGGTCTCCCCAAAGTGCCAGTGACAGAGAGGGCTTGCAAGACCCCAGGGAAGGCTTTGCAAACCCAGCAGTGTTGGCTTTTGGCACAGCAAAGTGCTTTGACTCCACAGCCCATCTTTTTTCCCTTGTTTTCCTAAAGAAGCAAGATTTATGTGAGTAATCCAGGCAGTTTCAACCCAAATGATGCTGAGTAGAAGAGCCCTCAAGGAGATTTTGTTCCCTCCAGATTTGTGGGGGAAATGCAGCCCCTGCCCTTGGGATTGTGGCACTGAGGGGCCTCTCCCTTGGAAGGATGGAGGAGAGAGAGAATCACTGGTGCAAAAATGGGCAGAACTCTGCCTCTCACTGAAGGATGTGCCTGAGGGACATGGTGCCACCCAGGGGGACCTGGACAAGCTCAGGAAGTGGGCCATGGAATCTTGTGAAGTTCAACAAGGCCAAGAGATGGTGCTGCACCTGGGTCAGGGCAATGCCTGCTATCAATCCAGGTACAAAACAGACATGGACCTCTTGAAGTGGGTCTAGAGGAGGGCCATGGAAAAGATCAGAGGGCTGGAGCACCTCTGCTCTGGAGACAGCCCAGGACAGCTGGGGCTGTTCAGGCTGGAGATGAGAAGGCTCCAGGGAGACCTTTTCTGTACCTAAAATGGGCATATAAAAAAAAAATGAGAACAGACTTTTTAGCAGGGTCTGTAGTGATGGTTCAAGGGGTAATGGCTTTAAATGGAAAGATTTCAATTTAGATTTGGTATTAGAAAGAAGTTTTGTTACAGTGGGGGTGGTAAAAACACCAGCACAGGTTGCTCATTGCCCCATTCTTGGAAACATTCAAGACCAGGTTGGATGGGGCTCTGATCAACCTGGTTTAGTGGGGTCTGGACTAAATGACCTTTTAAGGTCCCTTCCAACCCAAACCCTTTTATGATTGAATGATCCATGGAAGCCCCTCTACCACCTGCCTCTACCCAGCCTCCATGCAGGCATCCTCATCCATGGCATCCTGGCCTTTAAAGCCCCTCCCAGTCTCCTGTGCCAGGCTGGATCAAGGCTTGTGGAGGGGTGGATGCTGGGCATCACCTCTCTTGGCTGTTCACAGCAGGACTGACTTCCATAAATTTTTTGCAGCCTGTTTTTCAGGAGGGGACAGTGACACTGCAGTAAGCCATGAGACCAGGTGGTTTTTCACCCAAGATGCCTCTGAAACCAAAGTGGTTTTCAAGACACTGCACTTCTGTGCTGGACAAGGTGGCTGAACCTCTCCATGGCCTCACAGGGGAGGGAGAGAGAGACCATGGCATCTCTCATGGCATCTCCTTTCACCCTCAGCAGGACAGGGAGGGACAAGCTCTGCTTCCCAACAGGAGGGCACAAAGGAAACGCTCCATCCGTCAGGGCTCATTCCCTATCCGGGGGCGATGGTGGATGATGGGACCAGGCAAGCCCGGCCATGTGTGATGGGAGGAGGAGAATGGGAAGGGAAGGACGCTTGGATTCGTCCCGCTGGGCTGTCATCTCCCCCCTGGATTTATCACCCAGCACTAATGAGAGGCAGCCGGCGCTGTGCGATGCGGACAAGCCCCGGCTCCGCTCGCAGGCGGGGAGGGCCGCGTTTGCCACGTCCTGGCAAAGATGCTCCAGCTCAGCTCGTGTCCTCAGGAGCTCTCGGGCTGAGCCGGGGGGTGCTGGGGAAATGTGAAGGGCAGCAAAAGCGAGACAGGCTCTGCTGGGGCAAGCAGTGCCCTGAGCCAAGCCTTTCTTCTGGCAGCCGGCTCCAGGCATTCACAGGGGGATTATCTTTTCTTTCTTCTCCCTCTCTCTCTCTCTCTTTTTTTTTTTTCCCTCTCCTGAAGTGTCTTGTAATGGCCCTGGAGGGGAGAAGATTATTTAAACCTGACGTGTCCCCTCTGATCCTTCTGATGTTGCCAACCGCGCAAGGCTGCGGGTGCTTTTCCACCTTCGCTCCCTGCTCCATCTGCCAGGAGCTGCGGATCCCACCCTCCACCGAGCCGAGCCCCGGGCCCTCCTTGGATGGAGGAAGAGGAAGCCGCCCACACCACCCCGAGAATCCCCCCATTGTCTTCCTCGCTGCTGGGAAGCCCCAGTGACACCGCCAGGGCTGCAGGGAGGGGAGGAATCTCGGGCAGGATGCAGGGAGCGGGAAGGACCCGCAGCGCGGGTTTGGTTTGGCAGCCCCGTTCAGACAATAAAAGGTCAGGCTGCAGAGAAGATTGTTTTGTTGATTTTTTTTTTTTTTTTCAATTTCCCTGGCTTTTGTTCAAGGCTGTGTCCTTAAGGACGGGGATTCTCTACGCCGGTGGCAGACTCAGAGCACGGGTGGGCGGCTGGGTCTTTGTCTGGCGGGGTTTTTAGTGTGCAAATGATTTTGCTGGAGCACCAGCTGCGAGAGTAGGAGGAGGAGGCTGGGCTGGGTGTGAGCTCAGCGAGAGAAGGTGGAACTCTGCACCAGGATTTGGTTTGGTTCGATATCTGAAGTATCTTCTTTTTCACCCTGAAGTTTCAGAGGTTTTCAGGGGACTCAGAAGATCAGGAACTGAAGCACATGCTGTGGAGGAAGCTGCAATTGTGGAATAAAATGAGGACAAACAGCCCCAAGCAGAGCCTGAGATGAGGCAACAGGAGGGTTTGAGAGCATGCTTCAGTGGTCTCAGCAGATCAGCTGCTTCACCTTTTGATTTTGGGTAGGATTTGACATTTTTGGGATGCTGCTGCAGCTTCCTAATAATTTTGGGGCAAGGACAGTTTCCTAAAGCCGTGCACCCTCCACTGAATCACCGTCCCTGGAAGTGCTCAAAAGACACTGAGATGTGGCCCTTGGGGCCATGGTTTAGTGGTGAACACAGTGGTGCTGGGTTAATGCTTGGACTCAATGGTCTTAGAGGTTTCTTCCAAGCTGAATAATTCTATGATGCTATGATCACACCCAGCCTGATCCCTGCTGTCCCACAGCCCGAGGGTCAAGGACCACAGCGCTGTGCTGTCACACGCAGGGAGGTTTGCAGGGTCACTGTGGCTGTGCCTCTCCTCCAGCTCAGGGAGGTGAGCTCAGGCCCCACCTGGTGTCTCCTGCCACGCTCCCCACAGCCATCTCCTCTTCTTGGCCACTGTGCAAAGAGACACAATGAACCCTCATGAGTTCAGAGGCTGCCATAATATCTGTCTTATATCTGAGTTTCATACAAACTTCAGGACAAAGTAAGGAAACCCGGTTTTTTGGATGTGGAACAGCTGCCTCAGGCTCAACCCAAGCAAGCTTGGAGCTCAGATCCTCAGAAGATGCAAAGGCCTTGATGCATGGGCCAACACCTTCTCCTGGTCTCTGGTACCAGTGCTAGGTGGTGCTGAGCAGCAAAACTGCCTTTTGTGGGCCAGTTCAGGAGGGGACAGTGACACTGCAGTAAGCCATGAGACCAGGTGGTTTTTCACCCAAGATGCCTCTGAAACCAAAGTGGTTTTCAAGACACTGCACTTCTGTGCTGGACAAGGTGGCTGAACCTCTCCATGGCCTCACAGGGGAGGGAGAGAGAGACCATGGCATCTCTCATGGCATCTCCTTTCACCCTCAGCAGGACAGGGAGGGACAAGCTCTGCTTCCCAACAGGAGGGCACAAAGGAAACGCTCCATCCGTCAGGGCTCATTCCCTATCCGGGGGCGATGGTGGATGATGGGACCAGGCAAGCCCGGCCATGTGTGATGGGAGGAGGAGAATGGGAAGGGAAGGACGCTTGGATTCGTCCCGCTGGGCTGTCATCTCCCCCCTGGATTTATCACCCAGCACTAATGAGAGGCAGCCGGCGCTGTGCGATGCGGACAAGCCCCGGCTCCGCTCGCAGGCGGGGAGGGCCGGGTTTGCCACGTCCTGGCAAAGATGCTCCAGCTCAGCTCGTGTCCTCAGGAGCTCTCGGGCTGAGCCGGGGGGTGCTGGGGAAATGTGAAGGGCAGCAAAAGCGAGACAGGCTCTGCTGGGGCAAGCAGTGCCCTGAGCCAAGCCTTTCTTCTGGCAGCCGGCTCCAGGCATTCACAGGGGGATTATCTTTTCTTTCTTCTCCCTCTCTCTCTCTCTCTTTTTTTTTTTTTTTTTCCTCTCCTGAAGTGTCTTGTAATGGCCCTGGAGGGGAGAAGATTATTTAAACCTGACGTGTCCCCTCTGATCCTTCTGATGTTGCCAACCGCGCAAGGCTGCGGATGCTTTTCCACCTTCGCTCCCTGCTCCATCTGCCAGGAGCTGCGGATCCCACCCTCCACCGAGCCAAGCCCCGGGCCCTCCTTGGATGGAGGAAGAGGAAGCCGCCCACACCACCCCGAGAATCCCCCCATTGTCTTCCTCGCTGCTGGGAAGCCCCAGTGACACCGCCAGGGCTGCAGGGAGGGGAGGAATCTCGGGCAGGATGCAGGGAGCGGGAAGGACCCGCAGCGCGGGTTTGGTTTGGCAGCCCCGTTCAGACAATAAAAGGTCAGGCTGCAGAGAAGATTGTTTTGTTGATTTATTTTTTTTTTTTTCAATTTCCCTGGCTTTTGTTCAAGGCTGTGTCCTTAAGGACGGGGATTCTCTACGCCGGTGGCAGACTCAGAGCACGGGTGGGCGGCTGGGTCTTTGTCTGGCGGGGTTTTTAGTGTGCAAATGATTTTGCTGGAGCACCAGCTGCGAGAGTAGGAGGAGGAGGCTGGGCTGGGTGTGAGCTCAGCGAGAGAAGGTGGAACTCTGCACCAGGATTTGGTTTGGTTCGATATCTGAAGTATCTTCTTTTTCACCCTGAAGTTTCAGAGGTTTTCAGGGGACTCAGAAGATCAGGAACTGAAGCACATGCTGTGGAGGAAGCTGCAATTGTGGAATAAAATGAGGACAAACAGCCCCAAGCAGAGCCTGAGATGAGGCAACAGGAGGGTTTGAGAGCATGCTTCAGTGGTCTCAGCAGATCAGCTGCTTCACCTTTTGATTTTGGGTAGGATTTGACGTTTTTGGGATGCTGCTGCAGCTTCCTAATAATTTTGGGGCAAGGACAGTTTCCTAAAGCCGTGCACCCTCCACTGAATCACCGTCCCTGGAAGTGCTCAAAAGACACTGAGATGTGGCCCTTGGGGCCATGGTTTAGTGGTGAACACAGTGGTGCTGGGTTAATGGTTGGACTCAGTGGTCTTAGAGGTTTCTTCCAAGCTGAATAATTCTATGATGCTATGATCACACCCAGCCTGATCCCTGCTGTCCCACAGCCCGAGGGTCAAGGACCACAGCGCTCTGCTGTCACACGCAGGGAGGTTTGCAGGGTCACTGTGGCTGTGCCTCTCCTCCAGCTCAGGGAGGTGAGCTCAGGCCCCACCTGGTGTCTCCTGCCACGCTCCCCACAGCCATCTCCTCTTCTTGGCCACTGTGCAAAGAGACACAATGAACCCTCATGAGTTCAGAGGCTGCCATAATATCTGTCTTATATCCGAGTTTCATACAAACTTCAGGACAAAGTAAGGAAACCGGTTTTTGGATGTGGGACAGCTGCCTCAGGCTCAACCCAAGCAAGCTTGGAGCTCAGATCCTCAGAAGATGCAAAGGCCTTGATGCATGGGCCAACACCTTCTCCTGGTCTCTGGTACCAGTGCTAAGGTGGTGCTGAGCAGCAAAACTGCCTTTGTGGGCCAGACAGGTCTAGGGGTGATGTCAGGCTGGTAATAACAACAGGCTGATTGTTAATAAAACAGTCTGATCTAGAAGCCTGATTCATGAAACCATAAATAGTTTAAATATAAAAAATGCCAGTCAACGTGGTTTTCTGGAGCAGGGGTCTTTTTGTACCAGCTTGATGCCATTATTTTAGATCATAAGGTTGGCCCATAAACATAACTGTGTATTCAACATGCTTGTAAAATATTAGATTTGTACAGTTTGGTGTTCCAGTGGGGAGGAAAAGCACCACACATCAGTAGAGCACGTGCTAAATGAGCTAAGAGTTGGCTGGCTGACAGATCTCAAAAATGGTGATCAGTGGGCTATGACCAAGGCCTGGATCTGTTTCTTCAGTGGAAAATCCTTGGCCCAAAGGTGTGCAGCCTGGAAATAAAAGTGAAATTGCTCCTGAAGAAGCTGTGAGGGGGGAAAAATGGAGTAGAAAATGGACAAACACCCACAGGGACTGGCCAATCGCTCTTAGTATGAAACCATTTCACAGAATCATAGAATCATCAAGGTTGGAAAAGACTTCTAAGTGCATCAAGTCCAACCATTAACCCAGAACCACCAGATTCCCCACTAAACTGGGTTCCCAAGGGCCACATCTACATGCCTTTTAAATACCTGCAGGGATGGTGACTCCTCAGCTTCCCTGGCTGGCCTCTTCCAGTGCTTGATCATCCTTTCTGAAAATAAATTTTTCCTGATATCCAATCAAAACCTCTCCAGGTACGACTTGAGGCCATTTCCTCTTGTCATTTGTAACTTGGGAGAAGAGACCAGACCCACCTGGCTCCAACCTCCTCCTTTCCTCCAGGCCTCAGCTCCCTCAGCCATTCCTCAACAGATTTGTTCTCCAGACCCTCCCTCAGCTCCACCACCCTTTTCTGGACAGGACATGCTTTGGCACCTGCATTTCCATGCAGACTTCAGTGCATCCAGATGGAAAGGACCCCAGTGGTGGTTTGGAGGGTTAAAATGTGAGGGGCCCCAGCTCAGCCTCTTCAGGACATGATGGATCACAGCTGATGGAGATAGAGACATCTCATTGCAGGGCTTTGAGCGTGGTAAATCTGCATCTCATGATAGAAACACCCTCAAGAGAAAACAGAAGACAGGTTGAGTTATGGGTGCATGTAGGGAAGGGATTTAACTGCTTTAGATGAGTCTGGAACCCACATCTGAGGAGCTGTGGATGTTGAAATCCTCTGACAAGCTGTGGCTGCCCCATCCCTGGAGGTGTTCAAGGCCGGGTTGGACTGGGCTTGGAGCAACCTGGGATAGTGAAGGTGTCCCTGCCCATGGCAGGGAGCTGGAATTGGGTGATCTTTGAGACCCCTTCCAACTCAAATCATTCTGTGATCCCAGGATTCTATGAAACTGAGTACAATCACATTTTAGAGAGCATCCTGAGCTGTCTGTGGGGGGAGCAGGCAGTCTGGACACAATTCCCTCTGCAGCCAGGGACATTTTAACCAGAACAGATGGAGCTGGAGGGGACAGGTGCACTGTCAGGAGAAGGCACATGCCCCAAGGGGTGTATCTCTCCAAAATCCCCTTCAGTGACCTACTTTGCACCCCATGAGCTGTAAGATATCCTTTTTTTCTCTGGGATCTTCATAGGACTACAGAATGATTCAGGCTGGAAGGAGGTTTCCTGCTCAAAGCAGGGCAGTTATGGGGGTCACCCCAGTTCCTTACAGCTTTACCCTGAAATATTCCCAGAATAGAGAACAAATTGAGGAGCTGCAAACACAAGGAGTAAACTCCTCTTGCCAGGTGTGTCCCTTGGCTGCAGCTGGGGCAGTCACAGCTTTTTTCCCTTGTTTTCCTAAAGAAGCAAGATTTATGTAAGTAATCCAGGCTGTTTCAAACCAAATGATGCTGAGTAGAAGAGCCCTCAAGGAGATTTGTGGGGGAAATGCAGCCCCTGCCCTTGGGATTGTGGCACTGAGGGGCCTCTCCCTGTGCTGGAAGGATGGAGGACAGAGAATCACTGGTGCAAAAATGGGCTGAGCTGTGCTCTCCACCCTGAAGGATGTGCCTGAGGGACATGGTGCCACCCAGAGGGACCTGGACAAGCTCGGGAAGTGGGCCATGGAATCTTGTGAAGTTCAACAAAGCCATGTGCTGGTGCTGCACCTGGGTCAGGGCAAGGCCTGTTATCAATCCGCCTCTCTGCCTTACCCAGCTGTGTTGTCTCACTCACCCTGGCAGATTTACAAGGCAGACAGAGCCACAAGACAGCATTTTGGCAGCTCCAGGTGAGTTTTCATGACAAGCTTTTTATCACAGCCCTTGTTTTGAGTGCTTTCACCCATCCATGAAAAGCGAGTGCCCTGAACTGGGCCCCCCAAAACCAGCCCGGCTGTCCTTGCCCCGTCACCCGCGGCTGCCTGAGCGCTGCAAAACAAGGCGGCCTTGTTTGCTTTAAAGATCAAAGCTCATTTAAATGCATTGCTTCTCCCTGCCTCCACCTGATATCCAGACAAGATGCCCTGGCTCAGGTGAGTCAGTCAGCCGCAGTTATCTCTGCGAGGCGGAGGCAGCTCTTGCATCCTCCCTGTGCCAGCTCCGGGTCTCTCTAATCCCCTCCGCCCCCGGTGCTTGGACCGAGCCCGGCTTGGCCGTGACACGTCCCTGGAGGCTGCCCGGGTGCTGTGGGAGAGCACAGTGGGCGCTGCCTCCCCTGCTCTGCTGCGAGCCCCAAGGCAGGTGTCGCAACAGGAGCCAGCACCTGCAGCCAGGGAAGGGCATTTTCATATTTTCATATTTTCATTTTCACAGCCGCCGCTTCTGCACGGAGCTCCCTGGCTGCGTGCAGCACATTCAGCTCTCCGGTGTGGCAGTTGAGACTTTTGCTATTTTTCCTTTTTTTTTTTTTAAAGGATGAGCTGACAAAGCTCCAGGTGGCTCTTTGGCAGTCACGCTTTTCTCCTCAGCTGCTGACGCCGAGAGCGAGTGACTCAGCTCCCTGCAAGCCTCTTCTCCTGCCACTCAAATGTTCTTTCTCTCCCATGGTTAAAACAAATTCTGCCCTGAGGTGCTGCCCAGTGAGTGGCTCAGACAGGGCAGCACGGCTCCTTGCTGTGGTCATGGCATGGAGCAGGGATTTGCAGGATTCCCTTTCTGAACCGTGGTGTTCTCTTCTCTCCTTCCCCTCCTTGTTCTGTTTTGCAGGGAAAGTTCCCAGGGCAAAACCCACCCCTGATGATCCATGTTCCTGTACCTGTGCCAAGCAGTACCTAATTCCCCTCTTGACTTTTCAGCTATATTTGTTGCAAACATTTTAATTTTCTTTCCAACCCAAGAGTTGCCCTACATTTTCATCCCTACCAGCATGGGAGTTTCCAGATACTGCAGTGCAAGCAGGGCAGCACCTCCCACCTTCTAGCTCTGTGTGCCCAGACCTGGGGTCTGCCAGGTCCTGGGGGCAGGTGAGACCTTCTCCCCTGCACAGCTGATGGTTCAAGACTCCCTGGGCACAGAGGGAGTGGGGAGACCCTTGCAGGCAGCAGGATGTCCTCAGGTGGAGGCGTTGTGAAAGGGCTGATCCCAAGCAGGTAGATGGGATCTGTGCTGAGAGCTCTGCTGTGCCTGGGAAGAGCCAGTGTTGGCCATGGCAGCCAGCAGCAGTCCAAAATAATCAAAGGAAGGTTTCATCATGGTTCAGAATGTACCAAGGCAGCCCTTAGAAAACATTTTTTAATCCGGTTTTGTGAGGCTGGACTGTGGCTGGTATGGACTTACTGAAGACCCTGCAACCTTTTCCTCCTTGCTCTGTGGAGACCTGGCTTTCTGAGGTGGGGTAGGAACACGGACAGGGAGAGCTGTGAGCCATGGCTCATCTCCCAAGGCTTTGGGATCTCCAGCATGGATGAGAGTGAGCTGAGAGTTCTGAGGGTCCCTCTGTGGGGGTGGAGCTCTGAAAGGAGTGTCCATGACAGCCTCAGATGAGTCCCTCCTGAATCTATGGTGCTGTCCCTCGACCTCTGATGACTGGAAAGGGAGTCAGGGATGAACCCAAGCTGTGGACATTCACCTTGAAGTGTGTGCAGGGGAGATTTCACTGACTTTGTTGTTGGCAGGACTGAAAGCATTGCAGTATGTGGCTGTGATGGACCTTGCAGGTACCAACATCCTCTGCTGAGAATGGTTTAAGGCACTGTGGACCATGGCACCAGTTGGGAAGAGATCAGAGAATCATGGAATGGTTTGGATTAGAAGGGATCTTAGAGATCATCCAGTTCTACACCTGGCTCCATCATGGGCATGGACACCTTCCACCAGAGCAGGCTGCTCCAAGCGTCATCCAGCCTGGCCTTGAACACTTGCAGGGATGGGGCAGCCACAGCTTCTCTGGGCTGATTATTGTGAGTGGCCAACCTAGCATTTCCCAGAACACCCAATTTATGAACTTTCATAGTACTCCTCATAGGGAGGGCAGAGACTTGTGCATGGAGCGGCAGCAGCCTGACAGGGAGAGTTGGGATCTGGCCTGCAAAGGGGTGCACGTTTCTGGGTGACAGAGAGCAAGGAGGAATGCAGCAGGTGGGAGCCAGCATGTACAGGCAGGAGCACGGGTGGGTGTTTCTCCAGCACACATGTTGTGTTCAGCAGTCCCCCTGGCCCTCCTGCTTGAGAAGAAAGGCAGCAATTAGGCTGATTGAAGGCCCAGTTGCTTCTTGCACAAGGAGGAGGCAGTGCCCCTTGCAGCTGCGGTTCAAAGCCTGCAGGAGATAAGGATCTGCCGTGCCAAGCACTTGGGAAGTGCTGGGGGAATCCAAGGACAGCTCTGGCCATGCCACCCTGCTTCACCTCTATCTTCTTCCCAGCTGGCATCTGGCTTAAAATCCTTCCTGAACCTAGAACAGCACAATGGGAGTTTCCTCCCCACTCTTCCATGCAGCCCCCATGTAATTACTTGGGAGCTCACAGAACTTTGTGTCAGCTTTCCTTGCTTACCAGCCTGTTTGTGCAAGCTCCAACTGTTCAGCCTCCATGGAGACTCTGCTCTTTGCCTTCCTTGGTCATGGGGAGCAGATTTAAGAACCCAGCTGATTTCATGAGATCAGGTGAGGTGTGTGTAGTGTGTCCTCTGGGTTTATTCCATGGTGTCCAGTCAAGGTTAGGCTCAACTGGATATAAAATTATGGAATGGTTTGGGTTGGAAGGGATCTCCAAGATCATAGCCCCACCACAGCCAGGGAAACTTTCCCCTAGATCAGGCTGTTCCAAACCCCATCCAAGCTGGGATAAGGCCTTAAACACTTCCAGGGATGGGGCAGCCACAGCTTCTCTGGGCAACCTGTGCCAGGGCCTCACCACCCTCACAGGCAAGAATTTCTTCTTTGTACCCAATCTAAACCCATCCTCTGTCAGTCTGAAGCCGTTCCCTGTTCTGTCACTCCAAGCCCTTGCAAATTCTCTCTCCAATTCCCTTGTAGCACTGAAGGTGCTCTAAGGTCTTCCTGAAGCCCTCTCTTCTCCAGCCAGAACAAACTCCCCCATACACTTCCACCCCTGGCCAGAGTTCAGCTCTGCCTTTGCCTCCCACATCCTGATAATTCCCATTAGCAGCACCAGGCACACAGGGATGTACAAAACAGTGAACGCTTTTTATTTCGCTGCTGGAGTGTAACCACTGTAATTTCATAAAACTCAAAAAACAACAAAAGTGATTACCGAAGGCATACATTTTTTTTTCCTTTTTACACAAGACGTTAAGTAAACAGACAAGTTTCTTTTTAAAAAGGTTATAAAGTGTCAAGATCCTATACCTCATCTGCATATTCAAAGTGATGCCATCTGATACAAAAAGCATTGGGTACAATAATTTAGCTATGGCTCAGACCAAAAAAAAAAAACCAAAAAACAAAACCAAAAAAAAAAACAACAAAAAAAAAAAGTCATCTGGGCTTAATCTACACATTACTATGGTTGCCCAGGAGGTTAAAAAGGAAAATATGCAGTTCTTTGTTGCACAGAAAGGAACAGCAGGGAAGTGGAGAGTTCATTGGGAGATCATAGTCTGAAGGGAAGCAGCGGAACGCCCCCTCCCCGGGAATGTCTGCAGGACTCCCCTCTGTGCCAAGAACCAGCCACATTTGTCTCCCACCAGACAGAATCCCATCCAAAGCCACCCGCCAAGCTGCACCTACCCAGCGTGCTGGCAGCAAAATAGATCCAAGATCTTGGAAACTGCATGGAAGTCACGAATCTCCCTGTGAGCTTTCCCACTGGGACTAATAAAAACCAAACAAACCCAGTGAAAAAAAATAAAAAAGGAAATGACTCGTTCTATTGTGGGTAGAGCCAGACTCTGCTTTCTCGGGAAATCTGTTCCACATAAACCTCTGAAGCTCCCAGCCCAAGCACCACAGTGTCAGCCTTACTGCAAGACTCATAATATCAATTTACAAATGCAAAATCTTTACATGTGTGTCACCAGAACTTTCTGAAATTAAGAGCTGGACATTGGTGATGGCCACATTTCCTGCCTTCCCACCATCCCACCCCCTCCACGTGCTCCATCTGACTGGAAAACAAACAACAGAAGGGATATTTGAGGGCATGTGTGTGCTGTGCGCCACTGGTGAGAGGACACAGCTACAATTCCTTCTCAGATTTATTCCCTCACACAAGGCTCAGACATGACTGACTCCTGGGTAAAGGCTGCAGGCTCTTGGTTTGATGGTTGGGGCACTTCTGCTTTGTCATCCCTTGGGTCTCCAAAGTTCTTGCACCAATTTGGAGCCTTGTCCCTGCAAATTGTAGTGGCTTTCCATGGAAGGTGAAGGGGTGGATAGGGGTGAGAAATTATTAAAACCCAGTTTGAACCTTTGCTTCTGGAGAAAAGGGCAGGATGAGGTGGCTGGTTTGTAGCCAAAGCCATGGGGGTGTCTGCTCCCTGTGACATCTGCCAGGACTTGACGGAAACAACCGGAGCAGTGACAACGTTGGCAAATACATCAGATTTTTAAGGGTCTGCTTTCAGCATCTTGGCATTTGAGGTGAAACAAGGATTAGTGTACAAGGAGAGAACCCAAGACCAGCCCAAACCATGAGCCCTTGGCTGCTTAGGCCTTGCTCTGGTGCTGTCTACTGAGTTTCAACCTTCCCCCTTGCCAAAATGTCTCAAGACTTTGGAGCTCTTCTTTGAGATTTCTAACCCAAATCCCCCTTGGAAGACCTCTCAATTTCCCCAGCCTGTTGCTTCTGTAACCTTCTCTAGGCTGCAACATTGAGGGACTGGTATCTCAGAGGAAGGAGCCCAAGTCCATATTAAAAAAAAAAAAAATTCCCAAATATTTGGCAGTCCAGCCCAGAGAAACTTTTGAATTCAGCCCTTCATGCAAAACAGCAGCTCCTGGGCTGCCAAGGTATCCTTTCCATGGAAGCAGCACATTTTAGGGTTAAGGGGGAGATATCCTTGAGAAAAAAAAAAGAAAAAAAGAAAAAATATCTAGGACAATTAAATCAGCATGATATGTTGTTTTTTTTGCTGTTTTTTTCAGTGAATCACAAACTGAGGAGGATCAAGATGCCACTCTGTCAGCCAGATGCCCTCAGGATTTGGCCACATGGCCAGATCATGGACTGCTCTTATACCAGAAGCTCCCTAATTTTAAGGTGATTGGGTTGATGCTACATAAAGCAAAGCCTGTCCCCCTCATGTTCCACCCAGGCTGAGACCTAAGTGAAGTCTTGCTCAAGAGTGGCCAAAGGAGGCTGAATTCAAATCCCTCTGTCCCCAGCCTGAGTCCAACTCAAAGGCATCGTGGCTGAATCCCAGGACCTCTTGCCCCAGGCAACGTTCCAGGTGATGCTGCCACGAGCATGGGTGAGGAAAACTCATCTTGCCAGGACAGAAAGGTCTCCAGGCCCATAAAGCAACAGCTCCCACAAGGAAGGGCATGGGACTGGGAGGTTTCCTGGCTTGCAGGGACTGGAGCTGTCACCACCACAATGCCAAGCCACCTCCTATGTCCCATACCTATTGTAGCAGCAGGAGGACAGACCCAAGCAGGAAGGGGATGGTGACCCACCCAGCAGGGTGCTCTAATACAGGGTCAGGCAGTTTATTCAGCCCAGTCCACACTATTCCCAACCAGCACAGACCCTTTAGCCTTCTCCACAAGTCATGGGAACCAACAGCCTGGGATAGAGCAGGAGAAACTCAAGGGATTGAGGGCTGACCCACAATGTTGGACAGGCCCAAGGTGTGTGGTGTGACAACTCCAGGGCCACATGTGGAAGGTCCCCAGCTCACTCAGCACCACAGCTTATCCCACAAGGATGACCTTTTCCACTGTTTCCAGTGGTGCTGGAAACAGCTCCAAACACCTCAGCTGCTCACCCATGTGGTGGCACAAAGCAGGCCCCAGCCTCCTGCAGGTACTGAAGGTGTCTAACCAGCCTTCCTCACCACCTGTCCCAAGAGATGAACACCCTGAAGTGAATGTCTCTGGATATCTACATTTTGGAAGGCACACAAACCTTTGGAGAGACCCAGCTTGGGGTCAACAGGACACTGAGGGCATCTCATGCTGCTCAGCCTAAAACCCCAAGAGGTGAAAGGAAGATCAGCCCTCCTTGTCCCAACAACTGTGATCCTCTGCAGCTGAGGTGTGAGCAGCAGCGAGCCCAAAGGACACCTGGAGCATCCCCTGGGCCACATGGATGTCCTGGTGGCAATGGATGGCAGCCAGCTGTGACACAGTGCTGGGGATCAGTCTGGGGGACCATGGGTCACCTCCTGGGCTCTACTGGGCAGTGACAGGAGAAAGAATGGCCAGAGGATGTGCGGAAGACAAACGGTATTTTTAAAAGTTTTTTTTCCTTTAATTAGCAAATTTCTTATTATCCTCATTAAAAGAAAAAAACCCACCCCCACACCCCCTAGGTGCCCACTGCTCCAGCTGCTGCAAGCGTTCAAAGGCAGAAAGTTGAGAGATGTTTCATGTCCCAGCTCAGGGGCAGCTCTGAGCCCACCCCAGCTGGGTGTGTGCCAGGTGCCTTGGTACAGATATGGAAAAGGCAGGTGCAAAATTAGGTGATGTGCTCTTGCCAGGAACACCCCAAATCCCATAGGAGAGCTGCAGCCCAGCCCCTTGGCCAGCAAATGCAGCGGTGGTGGAGGACATGGATGTGCCTTGAGAGGCACACTGTGTCCCCAGGGCACTGCAGCCAGAATTGGGGTTTGTGCCACAGCTCAGGGGTGGGGACAGGACAGCAGAGAACCCACCACCCTGGGCACTGAATTTGGAAGCTGTGAATAAGAGCACCCCATACTTTGGGGGACCCAGTGCTGATCCAGCACCCCAGCAAAGCTGAGTGCCTCAAAGCCCTGCTGTGGTCCCCGAGGTTCCCAGCAGCTCTGCCTTCACTGGAGCAAGCTCCCAGCGAGCCCCATCTGCAGCATCCTGGCTGGCACTGAGGCAACAGGGAGGTGGTGAGCTGACAGAGGGGCCAGGAGAAAGGGAATGGTGCTGGGGCTCTTAGCTCAGTCCTTCCCCTGGTCACAAGAGTCACTGAGCTAAGAGCCCCTGTCACCTCTCCCTGCTATCACCACCTTCCCCCCCGAGGCCACTGTGCCATCCCCACCTCCATCCCTGCTGCTGCAGCCCTTATTTATAGGGAAGAGGTGGGGAAAGGCTTTTCTGGGGGTGCTCTGGCCCTTCTGCACCCCATCCCTTCTCAGCTGGCAGAGCCCTGCCTGCATCACCCAAACCAAGCACCCTTTGCCCACCCCTCTCAGTGCAATGGGAGGGGAAAGGGGGGAGGAGGATGGTGATGAAGAACAGTCACACAAGCTCATTGCCTGCTAACACCAAGAGTCTAAGGGCAGTGCTGCCTTCCCTCCTTGGGGCTGCAGCTGGAGAGAGCAGCCTTTTTTGGGGATCCAGCAAGACGAGTGTGCTGTGAGTGCTGGAACACACTGGAGATGCTGCATGTCCCCAGCCCAGCCCTGGCAGAGGGGCAGCACATGGGGAGTGCAGGGCTGGGCCAGGAGGTGAGGGGTGGGATGTGTGCGAGTGCCTGGGGGTCTGTGCACGGATTTTGGCAAGAGGTCATTGAGGTTACATGATGCAGCATTTGTTCTTGTGGTTATGAGGGTCCTTAAATCGGAGTCTCTGCTTTGGTCGGTATTTTTCCAAGTATGTCAGCTGCTTGCTGTTGATGGCTCCTCTGCGCTTCCTGCGGGGACAGAGAAATGCCAGAACAGTCAGAGGTGTGGCACGAGATCCCCCCCACCTCAAACCACCTCTGTCAGGGTGCTGAGCCCCCCTTCCTGGAGCAGAAAGGATTTTGGAGGCTGAAGCCAGGTGCACCCTCCAGGGATGGAGACAGGCACTGAGCCCAGCAGCTTTCCTTGCTCATCCACCCTTTGAGTCCCAGGACATGGAGAGCTGGGGAGGAAACGTGGGGCAGAGGTGGGGTGACTGTCAAAAGCCCCTCAGGGATGCTCCATGCCAATGCTTTGTTCTCCCACTCCCAAAGGAGAGAAAAGCAACCCCAGTGTCACCAAAAAACCAAACCCTGGGACATGCCAGATGTCTCCATTCCCTCAGAGAGGGACTTTCCGCCCTAACACCATAACACTGCTCCACTTACTGTCGGATGAACTGGATGGCATCTTCATACTTCATCCCACTCTCGATCAAGGCCAGTGCGACAAGGACGGGAGCACTGAAAGGCAGAAGCAGTGGCTGTCACTCCCCAGTCACACAGCCCAGAGGCTGATATCCATAATTTGAAGTTCAAGGAGAAGCTCAGGTAGCAGATCCTCCCCATCAACACCTATTCCCACTAAGATTTCACAAAACCCTGCTCAGAGAGGGACTGGGAAAAGGAAAGAGGAGTATTGGCATGGTTGTCCCTCTCCTGCCTGCGTGGGGAGGTGACAGCTGGGATAAAATCCTGCTCAGAGGCGGGCTGGGGAAGGGAAAGAGAGAGCTGGCATGATTTTCCCTCTCCTGCATTCATGAGGGGTGGCAGCTGAGGTGCTGGGCTCAGACTCACCGCCCCAGGCCGGCCACGCAGTGCACGGCCACACAGCACCCAGGGTCCTCGCAGAACTTGGTCTTCAACAAGTTGAGCCAATCTTCCACAATTTTGCTGGGAGGAGGTGCTCCATCATCAAATGGCCAATCCTGCAAGGTTGGGAAGAAAGAAACGTCAAGTCTCTGGGGAAAACCTTTCAGGGATTTTTTTGTACTTGGGGTAATGGTGTTTGGGGCCTCAGCTGCAGGGAAGTAGGAGAGTGCCAGAACTGGGCACACAGCATAGTTCTGTGGGGATACAGGCGGTTTTGTGGCATCATCTGGCATACAGGAATTCCCTGGCTGCTTTGGCTCAGGGTTTGAAGCCACACAAATCTAGGTCTAGAGTCCTTTGGCCTCCTATGGACAGGTTCAGCCTACAGGAGCACCTGTAGGATCTGCAGCATGGTCCCCATCACCTCCTGCTTCTGCAGACCAGGATGGCCACCCCATGCTCCATCCCCATCCAGATGAGCTCACTGAGCTTTGGGGTGATGCAGTTCCCATCCTCCCCCCTGCCAGCTCCTAATTCCAGAACCTGGGAGCACACTCTAGGGGATTTGAGCAAAGGTGGCTTGAAGATGGTTGAAATCTCAGAGGTTGATGAGGTGCTGGAATTCAGCTTCCTGCAACACATGAAGGGGAAGACCAAAAGAATGGTCTGGGGACCCATTAACACAGCCCTAGAGAAAGATTTACAGGGAGGGAGATCACTCCAAATGGGGCCATTTAAATACCATCCTTCAGGAAAGGCTATTAAAGGACAAAGAAAAATATCCCATCTTCTTCTGAGCTTCATCCTCAAGTTGCAGTCGTTCAAAATTGGAGCATGGTGAGGAAGTTGGTCAAATGGATTCTATATTTGATACCCCTCAGCCATGAGCTCAGTTATGAGGGGTAAGTGTCCCAAAATGGGGATTTCTTTCCCAAAACAGATTTGTCAGGAGGAGCATGGCCACTGGCTATGCAGCACTGGCAGAGAGACAGGAAGGGAAGCATCCCTTGGAGAGGATGTGGCTTGGTGAGCCCTGAAGGGTGGGGGGTACTGGGCCCTAATCCTAGATTTTGAGGAGTGAGTCACTAAGCTGCTGTGCTGGAGTCACCCTTGGTGTGAGATGGCAAAATAAGCTGCTTCACTTCAGTGTTTGAACAGGTGGTGAGATTTCTGTTGGGATCTGATAGCAAAGAGCATGCTGGGCTTCAGGGTATTGGCAGTGTTTGAGCCAGCCCTCCTGGCTGGCCTGTGCCTGTCCTGCAAGGCCATCTCCTCCTGCAAGACCATGTCCTGCCTGCAGCCACGAGTGCAGGTCAGGGGCTCACAGCAGGGATGACACAGCACCCTACAGAATCATCCCCTGATGGAATGGTTTGGGATGGAAGGCACCTCCAAATATCATCTAGTCCAACCCTCTGCCATGGCAGGGACACCTTCCACCATGCCAGGCTGCTGCAACCTGGCCATGAACACTTCCAGAGATGGGGCAGCCTCAACTTCTCAGTGTCTGACCACTCTCATGATAAAAACCTTTTTCCTTATGTCTCATCTGAATCTACCCTGTGTCAGTTTAAGACATTCCCCCTTGGTCTATCACTACATGCCAGTGTAATAGCCCAGCTCTCCTGCAGCCCCTTTAGGGACTGGAAGGGGCTTTAAGGTCTCGCCAGAGTCTTCAGTTCTCCAGATATAGGTCTATCTATAGAAGCATAGAATTGTTTAGGTTGGAAAAGCCCTCTAAGATCATCAAGTCCAACTGTTAACCCAGCACTGGCAAGGCCACCACTAAACCATGTCTCCAAGTGCCACATCTACAGCTCTTCTAAACCCCTCCAGGGATGGTGACTCCACCACTTCCCTGGGCAGGCTGGTTCAATGCTTGACAACCCTTTCAGTGAAGAAATTTTTCCTAATATCCAATCTAAACCTCCCCTGGAGCAACTGAAGGTCATTTCCTCCTGTCTTGTTGCTTGCTACCTGTGAGGAGAGACCAATCCCCACCTGGCTACAACCTCCTTTAAGGGAGTTTTAGAGAGGAAAGATCTTTCCCAAGTCTCCTTTTCTTCAGGCTAAATACCCTCAGCTGCTCCCCGTCAGACTTGTGCACCAAGATATATTTATATGCCAGATATATATATGAGGATACAGATAAATAAATGAGGATAGGGATAAAAATATACCAAACTGTGTATATCAAATAAAAATATATACCATGATATCTCAAAAATATACAGAGATTTGATATAATTATAGAGATATTTCTGTATCTGCAGAGATACATCTATCTATAGAAAACCAGGTTATAGATATCTCTTGATTTGCCTTATATAGTTTCTGTATGGTTATAGAAATATTGATATAGAAGCTTCTATACAGTGTTTTGTATAGTTTCTCTAACTCTCTATATAACCATATCCTAGATATGTATCTCTCCACATAAGAGAGATACAAGAGATGTAAAGAGGTATGTATATCCTAGATACAGAAACTCAGACTGAAGGCTCCAGTTAGAAATGGGGTAAAATGCAGAATTTGGTGTGTAAGTGAGCAGATATGATCTACAACATACAGATTCTACATATTCAGGATACAGTGATCTTTCCAAGATATATCCAGTAGAGACACATATTGCATCTCTATCTAGAGGCATCTGCATCTGGAGGATCTGTATCTAGAGAGCCATGGGATTATCCACCCATATCCCTGAGGATCTAAGAGCCTCCCCTCTCTCTAGGATATACATTATACAGACAGAGCTATATTAAGAGGTCCTACACACAGAGGACCACCCCAGGAGACACAAGGCATTTCCAAACCCTTCCCTAAATAATAAGCAGAGCCTCACTTCCCAGCTGGAGCTGAACTCCCTGGCAGGGCTATCACATCTGACATCATCTCCAATTACCTATCAGCCAAGATACAGCCCAGGCAGCTGCATGCTCTGCCTTTCCCAGCTTGCTGCCTGCTCCCTTTCATCCCCCCCAGCTGCACCAGCCAGCTGCTGGAAGAGCTCACAGCACCCCCCAGGATAAGATAACGCCGGGGGGAATGGGAACCACGTGCATCTTCCTCGTGGGATCAGGAGCTCTCATCCCTGGATGCTTCAGAGCCTGAGCAACAGGCAGGGAGGCAGCTGCCGACTCAGCCAGTGAGTCACAG
Source organism: Emberiza elegans (assembly GCA_024865655.1). Classification (NCBI taxonomy): domain Eukaryota; kingdom Metazoa; phylum Chordata; class Aves; order Passeriformes; family Fringillidae; genus Emberiza; species Emberiza elegans. The sequence continues at coordinate 4,791,407 of JALJVW010000084.1, read as the reverse complement.
TTTCGGCTGCGTGGGCAGCACGTCTCTTTTTAAAGCACCAGCCTCAGCTCAGCTCAGCTGGGCTTCCAGCTCTGCTCCTGCCTCAGCGTGATGCTGTGCTGGGCTGCTGGGGTGTTCAACAGCCCCAAGGGATGAGATTTTTAAGGGTGGTGTTGGGGCAGCCCCCCGGTGCCGATCCTGCTGCCCACCTACCATGACAGTGATGCCGTCCTTCTCCAGGGGGGTCTTGTCATAGGTCACTTCACACACTCGCACGACCGTGGTGGCACCGTACTTCTTCAGGTCCTGGGCAGGGAAGGAGAAGGAGGGGTCTGAACAGACCCTGCCAGATGCACCCCAGTTAACCCTGACACATCCAAGCCCTGCTGTGACCATGTGGAGCAGTGTGGACCCTTAAAACAGTGCTGTGCCCCTTCCCTGAACCCTTGACTCATGGTCCATCCCTGCCAGGCACAAGGAAACACGAAATCCCAGGACACCAAAGCCACGTGGCCTTGTAGGATTTTTAACCATCATCTTCATGACTCCTCAGAGTCACGAGTACCAATGGGGCCATTTATTTTTAAGCCCTGACAGCCTCATCAGCAGGGATTTTATACCTCAGGCAAAGAAACATCCCTGACATGGGTGCCAGTCCTCTGAAGGAGAAATTGTTTGTGCCTGCTGAGGTCACACTCCTGATGCAGAAATGCATGGAGGCAGCAGTGGGGGAGTTGTAGCATGCCCCGCCAGCCGAGCTCAGCATCTCACAGATGGCTCAGGGGCTCCTTCTCCACCTCGCTGCTGTATCCCATCATCACTCCAACACACTGCAGGCTCAGGCGTGGGCCTTGGGATGCTTCCAGCATGGCTCAGAGCCCGGCGCGAGGATTGCCCCCGGATTACGCGCCCGGTGCGCCGGCCTCGCCGGGAACCATGAGATCATCCCCAGTGATCCACCTCCTTTGTTCCCCATGGCCGCTCACCAGACCGTGGTGAGCCCCACATGCTCAGCAGCCTGGCCAAAAGTCTAAGAGACTGGAGGAAAGGGGAATTTTTCTCCCTTCCCACTGGTGTGGTCCCCATTGCCCTCTGCAGTGAGTATGGGGTGGCTGTTCCCAAATCACAGCCACCTTCCTGTCACCCTGAGGCAGCGGCACTCACACAGCTGCTACCAGTGCTGGCTCTTCAACAGCAAGCTCTCCAGCATTACCCAACACACTCTAGGCACTGGAAATATGCTGGGATATTTGGGATCAAAAGCCATTATTGAGGTGCTGGGAGGGACACAGCAGGTTGTGTGCACCCATGTGCATGGCTTCAAAACACTGTGACACGATGTGCTATCTGGCAGGGGATGCAATGGGAATAGGGAAACTCTGCTCCACCTCTACTGTGCCCAAACATCACACTTGGGGTCCTGAAAAACATCCCATCCCAAAAAGTCGGCAATGATTGGACCCACTGCCCACCAGGTGCTGCAGTACCAAAGGGGATGTGCTGCCCTCTCATCGACATCAGCTTTTAGCCCCAAAAAATGCAACTGGACCCTGGTCCCCACCTTCCAGTCTCTCCTCCTTACCTCCAAAAAGGTGCTGAGCGTGGCATTGGTGGGGTTGTGGGTGATGAGGAACCTCATGTTTTTGTAGCAGACCTCCACAGGTGCAGGGCGGTTCATCCGGGCCATGGTGGGGACAGTGGGAAGGTGAGGTGGTGCTGACAGTGGCAGGGGACAAACCCAAAAAAAAGAGTGGTGTGGAGAGGCAAAAAAAAAAAAAACCCAAACAAAGACCCAACAACCCCTCTGCGCTTCAAAAATAAAAATAAAAGATGATCGAGAACTCAATATACAGACGTTGTGCAAATAATCCCAACTCCTGGGAGCGCACCGGCTTCCTTGGCACACCACAAGCCTCCCAGGGGGAAAAAAAAGCCAGATGAGGGGGGGCAAAAAAATAATATTAATGAAATAATAATAATAATAATAATTAAAAAAAAAAATCCCTTTGCTGTAGTGTTGGCGTCCTCCGCGTGTGTGCGACGGCGAGCGGCTGCTGCCTCCGGTGCCGCGCGCTCCCGGGCGCTCTAGAAAGGCCTCTGCATATGGGGGGTGCTTGGTGGTGGCGGGAGGGTGGCCCCCGTCACGTTACCCCATCGGGGTATGTGGAGTACTTGGGGGTGGCACTGGGGGCCGGGAGCCTACGGGGCGGCGTCGGCGGCGTCGGGCAGCGGTGCCTCGCTGGGGCGATCCATGCACGGGAGCCTTGAATGGTTGAGTCCGAGGGTCGGGGTGCTGGGCGGGACGAGGAGAGGCGGCCGGGGGCTGCTGCTTCACAGGGAGGGCTGCCGGGGGCTGCGGGGCTCACAGCTGCTGCTCAGCACCTCCATAAATCCCAGTGCAGAGCGAGGCTGCGGGGGAGAGAAAGGGAAATGCGGTGGTGAGAGTGTGCTCCTCCCCAAGGAAGCCCCTGGCTGGTGTGGGTGCCCCTGAAGGCACCATCACTTTCTACAGCCCCTGCGAGCATCCCTGACCATTCTCAACAGGAAACCATAAATTAGAAAGTGAGGTGGTATTTAAAGCTAAAGCTGAAATATTATCTGGAGAGCTGGAATGGCACTGGAAAGCCAGAGGGGGTAACTCACATTTCACCTGCAGAACAGAAAGCACATGGCTGGGAAGGCCTTGCTCCCATATACCACCCAACATCTGCACCTGCTGGTGGATTTAAGCACCCAATTCATGCCAGCTGACCCCCCTGACACCCATCCAGACTCCCCAAGACCTCACCTTTGTGTCCCCAAAAAGCACGTTGAGTATCTCCACCCCAAATGCACGCTGTGCCCGAACCCAGCTGCCGCTGCCGCTAATCGGCCACATGCTCCTGGTGCTGGGCTCATGTCCACTAAATGCACCTCTAATGCTCTTAGGAGAATTAAGCTGCCTGCAAATGAGCTATCTTGGGGAGGGGGGGCCGAGGAGGGGGTTGTGTGTGTGTGGTTTTGCCAGGGTTGGTGATGGATGTGTCTCCCTGCCTGCTCATCCACATTCCCACACTGCCGGCACATCGCTCCCAGTAACGGAGCCCGGCCCCTCCACCCGTGGCATCTTTGCTTTCAAGGATGGCAGTGGGAAGAATTAAGAAAGAAAATCAACTCCCACTGTGTAAATACTCAAATCCATGAGATGATGGGCCCAGCAGGGAGGCAAGGGCTCTGCCAGCCTCACTCAGAGCAGAGGGAAACCCAGCCAGAGCCTCCCCATGTTGTTCCCCACTGGACTCTTGTTTTGAAGCTGGTCCTTCCCCAGGTCAGCAGCTGCTTAGTGCTGGGTGGCCAGAGCCTCAAAATAGACCATAAGCACATAAGTAACACGAGCCAGGCCAGCAGGCACCCCCTTGGCTCTCCTCACAGCAGCCAGAAACTTTCCCCTCTGGATTGTTTCACCCTTATGCAATGAGACAAGGTGGGAGTAGGGAGACGAGCTGAGCCCTGACCAGCTCATGACAGCACCTGGGTGCTGACAATGGGTTTGTCCAGGCCTGAGCATCATTTACAACATGTTTAACACCTCCTGCTTCTCCAGTAGTACCCAGGAATGAAAAAGGTAAATAGCAATAGGAAAATGACAGGTGAGGTGTCAGGGGAAGCAGAACTGCTCTGCTGAATGTGCCCAGTTTGGCTGCTAAAATAACAGACTCTTCCCAACAACCATGTTCCATCACACCTGACTAGTTTTTTTTGCCCATAAAGAAGGGGATAATGCTATCCCAGAGTCCTGTAAGGATGTTCTGGAAAGTTCAAACCCTGCCTGGGCTGCAGGGGATGAGTGGGACATTCAGGGGGGACGACTTTCCAGTCCCCATTGAGAAATCAGTTTAGAGGCTGATGGAAGCTGGGAGCTTGGCTTAGGCAAGGGAGTGAGGTGAGAGCTGCCTCTCTGCAGCATTTTAGGTGTGATTCAGAGCAGCTCAGCCCACAGATGATGCTGAATACCCTAGGGTAGCTGATCCTCCCCACCTGGACCACGGCAGCTGGAATTTTTGCTCAAATCTTGTAATCATCCTGCAAGATGGGCTGGGAAACCTGCTTCCCCCACAGTGTTCACTGTGCTTTTTCAGTGATGATCCCACCTATCACTTTGTCTATGGGGTCTGCTTCTTCCCAAGATGATCTCACCATGGCTGGGTAAGAATCAATTTGTTATTTCTGGAGGACAGTTCTGGGTTGGTTTTGGCTGTGTGGCTCCTACATGTCCAGCTGCCAATCTGCTGGCCAGCACAACCACAAAAAGGGATGGGAGAGATGGGCAGCCACAGCTGCCTGCTCAAAGGGAAGAGCTGATGCAAAGTAGGAATTGCCCCAAACCATCAGCTCGAAAGCCCAGTGAAACAAAGGACTTGAGCATATTTTGCTTTTACTTTTCACGCCTTTGCTCTTCAGGCTTCCAGTGTGTTTAATGCCATCTGTCCTAATGATTTGATCTGATCCTGATGATCAATCTGATTCGACACACCAGCACCAGAGGTGCACAAGGGAAAGCATCAAAAAAATGACTTTTCTCCCTCCAAACAACCTCATACCTCATTTTTACTGGCTGCCAGGGACATCAGCACAAACTGAGCCCATGTTTACCCATGTCCTGGATTAAATCCCACCTGCTGAGCAGCCCTGTGGGGCTGGGAGCTGCTGCCAGCACCAATGCCAGAGCTGCCCCTTGTCATCATCCAGCACACAGTTCATGCTCCATCGGTGCTCTGGATCCTGGACAATTTTTTATTGGCTTGGGCGTGCTTGCTGCCAGTAAGGGAGGCTCAGTGGGAACCGCCTGCCTACGAGAACAGCGAGTGCTCCTTTCCCACAAGGTCTCCTCTCTCCAGTGGAAGCGTTTCAAGTATTTTGGCAATCACACATCCCAGCAATTCAGTCCCAAAGCCCATAAATCCCTAATGGGTATTCAATCACAAATCATCCCCGGCGGTTCAGGCTGTGATGCTGATCTCCATATTAAGCGTGGCAGAACAATGTGGAAAAGGGAATTTCAGCTAATATTAATAACCTGCCAAGTGGAATATAAATCCTTCTTATTTGAGCGCTCCGGGGGATGTAGAGGAAGCATGTGAGGACACAGTGAACAAGCCCTGGATGAGGATGCTCAGCAATGCAGCAATGGCCTGTCAGGCTCAAACCCGTCTTGGGGAGCCCTGATGAAAGGAGGCTGCAGCCAGGTGGGGGCTGGTCTCTTCTTCCAGGTAACAAAGGACAGGACAAGATGAAACAGCCTCAAATTGTGCCAGGGGATGTTTAGATTGGATATAAGGAAAAATTTCTTCACTAAAAGGGTGCTCAGAGATCGGAGCAGGCTGCCCAGGGAAGCCTGGTGGAATCAGTATCCCTGGAAGTGTTCAAGAGGCATGGATGTAGCACGTGGTTTAGTGGTGGACCTGGCGGTGTTAACAACTCATCTCAGAGATCTTTTCCAACTTTCATGATTCTATGATCTTTTTTTCACCATGAGTGTGGAAATTTCTGCTTTTTTCGCAAGAATTTTGCAGCCAAGAGCCCACTGAGGATCCAGTATGAACACACACCAGTGTGGCAAGACAGCAGTAAAGGCTGCTGCTCTTGGGGATGGGGACCACTGAGCCATCATCTCCTTGTCTTACACCCCCACAGCTGAGGGGATCACAGGGCTCTCTGAAATATTCCTTTGCAGCATGGCAAGGCCATTACAAATGTCTTGGCCTCATCCCAGATGTCCAGGGAATGAGCCTGCAACAAAGGAATGAGGCTGATCTTCCTCACGGCAAGTTGATGGAAAATAAAGGTCAGATCTTCTTCACCCAGTGACTGGGAGAGCTTGGTTGGAGCGGTGAGCAGCTGCCTGACCTGACGGCTGTGCTGCTGGTACCCGGCTAGCGGGACACAGATGGTGGAGTCAGGCTTTCCTAAACACAGCACATCCCCAAGAGAAGGAAAAGGAAGCTCTGCAGAGCCAAAGTGTCGCTCCACATGAGCTTTAGCAGCAGGACTCGGAACAAAGGCTCTCACTCACCCAAACAATGTGTATCTCACCCGTGCATAAATATAGCGATCTCGGAGTGAGCACATCTCCTGTTCAAAGTTCATCTTCAGAGAAATCCAACAAAACACCCAGCTGTGTCACACTTTCTTGACCTCTCTCCTGCTTTCAGCTCACGTAGCAAGACACCGACCAGCCCTTTCCCCTTAAGGCTGATGAAATCCTGCTCTCCCTGCTCCCAACAAGCACTTCCATCACCCTGAAAAGTGAGTCCAAGTTTCTGAGTATCTGCACACATCCGCTGCCACTAACACGAGTGACCACGGGGAGCAGGTCTGTGAGGCTCAGCTGCACACCTAAGATTTGTACCAGCGGTACCACCACTGCCACCACCATCACTGCAACCAGAATCAGCAGCAGCCCCACTGTCTCCATTGCCAACACAATCACCACAATGACCACTGCCATGAGCACCACCACTGCCACCGCTGCCATCACTGCCAAGGAGAACAGGTCCCAGGACACAGAGAGCCACAGTGCTGTCCCCAGCCTGTGACTGCAGCTGGGACACAGCCAATGTGCTGAGATTTCCTCCAGTTGCATCCGCACGGAAGGAAACAGGAAAGGTCCGGGAGGAGAGCGACGGAAACAAAACACCCACAGCAGGAGCCGGCATCTGTGGGGAGAGGTGCAAGCAGCACCAGCACATCCTGCTCCAGGATGGGCAGAGCTGGACAGAGCAGATGGGATGTCCTGGAAAAGCCATGCTGGGTACTGTGGTGGCTGTGGGGTACCTGCTGCCAGGAGTGAAGCAGTGCCTGGCACCATCTGCCAGGGGAAGCATCGTGGGGTTTTTCCTCCAAGGGGTTAATTTTTAGGTTGTTTCTCTTGCTGCACGTGATGTTTTCTAAGCAAAACACAACAAGGAGGATTAAAAATGCACAGGTGTAGAGGGAGAGTGATGGGGAGCTCTTGGCAGCCCATGAAAACACACCTGCAAGATAAACCAAGTCGTGCATCCTTCCCCACATCCTTTTTGGTGTGCAGTAAATACTGGCTAACATGAAATTTTGCCAAAGAGAGCTGTGCAGCCCTTGATTTTACAGCTCCAGTTGGACTTAAGGGGTTTGGTAGCATCTAGAGAGCTGGGAAAGATGCCAGCATTTGCAAGCAGGAGGCACTCAGAACAGGAAAGAGGGAGGAATGGGGAAACTGAGGCAGCCAGCCAGACAGCCAGATAGAAAAGAAGAGCAAAGTCTTCCCAGCACTGTGCAAGCTGGGAATGCACTGGAGGCACTTAGGTAACATGATCAACCCTTTCTTATCTTGTATTTGCACCTTTTGTCTTTGAAGAGAGGCTGAGGCACAGTGTGGAAAATGTCTACAAAGGTCCTCTGGGAGTTGTTTTTCCCTCTCACCCAGATTCACAAACCCTGGACATGGACCCTGTGCTCACACTGGAATTCCTGTGATGCCACCAGTGTCAGGGCTGCCTCTCCTGTCCAGAGCTCACAGGGCAAAGCCCTGGAGGAAACATGATGCTTCAAGCACCCCTTCAACAGCCCTTTAGCTGGAATTTCAGCTTTTCCCTTCTCACGCAGCCCCCAAGCAACTCGAATTTGAGGTCTCCATGGACGTATTTTTAACCTAATTCCTTCTTGTACCGGAAGAGATTCAGCCATCAGAGAATCATAAAAACCACAAAAAGGCACTAAACCTTCTGCACTGCAGGGAAAAGAAACCCCCCAACTGAACCAAGTCCCCCATCCATCCCTCCCACCCTGTCCCCAGCAGTGGAACAACTCACAGGCCCTGCTCACAGCGAGATCCTGGTTTTATGATCTGGGATATCCCCTCCACTGCCTTCCCTCAGCAGCCACGAGGAGCTAGCAGCCGTGTGCCGACGTCAGAGGTTTTTCCTGGCTTGGATTTGAAGGGAAAGGAGGAAAAAAAAAGAAAAAAGAGGGGGGAGGAAGAGAGGCCAACTCCACGGGGAAAAGTAATAACAGGCTTGGGGCTGGCTGCCTCCCAGATCTGCAGAGGGTGTGCCCTAGAGGGTTTTTTTGGGGAGGGGTGAGAGGTTTGGTCCTTTGGGGATGGATGGTCCCCACGCTCTGGTGGCCGATGCACAGGGAAGTCAGGCACCCCAAATACTGGGGGCCAGCTCCCCCCATCCTTCAGGGATTTCTTTTGGCCAGAAGAATCAGGGGTAAAAAGCAATTCTGTGTGCGATTGGGCATTTCCAGGCTTCAAGCCTTGTCCAACAGTATCTTTGGAAAGAAAAGAATCCCAAAGCAGCATCCTCGCCCCAAAACACACACTGCGGGCAAACTGACCCCAGTGGTCTCTCCCAACAAGTGCCACTGCCACGTGTCTCTCCCATCCTGAAACTCTGGTGCAGCTGAACATCTGCCCAGCTTTTTTCTTGTGGTTTCTCACAGTATTTTGAGCAAATTTAATACTTGTGGCAGGTGGCAAAGCTTGGGGGTGGGGGTGCAGAATGATGTGTTTTTTTGGGTAACATGAGAAACAGCAGCACACTCCTGGGAAGGGCAGGGAGGAGCTGCCATGTCCTCCCCTTTGAGGTACAGTTTGAGCCTGAACCTCTGTCCCACGAGACCCGAACTTTGCTATTTGCAATGCCCCTCCTCAGAGGGGGGATTCTGATGGGAAGCTGTCCCTACATTACCTGGTCAGGCCACCAGGAGCCCTGACCCAAGGCCACCAGAGCCCTGTCTGCGTCACTGGCGCCTCTTGCACAAGCCCCAACCCCGACAGGCTGCGGTGGCTTTGATGGAAGTTTGCTGATGGAGGGGGCTCCAAGGGACTCAAACCTACCCAAAGGGTGGATTTTGACCTGCAGACAATGTTGAAATAGTGTTCTGTGACATGCTGGGGATGCAACACAGGACAGAACATGCTCTGCCTGTGATGTGTCCCATGGAAAGATCTCTGGTGGCATCAAGCTATGGTCAGGATTGTCCAGAGAAGCCAAGCTCTGGAGAAAGGCAGCTCTTCCAAGTCAATGGCACCAGGTTTAAATGGTGTTTGTGGGTCTCTGAGCTTCCTCCACCATCCAGACCCTGTGTTGCTTGGGGCTGTCCTCCCAAACCATCTTGCTGTTGCTCTGCACTCTTTGTTTTACACATTTCACCCCAAGACAGGGTCATACAAATCATAACAGGCTGCTGGGAGGTGGCAGCACCACCAGCCTCTCCTGTGTGGGGGACACCAAAACACTTTTGAAGGCAGCCACCAAGCCCATGGGGACAGTGCTGCAGCCTCCTCATCCTCTCCAGCCATGGCAATTGTCACTTTATCAGCAGAAACTGCCCCTTGAAACAGCCCTCCAGGGATGTCCTTTTTCCAGCAGGATGGGACAGAGATGCTCCATGTAGGTGAGAAGTGTCACCTCAGGAGTATCAACAACACAGAAAGGTCCTGGAGAAACACAACTGAGTGTCAGCCAGGATAATTAAAAGCCATGGGGCAAGGGAAGGGAGATGGGAAACCAGGCTGCTCCTGGGTAGGATGTGGCAAGGTCTGGCAATGTTATCAAGACCCCACAACACATCATGCTCCTGGCTCCACCCAGTAAGCCCAGGTCCTGCAGAGATGGTTTTCACTAAAACCTTCTTCCAGAAAACTCCTTAGCTCCAGCAAAAAGCCACAGCAGAGCTCTGTGGTTGCCACGGGACAAGTGCTCTGGATAAGCAACACTTTGACAAAGCTCTAGGGACAAAGGTACTTCAAAGCTGCCAGTTCTGGATGCATGGCTACAGCATGGCCTGATCCTGTACCCTCTCCTGTTCCCCTGCACCCTCTCCTACCCTCCTGGACCCAGCCATCCTCAGCAACAGGGAAAAAATTCCTTGGTCCTGCCACCCTTGTGCAAAACCCCAAAGCTGTGCCAAGAGTTGTCCCCCACCCATGGGAGCTCGCAGAGCAAATGAAGGTGGTTTTCTTTCAAATAAAAGATCAAAGGGCATGAAATGCTGAAAGTCACAGCTGTTCTTGCCAGAGGGACAGCAATGTCTCCACTCGCTCTGCCAAGCCTTCCTGGTGTGTAAAGCATGCCTCATGTCCTCAGCTTGATTTGCACCTTGTCCACATTGGAGATGGGGGACTAAACTGGAAGGAGGAGGAAGGAGGATCAAGCATCACTCGGAGGAAGGAGATTAAGGCAGTGGAGAGCTCAGATTGCTCAGGGTCTGCAAACCAGAATAATAGAACTGTAGACAGAATTGTAAAATCATTCAGGCTGGAAAGGATCTCCAAGCTCATCAAGTCCATCCTTCAACCAAGTACCATCCTGCCCACCAAAGCACACTCCTGAGTACCGTGTCTACCCATTTTTGAACACTTTAGGGATGTTTTCCACCAGTTCCCTGAGCAGTCCATTCCAATGCTGAGTTGCTCCTTCAGTGAAGAAACTCTTCCCGATATCCAACCTGAACCTCCCTTGGTGCAACTTGAGGTCTTTTCAACTACAGAACTTCTGAAACCCAAAGCCCCTTGGAAATGCACCTTGCAGCTGGGCTCAGATGGGCATAAAAAGGTGAGGATGTGGCAGTGGCTCTTTCTCTAGCTCAGGAATTGGTGGTGAGGGAGACCTCACTGCAGGCTGTCAATGTATTAAAGAGAGGTTGAAACAAAAAAGATTGAAAAAGACTTTTACATGGGCCTGTAGTGATGGTACAAAAAGCAACAGCTTCAAATTGAAAAAGGGCAGGTTCATATTGAGCATAAGGAGGAAATTTGTTATGATGGGAGTGGTGACACACTGAAACAGGTTGTCCCCAGCAACTGTGGCTGCACCACCCCTGGAAATGTTCAAGGCCAGGCTGGATGAGGCCTTGAGCAAGCAACTCAACTCCACTGCAACTGGTTGCAATGGAAGGTGTCCCTGTCCATGGCAGCGTGGTTGAAACTAGATAATCTTTAAAGGTCCTTTCCATCCCAAACCATTGCATGATTCTCTGCGTGTCTGATGGCCAGAGTGATTGGGTGTCACCATGACCCTTCCTCTGGGTTCTCCACATCAGCTCCCACCCAGTTTCCCACTTGCAACTTCATCAAGTGGGGTTCAAACGGGATTCAAGTTTAACCAAGGCATTAAAAAAACCTTGCTGGAACAGGACACTCAGAATTAGGAAAATGGGATGAAAATTTGAAAAATCCTTTGGGCTGGAGCCCTACAATGCTGCAGCTTGGAACTTGGTGGTTTTGGACTGCAAAAATGGGCTCCCCAATTACCATCAAGCCTGTCTCTTTCTGGGCTGAACACCAGAAGCAGGGAGCAGCTGCTGCAGCCCCAGATGAGCAGATTTTACATCACATCCTCCCTTGTCACACAAGAGATGCTCTGGCATGCCAAGGCTGCTCCCAGCCACTGTTGGAGGCGAAACCAGCTAAAAAAAGATGGCAAACTATACAGATCCTGGCACTTCTTGAACTTAAATGAACCATCTTTTGATACAGAAGATGAAGAGTCATCCAATCCTGTTCCTGTCATTCACAGGAAGGATTTCCAGCAGTGGCTTTGTAAGAGCCAGCAAACGCCCTGGTATTTCAGGAAGGGAAATTGCAATGATTTGCATGAGCAAAAAGCTCATGTCAGAGCCACTGTGGGATGATGATACTTGGTGCTCTTCCCATCCTGTCAGGGAAAGCAAGGAGAAGGTCATGCAGCACAGCCAGCTGGCTTTGATGGACTGCACCCAGGTGATTTTGGAGATCACTGAAGGAGAAGGACCACATCCTCAGGGGAATGGCAGGATGAGGAAGAAATCCATCCTGTCTAGAGAGGAAACACCACCTTAACAAGAGGGAATGGTGCATCCAGGAAAAGCAAATCCAATAGTGAACCTCAAAGCTCTTTTCTAGACTGACACCACTCTTGGAAAAGGAGGTGAGGTGGTCATCACCAAGTGGTTTTGGGGCTGGAGGAACCTGCAGTCAGCATCCCTTCTCCCCAAAATGCCAAAAGGTTGGAAGGAGAGGGTCTGACTGTTCAGGAAGCAGCCAGGAAATCTTACTCACGAGCATGCCTTGCCTTTGACTCTTCTTTCATCTCGATTTTTGCATTAATCTGGTGCTGCCTTTAGGGAAATGCAAATTCCCTGGAGAAAGGGGAGTGTTTGAAGGTGCTGGCTGCTCTGACGTGCCAGGCAGGGAAGCAACGCTTTTATCACCTGAAAATTAAATAAAGGCTGAGATGTGAAGCCTCCCCACCCTGCTAAGCAGGAAAACTTCCTCAGCTCCTAGGGCCGGATCCAGCAGGGATGGGACAGGCAGGATGCAGCGTTTCATCCGTGCTCTGCACATCCTCCCCAGCCCCAGGGGTGAGCTTTAATGGCCCGGAGACACGCAAGCTGCTCCGGCTCTGCTTGGTTTCCCGGCTCCGCTTGGCTCCTGGATGGTTTCTGAGGCATTTTGACACCCTGGCGTGGGTGGCATTTCCAAGCCACCCTTGCTGTGCTGGAGAAGGCTCTAATCAAGCTGAAAGCAAATGAGCTTCCCCAGGTAAAGGAAGCTGCAAGCCCAAATTCATCATTTATGATGAAGTTGACTGATGATAGTAAATGTTCCTGGGGATGCACACGCACGTGCTCTGCCTCTCAGCAGGGAAAAAGGGAAAGGAGGTGAATGAAAAAGCAACACCAGTAACAAGATGTCTGGGTTAAATACTGGCTTTGAAATCCATCCACAATGGTCCCTGCCCCTCTGCTCCAAGGGGCACATAAGAAGGTTTCAGCCTGGGGAGGAGGCAGACATTCCCTGTTCTGTTGGCCATGAGTGTATCCTGGGAGGGTTTTTCTCCACCTCTTTTTCATGCTGCTTCCTAAAGAGCCAGGCTGCTGCAAACAGAAAACAAAACACTGAGGAATATCTATGGAGACTTTGCAGAACACCCAGTGCTGAGTTAAGGCTCAATTAATTCCCCCATTGTAAACTCCTTTGGTACAGAGAAAAAGCAAAATTAGGGCATTCCTATTAATATACCTGGCTCCATGCTGAAATTCATACTATTTCACTATCCTAGAAGAAAAACCCTACAGACACAGATGTGTACACAGTACTTCAGCAACCAGCACAAAGGATGTTTTGCTACTTCAGAAATAATTTAAATTTGGCATTGCACATGACAACCAAGAGCAAAACAAGCCTGGGGTGGGCTGGACCACAGTGGGACAGAGGGAGTAGAGAAAAGGGACACTGAAGATGAAGATGTCCCTTCCAGCCACATGACATGGGGTTCATCTGCTCCAGTGAAAAACGAGCAGGTACTGGCTTGGCTCGGTTCTACCAGCACGAGGCTGTCTTGGCAAAGGCACCATGGAGTCCATCATGCCTTGGGGGAGTTAAAAAATAAATAAAAAAGTTTATTTTCAGCTTGATCCGTTCCCAGCCCATGTCTCTAGAAACAGGCAGCTGTACTGGCAGGGCACTGTGGGCAGCACTGGGACAGGCAGCCAAGGGTTGCTAAATGAGCACTGTAATTCAATGCTGAGCCATGGGGTGAAACTCTGCCGTGTGTTCCCACAGGGGAATTTCTCTGGCATTTTCTTTTATTAGCTGGTCAATAAAACATCCCCATCCTGTTTCCAGATCTCCTGTAAGTGTCATTCGTCACGCAGATGGAGCACATCCTCTCTGCTGTCATTAGCACGTCCTGGGCTGGCATTTGCTAGAAACAGAGGGACTTCCCTCAAGCTCCACAAGATAGTGGCACCTGGAAGACTGTGGGGACCTCAGCAAGAGACTTCCCTGCAAGATTTGGAAATTCCAACCAACATGTCCCATGTGCCTGCACCCACAAGCTGGCAGGACTGCGCTGATCTGCATCTGGCTGGGTGCACCCATGGAGCCATCACCTAACTCGGGTACAGAGGAACTCCTGCCCCAAATCTGCTCCCAGGAGACTGGCACAGTGTAGGAATAGGAGCTTTTAGTTAACACTAAGGATCAACTCTGAGCTCACCCAATTCTCCAGCAAGGCAGGAGCATCATTGCGGCATCGCTGCCCCCAAAGCTGGTGACAACACCTCCAACTCCTCACCAGGAGCACATCCCAGCCACCCTTCCAGCTTGCAGCCACAGCACCCAGGATGAGGAACATTCACAGCATGCAGGACCAGTAGTGCATCCCTGTGATGCCAGGGCACTGATAAAACCCCGGCCTTCGACCTGCCCCTTCAATAAGACAAAGAACAGCTCCGTGAAATCTCCCCTAACTTTAGCAGATACCAATTTTAGCCCAGCTGCCTGCATGACGCCTCTGCTGCATTTTTATGCCTAGCTTCAGGCAATATTCTGATTTTTGTAATGCCTGAAGACAGTTGTGGGGAATACACAGCCATTTTTAAAGCAATGGCAAAAATAAATCAGTGTTTTAAAGGGAAACAGAGTGGGGAAAATAGCCTTGTTCTGAAAAAAAAGCCCAAAACCAACTAAGATTTGCTGACAAAAACCACCAACATGTGAGACACTCCTATTCTGATCCCCATCCATCTCTGAGCCATGAAATCACAAAGCTGGACCATGGGCTGCCCCACTTGTCCACAGCTCACTGCCACTCTGTGCTTGTTATCTTGGGGGAATGGATTAAGGTTACACGGCTGTCCTGTGCAAGAGCTTTTTACACAATTGCTGTCATTCAGATGGGTTTAAAACCTGATTTGTTTTTTTTTCAACTTTCATTTTTGGAAGTGATTTATCATGCCTCTGCATTTTAGCAGAGAGCACTAAATGGATGGAAGATGCTCAAGAGCAACTCTGGGATATACAGAAGGTATTTCCATGTCACATTAACCCAGCCTTGTACAAGATGAGAATCTGAGACAAACTTTGTCTCCAAGTCACTCCTTTCTCAATGAGTTCATTTTCAGGAAGCTGTCCCATCCACTAACCTCAAAAAATGTCTCTGGCTCGCATCCATTAAACCAGATAAATGAGAGTTTGTAAGTTCATAACTTGAACTGAAGTCAGAAAGTTTTGTCTTTCGTTTTCTAGAGCTGATTCACGGCCAGCCTGACCCGAAATGTGGGCTTGCTTCAATTTTTTTGTCATTTCAGGGTTCATTTGCAGTTTAAAGTGATGCTCTCCTCCTGCCTGAAGTCTCCTGTGCTCTCATCCCAGCTCAGTGCTGGCACAGCTTCTCTCTACACTCCTCAAAGCCTGTGTGGACACACTTTTCAAACTTGATCAAGAGAAATGTCCCCGGATTTGCTTCCTTGCCAGAAATTCAGAGGGATGTCAGGCAGGAGAGAGCACCACCTTGGACTTATTTTTATCTCTAGAAAGACATTTGAGCTTCTCCAAATTGAGCTTTTCCCCTCTCTGCTACACCAGTACAAGAATTGTGAGCTTCCTTATTTCACTGAACCCAGCTGTATTTCTGGTCTGCAGGGTCAATAAGAGGAGCAGCCAGCTTTCTGGCTCCCTTGGAAACCCTGCAGTCCAAGAAAATCAGATGAAACATTTGAATGTGCTCAAGCTTGTTCGTCAACAGTCTGATTTCTGAGGGACCTGACCCCCACCCAGGCCGGCCGACGCTGCACTGACAGGAAGATTTTTGGGTCCTGTGTGGAATACTCCTGCAACAGCCCTGCTGCCAAGTCTTGCAAAAGTTCCCAGGCTGAGGAGCTGGACTTGAGGAACATCCACTGCAAGGGTTCATGTGAGTTGCTGAAACATCTCAGCTCACGGGGAAGGGTCAGAAGTGGGGAAGGATGCGCATGGCATCGCCTACAACTCAGTAAAAGCAACACAATGCCTACAGAGGACTGTGACATCTCGTATTGACTGTCACAGGAGGGCTGAGGTTGGAAGGAACCACCTCCAACCTCCCCAAGGGGTGAAGCATTACTATGGGCATCTCACACGTGATGCCTTGGCACCCTCATGGACATCCTGCAAATCAGATGGTCACTGCAGCCACACATTACCACCACGCCTGGATGGATGGACGAGATTCCTGGTCCTGGGCCACTTGAACTGTGCTCCTCTGAGGAGATGGAGCGTCTAAAGCACTCTTTTAGAGTTAAAGGATATAATTTCCTCCCTTTGCCCTGCCCAAGGTCACTGAAGGACATGGAGACACAGATCTCCCTTCCCAAATGCCTTCTCTCAGCTCCAAACAGCACTAAACTCTTTCATAGGGTCCTTCAGAGACAGGAAATGCCCCTCAACCTCAAAATGTGGTGATCACTCTGGATCCTCCAAAGAGGCTCACCCACAAGGCCCATCTAAGGTGTGGTGCCTGGTCATGGCCCAGGATGAGGCATCTGGCTGAGCCTGCAAGGTGGAAAGTTCAAGTGGTTGTTGTTTATTTGGCTTTGCAGAGAGCAGTCGCCCAGGCTGAACGTGGGCCAAGCACCTTCCCATGGCAGGAAACGCTGCTGGAGTCTTTAAATAACCACCAGTGGTCAGGGCTTTGGTTTACAGCTGCTCTGGATGGAAAACCATCCCTCACTCTGTGTCTGCTCCAGCTCTCTCCTGGGTGTAAATGTCAACACTTCTCTCATTACCTCCTAGGTCCTCATGTCCATGTCCACCAGCCCCATGTGGAAGCTTGATAGAAGCAGGAAAAGTTCTCCAGGCACAGGCATAAAAACACATGTGGGCTTCTCATCCTCCGTGAAAGATGAATTTTATGTCCTACAGTCAAAGCTTCCCTTTGCTTTTGTGTAAATTCGTAGCTCCCTGTGGCTCTCCTCACCCTCCCCATCCTGTTTTAAGGTCCACACACATCTCCTCACACTCCAGCACTGAACTGTACCTCCATAAGTGCTCCTCACCTTCCTGCAGTTGGATTGGTGTGTTACCAGTTCATACGATTAAAATCAAGAATAAAATCCTTCCTCCAGGGCAAGTAGAAAATGCCAAGATCTCTCCCTCCACAAAGGCTTTTCTCAAGTATTTCCCTGGGGTACTTGAAATCAGAAATCTTGCCAAGAATCTGGGTAGAATGGGTCACCCAGCAAATCCTGCTTTACTGATGGAAAGTTCCCAAAAGCTGTTTCACTGGGAAGCCTGGCTACTTGGGAATTTTGGCTTGCCAAGACTCTGGGGAACCTAAATGTTGTTTTGTTTTTTTTTTTTTACCTATAGCTGTTGTTAACATACTAACCTAAAATGATGGCTGGTGAGAGGAAACTCTGTAAATAAGCAAAATAACATTTTACAGTTGGAAAACAAGACCTTGTCCTGACCTCCTCTCTTGGGCAGATTCACTGGTGCACAGCAAACCAGTATTTTATTTTAAACTCTGCTTGTAAAAAGTTAAAAAAAGCTGCTTCCTTGACACTTAAGTCAGGTAAGGACACAGCAGGCCAATCTGCCATATAAATAAGCCTGCTCTTGTATACACATGTGTTTTAAAATAAGCTTATGAAATGTAAACACATGGGCTTTAACAAAAAATAATTCAGCCTCACTGAAACCATTTAAGTGGGACTGAGCCAGGCTTCAGAGATCTGCACAGGGCATGCTAACTTTGACCCAAAAACCCCTTAGAGACAAATAGAACACTTTCATAAACATGCAAAAAGGAGCAAAATTCAGTATTTTTCTGAAGGGTCATCCCTAGAGCTGTTTTTCTGTCTTGGTTACAGGAAGAAGAGATTGGGGAGGGGGGAGAGTTTCTTCCAACCCATATAAGCACGTTCCACACTGCTCACCTTCTCTGTACCACTGACATGGGCAATTTTTCTATTTGTCCCTGGCCTGTAGACCCCAGGAGAGGAGCCAACTACCAAGAAACTTGGGTTTTAAAAATAAAACACAGCCTTGGTTTCAGAGGGGCAGGTGCAAGGGGAAAAACTACTTTTAACCCTCGTTTTGCAAGAGGGGAATGTTGGGACCCCTCTGAGTGGTGCTTGTCTGAGTTTAGAAGATTTATCTGGAGTCGAGGGAGACATCTGACGGGTGGTTAATCCTGGAGCTGGGCACTGGGGCTGGGGAAGCGGACATCAAAGCATTCCTGCATCTGCTGGGGAAATGGGAGAGGCATCAGACAGAGCTCTGCCTCCTCCCTGCGTGGCTGCTGGGGCTACAGGCAGCAAAGACCAGGGCTTGGGGCTCTCCAGGACCCAGAAAAGCTGTCTAGATGTCTGAGCACCCACCTGAGGATGGATCTTCCCACTTGATTTGCTGGGTTTCCAATCCTGCTGCAAACACAAACATGACGAGATGCTCCAGCCCTCTGATAATTTTTGTGGTCTCCTCTGGACCTGTTCTGACAGGTCCAGGTCTTTCTTGTGCTGAGGACCCCAGACCTGGGCACAGTTCTCCAGGTGGGTCTCACAAGGGCACATTCTGTGATTCTATGAACATGAGCTCCCAGCAAGCTCACGAGATCTAGGTGTCCCTAGATCCATCCATCCTGGGATCCATGGTGGAAGCTTTTCCTACCACTGACAGATGATGGTTCAAACCTCTTGTGAGCTGGTTCGGCAGCAACCCAAGAGTTAGCATCTGGCCTGGAGATGAAGAGCACATTAAGGATTTAGCAGGACCTGACAGCTCATAAAGGGCAGCTATGGTAACTTTGTCAAAGGCTGGCATTCAGGACTTCTCCATCCAAGGAGCCAAACAGCCTCAGGCAAGCTGTCTCGGGGGAGTTCTGGGTACACTGCATAAATCTCCAACCTTATTAAAGCTCCAAAGACCACAGAATCCAGCTCCTGACCTTCCCCAGAGCAGAAAACGACAAAACGTTTCCTGTTATTTATAGCAGCTGGAGAGCCTGATGGGAAAACCCCACTTGTGAAACGTGGGCTGCTTGCCACGGCTGCTCTCAGGGAACGGTCAGGCTGCTCTGAACTCCAGCCTGGATGGACCATTTCATCCCTGGGGCCACTTCAGCCTGGGCAAGACCACATCCAGAGGCTGCACAAGAGGAACAGGCAAAAGGATCTTGCTCCCGTTGGCTCTTCCAGGTCATGTTTGCATGGCCCAACTTGAAACAGGCAAGGCTGAGCATCCCAGAGAGGTGGTTTCATCTGGGGGCTACAGGCACTCGGTCACCTTTGAGGAGCACAGTTAACCTGTACGAGGCTCCACCTGGATGTAGCTGACCTCACCTAGGAGGCAACTGTCAGCTTTTTAGGGAAAGTGAGGAGGTGGGCCCCTTTGCCCACCTCCACTAGGTGCCACCCCCCTCCTCAAAGCACGGCAGGATGGGCACAGGAATGTTTTATCTGCTGGCAGTTGGATTTCCACCACTCTGGCACGCATGGAAGGTGCTTTCCAGCACATTCAGTCACGCAGGTGCAGGAAACCTCTCAGCCCAAGGCGAGCTCTTCCTGCACCAGGATGGGCTTTGCTGCTGGGAGCCTCCCAGCACTGGTCCTGCTGGAGAGGAGCATTTGCTGTCACGCTGTTGAGGAGGATTCCCAAAGCTTCTCTCCTGGGCTGGTGCCAGCACGGGTGTTCTGCTCCCAGGCCGAGGAAATCAAGCTGTTCCTCACCCAGGACCGTGAGATGCTGTGAAAGAACTCGCCAGCCACCAGAGGAGCAACCAGCTCTGGAGCTGCCATGATGGTGGCTGAAAGGCTGTGGTGGCACCCAGGGACATGCACTGACCACTGCCCTGCCACAGTCAAAAATGAGCCACCGGGCTGAGGGTAGGGTGACAGTGAGTGTCATCAGGGTCAATGCAGAGGTGAACTGCTGCTGGGATTTAGGAGCACACTGGGAACAGCACAGGTCACACTCTGGAATTTCATCTTCATCATGAAGCTTCTGCTCCTATCCAGGTGATGATGCTTTGTATAGGATGCAGCCTGAGAGCAGAAATCTGAATTTAGGGATGTAGGAGCCTCATTAGAGTCATCACAAAAATCACAGAATGGTTTGGGTTGGAAAGGAACTTCAAACGTTGTCTAGCTCAACAGTATTTACTCCTGCAATGAGCAAGGAGACCTTCCCATAGATCAGGAGACCATTTCAGTCACCTGGGCCCAGGCTTCTTGGCAGGCTCCTCCTGTCCTCCTCTGCCACAGCTCTGCTGTTGGTGAATCTGTGTGGCCCCATGGCCAGTGTGGAAGACTAACACCCTGACACATCTTATCCTCAACAACAAAACCCCAAACCAGAGCCATTGCCAAGACCTAGGTGAATCTCCAAAGAGCCCAGACAGATCTTCTCCCAGGGAGATCTCAGCCCTTGCAATGGACAAGTTCCTTCCAAACATCCCCAGGCAGTTTGCCTGCAAGTCCAATTAATAACTATATTTTGTCAACAAAGTTGGGTCAGCAGCAATTCATAGACTTCACGCTGGTTAACCTTTTCCCACCAAACAAGCCCAGGGATATTTTGACTCTCTGTCCTCGAGAAGTTTATTTGTGTAGGATCCATCCACTTACCAGCTTCCGGCAATGAAAAGACACACAAGGAGCGTAACTGCTTTCTAATAGTTGGGGAAAGATTTGATGGATGTGGCCAGGGCTCCCTGGCACTGGCACTAGAAAAGCAGAGCACTTGCCAAAGCC
The DNA here is from genome assembly GCA_024865655.1 of Emberiza elegans. Taxonomy (NCBI): domain Eukaryota; kingdom Metazoa; phylum Chordata; class Aves; order Passeriformes; family Fringillidae; genus Emberiza; species Emberiza elegans. The sequence continues at coordinate 4,770,911 of JALJVW010000084.1, read as the reverse complement.
ACCTGAGAGAGTCCAAGAGGCTTGTAATTAGCCTAGGAGAGAAATCAGAATGAGTGCAAGAGCCCAACCATCGCCCCCAGATGCAACAGTATCTTCTGCAGAGAACCTGGAGGTGTTTTACTTGCTGGAGGCAAAATGCGTGGTCTGGGATTGTGGAATATTGAAAGAAGACTCAACAGAGAAGAAATATCACAGAAAGCCATCCCTGCTTTCAGCCTTGTCCATGTGCCATCACCCAGGAGGAGATGACTCAACACCAAACCAGTTCAAGATTCCCCACTGCTTTTCACTGCCCAGGACCACATCTCATCATCTGATGCTCACTGGATTTTCAAGCAAAAGCAGAAGAGAGGGATCAAGGAAAAAGACTATCTTAGCCTTGGCCTGGTGAGGATTTTGTACCTCTCAGAAGAAGGACCAAGGGAAAGATTTTCACCTTCCTCTTGAGATGTGTGGGCTGCATCTCTCAGCCCTGGATCACAGGCTGCTGCAGCTCACAGGGTGTTTCAGCTCCAGATAGCCCAGAAACCTTGACTGTGATTCAAAAGGATTGGCCAAAAGGGTTTCAACTTGAGACTCCCTCACTGCCTGGGCTCTCCTGGCAAATGATTAACAGATGCTGCACTGGCTGGGGAGCTCTTCACCCAGACAGAACAGCATCTGGCAGGCCCATTACTGCCTTGTGCGGCGGGTGTGCCCTAGAGAGCCTGGAGATTTATTGCCCAGATATAAAGTGACTGAGCTCTGTCCCAGGAGCACCACAAGGGAAAAGCAGAATTTCTTCATAAAAGAGCCTGCTTATCACAATTTCAATTATTTGCACATGAAGGGGAGGCCAGGAGGGCAAAGGCACCCCAGGGTGATATGGGGAGGTGACAGTGCTGGCTCCAGTGGGTGCTGCCAGCTGGAGGGGGGTGTCTGGTTCGGTGAAGGAACAGCCATCCCAGAAAGGGGTAGGGAAAGCTGTGCCTTTTAACAGCAGTTGGGATATTTTCTTCAGCACATTCCTCTCCCTCCAGTAATCTTGTGGGAGCCTGGAAAGACGGGTTGTGAAATGCAATTTCTCCCTGCTGGCAGCTCTGTGGGGATGCCAGGAGCCAGAGCAGCCTTGCACAGAGGCAGCCCCAGTGCCCATCACGCTGGAAACATGAGACACTGATAATTAAACTGGGAGGTGAGGAAAAAGCCTTTCCCATTATTACCTCCTCCCTGGCCTGGTTTGCCCCTGCATCAGGATGGGCTCAAGAGTGTCTCAGACTCGGTGAAAGGATACAGGGTGTGCTCATCGTGATGCAATATTTACCTCCTGAGATCTGGGTGAGGTCACGCATTTGCATCACTTTGGGCTGTATTTGCTTATGGATAGAGAGTAAAACCCTTCAGGTTTGAGAGTAAATCGCAGTTTGGAGCAGTAATTGGGAGAAGAGCACAGTGTGGGATGCACTGGCTCCTGGGTGGCTACTCCAGGCCTCATGGGTCCTTATGTGGTGCCTGAAATCTCAGTCCATCCCGTGGATGGGCAGAACATTGGGCTGTATCTGGCAGCAGTTTGAGAGGACACTGGTCACAGCCACATGCTGGGCTGAGCTGTGCTTGCTGTGGTGTGTCTGTGTGACGTGCCTTCACCCACCTCTGCTTTCAATTAAAGCCACTAATGATTTTAGCAAGAAAAGACTGAACCAAGTGCATCCCTGGCAGGCTCGCTAACGCTGGCCAGATGTGCTGCTCCTGGCAGGTGCCACAGTGGTTACAAGTGTGCAGGTGGCTTTGCAGGGGAAAAGTAAAAAAAACAAACAAAAAAGTAAAAAAAAAAAAAAAGTTATGGGTCAAACCATAACTGCCACCAAACCAAATCTTCTAGACTCAGAAAAACTGAATGGAGCCGGTCCTGGATGCTTTGCGGTCTGGGCTTGGGTGAGGCCCCAGGGCTGTAATGGTTTTATTTAGGGCATGCAATAACCCTTGGCTCCTATTGTATTTGGGTCTGCCAGAAAGGCAGTTGGGCTGGCTGGATTAAAGCTGGTGGTAATTACATGCCAATGCCTCCTCTGTAGCGAGGAAGGGCGAAACCTAAAAAGAAAAAACTGTCATCCCCCTATTTTGCCACTTCATGTGGGACACCCCTTAACCTCCCACGAGCAGAAATCCAGCTCATACTCAGCATTAACGCTTTGCAAAGTTATTGACAGCACAGTCCAAAAAGGAGGAGAGATGTGGGAATGCTCCTGGTGTCAAAATGCATTTCATAAGGAACCAGATTCATCCCCTGAAGGACACCCTCTGCCTCGCCCAGCCACCAACCCACCCAGCAGCCTTCCAGCCCTCCCTGCTTCCCCCAGTGAACGTGCCAAATACAAACCAGATGCTCCAAAATGCCTGCTTGAAGACATTCCCTTTCATCTGGTAATTGCTGCTTCCGAGGGAAAAGATTTTAAGTGGTCCTCAAACCCTCTTGAGTGACCCAGACACCTATTTTTGTTCCTTTTGGGCTTCTGAGCATCTTTGGCTTCGGTATCTGAGGCACTCTGCTTCTCTCATCCCCTCTTCCCAGCAGCTGATGGCCAGTCCCAGCATTTGCACCCTTAGGACTGGTTATTGCCACCCACTTGCCATCAGCCACATGCAATCCAATCCCACTGCATGGGGTGCCATGATGCCACTGAGATGGGCACCACTGCTTCCCCAGCATCAGATGGGCATGGTGCAGGAAATTCAGGCTGTGGGGTGAAAAAATGCCTTGCAGAAGGCAAAACTAAGATGCTGTTTGCAGTAATGGCAGTGATAACAGCTCCATCTACAACTGCAGCAGGAGGAAATCCACACCCCCCCCACCAAATCTGACCTACACAAGCCTGAACCTAAATGAGGTACTTCTGCATTGAGGATTTTCTCTTGTCCTCTTCAGTCACTGCATTTCTAGCTTTGACAAATAAACAGCCAGTCCTCAAACCTCAGGCTCTTTATTGCTTGTGGTTCCTTCCCCTTTGTTTCTAAGAAATTAATAACAGGAGGAGAAGGTTGCAAAACACACGCTGACCTCTCCTTTAAATACAGTGAGAAATCAAATAAATAGGGAGAGAGGAACAAGGAAGATCCACTGCAGGCAGAAAATGCCCAGCTGTACCCACTCTGAGTGCTGGAGGCTGTGGATGCTGATTTAGGCAGCGAGAAAACGCGATGCACAAAGCAAACCCAGCGATGAGTGCAGGGTGTGATGCACTCCTGTGCTGGAGCTGCAGCTGTGAAGGAGCCCACAGGCTGCTCAGAAAAGATTCAGGAGGGGAAGTTAATGCCCAACATGATGTGCTAAACAACCATGGCCTGGAGGAGAGGAGCTGGGGGTCAAAAATCATTTAATGTGGAAAGATGCGATGGGGTCTGCTGGTTTCCTCCTGGTACCTGCTGCTGATGCTCAGTGCCCCATCAGCATCACTCTCCCTGACAGTGGAGATGAGCTTTAGTGGGAATTGTGTTACACCAGCCCAGCAGCTTCACTGGAAACCAGGAGATGAGAATAATCCTCCTAATAACCGCAGAGGCCAGCTCCTCCTCGATGATGCCAATTTCCACGTGGTTTAACGAGGGCACAGAATGATGGAAGGACACTGCAGGGGAACATGAAATCCTGCCTCAAATGGACACATGCTGGTAAAGTTTAGATTGGAGAGAAGGAAAAAAGAAAAAAAAAAAACCAGTTCTTAACTAAAGGGAAACTTAGAGGAAATAAGGAACTGCTGAGTGATGGCACCTGGAGCATCCTTCCTTCCATCAAAGGTACAAGTCCTACCTGTCAAGGTGAAGGCAGAGGTCTAAATTGGGATGGATAAGCCAGCATCTCAGCATCACCAGGAATAAGCACAGAAATCCCAAAGAAAGCACATAAAAGGCAAAGAAAATCCATGTCAAAGATGCAGCAGTGAAAAGTATGGTGAAAAATTATCATCCTGGGGGGAAAGCAAACACCTTGCAGCTCTTCTCATATCATCCTGCATAGTCCTACAGCTCCAAAAGGGGCCAGTGGTAAGGAGGCATGTGTGTATTTTGACCTGATGAACTTTCACATTTTAAATCCACTTCAGCCTTTGAGCAAAGGGCCTGGCACAGCTGTGCATGGGAAATGTCAGCTTCACAACACCAGGGCTGAGATTAGCGAGGCCAGGAACATGAGCCCTGGCACTACCAGAAAGGAAAGGGAAAGGTGCTCCTGAGGGCTGCACCAGGAAAAAAAAAAGCTCATCTTCTGCCAAAATGGTGTTTGCATTGCAAAAGAGAAGTGTGCTCATGAAATTAGGTAATGGTTTCAAATCAGAGAGCCTTTGTCAGCGGAGAGGATGGTTTGAGTTGTCCTTCTGCAGGCTGGGACCATCCCCAGTGAGGATGTCAAGAGGCAGCATGGTGGATTTTCCTTTTCAATGGGTGAGCTGCAAATCAAGTTGCTAGGGCTGTCTCCACTGCAGGAATGAGGAAGCCTAGATGCCCTTACACCCCTCCAAGCCATGCTCCACCAGGAGCTCTGGGGTTATTTAGGTTGGCAGACCCAGAGCACTTGGCAAAGCCTGCCAGAGGATAAATACCAGAGCAGGGAAAGGAGCCATCCAAGCTAAAAGCCAGTGTGGGTACAAGAAGAACAAGGCCAAATGGGTACGAGTCATCCACAAATAAATTTAAGCTGGAAATGAAAGCAGTTTGTATCTGTGTGAGCAGCAAGGCTCTGGCAACAGCTTTCCCAGAGGACTTGCCAGGGTCAAACAGCTCATTAGTTTAAAGAAGGAAGCTGGCAGGGGGTTTGTGTCATGGCTGCTTGTAACAGCAGGGGAGGGACCAGCCAAAAATTGGTGGTGGCCCTGGGGCTGCCTTCAGCTGGACGTGGGTCTGCAGCCACAGCCCACACCCCGCCTGTGCCGGTGGGATACGGAGGGATGCGAGCGCATCCGCTCGCTCTCGGAGAGGAAAATAAAAATGCACAGCTCCGTTTTTCCAGCTGACAGGAGCTTAAACACCGGCTGGGAATTGGGCTCAGGGCCCTGTGTGAAATTCAGCTTGGCTTGTCTTGAGACAGCAGCTCTACTCCCCGAGCACCCTACGAGCATTTCTGTAATAGCAGGGGGAATCAGACCTACTTGTCAAGCGTGTTGCTATTTGTGCAAACGCTCTGTACCAGAGGGAAGCTTGAAGAACAAGTCCCCTTTTTAAAGTGCGTTGGATGCTGGCAGTGAGCCTGCAAATTAGAAGGAATTCAGAGAGGAGCAACAACAACAACAACAAAAAAGCCTAAGGGGCTGGAGGGATTAGTTTGGGAGGAGAAAAAAAAAAAAAAAGGAGCTAAGTGTGTGGTCCAGTGGATGCGACTTTGGGTTGGGACAGCACTGGGTTGTACCCCATCCACAGCAAATCTCCCTGTGCCATGTGCAGGTTTCCCTACCTGTCCTTAAGAGGCAAGATGTGTTTTCTGCCACATCAGGAGACAGCTCTGTCATGCCCACACAGAAAAAAAATATTTAAAAACTACATATATGATAGAAAGTTCAGTAAGAAGCTGCCAGATTAAAGGTCAGCCCATGAATGAAATCAGTTTGAGCTGGAAGCAACTTAGCCATGGCACTGGAGGGGGTGTGGGGAAGAACCCCCTGCTGCAATGCTTTTTTAGGGTGGTTATACCCCAAATTAGCTCACTTCACCCCCAACCTACTGAACTGCTCAGAGAAATGCAACATCCCCAACTGGATGTAGTCTTGCTATCAGCATCCTTATTTTTTGGGGCACTGAGAGGGGCAGGAGTGACCTGGATCATGGGTTTAATCATCAGCCTTCAGCCTGGCTGCACTTGCACTGGTGCCAGGGCCCTGGAGAGGGGACTTGGGCAAGAGCCCAGAGCTGTCTCTGCAGGGAAAAGCTTGGCTGTCCCCAGCTGGGGGTACTCAGCCTCATGGGGACATTCCCGTGACCAAGAAGTTGCACCAGCCTGGACGCAGCAACACATCACCCGGGGGAGCACCAGCACAGGGACATCCAGAGCCTTGCAGGGATGAGACGAACTTTGCAGTTTGTTGACCAAACCTCCCCCTTTTAGTGCCTGTCCCACAAGCACGGAGGAAGCTGTAATTTGCCATGACGGGATGTAGGAGAGGAGGGGACACAGAGGATGAGACAAGCCTTCCCTTAAATGCCCCCTAACGCCACCTTAAAAAATAATGAACCGAGGGCAGTGGAGGTTACTGGTTTGGTATGAGAATTTTCATGAGCATGAGAAAAAGAAAGACCACATTGCTCCAAAGCTGCCTTTTTTTTTTTTTTTTTAAGCAAGCTTCAGGGGCTCTGGGAGAGCAAAGTTTGCTGCAAAGTTTGTTTTCTGTTGTGCCCACGTTACCAAGCAGAGCTGGCCGTGGAATGTGCGGCCAGGGGCACCCGGCTGTGCTGCACCCCTGGGTAAGGCTGGTGGCCAGGTAGGATGGCACAGTGAGGGTCACTGAGCCTTGGGCACTGCCTCCAGCCCAGGACACTGCCCAGCCGCCCACCTTCCCAGTTTAGCACAACTCTGCTTCCAGCAGTGCCCCATTTCCAACAGTTGTGCTGCACATGCAGCTAATAAATAAACATCATATAGACATCAAAAAAGTGTTTTTTAGATGTTGGGATAATCAGGGCAATTGCCCTGGCGCCTTTCCCCGGCGTGCCAGGGTGCAGTGCGGTAGCTGGCAGCTCCCAAACCATTCTCCAGAAAAGTTCAAACCCTCAAATACTTGGAATTGCTCTTTGAGGGAATTTATTTTAAAGCCGCTTTAACGGCAGCTGGGAATTACCAGGGAGGCACTTTGCTCTGCTATTTCCCAGCTGCTGACCCTGTTCCATGAAGGGGGCCCCGGGCAGCCGCCCAGCTGGGACGCTTAGGGACATGTGCCGAGCCAGCACCGCCTGGAGTTGCACCCGAAATTCCCCTTGTCCCAGCTTGCAGCAAAAGCACAGAGAAAGGGGCTGCTGTGCATGGCAGCAGTGAGAAAAATTAACTCCCACATCCAGCAGTGAGGGTGTGAGCTGTGATGGGGTAGGGTTATCTTTTAAGCCCCTGTTCTCATGAGGGCTGAAAATTGCACCCAACCATGTAGCTTCCTCCCCAGAGCAAAAGCAGAACTGGGAGGCTGCGAGCCTCCCAAAAACTAAATCAACACCCCAACGTGTTGGTGGCATGTTGTTTTTTAAGCAGCATTTTAGTATTAAAAGAAAAGGGTTACTGAGCAAAATCAGTGACAGCAAGTCAGCAGATAAATGTCATCAGGACTGAGAGCGACAGGTCCTGATGGAAGGTTGGAAAATGCCACCACCAGAGCTGTGGTTGTTCCTCCTGCAGACCTTCCATGTTCCCATTTCCCTGAGACAGTTACAGAGCCCTTCTCCCCTCCACACCAACATAGGGACACCATGGCCACCCCACCTGACCCAAGCCCTGGGGATGAGCTGGGAGCCTTGGAATAGGTGCAGGTGGCTGGGTTGGGTCTGGTGGCAGACAGAAGCAACTCCAAGCCCAACAGCTGCCAGATGTGAACCCACCTGCAGCCACCAAGTCACTGAAGTGAAGGGGCCCCCAAGCCACAGGCAGGGGCTGGCCTGATAGGCATCAACCCCCTGCAGCACTCTGGCTGTGGCTCACAGTGGCTTTCTTCTCCCTGCTGTCATGCTTGAAAAACATTTGTGGAAAAACACAGCAGAATGAAGAGGGTTTGAGTGGCAAGCTGGAGAAGGAGCTGGGGGAAGAAAACAACTTGGCAAGAAAGGAGGAGCTGAAGGACACAAGTGTTCCCATTTTGGTTCCCAACTCCCTAGGGTGCCGCTTGGAGCGTTTATTGACCAACTCGCCTGCCCTCGATGAGCTGGCCTTGCAAACTGTGGCAGGAGGGAGGCTATTCCTGGTCAAGGCATGTACAGCAGCAACACTTTCTTAACTCTATAATCAACCAGTGACACACAAAACACACAGTCAAGGACTTTCCTGGAGAGGGCTCTGGATCTGCAGCTACTGCACCTGCAGCATCACCACAAAAAGCCATCAGGTGCTCTCATGAAATGCTTCAGTGGTCCCCCCAAAAAAGGAAAAAAAGAGCTAAGTCCAGGTAGGCAGACACAATCTGTTTAAAAAAATCAAGGTGCACCTTGACTCCAGCAGTGCAGCAGATAGAGAGGACTGAGTTGCCTCTCTCAGTATTAGAAGGAAAATAATCATTGTCACAATAAAAAAAAAAAAGAGATGCAGCCAGGTCAGGTTCATTAAGGGTGAAAGGCAATGGTTTGACTCCAAAGCCAGCTGTTCTCCCCAGCATTGATATGATCTTCCCAGCACAAGTCTGCGCAGGAACTCGTCATCCCCCTGTTCCTTGCAACACGATAGCACAGCACATCGCCCCCAGCTCCCAAGTTAAACATCTTATTAACTGCAGTGACGTAAAAGAGGAAATCTCCGAGAACTATCACAGAGATGAGAGGAACACATTTACCATCAATAGGCAATGATATGTCATGCTTGAAAAACATTTGTGGAAAAACACAGCAGAATGAAGAGGGTTTGAGTGGCAAGCTGGAGAAGGAGCTGGGGGAAGAAAACAACTTGGCAAGAAAGGAGGAGCTGAAGGACACAAGTGTTCCCATTTTGGTTCCCAACTCCCTAGGGTGCCGCTTGGAGCGTTTATTGACCAACTCGCCTGCCCTCGATGAGCTGGCCTTGCAAACTGTGGCAGGAGGGAGGCTATTCCTGGTCAAGGCATGTACAGCAGCAACACTTTCTTAACTCTATAATCAACCAGTGACACACAAAACACACAGTCAAGGACTTTCCTGGAGAGGGCTCTGGATCTGCAGCTACTGCACCTGCAGCATCACCACAAAAAGCCATCAGGTGCTCTCATGAAATGCTTCAGTGGTCCCCAAAAAAAGGAAAAAAAGAGCTAAGTCCAGCCAGGCAGACACAATCTGTTTAAAAAAATCAAGGTGCACCTTGACTCCAGCAGTGCAGCAGATAGAGAGGACTGAGTTGCCTCTCTCAGTATTAGAAGGAAAATAATCATTGTCACAATAAAAAAAAAAAAAGAGATGCAGCCAGGTCAGGTTCATTAAGGGTGAAAGGCAATGGTTTGACTCCAAAGCCAGCTGTTCTCCCCAGCATTGATATGATCTTCCCAGCACAAGTCTGCGCAGGAACTCGTCATCCCCCCTGTTCCTTGCAACACGATAGCACAGCACATCGCCCCCAGCTCCCAAGTTAAACATCTTATTAACTGCAGTGACGTAAAAGAGGAAATCTCCGAGAACTATCACAGAGATGAGAGGGAACACATTTACCATCAATAGGCAATGATACCGCTGCAGAGAGATCTGCACATAAAGCAGCATCCAGCCCCTCCTTCCCCTCCCTCCTCTAATCACTCCATGTCATGGGAAACTAAACCTGACATCCAAACAGCCCCGATACGAGACACTCGCTGTAAAAATATTTTTAAGATTGAAAAACAACAAAAAAAACTTGCCTTCCAGGAAATCATTTGGATACAAACCCTGTGCAGCTGCAGCCACCCTCGGTGTCGTATTCATCCCTCCTGCTTCGGCTTAGAAAACAGGCAGGGTGGGAAGGGGAAACGAAATTAAAAAAAAACGGGGAGAAGAAGCAGCGATATTGCAGCTGATGAGCTGCGAGAGGCTGTTGGCAAAGTGGTCCAGCAATCATCTGAAATTCAGACGTCACGTGTGGGTTCTGTCTGCAGCTCCCGCGCAGCCCAGGCTCAGCACTTCGCCCAAGTGCACACGCAGCAATTCCCCATGCCGAGCTCTCCCGCCCCACTCCCACACGCTTCCCAGCCCGTGCCCCATCCCAACCATACCCAGCAGGTTTTGGCACCGCAAGGTGACCCAGCTGCTCTGGCCACAAAGGTGGATTTCTGCCATGCAAGCACAGGGCACGCTGAAAAGCATCACTAAGCTGCAAAACCACCCTCCCTTGCAGCTTCTCCACCTAAATCCCAGCCCTGCAGGCAGTGCTGTCTTCTCCACCAGGATGTGTCAGTGGCCATCACCCCACTACATCATCTGGGGCTGGTGGGGGGTCCCACTGGCCTGGAGGAGTGCCCAGAACATGCTGTACCTGCTCCCGAGGCCAGCCTGTCCCTGGGCAACCCTGGGCATGTCCAAAACCAGCCCTTGAGCTCCCTGAGCTGCTGTGCTTGCATCAGAGAGCAGTGGGTGAGCCCAGACACCTCTGGGGTGAGGTGGCAGCCAGCTTCTTTCTTTCTTTTTCTTCCCTTTAATTTTCATCTGGGACATTGCTTTAGGGCCAAGAGGTGCTTCAGGCTCCATCCTGCACTGCCCCAAGAGTGCAGCAGCTCCTGGGAACTCACCAGGACCAAGCAATGACCAAAGGTCCTCTGCAAAAGGCCGTGATGAGGATGCAGAGATCCAGCCCCACCATCCCATCCCCAAAAATCTTCAGGACAACTAAAAATGATTTTTTTCCCTCTGCTTGCATCCATTCTTTACACAAATTAGCAAGAGGAATCAGGAGACTGAATGTTCCACACCGCCTCGTCTTCATTGCCCGGCTGGAGATGCATCGCATGGCACTAAAGTCAGGCAGATACAGTGGGACTAAAAAAAGAGCATGGTTGCTTTTTTTTTTCTTTTAAAGCTGGATTGCCTTTCACGGTGACTATATTTATAGGTAGAGCTGTTGAAATTTTAAGGGCTCCTTGCCACAGGAATCCGGTCGCGTCTCGTGTTCGCAAAGTGGCGTAACTTGGCAAAAATGAACATTTAATAGGCCAATGGGTGCTGCTTCCCTTCCTTAATTTTGGGTTAAATTGAGAGAAAGGGAAAAGGACAAGATGTAAAATTAGCCACGCACGCTGCTGCCATGTGCTGCAGTCTGTATTTTCCAGATTAGGAGCGTAACGAACACGGGACTTCACACCCTCCCCTAGACCGGCACTTTCCTTTTCTGTCAATGACCAAAAAAACCCAGCTTTTGAGGGTGTTTATTTTTGCTTTCGGTTTGGCTATCCGTGGCACACACAAAGCCTCCTCTGCACTTGGTTTTATGGTTGAAAAACCCCGTCAGGTTTCAGCTGCAGAGTGGTAAAACTCGCTCTCCCCGTCCAAAGCCGCCCGGGAACACCACCCGCCAACTCGCCGCAGCACACGATGCCCAGAAACCACGCAGTCTCAGCCCAAAAGTTGGCAGTTTTCTTACACAACAGCATGCTACGATGCTAAACTCCTTTTTATTTTAATTTATGCTATAAAAGCGTGTTACACCCTGTCCAAAGACGCTACCACCCCACTGAGCACGTCTGGATGCTAAACTTTGATTCCCTATGACAATGTGTGTCTATTTAAGACAAAACCCAAACCGTAATTAAAGTTATTGATAGGAGACGATGTTTACTGTTTGCTATTTTAACATCAAGTGCTGCTGGATTTCAAGCCACTGATTTCCATGGCTTGCAGGGGATGATGAAGCTGGAAGCACGCCCTGTTGTTGGGGTTTTTGATGTCTCTCTGGGCACTTCTGCTGTCAAATCAAAGAAACTCACTTAACAGGCCAATCCCAGTGGATGCTTCTCACCCAGGATTGCCTTGACTGGAAGCTGAGTGATTTTTGAGCCATCAAAGCACACATAAAAATAAAATAGCTGTAACAAAAGCTTTTTGCTTCTGCAAGCAGCCATCTCCCTAAGCAGACCCAACAGGGCGATGGCTCATGGCACACACCTTTTGACACAAGTTAACCAAAGATAAAGTTTTAATATTCCCCAAAGGAACAAATTTCAGATTGGAGCACTTAGCAAAGACTAAAAGTCGCTTCACTTGCCCAACTGGCAAATTTGGTGGCATCTGAGATCCCCAGAAAGTGGCTGTGGTCAGTGACCATGCTGCATCAGCCCCTGCCAGCCAGGCAGTTAACTCTGAAGCCAAGTGACAACACACTGTTAAGTCCCTGGATGTACACAAATCTTGGTGCAGAACATTGCTGAGCCCACAAGACCCTAAGCTTTAAATCCACCTGCAGCATTTTTAACTTATTAGCAACGATGTGATAAAAAAAAAAAAATCAGTGATCCTTACAACAGTGGAATTTAAATCCAGCTCACAACCTGGTAGGGAGATTCATGACATTTCGTATTCAAAGAAGACACTAGCCCCATTTATCCACTTTACTCTTTTTCCATTGCTGCCAATAAATATACGACTTCATTAAGGCTCAGTTTTCTTGCTGATACTCCTTTGGCCAGAAGGATGCATGTAAACCCAACCCAACAGCTCCAGACACTCAGTTGCCCTGCTTACATTTCAGTTCCTTTGAGCAGAAAGATGAAGCTGTAACCAAATGAACCAGAGAATTTGGCAGCAGCACAAACTTGACAGATTCCAGCTAATTGCTTGGATTAGTAATTCCAGTGGCACGCAAAAATCCACTTTACCTACGGCAGAGAAAGGCATGGCATGGGATGTTCTCCAGCTAGCTATGTGACCTGCCTGTCCAGGGGAATGGGAACCACTGGCATTCCCAAGCCCCCACACCACAGCAAGGCCAGGAATGGCTTGTCAGCCTAACGAGACACGTTAAAATACAGAATCACTGAATCATCCAGGCTGGAAAAGACCTCCGAGATCACCAAGTGCAACCATCAATGCACCACCACCACCATGTCCCCAGTGAACCGTGTCACCAAGTGCCACAGCCACGCGTTTTCTGAACACCCCCGGGGATGGTGATTCCACCACTTCCCTCGGCATCCTGCTCTAAACACGAACCAGGAGAGGCCGCCCCGCCGCAGCTACGGACGCAGGGCAGCCCCATCCGTTTGACGGAAACATCCTTAGGGATGGCGAGACCGGACAGCCGGGAGCACGGCGCTTCCCCCCTCGGGCCCCTTGTGACACCGATCGCTGCGTCCGGCCCCGCACGGGGGTGGAGAGGCCCCGCGGAGCCCTGACGGTGCCCATGCTGCATCCCACCCACAGAGACGGGCTCTGCCGGGATGCTCGGTGCCCGCACACGGGGTGGGGGACTGCGGCACCGCGCGTGGGCTCCCAGCGGGGAGGAAGCAGCGAGCGTGACCCCCACACACCGGGGCTGCGGCTCCCCTCCGTTCATTTTGGGTTCAACCTGAAGGTGCCGCAGCCTCGCTGGGGGCCGGGGGGAGCACGCACGCTGCTGCCCCCCCACCAGAGCCCCAGGATGGCTGCGGCGGAGCCATCACCCCGCTCCGGTGGGGAACATGACACGGCGCAGCCTCCTCCGCACGCCACGGTGGCCCCGCAGCCGGCGGCGCACGGACCCCTCCCGCCCGCATTGTTGAGCGGGCGGACCCACGTGCGGCCACCGCCACTGCCGCCGCCGCTTCCCCTCGCCCGCCCGCCCGCCTCCGCGCCCGCGCACTGACCTGCCCGCCGGCTCCGCTCGGCTCCTCTGCGCTGCGCTCGCCCCGCGCCCGGCTCCGCTCGCCGCCCGGCCGGCCCCGCTCGCCACCCCCCGCCCGCACATGCAGCCGCCACCGCCGCCGCCGCCCCGAGCGCACCCGCGCACCCGGCCCCGCCCCCGCGCGCGCCGCCGCCGCGTCACGTGGCGCCCGCAGGAGCCAATGGGGAGCGAACGGACGGCGGGGGGCGTGGTCTAGTGTGGGTGGGGGCGGGGCCGGAGAAGGGGAGGGGCTTGTGGGGTGGGCGGGGTCAAGGGGTGAGGGGAGCGTGAGGGAAGGAAAAGGGGAAAGGGGAAAGAAAAGGGGAAAGAAATGGAAAAAGAGGCGCTGGAGCAGCTCTGCTGTGGAAACAGGCTGAGAGAGCTGGCGTTGGTCAGCCTGGAGAAGAAATAGCTCCAGGGAGAACTTGCAGCCCCTTACGATGCCTAAAGGGTCTCCAAGAGAGCTGGAGAGAGACTTAGGACAAAGGGCTGGAGTGACAGGAGAAGGAAGAATTGCCTTAAACTGCAGAGGGCAGGTTTAGATGGGATATTAGGAAAAAACTCTTCCCTGTGAGAGTGGTGAGGCACAGGTTGCCCAAAGAAGGTGTGGAAGCCCCATTCCTGGAAGTGTTCAAGGCCAGGCTGGATGGGGCTCGGAGCAACCTGGGATAGTGGAAGTTGTTTGTTCCTGTCCATGGGAGAGTGTTGGAACTGGCTGACCTTTGAGGTCACTTCCAACCCAAAATATTCTGTGATTCTATGATTCTGTGATTCTAAGAAGAAGAAAATGAGGATGATGAGGAGGGAGAGGAGGAGGAAGAAGAAAGAAAATGGTGATGACAAGGAGAAAGGAGGAGGAAAAGAATAAATATAAAGGAAGAGGAGGATGAAAGAAGCTAAAGTGATGAGAAAGAGGAAAAGGAGAAAGAGGAGGAAGAAGGAAAAGGGAGAAGAAAGAGGAAGGAGAAGAAGAAAATAAAAAGGACAAAACAAAGATGACAAAGAGGAAGCTGAGGAAGACAAAGAAGAGCCTGGGGGAAGAGTCAAGGGAACACAGCACAGGCGTGGGCTCAGTGCAGCAGTGTCCCCTGTCCTCTGGGTGAGATGCCCTTAGTCCCTGACCGATGAAGGGTGGAGGCTGCCCATTCCTGAGGCTGTACAGGGTATATTTAACATCTCCCATCAGTGGTTCTGAGTACACGTGAGGCACAGGGGTCACCCAGTGTGTCACAGACTCAAGCTGGCACAATTCAGGAGCTGCTGTCACCTGACAGCCAAGGCCCTCACCTCAGGTTGTCAACCTTTCTGTCTACAACCTGTGTCCAGATCCGTGGTGTAAAGAACCACCATAAATTCAAAGGAACAGGAGCAGAGCACCTGATGCCATCACAGGTTTTCATTTATTTCTAACTTGCTGTGGACTCTCTTAGCAGAAGTCACTGCAGAGGCAGCCAAGGACTTCAAAAAATGAAAAGAATAATAGGGGGCTTGGGGTCACAGGCACAGAGGGATGAGGTGATTCTTCAGGAGACACAAACACATAGAGATGAATATAAGGAGATCCTCAGATATTTTTGCATTTTAAGGATATTTTTACCTCTTCCCTGAAAGGCACTAAACTGGTGTCCTTTAAACCAGAATAGTCTGAGGGTGCTTTATGTTTCTGAGAACATTGTTCAAAGGATGCAGTCCTCCTCTCTGGTTAAGGGATGGCCTGGAAGCAGAGATCATAGAATATCCTCAGTTGGAAGTCACCCACAGGTATCATGGAATTCAGCTCCTGGCCCTGCAGAGGACAAGCCCAAAAATCACACCTGAGAGTGTTGTCCTAATGCTTCTTGAGCTCTGTCAGGCTTGGTGCTGTGACCACTGCACTGGGGATCCCGTTCCAGTGCTCAGCCATGCTCTGGGTGAAGAACCTTTCCCTGATATCCAACCTAAGCCTTCCCTGACACAGCTTCAGGCTGTTACACAACACAGCCTTGACGTCCCAACCTGTTAGAACCTCCAGCAGGACTTGAGAAGGGCTGATTTGGCATATGAGTGCTTCAAAAGAGTAAAGGAAATTTAAAAAAATTACCAAATATTACAAAAAAATGACCAAATTTACCAAAATCTCTTAACACTTATGAATCTTATGCAACTACAGTGTTATATGTGTAAATGTAAAAAATGGATCCTTGGATAAAAACTTTGGAATCTGTTGATTGATTTCAAAGGATATTCAACACCTTTGGTGTCTGCAAGTTTGAAACACGCTGCTGGATGAAAGGGATTTTCATTCTCTCCTTCCCTTTCCCCTCTCAAGGCAGAGCATAAGTTTAACCTTGGTTAGGCATCAGCAAATTCACACCTTGCAAAGAAGTCTGCTGAGAACAGAAAAAAACCTGTGATTTCCTTTGCTATTGACATTTAGGTTCTGCTGTCTGACTCCCTGCTACTTTTTCAAAGTGAGAAAATTAACTGGTTTTCACATCGACTTTTTTTAATGAAAACTCAGAGTGTGACTTTTGGTGGTGCTAAAATCAGTCTGGCAAAGCCCGGGGAAAGCTCTGGGGGGCAGAGGTCCCTGTGCTAACACTGGTGATGGTGGGACCCACTGAGAAGTCTGCCTGTGACTGCTTTCTTTAAAACCCCAAAAAACCTGAGAACTGAAACAAACCAACAAAAAAAATACAAAGAAAAATGTTGCAGTTGCTGCATTTGGTTGGGTATTTTTGGTGAAATCTTTTCTTGCTAGAACAGCATTTCCCTTCCACGGGGATTCCCAGGCACGATGGGGAACTGCGCTTGGCTCTGAGGGAATACGTTTGTTTTTCTGCATCCTTTATTGTTTGTAAAAACAACAGACCCGCCTTTCTCTCAGACACAGCAAATGTCAGGAATCTGGTTTTTATTTAGCAGAGAACCTGAGAGTGGTGGTTGGCACAGCCATTCTTTTTGCTTCCCATCTGAAATGTCACATGGCAAATTGTAGCGCTCGAGCACAACCTCAGCTTGACAGCTCTGGCAGAAGAAAAAGGGCCAACAGCATGGGGCTCCACCACATTCCCTCAGAAGTGCTGTCAAACCCAGCTTGATCCCTCTTGCATGGGTGAGGCTGAAGGGTTGCTGTGCCTGGGAGTGTTGCTTCTTGGCCGGGGGTGTAAATTCATACCAGTTTGGCTGATGGTCTTGGGCACCACAGAATCAGAATATCCTGACTAGGGGAGCTTTTGTCCATTGTGAGCTGGAGGGGAAATGGAGGCATTAAAAATTGATGGGCAATGCAGCTGGGCAACACCTTCAGGTCTTCTGGCAAGCCTGAATCCATCTTCAGTCAAGCCTCTGCCTTGCTTCTTTGTATTTTAAAAAACAAGCAAAGAGAAATGTTTCCACAATCAGGTCACAGCCTTAAGAGGATCAAGTAGGCTTCATGTTAGCTGTAATTTCTGAATTTGAATGGATTTTCAGCACAAATATCGACAATCTCCTGTGCACGTGAGCATCCTTGAGCATGTTTTTCAGCCTAATGCACTGAAAAGCAATGTGGAAGGATTGTAACCTCTGCACAGATGCTAATCCCAGCAGGCTGTGTTTGCCTTAGTGTTAGTGCAAAGCCTGGCTATGTTTTAATGTGTGCTTGTCAAAGTGCTTGTATTACAGCTGGGACACTTTCCTGGATCTAGCCCACGCAGCCTCCGTGTTTGCAGAAAGGATAGACATGCAATCCATACACCTGCTTTGTCTAAATTTCTGTAATCTTTTTTCCCCCTGCCCCTTCTGTCATTTCCATTTCAGCCAAACTCAACTTTCTTCAAGCCAGGACACCATTAACAGTGAACTGATGGAAAAAACAGCTCTGCTTTTTGCCACCTGCAGACAGCACTTCTCACAGCCACTGTGTTAGAGGGGGAAGCAGCAGAAAAGTGATAACTCTGGGTTGGAAAGATTGCAGGGGGAACCACTCCTCCAGGGTAGGAAGTGAAACATGAATTCTTGAGATGTCAGTGTTGAGGTTCCAGCATTCATACCTCCTTTCCATCCACTAAATGTTCAAATTGAGCAAGTCCTTCACTGAATTTCTCAGCCACTGGAGCTTGACCCTCTACAGCAGGTACTTCTGGTCCTTTGGTGAGGCAATTATCACATCATGTTCCTCTGGGGCTGCAACATCTCAGTGAGGTTTCCTGACTCAGACATCACATTCATGGGCATAACAAGTGACCTGGATTTCTCCAGCCAGCAACTGCTATGTGTTGACTACTGGTTACTTTTTCTTTCTGGGAGAGATAAAAAAGTTGAAAAATGCAAAAAAACCACCCCAAAACAACACACCGAAAAACCCAACCCCAAAGCCTTTGCAATAGTTCTGATTCAAATATTATTTTTTAAATTTAGTTTTCCTCCAGTAGAGGCTAAAAATGGAGCACTTAGCTTTTCAAGAAGAGTCATTTAATAGCTAGACCAGCACTTGGAATTCACTTGAAGGCACTGACTAATTCAGCACATGAGCGAAACTGAAGTTCACTCATACGTGGTAACGCCTTTCTTTTTCCCACACTCATCAAAACCTTGTTTGCCTGCTTCACAGATTCCCCAGGTATTAATAGCCAGTGAAGGCTTGAGAACACAAAGAGCTTGGTCCAGAGACTCCAAGGTTGCACTTGCATGTGAAAGAGATGGGGAAGGCTGTGAAGGGAACTATACCATGGGTGTAGATATCCTGGTTTCTTACAGCTGCCCTCCTACACAGCTGAAGCTCAGTCCTGCTTTCTCAGGCACGGGGCATAGTCCAGGGCTCTCCTCCGGGCTGAGAACATCATTAAATCCTTGCAGGCACCACAATCTGGAATGGCATTTTAACCACATCAGGGAAGGAGGGATGGGTCTCCCAGGGCAGGGCTTCTTCACATGCGGTCCCTGCACTACTGGTGGTCCCCAGCGTGCCTGAAGGTGGTCTGCAGGATGATTGCAATTAAGAAAATGAAACCATACACGTTGCATTCCCATGCACGCAAGCCAGCAATCAGAAAGGAGGATGAAGTAACAGTAGCAGATAAAGATTTTGAGTTTTAGGTCCTGGTGATGGTTCCTTCATTGATGTTTTTCTCAAATTTTGTCCTTTTTTTTGGTGAAAGAAGCTGAATTGATCATTTGGTTTAGGGAGCAGCTGGTTGCCCCACTTCATCTGGCACTGGAAACCAGGGCTAGTCCATGCTGCAAGAGCCCTGCTGCTGCCAGAAGGTACCTGCAGCCAACCCCACATACCTATTCAAAGCACCTTCCTTATCCTCATTACAGGACATTCTTGCATAATCTCCCTTGTATGATAAGGAACAGTGCCTACTTTCTGTCTCACGCCCAGGCCTCCAGACTTAGCCAGGCCTAAGGAAAGGACTATTCTGTGTAACCAGCTCCACCTGGGAGTGCAGACACATCCTAAGGACATGATACTATCTGGTTGGGGGGAGAGGGTGTTGCTCCAGGCATCCAGAACTGGGACTCACAGGCTGGTGTGGAGACAGCAGTTTGAAAAGGGTGAGAAACACAGCACTCAGAAATTTTTCTGTGCTTCAGAGAAAGTTCCTATTTGGTTCTGTTAGAGAAAAAAAAAACCCACAGTGCTTCATTTCTTTTGTTTGGGGTGACTGCTGTTTACACTGGGGAGGATTTTTGAATGGTGCTGTTGAAAATTGACTGAGAGAAGGGGGCTTGCCCACCTTCACCTCAGTGATGAAGTGTCTGGATTACCAACTGAACCTCAAATAAATTGACCTGGCACCATTCAAACCAGTAGAGTCCTGAGGCTGTACATGGGGCAGACCTCTGGCCCCAGCCATTTGTTCTCCTATAATGTCCATAGGATCCCACTTGGCTGGTCCTGCATTCACCCCTCTGTAGATGATCTCAGTATTGATGAAAGCATCTTTGATGGGGGTTAGCTCAGACTACTTCAATGAAATCTAAAACTTTGGTAAAAAAACAAGCACCTGGAGCAGGATCTGGCCTTTTCCAGGAGGTTTGGTTGCATTCAATGATGAATGTGAAAGATACTCATGGTTGCTGCGATGGCCAAGGGAGGGGTTGAATGAATCAATTTGCGCTTGGGAGCATGGTGGGGAGTATCAGGGCTGTTTTTTCCTTGCAGAAGTGCTGCAGGTGATCCAACACAGACCTGCACTGTTCAGGAAAAAATAGCAACTTGTCTTTAAGCTTAAATTGGAAAGAATTCTACTCTTAGTCCTCATGGGCCATGGTTTAATACTGGTGGTGGCAGCAGAGTGAGCAAAGCCTTCTGATGATTTCCTCTCCATTTCATGGAAGGTGGAGGCAGGCAAATGTTAAGTGACTTTCCCGAGGTCATGTAGGAAATCAGTAGGGCAGGAGCCGGGTCATTAGAGCATCCTTTCTCCAGAATTTAACAAGAAGTGGGCCAGAGGTGCAGAGAGCGAACAGGACTTGCCCAAGGTTGTGGAACCATCCTATCTCCTGAGGCCTGACAGCAGGATTATCACTCACTTCCCGTATTTGCACTGCAAAAGGTGAATGGGAAGGGGTGTGTGGGGGAAACAAGCCGACTGCCATTAATTCAGTTGAGCTTGACTGGACATGCACAAGCAATCTGGAAAAGGAAATAGCTCTAGTTCTGTCTGGTTCAGCAGAAACTCCGCCCACTGAAGCTTTCCGGCAGGAAATCAAGTTACAAACATTAAATGATCTGAGCAAATTCTCATACACTGATCCTACCCTGGGGACAGGACACTTTTGCGAGCTGCTTATTGAGGCTGTAGTTTGAGATACCTTAACCCTTTCTGCAGTGGCACTTGGAGGGCATCACAGTTTCTTGTGCTGGCCAAGGAGGAGAGATCACAAGCAAAAAAAAAAAAAAAGGATTTACAACTGTTGGGAGTCATTCTTCATCAAGAAAGAAGCCCTGAAAGCTGTCTTTATGTGGAGAAAGAAAGAGGAAGGCCAGGGAGTCATTCTTCTACTTGCTTTTCCTACTGAAAAATTGAGATCTGTTGACAATATGTTTCCTGGAACACCCTAAAGATGACCAAAAAACGTGTGGTTTCTGGCACCAGCCTGACTGTGCAAGTGAAACCTCTCGATGGAGAAAGGAACCAAATTGTACTTGGACTGTTTCAGACCCTTTGTTTTTCATTAGGAGAAATGCCTGAGAAACAATGAGTTGTCATCATAAAAATCCACCTACTGCTTCAGCTAAGGGTTAAAATAAGTTGTAATCAGTATTTAATTGATATGATGAACCTTAAGGAAATAAACCTTGATTCTTGGTAATAGCCTCGAGATTTAAAACAAAAAAGCACAGAGAGGAGGGGAGCTTTTCTTTTCACAGAATAGGAAGCAAAAAGAAGCACAGTTCATATTTTTCTCTTTATCCAATTACTGGTAATATAGATGAATGTCTGGCACTGAGGGAAGAGGGGAGGTGGAAACTGCCTGCAGAGACAGCGAGGCTGTTTTTCACATGCTGCCTGGTTTGGGGGGCTTGCAGCCCCTCAGCACATTGCTGGAGAGTGGGAGGGGTGGGGATGGCCCCTGCAAACAGTGCTTCCCTCCCGAGCCAGCCGTCTCTCAGGTTTCCTTTCTTTTTGCTCGAAGAAGCAGAGCATCTCCTGTTGAAGGTCACAGCTTTGATCCCCACGGCTCACTCTCGTGTTTATGGATGGCCATTATTAGTAACACAGGGTAGTGCATGCTCTGCTCCGTGCCTGCCCTTGTCTGACTGCAAGGGAGCAGGGGCAGGATAACAAAAGAAAGTATAAATAGAGCCTTTTTAAAAGCCTGTTAAATGGGAAGAGACTTTTAGGGAGGAGAGAGAAAGAATGAGGCGTGTTACCATAGGAACTGGCAATAGTTTATTTAAGAAGGGCAAAGAAACAAACACCACAAAAAGACAAAGCCAAGAGGACCTGGGGATTACTGAAGGAATATGTCAGGAGACAGACAGGAAGGGCCAGGTAAGAGCGGTGAGATTTTACAAAACTGTGCTGAAAAAATTCATCTCATTTTACCTCTTGCAAAGTGGTCTGGAAAATGTTACTATGAAATGTGTGTTTCCAGTTAGGGAAAGTGCATTTCCAGGTTTTTTGAGGGAGATGGAGGCTGGAGAAGGGCATGAGAACAAATGTCGTGTTGGTGAAATCATCAGGAGCAAAAGGCCATGTTACCTCTGACTAATCTGAGCCCCCTTAGTGCAGACTCATGCTTTTGGTCACCCTGATGTTGGAGGAATAGCAGAGGATATTCTGATGTGTTGAGGATGAGCAATATTTTTGATGATGATGATGATGGTGATGATGATATGGTTGCCCTGTCCCTGGAAGTGTTCAAGGCCAAGATGGATGGGACCCTGAGCAATCTGTCCATGGCAGGGGTTGGAACGAGATGGTTCCTTCCAACCCAAACCATTCTATAACTCCATGATTCCCTGTTATTTATTGCTCCTTTTCCCCCACAGGAAAGCTCTCACTGGGTCACAAGCAAATACTGAAGAGTGAGTGCTTCCAGCTGTGATGGACAATGATGCTGTCTGTCTTCCTTATCCCAGCTGCTCTCTTCACTTCTCAAATGTTTAGTCTGGGTTTATGTATTTCATAGGTAAAGCAGCTGATTTTGTAACAATTCACCTTCATTTTTCCCATGCCCAGAAGATGCATCCTGCCTGAAGACCATCTTGTGCTAAATGCTGCACGTTCATAGGACAGAAAGATGCTTTAGGGTCTGGAGAGAACTCAACACCAGGAGAGAAACAACAGATAGAGGAGCAGGTGTGATGATACTCGGAAAAAATGCAATGGGACTGTCCCACTCTTGGTTTCAGAACCTCAAAGACCAGAAGCAACTCAAAAGTCCCTGCAGTTGAGGTCTCTCTTGCTGTTTTGTTTTTAATCTTTTAGTTTCTAAATCAGTGTTAGGATTTTCTAGTTCCTGACTCATAATTTTGAAAACTTCAGGTCTGGTACTACTGGAAGAGTTCAAATGATGGAGGAGCCGTGAAGAGAAAGGAAGTGTCTCTGGGAGGAGAGCTAAGAATTTCGAAAGTTGTTATTTCTTTTAAGAACTGCACCAACAGCTTCATCAGAGAGGGAGAAACAGTTGCAAAAGCCTCCTGTCTCTCTGCAGTGGAGGAAGGATGCTGGAACTTCTGTCCTTTTTGGCTTCATGATACCATGTAAAGCAAATTCTGTATTTGCACGACAGAAAATCACCCATCTTTCTGTTGGGTTTCTATCAAGAGGCCCCTTCCTCTCACTGAAAAGGAGGCAGATTATTTTTAGAGCTGTGGAGTATGAGCTGAAACCCTATTTCTCTTTAGGGTAATCATAGAAGCATAGAATGATTTGAGTTGGAAGGGTCCCTAAAGATTCAAACCCCTCTGCCAGGGGCAGGGACACCTTCCACTAGACCAGGTTACTCAAAGCCCCATCCAACCTGGTCCTGACCATTTCCAAATCTGAAAGTTTGTTCTCAGTTTATTCTCCAACACCTCTCTGCTCACTGAGTGCGTTGCAGCAGCAGCACCACAGCAGCATCACCACATTGCTGATCCTCTGGGTGAAGTCTGAGGCACATCTTGAAGGGCTGATGCTTCTGTGAGCCCATTAACACAGACATGTTTGGCAGGGGATGGAAATGAATTCATCTAAAAAATGCCTCAGGTTACCTAACTCAGGCCAGTTTTTGTGCAAAGCCAAACCTATGGGTGTCATATTTATTTTTAGGTTTTGAGCTAAATTCTGTTCATTTTCTCCCTCAAAGCAAGAGGCGAATCAGAACCCGCCTGCTCCACTTTCTACATTTCCCTGACCCTATGGAGAGTTATCCCATATGCCCACCCATGCATGAGAAATTCAGGGTGAGCATTTTCGGAAGGTTTCACACAGCCTTTGATGTCTCCCAGCCTGGGAAATTTGTCCTCCTCCTGCTTCCCAGCTTGGAAGGTCTCACTGTGGTATCTGCAAGAGATAACGCTCCCTTTCGCAGTCTGCACTCCGGGTCAGCCTGGCTGCTTGCTGTGGGACTGCAAAAGGGATATTTCCCTCCAGATATTGCAGAAGGGCCCTCTTGGAGAGGCTGGCCAGCCTGCAGAGCTGGGCAGTCCGCACCACTCCTCCCTTCTCACAGAGATTGAGTTATGCCAGGCTTTGACCTAAGTGAAACTGCTGACGGTCACAGGGATTTGACTAATCTCCTTAGGTCGCTGTGAAATTTGTGATTCCTTTTAGGGAATAGAACTTTTTTTATGATTTTCTTTTTTTTTCCCTTCGGGCTAACTTGCAATGTAAAAATAAACTGGAGCCCACGGTGGGAGATTAATTTCCTCCCGAACTCAGGAAGGGCAGTCAGTCAATGCAAGATCCTCCTGGCCCATCCCAGGAGGATGCTGCTCCTGGATTCATTCCTGGAGACAGCTGCTGTCCGACCTTGCTGTAAGACTTCCTTCCCCCATGCTCTCCTCCTGGCCCTGCCATAGCCCTGTGGGGTCTGAGTGCAGCCCCTGGGCACAGCCCAAGACATTTCCTTCCCTCCTGGCTCTGCTCTGCCTCAGAACCCTCAACTAGCAATACTTCTGGGGCTGGGGAGCTGAAATGATAAAATCCTAATTTCTAACCATATTTGACCTATTTCCTAGTGAAGGGAGAGCCCACATCTCCACAGGTATCCAACATCCAGGGGCTTGTGAGTAATTTTGTCTCCATTTTCATGGCTCAGAGAGCTTCTTTGCAGCCTCCTCCCAGGGTAATTGTGTCCCTTCTGTGCAGAAACCCCCATTCCTGTGGTTTTCCCAGCATGCTCCTGCCCTTTCCAGAATTTGGGAGCGTTTGCTTCATACCCATGATACATCTACTTGATCAGCATTAGCCTGCCTTTCCTGGTGCTCTGATCCTTCCTGACCCAAATTATATTTAAGGTCAGTTTCATTATAAATTCCTCAAACACCCTTAGAAGAGTTGCAGTTTGCCATTGTGCTCTTGTACCCAAACCTCTGCAGAAACCCTAGACCCTTGTGGAGGTTTGTACATGAGTGACAAAGAAACCTCCACAAACTGCTCAATGCATATGGTTGCTGCACAATGCTTGTATTAGTCAAATAATTAAGAACTGGTTGCTCATAGAAATGCCAGAGCCTGGCTCATTTCTTTTGCTGTGCTCCAGGGGTTCCTGTTTCTGGACATTCCCATGAATTAAATTGAGTGAGCTGGCAGGGAAGAAACAGTCTCTGAATGTTGGCATGAAAAGCCCACCACAAATTCAGCTGTCATTGTCCTTCTGCTTTGAAAGTTTTAAGCCCTTCAATTAGGGAGAAATGACAATACCCAGAGTGGGATTCCTTTGCTCTTATTTTGGCATATAGAGTTGAGATGTCTGGCTTTGGATGAACTAGTCACCGTCGGCTCCCTTCGTTGCCAGTGCAGAAAAATAGGAAGAACCAGAGTGTGATTCAATCTACAATAGTGTCTGAGAGAGGTCAGATGAATCACAGACTGTAAAGGAAGCTGAATCTGTGTGGCCAGACATAAGATTCTACATTTTAGAGGTCTAAATTTAAGTGGAATTAATTCTACTCCTGTGACTCAGGTGGTAGATCGTGCTGCAATGACAAACTGACCGTGCTGAGTAATGCAGCTCTGATTTCATGACTTTTCTTCACCTCTGCCTCTTTGCCCTGCCTGTGTAAAGGTGGAGCATTGTGCTGTTGATTCATTTCTTGAATCCTCACAGTGGCAGGACTGTGCCAGGTAGCATCTAGCTGGGCACAGAGCATGTGCTTGTCTTCTGGGGCTGCAACCATGTGGCCTTGCCTTGTGCCTTCAGGTTGCTGCATATTCTGTCCTGTAAGACAAGGCACCTCTGAATTAATAAAAGTGCTGAAGCATAAAGTCACAGACAAGGTCTGAAGGGCTCAAGATTGCCACTCGGAGAGGTCAAGAACAGGCTGAGGGCTCATGGTGTCTGGGGAACTGGGGAGAGGGCCTGGGATAAGGGCAAGGAGGCGAATGTGGTAGGGGTGAACATGTGAACATGAATAATTAAAGGCACTAGATAACAAGAGAAAATATTGGACTCAAGAAAAGTGGGGTTGAAAGGCAGGCTTGGGACCACCATGTAACCCACTCTAACACAGGGGGTCACATCTGGGTTCCTAAAACCAAATAATGAAAGAGGTGATTTTGCTGGAGACTTTGCTGCTTGTTTCCTGATCCTTGGATCTGTGTCCGGTGGTTCCTATGGTTTATTGTGCAACCAGCAGCGTTGCCTCCCTGTGAGCTGCAGTGATGGGGATTTTATTCTCACAGTGCATTACTAGAAGCTCTTTTAACATTTTCCCTAGAATTCCCTGGATTGGTTATCCCTAGAAATCACCAGCTGGGAAGCAGGATTAACAAGCAGTTGTGTCCTCCTTCTCTGAACCTCAAGGGCATGTCATTGACGCCACTCTGCTCCAGGGCCCTGCTTCCCCGGTGGGAATCTGTTTCTTGTTCCCTGTGATATGTGGCAATCCTCAGCATTTGAAATAGATGTGCCAGACTGTGACAGGGAAAAGTGCCTTGGGCAGGGCAGATTGGAGAGAGCTGGCAGGGACCAGAGTCACAGGGTGTCTCTTGGGTGCATTTCTGCCTCTCTTGCTGCTTCTGACAGGAGGAAGAGGACACGGCTCAGGGCTGTGCTTCTCTGTCTGAGCCAGGGCCATGGAGGAGCTGTGCTTGTGCCTCTGGGGATGTGTTCAGAGCAGGAACATGACAGACAAGGGGAGAGCAGAACCTGTCTAGGTGCTGCTACCAGGTAGCACCCAGGAGGAAAATTTGGTTTTGCAACAGGTATTAAGGGGCTCAAATTCAGATGTAACCTGTTCAGTGAGGAACCTCTGGCAGGATGGAGGGGACACTTTCCCCTATCCCAGGTTGCTCCAAGCCCCATCCAATCCAGCCTTGGAACACTTCCTGAGATGGGGCATCCACAAGTTCTCTGGGCAACCTGTGCCACGGCCTCACCACCCTTACTGTTAAGAATTCTTTCGTAGTGTCTAATCTAAACCTATTCTGGTTCAAATTAAAACCACTTAAATGGCCTCTCTAGTCAATGAGTCCTGTCCTGGCTTGTGCCAGTGCTGTCTGCAGGTCCTTGAGACGCACCTGGAACTTCTTTGCTCAAGATCTGGACGAGTCCTGCCTAGAAGTTGTAGAGTCCAGTAAGTTCAGTTGTTTGCCCCAAGTGCTCAGAGACAGGGCCAGCTGGGCCAGGAGGATGTTCCATTATCTCCTGTTGTGAGGTTCTTAAAAAACCCAGAAGCTTTTCTTCTTCCACAAAGCCTAAGAGACCCTGAATACTTTAATTCATGCTAGCTATTAGCACAGTGATAATTAAATAATGATGAATGCTCCAGAGGGAAGTGCTCAGTAGATACATGACCTTGCTGCTAGAAATTGTCCCTTCCTTTCTACTCATAATGCTGGTGTAGCTCCAATTAACCTTTGAACTGCTGAATAGATCCACATAATCCCAAAGAGATTTCCATGCCAATCTGGTGGAGACTTATGGGAAAGAGCAATGCCTTAAATTGCAAGCTGCTTGGTATGGGAAAAACTCCTTCCCATTTCCTCATTCTTTGTAGCTTTGAGTTACTGATTGTTTGGTGTAAACACATGTTGGGTGGTGCATTAGGCTGTGGTGAAGCTGGAATTTTATCCTGAAATATGTATGTGGTGATAGGATCATTATTCATCCCTGCATACCATACCTGCTCCTGTGGGCACAACTTGTTTTGTCAGTGGATGCTGAAGGTGTGGAGCAGTGAAGAAGTTTGGATCCTGGAGGAATGGGTCAGCCTCCCATGAAGTGGTTTGTGGTACTCCACACCTGAAATGGACTCTGTTTTCAGGGTGCTGAGATGATGAGTACATCAAGAAGTTAAACCCTTTTACCACATAAGGACAAAGGTTTGGAGGTCTGGGCTCTGTGTCCAAGTGCTCTGCTGCTGGCTGGGTGATGTGTCTTTAAAAGGCACCAAGATCCTGGTCCAAATGTTCTTGTCTCACAGCAGTAAAAGTTGAGTTATTCCTGGGAGTGCTTTGCTGCCTAAGGGAGAGAAGGATCTGAACCACAGATAACCACCTCCACCTGAAAGTGCCAGCCCGTGCAGAGGAGTTCAGCTGGCAGGAGAACCCTGATGGAGGCAGTGAGTTGAATGCAGGGATTTGGAGGCATTCATCCTGTGCTCCCATGTGTTTGTGTCTCCCCTCGGTTCCCACGCCTCTGCACTTCCTTGTTTAGCCCAGGCCCGGAAGCAAAACTGCTGAAATGCAAGGAGGAAAATTATTCTCATGGTGTTTCCAGTCCAAACAGAACCAGGAGGGAGAGAGGAAATCTCATGAGAAAGCTTGACAGATTTTCAGCCCGGTCCCACTCAGAGCTGTGGAGCTTCTGGTGTTTCATCTGAGCCTCTGGGCCCAGAGCTCTCACCACATTTCCATGTGCCTGGAAGTCCCGCAGCACCAGAGGGGGATGACAGCAGAGCTGATGCCCCGGGTCCTCCTGCAATCCCATGGATCTCAGCTTTCCTCTGATCCAGCCCAGATTCAGTGAGGAGCAATGTGTTGGCTGCTTGTTCCCACCATAAGGATGGTGAGGCTGTGGGGGACTTCTGCAGGTGGGAGATTTTCCTGCTGGAAATGAAGAAGCTCCTCCTTTCCTCACACTCAGGCAGGATATCCAAGATGGAACCAGAGGCTTTGATCTGGAAAGCAAGCCCAGTGCTCTGCAATAGCACCAGACCTCTGGGTATCTTCTCTCCTCAGGTATCTCCACATTTCCCCATGTGAGATGTGTGGTCCATCAAGGGAAGAGGTGGGATGGAAAGGCTGTCCTGGAGCATCTCTTTTGAATACAGAGTCCTAGAAATTGGCACCAGTGCAATCCCCTGACAGTGTGGGAGAGGATATCAAGGAATGAGTTGGATGTTGCATCCAGGCACTGTCAGACATCATTCTAGGATGTGGGAAGAGCAAGAAGCACCTGTTCATCTTTGGATGGTGCCTCCTGAAGCCAGGATGGTCAGCTCTGGGCATTGCTGTTTTACCCAGTGCCACCCTAATCCCTGTCCTTACTCACATCCTTTGGATGCCTGGTCTTGTTTACCTTGATTTCCTCCCCAGCAGTGGTCTGTGCTGGCTAATTGCAGACTGTGCTAAATCAAAAAGTGTTTCCTGTGTATTTGGCTGTAAATTTGTCACCCCTTGCTGAATGATGGTGGCAATCAGGAACTTGCTGCATCCCCAGCTTTTGTTTTGCATTGCAGCTAATGCAGCAGCAATTAATCCCCCAGCAAACACAGCAGAGGTGAATTCAGCACTGCTGGGGACAGAGATAATCTTGGGATAATTTATAATTGTAAAGCCATGCTCAGAGCAGGAGAGACCTCTGGGACTTGCTTTGCTTTTCGTTTCAGAGGGAAGGCTGACTGACTGACAGAGAGCTGGCATTAGCTGGTGTATTTGTCCTGTTTGCGTTGGACCACTTCCATCTTCTGGCAAGGAGGGACTGGCTCTGTGATGAATTTTATCTCACACAGGAGAGATGAGCAGTCTGAAGATGGTCTCAGCTGAGCAGTGAGAGAAAGGCAAGCTCTAATTCTTCCCTGTTGTAACTGTGAGCAACTTGCCCCCAAATGGTAGAGAATCCCTATCCCCAATAGCAGAGATTCATGCTTGCCACCTTGAGGATCCCTAAAGATCCCCAGGAGTGATGTTCTGCCATTTCTTTGGTTGTATAAGGACTCCAGGGAGCAGCTTTTAGTGGAGGTGCTTCAGTCAAGTGTGTTTTAAAGTCCCCTGAGGCCACCTTAGCACAGGTCTCAGTCGCATCATCAGGTACGAACAAGCTCCTACACAAAAACCTCTGGGATGCTGCTGGGGGAGAGAATTTTTCATTGAATGTGAATTTTCTCCTTGCTTCTCAGCCCAGCCTTCATGGGAATGTTTTCCTTCCCAGGAGGACAGGGGTATGGGCTTGGCTGGGAAGCACTGAAGAAATCTTGGGTTCTTATTTCTCCAATGAGGTGAACACAAGTTGTTTCAATGTGTGAATCCATTTCACAGGTGTTCCTTGCAACAGATAAACATCACCAGCATTTTTTAACCCATGGATGGAGACATTTAGTCTCCACAGTGTTATGAACCAGAGCCAAAGCTCTGCAGACCTGTGGGGAAGCTGGTGATATGTTGTGTACTTAAGGTGTTATTTTAGAGTCTAATGGACTAATATTAGGAATGGCACCCAAACATTCACCGAAGGCACTGGGAATGTTTAGCAGATATGTTTTGGAGGGGCTTTTCTCCCCTTAGTGACCTGTAACAGGGCTGTTTCATGCTGAGGATCTGGGATGATGAGGCAGAGCAAGACTGGGTGTTCAGACCTGTACAGTAAAGTGGGAGAGTCAACAGGGTAGGAAACACACACTCTTATAAAAGACAAGTGAAGGACAGGTAATTAAATGACCATTTTACAAACACATGACAGGTAATGAAGGAAATTAATATCAGCCATTAAAGACTGGTCATGAGAAAACATTTGGATCAATCAAATTCCATTTGCAGGAGTTGTTCTGCAAAGGAGAAATGCAGTAGCTGCCTTGGCTCCAGCAGGGCTTTAATCAGTAATCTTCTAATACAGCTGAAGCACAACTCAGATGCTTTTTAACAGGACTTCTGAGAAGGATGGTGATGGTGAACACATGTCTTCAGGGTGGGTGGATGAATCCAGAGGAGGATTATTCAATCCACTGTACATGCAGGACTCAGGAAGAACTGAGAAAAGCACCGGAGGATGAGATTGGGAAGGAGAGGGACCCTCAGTTTGTGGAATAATGGCCTTTCCAAAGTAGGGCGAAATTCAGTTGGGAGGCATGTGGGGTGGAATAAGGCAGGAGGAACAGTCAGCTGCACAAAGACAGGATGGAGAGCAACCGGTTTGGGCAATGGGTTAGAGGCACTGTGAGTCAGGAATCCACCCTCTGGAGAGAGCAGAGAGAGTACTGGGAGGTGTAAACAAGCACATCACCTAGTAGTAAACTCAGAGTTTGCTACTTAGAAATGGGGCAAGGCATTTCTGGATCTAAGTCTAGAATAGGGTGATGGAAAGATCTCAGAAATTGCTTTAAAGAACTGGGGTTTTAGCTGAAAAGGAGAAGCACATTCTCCCTGAGTCACTGTGATGTTTTTTGTGATGTTAAAAGGTTGCTGTAAACAGAAAAGAAATGTCAATACTGTCTGTTGAATTTCTATTAAAAATGTATGCTGAATTCTCCTGAGTTTAAATATAGCTCAGCTAACAGAAAAGGACATTCTTCTGGGAACTGGGATCGCATACACTTAATTAATGATAATGAACACTGCGCAAAGATTTTGACTGCAAGGTATTTCAGCAACACTTAATCCAGTCTGGACATCTGTAATTTGATAAAGTGATTGCCAAACAGGAGTGGAGGGAAGGACTAATTATATAGATTACAATAACTTCTCTTCCTGACTATGTTCAATATGATATTCACTGTCAGATGAAACCTCTTGGAAGCTTTGCTCTTTTCTTTTATTAAATCTGTCTCTTTAGTGGCTTTTAAACAAGAACTACATTATTCATTTTGAAATAGCATGTCAAATAAATGAACTTGTGTATTTCTTTAGGTCTTAAATTCAGTCTGTTATGAATTAATTTGCAGTTCTGACTGGCTTGAGCAATATGAGGCAATGTTTTGGTAGGTAGGTTGTTTTTCTGCCTGTCTGTACCCCTGCAGGTGTTGATAGATAAATCAGGGTGGGGAGTGTCTGTCCTCATCAAACAAGTGAAATGGTGAGGACAGGTCTGTGCTGAGTACTTTGGGGAATGGTGGCTTCTCCGTAGATACATATTATAGAATCCTAGAATAGTTTGGGTCAGAAGGTTCCTTAAAAATCACCTCATTCCAACCCCCTCCCATGGGCAGGGACACCTTCCACTAGACCAGGTTACTCCAAGCCCCATCCATTCTGGCCTTGAACACTTCCTGGGATAGGGCAGCCACAGCTTCTCTGGGCAAACCTGTTTCAGTGTCTCACCACCCTCACAGTAAAGAATTTCTTCCTAATATCTAATCTAAACCTACCCACCTTCAGGTTAAAGCCATTATGAGTGCAAGGTCTTCACCAAGGATGCAGCCAAAGCCACTGGGAGTGTGAGATAAAGAAACATCCTTGACTGCTGTAAGGCTGTTGTCCCTAATGAAATGAAAAGGAATGTGAAACATGTGCTGAGTTGTGGACCTGCCGCCCAAATCCTGCTCAGCTGGTGTCAGCAGAGGAGACCCTCATGGTGCCCGGTCTCAAGAGCTCATTGCCATTCTAGGATGTATTTGTAGGGCTGTCCAACACCTTCTGATCAAGGAGAAGCATCTTCAAGCTGTTGCTCAAACCTTTGATAGCCTCACTGGACAAGTGGCATGTCATGGCTGCAAGTGGTGGCAGAGGCAGCAGATGCAGAAAATCATGGAATGGTTTGGGTCGGAAGGGACCATTCAAGATCATGTAGTTCAAGCTCTGGTGCCATGGGAAGGAACACCTTCCTCTAGATTCCTGGTATGCATGGACAGCTCAGCTGTCAGCCCTTCAGGGGGAAGCCAGAACTCCACAAGGTGGCATTCCTTGGGTGGGTAAACAGGGTGCAGCAGATGAATGCTGTTTAGAAATCATAAAAAAAAAAAAAAATACAACTGAGTGTCAGCTTTCTGCATGGTGAGCTGTTGGATCCCATTTCTGAGTCTGCTCTCAGTTGCCACAGCCAGAAGCACAGCAAGGTGCGCTTAACTCTAGAAGTGTGCAGAAAAATTACCCATCTCTCAGGTGCTTTTCTCCCCCTTTGCTGGAGGACTTCACTTGCTGAACTGCTCTGAGATAAAACAGCAAAGGGAGAAGACTCCAGGCCCTCCTGCATCCCACATGGCCAGGCACAACAGCGCTGCTGTGCTCTGGCTTTTGTTTGCCAGTGGCAGTGGAGAGGAGTTGACAGAGCCTTGGCCACATCTGCCTCCTCCTCCGCCCATTCTCCATCTCCAGGAGCTGGGACTTCCTGTGGTTTGGCAGGAGTTCTGTAAACATGTTCCCCAAAGTGCCTCCCCCCGCCTGCCACCGCCTCACGCTCTTGCAAGAGAGGAAACACCGCAGCCGGGAATGTGGAAGGGGATTTCCATGGCTTTAATGAGGTCGGCCTCCTTCTCCAGTCCATGGGATTCCTCCTGCCGGCTCCTGTCAGCCCTCAGGGAGATCCTGCCCCACTTGGTGGAGGGCTGGGACAGTGCCCAAACGGCACCAAGGGTGGTTCCCAGCGTGGGGCTGCTCAGCTGGCTCCCTCCCAGCTTTCCAGCCTGGTGGCCACCTTCCCAGGGTTTTGGTTCCCCTGCTTTAGCAAGGGAGCAGGAGGGTGAAGCAGTCGTTGGAGGAGAGGGCGTGTGAAGGAGACCTTGAGCCAGGGGAATGGGGGCTGCAGAGCACCCTGGCTGCCTTGCATGTTCCCTGTGCCTCTGTGCCATCCTGGCTCCTCTGGAGACCCATTTCCTGGCCATGGACGTGTGTGTGACACAGAACATCTAAATTCCACACAGCTCTTGCTAAATTAGGGGTGCACCCCAGTGGGGACTCATCTCCAAACCCTTCAGCCCCCCCAAGGCTGCCCAGACACGGGCAGTGCTGGCTGACACGGGTCAGGGACTGTACAGAGTTAAACATCTGCATCTTGGACCATCTCCTGAGTCCACCCCTGTCCTGCAAGGCCGTGGGGACATGGATGCTGCTCCTATCCCACCATTTTCCAGGCTGAGGTATCAGGTCCAGGCTGTGGGCACTTCTCCTGGCACTCCAGGGGCCTCCCTGGTGTGATATCCTGAGATCCCCCCAGCCTGAATCACCAGCCCTGGGGTGAGGGGGCAATGGGCTGCTGCTTTCCCATGTGGGGACCAGGAGAGGGGGACAGGCAGTAAATGCAGTGCATGGGTGACATCTAATGTCATATTGGGGTAACACACGCTGGGTTTTCCAAATTATCCTACTAATTGTAGGGGTTTTGCAGTGAACAGGATGATCAGGCCCATCTGGCTCTAAAGGGGCACCTTCTTTCTCAGGGGTTTGTAAGTTTGAACCCTCCCATCTTCAAAGCATTTTGGGAAGTTTAGAAGGGATTTCAAAGGCTTTATGCTTAAAATGTTAATCTATAAATGGCTCTGTACTTGGAAAGCTGAGGTAGTACTTTGAAATAAAACATTTCACAGTCTTGTAGGGGGAATTTCAAAATTGAAGATCGTTTGCTTGATTAGATCCACTTTTCAGAGAGTGAGATTTGCCTTGCTTTGTGAGGGTATGTACATGAATGCATATATACATATATAAATATTTAACTTGAGAAACTGTTGCCAGAGAGGAAAGAACTGTGAAAGAAGATTCCTTCACACTGTCTCTTCCTGTGGGAATAGCTCCTTGTTTTTGCTGCTACCACCTTGGAACATGTCCAGACCTAGGACTATTCCCATCTTCCCTGCTTTGTTAGATCTTCACAGATAGACAGCAGTCAGCAAATCTATTTCCCTTCAATTGTCTAAATGGGGAGTGCAATTAAATTTGAGCTCTGCACTTGGCTATTCCTCTTTCAAACCTGAAGAAAGCCTTTTCTCAGTCTGCAAGCTCTGGTGGTGCCACGGCTGTGGGGGATGCCCACCCCTGGAGCATCCTTCGGGAAAGTCCCTGCAGAGAGTTGATCTCTGCAGATGGCAAACAACAGCTTTGTTCTGGACCCTGCTGTATTTTCATAGAATCATAGAATAGTTTGGGCTGGAAGGGACCTTAAAGGTAATTTAGTTACAATCCCCCCTGCCATGGGATCAACAATTTCCAGTTGATATTGACCCAGCAGCCTGATGTGCAAACTGAGGATGACAGAGAAGCTGTTGCTCTCCCAGGCAGAGAAATGTTTATTTGGACACATCATAGCTTGGGTCCTCTATTTTGTAAAACCTCTGTGTTCATGAAAGGCCTGTCTGCACCAGAAGTTCCTGTTCCATGGGTGAATTTAGTAATGTCCCTATCTGTGATTCTTCCATAAACCATTCCAAATTTTTGGCCAGATTTTTGACCAGAAGGCGTAGGGAACACCTTGACTCTTGCTCCTTAGGCTAAGTTCTCCCTTCTCTTCCCCTGCTTTGAAACCCAGCTGCTTCCCCCCATCCTTCCTGCACCAGCCTGGCCTCATTCCCAATTTCCTGCTCCCAGGACACAGCTCCAGGTCCTGCACTAGGGCCACCACAGTTGAGGTGTGACCACGTTGGATTTGCAGGACAAATCAAAGGGTGAATGGGGATGTACAGCTCAACCCAGGCACTTTATCAGCCTGGAATATCAGGAATAACTTTTCTTTCCTTTTTCCTTAGCATTCCACGTTGTGAGGGAGCCTTCCCTTTCCCGGAGGCTGTTGGAGTGCTAAATTAATTTGAGAATGTTTATATTTTCAGAACCTGCTGCAGTGCCTTGAGGAGTCACTTAGAGCCCCATCAGTGGCTCATTGATTCCTGGCTCATCGAGTCCAGGAAAACAAGCACCACTAGGACCAAAGCAAACCCCACTGCTCCTCTCCTGCATAATGATAGCAATTAGTGCTGGCTGGCACTTTGCTAGCATTAGTTAATTACTCCTCAGAGCTTCCTCCAGGAGGAGAGTTGCTATTTTTAGCGTGTTTTACACCGAGGGAAACTGAGGCAGCAGTCTGAAGGTTGTTGAAGGAGGGAAGGAGAAGAGGACAGAGGCCAGCACTGTGACTGCAGCCCTGAACATGCCCAAAGCTGCTCCCTTTGCCCCTCAGTCCGCTGAGACACGTTCGACTTGCACAATCCAATCACATAATTCCTAATGCCAGAAGGTTTGTTTGCATTGGAAACAGCATTTTTTTATTTCAAAATGGGCCATTTGCCTTAACCCACCAAATAAAACTTTTTTTTTTTTTTTTTCTTCCCCTCCAAACTGGCCATTTTTGGGGAATTAAAATCAAGGGTATTTTTGGCTTTCACGTTGCTGCTCTCTTATTCTGTCTTTTCAATGCAAAACTGAATAAATTGAGAGAAGGACACAACTAAAAATGTCCAAATGCACATACACAAAAAGGGGACTGTAAATGTTTCATGTGCAGAAGGTCATTTGGGATGCAAACCCCTGTTCTCCCAATGCCCACAGACTGAAATCAGCTATTAAGTTACCTAATTCTTCCCTGATCATTTTAACAGCTCCAATATTTTGAAAGACAAGTATGTTCTTTTTTTTTCCAAGCCAATAATTTATTGCTTCTTATCTGTGTTTATTAATTCAGTTTTTACTGCCCCATAAAGCCCCTTAGGTGCTGGAGAGGAAAGATGTCTGGTAGATTTGTCTAGGTAAGTGCAGAAAATAGGAATATTCCTGCTTTGTAAAGATGCCAAACACAATGCTGTTGTGTAATTTTACTGTTTGTTTTGCAATAGATGAGGTTTTTTTCTGATGCATCCAACTTCTAGGACCTTCTAACCCATTATATTCTCAGGCTTCATGATCCAAAATAAGTTCTAGCTGAGAAATACAAGCTAGAAATACAGCAGAATGCCAAGGGTGAGATACCAAGGTTGTTGCTGCTGCTGTTTTTGTTATTATTATTCATGAATGTCAAATTCTCTTGTGGTTTTCAAGCGGGGCATGTGGGTTTTAAGCCCTGACTCAGGATTTTTCAGTGTCTGGGGCTGACTGGAATGCCAGCCACCACAGTGGGAGCAGTCAGCACAACCAAGCACAGGTTTTAGCTTCCATCAGTTAATTTCTTTCTTGGCCCATAGGTTGATAAATATGACATTACTGATCATTAATAAAACATGTAAATCCTAGGGTTCATATCAATCTGAAAATTTTCCACTGATACAGGTTTGTTTATGAACAGGCAGCCTTAAATAGGGCTGCTACTAATTTCCAAAAGTATGAAATATTTTCTATAAAATTAGTTTTTTAGTTAATTGACAGGCATTTTGTTGAAATTCTTGTATATGCTACACCCCCATCAGGCAAATATACTTGGGATTCAGTGTACATGTCTGTCTGTCTTTCTGCTCTCTCCCTTCTGTGGTCTTCATGTCTTGGGTGCCAAAATCCTGGAATCAAACATCTGCCTCCCTGAGGAACTCCAAGGCCAACCAGGGAGACAGTTGTTTCATTTTCCTTGTAAAAGACCCATCTCTTTTCAGCCGTGAACATCTTCATGGTACAGCCCCAAATCATGACTTTAGTCTTGAATTCTCTCAGTTGACATCATGGGGGGGGCGGTTGGAAGGTCCTGTTTGTGCTGGGAAAACAGGGAAGATGCAGAGCTATCCCACTGGAGAGCAGGCACACCCCTGGCTCCTCAGGAGATGGGGCTCCTCCAGCCTTGAAAACATCCTGTCTCTTTTGCTCCTTCTCCTCCCTCTCCCATTCAAGAATTCTTGCTGGAGTTGGGATAATTTTCCCAGTTTGTCCCAAGTGCTTTGGTCTTTGCCTGTTCATGGCTCCGCTGGGAAGAGGTCACAGCTCAAGGCTGTGATGTGATGAATCCTGTCTGCCTTCATCCTCACTCAACACCACCACTGTACCCCTCTGCAGTGCCAGCAGTCCTCTCTCTGTCTCTTCCTAGATTTCCAAGACCTTTTCTCCTTGCTGAT
Organism: Emberiza elegans; assembly: GCA_024865655.1. Classification (NCBI taxonomy): domain Eukaryota; kingdom Metazoa; phylum Chordata; class Aves; order Passeriformes; family Fringillidae; genus Emberiza; species Emberiza elegans. The sequence goes on along the minus strand of JALJVW010000084.1, from coordinate 4,733,739 downwards.
GGAATCTCCTTGCTGATGGATTCTCCTTGCTGATGCCACTTTTTAGGAGCATGGCCCTGATGGGACAACCACCACTCATCTGCTGAGCAGGAGGGCTGCAAGGAGCTGCTGCTGCTGGGATGCTCTGCAGTGCTCGAGCACCTGGGAAGATCTGATTGAATCTTTTCCTACTCCCAGGGCTGAGCTGCAGGGCTGAGGGGGGGAAGATATCACTTTTCTGCCTTAAATGTTTTCTTTTATTGTGCATGACCAGAGGTTGCAGGTTTCCAAGGCTGTCTGTGCAGACAAGTGTATTTACATGGGCAGTTAGTGATAGAACAAGGGGGAATGGTTTTACTGAAAGAGGAGAGATTTAGATTGGATGTTAGGAAGGAATTCTTTCCTGTGAGGGTCATGAGGCCCTGGCACAAGTTTCCCAGAGAAGCTGTGGCTGCCCCATCCCTGGAAGAGTTCAAAGCCAAGTTGGACAGGAGTTGGGACAACCTGGGATAGTGGAAAGTGTCCTTGTCCAAGGGAGCAGGTTGGCACGAGATGGTGTTTGAAGGTCCCTTCCAACTCAAGCCATTCTTTGATTCTATGACTTTCAAAAAGTAGTTTAGCCATTTGAGTGCTGCTCTTCAGGCCTTCTCCACTGGAATGTCTTTGGCCCTGCCCTCTGCATTAGAAAGCCCCCTAGACTAGGCTGATCTTCCCAAGGACAAATTATGGTCCAAGAAAATTAATTTATCTCAGAAAATCTCCCCCAGAAATTGTTTAATTTTGCAGAAGATACTTGCAGCTCTATAAGGGAGATGATCTGGGACTGAACACCTCACTGAGAAGAGGGTTTGGCCTGTCAGCCAAGGGATGGCAGCTGCAATGCAAAAAGGTCTCATTAAAGCACCTGTGCTGGAGGGAGGAATGAATTGGCATAATACAGTTACCACCTGATCAGGTTTCTTTAAACTCATTTCCTTCCAGCCCATAAGCAGAGAGAGGCTAAACCACTGTAATTTTTTTAATGTTACTTTGCAAAGTTATCCTGCAATTCAGTATTTGTTTATTTTTCTCCTCCACTGTCCCAGAGACAGCAACCTGGTCTAGTGGAAGGTGTCCCTGCCCATGGCAGAAGAGTTGGAATGAGATGACCTTTAAGGTTCCTTCCAACACAAACCTGTCTGATTCTGTAAATAATAACTAAAGTAATGGCTTTTCTTACTGCAAAAGAAGCCTGCTTCTATCTCTGTGCAGATGGAATGGCTTTTATTGCTTTTATTTATTTTTTACACATACATTTGGGTGTAGAGATAATCCTCAGACACAATCTGTTCAATTCTTCCTTGAATATTTTTATCAATAGGTTTCTCACAAGCTGCTGAATGTAAATCAGAATTCCCCAGAGCATGTTTTTTTTTGTTATCTCCAAGAAATGAAAAACAATCCCTGATATGGAAAATCCAGGTATCTTGTTAGAGATAAGGACAACTCTCAAATAAATAATTTCCTTATTTATTTTAGGGGAAAAATAAGAGTAACAGAAGAAGAAAAAAAAAAGATAAAAACCCAACTCTGTAAGACAGACAGGGTTTGGGCTATAAAATGAGGATGTCAGTACTTAATTTTAAGTCTCATTTATGGATTGCCCTAGTGAATCTGGAAGGTGATTTTTGTCTCCACAGCCCTATTTCAGAAGTGTAGATGAGGTTTGCAGGTTATTGCTGGAGCTCTGTGCATCAGGCTGTGCTCATGTGTGGGTGAAACCACAGCCCGGGGCCGTTCCCGGAGCAGGTTCAGGGATTCAGCAATTCCAGCTGATGTGTTTTGGAAGGGGGACAGCCTTTGGCAGGCAGGCCCTGGCCCCGTGCCCGGGACTGGGGCTGGGTGGACGTCAGCAGCTTTGGTTCAGGGAGGAAGGTCGTGTGAAACTGCTCTGCCCACCCTCACTGCCGTCTGCGGCCAAAGCCAAGGACCTGGAGCCAAGGGCAGAGCCTCACCCGTGCCCTGCCTGGGATTTACATCCTCCCCTGGGAGCCTGCTCTGGGCAGGGAGAGCTGCTGATGCCTGGGGTGTGGGAGCTGTCACCCCACAGAGCACGGGCAGAGCTGTTTTAGGGGACATCCTTTGCTTGAGAACCTCTCTGGGGCACAGGGGCTCTCAGGTGGTCCTGCACAGCCTCTGCCCTCCCCAGGAGGAGATTTCCCCCTCCAGTTTCACAGAAACTGTGGGTGCCTGTTGGAACCCTGGATGCTGAGAATTTCAGACTTTCTGTGCTGTCAGGCACTGACCCTCAAGAGAATGCTGCATTCGATCTGAGGCCGTGGAGAAGGCTTCCAAAATGGAATGACAGAACTGGGATTATGAGTGTGGAGTTTGAATAGAAGTCTGTAATATCACATGGTGGAAAACTTAAAAGTTTAAAGTTTTAGAATATAGTAATATATATAAAGCAAGATGGAGGTTTCAGGGAGGAGGATGGTTCTTCTTCTTCACCTTCTTCTTCACCTTCTTCACCTTCTTCATGGATTTGGGTGGTTTTTTGTAATTGGATAAAAAAGTCCACATTTTGGGCCACGGGTGATTGGTTATTGGGTTAAAAGTAAAAATAATTTAGGTGTCATTTCTTAATTGGACAGTTTATCTTTAAAAGGTCTTGTAGCTAGAGATACATTGGCATTTTTTACCTTGTTAAAGTACTGTAGAACTCACAGCATGTGAGACATGGATGGGAACTGGTGAACATCTGAGTCCGAACAAGAAACACCTTCTCATGATTTAATCATGACCTTGGCAGAAAAGAAGCAAAGAATCCATGAGGTGCCTGCTGGTTTGATTTCCATTTTCACCTGTTTTCCAGTAGGTTTCACTGCAGGCACAGCCTCCTTTTGCTCCTTTGCCAGGTGTTGGTGGTCATGGCTCATAGTATTGAAGGGATGGAGAAAGGCACAGCAACTGTAAGATGGATTTGATGAGTAGCATACAGGGGATGCTTGCTAAAGTTTCTCTGTGCTTGTGAAGCTTAGTGGACACGTTCAAAAGAAGAAATATGGGAAGTGTGTAGCCATCTATCATCCTTTGGTGAATTCTGGTTACCCAGCAGTGCATAGTCTTGCCTTTTTCTGAGATGAATGTGGAAAGCTGAAAAAGTACCATCTCTTTCCCCCATGATAGTTATTTTTTTACTAACTCTCTACCCCCTGTTTATTACCCAGTAAGAGGGAGGGTACCCTCCTTTTCCTCTTTTAATTAGCCAAATTAACTTTATTTGCCAAATAAACCTTTGCAATGAAATCACAAACTACCGCTGATATAGATTTCCACACACAAAATCTGATCTATGATCCAATAAAAAAACCATACAAATGTTTAGTCAGCGTGATTGTTGTTTTTTGCCATGTAAGGGAGCTGGAGGTCAGGTCCCAGAGATCTGGGCTGTCCTCTCAGTGTGGAGCAGTGGGGAATCAGCTCAGGGGGGCTGGTGGGTGACCCCACCCCACTGCTTGGCATCAGTGAGCCACTCACAGTCAGGAATTTCCCTTCTCCCTCTTCTCTGTGGTCCCCACCTCCTCTATAAAAAAAAAAAATTGCCACATTTCAGCATATTCATGTGGATGAGTGCTGGAGCTGTGGGGTCATCTCTGAAGATTCAACTTTTATAGATGGCTTTTTTGGTTTGGGTTTTTTTCTTCTTGGCTCAGATCTCTGGGCTCTGTCCCCTCCTTGAGCTTTTGGATGAAAGATTCTTAACTGCTTTTCTTCTTTTTATTGGACGTGTAGAATATCCCATAAGTTTCTGGGCCATGAGAGATTCACAGGCAGGCAGAAAAGCTGCCAGCCACAAACGCCTGAGCTCCAGCTCCTGCCCCTCTGAGCTCCCAGCAGTCCCTTTCCTTGCCACCATTTTCCTCTGTATATGATGGAGTTATTTTTTTCCTGGTAATTTTTTTACCTGTCATTAAAGTGGATTTTGGCATCACTACAGCCATAGAACTGAAAATTTTTCACTTATAAGACAAAATGATTTCCAGAGGGAGGGGTTAATTCATGTCCCAGTACATTGGAAAAACTTCTTCCTGCCAGGAACTGTTTTCTTCCCAAGATAGAGAAATTCAACAATACCAGACCTTTGATTTCAAGTTGGTTTTTTTTCATATCCATCAACCAGCATTCCCTCAAGTTCACCTTAACCTCCAGCATAACCTGGCAATAACCTGGTTTTCATGTCACTGATGCCCATTTGATGCTGAATTTGCAAATCACGTGATCTTCTTTTCTAAGATAGAAGAGAAATATGTTTTTTATGCTCTGACTTCTCCCCCACTGTGCTGGGAGGCTGTGCTGGGTTATCCTGAACTGCTCTGTGAAGCAAGGAAATGAGAGCAATTACTTCAGCCACATGCTCAAGACCTGCTCACCCTTCTGAATCCCAGAGGTATTTTCCAAACCCTTCCCCTTGAGGGTCCTGACTCTCCATCACTTGCTCTGCTGTTGTTTCTGTCATATCAGAGCTCTGAATGCTCCCCAGGATCAGAAAAATGGTGGTTTAATCATATTTTTTGCTGGTGAAAATACTGTAGAGGATTAGTTTTAATTTTTAAAATGGAGGTACACAGGCTCCTTGGATAGTGATTCTCCTTGAATTCTAGAGGCAGGGTTGAAGAGGAAATGACATATTGACTGACAAACCAGCTTATTGCCATTTCTTTCTGTGCTTTGTGAAATAAAATCTTCAGTTTGCTCTGTAAGAACCAAATCAGCCTCGTCCTCTGTCTGGTAATTTCCTCAAAACCTTCCCCAAAGTATCTTTCCGTAGTTGTTTAACAATGTCAGTAGTGTTTAATTTAGGCCTGTAAATATTTTTCAGCCCAGCTGATCCCAGACTGCACATGAGATCACAGTACAGAAATTAAAACCACCTCTTAGTCCTGCTTACTTCTTCATGCACCTCAGGATTTATTTAGCCTTCACAGAAGCTCTGCTTTGCCAGGCACAGGAATTCCCTGTTACAGGAATGGCCCAGATCCCTGTGTTCTTGTCCTCCTTGTAGGAGTGAGCAGAATTATGTTTAATAGTTCTTCAACATTCAGGAGTTTTACAAATGTGTTTTAGGCAGCTGTACCAGACACAGGGAGGTGGGGCCAGACAGGTGCTAAGTCAGGTACAAACACAGCACTGATGGGAGGAAATAGGAAGGAAATGACCATGAGGAGGTGAGTGAGGCTGGAAAATTATATTTTAAATGGTCTTGAAACATCTTTGTACCACCCCTCTTCTTTCTCACTGTAGGGCAGGGGATGGATGTAGAAGGAAGGACATAAAAGACACTTTCAAAGCTTGTATTTGACACCCAAATTGCTTTAGACAGTGTGAACACCAGAAAATCCATGGACAAAGATTTCACCTCAGGACAGGAGACAGAAGCTGTCTGAGATACTGCAACAATTAAGGAAGGTCTTTTTTCTGCAAAACTGAAATAAAATCTGACATCACAGTTTCCTCTCTCTAGCACAGTAATGCAAATTTATCTTCAAATAAATATATTATTTCCTGCTTTAACCTTGTCAAGTGGTGGAGCTAGTTCATCTTTTATGCCATATCTAAGGGTCTGGGAATCCTTTGAGCAGGGCTCTGGTGCTTTATTGGTTCTCTGTAAAGTGAGAGAGATGCCACATTGCTTTGTGGTGTGCAAAGGGTGCCAACACTGGTGTCCACATGAGGGCTTGGCGTGTCAAGTCAGAGCAAGAAATGTCTTTAGGTAACCTGCAACAGTTGAGAAAACTCCATTTAACTCCTGGGAGAGTCTCATGTCTGTCAGTAGTTTCTAGGTTTATAGGTGTCCCTCTTTTTCAGGTGAGGCATCATCTACACCACAGCACATTCCACAAAGCACTGAGTTGGATTTGATCCTTGTAGGTCCTTTCCAACACAGGCATCCCTGGCAGTGCTCAAGTCCAGTTTGGATGGGGCATGGAGCAGCCTGGGCTGGTGAAATGTGTCTTCCCCAAAGCAAAGATCCTCTGTCCACTCCGTGCTAGAATGTGGCTGCATGGAGTCTCTGAGGAACCTCAAAGGGGTCCCATTTCTGTCCCACTCAAGCCAGCGCTGCCTGCTCAGTCATGCACCTACAACATTATTCAGAGCATGTGGCACCCTTCAAAACACAATATTACAGCCCTGCTTTATCAGTTCATGAAGATTCATTTTCAGAGGGTTATACCAACTCTATTTAAATTAGAAATCACTTCCACTTTTTATGCCTAAGGATTCATAATAAGAACAACGAGAGCTCCCAGGCACAAATAAAGAAATGAGTGAATTTCTCATCAGGAAATTACCACTGAGGTTATTATTGACTAGCTTTTGTTTTTTTCCTGATCATTAATGTCGTTCTGCTTCTCTGGATGGCTTATTGGCAAGGAGCAGAGTGAGCATCCCATGCAGCAAACAGAGGAGAGGCAATCTAAATGTAAAATTATTTATGTGCTGTGCTGCTATTTAATGCACTCTTGCAAGCTTAAAATGTCAGGTAGGAATTTTGCTTGGAGAAAAGAAAAACTGACCCAAAAGGATAGGGTTTTTTTACCAGCATTATACCTCATGAGATATTTACATTGACACAGGATATGATTTATTTTTGGAACATTTTATTGTTTTTTTAGCTAGCACAAATTACAGCACAGAGGTGGGATTCATTTGCCAAATGAAGATGCCCAATGCTATCTGACATGCCTGGCAGCATCCAAAAATCTCTGTAGGCAAGACAGAAATAGCCCAGAACTTATGAGTGACCAACGTCTTTGTGGATCAATAGCTCAAAGGCATCTATGGTAGAGTGAATCTTTCTCCAGCTGACTCTGCTCCCCACAGAAAGGACTTGATTTTCTGGACTTCCAGGGCAATTTCACAATACCCAAACTGTGATACCCAAACTGCCTGGGAGTGGCAGAGGGACACTGGCGATCTCTGTTCCAAGCATCTGAGTGCTGCCCATGGTCTGCCTTGATTTTAATGGGAGATCAAACACTATCACACAGCCAACACCTACATGTGGATATCCTAAATCCTGAGTGCTACCTGTGATGTCAGCCTGGGGAGGCTCAAATCCAGCCTGGATTTGATGGATCCTCATCCAAAACCATGTGCAGTTAGCAAAGGTCTGTTCATGTGGCTGATCCAGCACATGTGTGGGTGCACCCCAAACACCATTCTCATCACTTACATGAATTTTGGAATACAAATGACATGGGCCGAGGAGGATGTGAGGGAAAAGTGCAACTTGTGGGGAGGTACCTGAGCTTGGATTTCTGGAATCATGATGTGTCTGCTTTGTCTGGGCTACAGATATTCTGACAACCACAGATGTAGACTTGGTTGGACCATGTTGTCGCGGATGGAGTGAGGCACTTAAACAGCTTTAACCTCTCCCAGTTCCATTATTGGGTAAATCTGCAACAGAACTGGAGTTTGTAACTGGGACTGGATAAGAGGTTGGAGGGAGGAAAAATTTTTTCATGAAACAAGCAGGTGAAACTTCCAGGCTTTAGCTACCTGTTAGTTTAATCATTAGGTGATAAAGTAGTTAAAAGGCATTGCTATTAAGGAAGGTCTCGTTAATCATTTTTGATAAGAATGAGAAAAGCATATTTATCTCAGTGGCAATGAGATGTAAATTAGAGGAATTTTCCTCTTTCACCCCACTCACAGACACTTGAGTTTTCCCTTAATTACTTGCAAATAGCAGCGTATTCAATTAAGCAGCAGAGCAGAACATAACCTCCTTCTCATCTTCTTAGGCTCTCTCTTGGTTCTTTCTGTGTGGTGCCAGAGATAAGTGAAGACCTTTCTCCTTACAGAGCCTTCTGGGTCAGCAGCATTAGCTTCGTTTTATAGAGGCAGATCTGAAGGACACAGAGAGATCAAACAACATTCTCAGAGCCGTGGAGGGAATGGGAGGTGTCAGGAAGACCTGAACCTGCTTCTCAGAGGGCTGACACTGCTTGTCAAATCAACAGCAGGATTTTTCTTCCTTTATAATCTGCAAAGTGATGATAACAGGCTTCTCTGCATGGATGATTGGAAATTCCTGGAGGTGGCAGTGGTAGAAGCAGAGTTTTCCCCTGCTTTTTCTTGACTGAAAGGAAAATCAATGTCAGTGGTACAGGCTATAGAGTGATGTTGTGCTAAGCTGTTCCACTGTTGTCCTGCCCACTTAGTACATCTATCATGGGCAGGGTTTCACTGCTCCCTGAGCATGCAGTAGCCAGGAATGCAATGAAAATGACAGCAGCCTGCTTGTCTATCCCTGTCTGACTAAACCTGAAAAAATCCACCTCGAGGAGGTTTCTTGGTGAACCCCTGAGCTACTTGCCATGTGTCCTGGGGTTGAAAGAAGTTCACACCCTGGCACAGAGCACTCTGCCCTTTGCTGTGGCCAGGTGGGTGTCTCTGTCCCCTGAGTTTGCCTCCCCTATTCCTGAGAGAAGGAGCTGGAAGGAGACTCCAGATATTGGGTGCACACTGTCATTCCAGGGTAGAAACCTCCCTGCAGTATATCAGGCTCTCTGTACTGCTGAGGGATGAAAAATGTGGGTTTTTCACACATGTATGGAGAGTTGGAAGTGCTCCAAGGGTAGTCCACAGGCAGGACAGGACACCACCCCAAGCCTGCCAGAGTTCAAGGAGTGTTTGGAATATGCTTTCAAGCTCCTGGTGGGATTTTTGGGGCTGTCTTATGCAGGGCCAGGAGCTGGACTCAATGGTCCTTGTGGGACTCTTCCAGCTTGGGATATTCCATGATTTGATGACATCAGGGGCTTGGGCCCCTATCGGTTGTCTGGGCTGCAAAAGAGAGTCCCAGCAGCCACCTGGAGGGTTTGGGTTGTCCATCCTCTGATCTCCTACAGCATCTGAGGCCTCAGATAGCCCGGGAGGTCCTGGCAGCTCTGCACTGCTGCCAGGCCAGGGATGTACACGAGAGCCTTTTCTGGGCTGTGTGGGAACCAGCTGAAGCCTGGCAGCTGCAAGCTGGCCATGCCTGTCGTAACAATGTCTGTGCAAAGCTATTGTCTGCCAGGGCACACACCATCAAATCCCTTTTTCTGTTTGCAGCTCTCTGGGTTCATGCCATGTGTTTGAAAGTCATTTTCCCAGAGGAGGCTGACAAATAAAAAAAGCCAAATGCCCTTCTTGCAGAATGGGAAGAAAAGCCTAAAATCTTCCTTGCCTCTTCCTCGATATTCAGTGCAAGAACAGATGGATGTAGTGTATAATTCCATAGGAATGCAGCTGTAATTTCTAGTGAACTAATACCCAGTTGTTAAACCAGCTACCAGACAGGAAAAAGAATCCTTCAAGCTGGTTTTAACAGACACCTGGCCCCTCTGCTTTTGCTTGTTTTCCTGCTACCAAGATCCCTCACTGTTTCTCCCTGTGCAATTCAAGATGAAAAGAGCATCGAGCATTTCCTGGCATGATCTGGGTGGATGGATGTAGAAGAGCTATGGTAAGGCAGGATGTTCTTGGAGCTGCAGTTTTCCTTGGATGTGAGCCCAGGATTTTTTGGATTGGGGGCCAGTTTTACTGAAAGGTTCATGAACTCTTGAGGACTGGGCCCAGATTTCCTCTGTCAAAGCTCCACACAGCTCTACTGGGACAGACTGGAGCATACCATAGCTGCAACCATTCCACGAGAAATTTTGGCCCTGCAGAGTTCAGCTTTGTTGTGTTTGGCCATGATTTCTGCAGGTGAGATGGGAGGTCAGCACCCTGGGGAAAGGAGCTGCAGTGCTGGGTTTTAACTGGGAACTGGCTGCTTTACAGTGGGGCGTTGTGCATGGAGAAATTAAAAGGTCTGGGGTTTACATCCCCTCATCTTCTGTGCCCCCTCAGCCATTTACTGCCTTTCTTTCATCCCTTTCCTATTCCCCTCATTGGTTATGCCCACCATTCCTCCACAATGATCAGGAATTGTCTCCTCCTGAACAGACCTTTTGCTTTTACACTGCTTTGGTCTCTGTGCCCTGGAGATGCAAAGTCAGAGGTGACCCTGTTGGAACACACTGTAAGGCAAGGAAAGCCAAACCTGGTGAAATTTCATGCACTGCTCACTGAGCAAGAGTTTTATAGCAAAAAATCTACCCATGAGAAGCTGTTTTGGGGAAGACTGATTGCTTTATTGCAAAATAGCCTGCGACTGAACTGATGTTTACATGTCCAAGGATAATCAGGAATTAGGACCTTGGAGGTGACAGAGAAGCTAAGTTATATGATGGTAGGGAAATTGTCAGTGAGGCCTGAGTCCAAAGGTCTCTGCTTACCCATCTTCACAGTTTTAAGGCTGCTTCAGGACTGACTTGAAAAGATAAAGGGCAACACTAAACACGCCAATCTCCTTTTTCCACTTCTCTTTGATTATCCTCCCCACTCTGCTGGCTTCCCACATTTCCAGTTCTAGTTCCCAGTGCACAGCTGCATTTCCTGCAATCCTTCAGGTTTAACCTGAAAGCTGACATGGAATCACAGAATCAATAAAGTTGGAAAATGGCTCCAAGATCATTGAGTCCAATATTTGTCCAATCAGCCCCTTGTCAGCTAAACCACAGCACTGAGCACCATGTGCAGTCATTTCTCAAGCACCTCCAGGGATGGTGACTCTACCACCTCCCTGAGCAGCCCATTCCAAAGTTTAAGCACCCTTTCTGTGAAGAAATTCTTCCTGATGTGCAACCTAAAGCTCCCCTGGCACAGCTGGGGGCTTTGTCCTCTCATCCTTTTGCTGGTTGCCTTTGAGATCCTCGTGGAGATGTCCCTGGTGGGCAGAGAGAGAGGAATTAGAGAAAGGAGAGTTAATTGCCTTGTACAGTAGCCCATAGCACACACCTTGAGATGCTGCAGGTAGTCCTGGGGCCAGGGAGGAAATGTTCCTCCTGGGGCCAGGGGAGAATTGTTGTTCCTCCTGACCTCTATTAGCTGGAGGTGGCCACATGCCCTGAGGCGTGCATGTTTCTCAGCCTTGACAAAGCTCTGGAGATTCTGCTTTAAATCATAAATAAGAGAAGTCAGGATTTTCATGTTTCTCATATAGAATGGCTTTCCAGAAGGCCTGAGGCACTCTGGTTTATTGGCAGAACTGTAGCATGTTCAATTGCAGGTGAATCAGAAATGGACGTGGTTGTACAAGCTCTGTGAGGTCTGGACATCACAGCCAGAAGTTTTGTACCAATCACACTTGTGCTCCTACTTCTCTGAATATATTTATTCTTGGATTAAAAAAGTATTTTTCCCATGTACTCCTAATTGACAAATGGAGGAAATTAAGTTACAACATTCTGGGGAATAACAACCTCACTGCTTGATTTCCATCATATGTAATGTACTTCATAACTTAGGCACACACTGAAGTTCTTTGCCAAATTATAGCTTTTCTGAGCAAAGAAAGTGCAGTTTTCCACACTTTTGCTGTAATGTGCCTCCTTGCTGGTAATACTGCTTTGACAAATGCACCTTTCTGCTTATACTGATTTGATTCATTTTACACTCAAGTTCTAACTGTATTGGAAGAAATTGCTCATAATTTTGATAAACTTATCAAAGAATTTCCTTCCAATAGAGTAACATTTTTAGGCAACTCCAGGTGATCTATTGTCTAAGTTCCCTGGAACCCCACCTTACTGGAGGGCAGTGGAATTTGAATAATTATACTGTGTGTGGATGTACTTGCTGTGGAGCTGGCAGTAAATATTACTTTTCTACCCCATCTTTCTTTTTCTTCTCAGGAATAAAGAGATTTTTCTTAAGTACATTATACCTTTCCCATGTTAACTTTTTGTTAATCATCTAAGCCATTATATTTTGAACACATCATTCAATGTCTTGCTAGGTTTGTGTCTACATGAAAGACCCATTTTTCAAAAAAACCTGTGCCTTTGGGAGAGAGAGCTTTTTCACTGAAATGAAGATTATCCTATTGTTTGACAGATCCCATTGAGATCATCTACTGAACCCAATCAAAGGCCTTCATAATGATAAGAAATGCTAATAATAAGGCAAGGTTCTGTTTTCCTGACTCAGCCAAGGGGATATAATTAAGTGAACATCAAGACTAATTTTAAAAGTGCTGTCTAATAATGTGGCCTATTTTGCTTTTACAGGCTCAGTTGATTCCATTCTCTTATGGCTTGACATTTTAGTGTAAATGTTAGTGTCTGAATTTCAAATAAAAACTGGTGGGTTTTTTCCAGTTTTCCCAGGCACATATGCACTTTCTAGCTGATGCCAGGTTTTATGGGTTTTGAATTTTTTTTTTGTTTTTGTTTTTGTTTCTCCCTCAGGTAGGTGTTTAGGATTAGAAACTCCATATATGGACATCATCACAAGGGACTGTGTTCTTGGTAAAGATTTGGGGTAATTTGGTGACAGGCTGGCTCTACAATGTCCTTTCCATGATACTGACTGCTCCAGTTCACCTGCAGCACTTCCCTGAGCACTGAGCATGTGGACAGCATATCCACCAGCCCTGTCTTGGATATATCCCTCTTCCTGCTTTATATTCCTCCACCTATGCTTAGATAGAGCTTTAAGCCAACTCTTATCAAGTGCTTGTTTTCATCCTCTGTTGGCTGATGTCATTCTTTCTTGCTCAATAAACCCTTCTTTCAAAAGCCAATAAATATTGCATTAGTTGACTTTTCAAGGTCACCTTTTCTCAGCTTTTCTTCTCTGTGACTTTTTTATTGTTCCATTTATGCCCATGTCTGTGTTTGTGCAGCATCTGTAGCACCACCCTGGCCTGGTCTCTCCTCTCTACTTGTGTGGAATGAGGATCAGCTGGTGGCTGTGTTAGTCACCTGGGAATTATATCCAGAGAATCCTAGAATGGCTTGGGTTGGAAGGGACCTTCAATATTATCTTGTTCCAACCCCCCTGCCATGGACAGGGACACCTTCCACTGTCCCAGGTTGCTCCAAGCCTCCTCCAACCTGGCCTTGGACACTTCCCAGGATGGGGCAGACACTGCTTCTCTGAAAAACCTGTGCCAGGGCTTCACCACCCTCACAGGGAAGAATTTATTCCTAATATCTAATCTAAACCCCCTCTCCTTGACCATTATCCCCAGTCCTGTTACTATGGGAAGGGGTAGTGGAAAGTCCCTTCCAGCCTTCTTGTAAATAATTTTTTATTGTAATTAAATTCTATCTTTTGCTGTCCCTATTGCCTTTCTCAATATTTTTACCATGGCTTCATGCAGAAAATAAGTTATGAAGAATACAAGGAACTTGTGAGTGTAAAATGCATAAATTTTTGCCAATCTGTTTTCAGGTGGGGAAAACAGTTTGATGTCTAAAGCAAGCCAAGGGTTCAATAATGTGTACAACTGTCATCTGAGAGCAGTGAAGGAAGAGAAGAGAGGTGGTGGCTGCCCCATCCCTGGAAGCTTTCAGGTTTAGGTTGGACAGAGCTCTGAGCAACTTGATCTGTTTGAAGGTGTCCCTGATCATGGCAGGAGGGTTGGACTTGGTGACCTTTAAAGGTCCCTTCTAACCCCAATGATTCCATGATTCAGTGATTTATGACTTGGCTGGCTGCATTACCATGGGATGGCCTGGCACCCCACCCCAAGGAGTGAGTTAGAGGAAACCACTCGCATCCCCTTCAGGAATAAAGTGAGTGAACCCACTAAATCAGCCCAAATCTGCTCTTACCTCTGTTTGTTTTTAGTGGGAGAAAGCAGCTCCATTCCTGGTGCTTGGATGGCAGTGTAGCAGTTCATGACCTTAGTGCTGGGCTTCTGTTTCAGCCCCAAGAAAGTTTTTGTTGTGCAGCACAGCAAGGTCATTAATCAACAAATCAGTAAAAGCACCATGAAATCACTCCAGTGATGCCTGAAATGGAGAATTTTTGTAGGCAGCTAACATAGCTGAGACTGGAACATTGGCAGTGAGGTGCTTCCCAGGGACAGGGTTGTGTGAAGGGGTAGCAGCACTGCCCTTTGCTGTTTTAGGTGGTCACAGTCACCGACCTTTGCTGCTGCTGCTGTGGGAGTGAAGGACACGGAGGGGCCAATTTGGGATCTCCAAACTGTGAGCTCAGAGGCTCCACTACATCAGTGGCTGCAAATGCTGCTATGACTTCTCTGACTTCCTCCCACAATCACATCCTGAGCTCCTGAGAGTTAAGGAAGAGTGGGATAACATCCCCTTTAGTGCTTGGGTCAAGCTGTAGAAACATTTGAGTACTGCTTCTTTTGTAGAACAATTTCCTCACAGCTCTTGTTTTTGGGTTTTTTTTGGGTTTTTTTTGTTTGTTTTTCTTTCCAGAATAGATACTCAGGAAGGGTTAACCTTGGTATCCGCTGATAGCCTGTGCCTCCTTGCTGCCTCTGCCACTTTGCTCCCATCAGGGATGCTCTGCTCTGGCAAGACTTGTCATACATATGAGGGAGTCTCAAATTTCCAGGTGGGCTCTGCAGTCTCCGGTTTGGGAGGTTTGAGAGGTTTCCCGGCTGAGCAGGAGAGGGCAGCAAAACACAGAGGTTGAGAGAGAGAGGGAAAGAAATCCCCTCGCTGAGCGTGCAGGAGTTCATTCTGCAGTTTCAGGAAGGGTGCCCTGGTGTGGAGTGGGATTTGGGGTTTTCTGGTGCTGCCCATGGGGATGTTTCTGCAGCCTGGACAAGTTTGTTGAAGGGGGCAGTTTGCTGTAGCTCACACCCAGAGCAGTCGTGCAGAGAACACCAGGCTGAACAGGGAGAATCCCTGCTCCTTGGATAGTCAGAGAGGTGGAAAACTTGATGACCTGCAGAGAATGACATGTTAGAGCCAACTGCCTCAGAGAACAGCAATATTTTCAGTGAGAACTGTGAATGTGGGGCCTTGGAGGAGGAGTAACCTCTCTTCTTTCTTGCCCCATGATGTGCAGCCAAAAGCTTCCAAACCACGGAACAGGACAAAATTTCAACAACAACAAAAAAGGGATCAAGATCTTGGCAATGATGGGAACAAACACAGTCCATATAACAATTGGTGTGGAACAAATAAGGAGTGTTGAGGAATGCAGTTACTGTGGCAACCTGGTAATAATAGATAACAGCAGTACAGAGGTGGAAATAGAAGTGAGAACAAGGAAAGCATTGAGAAATACAAATATGTGAGTCAAAACCTGGAGAAATAAAATTATTGTCAGAGAATTAAAGGTGAAGCTATGCAACAGCATTGTTATGGTGCTGGTATTTAATTGGCAGAAGTATGGCCAGAGACAGCTGCCCCTGAATAAAACATCAGACTTTTCATGCATGGTGGGTATGGAGAATATTAAGAGGTAAGTGGGGGAAATTGTTATAAATCTGAATGCACAGGAGAGATCAGATGGATACTGGAGCATCCTGGAGTCACATCCCAGAGCATTAGGAAGCACCAGTCAGGCTACAAAAAACAGGAAAAGGGTTTATTGCATTGGGACAGTGGTAGGAATTAGCAAGGGGTTCCCAGGGTTGCGTGGGGATATAGAATGGGACACAGTGTTGTACACAGACCTGGCTTTGAGCTCAGTAATTTAGTTATTAAACTTCCAGGTGGAGACAAATCTTCAGCAGAGATCCTACTCCCAGCTCACTGACTGTGCAGATCTTCCCTAGCTGTAATTCCTGGGATTTGTTTGATCAAAAGCTGGCATGAGGTGACACTCTGGGGGTAAGGCTGGTGGAGGTACTCTGCCATGGTCCATTAACATCCCAAGGATGCTGTTCAGAACCAAGGTTCTCAACTCTCTGGAATCTTCCTAGGTTTTCTGCACACCCTTGCAAGGATTAATGTGCAACTTAACCTGATTGCTACCATGAATCAGGAGTCAAAAACTGCCTCTTTGTGGACACTTTTGTAAAGGATTACAGAATCATAGATTGGTTTGGGCTGGAAGGGACCTAAACAGTCACCTAATTCCAACACCTTTCCATGGGCAAGGACACCTCCCAGTGTTCTATTGCGCCTGAAACAGCACCTCATTTCCCCAGCAAGGGGGCCCATAACTTATTCCAATGCAAGGGAAAGGTTGTACAATGAGGGCCTGTAAATCAGGGGGACAAAGGGCAGCCGTGGCCAGGCAGTGGGAAATTAATTGTTGTGGCAGCTGAATGTGATTTGACACTGTTAGTTAGCACATTAGTTTTGATGGTAAATAAATGTCCCTAACTGTGGGAAAAGGTGCCATTTTGAAAATTGCTTTTACAGCAAAATGGAGCTTCAGTGAAATGAGAAAAGAAAAAAAACCATCCAAAACATCAGTGATTGTACAAACATTATGTTGTGAAGTAATCAATACTACTCAGAGAAAAGATGAAATATACTCATTTTCTTTCATCTCAGCATATTTTCAGATGGCCAAAGGAACTGTTACTATAACAGGCAAATACATAAACACAGTATTGGAAGGATGGTAATATAAAATTAGGGTGAAACAAAACAGAGTAAGAAAGTCAAAACAAACCCTCTCTGCTTTACTGAAACAAAACACTTCAACACCAGAGTGAAATGAAGAAGTCAAAACAATCCAAATTTCCCGTCAGATATTTCACCAAAATCAAAATATTTCAACACAATGTCTCTGTTTCCAAGAAATGTTGTTTACAGGTGGAAAATTGTTGTATAACAGATGCTTCCAACTTAGTGCAAAGTTGGAACCACACCTGAAAAATGGGATTTTTGTGGCAAACAGAGTAGGACAACTTTGGTTTTCTTTTTCTTTTTTTTTAGTTTAGGGAACCATGACAAGAACTCACTCAAAGAAGGAACACATTCGGTAAATTGGGGAGTTTCTGCTGTGGTTGATGCTGTTTTCCTGACATGTCCATTGGAAATTCAGCAAACATTCTCTTCTGCTCCATGGGGAAGCAGGGAGGGAAGGATTGCTATTTCAGCACCAGTAACATGGAAGTGCTATGGTTATTAGTGACAATCTATATTTCAATACTGCTCAGAGGCCTCAAATAAGATTAGTGGCTCATTATGTTAAGCTATATGTAAATAAACAGGCATGGAGAGTTTTGTAAAGGAGCCTTTATTTACACCAACAAGAGAAAATAAGGGAGACCAAGAGGATTTTTTATGGCTCTGAATTTATAGAAGAGGGAAAAAAATTATGATTAGCTATGATTATGAATAAAACTGTCCAAAAAAGACAGTTAAATTTTGGCTCTTTGAGACCAAGGTGATCGGCTGTCTCATTAGAGTTTGATGTTTTGTAGAGGGTTTCAATGATATTACCTTAGGATTGCCTCTCTGCCCCAGCCTTACCACAGAAAGCAACTTGAAATCCAGCTCTTCACTGAGACATGCTATTTACATGAAATTCCCACTGAAATGGTTGGATACTGTCTCAGGGGTCAGTCTCTGGGATATCACCCTTGTGGAAATCTCTAAGATGGAATTGCAGAAGTCTGTTTACTTTTATGGAATAACAACAAAAAAATTGTTAATACAACAAACAAAGTGTTCAATGGGGTTTTTTAAATCTAACACAAAATTATCAAGAACTACTTTTGTGTATTTTCCTCCAGCTCTAGCCAAATGAGCCCAAACCAGTCTGAACTCTTTGAAATTTCTGTTCCCTCAGTTAAATTCTTGTAAGTCCAGCCTGTGGCACAGCCAGAATCTCTGCATGTTTTCTGTGTGCAACACAAAGTACTTAAAAAAAATTAAAATCCAGAAAACCAAATCAAACCCACCCTCACATCCCCATTTGTGCAGCTCATGTGGTCACACTGCACAGATCGAGAGGTTCAATTTACACAATGAATTTTGGGGCAAGATTCTTATCTTGGGAGCTTCCACATCAAATCCTTTCTTACATTCCTGTCTCTTATCCCTTTCTGTCTTCCCACATGGAATTGAGGCTACCTGAAATAAAATCCTTTAGGGATAGGGGAATTTCACACATCAGAGCATCTCCTTACTTTGCAGCTCCTTGATTGTTGTACTTTTATGGTTTTTTGCTCTAGGAAATGTGAGTTTTTTTCCTAGGAAAGCCAGGTAAATCTAAGCTGCTGTGGTCCCAGGGGTCACTGATAGTTGTCCTGGATGGTCTTCTGTTCCTCATGTCCCAGAATGTCTGGGTTTTATGTGACACAGAGACTTGATCTGGAAAAAAGAACTGATCCTCCTGTAAAATGAAGTTAGGATAAATCCATGTTAAAAGCCAGTTCACTCTGTGGCAAGGACAAATTAGCCCTGCTGCTTCAAAAAGCCATTAGATGAACAGGTGAAATGTTTCAGGGTGGACAGAGGGGAAATTCAGCAACTGGTATTCATCAGAGTTGCATTTCCTGCAAAAATGTATCTCCCTGCAGCTGTCCTTCCATCTAGAGAGAAATAGTCTTCAAACATCTGCAAGAAAGGAAGCAGCAGGAGTGGTTACTCCATAATTAATTATTTTCTATGTTCATATATAGAACGTTTTTTTATCTTGACCAAAATAACATCACCACCAGCCAATTCCCCTGTACCCCCCTGCTCCTCCAACAGCAAAAAGTGCAAATTGAAATGGATGATTCTTGACTATTTTTCTGCCCTTTTTAGGTTACATAAATCTCAGGTTTGAAGCTGGAGGCAAGCAGAGCCCCAGAGATGCAGGGGATACATGGAGGTGAGTGGCTGTTGGAAATGGGACTTGCGTGTGTCGAGGGTGCACAGATCCATCCTCCCTTTGCAAACCCCATTCTGCTGCTGAGGGTTGCAGACCTCTGCCTCCAACTCAGGGATTCACTCTGGCTGCACTTATGGGATTATTGAGGCCTCCCAGGTGCCTTTCCCACCAAACCCTTTCCTTTCCAGTGCTGGAAAACGTATCAGAACTCACAATCACATCCCCTCTGTAGTCCTTCATGAGTCTGGGCAGTGGTTTATTAGTTTTGATAGAGTCTCAAAGTCCTTTCTATGCCATTTTGGCATTAAAAATGGCTCAAGGCTTCTTAGCAAGAGGCAGAACTGAGCAGGGTCAGGAGCTGAGCTGCTCCTTCTATGGGAGAAGAGGAGAAAGAAAATTTTGTGTTGTGCAGCATATTTGGGATGGAAATTTGCAGGAGATTTGGGATGGAAAGCTGTGAAGAGATGAACTTCCTACACCACCACAGCAGTGAAGGGTTTGGATTTATCCTGAGAAACTGCCAGAGCTCTGAGCCTTCTCTCAATTGTAGCAGATACCATTTTCTCCACAGCAGAGCTGTGGTGGGGGATGTCACAGGTGGTGTGTAGGGACAAGCACCCTTGTTTGGGGTAGTAAAGGAGAGGGGACACCTTTGTGTGTCCAGAAAATGACAGCAGAGTTGGGGAAGGGTCTGGGGCACATCTGATGAGTGGCTGAGGGAGCTGAGGGGGCTCAGCATGGAGAAAAGGAGGCTCAGGGGGGATCTTATTTCTCCCTACAACTCCCTGACAGGAGGGTGTAGCCATGTGGGGGCAGATAATTCTCCCAGGTGACAGGATGAGAGGAAATGGCCTCAAGTTGTACCAGAGGATGTTCAGATTGGATATCTGGAATTTTTTTTTCATGGAAACAGTGGTCAGTCAGTTGAGCAGACTGCCCAGGGATCACCAAAGCATGTGTCACTTGGGGACATGGTTTAGTGGTGGATCTGGCAGTGGAGGGTTAACTGTTGGATTCACTGATCTCTGAGGGCTTTTTGAACATTAATGATTTTATGATTCTATGAGAAAAGCAGGGGTTTGGAAGGCAGAGGAGGATAGCATTG
Organism: Emberiza elegans; assembly: GCA_024865655.1. Lineage (NCBI taxonomy): Eukaryota > Metazoa > Chordata > Aves > Passeriformes > Fringillidae > Emberiza > Emberiza elegans. The sequence continues at coordinate 4,714,028 of JALJVW010000084.1, read as the reverse complement.
TTGCAAATCCCATTTGAGAAGTTCTCAAAAGCCATGTTTTTGATGTGTACCCAGAAAATGAAATAAAATTGTTCACATCTTCCAAAATCATAGTTTAAAAAACTCAAAACTTTTGAGCTGTGAAAGGGTGATGGATTCTTACAGGAAAAAGGAATCATATTGTGGCACCTTAAGTTGTTCCTCCTTGATCCATGATGAAGGCAAATGTTCTTGAACTGTTCACAACCGAGGTTTCTGGAACCCAAAATGCAGGGTGTAGGGAAATTGTTTGTCTTCCTTTTATTTTTGCAGAAGGAAGAAAATCTCTTACTAAAACCCCAGCAAATCCAGCTTCCAGTTCTGATATTTTTTCTCTAAAAAATGAGTGCTTATATTTTGTTTTCTTCTGGGCTTGGGGAGCTGTGCAGAAAGCAAAGTTAATTTAACCACTGGGACAAAATTACAAGTTTATTCCTTAACAAACAAAACAAAATATTCAAGCTTATGGCTAGTAGCAATGGTTCAAGAGGGCTTGAATCCTGGTATAGTCTCTGGAGACAAAATTTTTCTGAAGAAACAAAAAATAGAAACAGGCAAGAATTTCCTCTCTTCAGAGAAACAACACTCAATCAGTTTTAGTAGATAAAATGTTTTCATAACTCCTATGGCATTTCACAATTGATGAACATTTCCAAAATAGAGATAGTTAAAATATTATCTCTTTCCCACAAGTCATTTTGGTTTATATTCTGACTTGGTTGCTGTTGTGACCCAAGCTGTTTAAATTTATAATCTCCCCTCTCCACCATCTATGCAGGGATGACTAATTAATGTGGCTGCCATGTGTAATTGCAATAACAAATATCTTGTACCCTCACATTGTGTTTTGATGTATTTTGCTATCATTTTGAACCAGGGATCCAAAAGAAGACAAATATTGTTGTGCCAGTCAATGTTTTTGCTCATCTAAGGAACAGAAATAAACAGTCTCAGGGTCTCTTAGCACTGTCTGTTAGTTAAAACCATAGGAATTAGGCTGGATTTTCTACCAGGTCACCCCTGCAAAATTGTGGTTATTAAAGACAAGATGATGGCCCTACAATTAGGAAGGTGGTCAGAAAAAAGGTGAGCAGAAACTTGCTCCATTTTCCCCTTAATTTGTCTTCAAGAAAATGGAAATAAATTTAGGGCTTTCTCTCATTATTTCTCAGAGGAAGGAACTCCAAAGTTTTTGCATGGAGGAATATTGCAAAATGCTTTTTGACATTAAAACTCAGGTACCAATGCCTGGAGAACCTATTTTCCTTGAAGAACCTGTTTTCCTTAAAACTCTGTCAAACAGCTTTTCCCAAATCCATGGCACCTGCAGTCCCCAGAGCCAGGAATCTTCATCAGCAACAGCTTCTGTGAAAAAGCCTTCTGGCACAAGGACATCAACTTAGATTCTCACCAATAGACCTTGTGCCTTGCCCACCTTGTTTCATTTATTATACTTCAGATTATTTAAAATTATTTTGGAAATATTGAACTTGTGGTGGGAAGAGAAAAGTCATAGGGATAGTCAAAAGAAAAAAGAATCCTCCGTATCTAAATGGCAGAGTTTTTTTTTTTACAGGAGGAGAGAGAAGTTTGACAGGAACCCCAAACATCAGCTTGAGTGTTGAGTTGCTAGGGAGAAAACGAATGTAGAATGATGATGTGAACTACCTGGAGATAATGTGGCAATCTAAAAGAATATTGGATATTATACAAAAATGGATATTTATAAAAAAAACCAAAAACAAACCAGAAATGAAAAAAGGGTGGAAGTGAAGCATTGATCCACCTGAATGCTATGAAATAATTTAATCTGAGAGTCCTGGAAATGGTACTTGTATTTAGATACTTTAAGGTTCCACCACACCATTTTGAGAATTTACCTCTGTGTTTTCCAGAGGGAATGCCAGACCTTTATTGAGTGTGGGCTGTTTTCTCTCAGGGCTGAAGGCAGGACAGGCAGGTCAGGAGGTAAAAGCATGTTATGGCTCTGTGAGAAAAGCAGACATCCAGGGGAGAGAAGTTTTTGTGCTGTGAAGCTGTTAGGCATTAGTGAGCTCATGTCTGCTGCCATTCCTCCTGGAGGAATTCCTTAATGTGCAAACCTTCTTACTTTACACCTTTTTTTGAAATTTCATGTTAAATTTTTCTTGCTGCCACACTGAGTACCAGCAGTGCTTCACCCGCACTTTCAGCACCCGGTCCTTGCCTGAATCCTGCCAGCTATTTTGCTCTTCCTGGAGACACTCTGCAGGGTCCCTGTCCTATTTCTCCTTCAGTCTCCTCTTTTCCACCTTTTCCATGCTGACCACAGCCTCTGCAAGTTTGGGTTAGACATTGGATGATCCTGTTAGGTCCCTTCTCAGCTGAGATGTTCACATGGGTACTCAGTGATACGACAAGAGGGAAGTGCCTTACAATGGAGGGAAGTTTTATACTAAATGTTAGAGACAAATTTTTCTCTGTGAGGGTGGTGAGACCCTGGCACAGATTGCCCAGAGAAGCTGTGGCTGCCTCATCTCTGCAAGTGTTCAAGGTCAGGTTGGATGGGGCTCTGAGCATCAGTGGAAGATGTCCCTGTCCATAGCAGGGGGGTGGGACTGGATGATCTCTAAGATCCCTTCCAACCCAACCCATTCTATGCTTCTGTGATTTCATTTAGACATGAGAAATTTTTTTTTTCTTTTCTTTTCCTTTTTTCATTTTGTTTTGAAGGTGGACAAACAGCAGAGCAGCTTGCCCAGAGATGTTGTGTCTCTCTTCTTGAAGATGTTCAAAACTCAGACAAGCAAACTACTCTGGCTAACCCTGTTTTGATAAGAAGGTTGGAGTAGGTGTTTTCTGTTCTAAACTCAACAATTCTGTGATCTTCCCATAAAAACATCCTAAATTATTTCAAACTAGTCTCTTTATACCTGAAGATTAAAGCAAGGAAATGAAAAGAGGAAGACTGTTAAGTCCAAGGTTTTATCTAATACTCTTGAACTTCTAAAAGCTTTATTCTTTCTCTTTTTCTTTCTTAGTCAAATATTAATTAGGTTAGCACCATAGTTATATAATGATACCCTTGTTATTCCCTTGTGTACAGTGAATAGAAGGCACTTCATCTTCAGAGATAAATGATCCAAAGGCTTTTCCTTCTGTAAATCCAAGACAGCCCCAACCCTTCAGCCCCTGCAGGACTCTTCTCCCGCAGTCACAGCTAAATCAGTGCCACACTGAGTAAACATGGGCTCTGCCTTACAGCCCAGACTATTTTGGAAGAGACCTGAAAAAGATTTTGAAGTCTTTTCACCAGTAAATAAACAAAAACCTCCACAGTGGATTGTATCCTTCCTTCTCTGCAAGGCTTTATATTTATATTTATACTTATATTTATACTTATATTCATAAATATAAAACATTTATATCTATATTTATATTCTTATTTAAATGTCTTTGTAAGTGTTCAAAAAAGTAACACACCTCTTTGTTTGGAGGATCTTGTTCTACTAAGTGATTTTATTTAAAAATAGGTAGGATTTAAGAACTGGATGCAGGTTTTCTCTTTTTGCATGTGTTGTTAATAATACCTTGCTTGATCATTACATTGTTGTGGCAACACACGGAGGACAAAGGACTGTTGTTCTTCCTCCTCCTTTTTTTGATAACCTGAATTTATTTATCTGCAACAACAGAATTTTTCCCAGATAAATTTGGAGCCTAAGTCTCCTGCCATCCCTGTTGGGAAATGTACTGCCCTTGCTAGGCTTGAATTGCATCACAGAACTACTTCCAGGGAATTATTGAGTCCAATAACCATCCATCACCCTGGCAAAGTCTCAGGGCCTCAAAGTCCTCTCACATCTTTGTTGACCACAGCTGATGCAGCCCTGCAGTAGAGAAATGAGCTCAATGAGGGGGCGCATTTCATTTTTCTAAGGACTTTCAAGATGATGGTGGGAGTCTAAAACCAGAATGAGCAGAAAGCAGTGGTAGGAGCTGGTCTCAACAGATGTATTTTTTTCAACAGGAAGATGGGATGTTATCAACTGAAAAGGGCTGGAGATTGAGCACAACTCCTGGAAGCTGCTTCATGGGGAAGTGGAGGTGTCACTTTGATAATGCAATCACAAAGTCCTCCCTCCACCTGGAGCAGAAGAGGAGCTGCAGTGGGGTGGTCACTGAGAGTGCCCTTCCCATTTGCAAGAGAGGAGGATCCCCTTGATTTCATCTGCTCAGGAAACAACCCATGGTCTGACTCAGGGTTGTTTTCTGACTATTCATAAAGTAGATCTGCTTGCCATGAAATGATAAACTGATGAAATGAGGTTCTGATGATGCTTTTGCCCAGAGCAGAGAATGGGGAGGAACAAAACAGCTTTCCTGTGTCCCATACTTCCACTTTTATTGACTGCTTTTATCGCTGCTTCCCTTAGGATTGCTGTGCTAGCAGCACTCATCCAGCAAGCCCATGGATCTCTTGGATTTTCTGTTATTAAACATATGGAGTATGTCAAAAATGCCTTGGGTCCTATCCTCAAGCAGGAAGGTTCCTAAATTCAGTAAAGTCACCAAACCAGATGATGGTAGACTGTATCAGAGAAGAGCTATTTTCTCTTATAATCTGTCCTTATATCCCTCTATGACTCCCTGTGCTTACCACAGCCTGGGGTAGGACACCAGGAGCTCTGATCTTGGCCTCTACAGAGGCTCATCTCATTAGTTATCTCCAAATTCTGGAGACCTTTCAAGGTTATAAACAAATGGCCAAGGGGTCCTGAATTTAATATGCAGTGTTTGTGTTGTGTGTCCAGCCTCCTGACCTCTCCTGCTTCCAAGAGGAACTTTATCTGCTCCAACATCATGGGAATCCATCCAAAAATCTCCCCACAACACAAAGGGATTTGGAAGCTCGGAGTCTGTGGAGCAGTGGCAATGAGCTGTTGGTAATTAGGCCAGGTTGGTAATCAGGCCCTGAACAAGTTGGTGTAGTGGAAGATCATGGAATGACATGATCTTCAAGTTCCCTTCCAACCCAAACTGTTCCATGAAGCTGAAATTTCACTCACATGATATTCATCTAGTATCTAGCCTTGAAGAATTTGAAATACAGCCTAGTGTGTTCAACATTTTATTAAACATTAAATATGCCTAACATGGATGCCAGGCATTGGCAGAAATCTTTTCTGAAGAAATTATTCCCCACTTTAAATTATAGCAGAAATGGAAAGATTTGGAGCCTTGAGAGAGACATTTCCTTTTATGAAAATGCTGTTACTGGCAGTTCTTAAAGGTGGGATCAAGGGATTTAATAAATGTAATTTGCTTTTTATTGCTGCTCAGAACTGGAGCTACTTTGGAGTGAAATGGGATGTACTGTGGGAAAGTGCTACCCTAAATCTCTCCCCATCAAGCAAATCTGCCCCAGAGTGGTATTTTAGGGCAGTGTTTTGAAATCGGAAGGGTAAATCTGCAGAAACCATGTGTGCCTTTGCCCTTTTGCTCCTTTAATCCACTCAATCACATCTGATTCTTGTGTCTCAGAAACATTTGTCCAGCTGAATTGTCTGGGAACTATTCTCTCTGATGTCTTTCTAAGGAAAGTTGATTAATTAGCACATTATTGAGTGTTGCTCCTATGCTGCAATGGGTCTTTGCTTTGCAGAGGGAAGATAGGCTCTGTTCCAAGTTCTTCCATCAAAGCAGCATCTCTAAATTTTAACTGTTAGCTAAAGGCTGAAATTTTCAGGCAGTCAAGAGTAGCTTTCTCCTTATTCATTCTCTGTTACAAGATGATTTTGGCTATTTGTAAAACATAAGATCATCCAGAGAATTGTGTAGTTACTAAACTGAACACCTGGGAATACACTCCTCAAAGGAAATTTAAGTTAGCCAAAACCAGCATGAAGATTTTTCCTGCAGCAGGGCAGGATATAGCTTGAAACATCCTTCTGCCTGACAGGCAGCAATGAGTCTCTGGGAACCAAGAAATAGAGCAGGAAATATCCAACTTGTAAGGAGAAGTGGTGGGGAAAATGCTGAGAAAAACACACCTGCTACCAAAATTGCTGATCTGTGTCATTTGCAACATCCTGAGAAAGGTTTTAGTGTGGTTTTTCATTCCCTTCAGCAAACTGCTCACAAGCCTGCTCTGCTTGGGCTTTGCCTGCTAGCACTGAGCCAGCAGCATCCTGGATGGACTCTGCCTGCCAGGATCTCCCAGCCTCTGGAGTCTCCAGTGCTGGTGGCTGGGCAATGTCAGCCAGAAAACCAGGTTTCTATCCTCCTCTGGGAAGAAATACTGAGGTTTCACTCTGACCTGCAACTGGTTCACTTTTTGGAAAATTTAAGTCTCCCATGATATTGATTTGGCCTTCTTAGACCTTTGCTTAACAGAGGTCAGCAGTGATCCATGAAATCACTGTGTCCAGCAGCTGGTCCAGCCACAGAATGGAAAGCTGGGTCTGAAATGGGGTGAGAGTACTCAGGGTAGATCGTTCCACTTCCAAACTTTGCTTCCCATTTTCTCACAAATTTAGTAATTTTAATGAAAAACAAAACAAAAACAAAAAACAAAAAACAAAAACCAAAAAAAAAAAACCAAAACAAAAAACTACCCAAAACCTAGGGAAGAGCAAGATTGTCAGAAGAAAGCAGGAAAGATCAAGGAAGTTTCCATTGCCTCAGGTCCTGGAGTGCCTGGGCTGTAAACCTAGGAGGTGAAGATTGATTCCATTTCCCTGAAGATCATATTTTGGATTAGTGTATCTGAGCAGGAAGAGAAAGGGAAAGGAATTCCTTCAATATCAACAGCAGTTTTATCCCAACTTCTGGGATTGCTTTAGAAAAATCCCTCTAAAGCGTTTTTTGATTGAAGATGGACTTCCCCCTTTGTCTTGTCTGCCCAGCAAACAGATTCTCAGGCCATTTCTCCCTGAGATGCTGCAATGAAGCATCTGGTCTTTTGACAGTGAGAAAATCCAGAATGGGAAAAGACTGACAGAAGAATGGAGGGGATAATGTTACACTGGCAGCATTTATCCCTCTCTGTGCTGCAGCTTGGCGTATATCCTACTGATTTCTGAATTTTTTCTTAAATGAAAAGCACACACCTGTCTGTAGAAGTCTTTTAAAAAGCCTTCAGATTTGCACTGATACTATATAACCAATTTTGGTTTAAGCTAACACTTGTAAGGGTTATCACTTCCTTGATAAGCTTGGATGGTGTGATGGATGAGTGCTTTGAATGTTAGATCCACCAAAAGAATAAACAGATTCAAAGGCTTGGAGTGTGGAGAAACACAGACATTCCACCTGATTTTATAATTTCATTCAGATTGCTGCTTAATGATCTATCAAAACTTTTTTTAGAAGATTATCTGACTTTGATTAAGGAGGTCAAACAGTGGAGATTTCCCTTCATCCCATCATAATCAGCTCCAATAATTACTTATTCTCTGTTAAAATAAGTATTTCATTTCCATTTCAAACTTTGTTGACTTTCAGATAGAAATTAATATCTAGATCTTTGTGCAAATAAGAAAATTCTTAAAATGAAAGCTTCTGGCAGAGCAAAGGGTTGCAGGTCATGAGAAAAGTTCTTTTTCCAAAATAAAAATGAAACTAAGTCTTGTCATCTTTTTCCTCAAGTGCAAAAGGTATCAGTATTGCACCTGGAAACTGGAAGTTAACTGGGTAATGGTGAAAAACAAGCAGGTTGATGTCAATTTAACTGAGGTGAGAATGAGCTTTTTGGGTTTATTGTCAGCAACATGCAGAAAAGTGGTTCAGGGAGGCGGCTTTCCTCTTAGTGCAGTGAGTTTGAAAAATGAATCATTTTCCTATTTTGAGAAGTTTTACTTGTTCAGGCACATAAACTAACACAGCTGGCTCCAGAATTTTCTTATATCGTAAAAATAAGCATAGACACAGAGATATTTAACAGTTTGCCTTAGGAAATGGGAATTCTTCCCTTTCTAAAAAGAACTGGAAAAATAAGCTTATAAGCAATGAAGTGTCTCTTGCCCTAAATGCTGCTGCAGTTCTACAGTTGAGCAACTGGAGAACTCACAGGCTGTCAAAAAGACCATTCAGCAGTTTTACCATCTTTGTGCCTCATCTCTAATATATTCATTGCTGCCTTTAAGATAATGATGTGTTCTGATCACCCTTGCTGGCAGAGTACCTTGTGCCAGGAGGGGGGACTGGCACCACTTGGTGCTGGGCTGCCTCACTCTGCTGCAATGTCCCCTTGAGCTGGAATGATTCTGAAGTCAGAGGAACATTTTTACTGGTGGCAGATCTTTGGTAATTGACTGATATCATGCATAACCTTGTAGTTTGGCAACTTTGGCTTGTCAGATGGCAGTTTAGAATCAATGTTCAAATGACTGTCCCAATCAGAAACAGTGACTCTTGACCTCAAATTTTGTTAAGTCACACTTTTGCAACCTTGTATTAAAATCACCTTTTGCTAATACCTTTGACAGTAGTTCTTTAAGTGATCTAAATCACCCATTCACAACATATTGGTGTAGTTGTCAGGATGGGGAGTAGTATCCCCGATTGCTTATGGCAGCATGGAATAAGTCCCATGAGTCCCTGCTGAGTCCCAAATTCTCAGAAGAATGGGCTCACCACCACTGACATGACTGGGGTGCAACTGCAAAGCAAATTAAATTAACAAGAGGAAATGTTGAAAATGGTAGAGGAAAAGGAATTATTTGTAAGATGTTAGGCAGCTGCCTAGAATCCACCTGTTAGGAGAAGAAAAAGCATAACGTAGAGAGACAAGATCTGAGAGAGGGAATAGAAGGCAGGGGAGCAGCTGAGTTACTACTGTACATACAAATTGAAACTTACAGAAGTAATTGCAGGAAGGAGAAAATGCAAAAGTTGGAAGAAAATATCTAGATTATGCCCATGTGGGCCCTGCATTCACCTAACTCAATGCAAATTAGGAAACTAACAGTCCCCAGAAGTTTGGGATGGTGATATTTGGGATGATCCTGATGATTGTGATAAGACTATACCCATCACTAAATTAAATTGAATCTAATTCCAGTTGGTCCTTGCAATATCTGCTGAAATTTCTAATAGAATTGGGAGCACAAATTTCAGCACTAACATGATAGGATGACAAGAAGCAGGATATGTGACCTGGGTAGTGGAGAGTTAAAGTCACCGGAGAAAATGGAGCAAACCATGAAAGTTAAATTATGGCACCCAGGCAAGAAGCACATTCATCATACTCACTTTGTGATTAAGAAGCACAATGAAAATATTTTGGGGCTTGATGTTTTGACCACATGAAACAGGTGCCTGCCAGATGGCAATGTGTGGTTCTTAGAATAAGGCTTTTACGTTTCTGATGGTCTCTCTACATAAGGTCGGAGCAAAGGGCTGGGACACATGGAGATGTGGGTGGGCAAAGCACTTTGGCACTTTGGCACATGACTTCCTTGGGTGTGTTTAGGAGAGGACCAAGTGGTGGGACAAGAAAGAGCTGCAGGTCACTGGGAGAGGAACAAGAGTAGGCAAAGCTGAGGGGCAAAGGCATTAAAAAGGCCTTCATGTCCAGGGGCATCAGCATGGATACTGCCAGGCCTCTGGGAGAAAGGGTGGGCGGCCATGGCCACCAGGCCTTTGTGACCCTCGGTGACATCGTGCCCAGAGGCCATTGTGACGTGGGCGCATGTCAAGAACCTTGGGGCTATAAATACCCTGCAGTGGCCGCTCCGAGGAGAGCAGCTCTCTGAGTCTCTGGAGGCAGCAGCTCACCTGGGAGATTGTGGCTGGTGTTCAGCAGAGCACTCCACAATGTCAAGGAAGCAGGAGGCGAATGCTCATGGCCTGGCCCGCGAGGGGCAGCCACTGCTGTACCGGCGGCGGCAACAGGTGAGGGCTGGGGAAGGAGGGACAGCCTGCAGTGGGACCTGGGGCAGGGACAGCCAGGCCTGGCACCAGGCCATGCTCTGTGCAGGGCCCAGCCCTGGGATGGCCCAGGCACAACAATGGCCCAGAGGCAGCGAGCCCAGCTGGGAACCCGGCCCAGCCTGGCTGCTGTGGCCAGCACCTGCCTTGGGGCCAGGCCTGGGCTTGCAGGCACATGGGGGACACTGTGCTGACACAGCCACCTCCATCCTGTGCCTCCTCCTGCTTCCCACAGGTGACCCCCAGGCTGCCACAGGCGGCACCTCAGGTCACCTGGACGACCATCACACCCATCCCTGGGGACAGGCCTTCTCTGTTCCCCATCCCGTCACAGAGCCCCACCATGTCCTGCAGATGCAGGGGCAGCCAGGAGGGCGGGCACTCAGTGCCCTGCAGCCGTGTCACAGGGCCACGGAGATTGTCTGTGTGGACTTGCCACCTCTCCACGGCCCTCAGTTGACTCTGGCACCTCCACGCCAGCTCAGTGGTGAAAGCTCAAGAGCATCCACTGACTGGGTTCAGCTGCCCCCTCTGGCAGCAGCAGCAGCCTCTGGGTCTTCTCCCAGAGGCACAGCACGTGCTGTGGGCGCCATGGCCAGGGGCCAGCCAGAGAGTGTGCCACCTCCTCCACGGAGCACTCTGGCTGTGGGCAGAGCCCAGGGAACACTTTCCCTGGAGAGCAGAACTGGAGGGCTCTGGACTGGGTCAGTGGCAAGGCAGGGGCACCCCTGGCCACCCATGGCACCTGCATGCAGCGTGCCTGTTTGCACCGGGACACGGCCGGCTTGGAAACCTGTGTGGCGCCGTGTCTCTGAAAACCCGCAGCCCTGGGACACTTCTGTAAAGGAGGTGGAGAAAAAGCAGGAGGAGGAAGAGCTCCCAGAAACACAGGCTGCAGGAGAGGGGGACGGAGACCCGCAGAGTGCGTTGCTTGCCTCGTTGAAGGAGAATGAGGGAGAGGAAGAAGCTTGTGCCCTGGCTGGAGATCCCTGGGACGATAGGCACAGCAAGCTCTTCCTCACATTAGAGCCTGAAGAATCCTCAGGTTTCTCAGCTTCTCCTTTGTCTGGAGGCTCCTGTGAGGAGAGAGCAACTGAACATGCTGCACTTCACAAGCAGCAGTGGGTGAGGCCTGAAACTTTGACTCAATTTATGCAAGAAAACACAGTGGAGCTGGAGACCCTGGATGAAGACAAAATGTATGCAGAGCTTTTTAGATACAACTTCTCCTCTGTGAACAATGAAGAAAGCCCCGTGATGTCCAGCTGTGACCTCAGGGATCCATCAATTGCCAGCCTGGAACCAGCTGCAGACCCTTCGGTGGCACTCAGCCCTTCCAGTGTGACCGAAGATGCCACAGTAGAGATACAAAGCTCCTCTGAGCTTGTGTCTCCTGAGCTGTTGGCAGACTTGGGGTCTGACTCTGAGGATTCGCTGTCCCTGGACACTCTTCTGAATGAGCTCCTGGAGAAGTGGGAGCAAGAAGAAGCGGCGGGAGAGAGGGACACAGAGGTAGAGAGCCCGTTGTCCATCCCGCCGCGAGATGAAGAGTTGGAGCCAGCACCTACTCCTCCGGACAGTGACCTCAGTGACCAGGGGCACAGCGAGCCTCTCCCCAGGGCACTGCCCCAAGACACAAAGGGGTTTGTGGGTTGCCCCTCGCCTGCCGATGCTGTGGATGAGGCCGAAGCAGCAGGCATGGAGGCTGGGCGTGCCCAGGCCGCCCCTCCCCAGGAAAAGCCCTGCGGGGATGAGCCACCAGCAGGAGCTTGCCCGGTGCCTCCCCAGCCCCTGGCACGCAGCGTTCCTGCTTGCCCCGCTGGCAGCGCAGCCGTCCCGCAGCCCCCGGCCCCACGGCCATGGCGCTCCATGGCCAAGAGGGCCCGGCGGGCTCTGCGCCGCCTTTTCTCCTTCAGCTGCCTCAGGGGGCAGCCAGAGGAGTGAGCCCGGGGCCAGCAGCAGGACAATGGCCAAAGCTGCCGGCTCACACTGGGGACGCCCAGATACCAGGGCAGCAGCAGGTCCCAGAGGGAACGGCTCCAGGGGGATGAAGACGCGGGATGCATGGATGGATGGGTGGATGATGGCCAAGGCAACCACTTGCCAAAGGTAGGCCCTGCTGCTGGCCCCAGCCCCTCACCCCCAAGCCACCAGCAAGGCAGCCTGGTCAGGGAGAGCTGGCTGAGGAAGGATGACAGCGCTGCATTGTATAATCCCACAGAAGCTGATTTGAGGCCTGGGCTGCATTGTGGTGGTGCATCCCATCCTGTCCCAGGCTGCATTTGAAGCTGAGAAATGCTTCTTGGGCCTCAGCATTGCAGGTATATGAAGGCAAAACCATTCTCTCTTCACAGAGCAACTAGGAAAACACCTCCCTGGATGCCAACAACAACATAGACTGGGGAAAGGCATTAATCCTGGATGAATGACCTGGTCTCCTCAACTCCACGAGAAGCACCAGACCCCAGTGCAGAAGCTCAGAGAGGGGGAGGACCAACTGGACCCCACATGCATCTTGGAATTTCCTCTGTCTGACTCCTTCCCCTCCCCACTCCCATTCTTCCCCACTCAACCCCACTCCTGCTGTTTCCTAGCTCAGCCCAGCCCAGCCAGCCCATTCCTTCCCAGCCCAACACACCCTTTCTCCTTCTCACCCTCCTCTGTCCCATCCCTATCTCTCTACCCCACATTTATTGTTAAATAAAACCCCCATTGTTCACATTGATAGATGGTCTTGTTGGCACCTTAATTTGGGCAGAGGCATCTCTCACTGCTCAGATCTTAAACAGGGCCACACATCTGCACACAGCACTTGAGGTGTGGCCTCCCCAGTGTCCTGCACAGAGAGACAGACACTGCCCTGGTCCTGCTGGCCACACTAGTGCTGACACAGAAGTCCAGGAGTCCACTGGCCTCCTTGTCCACTTGGCCACACGTTGACTCACATTTGGCCACTAACCACTAGCACTCTGAGGACCTTTCCTGCTGGGCAGCTTTCCAGCCACTCTGCCCCTGGGGTGCTGCAGGGTCTTCTTGGGACATAAGGGCAGGATCCAGGCCTTGCTCTTCTTGAATCTCACTCCTCTGGCTTCACAACATCCATCCAGCCTGGCCCCATCTGCCTGCAGAGCCTTCCTACTCTCAAGAAAATCGATACTCCCACCACCTCGGGGTCAGCTGCAAACTGACTGAGTGTCTCATCCAGATAATTGACAGAGATATTAGAACAGAACCTGCTTACCTGTGACGATATTTGTGAAAACTGTGTGTATTTGATACCAGCATTTTTGTTTTCGGTTGTGCTTTGGTCAGACTTGATATGACAATGACTCCTCTGTTCCTAAATCCTGTGTATGGAAGAGGTGCAAAAGCCAACTGTTAGTGTCTTTAGAGTTTTGCATAAAACTAACAGATTAATAAAGCTCTTTTGTGATTTTGAATCACTCCTTCCTGCTTTATGAGTGAAACTAAACTACTTGAGGCCAGAGCATTTTTAAGTAGATATGCTTCCCTAGTTAAAAAAATGGATGTTTCAGGGAATTGAAGAAAGACACATGGTTTTCCCAACAGTGATTTTTTTTTATTGTTGTTTTTTCCCCTCTTCCCTGATATTGACATTTCAATTTATGCTAATTTATACCACTTGAAAAACCCAAATAAATCACTCGGGCGGAACTGAAGAGAGGGTGAGTGTAAGGAAATTAAAATTATGAAGTTGATGTCTGTGCTAAGATAGCACTTGAGACACAAAGCATTTGCAATCACTGTAGCATGCATCTAATCTGTATGATACTTAATTAGTTTTTCAACAAGTGGTTTGAATTTCTTTGAAAATTTGTGGACCTTTGTTTATTGCTAACCAGCCTCCTCATGTCCACACAATAAATGATCATAGAGCTGGGGCCATCTGGAAACCTGAAAACAGGATGTTTTTCAAGTCTTGATAAAGAAAGATAAGGAAAAAAAAGGCAAGAAAATATCAAAACTGTCTCTCTTTTTCCCAGTTATTCCAGCTAGAAAAAATTGTGGGGAGGGTCTTCAGACAGCTAAGTTTGATCCACTGACTTTTCTTTTCTGTGGTATTAAGAAGAAGATACGTCAATGGGCACAAAGGCTGAAGGATGCGAATTCCAGAATGCTGCCTATGAAGCCAAAATAAATATTCTGAAACTGGATCTGAACAAGGAGGGACCATGGGCAATCAGTCTGAAAGCAGTCACAGCCCCTGGAACCAAAACTGCAGGAGGACTAGTTGGAGACGTTGATAATAAGACACAAAGATACAATGCTAATCAAGTCCAGGCTGGCAGGTGCCTATCCAAAAATTGTTCCAAAACATGGAAATCCATTGGTAAGAGAAAACTGGGAGGAAATTCTATTGCCAAAATTTCCTTGCTATCAGTGCTAGTCTAGATACTGAAAGAGGTTACCCAGAAAGTCTGTAGAAGTTTCCATCCTTGGAGATATTAATCAGATTTCTGGGACAAGGCCCCAGGAATCAGATCTAATCTCAAACCCCTTTTTTGACCAGGGGTTTGGACAGGAGGATTTCTTGAGGCTCTTTCTGACTTGAATTTTGTGATGATTCTGAAAATTGTGTGCACCCTTCTTAAAAGAAGGTGAGCTACAGCAGGGACAACAAAAATACAACTTCATATGAAAAAGCATTTTTAGGTAAGCCATGACCTATTCTTGTCCCAGGTTGTTCAGAAATCTTTGCTAAGCTCGAAGGTGACACACCATAACGAGCAATACTCACATACCATGTAATTGTTTGTACCCAGTGTGCTTGTACAGACACCTGCAGATATAAGGACAAATCAAACACCAGGACCAGCAGGAGAGCACTTCACACTGGGTGATGTACAGAGCTGTGGGAGATGAAGGAGTTGCCCTTTCCTGAGGCAACAAGTTGTTGTTTAGCTGGTCAAGTGCCGGAGATAACACTTGCAGGGAGTCACTTTCCTCTCCAATTGCCTGTTTTAATGAAGAACGATTGCAGGACTGTCACCTTAATAGGAAACAAACCAAAGCTGGAGAGGAAAGCTAAATGTGCTCAAATGTCTGTGAGGGCCTGGCTCCAAGGACAGTCACCTACAAGGATGCATCCACAGAGAGGGACACAGGAGAAAGTCTTTGTCCAGCAGAAGAACAGAAGAGTCTACAGAAAATCAGATGAATAGAGGACACAGAGAGAGAGAAATCTCAATATTTGCACATCAAACAATATTTTATTCACGTCTTCATGTTGTTTTTTTTTAAAGAATATATTTAATTTATTGCCACAGGTAAGGGAGAATGCCAGAAATCTGGAGGCAGTACAACAGCCATAGATAAACTAAAAGTGGGGCAAAAAATTCTGTCAAAAGCCATTAAATGTAAGAATCACACCTCTGTCAGAGGAAGTCCCTAATGCTAGGAAATTGTTACTGTGTGCTGGCCCTGAGCCAAATAACTGATCTCTGATTGTACTAGGTTTTGCTCACCACTTTTGTTCCCATAAGTGTTTAATACACAGTTTAATATATAAGTCTAGAACTGACGTACTGAAAGAGGGATTACTCATTTTAGACCATCTTCTGGCAGCCACATCACATCAGCAGAACTCTGGAAACATTCCCCAGGAAAGCCCAGAGATGAGAGGTGATGGCAGTGCTCTTGTTCCAGCACCAACAATTAATTTGCGGCAGAAATTGCCAACTGAGAAGCTGTGCCCAGCATCCCAGGATCATCTCATTCCAACCCCCTGCCATTGGCAGGGACACCTTCCACTAAATCAGGTTGTTCAAAGCCCCATCCAGCCTGGCCTTGAACACTTCCAGGGTTGCAGCATCCACAACATCTCTGGGCAATCTGTTCCAGTGCCTCACCACCCTCACAAGGAAGAATTTCTTTCTCATATCTAATCTAAATCTACTCTCTTTCAGCTTAAAGCAATTCCCCCTAGTCCTGTCCCTATGTGCCCTTGTAAAATGTCTCTCTACAGATTCATTTTGAGACTACTTCAGGTACTGGAAGAGGCTCCAAGGTCTCCCCAGAGCCTTCTCTTTTACAGACTCAACAATCCCAATTCTCTCAGCCTTTCAAGCAGTCTGGTAACATGAATATGGTTGCTTCCCTTATACACCTACATACTGACAACTGGGTACCTGCTGCCTTGGAGCAGCTGTATGTCAGAGCACTGCAGAGAAAGCCTGAAATTTTAATCCTGAAGGTGTTGGAACAAAAACATCCCACCGACCAAACTGGAGCTGTATAGCAAGACTCCTTCCTCTTGAGTCAGTGGAATCACTGTGATGTCTTTCAACAATATTTCAGCACAAACCCTAACCCCTTTACATGGCTGTTAACTTCACATGCCAGATCTGAGCATAGTTGGAAGCCTTTAGCAGAGATAACACAGCCACAGAGGCTGCCCTGAGGTCAAAGCCTGCTGCTGTGGAAATGAAATATTTGCATAACCTTTTCTTTCAGAATTTATGTGATGAGCAAATGCACTCATTCAGGCTGCTTCCTCAGTGCTCCAGTGAAGCTGCCAGACAGGGGACAAACAATGCAGTGTATTTTTGGGAAAGAACATGATTATCAGCCCTAAATGGACAAGGTGGGGCTGTGATGGGAGTACAGGCACAGTTGCCCTGGGGAGAAAGTATCTAGAGGAAGCGATGATTGGACATGAGCACATCCTGAATCTATCAACCAGTTCGATTGATTGATCTCCCTGGACACCCTGGGCCCAGAGACTGTACATCAGGACCTTGCTTTTCACTCTTCCTGTGGCTGTAGATGTGTGAGATCCTTCTCAGACCTGGACTAAAGTGGATAGTGATCACTCATTGTGAATCTTGGAAGATAAATGTATGTCCTGCAAGGCAACTGCTGCCGGAGCTCACCAGAGAGAGGACCAACTCAAGAAGTTGCTCAGTAATTAAACTCAGGGTTAGGAGGCCTTTGTTTTGAATCCAGAACTTGCAGCTACTGCATTTGTCCTGAAAATGTGACCTGATTGCAGCTTTTCAATACCTGGTGGGGGACTACAAGAAATCTGGAGACAGGTTTTCTGGTAAGATCATGGAGTGACAGGACAACAGAGAATGGCATTAAACTGAAAGAGGAGAGATTTTAGATGAGCTTTGGGGAAGGAATCCTTTCCTGGGAGGGTGGTGAGGCCCTGGCACAGGCTGCCCAGAGAAGCTGTAACTGCCCCATACCTGGAAGTGTTCAAGGCCAGGTTGGATGGAACTTTAAGCAACCTGGTTTAGTGGAAGGTGTCGCTGCCCATGGCAGGGGGTTGGAATTAGAGAATCTTTAAGGTCCTTTCCAACCCAAGCCATTCAGTGCTCGACTGCCACACTGCACTTTGTGGGGCTGCACTCCTGGTGTTACTGACCTTCAGATGCCTTTCTGGCACTCAGAAAGACAATAGCTGCTGACACTCCTGCTCTCAGACTACTCAGTTATTTGTTCTTTTCCTCTTAAACTGCCTGTTTTACTTTTCCTAAGTTTCCTTTCAATGTGTTGTACATAACTGGAGAAAGCTACCAACCCCATCTGCCCAGAGAGCGACTATCAGTGGATACAACTGTGCTTTTTATTGTTTCCTTCTTGTTTAAAACCAAACAAATGAATCTTTTCATTGCATTTAAGACTCTCTTATATTTTCAGAAAGCACATATTGTTCCCTTCTGATTTCATCTGACAAAACACATGCTGGCTGGTTTCAATTTATTTATTTTTCTTCCTTCCTGGAATTTTCAAAGCAGTGTAATCATCTCAGTCATATTTACTCTTCCATTTGTGCAAGTGAATCAATAGTTATTGTGCCTTAAATGTACCAGAGATATTCTTAGGTGTGAGATAATCTTATCCCTGCCCAATACTGTATGGAATGAATGCAGGTTCCCGAAGAGATGCTTTTTATTGAGAATTTGTTCTGACATGTGCCCTTTATAGAAATGCATTTTTACAATTAGAAATTAAGACTACAATAAATCCCACCGCAAACAAGGAAAAGATTAAACCCTCAGCATGCATGAAAGTTTTGTGCATAATAATGCTTTGCACACTACCAGATATAGTAATTGGCTTCTACTGGATGTTCTCAGAAGAGTTTCAGTGTTGAGAAAGAGTTTCTGTGCAGTTAATGTGCCTGGAAGGTCAAATTCATGGTTTTCCTCACCAGTTTTGAGCCAGTCAAGTTACTAAGAAAGAAGGCAGCTGTGAGTTTCGTGCCTGATCAAGACTGAAACTTGAGTTGTGTGAGAAAGATTTGGAGCACTTAGGAGCTATACATTCCTTTTTCACCAGCATTTCAGACTACTATTCCTAGGCTGAAATACTTCTTGCTCTGTAAAAACCTCCATTTCCTCAGTTGAGAGAGTCTGAGGTGTTTGGAAAAGTTTTTTGCTCTGAGGTTTCCATATCCCAGTCTATGGACCTGTTGAACACTGCAATATCACCTCTAAATTGTGAACAGAGGGAAAGTAGAGATGGCTGCTCACACCTCCCAGGATGACTCAGTGCATCAGAAATGGATTGAAGTGTCACCTTTGAGTGACCAAAGTAGAGACAAGTCCTCAGAGGCTGCAAACTGCTAATTTATGCCAGCAAAGACCCTGCTTGGGGGTATTTTTTGCCATAAAGAACAATGGTCACTCACAGCATCTGGCAGACTTCAGAGGAGTCCCCAGCAATTGGTAAACCCAGTTTGTGTCAGTTCACATTCAGTTCTGCAGCATTGATGTGGAAAGGAGATGGGGAAAGGTTACCCCTGTCTCCTGAAAAAAACCCAGATGAAAGAGAAAGCTGGAATTCCCAAAGCTGCATCCAACAGAGCAGGATTTCACCAGAATTTTCAGTTGCCTCTGTTTGATGAACAAGTGAGAGACATCTGAATGGATCTTGCAGCTTTTTCTTAAAGACCACAGCTTCATGATTTTTCCTTTTGAAGCCTCTGCATCATTTTCCATCTGTTTCCTTACTCATGGAGGTAAAAGGAATTAATTATTTACTTCTCTTTCTGAAATCCTGTTTGTGGACTTGATTTCACATCTTCAAAGTTTCCCTTCATGTCCTTTAGAGCTCCAGACTATTTTATTAATACACATTTTTGAAGCTTGATCCACAGTTAAACACTGTTCAGAAATGTCTAATTTATTAGATAATTATGGACATTTAAAATCGAAAATTCTTACTAATGCAAATCCCAGCCTTGCAGGAACAAGTGTGTGAGTCATCCCACTGAATTGTGGTCAGTACAACTGCTCCAGCATCATGTTAGGCAGATGTAAATGCCTAAATACAGGCAAAGAAGCAAAAAAGCCCATAGATCTGGCTGAAGAGACAAGTGCCAATGGATTTCACTGTGAACTGCTCCTGCTCCTTGGCTGGAAAGTTGCTTGACTGGAGAGAGCTCCCTGACTCACAGGGCTCCATGTAATTTAGGATGTATCTCATCTCAGACAATTTACAGCAGTGGTGCAGAGCCCATCTTCACCCATACAAGAAAGTCAGAACAGGACTGTATTGACCTGTTCAAAAGAAATCTCTGTCTTGATAAAGAAATCAGGAGACAGGATTTTTTTTTTTGGTCACAAGGTCAGTATTCCCATTCTCTTGGTACACTTCTTGTATTACCCTCAGGTACTGCAACCCTCCAGAAAAGGCTGGAACCCAGGACTGACCTTGTCAGAGTCATTAACTCCTCCCAGGCTGGATTTCTTTCTTTTCCATGTTGGAGTTCCATGTCCTAAAGCTCTAATGAATTCATATAAACAATTGTTCTTGATGAAGCAGTTATCCTTTGAACATCCCAGAGCCTTCCATTTGGAGAACTCAGGAGTTTAATTCCAGCCACTGCAGTGAAGCAGAGGCAGTGTACTGAAATCTGTGTTCCCTCCTGGACTCAAAACCCTGTAGAAACCATGAGTTTGCACTGATTGGGGTTCATTTGGAAAATTAAAATCTCAATGAATATATAAACATAAAGCCAAAAAAGTCCAACATTTTTTCCCTCTAGAAAGCAGTGATATCTCACCAAACTAGCCAAATCCATAGCATGTAATTAGTCAACAGTTGTTATCCTAAGTTTTTTTATTCTGCTTGCTTGTGCAGCAGAAGGAGCACAGAAAGGAAACACTGGATATCTGTAGAAGTGTTGGACACATGTTATGACCTGTCTTAGAAGGCCAGGATAACCCAGGTTCTTTATAAATCCCTTGGGAGAGATTAGAGTGAAACAACAGGGAATGATCAGTTTTTGCAAATATACACATGTAGGGTTTATTGTAGAACAATTTGTCTGCACAGAAAAATGGGTATGGACCCATTTTGGTTGTTATCTATAGTAAAATGACAATATAAAAGCATAAAGATACCACTTACACAGACATATAAGATAGAAGTAGAAAGATCTCACCACCTGTAGGACTCACAATAAAACTTGGTTGTTGCAATTTTGATGTCTGTTGATCAAAGTCATGATCAGAGACCAGACTCATCAAGTGTTGGGAGAAATCCCAGGAACACCAACTCTATTGGATTTACATCCACTCAGATTCAGGTGGGAATGCCCAGGTACCTCCCTTGAGGCAGCTGGATGTTGGTTTGCTTCTTTCCTTATCTTGTTCAACACCAACTGTAGCCTGAGGTGGGCACCTGGGCAGGTTCTTTGCGCATCAGCAGCTTCCCCCTGAATGTTGGAACCACCAGCATTCCAGTGTCTCTTCCAGTATCAGTGGTGGACACATTCTTCTCCCCAGACCTGGGATGATTGGACAATAGTATCCTCTTTATGTTATATCAAGTTTCTGTCATGGTCCTAATTCCAGTTGGAAGATATATTTGGGGAGGGGTGGCCTTCAGTGATCACAAATGACCAGCTGTCTCTTTGCAGTTTCCTACAGTGGACAAAAGTCTTTAGAGGTATGGAGGAAGAAGGTCTGCTTATGTTTTTTTTTTTTTGTCTTAAATTTACTTCCTAAATACCACTGGGCTATAGTTCCCAAATAAATTCATCTGTGTCTGGAGTCTGGTTTCTATGACAATATTTTATGGACAAATAAGGGGCAAAGTCCATTCCTTGGTCCAGAGGACAGGGCAGGTTGGCATGTGTGTGATTAAACATCCTTACTTTGTAAGGGCAATTTGTTCTGCCCTTTGGGAGCAGTCCCTGGCTTGTGCTGCTCCTCAAATCATATTTACACATTGCCTGGGAAAGACCTCCTTGAAAGGCTTGAAATTTGCTCCAAGATGGAAGTGATCCAGTCAGTGATAAATCAGTGCCCAAGCCTGAGTACTTACTTTTCCAGTGCAGACCACAGTGGCCAAAGGCTTGGATGCAAAACAGGGAAGCCTCTGTATTCAGAGCATGCCAGGAAAGCTGTTAAACACATTGTCAAGCTTGTGATGACAACCTCTGCAACCTCTGTGGATGATATTTGATCTGCATGTCCTGTACTGCCTCTCCTCACTCTTGTCCTGTTAAATAAATATTCTGAGCATGGACCTGTGTGTGATCTTATCTCCACCAGCAGGGTCTCACCTCCCTCTCCTGCCATAGGGAAAACAGCACAGAGCCCTGAAATGTGACACAAATAAAAAAGAACCAGTGTTTCTGCATGTGAAAGTGCAGCACAGAGCCCTGTGACTTGGCAGTGCCCTGACCCAGTGGCTGCTCTGCTGAGATCGAGGTGAAAAAAGCACAAATAATGACTCAGGTCATGGACACAATTCATCATTGTCCTGTTAATCAGGGTGGCCTACCTGTCCCCTGCTCTCTCCCAACACACACACTACCCTGGTGGAGTTTCAGGATCACAGAAACCTAATAAAGAGACATTTTCACAAAATGAAAAAAGGAGCCATGCCCAGCAATGCTGCATGAAAAGGCAGATTTGCTGCTGTGGTGATGTTTGTCATCAAAGCAAACAATTTCTTATGAGTCTGCAGGAAAATACTGCAACCCCAGGGTGGGACTGATGAAATTTCTGTGCTTGAATGGGTACTGGGTGTATATTACACCTCCATTCTGGCATGAGAATTGAGTCAATGGCATTTGGTCAATCTTGGAGCATGTATTGCCTGCAGACATGTTTGTCTGAGGAAGTGGGGGGTAAATCTGTGGGCAAGCAAAACCCGAATAGTTTGTGAACTGTTAAATGAGATGCCCTAAGCCAGCCTGTAAATATTGTGCTTTTTCCCTTTACACGAGATGCTTTTGCCCAACAACTGCCAAGACTAAGACAGTCCAAGTTATTGGAAGCAATTATGTGTGATAGACATATTTTGGACTGAGCTTTTGCTGTTTCCTAAGAAAAGACCTCTTCCTTAGATAGATTTCTGTCTTTGACAGGGGTACAAGAGATTTTTTAGGTACTCATCAAACCTCACAACAAAAATAGCATTTTATCAAGAAAAAAATCTTTAAAGGCATCTTTTCTGAGGGTATGTTGGCACTGGTGACTAGGGAAAAAGGTGTAAGCTAGGAGTAAAAAAACAGTGCAGAAAAGTAGCAGAAAAGAAGCCATCTTGCTGGTTTTGTTGATTTATTTAACTTACCCTTCTTTTCCAAAATCACTTCTCCCTGCTTTTACACCTTCCTTCCATCTTCCAAACCTGACTTTGGGAATCTGAGGTTCTTGGTGGGGGGCCTGAGGCAGAAGGAGTAAAACATTATTGGGATTCATGCAGAGCTGCTGTCATAGTTCTTGGAGACTGTGAGTGATTGAAATGGTGCTGGAATTACAGGGTCAATTTGGGAAGCAGAGTTTGAGGGCCTGGCATAACACTGATATTAAAGGTCAGGGGTTGGGATGGTATTGATCATATTTAAAACCAAAGCTGCCTTTTGGAGGGAAAGGTTGTTTGTTTACAGAAGGGGAGAGATTGCTTCCATGAAGTATGGAACAGGTCCTGGGATGACAGGACATGAGAGAGGCTGTATTGGCTGTGTGGCCTCATGTCCTGTCTCTGGCAGTGCTCAGGGTGACACCAGATATAAGAGCAGGGTAAACATATTCCAGTGAATTATTCTTCTGGCATCCAACCATTTGGTGTTCAGAGATGGTCCTGGAGTGGTTTCTGTGTATTTTGTAAAATTGGGGGCTCTCTTGGCATGCACATAGCCCTGAAAACTCACCACTTCTCAACACCTACTGCATCCTGTGGTGAAGAGCTCTTGACCTCATGATGAACTCTCTTAGGTTTGATTTGAACTTGCTCCACAGGAGAATTTGAAGCCCATTCTTATTCTCTTTCTCTGTCTTATCCCCTTTAGAGAATAAAGTGCAGCAGTGGGAGAAGTGTCAGATGGGACTAAGGAAGGATGTGTTCCTCCAACAAGTCACAACAGAAGGGCAGGCCCAGTCAAGCCTTGTCCCTGCTGGGAGGGATGAAGGGGTGGAGGGACAGAGGAATGAAGGGATTGAGAGGCAGAAAGATGAAGGCATAGAAGTACCTATGCATGGAGCAAACTCAGTGTCCCCTCTGTCCCAACTGTGCTCAAGCCATCAGTGAGACCCACAGACAGCAGCTCCCTGCAGAGGCTGCAAGTTTAAAATGGTTTAAATTTCCTGTGACACATTCAGTGGAAACAGGGCAGATGGCATTGCTGCTGATAGACTTTATTAAAGGGGTCCTACTGGACACTGACCTGACAAGAACTTTGCTTTCAGTGTCCTCAGGACTCTTTGGTTAAATAATGAAAGCATTGGAGTTTTGGATTTTTTCCCTCCTATTATTTTTTTTTTTCACTCTGTCATTGTTTTACTATGACCACATCCCTCTCCAGCTGCACATTAGCATTCTTCCCCTCTCCAAATCCTCCTCCCTCGTTTCCTGCCCATGCTGCTCCCTTCTCCCACTCTTCCCCAGAGCTGCTTGTCATTACACAGTGAAACAGGAGCAAATGTGTGGATACCACTGTGGAGTCATCAGTCACCATTGCAGCACAGCACCAGCAGGACAGAGACAGCAAGGAGGGCAGATTGCTCCTTGCTGTCTCTCTCTGCTCTGTGGCAGAGTTATCAGGCTGCCATGGCCTTTTCCAGCCTGATATTGCCTCATTTTCCTTTACCTGGCAGCAGAAGCCCTTCCAAGGTCTTTTGATTTGGGAAACAGCTCTGTGGATGGTGCATGAGAGATTTTCTGGGATGTGGATATAACAGGAATTTCCATCTGCAGTGTCTGTTATGTTGCTTTCCTTTTGGCTCTGGAGATCTTACTGCCACCCACACATTTATGTGTAAGACACTGCCTATAGCTTGATATAAAGATCTCTGAAGAGTAAGGTTGGTCACAGAAAAGTCATAAAACCAACATGTTTTCAGCAAGTGATGAGCTGGTCTCTGATTGAGGGGATGGTGATGATAGAGCAGGAGTTGGGGGGCTCCTGTTTGTGCCCATGAGGTTGCACTGAGATGCTCAATGCAAATGCAGTTTAAATTGAGAAATTGGAAGTGATCTGAAGTGAAAGGAGAATCATTCATTTTGCTCCCTTTGCTCGCAGCACATTTTCCTCTGTAAATTGGCTGGCATGAGAGTACAGGCACTGAAAAAGGAGAGGGAAAAAAAAAGGCCTGGGAGTTCATTTCATTGTGTTTCACACAGGGCTGAGTTTCAGCTAATAAAGCAGAAGGGAATGTGCTGTGTGAGGGAACAGAGCTCTGGCACTGGCAGGCAGAGAGCTGAGGAAGCACAGCAGGTCCCTCCCTGGGTGTGTGATGTGGGTGCACCCTTCACACATCAGTTCTGACCTCTCTTGGGAGGCACTCAAACAAACCCTCATGAGAGAAAGAGACGTTTGTTTGCCAGGGAGTGCCTTGAAGATCAGATGCCAGCAGCCTCCTGGGGTGTTTATCTCAGGCAAACCTGTGAGAAAATTCTGTCAGCATCAATGTTTTGAAATTAGTATCAGATTTTAGGGACTTCTTGGTCATGCCTCACTACTCAATAGAAAAGATACCAAAAATTATGATGACAAAATTCAATGCATTTGCTGGACCTTATCCAGAAGTTAGATATATAATACATATGAGAATAATGCTTTTTAAAAGCCCTACATTGTCTGATAAATAAAAAAATGCATCAGCATTCCCTTTCCCACAGGCACTGCCTTTCATTCAATAGTTTTAAAAACAAAGCCCAGACCTGAACATTGCTTCAGTTTACTGTGTCCTTTTAAAATGGAACTCAGATATTTCTTCTCATGTTCTTATTTCTTCTCATGTTCTTCTAATTTCTTTTCATGAATGACATGATAATAGTTGATGTGACTGGGACAAGCTCTTGACCAGGGATGGGTTCTCTAGTATGCACTGATATTTTGGGATATTGGAAGTACATAAAGGGGGATGGAGAGCAACTTTAGGCAAGGGCATGTAGTAAGATGAGAGGGGACAATGGCCTTGAGATGGAGGGCAGGTTCAGGTTGGATATTAGGAAGAAATTCTTTACTGTGAAGGTGGTGAGGCACTGGCAGAGGTTGCTCAAAGGAGCTGGGGCTGCCCCATCCCTGGAAGTGTTCAAGGCCAGGCTAAATGGGACTCTGAGCATCTGATCTAGTAGAAGGTGTCCCTGCCAATGGCAGGGGGTTGGAATGAGATGATCCTGGGATTCTGGGCATGGTTCCTCAGTTGGCAATTTGTGCCACAAATTAATTGTTTGTGCTGGAACAAGAGCACTGTCACCACCTCTCATCTCTGGGCTTTCCTGGGGAATGTTTCCAGAGTTGCTTTGCTGTGATGTGCCTGACAGAAAATGGTCTAAAGTGAGTAATGTCTTTCACAGCAGGTCAGTTCTAGACCCCCATGTTCATATTGTAAGAATATTTTTTATTATTATTTATAATTATTTTATTGTTATTATTATGTACATACATCACCCCTGGAAGTGTTTGAGACCAGGTTGGAAGAGGCTTGGGGCAACCTGGTCTAGTGGAAGGTTTCCCTGTCCATGGTAGGGGTTTGGAACTGGATGATCATCAAGGTCCCTTCCAACCCAATCCATTCCATGATTAAATGATTTAATGATTTTTTGTAATTATTTCAACATAATTTACTCAGATAAGAATATGGCTGGACCATTGATATTGAACCATTTCAATATATCTGTGTTTTTTAGCAGGACCGTTCAGCAACTTATAGAAGCTCAGCATTTCACAAGAAACAGAGGAATATTGAAGCTGTCTCCTTGTTCCATGGAAATGTTAACTAACAGAGCTGTCACCTTACAGCAGCTCATTGAACCTATTTTTGAAAGCTCTTTTAGGAAGGGCTTACACCTTTCCCTAGGTGAGCTCCTCCAGTGTCTGGCTGCTTGGATAAACAGCTTGCAAACATCTTTCAAAAATTTCTGTTCTCTTTTCTGCAGGCTTATTCCAGACAAGAGACATCAGGGCTTGATTTAACCCGAGGCAATCACCAATGTAAAGCATAAGGCTGACAATTAGTGCTGGAGAAGCAGCAGATGGGGGGACTCTGCGGCTGCCTGACCTTACTCCACACTCAGAGGACACCTGTCACCTGTGACAGTCCTGATCCTCCAGCACTGCTAAGATTCTTGCCTCTGCTAAGTGGTCTCTATTTACTCTTCTGTTCAGAGCAGTGGTTAGCTGGAAAATGTCCAATTTTGTGAGTAACAGTTGTTACTGTAGAAGTGACAGGCTCCATTAATCTAAAACAATCTCCAACCTGAGCTGCACAGCCAAGCAAAGGGATCTATCCCAGGGAAACTCTGCTGCTGCAGATATGTGATGCATTAAGGCTCTGAGAAAGGCAGAGAGCATTTGCAGTCTGTCAGGAAAATAGAACAGCTTATGGGGAAAAAACCTGCAGCACCAGCAGCATCCAGACAGGCCTTTTTGCACCATATTTTTCTGTTGGGTTCCCACTGGTCCTTAAGAGAAATAAAAAGGTAGACAGTGGGCTTGTGATATGATTTTGATGTTGTTACCCTTTCTTCTATGGCTTTCAGGAAATTACCAGCCAAATTTCATTGTGTCAGTATTTTAAATTGTTAAAATGGTCATTCCAGAGGCCCCCTGAGGAAGTGGAGTTAGCAAGGCAAAGGGAGCTCACCCTGCACTGGCGGCACAGGTGATCACTCAAAGGGACTTCTTTTGACATATAGCAAATGAGAAGAATTGTGTCAATGTAAACCTCCTCCATTTTTTTTGTCAGTGAGTGACCTACAGCTTGTGGAGCTGCAGTAATTCACACCTGTGTCTCATTTCTCTTTTTTCCTGGTAGTGCTGCATTCACTCATGACTGAGCTGTTGTAGAATCATAGAATGATTTGAGATGGAAGGGACATTAAAGCTCATCTAGTTCCAACCTCCTGTTGTGGTCAGAGACAGCTTCCACTAAAGTAGGTTGTTCACTTTGTATTTATGTAGTTCCTCTTTCCCATGGGCTTCATTAAGCTTTACAAAAAAGGAATGGAAATAACTTCACCTTACTCTTAATTAGAGCTTTTTTCCCCCCTTTTCAGGTTTCCAGGGACAAAAACAAATCTGTTTTCATGTAACACATTTGCCTTCGTTTGCAGAGTGCCATGGATGAAAGTCACAGGGACTGGTGTTTGTTTTTGCAATAAAGGTTCAGGGGAGTCTGAGAGCTGTGAGCCTGCAGAGAGGTAATAGACACAAGAGAGCTTGAAAAACAGCAGCTCTTGCTTAAATTCAGCAGCTTCAAAGACCAGGCAAAGGCTGTGATGCAGAAAGCTTTGCAGATAGACAGAGGAGAGCCTGAATTACTCATCTGAGCCCAGCCACATGCAGACAAGGAGACAAGAAAAGGGACCAGCTGTGGTAACATGTAGAGAAAATCTGTCCTGATGCCCATCTGAGATTTTATGAGGTTTGGATGGGGAGATGCCTGGCATGATTCTAGAGCACCAGCTAGTTTTTTTTTTTTTTCACTCAGGCCTGGCTGGCAGAGAAAATCAGTGTATAATATCTTGCACCTCTCCCATGGTGTTCTCCAGAGGAAAATTCCAGAGCCAAGTTCAGAGGGTTCTCCCCTGTTTCTGTTTGCTGAGATTCTGTATCTCTCCAGGTTCCTGCAAGTGTTTCAGCTCTCACAAATTCAGCAATTTTTGTATTTCTGAAGGTATGTAAACTGACACTGAAAGGTTATTTCAATTGACTTCCAGCTCTCTGGAAATACGAGAGGCAGAGGTTTTGCCCTTGACTTTCCTAAAGAGTTTCCCCACTTCTCTGTGTTACAGCTCTGTCCAAAGAAGGACTATGGGCTCTTCTGCTGTCAGGACCTCCTGTACTCTTTCCTCTCTTGTTCACCTCCTTCTGATGCCCCAACAGTGCCTGGAATAAAATGGTTAATCCATGTGCTTGTGTTTGCACATGCACAGAGATCAGGAACCGCTCCAATTCAAATTAATGATTTAGGGATCTATTTGTTTACACATGGATTCATTTAAAGAAAATAACAGCCTGGACAAGAGGTAAGCACTCAGAAAAATAACCCTTCCACTCCTCTGGTTCCTCTCTCTACTGTCCCACCAGCATTGCCTTCAATAACTCTTTACTGTTGTACATGAATTTGGTCATTTTATGGCTTCCTTATCCTTTATGATGTTTTCTTCTACTTGCTGTGGTACAGCACAATCCCTCATTCTCTGCTTCTCAGGGGATCCATTAGTGTTTCATCCCCCTCTGGATCACAAACTGCTAGTCACAGAGAAGATGCCTTCACTTTCCTACCTTAACTCTCAAAAAATTGCAGGTAGTGATGGTGGTAAAAAGGCAGGGCTTGAAGACAAAAATAAATAAAAGCAGCTCATTTAATCAATTGGCGGCATTTACAGCAAAATTCAGAAAATGTACAGCGCACCAAAAGGCAGGCACTTTAAATCCCTAAATTTTGTTGAAAGGTTGCAAAAGTGTCTGAGAAGTGTAAAAATGTTTTTTGGTTTGTGGATAGCCTCTCAAGTCACTGCATTTTCCTGTTGCTATAATAATAAAAGCCAGAAAGACTGCTCAGCCCAGCTTTTCAGATCAGTTTGACTGACAGGACGACTAATCCCATGGAAACCACAGAATCTGCCCCATTTTCTTCTCCTAAGACCCTCATGCATGACTGAATCTCATTTACCTCAGCACAATTTAGTGTAATTACCTCTCTCTACTTTAAGTAGAACTTTTTTTTCCTGGCAAAGGTGTTTTGAAAGATGAGATTGAATGTCTCTGGCAACTGCACAAGGTTTTAGTCTCTGTACTGTAGAAAAATACAAATTTCATTCTTCTGATTCCTCCACTGTTTCAACCTCCTCCTCTGCACCTTTCCATGTGTAGTAGAAAAGGGATGTAATTCCTATCTGGTACTGATTTTCACTCTCTGAATTCAGCTCCTCCTCTGACAGGCATTTTGTTCAAATCAATATCAGATCTTATGGAAAATAATCAAGTCTGCCTCTGCCAGCTGTACTGATTAAGGATAGGAAAGAGAAATTTAGGGTCAGGAAAGCATAGATGTTGATTCTTTAGTAAATGCATGACAAGATGTTTTCAATGACAAGAGTAATTGAAATGTACAGTAGAACAGACTCATGCACAATGAGATGTCTCTGATTTTTCCTGTCATCTTGGGAAGCAGCAAAATTCCTGTGGCTGTTTTGGTTTGTGAGGCAGACACTGACAAAAATCTATATTTTCCCTAATCTCTCTGTGTTGAATGATATATAAATAATTATGAAACAGCTCCACAACAGCTTCCCATTTTATCCCCAAGCTCTGTAAGGCAAGCCTCAGGAGAGCATGGTGACACCAGCATGGTGGCAGCAGGAAAGATGGGTCATGTTTTGACTCTACTCTACTTAATGTTTTGCAATTTTGGGAAAACTTCAGACTCTCCTGAAGTCCTGATTGCCACCAGGTTCTAAGGCACATCACAGTCCCAGGGACAGAGACTTCACAGATGTTTTCTTTGTGGAAAAAGTGGGCCATAGAATCATTTAGGCTGTAAAACACCTAAAACCATCAAGTTCAACTGTTAACCCAGCACTGCCAAGCCCACCACTCAGCCGTGGTCCCAAGTGCCTTGTACACACCACCTTTTGAACAATTCCAAGGATCACTTTCCACTTTGGGTATGTTCTTTCCCAGCTGAATTTCTTTTTTCCTGAGCAGAAATGGCCACTGCCCCAGAGGCTGGGCCAGTCCTCACATGGGCAAAGGTTTGGAGACCAGGCTTTGAAAGCACCCAGGGGGTTTGATGATGGGTGAGCAGAGCTCCCAGCTGAGATGCCTACAGCAAATCCTGCTGGGCAAGCAGGTCGTGCCCTCCACATTTCAGAGCTTTTTCTGTGCCTGCTTCTCATTCTCAAGCTTTTGCTGCTGTACTGAAGCGCTCCTGGAAATTATGAATGCTAATGCAAAGCTGCCTGGCAGGAGAGGAGCTCTCGAGCCTTGTGTGAGGAATTTGCATCACTGCAGCACCAGGGATTCTCAGGAGAGGGTCAGGACTCTGTTTGGTGGGGATCTGGAGGAATAAAAAATAGCAGAGCTCTCAGTCTTGGGAATAAGGAGCATGGAACAGCATCTGAAACAAGTAAGAGAGAAGGGGGAGAGTAAAGGAGGAAAACTGCCCACCAGGGACAGATAAAGCCACTTGTGCTGCTTAGCCTCAGCCAAATCCTTGTGAAGGTCTACCAAGGCTTCATAAGCATGAAAATGATACACAAACATGATTTCATAAAAAAAGGAAGAGATAATATTAGTAATAACAATATTGATGGAAAGTTGCTTCAGATGGTTTAATTTCTAAATAGACCATGTTAAAGGTGAAGTGGAATGTTTACAGGCCACCCCTGATAAGAACAAGGAGCTTGAGCACAGTATTATCTTTTAATTTAGGACATGATTAAACACTTAAAAAGTCACTGCACCCCTATTTTTGAGTGTAAATGTCTCAGGTCAGGTTCTAACTCAGTAAACCTGGACAGCCAGGTGACCCCTTCTTAATTATGGGGTAGGTCCAGGGGTAGGAGAAAGGAGAAGGAGATGTTGCTTGCTGAATAGCAGTACAGTACACATCAATTAAAGCAATTTATAATATTTAACATTTTAGAAGTTTGTTGCTCTCTGTCTGGTTGTTGTTTAGGCCATTCCCTGACACAAGAGTTCCTCCATGTGCAGAAAATAACACAAAGAGCATGATCTGCTTTGTTTAAAAAACAATTGAAACCTGGTCTTTATCCCTGAACTCTTACATGAAGAGCAGAGAAAAGATCTCATTTTACAGCCTGCATGCAACTCATTTCCATATAGGGAGGTGCCTCTGTGGCATCTAAGTCAGAAGTTTGTGGGTACAGAGAAGAAATTTTGGATGACCCAAGGGTTAAGGTACAGCCACCTGTCCAGGCTGTGGGAGTGGCAATCACCCAGCCCAGAGCAGCTTTGAGGATGTGGGCAATGGGAACAGAAAATGAAGCCACAGAAAACACACTCTGCTGGTTCCTGCAGGTCTGACATGGAGAAACCCCTTGCTCTGCTCAAAATCAGGCCTGCAAAATTCCCATTGTGCAGCTTCAGTTTTTGCAATTGGCATAGAAGAGCTGAAGCGGGGGAGAATGCTGTAGAAAAGGCTGGGCTAGAAAAGATTTCTGGTCAAGCCATTTCCTCAAGAGGGTACTGACTTCAGTTCAAGCCATGCCAGTCTAACCTTTCCTTAAATAACTCGGCTGATGGAAATTTTGCAGCTTCCCCTTTTAAAGGATTTCTGTAGTCTTTTGCTTTCTTTTCCTAATTTTTTAGTAAAATTAAATTCTTTAAGAATTTTCTGTGTCTCTCTTAAGTAATCCATTTTTTTAAAAATGTTTATTAGTTTTTCTGTTTTTTCTGTATTGTTGCTTCTGCAGAAAGACCAGATTCCAGCTGTGGCTATAAGTAGCTGATGTAGTTATGTGATGTGATCTTCTTTAAGAGATTTGTATGTTTGTCTGAAAATAGAAACAGTCAAAAATTTTCAATTAAGACTTTTATCAGGTCATTACATGAAAATTCATCTTCTAGTCAGAGTTTGTCATATTCCTTTAGGTTAATACTGCAAAATTGCACATGGGGGACTTTTAGGCATTAGACAGTTAACTGTCTGTAAAACTTCTGTTCCAAAATCTGGGGAGCCTTATGCTGCTAAGGAATGGTAAAAAATATGTTGCACTTCTTTATTAGTGAAATCTCAGGTACCTGGTTGGGAATGAACAGACTAGCAGAGTACTGGGACACTCCATCAGAATTTAAATCACACAGCAAGAACAGAACTACAGGAATTTCTTTCTACTATCAAATAATCTTTCCTTCATGCTTGATTTCTCTCTAGAGCACAGCAAAAGGACAGCCTTTAACAGCTCAAGAGCCCCATCACAAAGTCCTCATGGGATGTTTGTATGAATTCTGACTTTGGTGAATATCCCATGGTGGGAATTTGTAAGGAGAGCATTGCTCAGGTGTTTTTGGCTCAATGTTTTGACTCAACCTTATCCTGCCTTCTCTCTCAGTATCTGCATGACTCATGGTACCATTACAGTTGCTTGGATTACACTTCTTGAATAGATGAATAAAACACTGAATAATCATAAAACAACAGAGCAATTTGTGCTGGAAAGAACTTAAAGATGACCCAGCTCCAACCCCTTGCCATGGGCAGGGACACCTTCCACTAGACCAGGTTGCTCCAAGCCCTCCCAGCTTGGCTTTGAACACTTCCAGGGATAGCATCCACATGTATTTGTGGTGCCAAAAAAGCATTTGAAGGCAGAGCTGTGGGAAGGGTTTGTAAGAAAGGACCTACAAAATTGTTTTGTGAGTGAATTCACATCCAGCTCAGCAGTCTGGACAAGTTTAAATGGGATTTATTGCTCAGCCAGGGAGCTGTTTGTGAGGTTTGGGTCTGTACATCCGACTCCTGAACTGTGATCTGACTTCTGCAAGCCAACAGTTTCTCCAGGGCTTCGTGGCTGACAAATACATCCTGTGATTGCTGTCCCTGAGGACAGATCCAGGGCCAGGGTTAATGGAAACCAGTTCAGTTTAATTTTTTTTCAGCAAACTTTCTGAGCTAACAGCTTCCTGTCCTCTGTCTTGAAAATACAAACTCAGTGATGGACTTGCCGTGGGTTGATAATTTTAAAAGCAGTGCTGATCTCTCTA
Source organism: Emberiza elegans (assembly GCA_024865655.1). Lineage (NCBI taxonomy): Eukaryota > Metazoa > Chordata > Aves > Passeriformes > Fringillidae > Emberiza > Emberiza elegans. The sequence continues at coordinate 4,680,934 of JALJVW010000084.1, read as the reverse complement.
GAGGTGTGTGGGTGTTCTCTTAGACTTCTGTTTTACCAGACTCCAATTACCAGTGCCCTTGTATCTTTATTTAACCCAGCAGCAGCACTGACAGTGGCCTAGGGGATGCAGCTGCTGAGGCTTTCTGTGTAATATCCATGAGTGTGTCTCACATTTTGTGTTTTGAAAATGTCTCACTTCTGATAACCTGTTCAAAGTCAAGTTCAGGCATTGACATTGATGTGGAATTAGTTTGTCAGACATTTACATCACCCTTCTTTAACATGCTTTCCTTTAAACCTGTGGATGTCTGGAGCAATTTTATGAAGTAAAAGCACAATGTTCTCCTGAGTGCAAAGACCACTTGAGCAATGTAAAAAGTGATTTTTCAACCTTTTGATCTTTTGATGCAAAAACTCCGAGTGCTGATAAACTCCAAGCGAAGTCCAGGTTAGGTTATTGTCAATGCCAGTTTTTGAGGAGTGACCTGAGGATGGTTTCATTTGTGCTGTTATGCAGCCATGGAAGCCTCTGAGGTATTGCCCAGGGAAGCTGTGGCTGCCCCATGCCTGGGAGTGTCCAAACCCAGGCTGGATGGGACTTGGAGCAAGCTGGGATAGTGGAAACTGTCCCTGCCCATGGAACGAGATGAGTTTTGAGATCCACTCCAACCGAGACCATTCTGTGATTCTGTGATTTTCACAAACCCAGCAAATCCATCCTGTCACAGCTTCCACCTGCCTGTGAATTTTTTTGGATGTTTGACCCTGTGCCTCTTTTCCTTCAAAAGGTTTCCTGTGACATTGACAGGGCTGAAAATCCAGAGGTGGCATTAATGTCACCTCCCTTAGGTGGTGCCTTGTTCAGTGTTGGGAACACCAGGCTCACCTTGCAGGCACTGCAGAGGAACAGACATTATCCATCTGACTGATTCCTAACATCTGAGTTATTGCCCAAGATGAACTATTATTTTTTTCATTTACTCTAAAAGCACATTCATTTCTAGTTCAGATGTAGACCTTTAGACCTGGATGAATTGAACCCAAATCACACAAGGTTTAGACTGAAGAATGTAATTTTATTTAAAAATGTTGTAAATCAATAATTTTTAATCTGAGGTGCTCTCTCTGAGGTGTCGTTTTTTAAAAAAAATAAAATTTTCCTCTCTTCCACTTTTGGTTTTTCCTTTTTTCTTTGGCTCATGTTCCTCCTTTTAATTTTTTTTCTCAGCTATGACTGCATTACATCCCTCTTAAAGCAGTTTCCTAACTTTTTCTGCACTTTCTATTCAAAGCAGAAGAAAGTTCAGGGAAAGTTAAGCACAGAATTTCTTTCACACACTAATATTTCATAAGATGTCCAAGGAAGAATTTTAAAAATTGTTCAACAAAAGCTGATCTTACATTTTCAGCAAAATGCTAACTTTTAATGAACTAAAGAGTGATGAACTCTAATTATAACAATGAACTCTAATTATACCATTTCATATTTTCATCAATACTCAGACTGACTGCAAATGTTGGCACAATGAGGTCTCTTTTACTGACATATCCAGAAATAGTTTTATCTATAAAATTCCAATGACATTGACTAAAGAACAAGTTGTTCAATTCTTGGAAGAGCTTTTTACTTAAATGTTAGTCTTTTCTTTGACTGTAGGAAGGACAGACAGTTAAATGAATGAAAAAAAAATAACAAGAGACAATTTGGAGAGACCTGGAGAATAAATGGTATTCATGGTTTGGAGTTAATCCAAACCTTCTATTGTGCTGTGATGATCTCAATTGCAATTACTCTGATCTGCTTCTGATGAAAAAAGCTAAAAGAAAGATGGAGAGGGATTTTCACAAGAGCATGGAGTGACAGGACAAGGGGAAACGGCTTCAAACTGAAGGAAAGTAGGTTTAGATCAGATATTTGGAAAAAAATCTTCTCTGTGAGGGTGATGAGGCACTGGCACAGGTTTCCCAGAGAGGCTGTGGATGCCCCATTCCCAGGAGTGTTAAAGGCCAAGCTGGATTGGGCTCTGAACAACCTGGTTTAGTAGAAAGTGTGACTGCTCCTGGCAGGGGGATTGGAATGAGATGATCTTCTGATCTTCAAGGTCCTTTTCCAATCCAAACCTTTCTGTGATTCTATAATTTGTGTAAGTGTTAATATACAAGTTGTGAACAATTCAGGAAACCTAAAAAAACCCCCTTGAGTGCCATTTCAGGCAGCATGGGGTGATAACAAGGGGGAGGATGGTGTGAAGATGTGGGGTTCATGCTGGGACTCCACCAGGGCCAGCGTGTGCAGTTCTGGTTTCTGCAGAGATGCTGTTGGAATTTAATAAGGCAGAACAGAAGCAATTAAGGAATTTGGATTTCTCTGATGTCAGAGAGAAGCAGCTAATTGGATGTTCAGCCATTGACTGGGTGTGCATGTTTTCTTTGTGAATGTGAATTCCTCCTGGGCATAAATCCCTAGCAGGAGAAAAATTACTGGAGGTACCTGGTTGTTTATGCTTAAACTGTAGAAAAATTGGACTTGGGTCTGTCCTCTTTAATTTTTATTTTTGTGCAGCACCTGGTATAGAGGAAATCACTGCTAAGATGCAGTTATTACTGTTAATGAAACAGCATGTAAAATTTATCCTCTTCTCTCTAAAACCTGCAGAAACATTTTAATTTAAATAGTGCACAGAAAGGCATTTTTTGCATCCTTTTCATTAAAAAATAGCTAAACTCCTAAAGGTGTCTGGGTGTAAACCTGAAAAGAGATTTGAGCTCAGTGAGCATCACCAAAATTTCTGCTTGGTAAATATGCAAATCCCAGAGTGCTGCAGCACTCCATTAGAACATGATCTATTCACTGAAAACTTATTGCTGGTTACTAGGCTCATGCTAACTTTTTAATGGTGAGTCTGCACATTTTGGGGGGAAGATTTGAAATGGGGGTGGATGGGAGGACTCTGCAATCAGCCACCTTATCGTTAACTTCCCATCCAATTTCCATTTAGGAAGTCTTTAATGGAGAAGCAAAGCATGTTTAATTGATTGCCATTAAAATCTTCAAAGGAACAAGCAAGATGAAAGTTGTTTCTAATTACTGCATTATGATGTAAGCTTAACGATACGACGCTTCTCCAAATTGATTTTATTAGAATTTAAGATGAGGAATTAATTGAGTTGCTATATTGATCCATTTTATTTTTCCCCCATTTAACATGTCCAGTGGAAAAAAAAAAAAAGCTATTGAGCTGTAGAATAGTAATGAGGACTTAAGAAGGAAAGTCGAATTGAAGATGGATTGGCCAATAAAAACAACTTATAAAAACCATAGTGTGATGGCAGAATATAGTGGCAAAGACCAATTAATCTCCAGGTTAATTAGAGTAAATTAAGGTTAATTCTTTTGTCATTTAACTGCTATTTTTTGTCTTACTTTGTCCTACCTGTTTATACTAGAATAATTGCTTTCCTGGTAAAGCAATACTTTGAAAACCTCTGCCCAGTTCCGCTAAATTTGCCTTTGAATATCTCTTTGGAATTACCTCCAAAACCTAAATACCACTTCTATGCATATGCTTGTTCTTTGCTAAAGTTATTCTTAAAGGTATTTAAGATTGTTTTATTGGTCTCATTCTCCTAGAACATGATTCCTGATCTTTTCCTTGTGTGTCGGTATGAGACAGGTGCTGTTAGGAAATTTAGGTGCTTAGAAATATAAGCCATTAAATAATTTTTGGCTGATAGTTGTTTTTTATCTTGTCCTGGGATAACAATCCCTAACTTCACAAAGTAATGGAAAGGATGATACAGGGTTGGATCAACTCCCTCAAGCAGGTCTGGTGAAAGCAGACTGCAAAGGACTGTGTCCTGTCCATCTGCATGGATGGAGACTGCAAACAGAACATTTCATCTCATTTGTTTCTGAACTACAAATCTCAAAACTAACTGAAAAGTATTCTGAAGGCAAAATACTTCTCCAGGAGTTTGTTGCTGCAACTGAGATTGAGGAGTGCTGTTTTGGCTTTGGTGCTCGTGTTGGGTAAATTAACTCTGAGATTTCAGAGTTCACACTGCTGCTTTCTCTGTCTTTCATATTGATTATGCTAACTGGAATATTCTGTGTATACAGAGAGATTGCAGTGTAATTAAATACATGATTTATAATTGCATTTTAAGCTCTGGTACAGTTTAGGAGAAGCTGTTTCTATTTGAGCCTCCAAGCTGTAAATTCTCAGCTGACTTCTGCTAATACTTAAAGCTGTAACACAGCTTAGAAAGAAATGAGAATGGACACACTTGGAGGTGTTAATTATAACCATGCTTGGGTTTCCTTGGAATTATATCTCTTCATCAAACATTGATATCTTTCCTTGAAGACAGAAATCCCCACATTATTGATGTTCTCATTCCCTCATGTGCAGAGAGAAGAAAAAATGGTAATGGAATGGTAACTTAAACACTACCACCACTAATAAGTTTAAAAAATGGAAAAAAGTTATCTGGAAATAATATTCCTCTCTTCCATTGGAAAGACTCTGGTAAAGGAGCAATGATGCCACCTTTCCAGCCAAGAGGGGGCTCTTGGAGAGAATTTGTCTCTTTTGCCACTAAATAATTGACACAGCGTTGATTCCTTAAGTTTTAGCTTTCATATTTTCCAGATTCTGTACTGCATTAGTATATGACTCTGAACTTCATATAAAGTGTTAGTAAGTTTTCCTCACAGCTTATTCAGATAAAACAATCCTTTTCCAGCCCCAGAACCAAGGACACCATTGCAGCTTCAGGCTCAAAAAGTGCAAACAAGAGAGAATTGAGGAGACCAAACTGGGAGGATGGGACTTCATAACCTGAAGCTGTAATTGGACAGTTAACCCAACTGTAAATGGACCAAAACTTATAAAAGTGTGAAAACTCATGACTCAGGGTCTTGGGTGGAGCCAGCGCCAGTCTCTTGCACTGCCCAAGGTGTGCCCTTTAAAGGCCTTTCAATAAATACCTGATTTATTCCTTTAACACTGCCTAGCCTCTGTTCTGGGCAGCCTCTCCAGGATCAGTGCAGAGCCACTTTATTTGCAGCAATATAACAGAATCTTATCAATGCTCTGTTGATGTAGCTCTTTTGTCAAAACCAGGAATAGCCTCTTATTCCAAATAATCAGGTCATGGCCTCTCACACATTTACTAATAAGTGACTTTTTTTTAACATTAATTGGCAAAGTCATTGCAGAAATTGAGTGTTATATTCAGGAGCAACTTTAATGAGCTTCTAGAGGATCAAAGACTCTAGGAAGTTCAGGAAGTGCACATTTCTGAAGTTCAAACTCAAATGAAGCTACTGGTATTTGGAATATTGCACTACAGGAGAAAGGATTGTGTGTTCAATAACACCCTAGCAAGGGAAATAAAAGTGAGCAGCAAATATCTCAGAAAATATATATATATTTTTTTAATTCAGTTTTCAGTTCAAACATCATGTGTAAAGCCAAATAATTGTGTTAAGTTTGAAGTGAAATGTTGATTACAGAAATCCACAATGAAGAAAGAGACCTGAGATGCAGCCAGAAAAAAGTCATTAAACAAGGAGTGATGGCTTGGTAGGGTAAGTAAGTAAACTTTAAAAAGTTTTCCCAGTGGTAAATTTCAAAATCCTTTTTGTTTAGATGTTGCAGAAATATGGTCTGAGCTCCCAAATGGGCAGGTACCTGCTTCACCAAAGAGGCACAGAACAGCTGCTGAATGAACACAAGTATTACTTGATTGCTTAAAATTAAAAATAAAATTAAGAGCTGTGAGTCTTTATAAGCATGAAATGTAGCTCTGTCTCATTCACTCACCCTCTGGCTGAGGAAGGAAATCTGATGGAGCACAAGAGGGTGTGATTAATGCCTCTAATCTGCACTGCCAGTGAGAAAGGCTCCAGAAAAAAAGCTTGGAGTGTTGGCAGAAAACTTCAAGTGCCTTGATTGTATTTTGTTCCTAAGCTGCTGGTAGAGACACCATGAAATTGTTATGAAATTTGCCATGAGTGTGCCCACACACAGACCTCACATTCGTGTGAGTTTCTTCCAAAAAAACCTCTGGAGGCCAGGAGGAGAATTATTGCTCTTCCAAAGAGTAACTGCTTTCATGGCTTGCATAGTCAAAAGGTGGAAATAAACCAGTATTTTATGAGTCCTGGAATTAATTGCTTCAATTTATTTCCTCCCTGAGCATTTGACCAAAGAATGGTGCTAAGTGAGAGCTAATGAATTCACCAGGGAACAAAAACCGAGTAAATACATTTTGTGAAGGATCAATTAGGGGCCACAGTCTCTATCTCTGTGCCCATTTCCCTCACTTTCCCACACATTTGTGGATTTTATCTCTCTGCAGAGCAAATAAGGTTGGATCACTGCTCCTGAAACTGGTACATGCTTGGCTAATGAGTGAAGCAGGGGAATTATGCACTGTAGTGTCTGTCACTCTTGCAAATTTTCCCCAGATCTATTGGCATGGATCTGAGCAAGCACATGCATTAATCTATGCCCACTTCACTGAATAATTCCTGTAATTAACTGTGATGTGCCTGTCAAAATAGAGCTGGGAAAGCCATTGAATTTAATAAATGAGGCTTGAGTGGTGCTCTATACCAGAGGTAAAGTTCCCTTCGCCAAACTTCAGCTTTTAAGCATCAGTTGAAATCTAAACTGTCTAGGTTCCCTCAGTAGCAGCTGGGGAAGGGATAGGAGAGCCTCCAGAGAGGGCTGGTGCTGAGCTAACAGTTGGACTCGGTGATCTCAGAGGTATTTTCAACCTTAATAATTCTATGATTCCACAAAATGGCTTCTTACATTTTCTAAAATCTTCTCTCCCTCCTTGCTCGTTCCAGTCTATGTTTGGTCCTTGACATCAATGTCTTCTCTGCCATGGGAAAAAGTGCCCAAGTAATTCCTAAATATTTTTGATGACCTCTTTCTGTCAACACTTCTCTGGAGAGAGCAGGAAGCATTGGGAATTCAGCACAAGAACAGCGTGATTACAATTCTGCTTTTTCTTCAGGGTGCTTAATATCAGTATTGTCTTGTATGCATACATATTTAAATGCTACATGGTTCTTTTTAGCAATAGACTGCTGGTGGTTTGAAGTGCCCATAAAACTGCTGGAAAGTGGCAGTGGCAATTAATCTGTTGACAGATTTGTTGTTTAAATATTAATGGGACGTTAAGCAAATGTTGGCTGCTGCACTGAGATCCCTCAGAGTGCCTTCCTCCAAAGAGCTGAGCATTTCCACACACTGAAAATATCCTGGACATTGCAGGATGGGAAGGTTAGCATAAATTTTCTGTCCATTTTCCCCCACAGCTCCTAAACACACCGTAAATACCATCTACCCCTGAAAAAAAAAAGAAGAATTATAAAATCTTATAAAGAACATAAACCTCTTACAGCAATAAACAATTGAGTTGTGAGTTTGTAGAGGGTACGGCAGGGGAGGGTTTAGTTCCTGACTGCTTCACCTTGGCAGTGGAATGAGAAGTGAAAGTGGGGGGCTGAATTTATCTGTCTGCTCAGTGGAAAAGCCTCTGGAGAAGAAGGAAATTTTGGAGCAGGATAAAGTTGAGCTTGTGCTGTATCACCCATGAGTGCTGTGCCAGGGTGAATTTGGCTTCCCTGGGGTCATGGGTGCAGAGAGTTAGAAAGAGGAGGTTGGTGAAAAGCAGGTCTGGCTCAGTCCTGTCCACGAAAGAAAACATGGAGAACAAAATAAGGCCATTGATTTCTTTGCTTTGATTTCCCTGGCCAAATGCAGGGACCTTAAAGAAGCCCTGGAGCACCCAGAGACTGACGGGACACGTGAACCTGGACATCAGATTGAGGCAGCAGCAACATGACAGTAAAGATGCCTCCTGCTCTGCAATTTCAGACTGCTACTTTTCCCATTTTCTTTTTCCATCAAGCTCATTCGTGGTTCTGAACAGTTTCTTGTTGTCATTTCATCCTTTTACCTCTTTTATTCCAATGAGTTTCTTATCTCTGAACCCATCCATCATATTTCAATTCAGTCTTGCATTGCTGTTGGAAGACTCCCAGTTTAATTTCTATTATTTTAACACATTGGATAATAGTATGAACATAATTTGTTGACTGTTTCAAACTGCACATTTTTTTAAAATGAAAGTTGTGATAAAGACTTAGAAAATTTTGAAGTATCCTTACTGTAACATTATTGCCCAGCAACCAAAATAATAAAAAATTATTGATTTTGCTACAGGTTCAGTCCTAAATATTGGTCATTCATTTGGGTGGCACATTGCAGTTTTTTCATTACAGCTTTAACAAAATAAGGAAGAAAAAAAAAATATTTTTAATACTAATTGAAAATAATGACTCAGGAAAACCAGGTTGATAGCAAGAGGTCTGCTCTGGATTTTGATTTTTTCATAGTTTATAAGGGTTTTTCACAGTACAGCCAGGGCTGGAAGAGAAGAGGTGACTACAGCTTGAAATGAAGTCTCAGATCTCTCAAATCACAGCCAGATGAGAGCATTCGGGTCTCCTGGGCTCCTCTTGCTTCCACTGTACAGACATTCCTCTTCATCTGAAAATTCCATTTGTTTTGCTTCCTTTCAAAATAAATCCTGAGATCTGGTTTTTGACTTGAGATTAAATGAGAAGGGAGTAGGTAGCCAGTGGGAAAAGGCTCACTCACACAAGAAAATGTATAGGTGTCTGTGGAATAAAAGCTAATTTACCCCCCAAAAAATCCATAATAAGATATTGATTACAGTTTTTATTATGAGGGGGTGCTGTTGAGTCAGGGACAGCTTCAGTAAATAATACCAAAGATCAAAAATTTTCAGGCTTTGCTTTCACAGAAAAGAGTGATAATTACAATCTGGGGCAGTTTAAACAGATTAATAACTTCTCTTAGAGAAATATAAACCATGGGGATGACATGTTCTTTTCTAGGCAGATGAGATTTGGATATTAAAAAAATTAGATGACATAAAATCTCATGCTATTTCCTTTTTTAAAAAAATTTCCTTTATGTGCTTACCCTTATTTTTCATTTTATTAGTTTCCTTTGTTTTTTGCTGTGTTCTGATTTTCTGTTGCACAGAGAAGTGTTACAACAGTGGCAGTTTTGACAAACCCACTGTGGGGACTTTTGTTGTCAAGCTGTGGATTCCAGATGCCCCTGGTTATCTCTCATGCCTCTGATCACTTTGTCTCATGCCCTTTCAGTTTGTAGTTTGCAAACCTAAAGAAATGCAAGGTAAAATCAAACCCCACATTTTCTCTGTTAATACAAAGATGGTCAGCATGGTTCCATGAAGAGTGTGCTTGGTTGACTGTAAATTAATATTTCAGGCTCCACACACAGCTCTCTCTAATGCCCTTTCAGATGCTTTTGAGGATGTCTTGTGGCCTCCAGGTGCTTCTGCAGAAGGTTTGGCATCACCAGGAGGTTTTCTGCAAATATCAGGCATGTCTGTGGTATTTTTGGGGTCCACAGGATGAAGGAGGAATTGGGAATCTGACTCCATGTTCTTAGAAGGCTATTTTATTATTTTATGATATTATATTATAATAAAGAATACTATACTAAAACTATACTAAAGCACAGAGAAAGGATACATACAGAAGGCTTAACAAGAATGATAATGAAAACTCATGATTGCTTCCAGAGTCCTGACACAGCTGGATGGTGATTGGTCATTAAGTCAAAACAGTTCACATGAAACCAAGCAAACAACACCTGATGGATAAACATTCTCCAGACCACATTCCAGAGCAGCAAAACAGGGAAAAGCAATCAGATAATTATTGTTTTAATTTCTCTCTGAGGGCTTCCCAGGAGAAGAAATCCTGGCCAAGGGATTTTTCCAGAAAATGTGATGGTGGCACATGTCCCTTACCAAAGGATTTCAAATGGCACAAAGGGTTGGAGTGCAATGGTGAGAGTGAAAACACAGGCAGTGTTCACAGGAGATCATGTTTGGGATTCATTCAGGATGCTTCCACCTCGTTAACACAGTGCAGAGGCAATTTTCAGACCTCTACAGCCCTGGGTTTACCAGGTGAGCAGGTGGCACCTGCCTGGTGAATGCAGCACATTAACAGGAGAGGAATTAATGAGGATTCCTAAAGGCAGGTGCTGTGTTTGGAGGGTGCTGAGGACTCTGCACTGCTGGGTGCTGGCACACAACTGTCTGCTGCTGCCTGAGCATGAGTACATTGCATTTCTATTCACCTGAATAATGAGTATGCAAATGAGAAGTGTGTTACTGAGCTGGTTTGGTGACCCTGGAAAGAAGGAGAAGCAAGCAATGGGAGGAGAGAAGCAGCAATGGCTGTATAGACAAAAAAAAAATCTCTGTAGCTCTCACCAGTGATGTGGAGAAGGACTCAAATCCTTACCCAATCATCCCTTCAAGGTAGAGACAATTTGTCACAGAAACACAGAATGGTTTGGGTTGGAAGTGACCTCAAAGATCATCCAGTTCCAACCCCTGCCATGGGAAGGACACTTTCCAGTATCCCAGGTTGCTCCAAGCCCCATCCAACCTGGCCTTGAACAGTTTCAGGGATGGGGCAGCCACAGCTTCTCTGGGCAACCTGTGCCATGGCCTCACCCACACAGTGAATATTTTTTTTTTCTAATAAGCAATCTAAATCTGTTTTCTTCCAGTTTAAAGCCATTTTCCCATGTCACTACATGCTCCTGTAAATAATCTTTGTTCTCTTTTGAAAAGAAGTTCTGGATCTTAGTCTAAACCTGCTCTTGGATTTGAGAGGCTTGCTGCTCATGTTCTGAGCTGAAAAGGTTCCCCTAATCCTTGGGCCATGGCTGGTAAGTGCAGAACCTGCAAAACATGTTAACATGCACTGAAGTTCTTGTTACAACCTCACTAAACTGGTTTTTGTACATTTAACAAAGTTGTTTTTCAATTCACTGATATCTTTCTTTATTCCGCCAGTACAGAATTCTCACTATTTCAAGGGAGAACTTGGCCAGCAAATTTTGTAGCTTCTATGGGAACGTGTCTTACATTACATTTTAATAGCTTCTTCCAAAAAGAATTTCTCAATAGTCAGGAGGTTCCTGCCAGGAAAGGGAAAAAATTATCCTTATTACTTTGGTGCTTTTTATTTTTAAAATTATTTTTCCAAGGCATTTCTCTTGAGCAAGACCTTCTTTCACCAGGCATATTTTGCTTCCTTCTTCTTCTGCAGGGACACTAAAAGCAGCCACATGAGTGTTACAGTGAAGTACAGTTTTGAAAAAAATTTTTTCTCAGCCTGGAATTCCCCTATTGTTTCTTTCCATATGTGTTTTTGATGTTTTGCAGTGCCAAGAGCAGTTAACAAATAAGAGGCAAGGGTAATGGATTGCATCTTTTGTGAACAGGGATTTGTGGTCTGGGTTTTGACTTTTGCCAGCTCAATGGACCTCAACATGATTTTCACAGTCACTCCTGACAGTGGTACCCCATGGCTGGAAACCATCACCACTGGGACAAAACAGGCTTTTTAAACCAGAAAGTTTTATATTAATGAGAATTTGAACCTGTAATAGGTCAAACCACTGAAACAGGTGAAACTCTCTCCAGAGCAAACACCTTAAAAAGCAGAATTTGGTGCTACTTGTAGCTAATCATCAAACAATGGCAAATACAGATGGTGATTTCCCTGCAGGAAAACAGAACAGACGGTGCAAACTGACTTTTTGAGCCAAAGCCACAGACAAATGTCAAGCAGGAAGCAGTTGGGTTAAGAGCAGAACTTAGTTAATGTTAGGTCCTGAGAGCATGAAGAAAAAGCCAGGTTTTTCAGACTGACTCTATCATGCACCAACAGAACATCTTAACCAGGTACATCTGCAAGGTTTTGCCTTTACAGGATTTGCCAAGTGGGTTCCTTGTACTGGGCTGGTGGAGGAGGGTTTGCTGTCTGTGCCTGGCCCAGGGGGATCTGCAGGTTTGCTCATTATTTTCCATTTTAGGATCTAAGACTGGACCTGCAGAATTTTTGGAGGGATGCAACTTAACTCATAAAGCCAGGACTTGAGCAAGGGTAGGTGTCATGGCCTGGATAAAAATAATTAATCTGATTTCCAAGCTGGAAGAACAGTAAAATCTGTGCTGAACAGCAGCATCTGATTTTTTTTTTCTTCCCCTGGTTTTTCCTGGTTTGGAGACTGCTTTTTGAAACCCATCAGATGTCCTAGAAATGGAATAAATGCAGCTGCCCAGACACTGGGTGAAGGGCTGGACCCTCATCCTTGTCACCACCTTTACCCTTCAGAGGGACAGAGAAGCTTCATCATCTTCCAAGAGTCTGATGTAATTCAAACATGGGAGAAATTATCTAAATCTTCATTTTGACTGACATGAAACCACTCCACAGATGTCAAGATCCCCCATTCCATTCTTCTGATCTCTGAACTGAGTGGACATTTTTGCCCACAGAAAGGGCAAACACCTCATCAATGTTTATAAACACCCAGTGTGGGGGCATAAAGAAGGTGTAGTCAGACTCTTCTCAGTGGTGTCCAGTGACCATGGTGAGAATAAATAGGCATGAAGAGAAATACAGGAGATTCTTATAAATACAAGGAAAAATGTTATTCATAGGGAAGGTGAGGCAAACACTGATTCTTGTTACTCTGGTCAAAGCCAGCTTGTCTGTACCACTGGTGGCTAAAGCACAGTGACATTCATTGCATTTTTTCTGCTTTCATCTGCCTGCAGCCTGGAGATTCTCAGCTTCATCACCAGAAGTGCTGGAGCCCACTTTAATAACAACCTCATTTAATGCTTGATATGGTGCTCAGGGAGCCCTAGAAGCATGGGATTGTTTATTTACAAATGTGCTTTTATAGCAAAAGTTGAGTTTACTGAGCGCTGAACAGCAACAAGGACAGTGTAAAGATGATGATCACCCTAATATTATACATTAGCTCATCAGGATGAATGTTAATTTGACAAATACTGGACAATTTAATGGGCATTATACTGTTGTGATTGGAAATGATTATCTGGATTTTTCAGCTGAGTGAAACCTCTGCATATGATAAAAGATGCTTGGCAGTAAATACACCATCCCTGAATAAATCAAATGCTGTGCTGTTGAGAGTGATCCCGGATGGGCAGGAGATGAAGCAGGTGGTTTTTCCAGTTTTGGGAACTCAGAGTTGTGTGCCTGCATTTGTTTTCTCAGATTTAGCAGTCCTAGATATAATGCTGTAACATGCTGGAAGTGTTCCCACAAACATGTAGCTGTGTTGCTTAGGGACATGGTTTAGTGGTGGGCTTGGCAGTGGTGGGTAAGTGGTTGGATTCAATCTCAGGGGTCTTTTCCAACCTTTTCTGTGATTCTGTGCCATTTGTTTAGGTTAATTTGTTTTTATTTGCCCATCTCTGGAGGAAGCTCTGTCAGCTCAGCAATACCCAAATGTCCCATGGCACTTTTTCCTCTCTCCTTTTTGCAAGTTTGATGGAAGACACAGCAGTGCAAAGGCTGAAAGATCCTGACCACTCTGCTCTGTACACCAATGACAACTTCCCATGGTCAGAAGGAACAACTGAGGTTTCCTAATTTGAGTTCCCATAGCAGAGAAACCAGGAGTTTTCCTGGAGTTTATGATAATTTGAACAATACCTTGAAATTTAAGAAAACCCCTTCCGCCTGCTCAGTAATGGAGAATCCACTGTGACTTTAATAAGTTTTGGTGCTTCACTACCCTTGCAATTAAAAGCCTTAACTTCATTTCCCTCTGCACTTGCCAACATTAACCTCTGCTTTATTTGTTAGACACTTTTCCAATGCAGAGGAAACTAAATGATTATTTGGGTGCCTGGTACAAGCATTTTTAAATTTGTACTCAGAATGTTGCTACACTGAAAGCACCTGTTATACAATGTATTTTCCCTTCATAGAAATTTATAATCTCATTATGGCTCCTTTAACATTCTTTGGCCTGAACTAAAGAGATTAAGCTCTTCCTGTTTTTCATGCAAAGGTTCATTTTGTGCCATTATATCATATTTTGAACTTTGCATGATTTGCAATGCTCCTTCTTGCACTGGGGGCTATTGGAGCTAAACGAAAGGGAAATAATCTTAACACACCACCCTAATCTATTCTGATTTGCACAATCAAGGTCCTTATTAGCCTTTACAGCTACAGCGTGGAGAAATATACTGCAGAGAATTGCAAGTTAGACTAAGCATTGCTTATTCCACTGGAAATTAATGACTTTAGTGGCACCACATGTAGCATAAGAAACTATCCTGTAAAACAGTAGCTCAACATTTATGAACTGTGGGGAAGTCCTAATGGAAGTCAATGCAGTGGGTCAAAATTATGCTGGCTGAAGAAATATTACCTTTGTTTTGTGTTAATATAAGGAATAATGGTATAAATAGCTTTTATTTGGCTTGTGCCCCAGCATATGTGACAAAGGACAGTGTAGTGGCATTTGAAAAAAAAAAAACCCTCTGAAATATTCAATCTTGCCCTGGCCTTAATTGGTTAAAGCTGCAGAATACCCTTCTCATGATAACTCCTCAATTTGCAGGAGGAGTTTTCATCCCTCTTGCATGTTTTTGGTGCCTAATTGCAGGGTTTTGTTGTTCTTTTGACAAATGACTCCCTGGTTCGTTAAAATAATTCTCTCTTTTCCCTGCACACTGGCAATGAGAAGAACCTTTCAGCCTCTTCAGTGTCTCTAGACTGATGATCCTGTGTTTTTTTCTTGTGGTATGCCCAATTTCTTCCTGGTGTTATACCATGGTATCAAATGTATGTCTATACTTTCACTGTCAGTTAAAATAAAATACTTCAGCCAATTTTGGACTCTTTTGTCTTGATTTAACAACTTGAGGGACCAATGTGGAATATTGGCAGAGAAGCTGTGGCTGCCCCATTCCTGGAAGTGTTCAAGGCCAGGTTGGACAGGGCTTGGAGCAACCTGGGATAGTGGACGGTGTCCCTGACCATGGCAGGGGTTGGAACTGGATGATTTTTAAGGTTCCTTTCATTCAGTGATTCTGTGCTTCTGTATTTGCTTTTCCAGAGGGATTTGAAATGAGATTAGACAACATTTTTTCAGCTCATTAAGGTTTCACAATTTCAATGGCAAATACCATGAACATGGAGTGATGACAGGATCTACAACCCAAAAAGCAGTGCAAACAAGAGGCTCTAGCAGTCCTGACATGGTGGGATGTCATTTTACACAGGAGTATTGGCACAGCAGCAGCAACCAGCACAAATCACTGCACAGCCAGGCAGAGCATGTAACAACCCCACAGCTCCCCAGGCTCATTTCTGTACATTAAACTCACCACTCTCTGTCACAAGCACATGAATAATGCATTGCTTCAGCAGCAAAGTTGGCAGGCTGAGGCTCATCAGGATTGGATTTCCTCCTTCACAGAGAGCAGAAGCATCAAAGGAAGTTTTGTGGGAGGTACTGATAGAAATAGTGGGCAGAAATGATTTGCTCTTGCCAAATTGCTGCCAGGATCTGGTGTGAAAAATCCAGGGACATGATAAACCACCCAGGGAATTGAGATACCCAAAGGAACATGGTCCCCTGGATGGGAACTCTTCTAGGAAAGACCTTTACCTCTTTCCTTCTTAATCAAGGCTAACCCTTGTAAAATTTGTATGATCTGAATTCATGTCTTCCCCTTTTTGTGTCTTGCAGACTATGAGAGAAAGGAGAGCTGCAAGGCACTAAAAAATGCACAGGATCAACTGTTCTGTATTATTCTGTGATGGATGTTTGGACTGTTTCTGAGACCATGGAATGTTTTTGGACATGTAGGGAGAATGGCCCATTTCTGTGCTGTCTGTCCTATGCTCCTTCCAGTAAGGGGGCTTTTTGTGGGGCGTTATTTCTTATTTGTTTCTGGGTTTTCTAAATTATTATTTCCCCCAGTAACAAGCCAAAATTCTCTTATTTCAGTGCAAACCCTTGTTTTCCACCTAAGTCAGAATGCAGAGTGATCCATTCTGCCTCTTTCATTTCTCCTTTGACAGAAAGGTCAGTTCCTGTTTTCCTCCCCTGCATGTCAGGTTTCCTAAACCACTGATCACTATTGATAGAGCAGAAACATAATATCTTCCTTTTTTCCCTCTTCTCCTTCCTTTTTCTCCCCCACCCTGGTATTCTGATGCTCTTAAATCTTACACTAAGTAGCAAGAAATTTTGGTAGACTTTCCACCCCATTTTATTAGCCCAGGAGCTGAATCCCACCCCTAGGCAGCAAAAGTCTTTAAAATTCACATATGGAATATACTTTTGCTGTAAAATGTCAATTTTTTTTGAAAACTGATGATTTTGACAATATTTTGTTCTCAAAGTATGAAAAATTGATCATCCTAGAAATAATTCAGCAGCTCGATTTCTGATTTTAGAAAAGCTTGAGCATTGCTATTCCCGGTTTTAATTTTCTTACCCAGTCCAGTGTGGCTTCTCTTGTAACCTGATGGCTTTAGTAGAGTCTGATTACATGGAATTCTTTCCTGAGCAGCCTGAGACCTACTTGGGACTGGGGTTCCTAACCTGAATGTGGCCTCCTGATTGCATTACATGAACAGGAATCAATCATCTGGATAGACTGCTCACAGATCTCTGATAGATAAATATTGCTCAGTTCTGCAATTACCAGTAAGGAAGCTGGGGACAACTGGTCACAGAGAAATCAGATTGTCAAAGATAACCAGACTAACTCCTGATTACCAGTGCAGTCAGAGTGCCAAATGCCTGTTTAGAATAGGCAATGGATGCTAATTCTTTTTACATTTTTAATTTAGGAAACATAATCAAAGCCTAATTTTAAAAGACAATTTTTCTCTCTTTATACATATATGTTGAGTTTCAGTAGTGAAATGAGCTAGAAATATTCCAGTGCATCAAAACAAAATGAAATGCCTTGATTGAGCTGAAACAATTAAGGAATGTTTCAGGCAATTAAATTTTGTGAGAAATGTCAAAAATTGGCTTTGTTTCATTTCAGTAAAACAAAGTCTCTTATGAAGATGTCATAATTTCCACAAAATGGAATTCTCAAGTTTCTATGAGCTTCACATGTATTATGGGTTTATTATTATTTTCACAGGGTTTCAGACTCTTGTGAAAACAACTTGACATGTTTTTCCAATACAGTAACTGTGAAATAAACAATTTTTCTTTCAAGTTGTGATTAGACTGGCTTGTGCTTGAACTTGTCTGATGGCTATTTCCTTTTCTCCCCTTTATTTTTAATTATAATTATTGTTGTTTTTTAAATTAGTCTTTGAGCTTGGGGCATATGTTCTCCTTGGGTGTGCACAGACAATTTGTGGGTCTTCACTGATGCCAAATGGAGACTCCAGGAGATATGGAAATTCCCCAGCCATGAGTGCACAAAGGTGACATGATTCAGGCAGTGAGGAAGGGATGTGGAAGCCTCGAAATGTGGATGCTCATCCTGACTTCACCATTGCTCCCATTTGGGACAAGCCACTGCCCCTTTTAATTACTTTTGGCCTGGGGCTTTCCAGAATCTCTCTGCTCTTTAATTTAAATCCAAACTGAAGAGAATCTTTCTCTTGCAAAAAATACACAACTCCCAGCACTTTATATATACTTTTTCAATCTGAATCTCATACAGAAAATAAATTTCCCTGTCTATACATTCTGATGAATGTCAATAATACCATACATTACAGAAATCCCATAACTGTGTTTTGTAACTGAGCTAGTATTTATTAAACAAAAGCAAAGTTTGAATCTTCTGGTAACTGTTAATCTTTGTTCCTCCTGTGAGTAAAAAGTTCTTTACACAAGGACAAAGAAATTTTTGCCACTAAGTGTTAATCACTTACGCTGTAAGAAAACAATCACCTCTGGATTTTCAATAAACTGCCTCAAGGTTAGAAGCAAAATTAAGTTCAGGGTATGCTGGAAAAGAAATTCCCCACGTCCCTTAATGTCAAAGAGAGCAAGGCTGAGTAGTCTTCTGCAGAAAACGTAATAAAGTTAATGCTTGGATAAATATTTGTAGCAGTTTCTGAAGTAGCAGCAAGGTTTTAAGGAACAGCCAGTAAATGCTGTTGCACAAGTATTTTGCAGGTGCAAAGAGTAAGATGTTTTGTGGGGAATTTGTTCCAAAAATAGGTAATTGAGATAAATGTCCTTGAACTGAAATTGCTACTAAAATCTTGTTCTCCAGAAATGTATTTAAGCATATGCTTTGCTCTGAGCACACAAACACTGGCACTGAAGTCACCGAAAACAACCTCAAGGCCATGCCAAACTGAGCTGAATTGAATTTCTTCTCTGTTTTATAACGTGGTTATTAAGCAGTTAACACTGCTATTGCTTTAGCTTCTCTTTTGCCAAGATGGACTAATAAACATGACATTTTTAATGTATAATTTGCATAATGCTTCTGTTAATTTGTTATTTTCATTACGGCAACAGAATGAAAACGACATATTACACCCATAAAAAATATACAGCAGTGCTAATCCCTGTAGTCATTACACTGTTAACTGAATTGCATCTTTTGCCTGGTCATTATTGTTATTTATAAAGCTTCTTGATAAGGGCTGAGTGCAAGGCAATGGGAAAGTCTCCTGATTTATCAAGGAAAGAATAAAATGCTAAAATGAAGGAGAAAGCCAAGAGGGAGGGGAATTGGGACCTAAACCACATATTGAAAAATGTGCTTTGGTGCAGAGCTAGAAATGAGCCTGTCTAGAAGGGAGATTTTTTTGGTAACCACTGTTTGCTCTCTGGATCTGCCTCTACTAAATTTAACCCCTCACTATCTCAGGTGCCTTACATAGATATGGCAAAGCATAAACCTTTGTCCCATGACACTCCAGTGCACTGCGAGCATCTACAGGGAGAAAGGACCCATTTTTATGTACAGAGAACTGTGGAGGAAGCTGGCATAAAGCTTATGGTGCTGTCCTACAAGCATGTAAGATGCTCAGAGATGAACACTTTGCTGGTGGAGATGGGCTGAGAGCTGGATATATTTACCCTGGAGAAGAGAAAGCTCCAGGGAGTCCTCATCACCTTCCAGTGCCCAAAGGGGGCTTTACAGGAAGGCTGGAGAGGGAGATTTTCCAAGGGCAAGCAGTGGTCGGACATGAATAATCACTGCCTGCATTCAGTGGTCAGAAACTGAGGCACAATAAAACCTAAAATTAAGTAGAATACCCAGTGAGTAAAAATGGCAAAATGGCAAAAGCTTTAGTGAGTGGCAGCTGGTCCTCAGGAAATCCTCAGGAATATTAAAAGAAAAGTTAATTGAAGGATGGGGTCACTTGTCATGATAAGCAAGAGGATTCATTGCCATAATTTAAAATGAAAAACTGATAGAAGAGGTATGATCTAGCATAGAAAAATATTATAATACTACAAAAGACACTACAGCAACATCCCAATACCTAAAGGGGGCTTCCATGAAGGCTGGAGAGGGTCTTTTCCCAATGGCATGGAGGGACAGGACAAGGGCAAATGGCCTTAAGATGGAGGAGGACAGGTTTAGATGAGATACTAGGAAAAAAATTTCTTTATTATGAGGGTGGTGAGGCTCTGGCCCAGGTTACCCAGAGAAGCTGTGGCTGTCCCATCCCTGGAAGTGTCCAAGACCAGGTTGGATGTGGTTTGGAGCAAGCTGGGATGGTGGAAGGTGTCCCTGTCTATTGCAGAGGGTTTGGAACTAAATGATGCTGAAGGCCCCTTCCAACCCAGACTATTCCATGATTCTACGATGAAGTCCAGAAGCTGAAAGAAGGCAGGGGATTGTTCTCCTGCTCTCATGCTCCTCAAGAGCACATCATGAAGTGTTAATGCAACAAAGGAGTTTTGAATTAGACACTGACAAGGAAAGTTTGATCCTGAAAAGTAAAAAATGCTGGAGCAAATTGTTAAGTTAAATGTGGACTCTGTCCCACTGGGCTTTATAAATGGGATGGGTGAACATCTGGGAGGAACGACCTAGGCACAGGAAACTAGGTTAGCACATGAGTTCTTGGTGTCCTGCCAGCCCCACTTTTTGATAATTAAGTGTGAAATTATCACTACCAATGCCGAGACAGACAGATAAAGGGGGCTACAAGTGACCCTCTTCTTCCTGACTCCCTTCCTACTTTTTTTTTGGCTCCTTAATGCCAAATTTTCGCCATTGAAAGATTTTCTATTTGCTGTTTTGTAACGCACACCACTCTTTCTCCCTCTCTCTCCCCCTTTGTAATTCATCCATCACCACTATATCTATCTAAATGTTCCTCATCTACAAACATCATGCATGATTAGATATCCTTTATAACCTCCTCTGGCTCCTCTCTGCCCTGCCCAGACTCACACAGTGCCTTCTGAATAGTGCCATCACTTACAGAATATTCACAGCAGTGCTGCTGTCTGAGGTAACAATTTTATTTTCTCCTGCACAGCATCACAGCTGACTTACAGCCCTTTCTCAGAGGGAAAGCAAAGCTGAGCCATTCTCTCATCTCATTCTCAAATGTAAAGTAGTTAAGAATTATGGGAAGCTATTTCTTTATTGCTTTTGTGCTCCTGTCCCTTTAGCCACCTACACAGCTGCACAATGATTTAAGGCTCTGACAGACAAGAGGAGATAAATCTTGCTGCAGAGATGTGAGAGGCAGCCACCTGCTGCCAGGGACTGTCAGATTTTCAGGGCAGGAGGATGCAGGAGGATGCAGAAGGATGCAGATGTCTGGATTTTGGTCACTGAGCTCAGCCTGATGTGCGGTGACATGATAAACCTGGCTTGGCTGGGTTGTCTTGTGGCCTGATGGTGCTGCTCAGCTGAGGAGCAGCAGCTTCCAGTCAGGGAATTTAGCTGAGTGTCATCTCTGCTTGTTCCTGATGAGGTCAGGGCACAGCCCACTGTGATAATGATGCCCTGGATTTTTCATGTGGTGATGGCCTTGAAGGTGGTAACACCACAAATTTCTTCAGCAAAAATATATCAGAGATCTGAGAGACAAGAAGATTTGAGATAATATTTGAGGAGACAGAGATAGCAGGAAGGACTTTTTGTAGTGTGTTGTGATTGATAATATCAGTTTTATATGTCTGAATTTATGTTTCTTGAAAATAGAATGTCAGATGGGCTGTCAGGAACAAGAAGAGCCCGTTCTTTCCTTTGGACTCCTCCTGAACCCACTCTTGTCAGGCAGCAGTTGAACACACAGTGGAACAGGTTTGCAAATCTCAGCACAGAAGTGAAGACCTGTGGAAGTGCAGACCCCAAGAGATGAGCAGGAGCCTGGGGCAGATCTCAGGGAGGGCAAGAGCTTGCTGAAGGGGAGAGATGAGTGGGCAGGGTTTACTGCTGCTCAGAAATTCTCTGAGTTAATTAAAGGGCATGCAAGGATGCAGTGGGCAAATGAATGCTGGGTGGAAACATTTGAAAGGATTTTCTGTCTGACAAAGATAAAATGCTCTTTCACAACAGTTGTGACACTACCCAGGGTAGAGCCCTATTGCTGTGGAGGTGGCTGGGAAATTTGTGGACATGTGCAAGGAATTGAGTCACCTCAGCATAAAAAGTTATTTCTCATTAGCTGAACGCTGCTAATGACTGAATGCATGAGCCTTACATGTAGTGAGTGCAGAGTGGAAAGTTTTAACTCAAACATCCAAATATCTCCCTCACTTCTTAGAGCTGGGCAGGAGAAATATCTTTTCATTTTATGACATTGGCTAAGCAGATTGCTCTTCTCCAGAAACCTTTGGGATTGGCTTTGAACAGTTCTGATGGCAACTGCATCAGCAGCGCTCCCTGGATCCCAGAGTCTTGACCTGGGCTGTGGGAGTTGTAGAGCATGAACTGGAGGATGTACAGCACACTGGATGATGCTGGTGGGAGGGGCAGTGGCTTCTAGTCCTATTGACCTATTCTCTTTGCTTTTCATTAGGTTGGCAGGTCTTTAGAAGGGTAAAATCTCTTCACTTGAACGGCTGTGTTCTTCCCAATGTTGCCCAGAATATTCTTGACCATCATGGCTACAAGGGCACATTGCTGTCAGGACTGTGGTCAGTTTGGTGTTTGCCAGCATGCCCAGGTATTCTAGACAGAACTTTCTAGAGGATTGCACCCAGCCTGTACTGGGGTTAATCTTCCCCATGGGCAAAATATTCCTTATTTCCTTATTGATCCATTCCCACAGATTGTCAAGGTCTTCCTCATTGGCAGCACACCCATCTGGGGTAACAACCACTCCTCCAGCTCTGCCCTATCTGCAAACCTGCTGTAGGTCCATCCTGCCCCACCATCCCTGCCATTTACAGGGTTGTTAAAGGGTGTTGTCCCCAGTATTGTCCCCATTGTTGATCCTTGGCAGACAATCTTGTGGATCGGCTTCCAGCTGGATTCCTTGACACTGATCACAACCTTTGTGCCCTACATTTTCACTCGCTTTTCAGTCTACCTCAGTGTCCACTTATGTAGTCCATACTTCACCCCTTTGTCCAGAAGGATTTTGTGAGACACAGCATTAATTACTGTTTTCAGTAATTCAGTAATTTTCCCTGTCTTGTACACTTAAAAATCCAATATTGATAGTTCCCAAATATTGCACCTGCAGAGAGGGTGAACTTGTTTTACCTGCACAGTGCCAACATAAATACATTTGTACAGGTGCCACAACCACTGTGAATTGTGGCTCTGGGTGTATGAATCTACATACAAATGCCAATTACACACACAGGTGCTGTGATTCTTTTGCTTAGTGCAAGTGACCTCCCATGCTGACATGATTAAATGTGTTCACTTTTTTAGATGTGTTCACACTGCAAAATGCCTGAACTGGCCCTAAAAGAGGCCTGAAATAGGTTTAAGCTCCCAAACAAGACTTTTTACATGGTGTTAGCCTGGTATAAGCAAACCCTTGGGAATAATGATGATAATGGCATTTTTTCCTGCCACCAGCACTGGAGCTGACCAGCAAGGCAGTGTTTTCTGCATGACAAAGTGCTAGTAAATGCACCACTGTGCTCCTACTGGCATCCCAGTAAAGCCCTTATGCAAGGAGGAGGCACTGATATGTTCAGAATAGAACATCCTCCTATTCAGAGAAATTACATCAGATCCAAAGCAATTCCAAAAAGGAAAAATGCCAGCTTAGCTGTGTCATGTATCCCAGAACCATCTCCCCTCTGAGTAACTTGATATATACTCTCCTTTAATTGGTTTAGATGGCCTTTGCTCCTTCCTTTTCTAAGCTGAGGTTCGTGTCTTGCAAAAGCTGGTTGTGTTTTCTTTGCTCATTACATCGACTACTGAGTTGGAAGAATTAATTAGTTGATTACGATAAAATCTAATTACTGTTTGCAGTTGGATTAATTAACCAAATTCTGAGAGATCCCTTCTACTCCCTAGCTGTTCCAGTGTAAGCAAGAAGATACATCCTAAGGGGTAATGACTTGGTAAATACTTAATAAGCAGCATCTGCAATAGACATATTTGCAAAACTCAAACATTGGAATTCAGCCCTTGGATGTACTCTGAAAGCTTGTCATTGAGTAGGACAAAGGGAAAGAGGGAAGTAAACATTCACACAATGAAAATGCACAACTGATGTGAAAGACCCTGTGGTTGAGGCCTAGTTTTGTTGTGTGAAAGGAGACCTGGTCTGAAAAATAGTTTTGGGCAAAACCCCAGAACAATAAAAAAAAAATTAGACAGGAAGCAGTGTGGTGTCATTGCTGCCCATGGGCTGGCACAGAGATTCTGCAGGTTTGACATGAGCAGAAAGAGAGGCTCTGGAGATGCCTGGAGCAAACTTCATCAAAAATGCATTTACACTTTCATCAGTGTCTATCAGCCATGTCATTGTCAATCCATCTTCTGTGCTGGCAGGTTGGACTGGGAAACCTGGTTGTGGGGATGGGAATGTGCTGTTTTCTGACAGCCCACCCTGCAGGTTGTTGAACCCCAGGAAAAGCTTTATCCTTTTGTTGTACAGCCTAGCATGCCCTCAGGGCCTGGGGTTAGTTTTGGGGTAGGTTTAGAGATGTCCCCTGCCTCTTTTCAGATATTTTCAGTGTACAGCTCTTCAGTGAACTCACTGCTTTGGACTTGGTGAAGATAAAAGAGTGTGTCTAGGTGAAAAGTTCATCTGAAGTAGGTCAGATACCTACCTCAGGATGAGATGTTGGGCACTCTGGAGGGAGCTGCCCCTCTGAATTGACGACAAAAGGACTTCAGCCCACATACAGAACATCTGATTTAACAGAATCACAGAGGGGTTTGGGTTGGAAAGGACCTTAAAGGTCATCTTCTGTTTCATCTGTCCCATCCTGGTGTCTGCAGAAGGCATGTAGCTGTATGCAAGCTAGATACTAAGAGTGTTAATAGGCCAAGGAAAGAAAAATAAGGAGTAGGATGTTTCAGACATCCTCACCCAAGCCCAGTTTTAGCCATGGCTTATATGAAGACTGTCATGGCTCATAATCTGAAGACTGATCATGTTTTCAAATACCACAAAATATAAATATATTTTGAGGAATATATGAACATGGTATGTGGCAAATTGGTCAATACGTTGCAGACATACAGCAGTACATAAACCTCTTCTACACCAGTAAATGAACCAGCAATCTCAGACAATGGAAATGCTCTCAGACACTGACACTTGCTTTGCCTGGGACATGGATTCATCTCTCAAAGAGTTTCTAATGCAGTTAGGATGGCCAAAGATCATCTGGAGCACGCTGCTGGATGTGGCCACCACAGAATCACAGAATGGCTTGGGTTGGGTTCAAAGAGACTTTCAAGGACATTGAACTCCAACCCTTCTGCCATGGGCAGGGACACCTTCCACTAGACCAGGTTGTTCAGGGCTCCATCCAGCCTGGCCTTGAACACTTCCAGGGATGGGCCAGTCACAGCTTCTCTGGGACACCTGTGCCAGGGCCTCACCACCCTCCAGCTGTTTCTTTGTAATATTTAATCTTAGGCTACTTTCTATAAGTGTGAGGCCATTACCCCCTGTTCTGTCATTCCAGGCCCTTGTAAAAAGTCCCTCTCCATCTTTCTTGTAGGCTCCTTCAGGTACTGGAAGGCCAAAATTTGATCACATCAAAGTCTTCTCTTCTCAAGGGTGAACCACCTTAATTTTCTCAGCCTTTCCTCGTAGCAGATGTGCTCCATCCCTCTGATCATCTTGGTGGTCTCACTCCCAAAGTTCCCTGTCCTTCTTGTGCTGGAGATTCCCAACAGTTCCCTGTCCTTCCTGTGCTGGAAATTCCAGAGTTGGAGGCAGCTCTGCAGATGGGATCTTGCCAGAGAAGAGCTAAGACTATTCCAATTTAAAGCCCAAATTGTCCATGTTGAGAATAGCTGAATGGTTCTTTCACTGTGAAGTTCTTTTTATAAAGTCAGCCCAAACAATTCCAGCTCAGGAGCACAAAAATTCAAAGCTGTCCTGCAGATGTCTGGCAAGTTGACTTCCTGTCTGGTTGATTTTCTTTATTGTCCAATTGCAATCTGTGAGGAAACCTCCCAGCAGCACATTGTGGATAAACACGTTGTGAATTGGATAATGCTACAGATTATAGGATGTGCAGTAAAGTGAAGGGACAGCACAGACAACAGCTGGAAGAAAACATGAAGGATTTTGTTGTGTTTGGTGATGGCTGTGAGTCACCACACAGCTGCATGCAAAATGCAGGAAGAGGCAACAGCTTTGGGGCAAGCTGGATGCAAATATATGCCAGGAAGTAGGAAAGCATGAGAGAAACTGTAGACTGGTTCTTTGTGAGGTTCATCTGAATCCTACACAAATTCAATATAAATCCTTAATTGGAAAGGTTATTGTCTTTCACAGATGTGTGATCTGAGACTCCGGGAAGTCAGGGATTAGTCCAAAGTCAGGGATTAGTCCAAAGTCACCCCATGAGTCAGTAGATGAACTAAGATTGTCTAAGTGAACCAAGAAGTGAAACTATGGTCCCAATTAAAAAAAAAAAATGCAGCATCAGGGTAACCAAGTAATTTTCCTTGATACCTCTCCTAGCTTCTGCTCCTATATGCTGCTTGTCAGACATTTCCTAAATTGCTCAATTTGGAAAAATCCTACAGGGAGCATTGGCACGATTCATCATTCAGATGAAGAAGGTTGATTAAATAGAGGAGATAGATGTATAATATTTAAAGTAAGTAGTGCCAACAAAAGCTTCATGTAAAGACTCATCTATCCCCCCGAATCTAAAATCCATCAGCAAGAAATTCTGGAGTGCCTGCAGCACCACATCCAAAGCTACGCCTGGTATCAAGCTGTAAACTCAACCCACACTGATCTTCTTATATAGATATATAACTTATGCAATTTCTTTAATTTGATTTTGTGTCATGTTTTGTGGGGTAAATATGAAGTTTTCCAAAGGAAATTCAAATAAGTGACAATATGGTGGAGGAGCATGGTTTGCAGAGCCTGTTGGTGTAATAGTGACTGACACCTGGCAGACACTTTCACTGAGCTGAGATGAAGCCCAGATCAGAGATCTTTCTAAAAGCTGCACTTTAGGTGGTCAAGGGAGCTGGAGGGACTCAGCCTGGAGAAAAGGAGACTCAGGGAAGCCTTTGTGCTGCCTACAATTCCCTGACAGGAGGCTGTAGCCAGGTAGGGTTTGGCCTCTTCTCCCACACAACAAGAGGAAATGGTCTCAAATTGCACCAGGGCAAATAAGGTTGGACATGAGGAAGAATTTTTTCACTGAAAGGGTGGTCAAGCATTGTAAGGGGATTTTCAGGGAGGTGGTGGAGTCACCGTGACTGTGGGTGTTGAAGAAACAACTGGATGTGACACTGCTCTGGTCCCGTTGACAAACTGGTGCTCAGTCAAAGGTTGGACTTGATAATCTTGTAGTTTTTAACCAACCTAAATGATTCTGTGACTCTGCCAGGGTGAGATGGTCACAGTGGTCATCACTGTCCTGGAAAACACCTCCTGTATATCAAGACCTACAACCTGTTTTGCCTCTGTGGCTGATTTCACAGCAGCTTCAAATCAGGACCATTCAAATCAATTTGAATGAGACCAACGCAGAGAGGATTATGCTCTACATCTGAGTAATTTGCTCTGTTAATTTCTCCCAGCAGTAGAAGATTGCTCAAGCATTTTGGAAGCAAACAGGCTGCAATTCAGGCCATTGAAAAACCTCCAGTGTAATTGTTTTGTTTGATTGGTCATTTATGTATATTTACAACTAGGGATGCTTCACAGATGATTATAGCTCTGAATGAAATTCTGACAGGAACAGCTAATATGTAGGATGGTTTCATTTCTTTTCAGTTCAAGATCCCACAAAACTACAAAAAGCATTTTTCCTAAACTGAAAAATAAAATAATTTCAATAACATACACACACACACACACAAATGTAGGAAAAGAAAATGGTACCCAATGTGTACTGTTCTCATTGAATAAAGAAAGAAAAGCAGACACAGCATTTCTGATAAAGAACCTGAATTTCTAGAACAGCTGAAAAGAAGAAAAGAACATTTTAATAAGAAATTATTTTTGTTCTTTTATTATATAAAAGAGATTATAAAGAAGGAATGAAGAACTGACATTTTGTATTTTAATTTTGTTCAATGTTTTCAGTTAGAACAGAACTTCAAAGATTACTTTATGTCTCTCTTGTTTGCTGTGTGGATTTCTGTATTACTGTTAATTCTTTGAGGGTTCCTTCCTTCAGCAAACACACGTTTCCCTGCCAATAAACAGCAGCCTTTCACAGAATATCCTAGGTGGAAGGGACCCACAAGGATTGCCAGATACAACTCCTTCTTTCACACCTATGTTTTTAGTATTTAGTCCATTCTAATCATATAGAACAAGGACATTTATTTTATGTTTGTCTACCATGCCCAGAGAAATTGTATCTAGTCTAGTTTAAGTTATGTCCACAATGTAATTCTGACCACAGATCCCAGATTTCTTACACTTCCTTATGCTGGTTTTCTTAGACATCTCCTCCAAGATGGGAGAATTCAGGCTTGACTGTGCTGTTGGGTCTCTGCAAATCTTTCTTGTAGGGGTTTCTGCTGCCAAGAATTCACCAGTGATATCAGTAATTGTCTATGGCTTGGCTCAGTTTAGTGCCATGGCAGGGGATTGGAATTGGGTGACCTTTAATGTCCCTTCTAACCTGAAACATTCTATGATGATTTGATGATTCTATGACTTTTTTTGGATGCCATATCTATGCTGATGGTTCTGCCACCAGAATGAATCAGAATTCTTCCAATACCTTAGGGGAGGCAGGAGCTACACCGGACATGATCTTCCATTCTTGGATAGCTGTGACCCAGATCTTTCTGAGCTTATAGGGTAATTGTCATCCTAAAGGATATGATGACTAAAAATTAACTTTTCCCAGGCTGACTCTCAGTGAATCTAAGGGAGTGAACACCATCAGGAAGTTTCTCCTATAAATAACAGAACCATGGAATGGTTTGGGTTGGATGAGACTTAAAAACTCATCCAGCTCCAACCCCCTGCCATGGTTCCACCTTCCACTATCCCAGGTTGCTCCAAGCCCTGTCCAGCTTGGCCTTTAACACTTCCAGAGATGGGGCGTCCACAACTTCTCTGGGCAACCTGTCCCAGGTTCCCAGTACACTCACAGTAAAGAATTTCTTCCTAATATGTGATCTAAATCTGTCCTCCTTCAGTTTAAGGCCATTCCTTCTTGTCCTCTCACTACACACCCCTGTGGAAAATCCCCAGTAATCAGAAGCACCCCAAACTTCACAATTTTCCTGCAGATGTTTCCCAGGGCTGGCAACATTACCTTCCTTGCAATCCTATGCTTGGAATCACAGAATTTCACCCAGCAAGAGGTAGATATGGAAACCCAAACCCAAATCCTTGCAGGTGCTTTTTTTATTTTTTATTTAAAATTTTTTTTATTAGCACTGTTTTCTATATGGGAATTTTTATCTCTATTTTCTTCTGGAAGTTGCCATATTCTGTAAAGCAGCTATTGACACAGGGGCAGATTCTGGGAGATTTTAATTTTGCTTGAATGAAAAGTGTACCTTGGCTGGTAGAGGTAACTTTCAGGGCAGGAAAGTGATTGTATCATACCTGTAGGGAAAAAAAACAAGGCATAATTTGCATGGATCTATATCTGACACTTTCCAAACCAAAAATACAACAGAATCATGATCAATAATTGCCAATTTCAGCCGAGTCCTGGCTAGAAGTGTTTTTGTGAAGTACTTCACCAGAGTCACAGGATATTAATGGCATTTTTTGTTCTGTGGGTCTTTTGAAATTGCAGGGCTCTCCCTTCTTCCCCTTTTCTGCTTTGGTTCTTTGCCACTGGCTGGCAGACACTTAAATCCAATAATGACCTTGAATGGACATATTGCTGTGTGTGACTTTGATGCTACCCAAAACCTTAGCTTGTTGTCCATGTTTGACAGAGATTTTGGGTGATGTTTATCTCCTCCTGAGCATCCACTGGCCTTTTATTCTTTTTGAATAAATCCAAGTCTTGGGCACAGGGGGCTTTCCCTCAGTACATGTGCTTGTACATACAAAATTGAGCATCCAGGATAATTCATTACTAACCTTGGCTGGGTCTTCAAGCTCTTGTTCAAGCACAGAAAAAAAGGGAAAACCACAAATGTTTGGCCAAACAGCCAAATAAACATTGGTAAAGAAAACCATGACTGAGGAGGATGGATTGGAATAAGGGATTGGTTCAGTTATGGAAGAGAATACAGGTCTCTACACTCTGACTAGGACAAAAAGATTTCATTTAGTCCTCAGGAAAAAAAAAAAAAAGAGGAGAATACAAAAAAAATGAGCACCTGTGGAAGCAATACGTGCTCCATCCATCACTGCCCATTCTTAGCCACAGGTTATCAAATAACTGGAGAAATGGTTCAGGTGTCAGTAGCGCCTTGAGAGAGGACTGGGGCTGTGCAGCAGCTGCCAAGAGTTAACTGCTCATATTTTAATTCCTTCTGGCTGGACAGTGAAATATTGGTCTCTCAGATGAACTGAAGTGCAGGAGGATGGCCAGTGCTCCTTCAATTAGCAGAGAAGGGCCTAGGAGGGATCACAAGGATTCAGAGGAGTTTGTGAATTATTGAGAAAGGTAATACTGGGTGAAACCTGCTCCATCCTTCATGGCAAGGCAGTGAGCCAGCAAAGTGCTGGCTATGTAATTGCTGGCAAAAGCTCACTTTTTCAAAGGAGGGATGTTTCCAGCTACAGCTCTTGCAGGCACTTCTCAGAGCCCACTCCAAGGAGGAAAGATGCTGTTTATGTAGGAAAAGAAATATTGGCAGAGGGGAAGATGTCAGCAGCTATGGAATAGAAGATCTCTGGATTTGTCTCCTATCCTGGTGAGGCCACACCTTGAGTATTGTGTCCAGTTCTGGGCCCCTCAGTTTAGGAGGGACGTTGAGATGCTTGAGCGTGTCCAAAGGAGAGCAACAAGGCTGGTGAGGGGCTTGGAACACACGTATGAAGAACGACTGAGGGAGCTGGGGTTGTTCAGCCTGGAGAAAAGGAGACTCAGAGGTGACCTTATCACTCTCTACAACTTCCTGAAGGGCGGCTGTGGTGAGCTGGAGGTCGGTCTCTTTCTCCGGGCAACAACAGACAGAACAAGAGGACACAGTCTCAAGCTGTGCCAAGGGAGATACAGGCTAGAATTGAGGAAGAAGTTTTTCACAGAAGGAGTGGTCAAATACTGGAATCATCTGCCCAGGGAGGTGGTGGAGTCACCATCCCTGGATGTGTTTAAAAAAAGACTGGATGTGGCACTTGGTGCCATGATCTAGTTGAGGTGTTAGAACATGGGTTGGACTCGATGATCTTAAAGGTCTCTTCCAATCTAGAAATTCTGTGATTCTGTGATCCTTGATTTCTCTAAACTGCATCAGTGAGCTTTGCCCACCACAATTAGTGCAGCCCTGCTTTGTGTAGTACAGCTGGGCAAATGAGCACAACTGAGGATGGGGAAACAACACCCAGAATTGTAACTGATGGCAGGGTACAGCCTCCCACCCGTGGGTGCTTCTGGTCATATTCCTTATGCCTCAAGGAAGTCCTGTAGGGAATTCAAAATACTATTTTTAAAACAAATATACTTCAGTAACTTTAATTCAGTTTTATTAAGCATTTAGAGAAGCTGAATCAAAGAGAGTTTCAAGGCTCATCTTGCTGTGGATAATACAAGAACCTGAATGGATTGGGGTGAAGATTGTGCCCTTGTACCTGTGCAGGAGCTGGTGGGACTGAACCACTGTTCCCTGATCCCAGAACATGATTTTTCCCATGGCAGCATTCTGACAGAGGAGCATGAAGAAATGACCATGTCCTGATGGAAATTTTGCCTTGATTAAAAAAAAACTTGATCAGAGACATTGGTCCTAGCCAAACTGGCCCAGTCATCATAGGATATCATGCAGCATCCTGCTTCTCCTGAATCTGCACTTCAGGCTGGTTTTCTAAGGGAAAATATGAATTTTTGGTTCATTGTGTATGTAATATTACCATACAACATATAGTATGCAAAAAATTGCCAACAGCAGTGGTAAAAGAGAGGGAAGACAAATGTTATTTATATATGGGATGCAACAATTTCAATTGAAATTCAAAAAGAGATGCTGTTCAGGAGGGAATTCCCTGCCATGAAATATTATTTGGGTACCTCCATCAGTCAGCTTCCTCCTCCTTTATCTTGCCTGCAATGTTATTTGCATGATACCAAAGGCTGTAGATAGGGGCTGGATTTCCTCACCCCACAAGCTCTGGGTGAGAGTTCAGATGCTGGTGTTCTGCTCTGGGTGAGATTTCAGGTGCTGATTTTCTGCTCTGGGTTTCCCAGGGATTGTCCTCCATCCCAAGATTCTGTTGCAGGATGAGGATTGAGCCCAGGTCAGTTGGGAATATACCTGTTCTGAACTGAATTTAACCTGGTTCATCAGAAATGAAAAATTATTCCACTTCTTGCTATGAAACAAATCTGAAATGAGTGTTTTGGGCCATGTTCTGATGGATGTGAACATGTGGAAACTTGTGGTGTGTTAAGAGACATCTCATGCTGTGCTGGTGGTGGAGTTCCCCTGCCTTCATTTTGACGGTAGGGAGAGCAGAGCCCAAATCTTTCCATCTGTTTATCTGGGATGAATCATGCAAGGCTCCCAACCCAGATTTTTCTTTTGTTTGTATATAGATCAAGCCTCATGCTGCATATACTGCCAGCACATTATGGAATTATTTGAAATTTATTTAACCTTTGACTCACTAATCTTACCTAAAACTTAATTATGCATGGAGCCAATGACTCCTGTCCCTTCCCCACTAACCCAGCACCCATAAGGCTGATTTATTGTCGCTCCAAACTTATTAATCACAAATAATTTTATCTTCCTTGGCCTCCACAGACACCTGCTCTAGTAATTAGTATTTACCATAAATGTTTCATGAGAAGTAAATTAGAACAGACCAAATCATGTTTCAGGTATTACAAACTACTTCTTAGGAGTTTTTATCTGAAGGTAGTGGGTGGATATGAAGGGAATGTGTAGCTCCCCATTGCTGTGAAATGAAACAAATTGCTCGAAAATGACCCTTTGAAATTCACTATGTTTAGTTTAAATTGAAAATCCTTAAATGCACTGGAGTTGCTAATTGTTGATGGCAAGGCTGCTAAATATGTAAATTTCTAATTAAAATATAAATTAATCCTCACAAATGAATACCTGCTATCTGCAGAGTGATGAGCAGAAGTTTTATGCCATTAATTAATGTTATCGCCTATTAGCTTTATTTACATAAGTACATAATTCATGCTGCTTTGCTTTTTCTGATATGCAGCAGTAGATTTTTTTTTTTTGGTGGTATCACTCTAAAATAATTACTGTTCTTTTGAACTTTCCCAGTGTATTTTAGGTTTTCTCTGTTGCCTTTTAACATGTAAGTTAATTGGAGGTATTTTTCCTTTATTAACTCTATCCTTGATGTCATTGGGTAGTAGGAGGAAGAGCTGGGAATTGCTTTGAGACATCCCCAAATAAAACAACAGTCACTGCTCATTATGCTCTGAGTCTTAATGGGTTAGATAATTATTTACCATTCCCAGCTTTGATATACTTTTATAGGACAGTTGAATAGAATATAACTGTTACATTAAGAGATTGTGAAGTTCTTTCTGTATTAATAAAGCATAATAAAAGCACTGGCATTCAGCTTGTAGGTATAAATATGTATAATGACATTGTATACTGCCAGCACATTATGGAATTATTTGAAATTTATTTAACCTTTGACTCACTAATCTTACCTAAAACTTAATTATGCATGGAGCCAATGACTCCTGTCCCTTCCCACTAACCCAGCACCCATAAAGGCTGATTTATTGTCGCTCCAAACTTATTAATCACAAATAATTTTATCTTCCTTTGGCCTCCCACAGACACCTGCTCTAGTAATTAGTATTTACCATAAATGTTTCATGAGAAGTAAATTAGAACAGACCAAATCATGTTTCAGGTATTACAAACTACTTCTTAGGAGTTTTTTATCTGAAGGTAGTGGGTGGATATGAAGGAATGTGTAGCTCCCCATTGCTGTGAAATGAAACAAATTGCTCGAAAATGACCCTTTGAAATTCACTATGTTTAGTTTAAATTGAAAATCCTTAAATGCACTGGAGTTGCTAATTCTTTGATGGCAAGGCTGCTAAATATGTAAATTTCTAATTAAAATATAAATTAATCCTCACAATGAATACCTGCTATCTGCAGAGTGATGAGCAAGTTTATGCCATTAATTAATGTTATCGCCTATTAGCTTTATTTACATGAGTACATAATTCATGCTGCTTTGCTTTTTCTGATATGCAGCAGTAGATTTTTTTGGTGGTATCACTCTAAAATAATTACTGTTCTTTTGAACTTTCCCAGTGTATTTTAGGTTTTCTCTGTTGCCTTTTAACATGTAAGTTAATTGGAGGTATTTTTCCTTTATTAACTCTATCCTTGATGTCATTGGGTAGTAGGAGGAAGAGCTGGGAATTGCTTTGAGACATCCCCAAATAAAACAAGACACTGCTCATTATGCTCTGAGTCTTAATGGGTTAGATAATTATTTACCATTCCCAGCTTTGATATACTTTTATAGGACAGTTGAATAGAATATAACTGTTACATTAAGAGATTGTGAAGTTCTTTCTGTATTAATAAAGCATAATAAAAGCACTGGCATTCAGCTTGTAGGTATAAATATGTATAATGACATTGTGTGTACTTCAGGCTGCTTTTCTAAGGGAAAATATGACTTTTTGTCCCATTGTGCATGTAATGTTAGCATATAATAAATAGCATGCAATGAATTATCATCAGCAATGGCAACAGAAAGGAAAGAAAAATGCTATTTATGAGTGGGGCTGCAACAATTTCAACTGAAATTCAATGAGGGATTCTGTTCAGTAAGAAATTCCCTGACATCAAACACCATTATTTGGGCAGTTTCCCAGTTTATGTTTGTTAAGTGCCTTTCCCAAACTGCCCTTTGAATGCAGCTGATGAATTAATTTTCCTTCCTCAGGTACAGCTGCATGGAGAAAGGCATCAACCACCACAAATTCATAGCAAAGCTGTTCTGCTGACTTCCCTGTGTCTGGAATTCCTTCCCAGGGCCAGCTCCACGCCTGCACTGGATCCTCTCTCTGTAGGGAACCATTCCCTAACACCAGATGGGATAAACAATCATTTTCCTAAGCAAATCAAGAGACAGAATCCCTTCAGCCTTTCCCACTGGGAGCAATTCCCACTTTCCAAATGCCACATGCAAAGTCAGTCCTGCCAAGTGTTTTTGGAAGCTGCTGCTCCAGCCTGGGATTTGTTCCCTCCCCACCAGGACTTGTGGAGCCTGGCTTGTCCCAGCCTCCTGTTTACTGACACCATTAACTTTTATGGAATTACAGTGGTAAATGTTTATGGCCAGTCTTTGCTGGATTAATCTTTAATGAGGTTTTCACTAAACACAACTGCACGCTCTCTGACCAGAACCCTGCAGAAACCCAGGCGGCATTAGGATGAAAATTCACACCACTCCTGGCTGGAATTATCTTTCTGAGAACCACAGCCACTGGTCAGAATGGCAATCACCCAAACTGATAGCAACTTAACCCCACCCCAGAGGGAATCTGCCCGGGATGGGACAAATCCTTTATGAACTATTCTATGCTGAGAATTGTTCTCCTTCTTTCCAATTGTGATCATCTATTTAATGGGTAAAGAAATGAAAATGGGACAGTTTGAGTTTATTATCAAGTATCTCACAGGGTTTTATATCACAGTGCCTGCTGAGATCTGCAATTAAAGTAAAAAAAGAAGAGTTCATTTCACAACAGGAATTCAGGGTTTCTTAATACAGTTTGGTTTGGTGTTTAAAATTGTTTATTGCTTTCACTGTGCATGAACTTCATCTGAGAGCTGCTGTTATTTTGAAGTCTGCTCTGTTATTTAAACCAATATTTGGGATGTGGAGGGTGCTCCTAGAAGAATTCTTGAGGAACTGGCAGGGCCAGGGTCACCTTTCAGGGAAGGGTTTTGAGCTTTTAAGAAGCAATGCTGGTCAAAGAGAAAACTCATTGTGTCTTCCTCCAGCCTTGCTGCACCACTCAGACTGCTTGGGGGGTTCCAAACCACTGGAATTTTATCACAGTGGTTCCAGCTAACTGTCCTGCCAGGTACTGTGCTCTGGAATCCCATCCTATGGAATCCCATTCATATTGGCTGGAAATTAAATTTCTTAGAGAGTTAGACTGAATTGTACACTCACAGCTGAATCCGACTCACATTCCTGCCTCTCTTGTTCTAGGGATCACACCCTGCTGTAGCCCTCCTCACCCATCCTAAATAGTCCCTCTAGCTCCAGTGTTTCTGTAGGATTTGCACACAGGTAACCTCTCATGGCCTCCCTTTTCTCTTTCAGATGTTTCTTAGGCACTCAGCTGCTAAAAATCACCATTCTTCAGTGAACTGTAGTGGAATCACACCAATTAAAAGAACTTTGAAAATTAAACTCCTTTAAATCTGTTTTAATGTGCTGTTCCATTCTTTCCAATTTTAACTTTATGATTACTTTCTTATAAAAAATGACCAACAATCTTTTAGATCAAGAATGTAGTGAATACAGATCTGGGGATTCTTAAATAGAATGTAGTGAATACAGATCTGTGGATTCTTAAATACAATCAAAAATGCTGGTAGTCACCATTTTATAATAAACACCCTAATTAATGACAAGAAATTCCTTTCTCTGTTGTGTGTGATTTGTGAGACAAATGCCAGACCTCGTGGGCTGTTGATCTGCCCAGAATGGCAGGATTTAGGTTTGATATTGGAACAAAAATCTTTACTGTGGGATTGTTGAGACATTGGACCAGGCTGCCCAGAGAGATCTGGATGTCCCAAGAGTCCAAGGCCAGGTTGGACAGGGCTTGGAGCACCCAGGTTGTGTGGAAGGTGTCCCTGCCCATGGCAGGGGCTGGAGCTGGATGATCTTTAAGGTCCTTTCCAACCCAAACCATTCCATGGTCCTTCGGTTTTGCTTACATAGGGAAGTTCCCCTAACAATTTCTAAATTTGTAAGTCTCATCCTTTACTAATGTTCAGAAATCTCTTGAGTTGAAGGAAGCAGCTGTTTGAAAGTACTCAGATACAGTATATAAGGTAAAAAAACCAAAATTTCATTTACTACGAATTTCTTAAGTCTCAAGTTATCCAGAAATTATCCATACTTGATCAGAATCTTCCCTTTTGTTTTTTAAAAAGCCACAATATAATTTTCTTGTGTAATAGTCTACAATAGCTTTACTGCTTATGTGGAGACTTTCATCTGGACGTCTCAGGAAAAACAAAAATTCTACCACATTTATTAAGGATGCACTTTTATTACTTGGAAAATACTGAAGAAATTGAGGTGGACTATGCTGCATTTACATAAAATCAGCATTTCTAAGTGTAACAGTGCTCAGAGAACTGGGCTGTGTGTGCAGACAGGCAAAGGGCTCCTGCTGAAGCCCAAGCAGGAATGTACCCCTTCTGGTGTTTGATGATTTGATGATCCTGAGCTGCTCCACACTTTGTTAAGAAGATCAACCTCCTCGTTGTTGCCTTTATATTACATTATTCAAAATGTCTGCCTACAGCAGAGATGTTTTTAGTCTAATTTTCTTTTATTAAAAGGCAGTATTGTCAATATTTTATTAATGATATACATGAAGAAAATAAAGATTTAAACTTTTAAATACAGATTCACTTTTTAAAGGCTGGTTTTATGTTTTTGCTGTGCACGTGTCTAACCTTGAGCTACTCGCTTACACTGCCTGCACACACAGTGGGGGGAAATGGGCTTCTAGTTCATCAAATGTGTTTTAGTAAATAACCTCAGGGAGTCTGACTGCTACAGAGCAAATTCAGGTGAAATTGCCCTGCATTTTTCCAGGCATGTGGACTCTCTCCTCTCCTTGCTGCATTAATGGGGTCCACTCAGCCCCCTCAAACACCTGTTCAGAAATGCAGCATGTTTCCACAGGGACAGAATTCAGGAAGATGTGTCAGGATCTAGGAGAGCTGGAGGGGGAAGGAGGCAGCAGAACTTGCTCGTTCAATCACAACTGTTGGAAATGACATTTCCAAGGCAGCAACAGGCAGCACTTAACATTTACGAGGAATTGCCTCCTTGCACTCCTGGGGCATTAAGTGTTCATTGCTGTCTGCGTGGGAGAGGTGGTGTGTGCAAAGTGCAATTTGCAGCACACAGTAACTGTTTCTAAAGGTTTTTTGAATGCCAACAGATCCTTTTTGCTTTGTTCCTGGAGAGGGTTTTTTTCACTTGCAGAGAGAAAAATTAGCAAAATATATGTAGAGTGAAATGTGGAGCTGGAGAATCCTTTATTCAGAATTATGACACTGTTTTAATGTGGTTTACCAGAAATCACATGAACTCTACTGGATTCTGAAGTGTTTTTGTCAACACATTTTGCACTGAAACTGCCCTGTTTGGCAGTTGTCTACATATAAGATTTAATTTCTTTACCTTCTGTCTGCCACCAAGACTGAAGTCCTACAGAGAACTTTGCTGTTCCACGTGAATAAAGACAGCAGAATATCACACTGTTGATTCAGTTTCTGATAGAGATTCTGGAGGTGTTCTCTTTGTGTTCTAAACCTGATCTTGGGAAGAAATGGAGGAGAGAAGGTTAAACCCTTGGACTCTCAGTGTTTCGTGGTGAGATATAATTGTGACCCAGATTAACTGAGTGGGTGTGCAGCCTGTTGAGCATGAAACTGCCTCACAATATCAATGTTGTGCCATTGCTATAAATTTCTACATCCCAGAATTCTGTGTCCCTCCAATTACAACCTCTGCATTTCCCTTGCTTATTGCAAAAGCTGGAATGCTCATAAACCCTGAGGAGCATTGCAAGAACATGTGGGAGAGGCTGGAAATCCACCTCATTGTCTCCTGTTTCTCTGCTCCTGGACAAATTCCCTGAGGAATTAGACACAGAAAGTTGTCCTTCTGGTGTTTTGTGAACCAGGAAACAAACAAGATGTAGACTTTTCAAGCTGCAGAGGCTGCAGATAAGCACCAAGAAATGTTCTGTGAGTGGCTTTATTTACAATTTCATCAGCCCAGCCCAGGGTGAGCAATTATGAGCAAATGTCAGGAGAGTAGAAGCTTCAGAACAAAGTTCACTAAAGAAGCCTTGCCACTGACAGTCAACAAGAATTCACTTTTTGTATTGAACTCGTCACTGGAAGGGGTTTAAATAAAACGAAATCCTTTCCTGCCTCAGATTTTTGGGAACAGCTTGAATTTAAGAAATCATTTTGGCTCACAAGTGCTAAGGACAGCAAATCAGGTCTATTCATAAAAATGAATTATTTATTGAACAGATAGGAGGTAACATATGAAAGACCTTAATCAGAGTTACTTAGTGCACAGTCTAAAACTAGAAGAATTACTAATGGATTACAGCATAACATAAAACAGTGCTCTATATCAAGGTATCTATAGTAAATCTAGCAAAAGAAATGGTATTGATTAGGAGTTGAATGTAACTTACCACAAAATGATGATAATCTACAGATTCCTTAACTCAACCCCTGGGAGGAACTACAAAGCAGCATCCTCACTCATGGGAGAAACTCCAAACTTTTCCAGGGAAATTTGCGGAAGATTTCTACTTTGTAAAAGTTTGGTGTGACTTTTATAGCTGTAAATCAAGAGTCTGTCAGTCAGAAATCCAGCTTATCTTCTCAAATCTCACTTCAACACTAAAATGTTTATTTTCAGCTGGGAGAAGCCAGACCAGTGTTAGCCCCATGAAACCAAAATAACTCCCTACAAAACAGCTCGCCCTGCTTGAGTTATCTGACTGGATAACAATCAACAGATAAGCCCTTGTGGAGGGTTAGATGCCCTACTATAAATGCCAAAGCTGTTCTGAAAGATTAAAGTCAAGAGATGTTTTTAAACTCTTTCTCCAAAAGGACGGCACATTCTGGCCCATTAGACAAGCAGCAAAATTCATACTTATGTGCAGAGTTGCAGAACCATGGAATGCTTTGGGTTGGGAGGGACCCCAAAAATCATCTTTTTCTACCCATCTCCCATGGACAGGTGAGGTCCTGGCACAGGTTGCCCAGAGAAGTTGTGGATATGCCATCCCTGGAAGCATTCAAGACCAGGTTGGATGGGGTTTGGAACAACCTGGGATAGGTGGGAAGGGACCATGGAAAGGTGTCCCTGCCCATGGCAGGGGGGTTGGAACTGAATGGTCTTTAACATTCCTCCCAGCTCAAATAATTCTGTTATTCTGTGATTATAGGGTAAATAGATGGAAAATGTGTTTGGCAGTCCCCTGTGGCCTCCCTGCCTGTCATGTGAGAGCACAAACCCTCTGTCCAAAACCAGACCAGATGTTCCTCATGCTTTGGTCCTTCATCCTACCACAGCTGGCTTGAAGGTATTTATGTGTGCATCTGAAAGTTGAGGTCTTCCATGGACTTCTTCCACCCTCTTTCATGATTTTCTTGGTAACTTGTGTGCCAGAACATGATTCTTGCTTTCATTCCCCATCTCCTTCCATTATGAAACTCAAGGCCTTTCGGTGCAGAAAAATGATGACATTTTGCTTCTGCCTGAATGAATATTTTTTTGTAAGCCAGGAAATAATCAGCTGTGTGAGTTGTGCTTCAAATTAAAATCCTTATGCTACATAAGAGCACAGTTATTTCTTTCTCACTCTGTTTTGTTTATCTGTGGAGAGGTTTAACATTTTTTACTCTACCAAAACAAATCACTTTCTGTGATGGGATTTTTTTCTTTTTTCCTTTTACAACCTGGGCATGTTGAAAAAAAAAAAAAAAAGGGAAGGGCAATCAATGCCAGCTGAAAGATGGATACATACTCTATTGAGTAAACAAAGTTACTGTGTATTGGCAGAAAGTTCTCTGCATTGGATTCTTCATCGGACTTGAGTTGCCAGCTCCAATAAATCAGTATGCTGGACTTCTACTTAGTCAATGTTTCTAGACAGCAGTGAGAGAGCATC
Source organism: Emberiza elegans (assembly GCA_024865655.1). Classification (NCBI taxonomy): domain Eukaryota; kingdom Metazoa; phylum Chordata; class Aves; order Passeriformes; family Fringillidae; genus Emberiza; species Emberiza elegans. The sequence continues at coordinate 4,640,331 of JALJVW010000084.1, read as the reverse complement.
GTATGTTAAAGTGTAATGGATTGTATCAGTGAGTAAGTCTACTCCTGGCCCCTGCTAGAATCTATCAATATAACAAAGTGGCTGTCACCCTGATGTACGGACAGACACCTCTTCTGACTGATGGGTGCATCCCTCCCTTCCTGAAAATACCCTGAGCTGGCTGGAAAGGAAAGTATCTCTCTTTTTTTTTTGCCATGTGGGCCTGTGTTTGAGGAATATCCATCCAGAGGACAAGGTTTTGTGGGGAAGAAAATGGGGCTTGGATCATGAAACAGTTTAAACCACTTAAAGAAGAGGTTTTAGCCACCTAATTCTCTGGGGTTTGGAAATCTTCTTCCCACACTGATAGACCAGGGTCTCTTCTTAGCAATTACTATTCCTTATTTTAATTTGGATCAGAGGGATGCCTGATTAGTCCAGCTGGAGATGACATTTAGCCCACTCTGGGGGATTTTTGTGGAATTTATACCTTAATACATCCAGAATAAAAGAAGTGAATTACATGTGGTGAGGCCAAATGAATGAAGAGGGATAAATGTGTAAAGTAGTCATGTTTCTTGTAGACCACTGCATTAAGCAGGATGCACATGGAGGGCCCTCCAAGTACAGAAGACTTTGTAGAAAGCAGGCAAATACTTGGAGTGGGAAGAGCAGCAAAGAGGAGGTCACCAGGCCACTTCAGTGGTCACCATAAGCCAGAGTCAAATACAGAACTGCTCATTGATGGATGGATGGGGGCTTTGCCTGGCCATGCTGCCTTTCCATCAGCATTGGAGAACTGAGTGGAGAATATCCATGAGGTCTGTGTTTCCTCCCCAGAAATGTTTATAACAATTAGTGTTTTCAACCACATAGGTGAAGATGGTGAACATAAATTCCTATAATCTAATAAATTCCTATAATCTAATGAGATTATAGGAATTTATTAGATAATTTTTGCTACTTGTGTCCTAGAAGCAGGGCATTGGATGGGGTGGAAAATTTATTTTTGATGTTAAAGTCAAATTTGGTGACTTAGTATAAATGGCAAAACCCCCCAGTCTGTTCAAATGCATATTCTCTTGAAACTTTCCATAGTAAAATTCTGCAGTTGTTTTCCTGTAGGATCAGTTTAGCTCATGCTTAAGCAAATTGGGCTGTTTTGTCCTCAGGCTCTGTGCAGGGAGCAGATGGAGATTTTTTTGTGTTTAGCCACAAAAAATATTTGGCCTTCTCATAAGGAGGCACTTGGCAAGAGACATGGTAAAGGTTGGATTTGACATTCTTGGAGCTCCTTTCCAACCGTGATGATTCTATGATTCTAGAAAGTGCTGCTGAAGATGTCCCAGTTACCACAGGAGATGCTCAAAAACTGTTTGTGATGGGCATTTTCTCAAGACTTTGTTGGCACAACCAGCAGGTGCCATGCTGGCTGTAGGCTGAGAATTTTTTGAGAGTAACTTCTTCCTCATGGCTAAAATTATCTCCTTTCTCAAGACACCCACTGTAATATTTTAAACAGAAAACGGTGGCCGTGTGAGGAAGAACATGATGGAGAGGACGACTCGGAGACAGAGCAGTACTTCTGTGCATGAAGCAGAACAGGCTGAGGTGCTGATTTTCCTTTTTGCTTAAGAAGTCTGAGGTGCAAAACTGTCTGGGGGACTCCCTTCATAACTTCTGGGCTCATGACTCCATTTGGCAAAGCTCATGTTCTCACTTGGTCAGGAAATATTAAGAAAAAACATGAAACTCTCAAAACCTGCAGGTTTTGAAGGGAAGTAATTTTTCAAGACAAAATTTTAAGAGTGTTTTGGAGAGAGTGCCAAATGCACTCTCAAGGAGTGCCAAATGACTTATCTCCTCTAAAAGATTGCCCCAAAGCTGATTCTGTTAACTAAGGATGCTTTATGCTCAGCCCTATGCTCAGTGATTCATTTTGCCCCAGAGGGTCACAGCTGCTGCTTGAATTCTGTGCAGAATCTGATTTCTGGTACATCTCCAGGATATGCATAATCAAATCATTTGAAAATCAGAATGCAGACCTTGCACTGGCACCAGGAGCCAGCGAAAAGCCAACTGCAAAATACAAGCACAGGCTGAGCCATGGAACAGTGCAGCCACTGTTCAACAGGTACCAGATGGAGTCTTTGCATCAAATTCACATTTAACTTCAGGCAATGTAAACCTGGGTGTTCCAGCCTGAGATCCACTATGGCCACCGTGGTTGGATGGGAAGCCATACATTTGAAAGCTAAAGACAAAAGAGATTTGGAAAGCTGGTATTGAGGAACTGTTGTACCCTTTACTAGTTGAACAAGACCTTTCAGCTTTTCTGTAGCCTGATGAGGGAGGGCTGAATTCCTCGGAAGAAGAGAAAGATGTCATTTTGCCAATTCTTAAAAGCTTTTGTATTTTCTGACAAGTGTCACCTTCATTCTGCCTGAAAACACAAGTCAGAGGACCCCGCCCATGAGCACAATTCCTCACTGACATTTGGATCAGAATATTCTGTGCTGGAAGGGATCACTGAGGTCCAGCTCCTGATATCTCATTGCAGTGGGCATCAGTGAACTGCATCCACTTATGTCTGAGAGAGCTGAGTTTCCTTGGCATAATGTTGATAAACCAATCCCAGTCTCTTGCTCCCACTTCACAGATTTTTCTGAGCTGGTCTCAATGGAAACTTCCTGACACCCACCCTGCTAAATTTGGTGGTTATGCTGCCAAGCTGGTGTTGTGAATGGCTGTGTTCTGCGGGAGAAATGAGATTTGACACGCGCAGCTCTGACTCTCAGGGGAAATGCCCTTTCCACAAGATTTCAGTGGGCTGGTTGCTCTACTCTGCAGTGCAGAAAGGTGGTTCTGCCAGCTTCAAAAGCTGTTCCTTGTTTCTGCCATTTGACACAGAATAAACAGTTTGTTTTGTTCCATGTGTTTAATTAATCTTGTCTTTTATTTCTGCTCAAAAAGACACTTTGATTTTTTTTTTAGTCTGTATCCAGAAAAAGTCTGTGAATATTTCATGCCAACAGTTTTCATACACATCTGCTCCTGGACATTCACCACCTCTGCATGACAGAGCAACAGGGCCAAATGGAGATTTTAAAATTTTCCGACTGGACATATAAAATTGGATTAAAGAGTTTTGGAGGTTGATATAAAGCATTTGAATACTTTATTTTGAATTAGGCCGATAGTATGAGGAAACATACTTTTTTGAGTCCTTCTCACAAAATCATGGATAAATTTTGCAAAAGGTGGAATAAAGAAAGACCAAGTGCACTCAGGAGAACCACTCCTGAGGCTGAGCAGAAGAATAAAGCCACAGGAAGAGAGAACATAGAATTACAAAACCATAGAGAGACTCAGGTTGAGAAGGACCTTAAAGATCACCTAATTCCAAACCCCTGCTGTGGGCAGGGACATCTTTCACTAGGCCATGTTGTTCCAAACCTTATTTAACCTGGCCTTGAACACTTCCAGGGAAGGGGGATCCACAACCTGTGCCAGGGTCTCACTGCCAGATTTTGGGGTGACCTGACAACTGTTAAGGAAGAAAGAGGATCTAAATAGCAGAGGAAAGCATGTGAAGGCATAAAGTCATGGGTGATTTGCTTCTGCTCTTCATAGAGTCATTTGTCTACACAAGATTTTGGTACGTTCTAATATTTCCTAGGATTCCCTCCCACTGTTTGAACAAGACTTAGTTTGTTGCATCTTCCTTATGACATCAGACTGGCAAAACAGCTGGAGGTATCTCAGATACCTTAGGATGTCTGAACTATTACAAAAAACCTCTCTTTAGGAAACTGGCTGGTGTCCCAGGGCCATGATTCAGTCTAAGATAAATATGGCTGTCAGTTCCCACCACAGTTGATGAAGATGTATTCAATACAGACAGTGAATTTTTGGGATGATTTGTCTTACCATGAAGTACCAGTGGAACAGGAAACCCCAAAACTCAACAGGCCAGTAAGTAGAGGAGAAAAACCCTTTTGAAATTCAGGTTTGCTATGCTACCTTTTCTTTTTGGATTTTATCCTGGAAAAAGCTCAAAGGGTGGGATTCAGCTACTTATCTTTAGTTATCTTCTGTGAAGATTTTTTAGGTGTGATGTAATGGACCAGACTCATTTTATACCGGCTGTCAAGAAATAAGTGCTCTAGAGCCAGACGTATGTGATGGATTTTAAATATGTGAATAGACCAGATGAATCAGGTCCTAAAAGTGAGTCTGCTACTAATTAACATATCCTTTTGGCCAGCTGTAAAATTCCACAAAATTGTAACTCTGAAATATTTACATCTCTGTTAAATGTGGCTTAAGCTGCCTTGGGCTTTGCTTCTGCAGGACTGATGGGGCAAAACGAGAGAAGAGGACCTCACAGGCTGAAAGATGGAAGGCCCACTAAACATAATTACCTACAAAACTCTATGAAAAATGCTGCAAGTGAAGCAGCCATAAATACATTAGGGAGACAAAGCCAATACACATTAAAGATTCATTTGTGCTCTCTCTTTTGGCTCTGGATAGGCAGATATATGCATTTAAGACCAGGTAAAGTCCTTTTAATGACAGACAGTCTCATAAATCCCAGGAACACATCCATAGCTTACAAGGACAGTGTCTTTTGCCCCACCATTTGTTTTCCCACAAAGTTAAAAAGCAGATGTATTGTACTCTAAACCTACTTTCTGACTCATGTAATTTAATGTGACATTTAAAGGGGCAAACACTATTTATTTTAAAATGAATACCATTTCTATGTGAGTTGTTTTGGCAAGTGAAACCTGCCTTCTGTATCCCCCACTTCCCCCAAATATCACAGGTTCACAGACAAAAACTGGCAAAATAAAGAGAAAAAACCTGGAAAAAATAAAGAGGCCACTTGATCTGTCCTCTGGCATCTGGTAAATAGATACAAAAGAGGACATGAGGACATAAAATAGCCAGGTAAAAATTAAAAGCCTCTACCCTAGATTGCAAAAATGAAACAAAACACACACAAAAAATTTATTTAAGCAACTGAGAACTTCAAAGTGACTGTATCAGTTTGCTAAGGACTGTTGGGGTGTTGATCTTAAAAGTAGGGCAGCAAGAAGGAAAGAAAACCTCAAACCACCACCTGAGCTACCTAAAGTGACGAATAAATAACAGAATATTACAATTTCTTCACCACACTGAAATTATATGAAGCAGAAGAGACTTTTGAGCACTAAATTACCTTGTGAAAGTCCACATAAAACAAGGTGGAAAAAAAGGAACACTCCACCCTAAAGCCCAAAGAAGAGATGAGCTAGTAAACTAAAAATGACTTTTTCCATGCTTCAGGAAGGACCTCACCTACTGTGAGAACCCTTTCTTCTATATCTTTTTTTGCCCAAGTGCTTTCAAATACTGAATCTTTTTTTACTATCAAGATGTTCTCTTTCTATGGTTTTAAGTTATTAGAGTGCATTGATAGAAATTTGTTAATTAGCTAATGGCATGAAGAACCTGGGGATGCATTTCTTATTGTAAATATGACAAAATTATAGATGTTTCCCTGGTAACTAAAGCTTCATGTTCAGGGAGAAATTTTCTTCTAGATATGTGGAGAAGGAGAAATCAATCACTTAATTGAGACATCTGCAGGGATGTGTATTTGCCCTATGCTCCTTTGAGAATCAGTAGAGACAAGGAGGTTCCTGCAGAAGGTGAATTAGATGTTTAGCTGTTTTCCATGGTAACAGATTTTGAGTGCAGACAAGCACTTTCAGATGGACAGGGATATTCTCTCAGACCTTCTGTTCTGGAAGAAGTAGGTCTGTCCAGATATAAATGGCAGAATCAAGATGCTGATTGAATATAATGCAAGTCTGTGCATGTTTTCTGCTTCAAAGTGAACAGGCCTCTCTAAATTATTATGTACTTTCCAACACTGAATAGCAGATGATATAATAAAGGAGTTCTCAAACCAGCAATTAAGCACTGTGATCCCTTTGATGAATGTTAGATAACAACAGAACTATCTCATTTTGCTGCAGCTTTCTCTTTGTGTCTAAATGATATTTCATTTTTGTCTCTCTTTAGGGAACATGCTGCTTCTGACAACCAGCTCTGTGCTCTGTATTCAAACAATTCCTCTGGTTATGCAAACCAGTTGGCAGGAAAATACAGCAGTGTGTGGGATGCAATGCCATGACCTCAAAAACTGACACCCTGGGCACAGAAAAAGAGAAAAGGTGCTGAACCTTAGAATCCTGTACTCATTATCCAAATCTGTTGAATCAGAAAGGGGTTATTGGGTCAAACCTAAAAGCCTGGAGCATGTGGTTTCTCCAGAAGCAAAGAATCAGAGTAGTATGGATTAGAGAGGGAAAACATGCCAGGTGCTTGCAACCTAAGAGACCTTTGAGAATTTCAGGAGTTCTGATGTTTACAGTTTGGGAAATAGCATTGCTTGGTGCTGGTGAGATGTCTTTGAATATTCCAGCGCTGTGGTAGTTATGTAATTTTTCTGTTATCTCATTTTTGGCTGCTCCTACAATACTTGGAGAAAAGTTCAGCAGAGCAAGGAGAATCTCACAGTATTTAATCCTTGAACCTAAAAGCTGCTGGTACCTCTAATTTCTTTCCAGTTTTTTTTGTCTTTGGCCTCTGCAGAAACAAATGAGCTGTGATTAATGCTGATGAAAGCATCAAGGAGATGATTTCCTCTCCTCCCACCAAAATTATTGACTGGAACGCAGTCGGAGGAAATCCAATTAAAACTATATAATATGTCTGTATTTCCTTCACCATCTATTTAAAGGATGGATAAGGGGCATCAGCTATTCCCTTTCTCTCCATTATTTAGGTTGTAAAGTAGGTAGTCAAAGCTGTTCTTGAGTATCAGTTCTGTTACACTTCACACATTTATCTCATTTTTAACAGGTATGGGCAAAGAACTTTTCTGTTTAGCAACAAATAACAAGATTCAGTTGTACTGTGTCTGCTCTGGGTGACTTCACCAATGCTGCTACATCTATTAAATTAAGATATGAGGACTGAGATTGAAAAGAAGTGGGTAGAACATGTAAATTAAAATATTTTTTCCCTCAATCATCTGGTCATGACCCTTTCTTTTCTAAAAATGAAACATCCTGCCCTGTTCTGTGGGTGGGATATATTTTAACAGGTTCATAAATAAAAATAATTTCTTCTGGTGTTTAGATAGTTATCATGCTGCTTCTGACAACCAGCTCTGTGCTCTGTATTCAAACAATTCCTCTGGTTATGCAAACCAGTTGGCAGGAAAATACAGCAGTGTGTGGGATTGCAATGCCATGACCTCAAAAACTGACACCCTGGGCACAGAAAAAGAGAAAAGGTGCTGAACCTTAGAATCCTGTACTCATTATCCAAATCTATTGAATCAGAAAGGGGTTATTGGGTCAAACCTAAAAGCCTGGAGCATGTGGTTTCTCCAAAAGCAAAGAATCAGAGTAGTATGGATTATAGAGGGAAAACATGCCAGGTTCTTGCAACCTAAGAGACCTTTGAGAATTTCAGGAATTCAGATGTTTACAGTTTGGGAAATAGCATTGCTTGGTGCTGGTGAGATGTCTTTGAATATTCCAGCGCTGTGGTAGTTATGTAATTTTTCTGTTATCTCATTTTTGGCTGCTCCTACAATACTTGGAGAAAAGTTCAGCAGAGCAAGGAGAATCTCACAGTATTTAATCCTTGAACCCACAAGCTGCTGGTTCCTCTAATTTCTTTCCAGTTTTTTTTGTCTTTGGCCTCTGCAGAAACAAATGAGCTGTGATTAATGCTGATGAAAGCATCAAGGAGATGATTTCCTCTCCTCCCACCAAAATTATTGACTGGAACGCAGTCGGAGGAAATCCAATTAAAACTATATAATATGTCTGTATTTCCTTCACCATCTATTTAAAGGATGGATAAGGGGCATCAGCTATTCCCTTTCTCTCCATTATTTAGGTTGTAAAGTAGGTAGTCAAAGCTGTTCTTGAGTATCAGTTCTGTTACACTTCACACATTTATCTCATTTTTAACAGGTATGGGCAAAGAACTTTTTCTGTTTAGCAACAAATAACAAGATTCAGTTGTACTGTGTCTGCTCTGGGTGACTTCACCAATGCTGCTACATCTATTAAATTAAGATATGAGGACTGAGATTGAAAAGAAGTGGGTAGAACATGTAAATTAAAATATTTTTCCCTCAATCATCTGGTCATGACCCTTTCTTTTCTAAAAATGAAACATCCTGCCCTGTTCTGTGGGTGGGATATATTTTAACAGGTTCATAAATAAAAATAATTTCTTCTGGTGTTTAGATAGTTATAACTAATTATCCACAGCAATAGTAATTTAATCTGTAAGGGGGTGTAAATGTGGAATTTCCTTACAATAGGATATCTCTTTAATAGTATTTTTCATTTGATCCTCCACTGAAAGCAGAAAAATTTTATGCATTTAAAGACATATCTGTAATTGATGTTGATAAGGCAATTTCCAAACAGTTCAGTATTAAGGAAATGCTCAGTCCTGCGTCTTTCTTGCCACAGGAATTTTTCTATTGACTTCTGAGGAGTAAGACCAGGTCCATGGACACTTTACATGCTCTGCATACACACAGCAAGTAATTTTTCTTCTGACCAGATTTATCCTTATCAAAATAAATTCTTTAAAATGTACTGGATCAACTCCATTTGCTATTTTAACTGGCTACACCAGGTTCTTTGTGAGAACAGAAAAGCAGTAATTCCACAGGCCTGGCATTGTCTCAGGCCAAAGTTACTTGGTTTAGCTAAAACCTCTTGTGTTCTGATTTTGACCGTCCAATCACCTACTTGAGTCTTTCAAGTCTCCAATTTAGAAATCACTCCACCATCAGAAGTTTTGAGAATTTTCAAGAATCCATCCTACAGGAGCTATTACCCTATAGGAAGGGGTGTCCTGTTTTCCACCTGACTTTTTTATGGTGAGTGAAGGGTTACAAATTCATTAACCCCTTGGCAGGTGACAAAGTGCCTTCTCCTGTTGCCTAAAATCAACAATCCAAAACTTGCAACAGTGTCTTTAATGCAAGCTTTCAGGTTTCCCCATGGCTATGGGCAGACCCAACATTGGGTTTCTATAATTTTTATAAGTTTAATAAATTGGAATATCTAAAAAATATTGTCCAATTAGAAGAGCAGTTGGTTAGATAATTTTCCTCCAGGTTCTTCTCCATTGGAGTGGTTTCAGGAACTTATATCTTCTAGGTTCTAGTGGCAAACAAAATGTCCTTGTCAGGATTCTTCAGAATAAGACTAAACAGAATTCCAAGTATGCACTAGAATGGTCAGCTTATTATTCTAATATCTAAAAGAAAGTGTAGGAAAAATACCCAGAGCTATAAAACCATGTATTAACAGTCTACAAAGCTACAAACATCTGAAAAATGTATAAAAAGCTAAAATCTTCAGCATGACTGTCACTGTATAGGTATTTATAAGGAACACATTGGCAACTATTTATTTTTATCTTGTCCTGAAGTTCCGATGGAGGAGTTTGGGTGTATTTCACTCAGTTTCTTTAAAAATTTGCCATCCACAGATGTCTTGCTCACTTTAGGATCTTTCTATCCCAATCTTTTCTCATCAAAGGCGGCAGAACAAAGTGCACATCCATGCTTTGACAGCCCCAGTACTACTTCCAACTGCTGGCAGTGGTAAGACTGCACTGAGAACTGGACACAATTCAACAAAGATCTGCATTTTGACTTAAATTAGGCTTGTTGGGTAGATGGACTGAAGTGATCCAAAAAAATGTCCATACAATTATACTCATTTGATGTCAGGACTAAACAGAATAGTCTCATTCACAGTCCTTCCCACTCAGATAATCTTACCCTAATTAAGAATAGCATTCCTTGTTCTGCTTTACTTTGCTTTCTAAATGGTCTAACTAAAACTGAAAAGAAGCCAATATTGCAGTTATACCAGAAAACTGGTATCAGTGGAATAAGAAATAGTGTCCTGTGCAGGAAGGTTTTCAGCCTTTGACGCTACACTGTGGTTGTGACAGAGATACCTGAGTGCCAAGACCATAAAAATAATGACAGTATACATGGTGCTCCATTTGGGACACATTTTTTATTCATTTCATCCCTCACAGCCTGTATCACCTTGTCTCCTAAGGGATCATCTTCAGTGCCTTTTCCAATGAATATTAATCACCTGGGAATGCAGAAGAAACCACCTCTGCTGTGACAATGGCTTGACTTGTCTCGGGGGGAAAGGGGCTGAATCTCACTGCTTCTCTAATGATATTATTTGTTATTTTCAGGACAGGCAGTTGCATCCTAATGGAATTCGAACATAATACAAGATAAAAAAGAAATAAATTGTCACCAATGTGCTCCTTACAATTACCTATGCAATGACATAATACCCTCATTACTCAAGGGTATCAGAGCTCTGCAGTGAACGAGGGTCTGGGACAAGTCTTCCTCTTGGATTCTGGGGAGAGTGTAAGCTGTTTTGTGGAATTCCAGTGTTTATACTACAATTTCCTTCTTGCTTGCTATAGAAAAGTGGACACTAAACACATGTAAATCCTCTGAAATCCGAGAATACATCTTGGAAAAATATTCACAGGTCTTGACAGGAAAGTGGGTAAATTTTGTGCCTTTGAGGATCTTTTGAATATTCAAGGCATTCAGAAAGGAATTCCAAAATCACTGACATTGGTCCTTGTTTCAAGACTTCCCAACAGACTCCAAACAGTCACCTGCTGAGCTCAGAAGATGGTTGTGAAATCAGGATAGCACAGGCCCTGTGCTTAGTGGCAAAAAATGAGATTTTTGTGCATGAAGAAAAATAATAAGTGTAAATGGCAGTTCCTACCAGTAATGAACAGACTGTAAAGCCAAGTCTTTCAGTAGCAGTAAAAGGGATCTTCTGCCTTAATTACCCATCTGGAAAGATTTACTGAACATGAATTATAGAAAGGTTTGCACTTCTAGGGGATGAAAATCAGCAAGGCTTTTTTGGTGGCACCAAGACACCTATCTTCTACCTTGGGAGAACCCGGCCACTTCAGCTTTTGAGGATAGCTTGTAAACTTATTTGTCCTTTTGGAAGTTTTCTTTGAATGATTTTTAAGTTCTAAATTCTTGCACAACTGCTTTCAACAAAGTGCTAAATGTTGGAGTGATCAATAATTGTGAAGATAAAGGAGGGATAAAGAAGAGGCAACCTAAAGAAGAAGAGAAGGAGATGAAGTTGAAAGATTTCTGTGTGAAGTGCAGCTACAGCTGTTGTGCTGCACTGGGATCTCAAGTTCTCATTCTGCTTTGTGGGCAAACATCCTGCCAGATTATATTTCCCACCACACTTCCAAAGCAGAGCTGATCTCCTATCATCTGTTTAACAGCACAGGCTTCTGTTCCCAACTGGAAAGTGTTAAAGAGGAAAGAGTGCTGTGGTGTTTTTATATCCATTCGTCACTTCCAAACTCATCTCTGGACTTGTTTATTCTGTAATTATCTCTCAGTGACATGAGTGATGAAGTGAAAATGCACTAAGACTTCCTGATATTGGATTCTGTTGGCTCAGGTCATCCCCCAAAAAATCATTCTTTGAAAGGGGTGGGGACAGAATTCATTCTGTTAGGCACTTGTGGATCTCTCAAGATTAACCAACAACAACAAAAATCAAAAATCAGTATAAAGATGATAACCCTAAAGGTAAAATGGAAATATCATTGAAGACCGGAGAGCGAGCTGAACCTTTAGTTTCATGGTTTTAAAGGCTTCTAAGTGTATTTCAAATTAATAAAACAAATAGCACAAATTTTTCAATGTGCAAAGAAGAGCAAAATCTAAGATTTTGCTATTCATGTCCATTTTTTTGAGTTTTTAAAATTTAGAATACTGTTTTCTGTGCTTTAGCCAGGATCTTCTGAGACTCTAAGGTCCAAGGGGATAACATTAGAAAGACTCAAGGCTTTTTAACAGTGAATATTTTTCTTCTTTTTAATATTTTTTTAATTGGAAATGATTCAGCAAAATGTGGAGGTTTGGGGTGGTGGTGTCCCTGTCCATGGTGGGGGTTGGAATGAAATGATCTTGGAGGTCTTTTCCAACCCAAACCATTTTATGATTGATCCTATGAGAAAGCCTCTATTCAAAGTCAAGTTCTTAATGCAGCCAATCTGATTTTTTCACAGTGTTTTTATGTCCTGAGGACAAAACACCCCAAACATACATTCACATTCCATGGACAGCAAGACTCCTTCAGCCAAGAGTGGATACCCTTCATGAGTACAAGATGAAAATTCACAAAATTCTTTCATCTCCACATCCCTTGTGGAAAAGGGTAACTGTAAGATGGGAAAGTCATTAGAGCATGACAGTGTCCGTGCATCATGATGAATGAGTAATTCACTCCACCCACCCCTGAGACAGGCTCAGTCTTAGTCTGGGCTTTTGGTACCCCAATTAAGCTGGAAAATATCTTCACTTCTCTGCCATGCAGCCACAAACTCTCTAAACAGACTATTAAGGTAAATTCATCTGCAAGGATGAAGTTTTATGTTCCTTTTACTCTACATTTAAAGATATGTCTGGAAGACAGTAAATAATCCAGGGATCACCCTTTACCAGTAGCATTCCTTACCATGAGGGTGGTGAGGCTCTGGCACAGGATACTCAGAGAACCATGGATGTCCCATCTCTGGAAAAGTTCAAGGCCAAGTTGGACAGGGTTTGGTCTAGTGGAAGGTGTCTCTGCCTGGGGGGCTTGGAAGGAGATGTTCTTTAAGGCCTCATTTAACCCAGACCATTCTGTGACTCTATGATTCTATTTGAGGCATTACCTGAGAGAAATCAGTTTCTTCTGAAAAAAAACCCTCAGCAGGCTTTTATGTAATTAATTATTATTAACCAAGCATCCTTAGCAGTTAAACATAGGCATTGTTTTCTAATTCACTGCAACTGGGCTACTGCCTTTCTCTGATGAGCAGGGCTGTCTTATTGGAGAAAATTAAGGTGCAAAGCAGAATTGAGAAGTATAAAAAATATTCCAAAGGGTAAAATAACCTGTAAGTAGAAAACACCTCATCTCTGATAACCCAGTAAATTAGGGGTCACCAGAGATTATTGCTGTAGCAATTAGGATGTGCTGAGCATTAGGACAGGGAAGATATTGCAGAAGACAGGAGTTTAGGGCATACCAAAACCTAAATGGGAAGACCAGTGAGAAGATAAAGGGATGGCTGTGATCTGCATTACAAAGTAGATCAGGTTGAATGATTGCAATGGTCTCTCCTGGCCTTGGAATTTTTTTGTCTGTGGAAGAGTTTAAATAATTCATAACGAAAATTCTGAACAATTGCAGGAAAAAAAATCAGTACAAGCCTGCTGTGGATTCTGGGATTTGGTCTTCAATATCTGAGCTCTTGAACTTTCCTAATGAAAATACCAATTACTTTTTAATTCTAAGCTTCAAGCCTCATTGCAGAAAATCATCAATGATATATTCAATTGTAAAATTCGCAGAGGGCTTCACAGTTATATAAATCATTCAATTAAAAAGAAAGTGCATTACATGACTGAATCAACGAAATGGAGGTTGAGAGTAGATTCAGTTTTGCACTTTTCTTTAAAAGTACTGTGTGCAGAGGTATTTGCTATTAATTTAAAAGCTCAAATAAGATTTCAGAAAATTGCTCTTTTTTGTACATGATCTAAAAAGGAGAATAATAAATAATTATTGCATATCTTTTCAATAAGGATTATCCCTGTGTATCTTAAATGTGTTTTGAACCCTTAGCTATCCAGAATGTGTTTTTTTTTTTCCATAATGTTGCTAAATCTTTAAATTTATGCATTTTCAGCTGTTTCTAAGTGAAAAAGTAGCAGGGAATTAGAACTTGAAGATCTGGAAGGTCCCTTCCAACCCAAGCCATTCTGTGATTCTATGAATTAGTAGCTCATGTCTCATTTGAATGACATTCGGATGACAAAAATATCAGCATTGCTTTGTCAGTGAGCAAACACATATTTTCTACCTCAGAATATTGTGTATAATCCATAACCTCTGCCAGTACTCTACCACTCCTCTTCAACCATCCTTACTGTGCTGCTTCTGGTTATTTCTGGCATTAGTGGAGGCTCACACAGCAGCTCTCAGAAATTTGGTACCTGATAGTGCTGTGGTTGTCCCTTACCTGTTCATGAGCCTCACCTGGGCAATGCTGGAAGGCAGAAGCTGCAGAGTTTGTGCTGTCATACCCCAGAACACCTGCAGTGTTCAAAAGGTCAAATGCTAATTGAGAGAAGCAAAGAAATAAATATATCTATGATTTTGTAGGGTATGTGAGTAAGATGGATTGCTCAGTGTGTTATAGAACCCATGGAAAGATGGAAAGAAATATGGCCTTCATTGTAATGATTGTGCTTCTATAGCCCCAGGCATCAAAAACGTCATCGTGTTTATGTGCTAATAAAATCTTAGCAGTAATTCTCTCTCCATGCGCAGAACCTTTGCTACAGTCTGTCCTCTGAATCACCTTTGAGGGAAAAAATTAGTAATTTCATTCCTCCTTAGGGAGGGATAAAGTTTGTGTTGCTGTGAGACTCTTAATGTTGGTGTAATGCATGGGTCATTGTGTCTGGGAGTTTCTGGAGTGCTTGGGAGCTGCCTATTTAGGGGTATGTGGGAGGACAGAGGGATCAGATCAAAAGTTTCAAATCTAATGAGTACCTACTAAAATTGCATCCCTTGATCATTAGCTTGATAATATTTGAAAGGAAAATCTTTCCTATAATATCCACCTGAATATATGGACACCTGTTTTGGATTTGTCTGATAAACGCAGCCTGACTGGGACTCCTCTCTCATCTAATGGTGGAAGTGAAACATTTCAGTATTTCCTGTTATGAACAAAATAAACTGATACTGAAATAAATAACTAAATAAATACTAAAAAAAAAAAAAATCTCCTTGATTCCATTCTTACTGGTGATTGGGCAGCTGGAAAAAGAAGTGTTCAGGTGCCATCTGTAGTGAGCCTCTCAAATACCTTTGGGAATTCAGAGCTGGGTGGGATGGCAGATCTTTGACATGGGATCTCTTCTGAATTCAGAGAGCAAAAGTCAGAGCACTACATTTAGTATCCATCCATCCATCCATCCATCCATCCATCCATCCATCCATCCATCCATCCATCCATCCATCCATCCATCCATCCATCCATCCATCCATCCATCCATCCATCCATCCATCCATCCATCCATCCATCCATCCATCCATCCATCCATCCATCCATCCATCCATCCATCCATCCATCCATCCATCCATGTCCAGTGACATGGATTTGTGATGGAAACCTGCAAGCCTGTAAACAGCGCTGGTTTGCAAACAGCATAGAAAAATGGGCTCAGGAGTACACGTGGAGGATCCTCCTGCTGAGAGTTGGGGGTGTTCAGCCTGGAGAAGAGAAGGCTCCAGAGAGACCTTGGTGCCCCTTCCAATGCCTAAAGGGGCTACAAGAAAGTTGGGAAGGGATTTTTTTTACAAGGGCATGTAGTGATAGGACAGGGGAAATGGAATTCACATTGACAAAGGACAGGTTTAGAGTAGATAACAGGAAAATAATCTTTCCTGTGAGGGTGGTGAGACCTTGGCATAGGTTGTCCAGAGAAGTTGTGGCTGTCCCATTCCTGGAAGTGATGAAGGTTGGATGGGACTCTGAGCAACCTGATTTGTTGGAAGGTGTTTCTGACCAAGGCAGGGGCTGGGAACTGGATGATCTTTAAGGTCCCTTCCAAATGAAACCATTTTATGTTTTATGATTCTATGATCAGCACTGAACAGGGGTTCACAGTATGTGTTTTGGGACATGAAGTGAACTTTGGAGCAATCAAGAGCCAACTCTTACCATCAGTGATATTTGAGCACCCAACCTCAGCTGAAGCATGGGTCTCAGAAGTGCTTGCCCCCCCAGATGATCCTGGGTTCTAACTGTGAGACAAACCAAGAGAAGTAAATATCAAGAAACAATAGAAACCACCAGAAAGTTGAGGGGAGGAAGGATCTCATTAGAGATGAGGGGTGGAATCACTCAGTTTTTACCTTAATCATAGATTTGATCTGATGTACAATATCTAAGTAGTCATGGCTGCTCACTACAGGCGTGGAAATACAGTTTGTCACCTCACTGGCCTTAGTGCATTTTAACTCTGTGTTTCCAGCCTTGGCAAGGGTGTGTGTGGCTTTGACTAACATGAAACACCACCTTTGTGTCTCACATCTATATTTTCTATTGCAGCTTAACCTGTGTGAACATAAATTTCCATGGAATGTGATAATTCTTCTGGCAGACATCTCATAAAGCAGGTCAGAGCCCATCCCTCAAGCCTCTATTTCAGGCCAAGAAAATCTCTCTGTATTCATCCTGTATGAGAGGGAAAAGGAAGCATCTGGGATCTACTCAATGCATGTTCCCCTAGACATGTAATTGGCTCCTTCCTCTGTGCTGGGGTGGAGCTGTAAATCAAATCACAGTTATAAAAGTGAATGCTAATGTTGAGTGACACTCACACCCTGAAGGCTGCTAAGCAATAAATAAAGACATTTTTTTCACCTTACATGGTGTTGATGTATAGGCTAATCCCAGCTCTGTAATTCTTCTCTCAATCCTGCCTCTGCTTTTCTCTCTGGCTCCAGATGCTGGCATTTTGTTTATGAGGGTCTTGATGGGGTTTATTCTGCTCTTGGGAAGTCTCATCTGTAATTTACTGCAACCAGATTTGAGAATCTGCTTAAGCAAAGTTATTCACACCCAGAACTTCTATTAAGCCTAGGAAAAAGGATTTTAATTAGGTATAATGGGGTTCTGAAAGGTCTAATTTGAGACTGGTAGCTTATTTCTTTTTAAGACCACCTCATAATGTTAAAAAAAGAATTAAAAAAATCTTCCTTTATCCAACCACAGGAATTTTTAGTGTAATCAAAATGTATTTAAATTTTTTTTCTTCCCACAAAATCACTTTTTTTTATGGGATGGAAAAGAGCAAAACACCAAACCTAAACAACATGACAACATTATAATATTTTTGCTTAATAGATTTAGAAAGGGTTTATTGTAATTTTTATTTTAAAAAATCTCAAATGATTTTGGCCCAAGCCCAAAATGTTTCAGCAGAAGAAAAAGTTTCAGCTGCTGCAATGCACTGTTGATGGCTGTAAGTTACAGCCAATGCAATGTTTTTTTCAGATCATCATGATCTTTTTGCATGATTTAAAACTTGGGTCATGAAATCTGAGGTGCAGTGATTTAGTTTTCAGGTGAGTATCCCCTCGCTTCAATATTAGCGTTCCAATAACCTGATGAAAGCAAGCAAAGGTTCATATAAATGAACATCATGAACAGGCATCATGAAATATGAACACTTTTGGAGAGTCATACATTTGCTTTTGGCTGTCACTACTCCAAAACATCTGAAAATCTTTTTTAAAAGTGATCTACTCTGTAGGAAGAGTGTATAATTTACCTGACATCCCCTGCTCTTCTGGTTGAGACAGAATGTGAGTTGTGTGGTCAGCACTTGTCTCAAATATATCACCCAGTAATACAGTAGAAGTATGTAATTTATTCTTTTCTGTAATACATAATAGACTAGATAGCCATTTGTTATCTGTCTTCCCTCTCTCTGTGTCTCATTCATAATTTGATATCACAGAACATAGAATTTTTTTGGTTGAAAGGGATGTTCTGCAGTAGTGCAACCCCACTGTCATGGGCAGGGAAACCTTTCACTACCCCAGATTGTTCCATGCCCATCCAACCTGGCCTGGAACATTTCCAGGGATGAGGAAGCCACATCTGGGCTACTTTTGCCAGTATCTCACCACCCTTATCTTTACAAATTTTCTTCCTCATAGTTAGACTCAATCTACCATCTTTCAGTTGAAAACTGTAGTGTTTTATTCTGTCACTACAGGCCTTGGTAAAACTGTCTTAATTTTCCTTATGTCCCTCACTTCTCCTTATAGATAGAAAGGCTTCTAAAGGTCCCCCTGGAATCTTTTCCAGGCTGAACAACCTCAATTCTCAAAGGCACAGACTTGGCCTGGTTGAACTTCATGAGGTTCTCTGTCAATTCCTCAGGATGGAATTCTTTTCCTTGAGTATATCTACTCATCTGAAAACTGTCAGTGTCAAAAAATCCCATTGTCCATTCCACTGATGAAAATATTGAAAAGCCCTGGTCCCAGGACTGACCCTGAGGGAACACCACCTTTAGGGGGTTGCACTTGGACATTGAGCCATTGGCTATAACTTTTTTGGATGTGGCCACCCAGCCAATTCTTTACCCATCTAACAGACCATCCATCAAAAAAAACCCCATATCTCTTCATTTTAGAGGTAAGAATGCTGAAGAGAACTAAATCTAAGGCCTCACTGATGTCATCAGTAGTGCTTCCTTTGTCCACTGATGGAATTCTTCTGCTTGGGAGCAGCTCTGCTGAGGGGTTATAAAGGCTGTGAAAATGAACCGAGGATAAACCAGGCTACAAACCTCTTAAATGTGTGAAACAACAGTGGATTCCATCCATTTTTAACTATTAGAAATTGGCATTAACATGGTGGGAAGAAGAATACAGAGCAATACACACTGGTCCTATACCAATCATATGATTGTTGTGAAACAGAGCAAGAGCTCTGGTGTTGGGCTCTGACCAATCTGAGAGATGTGAAGCACTAAGAAACACTCAAAAGGCTACAAATCACTGTTGAGATTTATGAGATGTGGGAAGCTGAGAGCCCCAGAAGATTGACTCATAACAGGCATTTAGGTCCTAAATGCTGATTGATATATTGTTTTGCCTGAATGCATCAATGCCAGTAAGAAGGGCAAATCTGAAAATTATGTCATCATTCACGGGGAAGTATTTACAGCATGACATGTCAACCCTCTTGATTGGACCTGCCATCCAGCAAGCTGTGCATCAGGGTTTTTAATTTATTAAAATGACTGTTTTATTTTTCCTTTGGAAAGGATTTTCTAAACAGCTCATTTGAAGGATGGTATCAAGTATCTTTTGCTTCATTAGTTTCTTTCAGCATATACTATGTCTTAGAGCTAGACAGGGAATTATAAGGCCATTATAAGGGTTGTAACTATTGCTGTCAATAAAACACAAGGATGAATTCAGGAAATAATTCCCTCTGGGTTTAATTGGCAAATAAAATTGATATTTTTATGACCTTTATGTCTTTTTCTACAGTGGGGATTAGGTTGGGATTACTCTAGACCCAGTTTTCTAAGAAGATGGATCTTTTTCCACACAGAATTTTGTCTTGGCAAGGAAAATGAGAAATAAGCCCTTTTTTCTGCCATATGGCCTCTTGATCAGGCCTGAAACTAGGAAATATTTCAGATATTTAGAAACCAACAACCTATATATATATATATCAACCCACAGCAATTCTGGCAAGTTCTGGATTTGTTGACTTTTCTGCACAAAACTCTGGATGCTCTGCTTCTAAGTTTAGGGTCAAAGAAATAGAAAGAAAAATGAGGGACACCTTTGATCTATTCTGCTGTGGCATGTTGCAGTGTCTTGGGTGTTTGGTCCTTGGATTACTTTAGAGGGGGAAATATCATCCTCTGTCATGTAAGAATGGAGTCAATTCACTTCACTGCTTTACTTAACCTCTGCCACCTGGTACCTGCAATAGTAGATACACATTGTTCCTCCCAGTCCTGTATTCCCAGAATTTTAGTGAAGTGTTCTGTTATTCTGATCTTTTGAGAAGGGAAGTATTTTGGTTTTTTTCTTCCTTTAGAAATATATTTTACATTTTACTTTATTCTTTCTAGTTGTCAAGTAATGTACTATAATAGAAAAAGAAGTTTTAGTTCTGTCAAGAGTTAATGAGCCTAATCCAGGTGACACTGACTTTAACAATTCCTCTCCTAAGATTTGCCTCAGATTTGTATTCCTGCCCTTTGATCAGCATGGTGACCTGCCTTTGAAACCCCCTGGTGTACAAAATGCAGAGTTAAAATCCAGATTAACATGTGAGGAGGGGCAGCAGCATCACTGTGTGTTTCCAGGAAGGCTCTTGGCTCTCCATCTCTGCTGTCACTGTGGAGGGACATGGCTAAACTCAAACCCAGAGCAACTGATCTGCAGCAGGAGAACAATGAGCTATCAGCAACAAGACTGTGAGGATGTAAACATGAGGGAAGCCATAAAAGGTCAGAAAGCTTAAAAAAAATATTGATTTTGTATAGAACTTTGATAATTCAGTTTCAGGGTATGAAGTTCAGAAATGTTGGGGGAATCATTGGGTGGGGGATACTTCATCCTGTGATCAGTCAGCTGGATGGATTGCAGATAGCAGCTGAGCCCTAGGATCTCTTTTATTTTCTTCTTTTTTATTTTTGAGAGTCATACATACAAAATCAGATTTTTATAATGAAATGAAAAATTGATGATAGAGAGAAAAAGTGATGGTATACAATCTATCTTCTCCTCTCAAAATGAAATATTTTAAAGGATTGATATGAGCATGAAAAAAAAAAAACAAAACCAAAACAGAACAAGTCTCCGTATTCCTTTTGTAAAAAAGAAGTGTGAAATATCAAGGATCCATTCTGGAGTCATTATCTTTCCATTTCTTCACCATAGCACACCTTCCAAAAGATTGCTGTACACTGGTAGAATAGAGTTCATATCCCTGCTCACCTCAGGTTTGGGTCTAAACATTTCAGGAGGGATTACTGCGGGTTGGGAATTTGTTTTTTCATGCCATAAGATGTGGTTCTGCTCTAGGGACAAAACAAGCTTTGTTGGTCTTCTAAAGGACTTCTCAGGCACATGATTTGAAAAAATGTGTGAATCAAAAGAGATGTGAATGTGCAGTGTTACTGCACTGGGTGACTGAAAATGGAGACACCTCCCTCCTTCCCAACATTTGGCCTTTGATTCTATGCAAAGATTCAATACCAAGACTGACGTAAAAGGTTTAAAACCACAAATTCTGAGAGCTCAATTGTTTTGCCTCTAAAAATTTTCCCAGGAAGTCAACAGTTCCTCAGATGGGAAACATTCCCCTTAAAAAAATTCTCAGTGCTCCCCTCTTTATGATTGTGGGTACTGCCTCCTGATTTAAGCATGTTTGGCAGAGGTAATGCTGATGAATAATCTTTTTTAACTGCACAAGGCTTCAGTGAGGCTGCTGAACAATGCCAGAGGCAGAATTCATTGGAAGACATTAAATAGTAAAGTTTAATACATTGAAAATGAGTTTTAAATTGATTAAGGCTTATAAACAACACTAGCTTGGGTTTTCAATTTTTTTTCCAAGTTTGTTTTTACTTGTTCTTTATGAAAATTAATCTATTTTCTCACATGTCATTTTCTTTCAGTACTTTTTATAGGTTGGCTTGATTGCTGTCAATTCATTTCTTTAATGTAAGCAATTAAACTGTTGATCGTTTTGTTGGCTTTCAATTATCTTCCTGCCTGACAATTGCTCCAGCTGTAAGTAATTTTCCTTCTTTATGTTCATAATCCCCACCACATCAGCTGTGTCTTGCACACAATGGGAATGTCAGGTGTTAGCTGAGGTGAAGGAGAGGCAGTGGCTGGAGATTTGGCCTCTTGCTTTGTGCTCCTGGTTCTTTTTTCAGGTGTGGGCGGAGACACGATCCCTTGGATTAAAGATGGAGTGGCTGAGATGGTGAACAGGTGTCCCAGCTGGAGGAGGGGATAACTTGGTGGCAGTTGGAGCAGACCCCGATGCCTTGTTGTATTTTTATGGGGAATTTGCTTTCCCAATATAGAGGATTATTTGGCTTATGATAACACAGGTTTAGGGCTCACTGAAGTGTTTCTTGAGGAACTGAACCTACCTAAGAGCTTTGAGGAATAGGAAAGAGTGGAAAAAACACAGAGCCCGAGGCCTCAAGCTTTGGATGAGGACTACATTGACATTCCTTCTTCACACTGGCATAGAATCATAGAATGGTTTGGTTGGAAGGGACCATTGAAGACCATCTAGGCCAGCCCTCCTGCCATGGGCAGGGACATCTTCAACTAGACCAGGTTGCTCAGAGCTCCACCCAATTTTTGAATACTTTCAAGAATCAGGAGTCCAAAACCTCTCTGGGTTTTGTGTTCCTTCTTCCCTATTAATAAGAGGTTTCCATTACAACACTGGATCTTTTTCAGTTTAGGCTCTCCACCCTGAGGTCAGGGGTTGAGCCTTTGATGTTGAAAACTCTTCCATGAACATAAAACCTTTCTGTTATGCAGAAAAGTTTGTAAGCTACCAGGCACTACTTCCCTGAAAGCAGGAAAAGGGTCCTTGCAATGAGAAGACCTGAACCAAATATCCAATAAAAACCACGGAAAACTGGACTTATGCAAGCTTAATATATTGAAATCAAGTGTTCAGACAAGTTGTTATCTCTTTGGTGATTGGAGTCACCTCAATCGCTTATGACTGGAATCATAAGGGTTCCATTACCCTATAGGTCCCACTTCCTGGCTCAATTATTTATTTTAGTTTTGTAGGAGTAATAGATTGAAGAAAGCACAGTAAAAATATTATCTGGATCTCAGATAATGAATCCAAACTATTGTGACAATCCAGTGCCAAACTTGCTGACTCCAGAACACAGAGGCATCTGTCCCATCAGGAAAAATACTGCAACAAGGCCAATTAACTGCAGGGCTATCCAGCCAAGGATGAGAATTAACACATTTATCCAGCGTTCTGGGTCTAACCTGACTATTTTTACAACATGGAGCTCTGCCCAGAGTCATATCAGCATGTTCAGAGCTAACTTGAGGCTCTCTAACGTGGCACTGATGGAGACTCACGTTCCTCCCTCATCTTCCTCCTTCCATTTCTCCCCCAACTGCTGCTGCCTCCTGCAATTACTTGAACACCTCCAGCAGTGTTTTTCAGGATAAACCTTAAAAAATGGCTCCTCATGGCAGAAAACTGTCAATGCTGGAAACATTGTTCATGAAGTTCAAGAATCTGCTTATACTTAAAATTCAAAGGGCATTTTTCTGGGCAGGGTTTCATTATGGGCAAACTTTCCTGTTCTTCCTGTTTTGACAATGTTTGTGGTATTGTAAATACTTAAATATTGAGCATCAGTATCATGATAACTGAAGTCAACAGCACTACACAGTGTCCTGCAGGCAAAGAGGCTGACAAACTGGAGCTCACATTTCTCTGAGCTCAGAGCAACTGAGAGTTAGTTTCACATTATTATCATAACAGCTTTGCTTTTTCTGCCTGTGCAAGGCACTGATTACCCTTTCAGTTCTTGCTGAAGACACCTGTGAAGCAGATAACTCTGCCTCAAGGGCTGAGGGGAGTGAAACTTGAGCTTGAGAGTGACGTGCTGTCAAGGAATCCTACTGTCAATTCCCTAGGTAGAAGCCCTTTTCCATGAAACTCAGAAAAACAGTTTAAAAGTGTTTGTGAAAGCTCACTAAAGGACTTCCTCAGTGGGAGTGAACACCCACGCCTCTCATCCCAATGTAAGAAAACCTATAAAACAATGGAAGCAAAAAGTAAGCAATTCAAATTGGACCATGGGGGCATCTAGATGCAATTTATGAGAGTATTTCACAGCCAGAAGTGTGTCATTAACACACCTCTCACTACAGCATGGGCCATGGGAA
The DNA here is from genome assembly GCA_024865655.1 of Emberiza elegans. Lineage (NCBI taxonomy): Eukaryota > Metazoa > Chordata > Aves > Passeriformes > Fringillidae > Emberiza > Emberiza elegans. Next base: position 4,616,653 of record JALJVW010000084.1, on the reverse strand, counting down.
AGATTTGCTAGCAGTGGGGGGGATATACATATAAAATGAAGAAAGATTTTTTTGTCTGCAGTTTTCAGAAAAATATGGATCTAATTAATGTAAAATAAGACACAAGTTCTACTATGTCATGCAAATCTGTGAGAATTGAAGTGGAGACATTCTGGTAATTTCCAGTATGTTAAGACACGTCAAGTGAACAATCTGTATGAAATCTATATAGTGAAGGAAAAAATAAAGAGAGGTAACAGAGCAAAAGCAGAAAGCAGCTGTTTCCAAAGAGGTATCTGTCTGATAGATAGAGTTATCTGTCTGTAAACTGAAGGAGGATCTGTCTCCCATCTGTTAATATATTCAGAGAAATATTTTATGGTAGGGGAATATTTCATTCATATAACACACAATCACTTCTATCTAAGAGGTAGCAAAGGAAGTTCTGTCTCTGCCTTGCATTTTGGCAATAGCCAGGTAACTTCCTGTGCCACGAAATGAATGGGGAAATCTGGGTTGCTTTTCTGCTCTGTGTTTTTACAGAATAAACAAAGTTTGTCAGTGCCATAGAGGATGTTAAATTGCTAAAGCGTACCAAAAAATGCATATCTGCCTATGTGGCAATCACAGAATCATAGAGTATTTTAGGTTGCAAAACATCTTTGCAGTCACCAAGTCCTACTGTTAACCCAACACTGCCAAGTCCACCACTAACCCATGTCCCTAAGTGCCACATCTATGTGCCATTTAAACACCTCCAGGGATGGTGGCTCCTTCCTTTGGCAGCCTGTCCCTGACCCCTTAACAAAACGAGCAGAAGTTTGGTACAGACTCTAAGGAGCTCCTCTTGTTTCTATCTGCTCTCTGAAAACCCATAAAGGGGCTGAGTGGCACAGTGAGATGCACTGGAGCTCTGTAAAATCAATCATGCGATTAACACACGAATAGTGGGTGGCTTTCTCAAGATTTAGTTCTACAGGAATAAAAAAAATTGTGGGTATGAGCAGCATTGTACCTTTACAATCACACATAATTTAACTATGAGTCAGCTGCTTTATTCCACAAAGAGGACAAAGGGAGTTTTCTTTGACTTCTCCCAGCTAAGCATCCTGGCTCCATGGCAGTGATGTCTCCTTGAGCTGGAATGATTCTGAAGTCAGAGGAACACTTTTACTGGTGGCAGATCTTTGATAATTGACTGAAATTGTGCATAACCTTGTAGTTTGGCAACTTTGGCTTGTCAGATGGCAGTTTAGAATCAATGTTCAAATGACTGTCCCAATCAGTAACAGAGTGACTCTTGACCTCAAACTTTGTTAAGTCACACTTTTGCAACCTTGCATTAAAATCACCTTTTGCTAATACCTTTGGCAGTGGTTCTTTAAGTGATCTAAATCACCCATTCACAACATATTGGTGTAGTTGTCAGGATGGGGAGTAGTATCCCCGATTGCTTATGGCAGCATGGAGTAAGTCCCATGAGTCCCTGCTTGAGTCCCAAATTCTCAGAATGGGCTCACCACCACTGACATGACTGGAGTGCAACTGCAAACCAAATTAAATTAGCAAGAGGAAATATTGAAAATGGTAGAGGAAAAGGAAGTATTTGTAAGATGTTAGGCAGCTGCCTAGAATCCACCTGTTAGGACAGGAAAAAACATAATGTAGAGAGACAAGATCTGAGAGAGGGAATAGAAGGCAGGGGAGCAGCTGAGTTACTACTGTACATGCAAATTGAAGTCAAATACAGTGAGAAAAGGAGAAAACACAACAGATGGAAGAAAAGATCTAGATGATGCCAATGTGGGCCCCACATTCACCCAACCCCATGCAAATTAGGAAACAGTGTCCCCAGAAGTTTGGGATAGTGATATTTGGGGTGATCCTGATGATTGTGATGAGGGAAATGATGACCAGTTGTTTTCCTCAGATTTCTCTGAATATGAGACTGTATCCACCATTAAAATAGATCTGATTCCAGTTGGTCCTTGACAATATCAGCTGAAATTTCGAATGGGATTGGGAGCACAAATTTCAGCACTAACATGATAGGATGCCAAGAAGCAGGATATGTGACCTGGGTAGTGGAGAGTTAAAGTCACCAGAGCAAATGGAGCAAGTGTTATTCATCCAACCATGAAAGTTAAATTATGGCACCCAGGCAAGAAGCACATTCATCTACTTGATTTGTGATTAAGAAGCACAATGAAAATATTTTGGGGTTTGGTGTTTTGACCACATGAACTAGGTGCCTGCCAGATGGCAGTGTGTGGTTCTTACAATAAGGCTTTTAATGTTTGACGGGACTGAATTCAAAGAGACAGAACAGAGACATTCCAAGTGGGGAAAGGGGCTTCTGTCTTGAATATGAGCAGTTAGACAAGTTGAGCCACTAAGGGGTGACCTGCCTGTAAAACTCCAATGAGACTTGTGCTGTTTTTGCCTTTCTAGGAGTGACAGGGCAACAAAGCTGGTGAAAGGCTGGGAAAGTAAGACTTAGGAGGAGTGGATGAGGGATCTGTGGGTGTTTAGTCTGGAGAAAAGGAGGCTCAAAGGAGACTTTAACACTCTCTACAACTCCCTGACAGGATGGTTGTAGCAAGGTGGGGGTTGGATGGTTCTCTCAGGCAATAAAACCCATAGAAATGGTCTCATGCTGAACCAGGGGAAGTTTGGGTTGGACATCCAGAAGAATTTCTTCACTGAAAAGGTGATTAAGCATTGGAATGTGCTGCCCAAGGAGGTGGTGAAGTCACCAAGCCTGGAGGTGTTCAAGAAAAGTCTGGATATGGCCCTCATGCTGTGGTTAAATTGACATGGTGGTGATCAATCAAAGGTTGGAATCGATGATCTTGGAGGTCTTTTCCAACATTAATGATTCTGTGATTCTGTGATATCAGGAATGACACTGCACATGTCCTCTGGAGATCAGGTTATCCATTGGAGGATTGCTCATCCTTCTCAAAGGAGAGCCCAACACACACATCAACACAGCTTGACCCATGGGGTGAAGACCCTCACTTCTTTATTTCTGTTAGTTGATATGGTAACTATAGTTAAATTCTGCACCATGCACCATATGTCTTCCTCAGCTATGATTGCAATCTGCTGCAATAACGATTAAAAGGGAAGGCAATGAGGGAACCTTGACCACTGATAAACAAAAGGTAATTTGGGATTATGACACTCTCTTTGAAAGGTTTTCCAACCTTGGTGACATCTAGTTAATGACACTTATTACCTCATTGATGGTAAAGCCAGTTTTTCTTCTAACAATACTCAATGCTTCAGTATCTGCCTTATACCCAATTATTGTGCTGATTAAATCACAATGGAACTGTCCTCTATCTGTTAGAACATTCAAGTATGAGCTCCAAATGAGAACAAATGGCCAACTGTGGATGTTAATGCCCGACTGGACAGGAACAGCAAGGATTTATTTGTGAAAATAATACTATTATGAGCTAGGACATTTGCCTTCATGTTTAAGAAAATGTCAACATCAAGTTGAAACCCTTGAGACTGAAACCCTTACATATATTGGAAATGGATGTATCTGTATGAGAACTGTGTGATTCTGTTTACAGAAAACACCACTGTAGAGACATATGATCACTCTAATAGCTATATTTGTCGTTTTATCAAAATGATGGGATGTAGATTTAACAATTCAGCTTCCTCACAACTCACAATTGCTGCAATCCAACTGTATACTGTGTTAAGTTTCATTGCCTGTCACTGCTGGAGTGAATCTGGCATTGGCAAGAAACTGTTGCAAAATGATGATCTGAGTCCATGTTAAAATGGACAATAGCACAGCAGACAAAGAACCTGGACTACCACCCATCATCAGGCAAAGAAGATACACCATGTCCTGGAAAGAGTGGAGAATGATAGAGAACATTGCTGGTGGGAAACTATTTTTGGATGATCATCCACAGCAACTGGAATTTTGAATTTCGTGTTGCATACAATTGTAGTTTTGTTAGTTTTGGCTTTATAGTGTTTACTGTTTATAATCATCCTGTATATCCTGTCAGAAGATAAACCAAATTACATCCATCCAACATAAACCACAGACAATGAACTGATTACATGAAATGTTATATAATTATATAATTACATAATTACATAATGTAATATAATTATATAATTACATTATATATACATAATTATATATACAATTACATTAATTCTAACCCATAAATGAGAAAACCTATCAATTAATTGGATGCTTACTTCTAATCTGCAATATGCTACATACTTACAACAAAGAGACAAAAGATAACTGTTCTACCACTCAAGGAGTTGGTAATGTGTATTAAATGTAGTCACAGGGTAAAGGGACTCAAAGCTGGACAAGGGATATGAGGTGTGGCCACACCAGTGCCCATCACAGAGGGACAACTGAAGCGCTGGTCCTGCTGGCCACACTATTGCTGATGCAGAATACCAGGATGCCACTGGGCTATTCCTGATCAAAATCCCACACTCCCAACCCCCTCAAAATAAAGGATGGATATTTTCCTCAGACCTCCTTTGTTTTTAATCTTTTTAAAAACACACTTTTTATAGTCTTTCACAGTAGTGACCAGATTAAGTTGAAATGGAGATTTTGCGTTCTGGATGGTCTTTCTACAGGAGGTCAGGGCCGAGGGCTGAGGCACATGGTGATGTGGGTGGGAAAAGCCCTTTGGCACTTTGACACAGGGCTTCCTTGGGTGTGTTTAGGGAATGAACACAGGGTGGGACAAGAGACAGGTGCAGGCCATGGGGAGAGGAAGGAGTGCAGGAAAAGTCACAGGGCAAAAACTTTTAAAAGTTATTTGTGTCCAGGGGCATCAGCATGGAAACCACCAGGCCTCTGGGAGAAAGGGCGGCCATGCCTACCAGGCCTCTGTGACCCGCGGTGACATCGTGCCCAGAGATGGTTGTGATGCGGGTGCATGTCATGAACCTTGGGGCTGCCAATCCCTGCCGTGGCCGCTCCCAGGAGAGCAGCTCTCTGAGGAGGCAGCAGCTCACCTGGGAGATTGTGGCCAGTGTCCATCAGAGCCCTTCCACAATGTCAAAGAAACAGGAGGCGAATGCCCATGGCCTGCCCCGTGAGGGGCAGCCACTGCTCTACCGGCGGCGGCAACAGGTGAGGGCTGGGGAAGGAGGGACAGCCTGCAGTGGGACCTGGGGGAAGCCCTGGGGCAGAGACAGCCAGGCCTAGCACCAGGCCATGCTCTGTGCAGGGCCCAGCCCTGGGATGGCCAAGGCACATCAATGGCCCAGAGGCAGCGAGCCCAGCTGGGAACCCGGCCCAGCCTGGCTGCTGTGGCCAGCACCTGCCTTGGGGCCAGGCCCGGGCTTGCAGGCACGTGGGGGACACTGGGCTCACACAGCCACCTCCATCCCGTGCCTCTTCCTGCTTCCCACAGGTGACCCCCAGGCTGCCACAGGCAGCACCTCAGGTCACCTGGACGACCATCACACCCATCCCTGGGGACGGGCCCACTCTGTTGCCCATCCCATCACGAAGCTCCACCACGTCCCGTACACGCAGGGGCAGCCACGAGGGCGGGCACTCAGTGCCCTACAGCCATGTCACAGGGCCACAGAGATTGTCTGTGTCAGACTTGCCGCCTCTCCACGGCCCTCCGTTGACACTGGCACCTCCATGCCAGCTGAGCCCTCAAATGCAAAGTGCAGCCTCTCCGAGCGTCAGTCTTCCCCCTCTGCCAGCAGCAGCCACCTCTTGGTTTTCTCCCAGAGGCACGGCACTTGCTGTGGACCCTGTGGCCAGAGGCCAGCAAGAGATGGTACCACCTTCAGCAAGGGTCACTCCAGTTGCTGGTGGGCCCTGGGAAACACCTTCCCTGGCAAGGAGAACAAAAGGGCTCTGGCACGGCTCAGCTGCAAGGCAGAGCCATCGCCTGCCACCGGTGCAACCCACAAAGAACGTGCAGACCTGCACTGGGACCCAGCCAGCTTGGAAGCACGTGGGGCACTCTGAGACAGAGGAGCTCATCAAGGTGCAGGTAGGGCATGGGGGCAACACCTGCAGTGACCTGTTTACAGGCCTGGGCCCATATCTGCGTGCGAACAGGTCGATCAAGTCCACCTTGAGAACCCCCAAGTGGTTAAGTGCCCACCAAGAAGGGCAGGGAATTCATCGGCCAGCCAAGAAAACTGTACCTCGTAAGCAGTCGTGCCCAGAGGATGAGGAGGCTTTGGTGCGTCATTTGCGTAAAAAGAGGGAAGAGCTGGAGGAGCTGGAAGACAAGGTCTATGAAGAGATGTTTAAAACCATCTTCTCCAAGTGCATCCTCAAGGATGCATCAAGCCTCACCCTGGATCCAGCTGCAGGCCCCTTGGTCCCGCACAACACTTGCAGTGTGACCAATGACACCACAGGAGAGACACAAACATCCTTAGAACTTGTATCACTTGACCAGTTGCTGGCTGAGCTGTGTCCTGTCTCGGACAATTTGCTGTCTTGTGATGCCTGTGTCAAGAACTCTGCAGCAGAGACAGAAAACAACGCAGAGATTGCACATCCTGACCCGATGGCAGGCCCCTGCCCTGCCTCTGGTGACTCACCCTCCTCTTCCTTTCTCGATGAGCTCCTGGAAATGTGGGAAGAAGAAGAACCCCATGACAGAGCAGCAGCAGAAGAGAGTGACAGCAAGCCAGAGAGCCTGTTGTCTCTCCCACTGCAAGAGGAGGAAGCAGAACCACCAGCTTCTCCCGTGGACAGCAATCCCTGCATCGAGCAGCACAGCCAGCCTCTCCCCATGGCATTGCTTGAAGACCCAAATATGTCTGTGGGTTGTGCCTTGGCTGCTGACCCTGTGGACGAGGCCGAGGCAGCAGCCATGGAGGCTGGCTGTGCCCAGGCCGCCCCTCCCCAGGAAAAGCCCTGTGGGGATGAGCCGCCAGCAGGAGCTTGCCCGGTGCCTGCCCAGCCCCTGGCATGCAGCGTTCCTGCTTGCCCCGCGGGCAGTGCAGCCGTCCCGCAGCCCCCGGCCCCACGGCCATGGCGCTCCATGGCCAAGAGGGCCCGGCAGGCTCTGTGCCCCCTTTTCTCCTTTAGCAGCCAGAGGAGTGAGCCCGGGGCCAGCAGCAGGACGATGGCAAAAGATGCCATGGCTCAGCCTGAGGACACCCAGCTCCCAGGGCAGTGGCAGGTCCCAGAGGGAAAGGCACCAGTGCGATGAAGACTCAGGGATGCATGGATGGATGGGTGGATGATGTCCAAGGCAACCACTTGCCAAAGGTAGGCCCTGCTGCTGGCCCCAGCCCCTCACCCCCAAGCCACCAGAAAGGCAGCCTGGTCTGGGAGAGCCAGCTGAGGAAGGATGACAGCACTGCATTGTATAATCCCACAGAGACTGACTTTGGCCCTGGGATGCATTGTGGGGTAGTGTCCTTGCAGTGTCCCCAGGGAGGGGGGTTTAGGAGTTGAGAAATGCTCCTTGGGTCTCAGCATTGCAGGTAAATGAAGTCCAATCCTCCTTTCACATGGCAAATAGGAAAACATTTCTCTGTATACCTAACACATGGATTGGAGAAAGGTGTTAACCCTGTATGAATGACCTGGAGTCCTCACCTCCACAAGAACTACCAGGATCGGGGCCTCTCGCTGGTCAGAGTGACCCCGAGAAAATATTAGAAAGTCTCTTTTCCCAGCCCAGTGCTTGAAGAAGGAGTCAGAGGTCTTCAGTTCTTGGTCTCAAGGTTGTTTATTGTTCCTTATCTATAAAATATTTTCTCCTGTCCAGCTGAGGTCTGTTCAGCACAGCAGTCCAGGCACTCTGCCTGCCCCCAGGGTGGTGTTATGTCTTTATACTAAAAACTACGTATATAATGTTTGCAATTACTTTCCAATACCTATCACCTATGTTAGACAGTGAGCTGTCTACTCTAAACCAATCTAAAAGTGCCAGCATCACGGCAGAAGATGGAGGCCAAGAAGAAGAAAGAGAAAGACTGGACATGCCCAGATCCCTCCATCTTGGCCCCCTGAACCCCCATTCTAGAAAACCCCAGAATCTACTTTTTCACCCCATGATAAATTCACTATCATTCTGCTTAACTGTCGTGGCCTGCAGATCTCCATCTAAGGTTGGTAACTTGCTCCACGGGTCATAATCAAAACCACAGACATTTTGGGCTCTGTGACAGGGTCTCTGAGCCCCCTGGCAAGGGTCTTGGCTGCTCAGGACAGCCAGAGGGATGTCCTGGGTTCCCACATACCAGGATCGCTAGTGCAGAGAAGCACAGGGTGACCGACAGGATGGAAGGACTGATGGGACACTGCTGGAGCCAGCCTTTTTGATTGTCCTTTACTTGATCTCTTCTGTACTCCATCCCAGTAATTGTTCTTTTCCACCCCACCCCCACTCTTCCCCCTCTTTCCTTCTTGCCCTGCTTTTTCCTATCCCTATCTCTCTACCCTACATTTATTGTTAAATAAAATCCCTTTTGTTGACTTTGGTAGATGGTCTCATTGGCATCTTAATTTGGGCAGAGGCATCTCTCACTAATTGCATCTCAACAGGGCCACACGTCTGCACACAGCACTCGAGGTGTGGCCTCCCCAGTGCCCAGCACAGAGGGACAGTCACTGCCATGGTCCTGCTGGCCACACTGGTGCTGACACAGAAGCCCAGGAGGCCATCGTTCTCCTTGTCCACTTGGGCACATGATGGCTCACATTTGGCCACTGTCAGCCAGCACCCCAGGGCCTTTCCTGCTGGGCAGTTTTCCAGCCACCCTGTCCCCAGCCTGGGGCACTGCAGGGGCTTCATGGGACATGAGAGCAGGATGAAGACTTTTCTCTCCTTGAACATTCACCCTGCTGGCCTCACATCACATCCAGCCAGCTTGGCCACATCCGCCTGCAGAGTACATCAAAACCACCCCCACCACCTTGGTGTCAGCTGCAAACAATCTGAGGGTGCCTCATCCAGATAATTGACGGAGATATTAAACAGAACCTGCCTACCTGTGATGATATTTGTGAAAACTGTGTGTATTTGATACCAGCATTTTGGTTTGCTTTTGGTCAGACTGGATGTGACAATGACTCCTCTGTTCCTAAATCCTGTGTATGGAAGAGATGCAAAAGCCAGCCAACTGTTAGTGTCCTGTAGAACTCTGCATAAAACACATGGATGAATAAAGCTCTTTTCTGAAGAGGGATCTGTGCAGACCTGATGCACACAGTCACACCTATTTCAAAGAGATATTTTGCTGTCCCATCAAGTATTTGTTGGAGGTCTCCCAGGGAGGCCTCCATAAAGATCTTGCAGTTGGTGATAAATCTGCTAATAGCAGCTAGCAAAGATGCCTTTCCTTTCTTAACCTTTGAGCATATGGCTGCATAAAGCTGCATAACTATCAAAACAATCATCCAGGTAGTGCCTGACAGTTCTTTCTTTTTTAAAAATTAATTTTAATAGATGTGACAATATGTTCTGCCTTGATGCAGGCAAAAGTAAGCAATCAAACCTGAGGGACAAACAGCAACCAGTGGTGAGGGACTGGGGAAGGCACAGCACCTGACAGTCTGCAGAGAGGAGCCAACAACATCTGGGGAAGTTCAAAGTCTGTAACAGGATGGTGGGAAATATTATACACAGTGCTGCTAAATTACTATCACCCTCAGAGAAGAATTCACAGGAAATTTTACCAATAGAAATGTAGAAATGAAATAAGGTTTAAGTACTTCGGGGCCTTTGAACAGAGTTTTTCATGGCAGCTAAGTTCTGCATGCAAGCTGTCAGTATGAAAAGTTCATGCTGAAATGTAAATTCACTGAATGGGAAGCATCTGATGAGCCATGGGGACTGGCTCTGGTGGCTTTCTCTCCCAGTTATACAGGAAACTGGGGATAATCCAATGGTTGGAGCACCATGCAGGCTATGGGCTCTGTTCCTGGCTGCTGGTGCTAACCAGCTGGTTGTTTTGCTCCAGGTCCTCATGAAGGGCCAGGGCTCACAGCCTCAAGACACAGTATTAGCTATGAGATGTTAAATGGGAGCCTGTAATTAACTTAATCACCTCCAGCTCTCTCTGATCACTGGAGAGAAGTGAAGATTAAATTAATCATCTTAGTGTCTACCACTCCTTACCCTCTGAAGGTACCTATAGCAGCTGCTCTACTAAAAGTAGAGAAATTTAAATTAAATATTAGGAAGAAAATTCTTTACTGTGAGGGTGGTGAGGCCTTTGTACAGGTTGCCCAGAGAAGCTGTGGCTGCCCCATGCCTGGAATTGTCCAAGGCCAGGTTGGATGGGGCTTGGAACAACCTGGGATAGTGGAGGGTTGTCCCTGCCCAGGGCAGGAGGGTGGAATGAGATTATCTTTAAAATCTATTTAACCCAAACCATTCTGTCATTCTATAAATTACCTCAGTTAGATGCCTAAGTTTGAATGGGGGGGTGTCTGAACCTGAAATCACTAGAAATTAAACCCTAAAAACCTTTGAAAGTCATTTACTTTGTCTAATTTTTCATATTTGTGATGAGCCTGAGTTTTCTTATCTCTGAGAATTGTGTACTGTGTTATAGACCGTAATCAGGCACAGGGATGCCTGCTCTAGCATGATGATAGTACAAAAAGAATCCTTCTTTACTTTGTTACTGACTCAGTCCATTTAGATGACAACTCACCCAGATAGACCTCATCCATCCCTTACCTGACCATTTTTTTGTCTGATCTCCCTCCTCACTATGTGTAATTGTGACTGTCCAATGATCTTACAGCAGCAGCTATGGAGATTGATATTTTGGCAGTGTTACTGTCAGATTTATATCATCTGAGGAAATATTTTTCTGGAACAAATGAAAATAAACATGACTTGGGAAAAGAAACAAATGACTTAAGCTTTGACTTTTGTTTTAGGATCACTTCTCAGCTCTATTCCATAAATAGAGTCTGTCAGGATGCCCATTTATTTGATATTCTTGTCAAGATGAGTATGGCAGGACAGTTGGAAATTGCAAAGTAAATTCCAGGTATGGTGATCATCCTTTAGCTCTAGTTTTAGACGTCTCATTCTGTATAGTAAAAAAAATAACTTAACAATAAGCAGATGCATTTTAATGTAACTTGATAGTTGAGCTGAGCTAGAATACAGTTAAACAAGTTGTGGGTTGTCATTTCTATCTCTTTTTGCATAGCAGCTTCCTTTATGCCATTTATTATTATCCTTGCTAACAATCATCTTTCCCTGATTTATCCCATGTTGCAGTCCATCTGGTGCCTTAAACTCCAGCTTAAGTTTATATTAAAAAAAAAAAAAGAAAAAAAAGCTTCAGTGCTCATTCAGCAGAATTTGCTGAAAGTATTTATTCTTTTTACTTAGAAAACCCAAACCACTATGGACCAATTTCTCATTTTGTAGTGATGGATACGTTTATATTTCAGCCCTATTGGTGGGTGTGTATGCAGTGCATCTAATGCTCATTCTTATCAGCAATATATGTACACACACATTGCTATTCTAATAATAAAACATATAAGTTATTCCAGGTTATTATAAGTGGACCCAGAAAGTCAATACATCATTTTGGTCTTTTGAGATTTTCAGCTATAAATCTCTGAGTTGTTTGACATGAACTTCTGCTGTTATTTCCCAGGAGAAATTAACTGGGAATATTTTGGCCCAAGTGGGCCTAAAATGCACTCTGTCCATGTTAAACATATCTGGAAAAGCTTTGTTGGAAAAGTTCAGATATCTTTACTGGAAAAGAGATGTATATTCTTATCAGATTTAGTGGAGTTCTAATGATAGTCTCTGTGCTTGTGTAACAAGAACAAAAATCTGCACCCTGTCATTGAAGAAATCCATGTGCTTCCTATGTCTGAATACTCTGATGAAAATCACAGAAGAGTCCTATACCCATCACTGATTTTCCTTCAGCAGCTGTTGCAGAAAGTGTTGCCACTGGGAAGTTAATTTTTTATATAGTCAACCACCATGTAATAGGAGATGTGTGTCAGCAGGGTCCAGATACACATCACTGGTCTCCTTGTTATCTGGAAATCCTTAAATCATCACTCTCTAATGAAACAAGAAATGTGTATTCTAAATTCATAAAGATTTATAAACATTCACTGCTGCCATCTGACAGATTTATGCATCACCTGCAGTTCTCTCATTCTTCAGCTCTGTCCTATGAGCCGTGGGAAAATGATGATCCTGCACCATTATGCAGAGCTGAGAAATCTGAAAAAGGTCAAGTTACAGAGTCTGAAGGAACTGGATGACTAAGAATGAACCACAAAGGAAGAGCAAGCCACTTAAATTGATAAGTCATGAGACAAAAAAATTGCGGAGGATCTTGCCTTGTGGCTGGCTTTTTTGGCTGGTATTTGACAGGGTAGTCTCTGGATGCCTTTATTCCAGGGCAGAGGTATTGCTGCATGGCTCTGGAGCAGTGCACAACGTTCTGGTTTTTGAACAGTCAGTACAAGACAAAAGAATTGTCAGAAAATAATTTTCTTCCCCCTGTAAGGAGCTGACACTTCATTACAGAAAGCAATGCCCTCAGCCCATACACAATATTTAAACCTCTTAAACCTGTTCTTTGGGTTGTTAGCATTCACTCCAGAAACTGGGAAGCATTTCCATTAAATTTCAGTTTTCTAATACATCAGGCTCAGCATAAAGCACAAATGAAAGGCCTGTTTTGCCACTGGAATTCACCCTGATAGCCCAATATTGACTCCACTTTTCTGTGTTGGACTGCAATGACCTCAAAGTTTGATGTGACAAATGAAGAATCCATCACTTCCTGCAGGGAATTTGCTATAGTCTAATCATCTTCAGCCTTACAAAAAGTGATGACTGACTTCCAAAACCAAACTGTGTGGATTTAGCTTACAGCCATTGGGGTTTGATCTGCATTTCTTCTCCAAACTGAAGAGTCCTAGTGCATCTAATACTCCGCCTCCATGAATTTTCTGTTTTTCTATAATCAAATAACTTTTGGATTCCTGTCTTTTGATACAGTAAAATATTTGGTGTCCTGTACATTACTCAAACTTCTCTCTCTTTGCAGAATCTTAAATCATGCATCTGGCCAGATGTGGAAATGGAATTACCTCCCAGCATAGCTATGGATTGCAGGGTGTTATTCTCCTGAAAGCCTGTGCAGATGTGCTGATGCCATGGGATCAAGGCTCATGTTCACTAAGCATCCTTTATTTCTGGGCAGATGGTTGTGTTTGGCTCTGCTGGAGGATGTGCTGCTCACACAGTCCTGTCTCAGCCAGTGCTCCTCATTGCTCTGAATCCAGACATGAGTCCATTTATTTGAATACAGAAGGGGGGATGGTGGTGTGGCCACTTCACAGTTACATTCAGGAAATTGCTCTGCAACAGCATTAATTAATGGTTCATGAAAGAAATAGAATCTGTTTCAGCCTCTCCCTTAATCCCATTCCTCCTCTCCATCATGTACCTAGATTGGTTTTCTCTATAAACAGCAGCAACAGTGATGGGGTTTGGTGGATTACACAATCACTGATCTAGATGTGAAAGTAGGTCTGGTTGAGAGTTGTGCTGGGTTTGCTGTTGGTGTTGATATCCCTCAATGTAAACTGTCTTCAGTTTATGTGTCCTCACTGCACAGGGACAGTCTTGCCCAGATATGAGGCTCTGTTGCACTGAGTGCCTCATGCAAACCTTATTTTGGCAGGTCTGTGCAGATGCTTTTGCCAAGGGTGTGAGGACCTGGACAAAGACTGTACTAACTAGTGTACACAGGGTTTGAGTAACACCCTGTGAAACAGGGTGATTCTTGTCATCCCTACCATACAGCTCAAGAAACTGGCACATTCATAAAAAGAAATGGCAATGTCTAGGTGGAGCTGAGTTGATAAAGGAAATTGGGTTTCCTAATTTCCACAATGTCCCTGCTCATAAGTCCAGCCACCCTTCTCTGAAAAACAGATTTAGAAATAGAATAAACTGTCATTAATCAGCGCCTCAGAAGTGGAGCACATCAGCATGTGTTTAACCATGGAAGCCTTCTGACAGGATCTTGGTTTCAGACTGGATTTCTTGGATTTCACAGACATGAGATCACGAGTGTCATTACCTATAGAGAAGTAAGAAATGGGTTTGCAGTGCATTTATGCAAGAATTCATTAATGATCATCATTTATTTACTCCTAACAAAAGAAAAGAGACGTGCTGACATTTTCTCAGTGTGTGTGTGTGGACATACCATTCCAAAGTTCTTATGTTGTATAAATCAGAAGAAAACACAGTGGCAGTGCCAGGTGGTCAATAAGAGATTATATTAAGCAAGCAGCAAGTGTCAGTGAAATGTATTTCTGCCTGATGATCCGGTGGATAACTGTAGATAGCTCCAGCAATCTGTGCTCAGTTTTAGCCTCCACTATTAAATTGGATAAGCTACCAGCTCCAAGTAATTTGTAATTTTAAATTAGTACAAGGCTCATGACATTTCTCTTTTGGGACTGTTCCAGTGAGAGGTTTCATGTTCACATTTAAATAGGTAAGGCTGCTTTGGTCAAACTCTATTTATCAGTTCCCTGTTTCTACTGTTTCCTTTGAAGCCAAAAATGAGATTGAAAGAGAGTAGAAAGGCAAACTTTTGCTGGTAAGTCTTCATGTTTTCTGAATTTCTGTTATTTCAGTTTAATTTTGGTTTTCACTTGGGTAGATGTAAGAACTCCAGGTAATAGTGTGTTACTTGCCAACTCCTCTGGACTGGAGAAAGTGATTACTAGATGTACAGAGAAAGCTGGGTGGAAGTTTTAAAATATATTGCTGTGCTTCTGTCAGCAAGAATTATCTCAGCTACCTGCCAGCTTGACTTGTTATGTGGAAAGGAAAGCAGAACAAAAACAAACAGAAAGAAAGGAGAAATTCAGGAACATATTTGCCACCTCACCCAGTGGGGATGACCTGTCCTGTGGCTGTATGACCCCTTTTCCTGCCAATCCTGTTTTTTGTGATCAGATTGGAGCAGAACAACTTTTATCCCCTCTGCTTTTAAAATTTGTTTCTCAACATATTCTGGTAGGTGAAGAGATGAGCAATGGTGGATTTGGATGAAAGGGAAACAAAGAAATAGAAGACCAAGGCTAATGCCTTTGACTCTCCTCAGAAAGTGGACTCGTTATCATGAAACAAAGTCCAGTGTGATTCCCCCTCAATCCAAACCACATTTATACATTTTTCTAGACATTTCTAACATTACAGTGCCTGGAGGAACCTTAACACAGTAACCAAAAGTGTTGTATCATTCCCCTGATCAATGGGAAAGCTGGGTATGAATCCTTGAGGGAGATCATGGCAAGTGGGTCTGCACACCACTCTTCTGAGTCTGCCCTTCACCAAATTGAAGAGCTTGAGTGGACCAGAAGAGGCCATGAAGGTGATCTGGGGTTGGAGAAACTCCCATATGAGGATGGGCTGAGAGAGTTGCTTTTATCTTCAAGAAGACTCCAAGGAGACCATAGAGCACCTTCCAGTGTTTGATGAGGGCTTACAGAAAAAGTGGGAAAGGACTTTTCCTCTGGATTGTAGTGACAGGACAAGGGGAAATGGCTTAAAATGGAAGGAGAGTGGGTTTATCTTAGGAAGAAATTCTTCTCTGTGAGGGTGCTGAGGCCCTGGCACAGGTTCCCAGAGAAGCCCCATCCCTGAGAATGTTCCAGGCCAGGTTGGATGGGGCTTGGAGCAACCTGGTCTGTTGGAAGGTGTCCCTGCCTGTTACAGGAGTGTTGGAATGAGATGATCATTAAAATCCATTTAACCCAAACCATTCTGTGATTCTGTGAATGTGGTTATTTTCACGGAAGCATTTATGGAACAGGAAATTATCCAAACATGAAAATCAAAATCAGATTATCTAGTCTGTGATTCCAATATTTGTGAGTATATTTTGATTGTGAATAGGAAGGCAGCAGGTGAGTGCAAGGGGGCATTATGTAATCAGGTAATGCAGGAAACTGAGCTCTCAGGTAAATGATTCTCTTGGGCATCACCATATTTCAAAGAGGCATCAGATAAGGAAAACTTCAGAGAGCTCATTCTCTGTTGTAGTCAACAAAGTGTCCTATATAAAAAATATGACCTGCTTTTGTTTCTTCATTTTAAACTCTTTTCAGTCTTTGCCCAATTTCATTTTTTCTCTCCTCCCACCAGCCCACATTGTTGGAAGCAAAGGTTTCTGGGAGAGTCCTGTAGGAAATGATACCACAGCACTCCAGCAGCAGTGTAGTTTAATGGGATACTTCACACAAAATTGGATTAATTTGCATAAAATACAACTAATTTCAGTCTCTCACACTCACAAGCACTAAAAAGCTTTTATTTTAAACAGCCTGCCCATAATTCAGCCATTAAGGCACCTGTTTCCAGGGAGTGTGTCTGCAATTGTTTGCAGTGAGTAGAGGACAAGGAAATCAACTTTTGAGACCCTCCCACATTTCACATCTTCTTAAGTGAGTGCTGTTGGTTTGGGATGTGTCTCATGCCAATGAGGAGCTGAAAGTGATGCATCTCTTTATCCTGACCCACCTCTGTGAGCCATCAGGATTTAGTCACTGTCTCTGCTCCAGAGCTGCTTGTCAGGAGAAATTGCGGGAAGTTTTGTGCTGGGATCTCCATGACCTGCTGCTGTAGGTGTCAGCAGCCAATGCCATTTGGCACCTCTTCTTCTTCTGTTGTTTTGTTCCTGTGCCTTCACATTCAGCCTTGATTCATATCAGTATAAACATACTTTTTTCTACAATTTGTCACAGCTGTAGAACTTTCCTGGGCCTCTGTTTTCTAATTCATCGTAGGCATGTTGGTACATACTGACAAAAAGATGTGATAGCTACCTCTTATGATGCAGTATTTTTCACCTCACAAATCTCACAAGCTCTTGGTATTGCCCCAGGTATTTCAGCAATATATTACAGTAAACTTTCCTCCTTCCTGGCTCAGGATTACAAAGGAATATTACAGTTTACTTCCTTCCACATAATGATCTTGCCTATAAATTTTAATCGGATCCAATCTTCATATTTTCTCTATTTTATTGGATTCTGGTGAGGGTTATGATGTCTTGCTACTTTCCCAGCCTCCTTTATTCAATTTATATAATTCCTGTTTATCCAAGACAAACGAAAAAAGGTTTGAAAGGAAAGGAAAAAGGTAGGACAGACAAAAAGAAATCTTTTGAATAATGGAAAAAACAAGCACTGAGTTCCCTTTAAAGTACTGTTCTAAGTAATCCATTTGCATATTCCAATGTTTTTATTCCTCCCATTTTGGTGCCTGATGGATCTAATTAACTTGCCCCATCCCAAACACCTTGGGGCTTATTGAGAAGCTTTCTGAAGCCAGGGACCCCAAACCTCCATTTGACTCTTCTTATTTTCCATTCCCTTTAACATTCAATTATTCATGTCTCTATCTCTTGTTAAAGAATATTTTAGTTCTTACATACACTTATATGTCTATATATATATATACACAATTTATATGTATTCATAATGTATATTTACACACTGTATATACATATATAAATATTTTATGCAAAATAAATCCATGTGTAATACCTCACATATTTATACTCTCTATATTTATATATAGAAAGTGAAATCTGCATCTCTAGAAATATGTACATATTTTTGTCTATGAATACTCCTGGGACCAAAGGAAATGGGCAGCCAAAGAGCTTTTTGATCATGAGGGCTCCTGACATGTATTTTCTTGGATAAAAACTGTCCTTAAATGATTAATATTGAAAAAAAAAAGAAGGAAATGTAGAAGGGATTGTTGTGACTTTAAGCACAACCCTTGAAAGTAAAGCAGATGATTCTGCCAGAGACCTCAAAGGTATGAATACAAATCAGTAAAGTTCAATTAGAGGGCACTGAAAAAGTGCAACTGTGACATCTAGATAGAGGAACTTTAGTGTTTACATGAATTTTTACAGAATAACAACCACTCATGATGGACAGTAAGGACATCTGTAAATTGCATATAAGAGCAAAAGAACATTAACTTGTTGAACAGGCTTTTCTCTTGAAATATCTGCTGAATTGGTCTCTTTGGTGTCCTCTGCTGCTACAAATCTGAGCAGTGATTTGTTGTTGTGAAAGGAAAATATACGTGGAGGAAAGAGGGGATGAACACATGGAAAGCTTGTGGGATGCAGGGCCGGAGAATAATTCATCCCCCCTTGGCCTATGCAGGATGATTTCCTGAAGATGGACAGCAGAACCTGTGTGTGGATGGGGACACAAAGCAATGTGAGCTCCCACAAATCCCAGACTCTCTGTCCATGGGGAGTTTTAGTTAATATCACAAATTTCCAGAATCTTCTCCAAAAACTGAGGTGGCATCTGTCATCTGGCCCATAGTAGTTGCAACAAATCTCTGTACACCTCTTTTTAAAGACAGCTTCAATAGAGCTCAGGAAATGCTGGACATAAGATAGAAATTGTCCACAGGATTTAGCATCTTCCTTTTTTCTGTTTGATTTTTTTTTAGCAGAGTTAGTAGAAAAAAAAAAATAGAGGAATGAGGCCAATGGCAAAGAACAATCAGGAAATTTATAAGGAGGGTAATGAATCCAATTATAATTTGAATTCCAAACAGTGTGCTGTTAAGTGTAACTGCAGTCTGGCACTACTTTTAATTCATTTTGTTGGGCCTATCAAGGAAAGCAGGCTAAAGCACAGAATCTATTTTTTCACTTGGCATTTCTGTATCCATCAAACCATTTCAAGTAGCCTGAGAGTAATTTCACATTATGACCATTTCCCTTTAAGTTAAGCCAACTCAAGTGTGGAGAATTAAAATTAATTATTCAACGACAACAAAGGCTAAAATGTGATCAAATTTGGCTGGTTTGTTGATTTGTTTGTTTTTCTCCTCTCCAGGCACTTCAATTCCCCAGGCTCTGTCCTCCTCTTGTGTATGGCATTTTGAAAGGCAATGACAGATTGTAAATTCAACCCAAGGTTGCTGAACCGTTCAGCAGAGTCAAGGGAGGCCTGATGAATTCTTTTTATGTGTCCTGCATAAGTGTGTATTAAACACTCGTTAACAATGTGATGGGCTGAAGTTTGTTGCAGTTTTGCTACAATAAATCATTGTTCCTCTGTTGATTTGGAAAATCTCTGTTCCTCCTGTGAGCTGCTTAAATGCCACTGTGCATAATCGAGTATCCTTGAGGTAAGACAAATCCTGGCAGTGTGTTTGTGGTGCTGACAACAAACTTCACCTTCAGCAGTGTGGGATGTGAGTAGGGGTGTCCAGAGCTGCTTGAGATGCTCTGGGTTGTCCAGGACAGCCACATGTGGCGGTGAGATGTGCCCTGGGCTTGTAATACATCAACGCCATTGGTGTGGCCACTGCTGCTTATTTCATCCTGTGGCAGATCTTCATCATCCCTGGAACACTGGCATTGCCTTAAAACAGTTGGTTTAAAGCACCAGAAATTGGAATAGGAAAACTTCAGATAATCTCTGCAGAGATGCTGTGGAGTGCAGGCTTTGTGCAAGGTTTTTTTCTGAATTTGGGTCCTGTAGCTCTGGCAGAAATGTGAGCTCCTGTCTCTTTTCCTAACAGGATTATACAGAGTGAGTGTGCACAGAAACCTCTAGACCACAAATTTAACACCCGCTTCCTTTCAGAAAGCTTGTCCTTGCTGCTTTTAGTGTGTTTTCACTGAAAAAGAAAAAAAGGCACATGGTTAAATCAGTTCTCCGTATGTTTGTTTAGAACAAGGAGAGTTTAGGATGAAAATTGGTTACTCTGAGCTTTACCATTGTGCTTCAATGCTTAAATTTCTTCCTCAGACTGGAAAAATGATGGCTTCAGGGAGGACACAAAGCATCTTTTAGTGCATAAAGGGAACTTACTGAAAAGCTGGAGAGGTACTTTTCACAAGAACATGGAGAGATAGGACAAAGGGAAAAGATTGAAATCAATAGAGGAACAGTTTAAATCAGATATTAGGAAGAAATCCTTTACTGTGAGGGTGGTGAGGCTCAGGAACCATTGCCCCATCCCTGCAAGTGTCCAAGGCCAGGTTGGATGGGGCTTGGAGCAGCCTGGTCTGCTGGAAGGTGTCCCTGCCCATGGCTGGGGGGTAGAACTGGATGGTCTTTTAAGGTGCCAAACCATTCCATGATTCTGTGATTTCAGAGGACTTAGTAGGTGAATTGGCTGTTCCAGAGATCAAAGCACACCCTGGAATAACACATGGACATGTCCCTGAAGAGGACATAGGTGTGGGACAGTTGGTCCCTTGAGTCACAAAGGGAACCAGGGTGGGACAAGAAATAAATTTGTTTCAGTAAGTTAAACATTGCCAGGACATATTTGCCAATACATTTACCAAGTTCAGAGGGGTACAGGAATCCAGTTTGGCACATAATAGCTCTGTCTTCAGCACAATGCTGAAGGTTGGGGAAACTGAGGCACAAAACCAACAGGACTGGGCAGGTGAGAAAACTGTTGTTGTCAGGGTGTTTTGTTACTGGTATTTACAAGGGGACACAGCTGGAGAATTTGATGTGTTTTCCTGCAGTGGTCTGTGGTTCAAATACCAGCTAAACAAGAATGCAATAACACTGCAAATATCTGTAAAATATTAAGTCAGGGAAGAAATGAGTCAAGGGGCCATAATGAATAACCAGTAGGAGTAAAGCAGAGGACAATGTAGGCTCTGTATCAGGAGGTTTCCATGGGAAGTGCTGGACTTCTTCTGATGGGAATATGTAATGATTGGACATCTTGTGCTGTGGAGACTGAAGATCAGTACTGGAAGAAACACTTCATTGCTAACCATGCCTGACATGACATGCTGGTGGGGGAGATTATTATTCCAAGTAGGTTTCTCTTTTCTTTTTTTTTTTTTTCTTTTAAACCTACTTCTTGTGCATGTTCATTATTTGCTAAAAGGCAGAATGACTTTGGAATCATTCAGGCTGTATGAAAGCTTCCTACAGAGATTAAACATCTCCTGGGTGGAGTTTGCCTTGTGCACACCACTAGAACGTCAATCTTCCTTCACCTGGAACCACAGTGGGGTATTTTAACTGGATGTCTTTATCAGATCTCTGCTGACAACCTGTCAAAGCATTCCTGGGGAATGACTCATTTGCAAATAGCTTTCCTACCTCTCCCTTCTCCCTTCACTCCCTGTCTCCTTAAATTGCATGCTATAAATAGTGCTCAAAGGAGCAGAGTTTGAGAAGCAGTGCATTTCATATAAATCAAGGGTAGGATGCTGCCAGGGCTGGAATTTCCTGCAGAAGGTGGATCCAAGCTGATTTTTGTACAGTTCTGAGTGTGGCTGTCATAGTCCATCAAATCAGTGGCCTGTCCTGGCTGCTGCCACATTTGTGGTGGTGGTTGGTTATCTTCTGGACCATTTTCCATGTCATTCCTAGGAGGAAATTTTCTTTCCAGTACTGAGTATTTCTCATTAAGCCATTTAGCAGTTGTAGAACATGAAGACAGATTGATCTTATGAATTTTTATCTTAGACAGTGTGGGAATCACATTGTTAATCAACACTAGGAAATGTATTTGGTGCTGGCTGTTAATAATGCCCAGATATGACTTCTCATATATGACAGATTGAAAATTAAATTCCCAAACCCAGGAAATTCTCCTAAACTTTCATTGCATTTCGATGCTTCTGGTTTCAAGTTTAAAGCCTGTGAAGAATTAGTTTCTATCGAAATTTCCCTTTTCAGCAGAGGTCAAGAACAAACCAGTTTGTATTAAACACATTTCCAGAGGATGTGAATTCTGTATAAGTGAAGAAGGAGTGATTTCCAGCAAGGGGCTTCTCCTATTCCCCTCTAACTACTTCTGTGTTCCTCCCTAACCTTTGGCTCATCTCCTTGCACCCCCTTGGAGGAGCCCTGACACACAGGTATTTCAAAACTAAGACAAATCCTCCCCCAACATGAAGCTCTCTCAGATCTTTTGGGCTGCTAATGGTGCAAGATTGGACTAATCTTTCCTCTCTCACACGTCCACGCTCCGTAAATTGAGTTCAAATGATTTGGAGGAGCATAAACCAGTCTGGCACTGCTCTCATGAATATATGATCAGCCTAAACACTTTGAACCCAGGGACTTTGCAGAAGCAGACTTGCTTTTACTGTCTCTCAATTTGCTGTACAGAAGTTATCAGAAAGAACAATGCAAAGAATCAAGAAATAACCAATATCTGTTATCTCCACACAGCAGCAAGAATTCTGCCAGTGATGGAGCTCCCTGTACACACAGGCTACGCTGAGAGCAGCTAATTGAAGTGGCTAGAGATGAATTAAAAATATATTAACTTATCCATATCATGCTTTTTTCTCTTTATAGCCAGTTTTATTTGGCAAAGGTTAGCTTTAGCCTTAGGAGGTGAGTTTTCCTCTGTAGTCAGTGGAGGAGAAAAGGGCAATTTGGAACAAAAGGCTGACAGAGGTGCTGATAAATCAGCCTGAAGCTGTTTAAAAAGAAAGAGGGGATGAAAGCTGATAAACATAGAACCAACACATGGTTTGGCTTTATGACTGGATTTCTTGTAAAAATGTCATGCCTCTAGTGAGAATTTAAGGCCTTTACAGGACAGGGGGATTTTTTTTTCTGTTCTGCCTCTGTGCTCAGCATCTACTGCCAGAACTGTGTCCCAGAAAATAGTAGAGGTGACATTAAAGGCTGCAGGACCACAGCAAGCTGTGTTTGTTCCATTGCCCAAAAATATTGTGTTGTAGTTATGTCTGCTTATATTCAGTAATCAGACAACTGACCACAACAAGAGGATGTGCTGTTAGCAAGGATGATTTTATGCTCTCAGTTACCTGGTTGTAATTCTGGTCTAAACACAGATATCATTGCCCTTGGAGATGCTAGAAACCTTCTAGATGTATAGAAACCCAGAAAGCCTCTATCCCAGGGAAGCTGTGGCTACCCCATCCCTGGAAGTGTCCAAGGCCAGACTGGACAGGGCTTGGAGCAGCCTGGGATAGTGGAAGGTGTCCATGCTTGTGGCAGGGAGGACTGGAAATTCCTTCCAGCCAAAACCATTCTGATACTATGAACAAGTGAGAAAACACTTGTAGTCATATGAGTGAATTTTCTAGAGCTCTGTGAAGGCATTCCTTACCTCCCTCCTCTTACAAAAATTCTTGCTTGAAAATATAATTTCTGGCTGTGGATTCTGTCTGGAAACCAGTTCATCACAAAAGCAGGAGCAACCACTATTATTTTTCTTCAGCTTTGCTGGAAGAAGGATGATCTGCTTTCATGTTGAACAAAATATAAGTTCTATCACTCTTTAGGGTATTTTCAGATTTTTTGATATGTAGACTTGGTGAGAAATCTCAAAAATGCATCTTGACAAAGGACAGGATCTGGCCCTTACACAGGGAATTTTAGCAGAGGCAACGCTGCTGCTGCCGCCAGTAAATAAAGACCAGCAGGGAGGCAGGACCTGTGCTGAAAAAAAAGAGCACCAGGAATAAAATCTAGAAGGGTAAAGAGTGGGAGAGGTGAGAGCACTGGTTTGCTTACTAAGCAGGGAAAGCAGATTGAAAATAAATGGTAAATTTTAGAAACTGCTGAGACCATATCTGGGGCCACAAATAGGTCTAAAAACTTAGTGAGAGCTCCTTTGAGCATAGCCACAAATGAAAGAAGGGAAGTGAAAGTGTTCAAAAGAGGCTTTATTTTACTAAGTGCTTATTCAGGCACAAATTAAGATAAATGTGAATGAAATATTGTTGAAAGGATATAATTGCTTAACAAGTGGTGGAAGGAAAGGATTTTAATCTGAATTTTTAGAAGTCTGAAGAGACACAAGAATGATGTTATATGCAGTCATTTACATTGTAGGCAGAGAGTATAAATAGTCTCATAAATTACTTAGAGATATTATAAAGAAATTTACTGTGAGGGTGGTTGTCCAGAAAAGCTGTGGCTGCCCTATCCCTGGAATTGTCCAAGGCCAGGTTGGATGGAGCCTGGAGCAATCTGGGATAGTGGAAGCTGTTCCTGCCAATGGCAGGGGGTTTGGAATGGGATGATCTGTAAGGTCTGTGCCAACCCAAAATCTTCCATGGTTCAATGATTCTTTGTTTGATTTAACAAGATGTCACTGTCATATTTTCTGAAATATCCCTTCACCAGAATTTCTTCTGGCAAGTTGAGATGCCTCAGAAAAGAATGTAAACAATAATTATCTGATCACTTCTCCTGTGTTTGCTGCTTTGGAATGTGGTTTACCAACAGGTGCATGTTTGATTGGTTTCCTGTGAATTGTTTTTACTTAATGACCAATCACAGCCAGCTGTGTCAGGACTCTGGAGAGAGTCAGTCATGAGTTTTTCATTAATATCTTGTTAAACTCTGTCTGTATCCTTTCTGTATTCTTTAGTATAGTTTTAGTATAGCATTCTTTTAATATAATATTTTATCTTAAAATAATAAATCAGCCTTCTGAGAACATGGAGTCAGACTCATCTCTTCACCTTGTCCTGGGGACCCTCACAAACTCAACAACAAGGAGTTAATTTTTTAGACAGTTTTGCAGGCTGGAATGCAGCTCATTCATTTCCATGGTGTCCACATTCTTTTTGTGACACAGAAAAGGACAATTCACCAGCCAGAGTAGCTAAACTGTTCCTGATAGAATTCATCCCATGTGACTCTGCACATCTTTGGAGAAAGTGTTTGACTTCATGTCACCAACAAAGATAAGAGAGAGTGGCACTTGCAGGTAGCATGGATGTCAGGACAGCAGAGGTGGCTATTCCCTCTCCCCTGCCAAGACTTGCCTCTGTGTTCTTCTTATTCCCCTGAGAGATACAGAATTCTGCTGACATTTCCTAGGAGAAAATCCTTTTCTTTTTGCTTTTTGCTGACAGCATCACATCAAGGCAAATCATGCTTTGTGGCAGAAAGATAAAAAGAGAAAAGGCTTTAATTAATGTTAAGATATTTCAGAGGAAAGAAAAAGTGTGAGACTCTAGATGAAAACTCAGTATGTCAGGCACAGTGTGGTTTATGCATTGGTTCAACAACCCTTCTCTAATCTGGGATTTTGAGTCAGTTAGCAGGTCATAGATTTCTCTGATGAGGATGACTTTTAATTGTCACCCTGGATCAGATTCAGGAACTAGCAAAAACATTGTCTGTCTCCAGTTAACCTGACTGCAAAGGAAGTGTAAAAATCCTGGTTGGAGATTGAGACAAGATTTCTGTGGTCTGGCACAGAGTTTTTTTCTGAGCAGCTAGAGTGTAGTTTAAGACTTGAAGCCTGCAGGCTTTTATTTAGACTAAAGTTCTTTTATCTATTCTTGGTTTTCATCTCAAAACTTTGTCTATTTTCCTTATCCATGAAAAATTATTTTAACTGGGGTTTGCTTATGCCCAGTTCTTACTTTAGTGGTGTCTTGTGAGAGTCTCTTCCACTGTGGCAAGTGGTTCATTGTCTGAGAAAGCTTTTATTTCCTCTTACATTTTATTTTCCCTTTGCCTATATCAGATATCCTTTTACTTTTGTTATGCAAAGGTCAGCAGAAAAACTCCCTGTCACCTTCATACCCCTGTTGGTTTTGAATAGGAATATTTAAGTGCTAAAATGAGGAGGAACAGAGAACTCAACACCTTCTACAGCAAACCCTGAACACTCTTTCAAGCTAAACTACATCTTGTGCTTCTTGAAAATCTCCCTTCTTTCTGCTAATCATGTCTGGTTCCCTCCCACTGGGATTTAAGCCAAATAATTTTGTTTTCTACAGTTGCTCCACCATCTGGTGCATTTGTACCATGCATTTATTGGTCTGATTAAAAGAATTTGGGAAATTTGTTCCAAACTGCACCTACCTAGAATAAGCTCCATTTAAGCCATTTTTTAATATGTTTACAAGTACCTGCAGCTTCCTCTCCTTGTCAACCTGAAAGCTTTGCACATCAAAGCAAGAGATAGGTACTCTGCTTACTGTGCTGTTTTGGACTATTAGCACATCTTTAAGGGGATATATCTTCAAAAATGTATATAGTTATACACTTACAGCTACTTCTGAAGTTCCTAGATATTTACTTCAGATTTTCATCCCAGGGAGATTCTGGAGTCAAAACTAACCACAGAACTTGATGTCACTTGATTCATAACTCCCAGAGTCACTGGGTTCTGCAGTTGTGATAGATTAATTTTAAATGAAAAAGCCCAGAAAAAAAAAAAAAAAGGATCAGGTTTCCTCTGTGTGCTCTGTGCTGTCTGCTCACCCAGGTGATTTCTGTGTCTGTATCACAGTGGATGGAAGGACAGAGGTCTTAAAGCCATTAATTTCCTGATATTTTTATTAAAATTAGGGGAAGGGTAGAGATGTTCTTGAGCTGTTAGACTGAGCAGAAAGGTTCAATGACTGTCCCTCCTAAAGTGGAGACTGTCAGAAGAGCCCAACCCTCACAACTTGTAACAGGACCTGCACAAAAAATGCTCTGCTGGTTCATCTGCTCACTTAACATATCATGAAACTTCTGGTTTAGAGAGTGGCTCACAAGCAGCCCAAACTCTAAATATGTAAAAATTTCAGACATGACATTGCAGACAAGAAGAACCAAGCCCCAGAAATCCAGTGTGTTTACCATTCATTCAAAGTCTCATGTTTTTTAGCCAGACCTGTGATAGGAGCTGGATTTTGATGATCTTAGTGGGTTCCTTCCAACTAAGGAGATTCCAGGATTCTCTGATTTTGTGGGGAGGATGGGAAAAAATGACGGCTGGATGTTGTATTCTGGGAACCTGTGTCACCAAATCTCTCTAATTGACCATGGAAATGCAATGCTGCAATACTGTACTTTATGGCTGAGGCAGCCTAAAAGTAGGATGTATTGAGGAGAACAGGGAAGGTGACAAACATGGAAGACATCTCTGAAAGAAGAAGAAAAATGATGTAATACTCCCAGGCCTACGCAGGGGCTCTTCAAATTAATTTGACAAATAATCCTACATAAGGACAAGATATTATTGCTACACTGTGTAACATAAAGTCTCTTGCTAAGATTTGCACAACTCGCTGCCTGATCCTGGCAAAATGCTCTCCTACATGCCAGGAAATCAACAGGTATTCAGCAATGACTAGCAACAATTTTTTTCTTTCCCCAGCAGCACAATTAGAGGCTCATTATATTCTTTCCACTCCACTAATGAAGCAACCAAAGAGTTTGATCTGGTTACAGAAGGGCAGTCACATAAGCAGCTAAGTTAGACAAAGTCCAATTCAGACTAAACTCCCAATTTATTTATTTGACTTCAGAGCTCCCCCATGAGACATTTCCATGCCAAGAGTTCATCTCTTGGTATGACAGATGCTAGTCCATGCTGTTTTTTATATCCCTAGGATGCTGGTCTGTAAACTTGTGTTTTCAGTGGAAGCTAAACATTTAAGGAGAATTCTGCAGGGAATAGACTTTGGCTATTCTTCCACAGCTGCCCTGTGGAGCTGGGGAAATATTTGCAAGGTTAACTTCAGTAAAGATTGGAAAGCATTCAGATGGTGCAGAGATGGGAAATAGATAAATAAACTGTATAGAGAGATGCACAAATTGCATTTAACAGCTGAGCCAATGAATCAGCGTTGTTAGAATACATTTGATTTTCTGTGTGCACAGCAATTAAAGGAAATAGCTTGCAGGTGAATATAGAGAGGATAGATTCAGGTCTCTGCACAACAATGATGGCTGATATAATGAAGATCTAATGAGAACAAAATTGAGATTCAGAGTTACAGATGGTGTTCTTTTCCATCACTATCTGGGACATTATTTTCTTCAAGGATCTGTGGTATCATTTTTCTGTGGTGCTTTAGAGCAGACCCAGCTGTCAGCAGAACTGGATATCTAAAATGGCTGGGGAGTGTGTTAGGTGATTATACCACCCAATTTGAGCTTCCTAAAAGCTAAGAGCTTTTTCTAAGTCAGCTGTCTGGTCTCCCTGTAGGTTTGGTGGAAATAAAGATGCCTCAAGAAGACAATTTCATCTACTCTTAACATCCAACTCAAAGTTTTAGGTCCTGAAAACCCTACAGAATTTTTGTTCAGCTTTGGGTACTCTAAACCACCAAGCTATCCCAGATTTTCTTAACAGTGTGTCCCATTTGTTTTATTTCTGGAAATGGGCACTTGGGATAATTTCTACTGGAAGTCTAAAAAAAAGACAGGACAAGAGAAAATGTCCTTAGTTTGCACCAGAGGAGATTTAGATTGGGGATAAGGAAAAATTTTTTCACAGAAAGGGCTGTCAAGCACTGAACAGGCTGCCCAGGGAAGCAGTGGAGTCACCATCCCTGGAAGTTTTCAAAAAATGTGTGGATGTGGCACTGGAGGACAGAGGTCAAGGAGATACGTGGCAGGGTGCTGGGTTGAAAGCTGGACTTGGTGATCATCTCAGAGATATTTTCCAACCTTAACAATTTATGAATTGTTCAAGAGGATGAAGAAATTGGAGATTCTTTCTGCTGTCCTCTCTGTTGTCATTTGTCACAGAACATACCTGAGCAAGGCTCATTGACCACACTGAATAATTATTTTCTAACTCAGGGCAATGGTTGGAGTATTTCCATGAGATGTCACAGACAGGTTAAAAATTTATGTTTTTTTATAAAAATGTTATTACCCTGTTATTATTTCCAGAGATCACAAACCTTGTGCCACTCTGATCAACAGCAGACCTAAGTAAATACAAACTTTGGGTGGCTGCCTCTGTGTTTGCTGCAAAGCTAAATTGTCCTGTGGCCAAGTACCTCT
This sequence comes from Emberiza elegans, assembly GCA_024865655.1. Taxonomy (NCBI): domain Eukaryota; kingdom Metazoa; phylum Chordata; class Aves; order Passeriformes; family Fringillidae; genus Emberiza; species Emberiza elegans. The sequence continues at coordinate 4,587,876 of JALJVW010000084.1, read as the reverse complement.
TCCTCACAAAATGTTTCCTTCTGGCCTGGTGTTGAGAAAGAACCAGCTTTCACTTTTATGAGCAGCTGCTGCTGTCTAAAATCCTGTGGAGATGCTGAACTCAACAGCTGCTTTATGGAGGCAACTGTCTTCACCTTCTTGTGGCTGATGCTTCCTGCTTTTCCTTGGGTCTTTTGGGTTCTGAAAGGCTGCTGAAGAACTCAGAGATGCAAAGAGAAAGGTCTTGAACATCTTAGTCTACTTCAGTTACCAGCTGGAGCTTCATTTTGGCTCCTTCTGCCTGATGGGAGGCTGTGGGTCCTGACCATGTGCTGTGCACTGTCTGAATGGTGTCTCTGTACTGGTTCTTGTTGGCTCAGCTGGTGGGGAGCCCATGTTTGAATCAGGCTGAAAAACTGCTGTTGTTTCCTTTCTGGCATTGCAGGCATCAGTTTATTCTAAAATTTTTTTTTTTTTAAATTTTTTGATTCCTTACAGTGATGTCTCAGTGGATGCCAAACAAAGCACTGCCACATGTGCAACATTTTCTGCCTCTCTCCTCCTCTGTGTATGTTCTCACTGTGGTGTTTCGGGTTCCTACCAGAGCTCTGCCTCCCCCTCTCCCCTTTAGAGCTGTGAAAACATTTTTGCTGCTTAAGCCATAGCAGCAGATGGTTCTTTACTTTCATCGTCATTGTTGCAGTGTGGTCTCTTTCCCAGATTCTGTAACTGTCAATTTCACACATCTTGTCCTCAGCGTTTGTTAGGATGCAAAACCAGTGGCAGGTCTGAAAAATGTTTATGTCCTACCCATGCAGAGCTCAGTGCCAAGCTCAGTGCAAACCCTGGTAGAGTACTTCTCCTGAATTTTCATGTGTGCTTCAAAAATATCTCCAAAACCTGTGAGGTCCAACCTTCTAATCATCAGTGCTTGGAAAACAATGCAGAATTCAATGGTATTTTCTTTTTTTACATAATTATCTTATAGCACAGGATTACCAATACATATTTTTTCCTGTTTTTAATTTCTTTCTGCTCTGCCCCCAACCTGTCCTTGTGCAAAGCCACTGATGTTTCAAGGTCTGTGTGATGCAGCATGGACTTAGCCTGGGGCCTCAAACCCTTCAAATGGACACCTGCAGCACAGACATAGCCACAGCCACGTCGAGATGTACCTGCTCTGGCTGGGCTGATTCATGGCCATGGACATTTCAGGGTGCTCTGCCCTCATGTGGACTCCTCCACAGGTCACTGTCGCTCCAACTCCAGTTCACGCTGGAACTCCAGCCTGTCCAGTGAAGCAGCACAGGAACAGCAATGACTCCCTGGCCACCTGCCTCTTATCAGGCCTGTTATCCCCTCCCCGCTGCTGTTATCAGAGCGTTTCCAGCACAGTCAGATGAGGGGAAAAACAGCAACACAGCGAGCAGTGGAAGAAAAGAGCAGCCACTAATGAGCACTGGGCTCAGAGAGACAGGCAAACGAGTCCCATGACAAGCACAGGAGCTGTCAATTAACAGCTAAACAGCAATAACAGCTCGATCCAGCATATGCCAATCAAGGCTGTTGCTATCTGGAACCCTCCAAGTCCTGTGTTGGGTGCCAAGAAGGGCTGTTGTAGATTAACCCCAGGCAGCAGTGCAGCCACACACAGCCACTCACTCATTCCCTGCTGGAGGGATGGGAAAAAGAACTGGATGAAAAGTGGGAAAACTCATAGGTTGACACAAAGACAGTTTAATAGGTAAAGCAAAAGCAAATGCAAGCAAAGGAAAACAAAGAATTAATTCACTGCTTCCCCTGGGCAGGCAGGTGTTCAGCTATCCCCAGCTGGGCTCCATCACACATAGCAGTGACTTGGGAAGAAAACCTCCATCATTCCAAATGTGCCCCTGTTCTGCTTCTCCCCCAGATTTATAGCCAAACGTGGTGCAGTGTGGTCTGGAATGTCCCTTGAGTCACTCAGGGTCAGCTGTCCTGGCTGTGTCCCCTCCCAGCTCCCTGTGCACCCCCAGCCCACTCGCCAGTGGGGTGAAGAGTAGAAAAGGCCTTGACCTTGTAAGCTGTGCTCAAGAGCAAAACCAATTCTGTCTTATCAGCACTGTCTTCAATAAAAATCCCTAACACAGCTCCATACTATCTGCTGTGAAAATTTAACCCTAGCCCAACCCAAACCAGCTCAGCTGTCCAGGTTCTGATCTTCCCACAGCAGAACTGTCTTTTCTGAGGAGCTGGGCACCTGGCAGGCAGGAGAAAACCTCAGCTGCACTCCACTAATTGTGGGATGATCAATGGCCTGTGAACATGTTCTTTCCCAGGGAGGGATTTTTGCTGTCCTTTGTGCCATTCAGTGATCCTTTATTTCTGGTTCTGGGCTCCAAACCACCATGTGAAGGGGGTTGGCACCATCTCTATCTTCCCCCCTGGAAAGGTTTTCCCCTCTGTAATTCCCTAATACCAATTATAGCTGCATCAAGTCTGATTTAGCTTTCAGCCTCGCTGTTCTGCTTCTTTTGAGGCAATGAGCATTGCAATCTGTGAGCAAATAGCTGCCTTATGGAGAAGTATCATTTATTTAGAATAAAGACCCTTCAGATAAAGCAGATGCTTAAGAGCCTCAGTGAAGTGAACTGTTAAGCAGAGCTACCTTCCTTGGCAGGTTTATCAGTTCCTGGTGATGAGAAAACCCACCTCCATCAGATTAACCCATACTGTTGCTTTTTCCCTTTAACATCCTCCACTTTAAAATAGATTTTCAGTTCTATATGTCACTTTTTTATTCCTTTGCTCGCTGCTAATTTCAGGTGCTCAGGAGGGGTAACTACCAGGAATTCAACTTCACATATACTTGTTAAAATTCTTTTGCATTATGTGCTGTTTCCTGCCTGGTGCTGTAGGGATGGTGGTTTTATTTCAGTACTTTCAGTTTAAAAATACATCCAAAATTTAGATTTAGAAAACACCCAGGCCAAAATCACAGAGACTTTTCTAGAATATGTATGTGCTTTTCAAGGGGGTCAGGACTAAATCCAACCCTTTTAATACTGAGTATTTTTTACCTGCATTAAATACCAACTTGTTCCTCATTGCCCTATGTGAAGAGAGAGGATTTGCTTTTTGTCTGCTATTTTCTGTAGCTGGAGAGTCTGGTAATACTGTTATCCTGAAAAAAACAGATTTACTCCTGGTTTACACCAAGGTAACAGAGACAAGAATCAAGCCCCAAGTCTCCAGTGCTGGGAAAAAAAGCTAAAAAAATGAGCTTTGCATGGGAAAATAAGCATTTAAAGGTTTTATCCACAAGCTTAGGAAAAAGCAGGGGGTGGAAATGTTGAATGTGGCAAGCTCCCTGCAGACCATTTCCAACACTGGGAGACCCTCTGGAGGAGGAACAAGCTGTCATGAAATTATTTACTCTGCTATTTGAGGAACAAGCCACACACATTTTCCTGCCATAGCAACTGGTGCAGCACTTGGTGTTTGCAATGTGTACCCAAATTCTATGAATCATCATTAAAATAATAATCTTTGTGACCAGTGGACTCTAGCAAGTGACTCATTAAGAGAACCACTGGAAAATAATTAGCACACAAACTTGTTTATATGACTGCATCTCCACAGAGGTCTCGTTCTTGTTGAGGCTTGCTTTAATTCCAGGGGAATTTTGCTTTCAGTGTAAAAACACTTGTTTCAATCAAGGTAATTACCTAGCAGTACAGTTTTGTGTACAGTGTTTCCATTAAACCATCCTATTTATCACAACAGCAAATGGAACAGTTAGAGTCAGTTTTGGAGCAGCTTTTGGCAGTGGTCCAGGCCAGGTTTTTTTTGGAAAATGTCTATGCTCTTTTCAGCTTGAGCATCTAAAATTGTATCTCTGTAGAAACCTCATTACCAAATGCTTCAGGTGTAGAATTTGCTGCCTCAGGTGCTCAGCAGGTTCTGTGAGGTCACGGCCATCCATGACTTACCATGGAATTCTTTTGAAAAGGAGTCCCTGACTGTTCTTGTGTCTTGGTGCAGCTGACATACATGGGAATGGATCAAAGTGCTGCTTGTTTGTGTGTACAAATGCCAATTTGGCAAATGCTCTTTTATTTTTCTGCCACGTTTCAAATATTTTCTTTATCTGGATCCATTGGTAACTCCTCAGCCTGCTGCTTTCCAGGGTTTGCTTAAGAAATATTTGTTGTTTCTAGGAGGGATTTATTTTGAGGAATTGGAAAACTCTTTGTATCTTCTGTGCAGTGTAAAATCAAAGAGAGGAGCAGGATTCAGTTGTTGAAATGTAAGTGTTATATTGATGTTGTTTGGGCTATTGCAAGGTAACTGCAGAAAAGTCTGTCTTTCCCTTTGTCCAATATTTTGACTGCAAGCCCCAAATTGACATTGTGTTCCTTACCCATGTGCAACTGGGGAAGCTTCAGAGCTCCACTAGCTATGAAGAGAGTTCAGATGGTAAATATAGAACTCAGTTACTCCTGTGGGCATCCAGTACCAGCTGAGTTGCCTTTGCTCTCTCCTTTCTGGCCACTGGATGCTTCAGGAGGGCTTCTGCCTCTGGTGTGTCCTGTGAGATGTCTGCCAGCACTAGATCAGTGTTTTGGCTACCTTACTACAACTCAAATAGAACCACAGACTCACAGAATGGTTTAGATTAAAAGGGACCTTCAAGATCATCTCATTCCATGGGCAGGGACACTTTATATGAGACCAGGTTGCTCCAAGCCCTATCCAATCTGGCCTTGGACACTTCCAGGAGTCAGGAGACCACAGCTTCTCTGGGCAACCTGTGCCAGAGCCTCACCATGCTTATCATATCTTAATACCTGATCTAAATCTACTCTCTGTCAGCTTATTTTCATTGCCCCTTGTCCTATCACAATTTGCCCTTAGGAAAAGCCTCTCTCCAGCTCTTTCATAGGCACTGGAAAGAGCTCTGATGTCTCCCTGGAGCCTTTTCTTCTCCAGGCTGAAGATCCCCAGCTGTCCCAGCATCACTCTATATCAGAGGCTCCAGCCCCCCAGAGCACCTTCATGGCCTCCCATGGATTTTCCCCAATAGGTCCATGACCTTCTTGTGTTGTGAGCCCCAGGGCTGGACACAGAGCTCCAGGTGGGACATGGTGACTCCAGATTTTTGCATCTAGGTGGCTGGATCACAACTGTACAGGTACCTTCCTTCACACACCTGAAGTTAGGTGCCTCCTTCCCTCACATGGGGTTTCTCCTGGCTCTCTCTGTTACTGGACTGAGTGTTCAATTTTTTCATTTTATGTAATTTTCATAGTATAATACTGATTTCTTCAGGGATGAATATTTTCTATGTGTTGAGGAGCAATTCCTGAATACAGCATGAACCCCACCTTCACATCATTGCTGAGGAGTTAATTCAGATGCTGTGATCTGCATACAGAATTCTTTCAATTAAGATAAAAAAGTATGCCTGTTATCTGTAATGAATTTGTGCAGACTCAAAACCATCCAGTTGCACTCAGTCTGTTTGATACTGGTCAAAGAAGTGACATAAATGCCTCGGAAATTCAAATTCTTCTTTCAGCTGTACCTCTAGAATACAAGAGAGCTGCAGAATGTCTCTTATAAGGTGTTAATTATTAGACTAATGAGCGACATGGTCTCATTCTTTTGAAACACTCATGGGACACCCATGTTTGAAGGGATTTACAGACTAGGAAATGTCCAACTCTTCTACTTAAAGATCTCTTCCATGAACTGACCACATTTGCTGGTAATGGCTGGAACTGAGTGTGTTGATGAAATAATGGACCAGTTAAGTACTTAATGCAGACATGATGTAAGATAATAACCCCAGGAAGAGCAAATGATGTACAAATGATCAATTTTTCTCAGATTTAAACTGCCATTAATTAGGACCTATTAATTTGGATCTCAAATTGCTCCATTCAGGCACCTCTGCACAGTGGAAATGCTCTAATCTACCAAACTGCCTTGAAAGAATTTTCTGGCTGATAAATCTGATGTTAAATCAGGTCACTCAAAGGGTTGAAAGAGTTCTTTCTTTGGGAAAGATCTGGAGTATCTAGGGACAAAATATATATTCTAGAGATCATAAAAATACTGTATAAAAAAGTAGTTGATATCAACAAGAGACCATGTCCATCCAGATACCAGTAGTGGGTTGAGGTCATCCTTGTGCTGAGATTTCTAATGGTGGCCACTTGAACACTGGGAAGGGCAGAGAGGGTGAAAATTGTTTGTACAATTATTTCTTTTTTTTCAGCATGAACAACAAAAAATATTGATACACAAACATCCGAGTCTATTGGTTTTTTTGTTGTTCTTACCCCATTTAATGCTGTCTTAAGTCCTGGGAAATTTGACCCAGACAAAACCTGAACTTTTAAATTTTTTGTTATTTGCCATTTATTGCCACTTCTGTAAATTACCCTACTGCTAAATGTATCCTTTTGGGCCTTCCTAAAAGTGCATTTATTGGCAGATAATATTTTCAACAAGAAGCATTCCTTCATTCTGATTATGGCTCTAAAGCTCAAGGAGAAGAGTCATCTCACAAATGGACAATAAATAGTGGTATCAGTCACTACAGAAATCAAACTTTGTGTTTTATGAAATATAGACCTATTACAGTGATGCAGGAGATAACCTGAGATATAACAATGTGTGAGATATCAGGACTAGAATTGGCCAAGTGACTGTCTAAAAACATAAACTTTCAGAGGCTGATGTCTTTCCCAAATTGTGTCCTGAAGGAGACACTGGATTTTATGTCTCTGAATGTGTCCAAACTGAAAAATTCTGTGCAGCAGAGATAAAAACACAGTTTCCCAAGACAGGAAACTTATCCCCCAGGAGCTCAAAACTAACATAAGTGTTGGTAGCTTGTTGTTTCTAAGCTGCACCTTATTGTGGAGGATGCAAATAAATATTTGTAGAGGCATTTTTATTTGGAAGAGGTGATAAAATTTACTTTTTACTGCATCTGCAAAATGCTGTTAACTAGCAGCCTGAGACTGAAAAAACCCCAAACTTCAATTATGGGTTTAGATTTCAAATGGTCAGCAGATATTGGAATGATGCTGCATGAGGAGTCAGTGGCCAAATATTTTTTGTGTTTGTAAGCAAGAGATAAATCAAACTACTGAACTTGGTATGTCAAAATTGAAACTCAGTGGTAGATTACTCTATTCAAAAGTGAAAGATTGTGTTGACCTTAAGAAGTGAAAGATTGCCTTGACCTTAAAATTAGTAATTTCTTTTAGTTAACTCAACATCAGTTCCAAGACAAGCACTTTTAGTCACAAATATTCTTCCCGCATAACCATAACTTGAACTAAATGTAATTTGTTCTGGGGTCAGGGGATCCAGTTGCTTTACAGGCAGCCAGGTTCTGTTCCTGGAAAATTATATTTGAAAAAAAAAAAAAATTAGAGCTTCAATTCACCTTTCTATTCTGTTTTCTACGCTTGTCATTTCTGCTGTACTCACTGTTTAAAGCATAAGCTGAGTGAAATCCACAACTTATTTCAAGCAGCAAAGCAGCAATATTTTGTTTCATAATGTTTATGTTCTGATTTATGCTGGTGCCATAATGTTACACTCAGTTGCATATCCAATTCCACTCTTTATGTTGCTTCTACGATTTACAATGTTGGCATCTGAAGATGTAAATTTTGGACTCCTGCTCAACTGTCCTGTGGTAGATTCTGCTCATGGTGAAGCTTCTGCCTTTATGTGAAAAAAATTTTTGGAGATTTTCATCAAAGTCCTTGAATGAAATGCTATGAGATTACCAACTGGAAGTTGTTGACAGAGAACTAAACAGCTTTAAGGAAGAAAAGATTGCTTTTGGAACAGCAGAATCATTTATTAGATCATTCTTCCTGTTAATATTTTGTTCTGTTAATTGAAGCCAACATCTTCCTAGAATCACAGAATGGTTTGGAAAAGACATTAAAGATCCTCTACTTCCAAACCTGAACATCACAACCATGACCACCTTTGCTCAAATTTATACCTGCTATGATTTAGCTCTTAAGAAATTAGGAGTTTAGTCAAAGTTCTTTGTCTGGGATGTCCCAAAAAGAGAAATGTACTTCCACAACCAGACCCATCCATGCACATCAGCCTCATTGGGGAAGGATTCAGCCCCCTGATTAAATAAGTGATGACAAATGAAATCTCATCATAAACAATGGGCATAGTGTTAATGCAGTTAATAAAATAGGAAAAGCTGTTCTGCTGACTAGGACACTGATGAATTATTTAGTTCCCTGAGCATGGACCTCTGGTGCCATTCAGGTGCCCTATGGTGACACATGGGGTGGGAAATATGACCCCCTCGAGGAGATCACACCCTTCTGAAGGCTGTGTGGGACACCCTGTAAAGCCTGGAACACCAGTAAGTTCCCATGGTTGGGGAGCTAAGTGTGCCACAGACCCCTCCAGAGTGAAATCAGGTTTGTAGCCCACTGCACATGGAAATATCTCCATTTAGGCCTTTCTCCTGGAGCTGATTCTCATCCTGGTTTACAATTGCATGAATTGTGCCCTGAAGATGCATCAGCTAAAACACAGATGACTATCTTAGATTACGTGGCTAATTTTTAGATAGCTAAGATTAGGTGACATAAATTTCTCTTTCCCTTTAGGGCTTAAGGGAAAAACTTTGCTTTGAATGTTGGAAAGACTGTGGAGCTATTACATTTTATGAGCCAGGCACTAAGCAAGGAAATGTGATGTACCCTTAATAGCAGTTTATATTTGCGTGTTTAAAAGCCTGAAAAACCTGGTTGTAGTCTCACAACTTTTTGTGTGACCAGTGCACAAACAGGCAGAGGAATGAAATCATATTACGTGATTTTCATGCTCAGGGAAGGAGACAGCAGTTCAGTATGTTTTGAAATAAAGTGGTTTTGTGAAACGTGCCTTGGATAGGAATTGTGACATTCATAATACACAAAGTGATAGAAAGGTTAGAGCTGATCCTGCTGAAATTTCAACTCCAGCCCCATCACTGTGCTGAAGACCTTCTCTGTGTTCATAGAATCACATAATAATTTGGGCTGGATGGGATCTTAAAGATCATCCAGTTCCAACCCTCTGCCATGGGCAGGAACATGTTCCACCCGACCAGGTTGCTCCAAACTCCATTCAGCCTGGCCTCAAACACTTCCAGGGATGGGGAGTCCACAACTTTCCAAGACAACCTGTGCTGGTGCCTCACCACTCTCACAATAAAGATATTTTTCATAATATCTAATCTTATGATGCTGAAGGCTCGGATCCTTTCTAGATCTGGTGGTTGCTCCAACCCCCTATGCCCTGGAATAGCTTTATTTTGACTTGGTGATTATGTCTTTAATTCAAAATTCACTGAAGTCTTTCCATCAAACACATAGGACCATGAAATAAGTGCAGGGTGATCAGTTCCATCATACATGCTGCTTTGGTGATATTTCCATGGCTGCTGGTGGCTTTTTTTCCAAGTTAAAAGTCTTCCAAGAATTGCCTCAATAAGTGAAAATGATGGTGGCAGAGACCCTCAAGGTTCTTCAGGCACTTTCATTAAGGGTGGGAATATCCATTTGCATAAAGGAAGGCATCAAGCTCCATTTGACTTTGGGAGCAATGGAGTTGTCTGTGATTGGGCCACAGAGATTTACATTAAATTTCTTATGGTTCCTTGTCTGGCTCGGTATCCAACTGCACCCCTCTGTAAATGTGCTTGTTTGTTCCTTTTATCGCAGCCATCTCCTGCAGACATGGAAATGGCTGTGATCAAACACCCCATTGTACTCTGGCTGGCCAGATGGCTAAAGGGACATTACTGCTTGCTCCCATAAACCGTGTGCTTTGCTGCAGGCATTAACAAGGCAATATATTTTTTAGGAACCATTAAATACTTGAGGTTTAGGTAGTAGCAGGTATTGCAGTTGTGGGCTTAAAGACGCTTTTAAAGTCCTCCGCTTTGTCCTTAAAACTCAGCTCAAATGAGGCTGCCTCAGGGGACAAATTAAAATAAAAATAACCCTCCAAACGCAAAGTTTGGTGGTGCTGCTGAGATTAGCTCCTGTTAGGCATGGAATTGTGCAAGTTGTGAAATGCCTTTGAGCTTTCCTTGTGAGATGGAGATCTGGATTTCCATGGGCACAGTAATGATGACTCCGTCGAAATTGTTATCCTGCTTCCTCCACCCCTGTGTCTGTTCCTAACACCTCAGAAAATCCAGTTACTTGGAGCCCAGAAAATCCAATTATTGAAACAAAGCAAAGAAACCTGTGACCCTGTCATATTTTTTGTGAGAGAGGCCAGGCTGCCAAATTTTTACTGAAGGTTTACTCCATCACATACTCTGTGCTGGGTAATAACAGAAGAGGACTCTGTGCTTGTAAAACTAAACTGTTCTGTAGTTAGAGAACCATTTATAGCTGCACCTTCCAGCCCTTTCCACTTGTACTATCAGCTCCAAAGTCTTCTCCCCTTTGCCTCCTCCACTATTTTCTTTTGTCCTTCCAAGTGGTGTTGTGTTTCTCCAGAAGTTTTTTTCCATGAGTTGCAAGGTCACCACCTTACAGTGTCCACCTCCAAAGAGCCTACCTGATTTAATCTGTAGGAGACAAAATTTTCAAGTAAATTGCTGCAAAATATGAAGATTTCATAGAATAATAAAATCGTTAAGGTTGGAAAATACATCTAAAATCATCAACTCCAAACTTTGACTGAATAACAATATGCCCATAATATTGCAAAATGCCACACCTCCTCAGTTTTTGAACACTTCCAGGGATGGTGACTCTACCACTTCCCTGAGGAGCCTTACCCAATGCCTAATCACTCTTTAAGAAAAGGTATTTTTCCCAATATCCATATTCTGTTTGTTAGTGTCTGTTTTCCCACTCAGCATTCCTCTGAGGAAAATAACATGATCCCCATTGGACCAAAGAGACACTGGAGCAATTAAATCATTATCTGTATGACATCTAGTGCTTTCTTCATGTGCCTGTGAATGAGCCTTGGGTTTGTTTCCAAAACCTGTAAAGACTGTTCCAAACCCATCAGGCTGTCTGAAAGCTTCTTCATTCTTTGCAATCATGAGGTCAATGATACTTTTGCTGGCTGATTTTTGGGTTCCTTGAAGGCAGCTTTGTATCTTCTTCCAAATGTCTCATCCTTGGAGGGAGACATCTGTAAAATAACCATGGAGCCACCTCACTCTTCTTTTCTAATCCCTTTTGATTCACAATTGGATGATGGCAGTGAGACTACTGAGGAATGAATTTGGAAAAACCAGGGATATTCCTTCCTCACCTCTGTGGATATTAGGAAGAAATTCTTTACTGTGAGGATGGTGAGGCACTAGAAAGGTTGCCCAGAGAAGCTGCGGCTGCCCCATCCCTGGAAGAGCTCAAGGCCAGGCTGGATGGGGCTTTGAGTAGCCTGGTCTGGTGGAACGTGTCCCTGGCCATGGCAGGAGGTTGGAATGAGATCATCTTTAAGGTCCCTTCAACCCAAACCATTCCATGAGTCTATGATCCTGATGCACCCACCTTTTGTGGCGTGTATGTTAATTGGGATAGTGCCTGCACATTGTCTTGGTTTGGGTTTCTACAGCTGGTGAGTCTGCAGGAATAGGGACCATGTTTAATGATGAGGTGTTGACACAGGATAATGATAAAAATGTCAGTCATAATGAATTTCTGATGCTGTGACTCCATCACATCCTCCCTGCTCTGTTACCCTTTGCAGACCATCAGGACCCTTACCTTCAGGCCTGGGTGGACATAATATCTGGTATTTTCCAACTGGAGAAGGATAAAGTGAGTCCAGGGGTTTGTTCATCACCCTGTGCCCCGAGTGGCCTGGTCTCAACTCACTGACAGACATCTTGAGCATTCCCTGCACACCTCACCTCCTGCAGGCTCTGCTGGGATGCTTGCACTGCCTCGCGTTGGAGTAATGAGGGGAAAAAGTTAATATTTTGGACAACATTAATCAGGAAGCTAGAAATAAAATCTTGTACTCACTTTCAGTGCCTGTCACCTCCTTTGTGCTACTGACATGTCCAATCCTTAATCTGCTGCCCCCGGATGATGGCTTTCCTACCCTCCTTGCCTAATTTGCAACAGTTTCTCTGCAGTTTCTTTGCTCATATGAAGGTGCTATCATCAAGCAACCAAAAAAACCTTGAACTGTTCTTCAAATCCACCTGAAGATTCTCTTTTTCACCTAGGCCTACATAAAATATTCAGCAGTCAGATTATTGGGGTCACTTACCCCGTATTTGTGACTGCCTTTTCACTGTTCTTGTATTTGGAGTAGGCACCAGGGCAGATTTTTATTCTTCTGCATCCTGGACAGCACACTGAGCAGAGTGAAGTTTCCATGTTTACTTTTTGATATAATAAATCAATCACAGGAATTAGATTATATAGAGGTATCAACACTTGCTGCGCCTACCCTGGCCCATCTCACATTTTATGCCTGTCCATTTAGACAGGAAATATTTGCAAAGCAAACTTGAAAGTTTCGTTGTCATCATAAGCACTGCCAAAGAATGTGTGTTGACCAAATGCACAATGAAATAAGTAAATTTACAAAATTCAAGGTCATTACTGGTTTCTGAGAAGTCTGCCAGAACCTATTAGTCCATGTTTGGATCAAATAATTTTGAGTCACAAAGAAATTTGAAAAAATCTATAGCTGTTAAATGCAGTTTGCAGATATGAAGAAAAAGTTAAATCCTTTTAATGAATTACCCAAGAAATACTTTGCTTGGTTTTTTTCCACAATTGTAACAAAGAAACAGGAAAATTTGCAGGCAAATTTAATCAATTTCTCTAAGATATAGTCATTCTAGTTCAAGATTATGCAAATTCAAAATTATTTTTCTTTTCAAAACCAAATTAATGTTTGGATTTTGATAGCTTCTATTGTCTTTGCTTCTCAGCATGCCATTGATTTCACCTTATTTCCTTGATATGAATATTTTCTGTTCACTTGGGCAACTCAATCAAAATGTGGATTTTGGTCTTGGACTTTCTTTGAGCCTGACAAAAGCAAGAGGGTCAAGTCAGGGCATCAGGGCATTAGAGAAGAGTGATAATGATTGTCTGTAAAGCTAAGAGTTCATTTTAATCCAGTGGATCTGTTTTCAGAGTGCTTAATGATTTCTCAGTTCTATTTTCTATTTCATCTAGTGTTTGTTGTTACAGTGGTGATATTGCTTTTGGCTGATGATGTTTTATTATAATTTTTTTTCCTTTCAAACTGTTGCTAATTTGCAGATTTATGCATGTCTTTAGTCCAAACCTTAATGAGTCAATATATTCATCCTCCTATAAATTTGTCTGTCTGCTCTCAGAAGTGTTTCTGTCTGCAGAGCTGGCATTGACTGAAGGTGGCTTCAAGCCTTGTGAACAAAAAAACATTTTTGTGAGTTCTGACCCCATGAGCTTTCATCCCTCATGGAAACACCTTGTTCATCCTCTTTTCTGGAGACACTTACTGTGAGTGGTGCAGCTTCACCCCTTGGTTTTTCCTGATTAACACAAATGGTGACTCTCAGGCTGCACTGCTGATGTAATTCTGGGCTTTATCTGTCTGTCCTAAGTTATCTTTAAGGAAAAAAAGTATTTTTCATAATGTAGAAATATGCCTTTATTTTGTTATCTCACTCCATTGGAAGTTTTTCTAGGGCAGAATGGAAAGGGAACAGAGAAAAAGAGGGCTCAGGGAAATGATTTAACTTGGGCATGGACAGGAGCACCTTCCTCTAGTCCTGACCCCTCTAAGCCAGCTCAGCCCTTGCCTTGTGTGGAGCTGCACTGAATGAGGGAGATAAACCTTCTCCACCTCTGATCTGTCTCACAGATGTACTTTAGACCTTAAAGAACTCACGCCATCACTGCTGTAAATAGTGCAGCTATATTTCATCCTAAGGCTTTTCCCTGAAGACCCTGTGCTTAGACAGGCTCCACTGTGAATATTTCAGCCAGATATCATTTATTTATCAGTCTCCATCCAGAAATTTTCATCAAAAGTAATTGTGAGGTGAGAAGAAGAGAGTAATTCCAAGCAAGGCTGAAAAACTGATGTTCTCTGATTGTTTTTTGTAGAATCAGTTTGTTTTTCAAAGGTGGCAGGTCTAGGGGGATGCAATAAACTAAGTTTATTCTTGTTTCAACACAAGAAAACTGTGAAATAACAAAACACAGTTAAACCTTCAAAACAGGTATTCCATATTAAAACAGATGATTTTTTTTTCAATTATTTTTTTTCTGTGCTATAGTGACAGTAGAGTGCAGACAGAAAGCAATAGTAGAAAAAGTGTTCATAATGAATTTCAAATATTTGTCTTCATATAAAGAAACCTTGTTGGAATTGTCACTTTCCTTAATTCTCAGATGTTTCTGAAATAAATGAAGCTGTTTCACATGAAAAACCATAGAATGGTTTGAGTTGAAAGGGACCTTAAAGATCATCCAGGCTCCACCCTGCTGCCATGGGCAAGAACAACTTCCACTAGAGTCAAAGGTCAAAGACCTGCCTTGAACACCTTGGCCTGTGACGACCAGATCTCCTTGAGTTATGAAAGCTCCATACCGAGGTCTCCTGAAATTTCCACACTTTGGACAGCACTGGATGCTGTGGTGGTGCAGCCAAAGTTAGCCTTGGTGTGGGATTTGTAATTGAAACAACCAAATTGAGAACACTCCACATCCCACTCTGTGATATTCCTCTCTTTGCCCCAGCTGCATTCCAAAATCATCCTGACTGCCAGAGCTGTGAGATCCACATTCAAAGTACTCCTGGCAGGATGATTCTCTAGAACAGGCCAATACTTTTTTCTGTGCTCCTGGAGAAATTTTTAAATGGCTGGTGGAGCAATTTCTGAAGCCTGATATTCCATAAATATTTTTAGTGACAGGGACTTATGGTTTACCATTCATGAGGTTTAAGAGGAAATTGTTGTAAATAGGCTCAGGTCAAATCAAAAAGGTTAGAAGTATTTAATTTCAATTTAATGAATAAAACACCTAATCAAAATGTTTATACTTGACAGCAGAGATATTTTTTTATATTAAAAAAAGAATAATCAAATGAGAAATTATGACCTGCACTTTTCATGTATTCCATTTTTAAACAAATATTGCTTGTGTTTTAAGTCCCACTCTGAGGCAGAAGAAACCATAAAAAATGCTCGGTACTGCAGAAAGTTTTTTTTTTTTAATCCCTTCTAGTTATAAATCTTACTATCCACAGATAGTTTCACAGTATAAAACCATTTTTCTCACTTTTGGACTACTTACCTGTCTTCAGTGGGTTATTTACTTACAGTCAAGTTAAGTAACTCTCAGTCTGTAAAAAAAAAAAGCTAGAAAATAATGGGAAAAACCTTAATTTTTTTTCCATGTGTGATTGCCAACAGCTTTGTCAAAAGATAACATTTTCTGTTGTGAGGTGCCTGGAATGACGCATGAGGTGGCCATTAATGGTAATTATGACCTGGCATCTGTTTAGGGACCTGTTATTTTTCTAATCTTCCACGGAAGCTCCTCCAGTCAAGGTCAAATTCCTTCAATGTTTTCATCTTCAAGGAGCATGGACAATGTGCCTCCTCTCCCCTCTGACAATTGATATTGTGACTTTTCTGAGCAACCTCCTGCAATGTGTGCGTGTGGTGGAAGGAAACAACCACAAAGAAAAGAACTTTTAACATTCAGAGGAGAACAACATGTCAAAATTCCTTAAACCATGATAAATGTACCAAAATCATCCAGCTCTTTCCCAACAGTGGTGAGTGATGGTGATTTATGACTGTGGAGATTTTTCTTAAACTGGTAGTTTTTGCAGAAGAAAGGAAGGTCACTGAGTTAGGGTGTGCATAGTTTATCTTGTTCTCTGCAGTCTGGTGCTCCCTTTGAAGGGGGCTCTGCCAGATTAGAGTCCTGCTCTGGGGAAGCTCCATTAATAATCTTCATTATTGCCCTAACCTAAAGGAAAGGGACACATACACACACACAAATCTTAACAAGCTTTGTATTTGTGAACCCTTTGACACTACCACATAAATAAAGCCAGTAATTCATAGATGAGAAAAGCAAATCCCAACAGGAGAAAGAATAACTGATCCCTAAATTGAGCAAGAAAAAAACTGCTTCAAAGAAGCTGAATGGAAAAAAAAATGCAGTGATTTGCCAAAGAAACTGGACAATCTTTTATGGGTAATAAACAGCAGTGCAAGCCCCCCCTAAAAGGAAAAAAAATGATGGAATTTTTACATGAGTAGGAAAATGGGAAAACATATTATCCAGCAATTACTGTCTCTTTTCTATAGGAAACAGCACAGCAAGCTTTGCTTTTCCACTGCTCACCTTAGAGAATTCTTATCTGCACCAAGCAGTGGGAAAAAACCCTTCTTTAAGGTCTGGGACTGAGACTTTGTTTCACAAAGAGCTCCACAGAAAACCATGCCATCCTCAGATGGTGCAGAAATTAAATACAAAGACCATCAAAGCACCATAGGTCAGTCCAGCCCCTTGTTTTACCTTTGACAGGTCAGTAACAAGAAAAGTTAAATATCCAGAAAAACGTGATTTTCCTGAGAAAACTCACTTTCCAGTAATTTCCATATACCTAAGCAAGAGGTAATCTCATGTGGAGGCTTCAGTGAGAATTTAGTGCAATTTCCTTTGCTGCCATCCTACTGACAGATGGAAAGATAGTCCTGGCTTAAAGAGAGGTAGAGGGCCAAGGAGAGATTTAACAGATGTGTTTATGGAGGCTGGGAGGGGTGGCTGGTAGAGATCTATAAACCTCTGGCTAAGACCTGAGTACACAAATCTTGTTAACTTTAAAGGTAAGTGAATGGCCAGAGACTTGAGGTTGTTTGGAGAAAGAATCACTGTATGAGTTTGAAGTCACACAAACAAGCAAATAACTACTAAGAAATTATAAATACTTTCTAGATTCAGAATTAAATCTATTAAAAAAAACTTAGTGCATTATCTGCTGGCCCAAGCTTTGTTACTGCCTTTTAGCTCACATACAAACCTAATTAAGATATTGCACAGAATGGACCCAAAATTTACTTAAGGATTTTGGGAATAAATTAAATTTCTTTGCCTGAGGATGTGTGTCTTGTGGTAGATTGGCTTTGGTTTTAAGCAAGGTTTAAACTATGACTGAAGATTTTCTTGTGCTTGGGGCATCTGTAAAAGGCTCTCTCCCATGTGGATTTTCCCATCTATGCCAAGATTTATGCTTGTTTATTTTCCTGCAGTGGCAGTGCCTGTAAGATCTGTCTTCTGCCTTCATGAAATGTAGTTATCCATGAGGCTTCAGGCTTTTCTATCATTTTGTTTAATGAGGTCAGAAGTTATTGGCAGTGTACATAAAGAAATGCACAGTGGGATTGAGACCATCTAGGCTTCATTTCCATGGGAAAACAGGGTAATAATTGAACAGTTAACCAGAAAACACACAGAAGGGTCCGCTACTCTGAGAAAAGCCAGGCGGTTGGTTTGAAGAGGTTGCTTTAAAAGGATTTTTAAAGAGAAAGTGAGAACTTCAGGACAGAGTTAAAGGCAAAATATTTCCTATTAGGAAGGAAGGCAGGAAGGCAGGAAGGAAGGAAGGCAGGCAGGAAGACAGGCAGGAAGGCAGGAAGGCAGGAAGGAAATGGCGGAAGGAAGGAAGGAAGGAAGGAAGGAAATGCCGGAAGGAAGGAAGGAAGGAAGGAAGGAAGGAAGGAAGGAAGGAAGGAAGGAAGGAAGGAAGGAAGGAAGGAAGGAAGGAAGGAAGGAAGGAAGGAAGGAAGGAAGGAAGGAAGGAAGGAAGGAAGGAAGGAAGGAAGGAAGGAAGGAAGGAAGGAAGGAAGCGGGCGGAAGGAAGTGGCGGAAGGGAAGGAAGGAAGGAAGGAAGAAGGAGAAGGAAGGAAGGAAGGAAGGAAAGAAGAAAGAAAGAAAGAAAGAAAGAAAGAAAGAAAGAAAGAAAGAAAGAAAGAAAGAAAGAAAGAAAGAAAGAAAGAAAGAAAGAAAGAAAGAAAGAAAAAGAAAGAAAGAAAGAAAGAAAGAAAGAAAGAAAGAGAGAAAGAGAGAAAGAAAAGAGAAAGAAAGAGAGAAAGAAAAGAGAGAAAGAGAGAAAGAAAGAGAGAAAGAGAGAAAAGAGAAAGAGAGAAAGAAGAAAGAAAGAAAGAAAGAAAGAAAGAAAGAAAGAAAGAAAGAAAGAAAGAAAGAAAGAAAGAAAGAAAGAAAGAAAGAAAGAAAGAAAGAAAGAAAGAAAGAAAGAAAGAAAGAAAGAAAGAAAGAAAGAAAGAAAGAAAGAAAGAAAGAAAGAAAGAAAGAAAGAAAGAAAGAAAGAAAGAAAGAAAGAAAGAAAGAAAGAAAGAAAGAAAGAAAGAAAGAAAGAAAGAAAGAAAAGAAAGATCCATGAAAACCTTCAAACCTTCAGTTCCAATATACTGGAGAAACTAATGTAAAGAAGCAGCTTTCCCCCATGTTTTCTCTGCTAGAAGCAATTCTAATCCAACCAGATTTTCAGAAGCATAAACAAAGCCATGGACAGCTCTTCAAACTCATCCAACTTTTGTACATTTTGCTGATAAGAATTTTGGCCCCACAAATATAAGTAAATTTATAAATTAGGATCTGAACTCCAGAATCTCATGAGGACAGGGGCAGTACTTGACACGCATTTAAAAAATCGTAGAATGGTTTGGGATGGAAGGGACCTTAAAGATCCTCTACTTCCCACCCCTGTGCCATGGGCAGGGACACCTTCCACTATCTCAGGTTGCTCCAAGCCCCATCCAACCTGGCCTTGGACACTTCCAGGGATGGGGCAGCCACAGCTTCTCTGGGCAACCTGTGCCAGTGCCTCACCACCCTCACAGGAAGAATTTATTCCTAATATCCAACCTAAATCTACTCTCATTTTAAAGCCATTTCCCCATAATCTCAAAACACAATTGTCACTATGAAAAGAATTTCCTCCATCCACAAATTCATGCCCTTAATCAGCCCTGTGCAAGGATAGGATCAATGAAAGCACTGTCCAGGCTCAGAACTATTTTTGACAGAAAAGAATGAGATAAAGTCAGTATTATTTCAAGACTGTGATTTTCAGAGCAGTCTGCAGATGACATGAACACAGAGGAATCAGTCACTCTGCATTTAAATAGTAATTACAGATATTAATGTCTACTTAGCTGCATAAGGAAAACAAATGTAATGGCTTTTCCTGCCAGGAGGATGCTTCACATGATGGATCACTTTGCTGATGTGACTAAAATACCTTTCTGGTATTGGCTGACAAAGAGAAGGAGACAAAACATAAGAAAACTCTTCAGACTGCAATAAAACATCCAGGGAGGGAGTTCAGGGATGTGGCAACACAGAGCAGAATTTGTACCTTCAGAACTGACACAAAGAGCACTTGTGAAATAGCCAAGTCTTGTCAGAGAGCTGACAGACAAAGAAAAAGAGTTGTTTCTTTATCTTGCAGGTGTCTGCAGGTCCACATGTCCTTTTGGAACAGACAGATGCAGGAGTGGGATAAATTTGATTTCATTGGTTTCTGCAATATAGTGGATTTCCAAATGTGTTTCATCTCACTCTGAAATAGATGGGCACATTTTTCTGCTCTAAGATCCTCAACCTTATTAACCTGATCTTAATTACTTCCAAGGAACCCTGGGGTGACTTAATGAGAAGTTTACCCTGAAGTTATCTAAAGCTGGATAAGGTGACTCCTGCCATAGGCTACAAATGCATTTAGTGTCTGAACACAGGTTTATTATCCTTGGTTACTCACTGGCCATGGATTGACAGTACAAAATTGGTTGGCAGGAAAATCAGATTGGGAGTTTCTAGGGCTCTGCTTTTGGTTTTTTTGTTTTGTTTTGTTGGGGTTTATTCATCAGATGACACTGTTTCTGGTCCTGTTGATGTCTCTACTTAAAAACTGTGTCTTGCTGTTTTCTGTACATCTTTATGCCTCAGACTCCTCTCTCCACCACCTTTCCACTGTTTGGACTACAAACCTGTCAAACTAAGAATATTTTGCAGAGCAGAATCCTCATTCATCGTCTGATGCTTTAATAACAAGCTTATTTTTTATCTCTTTATGTCTTCCTTCTGGTGAATTGCCCTGCAGGTGATTTTTTTTTTTTTAGTGACTAATTGTGATGCCCTAAGACCAAATTGTGCCCTGGTTGGTGGAATTAAGGAAGCTCTGATTTGATTATCTGCTCAGAGAACAGGGGTGGGAGCTCCTGTTTTTGCATTCTCAAATGTTTATCATGAAGCCACAACTTCTGAAGCTTTAGGAATCTTTATAACATCTCTTTCCTGTGTAGGTTCCATGTGAGAGGTGATGAGCTCATATCACAGATCCTGATTTCTATTAAACTTCTGACAAATTGATAACTTTGAGACCTTTTCCTCTGTATCACATTGGATGGATTCTGTCCAAGAATGGGAAAGATCAGCAGAGACACACACAGATCATGGAACATAAACTTTGCTTCTTAAAGAAACCATGCAAAAGCTGTCAGTCCCTTTCAGAAACATTCTTGGCCAGTGCCCACCCCAGCCATTTTCTCTTTCATACTTTTTCTGGTTTAAAACAGCAAATCCTTATGCAATTACACTGAAGAGGTCTGGGTAACTCTGCTTCCATGAGCAAAAGAAGTTGCTATAATTTATAATCCTCTCAGGATCATAATTCCAGTCTTTCAGATGCACAGAAGAAGGTGCCTTGCCTCTCAGGTGGAGAATACATTAACTGCTATCATCCCTCTGGCTTTAGAACAGTCAGACTTCAATTAAAACCAGTGCAGAATATAGAAATTAGCATTTCCTTTTTAGCTTGTTTTAGCTTCTATCAGGCAAAGCTCTTGGATGCTGGGAGAATATTTGCCAAGATGTCTCTTGGGGACCAATTTGCAAATCAATGGGGATGCTGGTGGCACACACCTGTGTGCTTTTATTATCCAGCCCCTACAGCACAGGTCTGCTTGGCAGAATGTAATTTGAGCTCCACAGGTTTGCTATGAATCAACAGGATAAAATGGATTGTGATGCACTAATTCTTCAGGTCCCAACTATCTGACCCAAGTGCTCTGAAAAAATGGAGAAAACAGAAGACTGAGACAGACACACAAGGAGATGTAGGGGGAATAAATGAATTTGCACAAAAGTGTGGTGTTATGTAAGGCCAGAGTATGGAATTAGGTGGTTGTAGTGGTGGGGTTTGGAGGGTGGGAGCTCTGTTACCAGTAAGAGGATGATGATAATTGTCTTTCATCCCCATAATGATACAGTCAGCTGCCCACCTTGTGAGACCAGGATTGATTTTATATTTCAGGATTGAATTTATATTTTATTCTATAGAAGATCTAGTGAAAATGCCGGCTAGAAATTACATGGAAGTCAAATCTTAAATACTCATATTCTCTGTGAGTAGTAAGGAAGATTTGCTTCCCTACCTGCCCTAGTATTCCTAATTTTTGTAATACTTGGGAATAAATATGACTGAAGTTTTACTGAGCTGGCTGAACAGTGGAGATGTCACACAAGATTAGTTTTGATATTGTCCTTTTTTATCCAGGTTCCCTGCTTTTTCTCACTTAACACCTTTTAAAAATGCTGTTGGAATTCAACCAGTTTTGAGTCAGGCATAGAGATTTCAGGGGTAATTAAATTCCTACATCATTCCTAAGAGCCCATTAGAGATGCCCAAACTGATGTTTTCCCTGGAAGTCTGGCAGAGCTCAGTGCTGCATCATGTCCAGCCAGGACAAATGATGGGAGCATATGTTAAGAAGACAGAATTCCTTATTTCCACTTCTCTCCTCACAGGTTGCTCATGTTGCTGATGGAGGTGCTCCACAGGGGCTTCATCCTGCACATGCTGTGGAGCAGTCAGGAAGATGCAGTTATTGGGTTATTAAGAATATTTTTTTCTCCATAAAAATACATGGAATCCAGCTGGCCTTCTTTTCACCATCACAATCACTCTTCATGGTGTTGTTTTTATGGATATACTTCAGTTTGGGACCCAACTATTCTGGGCAATGCTTCAACACAAAAACAGATTCCAACCTTCTGGCCTCAGTGGTTCTGCCCATATCTTTCAAAGGCGCCCTTTTACCATATAACTCCCTTCTAAAATTATGTTTCTTACTCCCTTTTCAAAGATAGTTCTTGAACGACCATGGTTGTCTTAGGAGGATTAAGGAAAATTTTATATATGCACCAGAAACTCTCTTTCTGACATACTTTCTTATCACCACTTAGAGACCAGCCATCCACAAAGATAATTTTGGAGTGACTGACAAATATTTTAGCTTTGTAAGGAATAGCTGATCCTTGTTGCTTACTTTGTGTTTCTTTGATCATATAATGTCTGTGGCCAGAGCTTGTTAAAAATATTCAGAAGTCTGCATTCATAGAAGCCAAGCCTATTATTCATATTTTCAAGTCTCTGAATTATCTCTCCATAAAGTGTAGATAGAGAGTCTAAGGTTTTTTGTTCCCATTCAAACACTGGAGCCACTATGGTTCTTGGAGATTTTAATTCCTTTTATTTTCTCGGATGAATAATCCACTCTAAATCAATGTGTTTGCTCTAAACCAGAAACCAGTGAGAGAAAGCCTCATTCTGTGAGACAACCTCAGCTGGGCAGTGTGGCAGCCAAATGCCATTGGATTTGCTCTGTGTAGCCTCTCCCATTAAACAGAAGCCAATGGATGGGAATTATCTCCTCAGCTAAGAGTTAAAACCTATGGTTGGGTGAAGATACCAGTGACTCAAGAGATCCTGGACACATTTTCCTGGAGCCTTTCCAGAGGAAATACAGTGATACATCAGTCACCAGGCTGTGAAAGTGGAGGATATGGATGTACAGACAGGACAGCAATTAACATCCAAAATCCAAGGTTCTGCTGTAACTTGAGGTCCATTGAAGGATCCACTCAATTTTAAACACTCTGTATTGCATAAACTCAGCTATTTAAGATGGGCCTGACAGATATGCCAGAGGACATGAGAGATGTGGTTTTCTGGAATGGCAGGTGGAAAGAGGAATTAATCCCTTACAGCATCTACAATGGCACTGCACGTGTGAGTGTAAGGCCACTGAATTCCATCCATTGGAGCTGGGCAGGTCACTCTGGATGTGGATTCAAGGCCAAACTCCTCCAACATCTGGCAGCTGTTTTAGGTCAACTTCAATGAAGATTTTTACCAGTCTGTGGTTTGAAGACCTCAGCAGGTGAAATGTGCCTCCCTGCCTTCTGTGGGCAGGGGTGCCAGGAAAGTCTCACCTGACCCTGTGTCACGGCTTGTAAGATGTGGTGTATATTGCCATCTGTTCAAGGTGGGGCAGTTATCTTCTGTTAATTGGGCAGCTTTTCTTTATCTTTTCCACAACCAATCCTCCCTCCAGGAGATCTCTGCTGTTCATGGGCCAATGAGTGTCACTGCATGACTGATAAAATTCCGTCATCCCACTGGGAGATGTTCTGCCATTCCTAACTGGATATAATCTGATTTTGGGGCACCAGGACAGCCTTTTTCCTGCTGGATTCCCAGAGGAGCAGCTGCCTTTTCCACCAGATTCCCAGAGGAAGACCAGGCCCACCTACACCACCCCTGGACCTTCAGAGGAAAACTCCACCCTTCTCCAGGGTCCCTGCTCCAACAGAACCACAGCTGGCACTGCAGGAGGGCTGAGCCACCGTGGAATGGGACTGTGCCACCACCCTGAGCCACAGGGTGTCAGCTCCTGTTCTGACTCTGCCAGTGTTGCTTTGTATTACTGCATTTTTAATTTTATTTATATTTTCTTCCCTAGTAAAGAACTGTTATTCCTACTCCCATATCTTTGCCTGAGAGCCAGGCAAAATTTAATTTCAAAATTATAATAATTCAGACAGAGGGGGGTTACATTTTTCCATTTCTGGGGAGGTTCCTGCCTTCCTTAGCAGACACCTGTCTGTTCAAACCAAGACACCCTGGCATATATTTTAACTTCCTAAGATCTTTAAGGTGATCTTTATTAACTTGTACATTTACAAAGATTTCAGTTTTCTTTACAGACTCATCCCTAATGGATGATATAATAACAATATTGTGGACAGGACTGGATCTCATGCAACACAGACCATTCCAAAATATTGGCAGATGACAGGAGAAATTAAAGAGCGCTGAGAGAAACCCACGTGGTTCTTAGAAGACCAGACTGTGAGACTAAAGAATTTGCCTGCAGAAATGGTGTAGAATGTGAGTGAAATCTTAATGTGTCAGGAATTCAGATACCAGGGTGGTAAGTGCAGTATAAAAGTGGAACCAGAGCACACAGAAGTGTAGCTTTGCATGAATCTCTGAAGTCTTCTACTAGACTTGCAAACAAAACACATATTAAACTGCATTGCAAAACACAAACTAAACTGCATTTCAAAATTGTTATTTACAGTAAAAAGTACCAGATAAATTTGGCTGTTAGTTGTTGTAGATGCACTATGCTGTGTCAATTTCCCATATTTTTTGAAAATAAAGAAAACTTAACCTTTGACTCCTGGAGTTTTTATGCTGTATCTTGCCAGATGTGTTACTTATACATTCATTTTTACCTCCCACCATCAACAACAACACAAGACTGTGACCTCCTCAGATGAGAATTATATATTTTTAAAATCTTTTTTTCTGCTGTTGAAGGATTTTTCTTGTTTTCCTTCCATGAAGGTTGTAGTTATAACTTAGTCCTTTTATGCTAGTGCTGGCACTTGAAATGTGTGTCCCCTGAATTTATGTGGATCTAAATGAACAATTCCACTGAAGCATCTCATAAGCTTCTATATTTTCATTTCAGATTTACTACTAGTAATTACATGCCATGCATATAACAGAGGATCTAAAATCAATTGTGCGCTTTACATTTTACTGGGTACTTATTAATTTCAATATCTATCTCAATTTAATCGACATTTCCAGCATAAATAAATGAGCTTTTTTTTTTAGGATGCAGCAATAATCCATTAGTGACATTTATGAATATTTTTAAATGACTGGTGGTGCCATGAAGTGAAAAATATATGGAAATATGGAATGATTGATGAGGCACTCATTGCCTTTGAGAACTGACCTGTCCCCTAAATTTCTTACTTCCACTTTTTTTGCATTATGAGTCACAGAACAGCATGTTCTTGAAATGCACAAATGTTATTTTATCAGGCTGTGGAGTCCCCCCCTTTGCTTTCCTTTTGCTGTGTCTGAAGAGTTTTGCTCGATGCTACAATGGAATTGCTGAAGGTCCTGATAAGTCAGGAGGAGGAGGATGTGCTTCACCACATGGCCAGGTGCTTTCTGTGGCAGTGCAAGGGACATCTGGGGATGTCACACACTGGTGACCACTGTCCTGCACAGGACACCCCAGCAATCCCACCCTGTGCTTGAGAGCATTGTCCAAGCACTTCTCGAGCTCTGCTAGGCTTGGCACTGTGATCACTGCCCTGGAAGTTGTTCCAGTGCCCAACACCTTCTGGGTGAGGAAATTTTTTCTAATATCCAACCTGAACCTCCCCTGGCACAACAGTAGGGCTTTCCCTTGAGTCATGTCACTGTCACCTCAGAGAAGAGATCAGTGCCTGCCCCTCCTCTTCTCCTTCTGAGGATGTTGAAAACCACAATGAGGTCTCCTCTCAGTCTCCTCCAGGCTGAACACTCCAAGGGATTTCAGCTGCTCCTTGTCCACTTTCCCCTGCAGACCCAATGCTGAGTCTGCTCAAAGTTTAACTCAGCTGCCAGCAATAGATGGGAGTGACATTCCTCATTTCATTGTTGAGGTCTGTGCCTGTTTGCTGTCTCAGGG
This sequence comes from Emberiza elegans, assembly GCA_024865655.1. Taxonomy (NCBI): domain Eukaryota; kingdom Metazoa; phylum Chordata; class Aves; order Passeriformes; family Fringillidae; genus Emberiza; species Emberiza elegans. The sequence continues at coordinate 4,562,021 of JALJVW010000084.1, read as the reverse complement.
GGATGGATGGATCCATTTGAACATAGGTTTAGATTTGTGTTTAATTGACTTTGAGGCCATAAACGTGGTTCTTTAAGTCTCAATTAGAAGAGAAGCATTACAGTGTAGCTGGAATTGTAAATCATTAATAACAATTCACTCCAAGAGCCCCTGAGGGAAGTGTGTATTTCTTTCTGGGCACATTTTTTTTTCATAGATTCAGAGAACCATAGAATAATCTGGGTTGGAAAGGACCTTCAAGATCATCCTGTGCCACCCCCTGCCATGGGCAGGGACTCCTTCCACTAGACCAGTTTGCTCAGATCCCCATCCAACCTGGCCTTTAATATTTCCAGGGATGTGGAGTCCACAGCCTCTCTTGGCAACCTCTTCCAGGTCCTCACCATGCTTATAGTAAAGATCTTTTTCCTAATATCCAATCTAAATCTCTCATCTGTTAGTTTAAAACTGTTTCCCTTTGTCCTATCACTATCTGCCCATGTGAAAAATTGCCCATATGAAAAGTTGCCCATATTTTTCCTAGGAACTCTTCAGCTACGGCCAAGGAATGCTATTACTCTTGCCAAGGTCTTCCCCCAGGTCCCTCCTGTTTTTCACAAACCACCACACCACTGAAACATGGGCAATATCCTGCCATGTGGCGCCTGAGAGAGATGCGTCTCATGGGAAACTGTGGCATTCACATTCTCTGAAAAAAAATCCCTTCACCCAGGATTTTTCTCCTGGGAAGCCGAGAGGCCTCAGAGAAAAAGGAAAACAATCCTTATTTCATTTGCTTCTCCTGTGTTGTGCTCATGTGGAGAATGTGTTTGGAGATTGTTTACCCACAGGTGATTGTTTCATTGGACTCTGGTGTGAGTTGTTTTGACTCATTGCCCAATTATGGCCAAGCCGTGTTGAGACTCTGGAAAGAGTCATGAGTTTTCCTTATTTTTTTAACATTCAGTAAGTATCCTTTCTGTATTCTTTAGTATTATTTAGTATAGTATTATTTAATGTAATATAGTATAAATAAGTAATAAATTAGGCTTCTGATAAGATGGAGTCAAATGCATCATTCCTGACTTCTTTGGGACATTCCCAGCAAATACAATAGGAAACCACAGTGGGCTTGTCACACTGGGTGACCAATTGTCCCTTCTTCTCAAATGTGTAGATGTAGGACCAATGGATGTGGCTCATCTGCTTTAGCATGAATATAGTGTGGAAATGGAGTCTTATCACACCCCCCTTCTAATCACTTGTGTGGGAAAGACTCTCCAAGGTGCTATTTACCTGGTCCATTTTAGACATCTGCTGCTGATAAAAAGCTGAGTGGTGCTGTTGCCACACCTGAAGGATGAGATGCCACCCTGAGGCACCTGAACAAGCTGGAAAAATGGACCCACGGGAATCTCATGGGGTTTAACAAGGCCAAATGCTGGTACTGTACCTGGGCAACCCCTGGTGTCAATCCAGGCTGGGGGATGAGCAGGTCAAGAGCAGCTCTGCCAAGAAGGAAGTGGGTGCTGGTGGATGAGAGGCTGGACATGACTCAGTGATTGTAAACTTGCAGTCCAGAAAGCCAAACGTGTCCTGGGCTGCCTCCAAAGCAGTGTGAGCAGCAGTGAGGGGGGAATTCTGCCCCTCTGCTCTGGTGAGACCCCACCTCTAGAACTGCACCCACTTCTGGGGTCCCAGCACAGAAAGGACATGGAGCTGTTGGAGCGAGTCCAGAGGAGGCATCACGTTGATCAGAGGGATGGATTCCATGAAAAACCATTTCACACTGTGCTCCTCACTTGGAGTTGGCTCCTGGTTCCCTGTCTGCAAAGAGGGTCAGTGCAGGTAAGTCAGGTGTAGACATTTATAATTAGCAGATAAATCCTGGTCTAAAGGATGTAAGGGCACCCCTAAATCTGTAACAGTCAGAAACTGAAAGAATTTGTTCCACTCTCTAGATCTGGAAAGTTACAAAAATAACTAATCTGGGTTTTATTCCCATGCCAGTAATTAAGACATACATCAAATATGTGAATAATACCTGCATTTCTAATTAAGTTGTCACAGATGGCCTTAACTCTACCCTCTCTACTCTTACACAACATCAGTAAGATGATCTTTCACTCTTTTCCAAAATTCTGGCTGTTCAGACTTCCACCTGCTGTCACCAGGAGCAAGGGGTAGAACCTGTAAATTTTGGTGGGGGGTGGAAATTCAAGCACTCAGATTTTGGAGTGGTTATTCTCAGCCAATTATAATTTAGGGCTATTATTTCTTGTGGTTTTGTATTTTCATTTTTCAAATGTTTGAACTCAGTTGCTTTAATGGCTGCAGAACACTTGCCACATGCATTTTGAGGTCTGGTCTCTCTACAGAAAATTCAGAAATGGCTGGCAATCCAAGCAAGTTCAGCTGAGGAATTATTAAGTTACATCTCAATTAGTCATTCATTAAAAAGCTGTCCTTACCTCTCACTTAGCAGAATTAACAGAAGTCATTAGTTTCTTTCAGCTGTGGCCATATTTCCCAGCATATGTGGATGTACACAGTTGGTTTCAGAGGGAACTCATCAACATGAAAGTCAAGTGAAGGAAAATTTTTCCTGCAAAACTGGGGCAGCATCACACACCAGACAGGTCACATTTCCACTGATAACAGAGAAGAGACTGAGAGAAACAAGAAATTTGTGGGTGTTAACCCTTATCTGCAAATTCCCCCTTCCCCTGTCCTGTTCTACCATTTTTTCCAGTCAAAGTTTGCAAAACCTTCACTCAGGAGGCTGAGAGGTGAGGAGCAGCAGCACTTCAAACACAGCAGGGAGAGAACCAATGCCTGTCTCAGCTGCTGGCTCTGCTTTGTGGGGTACCCTGCATGGGCCAGAGGGGTGGCAGGACATGTGTGAGCCTCAAGGCCAGGTACAGGTAGCAGGTTACTGCCACATCTGCTTCCTGGAATGAGGGAAAACCACAGGGAATGCTGCATCCTGAAAACCATCACTGCCTGGCTCCCGTGGTACTCTCAGACACTTCAGCAATTTGTGTGTGTGAAGGTCAGGAACCCACCTTGGAGGTCAGTTTGGGCAATGAAGGGCAGGTGTTTGAGGCATTATGGTCCTCTAGACAAATCCTCAAAATTTATTTTTTGAGAGGGGAATTAAGCTCTCAAATCTGTATGATGCTTTAGACAACTCCTTAAAATTGCTCCAACATCACCTTGCCTGTCTGTTGGCGTCCCAGGCCTTAATCTCAGCTGAAACAGCTCAATATGATGGTCAAAAAAAAACATAATCAAGAATGTTTCACTCCAAACCAAGATGTCAAAGCCTGGTCATTCACAGGTAGTCTCCAGACAGTACCAGTGAGCTTCTTGGAGTATGACAAATACCACTGTGATTTTGGGAGCTGAGATCTCATTTATTTCAATTTACTGCCCAGCTCCTGAAGATCAGACACTGCTTGACTCTCCTCACTTTGCCAGGCAGCTTCTCTACTTGAAATTGTCCAGTGGGACTTACCACAGGTTATCCAAAAGTCACTTCTCTGAGGCTTTCATTTTAATCTTGATTTAGACGGAGAGACAGAGCATTGTCTGTGACCCACTTTGCTGGAGGGAGCTGGAGATACCCTTCAATGTGGAGGGAAGTGCAAAGGGAATTGGAGACAGAGAGTGGTTTCAAATTGAAACAGAGTAGGGTTAGATTCAATATTAGGAAGCAATTTTTCCATGTGAGGGTGGTGAGGCCCTGGCACAGGTAGCCCAGAGAAGCTGTGGATGCCCCATCCCTGAAACTGTTCAAGGCTGCAGAGGGCTTGGAGCAATCTGGGGTAGTGGGAAGTGTCCCTGCCCATGGTAGGGGGCTAGAATGAGATGATCTTGAAGGTGTGATTCTGTGATCCTGTGATTTTGTGATTCTATGATTCTGTTATTATGTTATTTTGTCATTCTGTGTTTCTGTGATATAGATCTACACACAAATATGTTTATATATAGATATACACACATATTCCTCTGCTGCAGGCCTGAAAAGTGAATGACACTGGTTTAAAGCTGTCACTGTTGCAACTTGGAGCTGTCACTGATTGGGAAGTTCTTTTCTACTCAGAGAGATCAGAGTGACTTCTTATTGGAAAAACAGAGCACCAAAATGAGACCTTTCCCTGTGTATAATGAGTGTTGTCTCTGTAAAGCAGGTTGCTATTTCTGTCCTCCTGCTACATCTGGAAGCCAAAAGTATTGCCAGGAATTGGACTTGGTGTTCCTTGTGTGTCCCTTCCAACTCTGGATATTCTATCCTCTGATTAAATGATCTTCTCTGTTGGAGGTCTGACAAATGGGGCATCACAAAACCCAGAGAAAGATACACAGCCAAGGGTCAGAGACCAGAACACAAGATATTTGCTGCTCTCTGGAAGCAGAACACAGAGAAAACCAGCCAAGTCATTGAAGGAGGGATTTTGTCATGGCTTGAGAGGTTGAACTGGGTGTTTTCTTCATTTCAGTCTTATGGAGCTGTTGCAAGAGCAATGGACACAAAAATTACAAAAAGAATGTAGAATCACAGTGGAAGTTGCCCTGGTACCATTTCTGTTGGTGGGTACCACATACTTGTTCCTTTAGGACTTGCCACCAGTTTTCACTTTTTTATTTCCCTCCTGGGGCACAACCCCAAGCTTTTGCTGCCACCAGATCCAGGTTTGTTTGTGCTGCTGAGCAGCTCTGATCTCTGTCTGCTGCCTGCTGTGAACAGCTCAGTTTGGGGAAAATCCAAGCTCAGCTGTGGTACCAGGCAGCCAAACCTCCACCAGAGGAACATGGCAGGTGGTGGTGGAAGATCTCAAGAGCAGGATAGGGCAGGGAAGGCTGAGGAGGGAAGCAGTGGCTCTGAGCAGGTCAGCACTGCAGGACTGACAGATCTTTGGGAATATGCTGACTCACAGGATTGTGGTTTTACAAGGTCTTTTAGTTGCTCTCGTCACTCTCACTTCCAGGAGATTCATGGATTTGTCCTCACAAGCTCTCAGTGAAGGTTGTGGCATGGGATGCTACCCCTATTCAGCAGGGGCACCATTTTGTGGTGGAGAGATTTAACTGAGGTCACAAAATTCATTAAAGCCAAGCCCTGATATAGAAGCTGACCTTTTTGCATCCCTTTGAAATAGTTCCTTGAGGCTGACCCTGCAGAATCTGTTATCAAGGTTGTAAGATTATGTATTTAAATTTTTACTGAAATGTTCCTTAGAAAAGAGAATTGTCACCAATAAATAAATCATCTTTCACATCAGGACATGCATGGCTGAAGTCACAGAGCTAGTGCAAACATCAGGGGCCCAGAATTTTTCAAATATAGGTACTTCTTTAATAAATTGAAAAATATATTCTGATTATGAACACAGGACTCCAATTTAAGAGTTACAATGTACAGAATATTCCTTTTTGGGCAAAAATAAAGAGATTTTATGAACAAAACCCCTTCCTTTTTCAAGGCAGAGTCTGACAGAGTTATGAGCAGGACAAAATGACCTGGTGGCAGATTCAGTGGGCAAGGAGAACATTTCCACTTGAAATTATTCCTGTTTCTGTGCATGCCTCCTACTGTTTCTGTGATTTGCAGAAAAATTAGGAGGGTACTTATCTATTGGCACTCCAGTGAGTGCCTCCACTCTTAAAGATAAAAAAAAAAAAAAAATCTTGGAACCTTTAAAAAATGTATTGTGAAAAGTTGATATTCACTTCTGTCTGTTTTTTCATTCAACTAATTTAGATGTTGGTGGAAATTTCTGAGGAAAAAAAGCAGTTGTATGTGAATCCTATTCTAAAAATAAAAAATAAAAATTTAAAAAGAAGGCAATAATGCACTTAGTTGACTGGAAAACATAAATTGCTTTAAAAGCGGTGTTGGTTTTTTTTGTGTCAGCTTGAAGATGAGAAATGGAGAAATCTTTCCTCTTTCTTCTTTTAAGTGGTGTGGAAAGCTCAACTCAGCAAGACTGAGTGCAGTTCCCAGCTTTGTGCATCTTTTGACTCGTTCCTTAGCACTTCTGGGTGTCTTTTCCACATCTATGGAATTAGAAAAAAAAACCCTACCCTTCTTTCCTTGATGTATTTTATCTGTAACCTCCTCTAGGCAGGAATTTTTCTTACTTCTGTGGTTCTGTAAGTGGGAAATGGATGGAGTTGCTTCTCCAAAGAGACATTTTAAACCCAAAGATTTACCTTCCATTTTGTACATTTCAGCTCTTTTATATAATTATCTGATGATATAATTCAAATATGAGTCAATGGGAGGAAAAGTCTGTGGTGGATGAACCAGGTTGTTGCTGGAATTTGTGGATATATTTAGCAGTCTGTCCTAATATGGCAGCACCAACTTTCTCCCAGTCCAAGATGTCAGGCATGAAATGGGCATTAGCAATTTGAAGATGAAAAGCAGACAAAGCAACCAGCCATAAATGTGGAATGAATATGGAACAGCCTGGTTACACTCCAGACTAAAATAAAATTTCACCTGCTTTTCAATGAATTACAAGGTTAAGCCATTCCAGTAGCAGTCAGGAGTGACAAAGAGAGAGCATCTCATGTTTGTCCAGGAATATTGCATTTTATGACCACAGCAATTTTAATTTTTTTTCCAAATGGAAAATGAATGTTTTTCCATAGAGCTGATGTGACCCAGCCTTCATGCAGAGATGCTGGGGTTGCACAAGAGGCTCTGAACACAATCATTCCCCTGCTGACACACCCTTTGCCTCTTGCCACGCAGTGACTCACGCTGGGATTTGCACTCATCAGTCCTGGCTGGTTTCACATCCATCTCTGGATGGGAGAGGGAGGGATCCCTCTGACAGGTTGGTTTTGAATTGCTTCCACAGCCTGGGCTGACACCCAGTTCCTGAGCTGATTTATACAGTATCTCAGTGAGTGGAAGCAGGTTTATAATGCAATGTGGTCTAAAATGATTTTGCTTGCATCTTCAGGTGAGCACCAATCCATCAACACACTCAGAGTCACTCTGCTGGCCACTAAAATTGTTCCTGGCAGGTGTCTTTGCTATGAGGCTTCTCCATCCTGTTCACACATATTTTTCTAAACTATTGAATTAGAATTACTTAGAATGCCAAGTTTTCAGCTGAAAAAGCTCATCACAAAGGAACTTGGCCTCTGAATCCTTCTGCATATTATCTGCTGGGGAAATCACTGGAATGATATTTTTTGGAAGTGTTTTTAGATATCAAGGTTCCTCAGCTTTGTACTAATTTCTCAGATCTGCTCACAGGGCGAGATGGGCACACAGAGTGAGAGTGAGCAGGACCTGGCTCTCAGAAGTATTAAAACTTCTGCAAAGCCCAATGGATGTCAAACATTTGAGTCTATATTACATCTGAATGCATTTTTACAGACTTCTTTTTTCTTCTTTCAAAGAAAGATAAAAATGAAATCAATATGTCTGAGCATGAAGATTGTAAGGTTACTTCAAAATCAACCAATTTAGAGTGTGGTTGTTCCACAATGATTACTGCCTGATGGAGTTCTTGTTGGCCATTGTTTTCAAGTAATTTGTGAGCATTTTCAAACTGAGTGTTTTCTAGGAAGGCAGTGTCATGACAGAACATTGTCCTTGAAATGAATGGCTTAGAGTATAAAAAATAGTGAGTAAAGGAGATGGAATAACAAAAAAAAAATATTCTCACTGTAAGAGCATCTTGTTGGAGCAAGCCCTGAGGAGACCATAAAGAGTAGAGGGATGGAATACCTCTCCCATGAAGAAAGATTCAGAGAGTTGGGGTTGTTCAGCCTGAAAAAGAAAAGGCTCTCGGGAGACCTTGGAACCCATTTCAGTGCCTAAAGGGGATTAGAGAGCTGGAGAGGCACTTTGGACACGGGTCTGGAGTGGCAGGAAAAGAGGGAATGGGTTTAAACTGACAGAGGACAGGTTTGGAATAAATATTGGGAAGAAAATTCTCCCCTATGAGGGTGGTGAGGCCCTGGCACAGGTTGCCCAGAGAAGCTGTGGCTGCCCCATCCCTGGATTTTTTTCAGGGCTGGGCTGGGCAGGGCCCTGAGCAACCTGGGAGAGTGGAAGGTGTCCCAGTCCATGGCAAGGGGTTGGAAATGGATGATCTTGAATGTCCCTTCCAACCCAAACCATTCTGTTACTCTGTTATTTCTATGGGACACCTGCCCTGTCAATGCTCATCTCAGTTGGGATGGGATGAAATGTAATTTCTCTTTGTATCAACAAGATCTGTGCATGGCTCCAAGCACAAATATGTCAAATTCCTGTCATCCTCATTGGATTTCTCATGCCCACTGAAGACTGGCATGGCTCTTCTGATTCTTTGGGATCAAAATGCTGTTCCAGACTTGGCACTGAGCACATTGAAACTCCACACTTTAACTTCAGTTAAAAATGTGATGGTGAAAAGGTGATAATGAGCCTGCATTGTGTGAGATGAGTAGGAAAGATTGTGCAGTGTCTCAGTTTACCAAGAATTGTGGATGGGAGGAAATACAGATTAAAGCAAATATTTTTTTCTAATACTTGAGAAATGTTGAAGCTTTGTGTTGAAGCAGGAACTAATTTGCCGTGCCAGGCTCTAGTTAGGGCAGAATGGCATCTTCTGATGGTGTGGAGAAGAAAGTCACTTTTCATGCTTGTGCATCAAGGGTTTCAGACTTGTGTGCGTAAGCTCAGGAGCTTTACCTCTCTCACAGAGCTCATTTTGCACACAGAGCTCCCTGGCTGGTGCTCAGTACCTCCCTCCATTGTTACCTCAACAGGAAGAATCAGGGAAATATCCTTGCTGAGTTCTGCAGAGACTTTTCACCAGACTGTGAGAAAACGTTTCTCAGACCCTTTCTGAGCACTGTGGCTGTTCAGGGGGTTGATGATTCTTCCTGAGAGATGCTGCTCAGTTTGTTTTGAAGATGAGGGACATTTTATCTTTACTTTTTACATTGTTAGGATGAGCAAGCTGCCCATTCACACTTACAGGAGATGGTTTAATCAGCTGTTGTTGGCTGGGTAGGTAAGACTAACCAGGGTGTCTGGATGTCTTTCCCCAAATAAACTCAGATCCAGTGGAGGATGCGGCACAGTCACGTTTTTCTCACTTCAGTGTTTCTGAATATAAGGTCACTAACCCCTTGAATTTATCTGTATTCTCCAAGGTGGGTAACCCCAGGGAGCTGTTTTAACTTCCCACAGACTGAACACACAATTGGAAAAAGAAAAGACAAAAAAAAAAAAAGGAATAAACATCTCCCACCAACACAACAAGACAGTCAGGAAAAGTCAGGAACTCAAATTCATATAGCTAAAGCTCAGAGTCAGAACCATGTGTGGGAACACACACAATACTCAACTGCCTTGAGAAAACACTGCCAGAATGGCAGTGAAAATGAAATCTCTCCCTTTTTCTCCCTTGTGGGTGTCTGAAGGGGCCATTTCTGCAGCAGATGTCTTTTTAGTCTTCATAATTTATCCTGTCCCTGGTCCCTGTGTGGACACAGCTGGGAGGAAGCTGAGCTCAGTCCAGTTCCAGGGTAGAAAGGGCAGTTGTCACTTGGGATGATGCCTGCAATTATTCCTACCTCCATAGCTTTGCTTGCTCGTGAAGAACTTGCTTGAAAAATAATTTGTAATTATTCTTCTCCTGGCTGCTTGTGCTGTAATTATTAATCAATCTTCATTTTTATGTGATCTGTACTTGCTTTCTCGTTAATATTTTAAATTGATATTGTGTTGTTTTTGTAATTATTAATAATGATATTGTTATTTGAGCATGATGATTGTGATTAGAGGTAAATGCAATTTCCCAATGGAAAATTATTAAGCTAAAAATACCAGCTTCATCAATTTCTATAATTTACAGTGGCATCTTTGCAATTAATTCAGAAAGCAATACTTCAGATTAAAATACAGGATTTATGTTCCAGCATTTTGCTAAGCACAAACCTCCCAATATATTCAGAAAATCTGGAGGAATGGTTAAGTGCACTGTTTTCAGATCAGTTAATTGGTCAGACTTTGGCTCACTGTTGCTAACTGATGTGCCTAATCATATTTCTTCTTCAACAAAATAAGTTTCTAAAAGAAGTATCAGTATAGAGAGCAGAAAACTTTGGTGCACACAGCACAGGCTCCACCTTCTTTCAATTTTTTTACCACACTCTGGACCATCTCTGTGGCACTCTGCATCGGGCAGTGACATCTCGTGTCTGGAACACGTACTGCAAACAAACCTCTGACAAATGTCTGTCCAGGACACCTGGAAAAGACCAGAATAACCACGAATCACAGGATGGTTTGGGTTGGAAGGGATTCCTTCAACAGCATCTTCTTCTATCCCTCTGTCATGGGCAGGGACAACTTCCAACATCCCAGGTTGCTCCAAGCCCTGTCCAAACGGGCCTTGTGCACTTCCAGGCATGGGGCAGACACAGATTCTCCAGGCAAAATGTGCCAGGGCTTCCCCACCCTCACAGAGAAGAATTTCTTTCTATTATCGTATTTAACCCACTCTGATTTTAATGCCATTCCCCCTTATCCTTCCAGTTTGCATCAAACTTGCCATGAAAAAGGAGAAAAGCTCAGAGCTCAATGCTCTAAATTAATGTTGCCTCCTAATACTTTAAAACTTTGTGGAAAATGCTTCCCAACCATGGCAGGCACAGTTTCAGGTGCTATGATTTACTCACCTCTAAGTCCCTGAGATACACAAAATATGCTTCACATTTTTTGGGTCAAAGTACCCAAAGCTTTGGACAGCCCACACTTGGAGGAGTGTTTAAAAGTCATTGTGAAGATCCTTTCTGAGTTGCTTGGAAAAATGTGCTTTAAAAGGCAGGAGAGATGCAGTATCATAAAATGATGGAATCACAGAATCATTAAAATTGGAAAAGACCTCCAACATCATCAAGTCCAACCTTTGACTGAACAGTGTCAAAGCCCACTAAACCATACTGTGAAGTGCCACATCGTCACCATTGTATCTTCTGAAAAATCCCTTCACCAGGATTTCTTCTCCTGAGAAGCTGAGAAACCTCAGAGAAGAATGAAAACAATAATGATCTGATCTGCTTCTCCTGTGTTTTGCTGCTTTGGAATGTGGTTTGGACATTGTTTACCAACTGGTCATTGTTTGACTGGTTTCATGTGAATTGTTTTGACTTAATGACCAATCACGGTCTGGCTGTGTCGAGAATCTGGAGAGTCACGAGTTTTTCATTAACATCTTGTTAAGCCTTCTGTAAGTATCTTTTCTCTATTCTTTAGTATAGCTTTAGTATAGTATTCTTTAATATAATATAATAAAATAATAAATTCGCCTTCTAAGAACATGGAGTCAGATTCATAATTTCCTTCCTGCTATGGGGAACCCTGAAAATACCACACCACATCTACTCTTTTTTTGAATACTTCCAGACTTGGTGATTCCACCACTTCCCTGTGCAGCCTGTTCCAATGTTTAAACACTTTTTCAGTGAAGAAAATGTTGCTAATATCCAACTCGGGCTACCCTTGAAATATGTACACACGTGAATATAACTTAAATATTTAGAGACTAGCAAAGACATCTGGCTGTTCTTTATATTGTGGAGTAGTTCTGCTGCAGTATGAAACAAAGATGAGGACTCACTTGGGACCTCTTGCAGAGACAACTACATGAGTACAATGTGCAGCTTTAGACCTTCTCAGAGGAGTTTGGAATTGAAATGGTGAGGCTTAATTAGTAGGCAAAGAGAAATCATGGTTCATAGAATAAATTATGTGCCACATATAGAACAGGCAGATTGTTTTTATCATTTGTGTGTAAAGATTAAAGTTTAGTTGATGTTTACTGGCAATTGCACTTAGAAAATTCTTACAAACTCCAGATTTTGTGGTGTCTTTCATAACTCCCAGGCTCTGAGTGGCTATCCTGGCCCATTCCAGAGATCTGATTCACTTGAAGGTAATCTTTGTTCTCTTCTCCTTCTATTCCCATATTTGTGTTCAATATTTTATAACAATTGACTGTGAACAAGTTTAATATTTCCCCCTGCCACCAGCAGAATATATTATGTTTTCATTTAATGTGTCAATTAGCCAATTCTTTGCTTCATCAATATGCATTTATCACCAGGGACGTTCATTGAGCCAGACCAAAACACAACAAGGACACCAAATGTCTAGAGAGTCTTTCAGCCTTGCAGCTGCTTGATTTTTTTTTTTTTTTCAATTCCCCTGTAGGAAGCTTAGACAACATATTAGAGAAATTGGTTAATTAAAACATAATTCCCAGATCCATGGCAATAGATATTCAGCCTTGCTGTGCTACTTCTGCTCGTTGGGTTAATAAATCACTGAAATGATATAATTGTTTTCCTCAGCATGTGCAGAGCTGAAATGACTTCTGTGGTAGATTTGCTGAGAATTATTGCAGCAGAACACAACTTGCTTCCTTCAAATCCCAGGAACTTCCATTTCCAGGCACCGAACAGGAATAAAGGAAATTATGAATCTCATTTGTTCTTGTGAATGGAGGCAATAGCTTGGACAGGGGGTGAGATTGAATTTATTGTGAATAACAGGTTGTGTGATGCAACTACTGACACATTTGCTTTTTTGTCAGGAGAGGGTGGTCTGGCTTTATCCACCTACTCTTCATTCAGAAACCTGCTGGAAGGATCCCCAGGATGCATAAGTAGCTTTTTACATGACACTTTCAATGTTTAAATCACTCATCCACAATTTATCACCTCCAAAACCCCCCACAACAAGTGAGTAAAGACAATGCCCACCTTTACAGATGAGAGAAGTGGAGGCATAGAAGGCAAAACCAGGACCCTAAAGTTGTTCACTGATTAAGCAGGAGAAAAGAAAGCAACTTATTTTTCTTGCTAAAAAGTAAATTCTCCAAAACCCCCCACGTTTTGTGGTGACCATAATTATTAGTGAACCGATAGACTTCAGCAAACATTACAGCATTCAAAATATCTAAGGAGCAAAATAGATAATACATGTAATTTTCACAGCTCCTGAAAGAATCTTTATTTTTACTTTTTAGCCAAAAATTATGTTTTCACTTAGGAATTGATTATTTTCTCTTGGAAAGAAAGCAAAACAGTTAAAAATAGTCTGAACATAAAATGCCATATTCCAATTTTGATCAAAAGGAACATCTTGTTCCTTCTGGCAGAAGAATATGTCATTTCATTTAGATTTTGTTAAGAAACAAAGCAAAAGCTTTCTTATCCCTAAACATCAGCTTGAAAACAACATTTCATTATTTTTCTTCTTGTAACAACTCTTGCTCCATCAAAAGGATTGCTGAATGACAAGTTCAATGCTTGCTTCTAACAGCTGAAAAACAGATAATTCTCTTTTTATTGTAATCTTCAGCTTGCATCATAGAATCACAGGATCATTAATGATGAAAAACCTCTAAGAGCACTGATTCCAACCATTGACCCAGCATTATCAAGCCCACCACTAAACCACATCCCCAGGTGGTGCCACATTCACATATTTTGTGAATGGTTCCAGGCATGGTGGTTCCACCGCTTTTCTGGTCAGCCTGTTCCAATGTCTGACCACACTTTCAGGGAAGAAATTTATCCTGATATCAAGACAAGAAATTTTTTCCAATATCCTTCTACTATCCTAAAGCTGAAACCTTTCATTAATGCAACTTGAGGCCATTTCCTCTTATCCTATTACTTGTTGCTTGAGAGAAAATACCAATTACCTGGCCAAAACCTCCTTTCAGGGAGTTGTAGAGAGCAATAAGATGCCCTCCAAGACTTCTTTTCTCCAGGCTGAACCCTCCCAGCTCCCTCAGTTGCTCCTCACCAAACTTGTGCTCCAGACCCTTTCCTGACTTTCCCCATTCTGAAATGCAGGAATGGATAAATTATTTCCACCTCTGTCCTGTCCAGATTATCCCTTTATAGAGCTGGATAATTCCAAGTCCTTCCTCTTGGGTTGCTAACCCCTTAATTGCAAGCCATGTTTTTGTGTGCTGCCCTCACCAACCCCACTCCTGCCCTGCTCCACGGCAAGGTCTGTAATTCACAGATAAAAGTGTTCTATAATTCAGAGATAAAGATGTTCTATAATTCAGAGATAAAGGTGTTCAGCTGAGTTAATATCCATGAAGGAGGCAGCGGGCAGATATTCATCTTGGCACTGACCAAGCGTGCAGCTGGGCCTGGTTGATCCAGCAGCATGACATTTTATTATTATGGATGAAACATGAATTATCCGTCTTTCCCCTTCCTTCTGGTTCACAATGCAGTAACAAGGCTAGTAATGTACTAGAAGGGCTTGTAATATTTGCATGACCAGATGCCTTAATATCATTGGGTGCACCTGCCCAGATTTTATGTTCATCCTCTTTTCTCTGTGTGCCTCTGGGTTATTGACCTAAAATATATATATATCTCCATCTTCTTTTCACTCTGGGTTATTGACCTAAAAATATATATATTTCTCCATCTTCTTTTCACTCTTTCTTCCTTCACATGCTTGGTTCTGCAAGAAAGTGATTGCATGGAGGGAATCTCTCCAGTAGATTAGTAAAATATTTCCAACATTTATTTATTGCCTGTGACTAGAAGTTCCACAGATTAACCATGTGAAGAACTATGTGTTATTGTTGTTGTTTTGTTTTTTTTTAAATCTGTCATTCACTATCTAAATTGGATGCTTCCTGTTGCTTTTACTGAAAAGTGAACATCTCATCCTTGCTTCCCTTCCCCATGTCACCCCTGATTTGAGGGGCCTGCAAGCTGGTTGATTAGGAAAATAAGATTGGGCCTGTGTTGTTGCACACACGAGAGATGTGTAATAGACCGATCATCCCAGGGGTGTGTCACTTACACCACTAAACATCCTTTTAACCATCAACATAAATAATGCAAAGCCTCAGAAGCTGCAGCCTGCTAAAGGAACAGCACAAGAAACTCTGTAAATACATTAATTACTGAGCTATTTTGCTGATGTTGTTCTTGACAGTGTGTTTTTGTCTGGGAGTTACCACATGAGTGTTGCTGTGGCAGGGAGATGTACAGAATCTCTGCCAACCTGATTAATTTACCATGGTTTTGGTGGGAGGAGGTTTTTTTGATGTGTTTCCAGTTTCTTCCTTTTCCATTCTCCAAAATGATAGATATAGAACTAACCCTGTAGACTGATGGATGCTGTAACCGTGGAGTGGGGTTTGTTCATTTTGACAGACTTACTCTCTGTTTATTTTTCTAAACTTACATTTCAAACCCATCAATTAAAACCTGCTCTGCCCAGGGAGCTCAGATTTAGCACAGTGGGTTCAGACTCACCAGCCAGGCAAAAGGAGATGCAAGATGAGGAAAATGTTCCACAGATGAGCAGTGGCTTTGTGTGGTCAGAAGTTATGACAAATTTGAGCAGCCATGCACAGCAGAAATCATTCACAGAAGTAAAAGAGTGTAAAAAACCCTCATGACTATGCTACAGATTAGTGAGGGACAGGAGAGTTTTGAGCATTGGCCCAGTCATCCCATATAAAAGATGGACTCTGTCATTTGCTCCTTTCTTGCCTTTGGTCATCACTTTTCTCTTCCTTGTAAGCTTTTCTTAGTTGTCTGAAGTGTTAGTCAAAACAGTTTCTGTATGATTTTGATTTTATATATCCCCTGCCTGCAATTTTCTCTGGGAGATTAAATAAGACCCATGGGAAAAGGCAATTCTGGTCACAGGCAGAGTGGTGGGGGAATTACCAATGTGAAGCTTCACCTTGAGTGCACAGATGACTGGGGGAGACATCACACTCTGCCTTACTACACAGAGTTTCAAAAGAACAGCAAAACTCTTTCTGAAACGAGGGAAATCCAGCAAATAGTTTTGTTTGCATTAGGTAACATTTTCCAAAACAATGAGAAACTTAATGTCTATGTTGAAGGAAGGAAGGAAGGAAGTGGCGGAAGAAAGTGGCGGAAGTGGCGGAAGGAAGTGGCGGAAGTGAAGGAAGGAAGGAAGGAAGGAAGTGGCGGAAGGAAGTGGCGGAAGGAAGTGGCGGAAGGAAGTGGCGGAAGGAAAGGAAGGAAGGAAGGAAGGAAGGAAGGAAGGAAGGAAGGAAGGAAGGAAGGAAGGAAGGAAGGAAGGAAGGAAGGAAGGAAGGAAGGAAGGAAGGAAGGAAGGAAGGAAGGAAGGAAGGAAGGAAGGAAGGAAGGAAGGAAGGAAGGAAGGAAGGAAATGATGGATTAGATGGGAAGGTGAAAATTTTGAAAGAGAATTGAATGACCTGAAAATTTGGCTGTGAATGAATCAAAAGAAGACAAATCAGGTTGTTAAGCCATCCAGTGTCCCTTATTTTTCCATGAGGGTCAATGAATTGCCCTTTCTCTTCTCCTGCTACCATATCTGCATCATCCTTTGCTCTTGGCCAAGGATCATGACATTGTTTCCATTCCACATGGCACTGTGAAGACCCAGAGCAGGACACAGAACTCAGTCAGCTAAAAGCAAGACTCTGTGCGTGACTTTGAACTACACACTTCAGTCTTTTTCCCCACTGTAACTCAGTGAGCCACTAGAGAATCTGATATCCAATATCAGCATATGATCTGACATTTGGCATCCCACCCACTGGAACTCCAGGAAGCTGAGAGGCATTTTCAGCTCTTCACCCTTCTCAAAAAGAGGTGCTAAAATCATAAATATGTGGTAAACTCAGGGAAAATACAACCATGAAATGGCTGGGTTTGGGTCTGTCAGCCTGGGGGAAGGGTCATAACTTAATCCTGGAAGAGATACATATTGGAAGGTCCCCCAGATCCATCAGCAGAAAACACTTATGTTGTTAATAAACTCCTGTTTTCTCCTTGTCAATATGGCTTTAGCAAAACCAACAGCACAGAGCATGGAGCTCCAACTGTAGTGTATAATAAGGGGGTTGTACATTGCATAAACATTATGATTTATTTTCAAAAGGAGAGAGATGCCACAGATCCTTGTGCTCTCAGGGACTCTAATTTATTGCCTAATTAAACACTTGCTGCCAAATTGTCCATCCTGTCATTTTTAATTCCTGGTCTAATATCCCAGACAAGAGAACACTTAAGGAGGCTCCCTTCTACAAGTGAGGCTTAAATGAGGAACGATGTTAATGTGTGTTTCCTAATCAAAGTCAATAGGCTATCAGGAGCAATTATTCTTTTGCAGGTCTGTTCTTCTGACACCATGCAATGTGTATGAGTCTGCCAGGGTCTGGTGACACTTTATCCCCTTGCTGTGGAGGTAGAAGGCAAAGCTAGCAGCTCAAAACTGAGAGAAACCCTTGGGAAGACATGCAGGCAACAGGACAAGCAGAACATGTTTCTTTTTAGCATAAAACTAGATTTTCTTCCTTCTAGAAGTGCTATTTGGAAGGAATGCTGAGGCATCTTGAGACAAGGGAGACCTAAGGACATTTTATCTTACACTACTGTCGCAGACAAGTTTTATGAAAAAGTAACTCAGTGAGCCACTAGAGAATCTGATATCCAATATCAGCATATGATCTGACATTTGGCATCCCACCCACTGGAACTCCAGGAAGCTGAGAGGCATTTTCAGCTCTTCACCCTTCTCAAAAAGAGGTGCTAAAATCATAAATATGTGGTAAACTCAGGGAAAATACAACCATGAAATGGCTGGGTTTGGGTCTGTCAGCCTGGGGGAAGGGTCATAACTTAATCCTGGAAGAGATACATATTGGAAGGTCCCCCAGATCCATCAGCAGAAAACACTTATGTTGTTAATAAACTCCTGTTTTCTCCTTGTCAATATGGCTTTAGCAAAACCAACAGCACAGAGCATGGAGCTCCAACTGTAGTGTATAATAAGGGGGTTGTACATTGCATAAACATTATGATTTATTTTCAAAAGGAGAGAGATGCCACAGATCCTTGTGCTCTCAGGGACTCTAATTTATTGCCTAATTAAACACTTGCTGCCAAATTGTCCATCCTGTCATTTTTAATTCCTGGTCTAATATCCCAGACAAGAGAACACTTAAGGAGGCTCCCTTCTACAAGTGAGGCTTAAATGAGGAACGATGTTAATGTGTGTTTCCTAATCAAAGTCAATAGGCTATCAGGAGCAATTATTCTTTTGCAGGTCTGTTCTTCTGACACCATGCAATGTGTATGAGTCTGCCAGGGTCTGGTGACACTTTATCCCCTTGCTGTGGAGGCAGAAGGCAAAGCTAGCAGCTCAAAACTGAGAGAAACCCTTGGGAAGACATGCAGGCAACAGGACAAGCAGAACATGTTTCTTTTTAGCCTAAAACTAGATTTTCTTCCTTCTAGAAGTGCTATTTGGAAGGAATGCTAAGGCATCTTGAGACAAGGGAGACCTAAGGACATTTTATCTTACACTACTGTCGCAGAAAAGTTTTATGAAAAATCCTTTCCTTAGGATTTTTCCTCCTGAAAAGCTGACAGACCTCAGGAACAAAATGTAAACAATGATTATCTGCTGCTGTGGAACGCAACAGGTGCATCTGTGATTGGTCTCATGTGGTTGTTTCTAATTAATGGCCAATCACAGCACAACTGGCTTGGACTCTCTGTCTGAGACAGAAGCTTTTGTTATCATTCTTGGCTATTCTATTCTTAGCTAGCCTTCTGATGAGAACCTTTTCTTCTATTCTTTTAGTATGGTTTTAATGTAATATATATCATAAAATAATAAATCCAGCCTTCTGAAACATGGAGTCAGATCCTCGTCTCTTCCCCAATCCAAGAACCCCTGTGAACACCATCACACACTACCAAGTGCTCTCACTGCCTTGTATATTTTTTCCCTTTCCTCATTCCTCTGAGATGGGAATGCTGGGTCCTATTGCTGGTAAAATGGGGCCTAACCCTGAGTTTTACAGATTCACAGCTCTTCTCTAGGTCTGTCCTGGAAGTCTTCCACAGGACTGCAAAAATGTAAAATTTGAGAGAGAAATAGATTTGAGAAATTCAGCCTCTCTTGATTGGAACCCCAGCTTTGTCCCTGTAGGTTGCTGATACGCTGCTTTTAAGTCCCTTCAAAGTCTTGATTTCTCCAGGATAAACCATCCCAGCTCTCTCTCCCTCTCCTCAGCAGCATGTGATCATCTTGTCCTTTAGGTGCCTGGAAATAAATTGTATAAAGCTTTGCTCTGTAATTTTCCCAGGAAATAATGCTGATCATCTTGTAATTCCCTGCCTCCTCCTTCTTGCCTGTTTTGAAGGTGGACATAAGACTTGACAGCCTCTGGTCTTGGCTTTCCCTTCACTGCACATCCCTTTGCCCAGTGTCTCAGTAGATAATTGGGTTGGATTTGCCATGGTTTTGGTTGAAGGGTGGCTACTGTGGTGTCTTCCTTGAGAACCTTGCAGAAACTCCCCTTTTGTCTGACATGGCCATGGGGAAAGGAGCCCATGCCAGGTTTGCTGGCAGAACTTGTGAATTTGTGGTGGATCTGTGTTCCTGAAGAACTGACCCCATGGGAAGGAGCTACAGTGCAGCAGTTTGGGAAGAAATGAAGCCCATGGAGAGGGCTTGTGTTGGAGAAGTTCCTGGACTTTCTCCCATGGGAGGAGCCCCACACTGGAGCAGGGGAAGACTGAGAAGTTCTGCCTCTGAGGAGGAAGCAATGGCAGAGCAAATGGGATGAGCTGACCATAACCCTCCTTTCCCTTCCTCCACAGCACTGAGGTGGGGATAGGTAGAGAAATCAGGAGTGAAGCTGAGCCTGGAAAGAAGGCAGAGATAAAGGAAAAGAATTTTTAAGGTTTGGTTATACTCCTCTGCTCTGACTGAAAATAAATTCAATTTCCTTGAGTGGACTCTGTTTTGCCCATGACAACAATTGCTGAGTGATCTCTACCTGTTCTTAACCTGATCCAAAAGTCTTTGTCATAATTCCTCTCCCCTGTCCACCTGAGGAGAGCAGAGAGAGAAGTTTTGGTGAGCACCTGGTATCCAGCCAGGGTCCCCCCAGCACAATACTGCATCCAGGGTGTCAGAAAACATGTGCTTAATTTGTGTACCTCCTGATGTTGGTTATCCACTGTGAAAACCTCTTCACAGATTCTCCCACCTGAGCAGGAAAGTCTGGCAAGGCCATGGCCATGGCCTCATTTCTCTTTGGATCCAGCAGACCACAGCAACAAAAAAAAAATTGCAATGCTTATGAAACTGTCAGCAAGTTCAAGGACAGCAGAGTTGCAGGTAACTACTCAAATGTTAGGTTTTTGTGAGGCATTCATCTCCTCTGTCTCTTTTCTTATTCATTCCTCCCTCCCTATTTAGCTTTTGCTGTTTTATCCCCCAAATTAGTGACATGATGCTTCCTGTCTCTGCTTGACAAGCCAGCATGAAAGCTGAGAATATGTAGATGTGGTGTAAGCTGTTATTATCACCTTTAGATAATCTCATGTCAGAATTTATA
Source organism: Emberiza elegans (assembly GCA_024865655.1). Classification (NCBI taxonomy): domain Eukaryota; kingdom Metazoa; phylum Chordata; class Aves; order Passeriformes; family Fringillidae; genus Emberiza; species Emberiza elegans. The sequence goes on along the minus strand of JALJVW010000084.1, from coordinate 4,541,610 downwards.
TCCCTTTATAACCAATCTCTTTTCATAGAACATCTTAGCAATTGCTGTCTGTAGATTTTTTTGTCAAAAAGGTAAGCAAAGTCATATATATATATATATAAAATATATATATAAATATATATATATTTGTGTCTGTCTATGAATTGTATGTATGCAAATAAATACAAGTTATTTGTCAGGTATTTCTTTCCTGTAATGACAATTCATTATATAATAAATTACCCCTAATATTTATGTTATTTTTTGTGTCTTTCTCAATAAAAAATTGATTCTTTTTTTATCTTTTTTTTTAAAGCAGTATCAGGAAAAGTCAATACCTCCAATTGCCTTCGTCACAAATGGCATACAAGGAATTTTTGAAATAATTCTTTCTTTTGCTGAGAACTTTGGACATCCCTTTAGGTTCTCAGTCTTGGTGGTCTTTTTCTGGAGTAGAACTCTGCAGTTTGTCCTGACCCATCCTGTTACCCCACATGACCTCTGTTTAATTTATGGATATAAGGTTTATGATTATGATGTTCTGTTCTATTCTAAAAGGTCCCTACAGAGCTGTGGCACAGCAGAGCCTTGACTTTAGGTGGCATTTCTGTAATAGAGACTTTTGTGCCCAACTGAGACTTTGTCCTTGCCTGTGTCTTCTCTGTCTCAGTGCAAGCTCCTCTGTTTACAGTGAGGAGCTCATGAAACAAGACTTGACTTATCTACACTGGGGACAAAAAGGTGCTGTTGAATGAAAAATATATTTTCACAGGGAATTTGTTTTAGCTTACTTTGGGTCAAGTGAATAAAGAAACCCAAACAAAAACTCTTTTCCCTCAGCCCTGAGGACCTCATCCAGCAAGTTATGGAGAGAGACCAACTCTAAGGACCTGCAGGGGAATTAACTGGGGAATTATAAAGGTAATGGTGAAAGAAGGGGTGCCATGGGGTTGGAGATAACCAGAGGAAGGTTACTCTGTCACTGTGTGACTTTGCAGGAGCATTTCCCTTTGGATCAGCCTGCCATTCGTTGCAATTTCAGTAGCTGATTGCTGTGTGACAGCAATATTTGATTGAGGATGTGCATCCCAACCAGCCCCTTGGCAAATGCTCCAAAAGACACCTGTGAGGTTCAGATGTTTCCTCCTCACTCCTTTTTCATGACTGTTGCTCAGAAATGCACTGAGCAGAGACATTGTTCCAGCCCTAGAGTGGATGGATGGATGGATGGATGGATGGATGGATGGATGGATGGATGGATGGATGGATGGATGGATGGATGGACGGACGGACAGGAGACTTCTGTGCCAGCTTTGATTTGTGCATCTTGCTGAAATTCCAAGCTGCCTTTAAAGCTGTTCCTTTCCCCACTGATGGTTGTCTCTGTGTTTCCACTTTCTGTGACCTTCCTGCCTTCATCCTTCCAAAAAAGAGGTGCTAAGATCATAAATATATGGTAAAGTCAGGGAAAATACACCATGAAATGGCTGGGTAAGAATATTTGAGCAGCCCCATCTGTGTCTGAATGGTGCTGCATTACTCCATGTACATGAAGATGTGAATGGGATGGCATTTATGTTCTCCAAATTCAAGTGCTTCCAAAGTCTACATTACATCATCCTAAATTGCCAGGGCTCCTGTTATTTTAAGTAAAAAGACAGTTAAAATACTGAGTGGAGTTGGGTTCAAGCAGTTTACCAAAAAGTGTGTCAGTGTGAGGATCAGGGCTGATGTCACTCACTCTGCTGGATCTGTTGCTTTGCTGTCAGATTTCCTCAGGAGGAGCAGCCAGCATTACAGACCAGTGCATTAAATCAGTCACATCTTTCATAATGAATACACCCTGAGGTTTGATTTGGAAGGTGATGAAGTCATGAATTCACCTGGAAAAGCCAGATGAATTTTCCTGATACCTGGCTAAACCCTCACAAGAGGGCTTTTCCTTCCCTTTGTTGCCAGGTTGTGCTGGAAGCCCAAGAAGCTCTGCTCCTGCTGTGCAGTCCCTGGAGGAGAAAGAAATCCTTGCAGTGCACTGAGAAAAAACATATTTCTTCAATTTAGCCAACTCTTTATGGCGTAGCTGTCTTTTTTCTTCATTCCTCAGACACAGCAGCTGGAAAAGGAATGCCTAAATTGCCACTAGAGCCTGAAGTTTGTTTTTGTCTGTAGTGCAGAGACAGGGAATGCTGCAGACACCAGTTTCACTCCCTTATAAATGATCACTATTGAGAACTACACATTTTCCCTTGATATTTTTACCTAAATGATGGTCTTGAGGATAGGGACAACAGTTAATATTCTGGTCTTTTCCTCTAATGGCTGAAATGATGCTCCATAGACTTACAAGAAATAGGATAACATGAATTTTATAAAACAGCCAGAGTGCATGAAAGAACTGTGAAAATAGGTACATTAGGAGTTGTGAGGTACTCAGGAAAGAAAAGCAGCCATAGAAAGCCCCAAAGAAAGAAGGAAGAGGCTAAATTAGAATTGTGGCGAAACCTTTTTTTTACTTCAGGAACCCAACTGCCTAACAGTGAGAAAACTGGAGTTACTAGTTTAACTTACTTTTGTTTTAACTGTCCAAAGGAAATTCTTTTGTGCTAACAGATTGTTTTCATTCAGGGCTGCTGCAATAATTCACAAAAGTTTTAAGTATTAAAAAGTGATGATATAAACGAGATAATCAGAAATATTAATGGAGTCTGGAGATAGATGTGCAAAAGCAGGAAGGAAAGACCCAAGAGACAGTAATGTGACTGGAGAAAGAAAACAAGTGTATGGAAGTTTGCAGAAAGGGTATAAAAGAAATTTGAAGCATTTGATTTAAGATGCAGAGTGAGTAGCAGTCACTTAAAAAAAAAAAAACAAAAACTGTGTGTAATTGATAATTTTCCTTGGGAGATGCTGATTCTCTGAGCCATCCCAGAGACTCTCCCTCCTTCCAGTGCACATTGAAGTCCATCATCACTAACATCTTCTCTCCTCCCTATGGAGTTCCTCTTTCAGGATTCCTTCCTGATCTGTTTCTCCCCAACAATTTGAATCACTTAGCCTTCAAAACTTGGTTCCATGCAGACTTTGGGGTGAATTTTTATAGATGTAGGAATGGGAATCTCACACACTCAACGTCTTGGCAGTGACATTTTTAGACAGAGCCTCTCCAGGAGCTTGGCCAGACACTCTTTCAGGGGTAATTAGCTGATAGCCAGGCTGGAGAGTTCAGGCGCTCATAAACTCTGTGCTGACACAGTTTTGCCTCTTCACGTCTGGAGTTAATTGGTCAGACCTTTCCCAGTGTCCTTTGGATCCCCAGGGCTCAGACATCTTTGCAGATTCCTTTGCAATGAAAATGACTGCATGGTGAAGATCTATCCCATCCCTTTTTCTTTGGTAGGAAACATCAGAGTGTGAGAAGTACCAGACTGGACTTAAAGCAGTGGTAGTTTGTGCTGTGCCCTATCTGTCATGTTAGGAAGAACTGGATATTTCAGAGGAAAGTTTAAGATTTAGAAACACAGATTTCCTCCTAATTGCTAAACCAGGGGCTGGCCTTGTGTAGGCTCTTGATTTGTGGGCATTAATGGTGATGGTTTTCACTCATTAATTGAAGCACTCCTGAAGTACCTCCCAGAGAGCTGCTAAAACAATAGAAAAACTTACATTTATTGTTTGCAAATCAATGTAGAGGAATTTGTAATCTCAACTGGCACTGCAAGAGGAGTAAAAAAGACCTTCGGGCACTCTTCCTCCTGACTGACAAGTGCCACTCTGTGATTCTCCACACAATAACTCTGGATTTCTCAGTGAGATCTTTTTTTCCACCACAGACTTTTTCAGGCCACTCTTGAGCAGTGTTAGATGAAGATCCTGACTTGAGAAAAAAATTCTTTGCCAGTCTGTTAGGGAAGGAAAGCTGGTTTTGAGGCTTGTGGATTCAAACCACATCCTAACTCCACCTGAAAGCCACATTTGGGAAAGCACCAGCTTGGCTCCCAGCAGCCCTGGGTGCAAGCAGCCTTTTAGACCTCTCCTGACAAGTGGAGGAGAGCAGATTTCTCAGGTCCAAACCCCTTTTCTCTTAAATCACTGACATGACAGCCCTGTGATAGCTGAAATGATGGCTAACCCCAATTTTGCCATGAAAATGCCACTCATTACACTCTACCAACTTCAATTTTGTGCTTTGTTCTCAGAGGCACGATGTGCCAGGGTGCATCTCTGCTGTGAAGAGCAAACAGTGCCATTACCTCCTGGCTGAAAATGAGAAGAAAATGAATAGAGGCTGAAATATGAAGTGCCATTATAGGAAATTGGTTGGTTATTAGACTGTATTTGCTGCTGCAGTTGCAGAGCTCAGTTCTGTACAAAAACAAAACCCACAAAGCCCAGAAACAGCTCGTGGCTCAATTTTCAGATGCATGCTGGCAGCCTTTGGTACCCCTGTCATTGTCAGCCAAGTCCCTGTGGACCTCCAGCCTTGGACTTCCTTGGCAATAACTTGGCTGACCTGCAGGCAGTGTGGGTTGACTTTGATTTATGTGACTCTGGTTCAATTCTTAACTTCGTAAAATAAACATTTTCTTTCTTTCTTTTTCCTGCGAAGTTGAAAAGAAGTTCCCTCTTTTGTTCAGAAGTTTTTTGGGACAAAGAGTATTTCTCATTGTGTACTGAGTGCCACAGGCATTGATCTCAGATGGTGACTTGCTTTAATACAGTAATTAATGAAACAGTAACGATATTTCCTTTGTGCTAAGATCTGTGAGCAGGTTTCCCTGGCAACAGCCCATGCACAAGCTTCTTGCCTGTAGCAAATGTGAAGTTATTTGAATCATTCACATTCTTTTAAAGAAAGAGGGCTGCTGTGACTCAAATTAACTCAGATTTACTGCAAGATGAAAGTACACACAGGGGCAGCTACCTCAGGTCAGCTGATGCACAGGAACCTTTTGCCCCGCACTAACTCACTCGTGTGTTTGAACCTTCCATGCTACCATAGAAGCTTTTATCTCAGAATCATAAAATAGTTTTGGCTGGAATAAACTTTCAAGGTCATCAAGTCCAGTACAGGAAATAGATGTATTTTCCCTAACTTTGTTTTTCTCTCTCCAGCCATTTTCTGCCAACAGAATCCATTCCATTTTATACTAGGACAGCATCAGATCTTCATCTTTATAGTCTTGAGAGGGAAGGAGAACATATTCTGGCCTGAATTCTTTTACAGCCTTTATTTCTCATAACCAGCTCAAGTGATAACAGCCAGTGATGGAGGTTAGGGATGTGTCTGTTGTGATGGATTCAGCTCAGAGTGGCTTAGAGGGACACAGATAACAACACAACAGCCAAGGATTGGCAATGCACCCTCACCCTCCCAGACCTTGTGCTGGTCAAGGTCTGGCTCAAGCCAAGTTTGGGAGAAACTAAATTCTGTAGTCAGTGTGCAAATGTGTAAATCAGTAATTTTCTGCCAAAATAGTGGACAGCTCAGAGCTTTCTGGGCTCTCCTGTGCATCAGCAGGGTGCATGTCTTGATTTTCTCTTCAGTAGGGAATCTTCTCAAGGTTACTCCTCCAAACTGGAGAATCTTTATTTTGTGAGACACTCAGTGAGTTCAAAATAAAAGCATCGAAACTCTGAAATCTTAGCTAAGTGATATGAAAATCTGATTATGTACAAGTAGTGCTTCAGACATAAACAACTGACCCTTCTAGAACATAAGGGAGTCCTCTCTGAACCTCATGGCCCAATGGGATGGTGTCCCTCACAGTTTTGTCTGACCTTGTCCTCTGTGCAGTAAAAAATCAAGAATACCATGACACCCAGTCTTGTTTAACCACCATCCCATTCACTATGAAACTCTGTTAAATTTCTGGCTTATAAAGATAAATATAGTGGTACTCCTGTTAGTGAAGTGTGTCACAACATCCATGACAAGGACACAAGACCCCAAGCAGCCTGATCCTTTTTGGTTGCTGATCCCATATTTCTCTTCTGCCAAAAGAGATGATCCTTTTGAGCAGATGGTGGGGCAGATCCAAAAGAGAAAGTTTGGAATGGAGAGAAGTATCCTAGACCAAAGCTTTTTATAATTTATTTGCTGTCTCAGTGAACACTGAATAGTCAAAGAGAGTCAAAGAAGCAAAAGCCTTCTGGAGCAAAGGAAAATTATTATTTATCTTGCAGATTTTTTAGGTTTGTTCTTTCTAATGCAGAGGGAAGTGCCTCAGCAGATCAGGAGACAGACAATATCAATAATCACTTGTCTTCCTTTCCAGGGGGAAGTTGTGGTGAATTAATCTTTAAAAGGCTTTGCCACCAATTTTTAAGGAAAAAGACTAGAGGAAATATTTTATTCCAATGATATTTTTCTTGTATTCATCTGGCATCACAACCTAGAGCTGTTGCTTGGATTTATGTTTAAGGCCTGTATGGACCTGATTCTTTGTGTAAATACAAACTGCAAGGATGTGAAACATATTGGAAGTGGAATATTAACAAAATTCATAAATGGGACCTGGTCTGAGATAGAATATTAGACTTGGATAATCTAATATTATCTGTTGGTATCTAAAACAATAATGTTGGTTTAACACCTCAGCAACTTGGTGGAAGAAAGTAAGGACATCTTCAGCTGAGTACTGAATTTAAAAACAGATTTAGAAGAGATCATAGTGGGACTTTTGAGCATATCCATTGATTTCTCCTCTGTGAACTGTCAATGTCTCTTTTACACCTCTGCTGTCCCAAAGTTTGAGTTCAGATCACTCCTAGGGACAAGGCAGTGGGATAGAAGGACAGTGAAGCCAAACTATTGGACTCCTTCTTCACCTATGCAGTCTGGAAATGTGGCCTACTAAATCTAGCCCTGGAGAAGATCCAGGTGGCAGAACCTCTAAAAAAACCCAGAAAGCTGAGTTACTAAAAAGCTCCAACATTCTTTGTTTTTCCAGTCTAAAAATACTTTTATATAAAAGACTTCAAACTGTTTTTTGTGCTAAACACACAAATGGAAATCTCACTGCACTGCACACATTATATCACTAAAATAAATATTGTTGTCTTTAATATTTAAAGAGATTTTTGAAACAGCCACAGAGGATGAAAAATACAAGCCAGCAAAACCTTTCTGTGTCTCGGCGCCCTACAGAGGCATATTTCAATTCTCCTGCTTTAATTTCTTTAGCTCTCAAGGAATTCCAAGGCCTCTGAAATGGCATGCTGGGCAGGGAAACAGAGTTGTTCTCCCCAGGGTTCCTCTGGCTCTTTATTATTCACCATCACAGGAATTTTTCTCCAGTATGGGTTGAGGACCTGCATCATACACACCTCAAAGCTGTTGGAGTAGCAAATGCACAATTCCCAGTGCATCCCAAACACCATCAGGCACTGGCACTTAAGGTAGGACAGGGGACATGGGGTTTCCTTAATTCTGTCTGTGCTACCAGGGCGGAGTTCAGCCTCTTTGGAAGTTAGTAGGAACTTTGCTGTTGTTTTTTTGGGATGTCCCTGTCCCAATAACTATGACCAAAAGCACTTTGTATCACTCTGGATTTGGCCTGACATCTACAGCTTGAGAATTAGTTCGTGTTTTTCCTTCACAACTTTCTAAACTCATCATGCACCTGTAAAATTCAACACTCAGAAAATCTGAGTGTCCTACGGAATCTACCTGGAGGGAAGAATGGATGTTTGGAACACAGATTTGCTGCTTATGGCACCCTGACTTTGTCCTGAGTGTAATGAAGGAAATCCAGAGTGATACCAAGTGCTTTTGGTCACAGTTACTGGGACCAGAAGTGTGAGCAGAAAAGCAGTCATTTGTTCTCTGTTGGATGCCTTTAATTTAACCACAGTAATTCATTTGCCTGCAGTAAAGGCAGTGAGAAATTACCTAATGATGATTCTGGAGAGGGACTTATTGCAACGACATGGAGTGCTAGGACAAGGGGGAATGGTTTTAAGCTGGAAGGGAGTAGATGTGGCATTCACATTCTCTGAAAAATCTCTTTGCCCAGGATTTTTCTCCTGGGAAGCTGAGAGGCCTCAGAGAAAAAGGAAAACAATTCATATCTCATTTGCTTCTCCTGTGTTGTGCTCATGTGTGGAATGTGTTTGGAGATTGTTTACCCAAAGGTGATTGCTTGCTTGGGTTCTGGTGTGAGTTGTTTTGACTCTTTGTCCAACTGGGGCCGAGCTGTATCGAGACTCTGAAAGGAGTCACGAGATTTCATTATTATCTTTTTAGCATTTAGTAAGTATCCTTTCTGTATTCATTAGTATACTATAGTATTCTTTAATATAATATAGTATCATAAAGTAATAAATTACCCTTCTGAAAACATGGAGTTGGATGCATCATTCCTGCCTTTGTCGGGGCATTTCCCTGCAAATACAACAGGTAGATTTAGATTTGATATTAGGAAGAAATTCTTCCCTGTGAGGGTGGTGAGGCCCTGGCACAGGTTGTCCAGAGAAGCTGTGGCTGCCCCATCCCTGGAATTGTCCAAGGTCAGTCTGGATAGGTCATGGAGCAGCCTGATCAGCTTGGGAAGTGTCCCTGCCCATGTCAAGGGCTTGAAACAACATGGTCTTAAAGATCCCTTCCAGCTAAAACCATTCTATGATTCTGAATAGGTGAGCTATAACAACTTCTAGCATCAGAAAAAAATTTGTTATATTGGAGACTCTTCAAGTTAGGAATACCCACATGGCTTGAGTTCATGGATACATCCACATCCCAACATGTGCCTGGCCATTTCTGAATTCTGCATTTCTGGATTAATATTTTGAGATCTGACTTTTCTCCTGTAGGTATCCCAATATAACATTGGAGTCATGCTGTGATCAATCAGATCCTTTCTGTGCACAATACACACAATCAAACATAACTCAGGTGTCATATCCAGTGGACTTAGGGCAGCAGTTCAATGCCCATTTAAAGCAGAATTCAGATGCCTTTCCTTCATCAGTTTATTCCCCAATTTTTGCATGTAATTGTAGCAGAGATTGTGTATATTTCCCACATCTGGCATCATGGTCATTCCTAAGGGTAATTTTGTATTTTCCTCTCCTATTCAACTGGGAAAGTTTCATTCTGTAGACCAGAGGAAGGATTGTCAACAAAGGCTCATGGGGACTGTTCTCCTTTATTTTCAATGGATTTACACTTTCACAAAATCTTATCTTACAGCCAGAGAAAAGAGGGTTGATAGGCTCCTGGCATGATTATCTACTCCATCACCCTGCCCTAGGGCAGGGTATACTCTTTATGGACTAATTAACCACCCCTTAGTCTAAATTTTTCATAAAGTTTCATCACATGGAGCCAAGAGTGTCAAGCACACACTCCCTAAGTCATTCCATGGAGAGTTTCACCCTTCTCCATCCTTTGAAGGTGCTCCAGGCTACAGGGGCACTCAGAAATCACACCTACCTAGAACCTTTCTCAGAGCACAGCTGGACAATGGCTGATACCCTCACCATGACCTGCCCTGCTGCCCATAACAGGGCTGATGCAGCCAAGCTGGGAACAGTCCCCGTCTTGTGCCAGTGCTTCTGAGTTGTTTGGGAATTGTGCAGGATAATGAGCTACTCCAGCTGCAGCAGCACCAGGGGCTGGTTTAGCAGAATAGGTAATTAACTTTGAGTGTTTAGCAGTGGCTCTGCCAGTGCCTATTGCTAGTAGAGGTCCAGCTTTGGAATTTTCCTTCATTACATGCTGAGCTTGGTCCTCACATCATCATGCTTGGAGCAGTGCTGAGCTCACCCATATTAAGTCAGCATGTGGCTTGGAAATGCTCATTTTTGGTGGCTTCTCAGCTAATTTATGTCAAGAAATGCTAGTTTTCTTTATAGTTCTGGCCACATTCAGCTGATCTCATTTTTGCTGAGGAAAAAATGAGAGGTGTTCACTGTATAACACTGTTTGAAAGGAAATTCTGCGGTTAAAAAAGCTCCTGTTTATTGGGATGATTGTGGCTGCCCTGTGTAATGATACAACACAAAGTCTGACCCTATTACCCTGAAAAGGATTATTTTTCCTGAAAATGTGACAAAAAACCTGGCCATTTTTGGGTTGGGGATGTCCAGACCCTATCCCTTGTGTTGCAGCAGCAGCAGCAGCAGCAGCAGCAGCTCTCTGGCATGCAGGGTGCTCACTGAACCCTTTCTCAGTGCTTGCTGCATTACTATTTATGCTTTACTATTTATACAGCAGGCATGGCCCTGTCTCCTTGCCATTCTTCAATCCTGCTGCCATAAAATAATGCCAGAGTGGGGCTCAACTGATTATTAAAAATCCACTTCCCAGTTTTTCTTTCCCAGCCTTCACCTTTTGTGTTAAAGGGGCCCCTCTGCTCTTGGTGAAATGCAATTAAACCTCCTCAGCCATCTCCTGACTGGCCTCTTGGTGGTACTCTTAACTCAGCATATTCACCAGCTGCTCTGGCTGCCTTTAAAGGCATCAATCCCACCCTGCTCTAGAGAACGTTTTTAAGTAGATACTAAATATATACAAACTTTATGGACACAAAGCAAGATTTTTTAAAGGATTTGCCAGAGATAAAGAAGCTCGATTCACTGATCCACGCTGACCTACTTCAGGGCTTCACCTGTTATACAAAGCCCAGTGCTGAGATCTGATATTCCTGGAGCACAGATGTTTGGATTCCCCATTGCTTACACTGGGGAATGAAGGCAAAATGAAAAAGGAGGTTGTCATTTCCATTCCCAGCAGTTTGTCTAGTGCCAGGCAAAAGAAAAGGGTCCCACTGCTGTCAGGAATGTGCTACAGTGAATATGGAAGCAGGTTTTATTCAGTGTCTGTGTTCCCAAATGGCCAAGGAACAGCCCCACAGAGGGAAACACTGTGTAGAGTCTGAGAAATTCAGGGTGCATGAGCTTTCCCGCAAAGAGTGTCAAAACAGGGTTAAAAACTATTTTCATATTTAGAAAATCCCCAATAAGCACTCAATTAGGGTGAAACTAGGGATACTTTCAACTGGAGTCTTTAGAGTCTAAATCTAAGCCTGGGATCAAAAGTAAGAATCCCAGAATCATTAAGGGTGGAAAAGAGCCCAGAGATCATCCAGTCCAACCATTAACCCAGCACTGCCAAGCCACCACTAAACCCTGTCCCCAAGTGCCACATTTACACATCTTTTAAATACCCCCAGGGATGGTGACTCCTCCCCTCTTCTGTGCAGCCTGTTCCAGTACTTGACAACAATTTAGATGAAGAATTTTCCCCCAATATCCAACCTAATCCTCCCTTGGCTTTGTACAACTGGCTCACCTTGGGCTCTCGATCACCAAGAAATCATTGGCAGATAAACTGACCTCAAAGGTTAGTTCATTTGATCAGAATAAGTAGAATTATGCATTGAAAGTTAGACTTTCTAAGTAGTCAGACTTAATTTTCCCACTGTAGACCAGCCACATCCTGCAAATAATTTATTGTGGTTTTGTCAATGGCTTTAGAGCCAATTCATAGCGTGGATTTGCTGACAGCTCTCTTTGCTGACTGCCTTGGGTGCTCAGGCTACGCACAGATTCTGCTCTGCACTGGGTTGAATGAAGGCTTTTTGAAACAGAAAACAGTTACTAAGGAGATAGCACATGACAAATATATACAGATATATTTGCTAAATACTTATCATGTACTGAAGATATTTATTGCAGCTGCATTTAGGCAAAGGGAAGGAGAATAAAAAGAAAGACAAGGTGGAGGCAAGAGAGAAAGGAATAAAGTCAAACACGACTGTAATGAGATAAAGTCTTCACAATTACAGAATTAGAAGCAAAGAACACTACAAATATACTGCAGTTATGTCCAACCCCTTCTCTATTCCCACTGTCCCCATCAGGCAGAGGTTTAAATGAAGATAAGTGGTTCTTATATCCTTTGCCATTCTCTGAGACCACTAAAATAGAAAATGTCCAACACCTGCTGCAAGCATATTAATAATCAGATGAAAAATTAATGCCTACAAATCCTCAGAGTTAACTCTTCCCTTCAGCCATCAGCAGTTAATAAGAAAAAAGAATGCTGCAGGAAGGAAACAGATACAAAATACCTGCTCTAGGAGGTCCCCATAGGGATCAAAATTGCTGGCAGGGTAATGATTAGGACAGGATGGGTATTGATTAGGACATAGGGATTTTTGCTGGCTCCTCAGTGGAGCTTGGAGTGCTGTGTGTGAAAAGAGCAGCACTGTGTCCCTGGTCACTCTACCAGAGACAGCCCCAGGTGGAGTGACCAGGAGTGCAGAGGGGCTGCAGAGGGGCTGCAAAGACCCTTCTTCTTGGTGCATGGAAGGATAGGCCACCTTAGTGTCCCAAACATCACAAAGGGCAGCCAGGAGACCTGGTTCTTGTCCTCATTTTGTCCCTGGCCGGGTCAGGTGGATCAGTTGTCACATCCCATGTCTGTACTTCAATTTCTTTTGCTGTAAATGCCTCGACTAGGACATAATTTACTGTAAATGTCTTGAGTAAGAGAGATTAAAACTGCTCTCTCTGAGGCTTTGCCTCTGTTATTTATCATAATCTATTAAAAAAAACCCAATATTTTTTGCTGGTCTTCTGTTGATTCTTCCTTCTTCAGCCCACCTGAGCTCACTCTTCAAGTCAGCAATGTTTTAGCTGGAGGCCAGCCCAGAGGGTGGCTGTGCTGATTCCAGGGAGGATCAGGCCCTGTTCCCCAGGTCTGTTGGACACAGCAGAATCCCAAACATCACCTCCCCTCTCCGGATCCTCTTTCCTTCCTCCCACATGATTGCTGTCTCCACACATTTCCCTTTGGAGAGAGAAAGAGCCATGGTGAGGAAGGAACAAAGCCACCAGGATTAGCTCAGCATTCCCCTAGGACCTTTCCTTATCTGCTGCCTGCAGTCTGCCTCTCCTGCCTTGGCACACCTCAGGCTGTCCAGAAATCAACAATGGCAGCAAGAGAAGGTGCCAGGGAGGCCTTAGAGCCCTTTCCTATTCCTGAAGAGATTCCAAAAGAGCTGGAGAGGGATCTTTTACAAGGGCAGGGAGTGACAGAACAAGGGGGATAGCTTCAAACTGACAAAGGGGAGATTTAGATTGGATATTAGGAAGAAATTCTTCCCTGTGAGGGTGGTGTGGCCCTGGCACAGGTTGCCCAGAGAAGCTGTGGCTGCCCCATCCTTGAAAATGTTCAAGGCCAGGTTGGAAGGGGCTTGGAGCAATCTGGGATGGTGAAAAGTGTCCCTGCCCATGGTAAAGGGGTGGATTAGATGGCCTTGAAGTTCCCTTCCAACCCAAACAATTTTAGGATTCTGTGATCCCATTGGAGAAAAAGAATCATTTTTACTCTATTTTTTTCTGAGATAAATCTCTTATTACCCAGAGCTTGTCACTCCTTTCTTTGTCTCTGAAGCATAGAAACAGTTTTGAGAGGATTTTAAAAGTACAGCCCAACATTCTTGGCTTTTCCTTTGCACGCACAACAAGGCAGCAACTCTCTGGGGCATCACTGGGAGTGAGAAAGGGCCTTTTCCAGAACTGGGTTGTGAGCAATATGGAACAGGATGAAATCCAGGGACTTTGTGCATGGCCAGCTGAACTGCTACAGAAATGAAAAGTTAATCACACCTTTTTTCTTGCTGTCTCCCCCTCCACTTCCTTCTGCTGAAAACTTGGAGCTGAAGAAAATTGGTGCTATTTTGTGCTCCAGGTGATTCACAGTGACAGACAGGAAGGGAACTGTCCATTAAGGGTTACAATTGCTGGAATACCAGAATAACAAAATATAATTTTGCTCAGGTACCTGCTATCCCTCACTTTGTGGCAGAGGTGATGTGGATATTTCCCTCCAGACTATCCCATCAAACAGCATTTCTTCTCCATGAGCTGCAGAGTTTTGGCACAGAGGAGCCCCAGACTGGCCCTGGGCTGGCTTGGGATGCTGCTGAGAGCTGCCACTTGCATCTAGGCAAAATTAAAGGCAGTGAAGAGTTTCTTTAATCAGCGGGTGGCTGCTTTGCTGTCTGCAAATGGGATGAACTGTCCACATTTAGTTCTTGTCTGTCCTACAGAAATCTTCCTCCAACTTGGTAAAGGCAAATGCCTCAGTTTGTGTCTTCTGTAGCACAGAAGTTTCTCCCTTAAAAAAAAAGGCAATAGTTCCCCCACAATTTGTTGGAATGCTTTTGGAAATGCTTTCAGAGCATGATCTGTGACTGTATCATCACAGGACTCCCTGTAACTGAGGATTTTTTGTTGCTTTGCTCTGTACTAGTTTTTGGCTACAATAGTAGGAATTTCACATGAAGCCTGATTCCAAGAAAAGCATTATTCCAAGAAAGGCATTATCTGTGATTTAGCTCACCTTGGTTGGAAATGCGGTTTTGGAAGGTTCTGCCTGCACTGTACACTTTTCAAGTATTCTTATTTGGATGGATAAAAACTTTGCTGAAGGTAGGTGCAACTCTGCCAGCAAGGTAGGGCACTTAAACATTGCAACACTATTTTATTTATTGTTCCTCAGCAACATTTAAAATTTGTATTTTGTGGCCTTGGTTATGAGCTGCTGTTTGAAAGAAAAAAGAAAAGTGTTCTTATCCATGGAAACATAATTTTAAAAAATCAAAATTAAATAAAAAATAAGTAGCATAAAAAAAATGCAACAGACTAAAACATTCAACACTATCCCTGTTTCGTGATCAGCAGAGAAATCTCAGTGATGATAACTCTTTCTTTTATGTTTGGTCTACTGCACTCACTGTATACACACACATAACTATTACCATCCAATTATAATCCATTAAATCAATTATATCATCTTCTCTGGTATTTCCCATTCAGGGAAGTAAACCACTTAATCTGCCATGTTAACTGTTGAGAATATTGATCACCCCGTGCAGGGAAGACATTCCCTTATTTAAAAGATGGAAAGATTGTCACACTCTGGGACTCACTGGCTTCCTCATCCTATTAATTCCCCCACTTTTGTGCCTCCACAGGAGGAGGGTGAGTCCTTGCACACTGCTAGGAAGGAATAGATCAGAAGAGCAATTTTGTCTAAGATTTGTGCTTTGGTGTAGGGTGAGCCCTGGCTCAGCTGCTGGGTTGGTGGTGCCCAGCCCAGCCCAGCAGAGCAGTTCTCTCAGCAGGGTCCTGCTGCCTGATGTCAGAGGCAAACTCAACATCCTGGGCTTGGCTGGCAGTTCAGCAGAAGCAGAACTGAATGACGTTCAAGTTTCTGATGTCTGGCTCAGAGTGGGAGCAGCCAAACTTTCTTCTCCCATGCACGTTCTGGTGACACTGACGGCCCTTCCTCTTGCAGACAGACCCTGATACCCAAACCTGTTCCTGCTACACTCTGTGACATTTCTGTCCATCTTGACTTCGACTGCAGTCAGGACTTCCTCTTTTAGGTGGAGGGCTTTTGGATGAACCAAGAAAAATTTTATTTTTCCCTGGTGCCATTGTCAGCCCCTGCTGGCTCACAATGTGACCAAGGGGATCTGAGCCCTCAGATGTTTCCTGCCTCAGCTGTTTCTCTGTGCCCTTGCCCAGCCATGTCTGAGGGAACCAGGGTAAGAATTTCTCTGCAGGCTTGATGACCAACAAATTGGAGAATTGTCATCAATGGCACGGCAGCTCCTGTCTGCATGGGTAGTGAAAAAGTCAAGGCAGAAGGTAACTTGGATTCCATCCAAGTGTCCCACGTGCTGTATGACCCTACAACCCTCAGAAAGAGTGACAACCTTTCTAGACCAAAGGTAAAGAAGGTTATAAGGTGGTCCAGGTCCAGCATGGAAGATTATAAAGTGGTCCAACTCCAGCATGGAACTGGTCCAACTCCAGCATGGACCAACAAATTGGAGAATTGTCATCAATGGCAGCATCTTCTGTCTGCATGGGTAGTGAAAAAGTCAAGGCAGAAGGTAACTTGGATTCCATCCAAGTGTCCCACGTGCTGTATGACCCTACAACCCTCAGAAACAGTGACACCCTTTCTAGACCAAAGGTAAAGAAGATTATAAAGTGGTTCAACTCCAGCATGGAACTGGTCCATCTCCAGCATGGACCAACAAATTGGAGAATTGTCATCAATGGCAGCAGCTCCTGTCTGCATGGGTAGTGGAAAAGTCATGGCAGAAGGTAATTTGGATTCCATCCAAGTGTCCCATGTGCTCTATGACCCTGAAACCCTCTCAATGAGTGACATACGATTTTAGACCAAAGGTAAAGAAGATTATAAAGTGGTCCAACTCCAGCATGGAAGATTGAATGCAGCTTGCCCCAGAAATGCATGTCCTGGCAAATTCCTTCATAGGATAGATTGGGATTCCATGAAGATGATGAACTTTATGTTCATCCCTCATCCTGACTATTACAGGGACAACATCTGTTTTTAATGATGAGGGTTTCTGGGACCTCTCTTCCAAATATTTATCTGGAAAACAATCCCCACAGATTTAGCAGTGATGCAGGGACAAGCTGTATTTCTGTCCTCACAATGTAAAGGATTTTTGTGATCCAACATAAAGTGAGATCAGTATAAACTGTGATCCAGTCTGAAGTGTCTCCTGTGCTTGGACCACAACATAGAAAAGGAAGGTGAATTCTTCACTTAAAAAGGCACCAGCCAGTTCAGTGATGTTGGACACAGAAGGTTTTTTCCATAAAATGTGATGATTTCTTCACCCAAAGATTCATAAAGATTTTAGGAGGGAATACCCTTCCATGTGGAGACATCCACTTGTCTTACTGACCATAGCAAGGAGCTGAGGGCAACTCTTCAAGAGTCTATTGTCAGGTGAAACCTCCCTGGATGGCAGGGTTAGATATGTGCTAAAATAACAATTTTAAAGCCTCATGGCCCCTAATTGTTGGTACTTCAGGTGATGTTTAGATGGCATCTTCTGAAGATAAGGTCCAGTTCCTCAGCTCTCTTCTTCAGGGTTCAGATAGGAGTGGTTTGTTCCCTCTGCCTATTCTGATCTTCTTTTGGGTGAAAAAAATCTCCCCTAAAGGAGCTGGGACAATGTCTCTTCAGTGCTCATGGTCACAGCATAGAGCCAGGGAAAGGGAAAAAACCCTTATTCTTGGCAAAATAACAAAATCTGCAAGGACAGGATTAGGTCTGTGTTAAGTAATGCAGGCCTGGGTCCAGCTGTCTCTCATGTGCTGCTTTAGCTGTTTCTGGCTATTCTTTGCTTTTAGGTGGCATGGTGGTTATGATAAAGGTTTATCCTGTCAGCAACAAGAAAACTCTTAGAGCTTTTAAGTGCTTGGGTTTGAGCAACTACCAAGCTGCTCATTTGCTTATGTCCTTGTATTCTTTTTTAAAAATATTTCTGCAGTCTTTGATGAATCTGTTTTTATTGCAGATATCAGTGATTTCTGTGATAGTTGTGTGTCTTATTTTCCCCTGAACACCACAAAGCCATGAAAAATGGCTCCAGTAAATTGTCCACATGACACACATGCAGATAAACTGGCCTGGCCTTCAACACAGGCAGGGGGAGATTGTGTAATTTAAAGGAAACTCAGAAGTTACTTGTAAACCCAGATGGATGCAGTAACCACCAGCTAAAAGTTCATATGCTGTTTGCACCTGGGAATTGTCAGTCACCACAGGCTGGTGGTAGGGTCACATGTAAGAGGGCTGTTTATATGCTATTTTCTTTTTATAGCTTAAATCAATAAGCTGATTGAGCTGAGCTGGATCGATTCTCTTGAGCTTTATTTACAATTATCCTCTAAGGGCTGATACAGTGGTGCTCTGACCATGCTACAGCAATTCTTTTTCGAGGCAATATATCTTCAGCTCAGTTTGAATCCTGCTGGACTCGAGGTGTTTGGAGCAGTGCAGCTGTGCTAAAGATCTTGCTAAATTGGGGCTGATGCAAGGATTTGCAAGATGATGAAGGTTAATAACAAAGGCTGTGTTAGTCAAGGGAGAACAGAGACACAATATTCCCTCAGTGGATGGCGAAACAGCCTCCTGCACAGGGCAAAGCCGTGCAAAGGTGACTTTCTGAAGGGAATTCCATTTGTTATTGTGTGACTCTCAGAAAAATCCCCTGCATCCAAGCCCGGCCTTTTGTGATTACCCTTTTTGCCAGGCAGCATCTCCTTAACAAACGACCTCTCCCCTCTTTTTGTGACCACCTGCCCCATTTATCATGGAATCCTAAACCAGTTTGAGTTGCAAGGGATCTTTGAGATCATTTAGTTCCAAACCCCTGCCATGGGCAGGGACACCTTTCTTTAGACCAGGTCACTCAAAGCCCTTTCCAACCTGGCCTTGAACTCTTCCAGAGATGGGGATTTTCCCAAAGCCACCCATTCCTGCAGTGCTGTGTGGAGATGACAGCAGCCAGGGACAAGAGCTGCTGATGAGAGAAGGGGAGCAAGAAGCAGCTCTCCCTTCCAAAGGTCCCCATTGCTCTTGGTACCACAGAAGAAGCTGTTCAGGATGTTTCTTGGAAAGGCTTTGGTGGCAGGCAGGTCTGGTGGAAGATATCCCTACCCATGGCAGGGAATTGGAACAAGAGGATCTCTGAGGTCCATTCCAACCCAAACCATTCTATGGTTCTTCCCATCACAGGTCTCTCTTGTAAAAATTGTCCTAATGTAACCTTTATCTAGTAAAGTGCTAAGGCAGTAATATATTCCAAACCACAAAAAAAATTAAGTTCTGATCTCAGTTCTGTGCATTTAAATCAAGGTTTCACCTGCAGTTCTCAGTTCCATAACCATATCCCAGAGATGGGAACAGTGTCTGAACTCTCTGGATGAGTGAGGAAGATAATTGCCTAATGAATTCAATTAATATCCACCTATTTTTGAGAAGCCTCAAATTCCTCTGAAGGTTTAAACCACTTTATTCACCCATGCTGTGAAAGCACAATAACACTGAGATACCAGGTATCAAAACCAGAGGGTTCCCTCATCACAGAGAATGTAACTTCAGTCTAATGGAAATAAGAAACAAACCTCTTTAAGTTTCCTGCTGGAATCATGTTCCCTTTTCCCAGAGACTTTAAGCTCCTTGCCGGGTACAACTTACAAAACAATGTCAGCCAAGAAGAGACTCAGAAGGCCTAAATGTTTGTTTTTTTTTTTTTTTTTTTTTTTAATTAAATGTGATGTATTTCAGTAAAGGTGAAGCCATTCTTTATTTTTAGAATGGCAAGAGAGATCAGTCTAAAATACAATTAAATCAAAAAGAGCCCAACACTCAGTAGAAAAGTTCCTGGTAAAGCCCAATCAAATTAACAGATGAGGTGAATCACAGTGGCTAATAAATGTTTCTTGGCAAGTGTGAGGCCAGTACCAATCACACTTCATGGCTTTGTATGGGGGAGGACTAAAAGAAAATCAGCCTTGGTTGTAGTCCTGATGAATTCAGTGAGGAGAAAAAAAATACCACAAGGGAGAACTTTCCCCTTCTGTTTCTCAAAACCTGAGAATCCTACAAGAAAATGTGTTAACTATATTAAAGTTTACAGGATGTTAATAAAGATTTACAATAACACAGATACATTTAATTTTGTCTTCATCATGCCATATAATACTTGAAACTACAAAATCAGGGCTAGAAAACAGCAACTCCTTTTTTTTAAAGAGTTGAATCTTCACAGTTTGTTTTCAATTTTGCATCTGAACAGATGGCAACTTTTGCTGTTACAATTTTTCATCACAAAAAAGACGGATTGATTCTCTAGTTGTAGGGGCACTTACCTCTTATGGGGAAAACTTAAGTTCTGATTCCTGCTTTGAATCAAATATGGCAGGTTTTTTTCTATGCTAACTCTAAGCTATCATTTTTTAAAATGCTATTGATTGTTTTTTCTGAGCTGGCATCCATCTCTATTAAAGTTCTGTCCTGCATGTGAAAAATATTTCTTGAGAAAAATTTGACTGAATGTTGTCATATGCAGTCTGAGATTCCAATAATGGCTTTTTCTGATCAGAGGGTTTTGTTTTGATAACCGTGATCCTCAGACCTCTCCACCTGTTTAATTGAAACAAAATCAAACCCAAAAATCTGCTCAATTCTATCCCACTTTTTCTTTTCCAATATCCAAAAATAATTACTTTCAATAAAAATGAATTTAAACGTGATAACTATATAGGAGGATTTCTTGCCAACAAGTACGTTCTACTCTTTAATGTCTTCCAGTTCCTAAACCAAGGTCTGGAACTTATTAAATCTGGCAACTGGTTCTGAAAGAAAAAAAAAGAAAGACCATAGGCAGGAAAACCTACAAGTGTGACTTTTTAATTTCACTCACTGTAACAGTTTCTTTGCTGTTATTTGGCCTTTAACATGTGAAAGATCTGGTATTTAGGACCTAATATTACAAGAATTCTTTTGTCTGATGTTATAGCAAATATTGTTGTCTTGCTGATGTTTTTCCAATATTCCTCTACTCTTTCCCTAGAATTTCCTCAGCAAATACTGAATTTTCAATTATTATTGTGTGTGTGTGCATGTAGTGACATTTTCACAGCTAAATATCAGAAATTTACTTCAGCTCTCTCTTCCAAATAGACCAGGAAAATATTGAAATCATTTGCTCCTTCTATCTGCCACATATTTAAGCAATTATTAATTCAATTTCTGAGTGTATTTGCAATCAGGAGAACTAGCAATAGATTTTTTTCCTATTTTTATAAGATGACACAGATTCTTTTATAGCAATGTGGTTCATGGGACCTGGACTTTATGAAAGTAACAAAGCCAAAGCCAACAAGATAAGTCTTTCTACTGAGCTGGGAGAGATGCTAAAGCTGCAGGAATCTTTTCTTAACTGCTTTGGAATTCCTCAATATGTTGAAGACCCAATCTTTCTAAGAAAAGTTGTGCTCTGTCTTCTGATGCCTTTTACGTAAATTGTCTAAAAAATCTGATTTGTTGAGGAAGAGCCATTGGCAAAATTAATCCTTAAGGTCTGCTTATTCATTTTTATTTTTCCCCCCTTCCTTTGCTTTCTGGTAGCACAAGGAATAAGATACAAAATTTCCCTCTAGAAAACAACATTTAAACCTTGGATCGTGTTTTTAAACCATGGGGGACTGGTCTGACATGTGCTGAAGTCAGATTTTTCTTTGACTGAGCCCCTCATTGATGTTCAGTTGCTTAGAAGAGGAGTAAAGCAGAGTCTGCCTCAGAGCATCTCCAACAGGATCCTATTTCCTGACAATCTTTCAGGACACTCTGGAGGAAGCAGTTTTCTTTTTGCTATCCCTGTTGTCTGATATTTTTCAACACCATGGATAAACTGCCATTTGCTTACTTGTTTATTTTTGGAATCTCTTGATGCATAAACATGAAACAGGACTGAGCACATGTGCAGATAGAAAGCCAGTGGGGTAAAAAACCTGCCATTTATTTTTGGCAAGTTTATCTAAGTTACTTTTCGAGAGATTTTACTGCTTCTGCAGTGTTGTTTCACTGGTTGTAATATGGTTGTACTAAAGGAAAAAGAAAGGGAGGAAAAGCTGTGCAGTCTGCAGGTAAAATGGAGAAAAAGAAGCTTTTCACCCCTGGTTCCTGCCCTGTCATGAGATCTCCTTCACTGAGCTGCAGTTTTCATACGTGTGGAAACAACCTCACCTCAGACAGGATGAAGCAGCCTCTAATTCCTCCTGTTTAATTCCTGAGGAAATAATCTGTATTTTTATATTCCAGGAAGAAGGGAGGAAATTTGGGACGAACACATACTTTTGATATGCAGAAACTGCAGGGAAGGCAGGCCAGTAGGTCAGGCACCAGAAAGATCTCAAATAGCACCAGAGAATAAAGGAAAGTAATTGAGTGATTCTGAAGGTGCTGTTTCCATAGTTCTTCCATCCAATGACTCTTCGAGGTGCTTTGGGATTACAGCAATTCACCTGCCAGAGACTTGGGCTCAAAACAGAATTATAGAATGGTTTGGGTCAGAAGAAACCTTAGAGATCATCTCATTCCAAGCCCCTGCCATGGGCAGGGACACCTTCCCCTATTCCAGGTTGCTCCAAGCCTCATCCAACCTGGCCTTGGACATTTCCAGAGGTGGAGCTTCTTTTTGGGAATCCCTCTTCTTCTGGGCATCCTGATATGTGTGTGAAACCAACAGACTACCCCTTCAACCACAAATCTGCTGCCCCCACTAAAAATGGGACATTTCCTTTTGTGAATAAATGTGAACAATTGCAGGACAGAACTCCTGGGTCATTTTTAGTACAGTCAATAAATGCATCCCTAATGAACTTCTTTTCTTCATCTTTACACATTTCTTGTGAAAGAGTTATAATCCCTGTTATCACTTTTATCTTGGTTTTCTGTGGGTTTAGATCATGGTGTATGAGGAAGCAGAAGTGAATATAATTGACTGTACCAATAAATAGCAATATTATTTTTTTCCTGTGGCAGTATCTCTGGAAATGGTAAAAAAGGTTGAATTGTATCAAAAATTCCCTGGAATTTTATCATGCTGTTTGTGGGTTTTGTGACACAGATAATTGGAAATCTCAGATAATTTCTCACAGCAATAACTTTGCATAGTGGAAGTTAAGGTGTCTCTTGGTGCTAAAGAGTCTACTTTGTCACTTTTAAATGCTTTTTTTCCCCACATTGGTGCTTTCCAAAGTGAAGACATAGCTGAAGTTCTCTCCTTGTTCCCTTCTTCTTCATTATTAGAGTTTAGTCTTTGATTTGCGTCTTTGCAGGTCTGGTCCCACATCTGACCTGTTTCTGCAATTGTGGTTTGTCATCCTTGAGGAACTCCTGACTGCATTAAAGGTGTCTCTGATCCTTTTGGGGCCAAGACTTTACCCTTTCTGCCCTGTGAATGATAAAGCATGTGGACCCTTTTATCTATTCACTCTTTCACTGCTATGTGTGCGAGAGCAAGTTCTGAGTTTAAATGAATTTAAAATGAAAAAGTTACTTCTAAAAAGAAGAAAACAAAAAAAGGAAGAAAACTTTGTGCTTTTTTTTAATTCCCCGATTTCTAGAAAAGATTTTCCACTTTTGCTCTTTTACTTATCCTGTGTCAGATGTCTCTTCTTAGCCTTTCTTCTTCTTTAAGTCTCCCAGTGCAGCCCTGTGAAGTGCCATATGCCATGTGCAGAGCCATCAAGTATCATGTATTTAGCATAAAGTGTCATAATTCTCACTTTACTTGCTTGCTAACTTAGTGAATACAGATGGCTAAGTATAAAAAAGTGAACCCTTGCTAGTGCTTCCCAAAGAAAACTGCAAAGTGAATTCAATGTGCATAAACCAGAACAGAATCAAGGCAAGAGACACTTCTAGCCCATGCTTTCATTTTATGGGACATGAGAAAAATGTAACCACAGGACAGACACTTCTTTGTGAATCCCTTTCAATGAAACTTCTACTTTCATAGAAATATAAGATTTTAGTTTTGCTTTTTTTTTTAATTCATGAACGTTGCTTGCTCTTGAACATTTCACAGTGTAAGTGTTGCATTGTTTTACTCAGATTTTAGGAATTCTGAAGCTGTTCTCTGGCTCCAGCTGCACCAGCTGAAGAAGATAATGCCTTCAGCTGCCCCTTCCCAGGGTTTTCCATCTCCTCTTTTCTGCCAGATGTGTTGTCTGAATATTTGTAATCTTTTTCTAATAACATGCCAGTGCAAGAAAAGATCATCTACATGCTTTAAACCAGTCTAGGGCTTTTAGAACAAATACCTGTAGAGGAACAGTGAAGTTAACTACTCTGTCAAAAAGTAGTTGGGACATGGTGTCCTATGATTTTTGGGACACCACAAAGCAAACAAGAGGCAAAAGTGTGAAATACATTCCCACATAATGAGTTTGTGATACTCAGACTGAACTCACGGAGGGATTATGGTTGAATGTGTTCCAATATTGTGCTGAATATTTCTGATTAATCCCATTTCTTTCCCATTCACTACTGCAAGCAAGTAAAAAAAAAAAAAAAAAACAAAACAAAACCAAACCAAAAGGGTTTGGATTATGATAATCCAGGCTGGAAACCAGGACGAGGTCGGGTGCAGGAGTGACAACTACTGTGAACATCTCTTATCAAATCCAGACTCCTGCTCTATGCTGTTCTCAGAGCATCAGCAACAATAAAATAATTGAGCCAGACAAATCTTCTGTAGCTGTGCTAACTGTTTTCTACACTGGCCCTCTGAGAGCCCTTGCTGGAAAGCACGAGGTGTGTTTATCCTGTTTTAAATCCACGAGGAGAAATCTTGCTGATCCCTTCAGGATGTGGCCTCCTTTTCCTGCCTGTGATGCTGTGTGAGACTTTGGACGTTGAAATAAAGGCTGAGTGTTGGATGCTGGCACAATCAGCTTCAAAGACTGATCAGCTTATTTGCCTCTTGCTTAGAGGCCTATCAAAAAATGCCAAGAATTAAACTCTGGGATTAGGAAATCTGCCATTTCCAAGATTTGTGGCACCAGCAATTGACTTCATGCCTTGGTGAGGAGCAGGCTGGAAAAGGATTCACTCTTGTGTCTGCTCTAATTGTTTATCAGGGAAAGGATTGCCTCAAATCCCTGTGAAAACCAGACAAAATATCACAGTGGACCAAAGCCTTGATTCAATCTCTGCCAAGGAATGCTTCAACACCCTCACTGATTATTGGATGTTCCTCATGCACATGGTGTTCTACAAAGACCAGTTTGTGAGACATCTTTTACTGTAATTTTTGGGAACCCATTTCCAGCACAGTGGGGCAGAGAGGTGCAGGATAAGGAAAGAGTGAGTTTAGGTGCCACTGTCTGGTGACAGCCCTGGGCTGAGATTTAACTGCAGTTCCTGCAAGGCCTTGCCAGCACAAGATACCCCTTGTGAGTTTTTCATGGCAGCACTGCCGAGTTCCTTTGGGCAGGGCACTGGGTAGGGTTGCCCAGAGAAATTTTGGATGTCCCAGCCATGGAAGTTTTCAGTCAGGATGAGGCTCTGAGCCACCTGCTCTGGTGGTGGAAGGTGTCCCTGTCCATGGCAGGAGGGTGGAATGAAATCATCTTTAAGGTCCCTTCTGGCCCAAACATTCTGTGATTCAATGTTCATATCTACTACCTCTTCTTGTCTTCTTCCTTCTTTTACTCCTGCTCCCAAATCTCTTAGGCCAAACCTTTCTGTTACCTTTGATTTCATTAAGGGCTTGCTAGGAAAGGACATTTTGCTGACAGTTCCTCAGAGGAAGCTTTGTGCAGAACTGACAAGGACACCACAGGTTTGGTGGGGCTCAGCAAACCACTGAAATTGTGGGAGGTGATTGATTGAGGAGATATTCTGCTCAAACAGCCCTCAGTTAAACACATCTGAAGTCATATGAAGTCATATATGAACACAGAGGAAGGCAGCCTGCCCTTCTGCACAGGATTCAGCTGTGGAGAGAGGTTGATGCAGCTGAATAACACCCCAAGCATGGAGCTGGCTGCTATAGTTAGCAATTTCTGGCATGGACTTCAACCCACCCTGCATAACAAGGATGGTGTGTATCTCTCCATGAGATTATCTTACAAGGAAATAACTTTTGCTTATGCTTGTTTGGCCCCCTGAGTTTTATTTTATAGCAGAACCTCAGCAGATAAAAGTTAGCATAGTCCCACTGTGATGCTGGTTCACAGGAAAAATTTTTTGCTCACATCTTCAGGGAAATATTTGTCCAAGGACAATATTACTCCTCATTCTCAAGGTTATTTTGAGGTGGAAACTACTGAATGTAAAATTGTTTCGAGCTGTGGAGTGAATTAGTGATGTCGGATTTTATGCTGTTTATTATACCTTGCATCCATTCTCTCTTGAATTGATACATTTTACTTTTTCCAGTGAAAGCAAAAGCTGGAGAAGGGGCTGAGGAGTGGGATTGGATGTGGTGGTGGTAAAAATTGGACCAGAGTGAAGCCAAAGTGGACTTTAATAAATGATTTCAGTAAGAAACCATGAAAGGAAAGTTTGTTTGTGAAATATGTGCCCAGTGTAGCCCAACCTCCCTGTACATAGCTGTAGATACACAAATCAATTTCTATTAACTTAATTGCTTTCTGCAGAAAATTAAACAACAGCAACAACCACAAAAAGAGTCAAAATGAAACAAACTACAAAGGAGGACAGAATAAATGTCTCCTAAACTGAGAGCCACTGAGAGTTTTTCTTCTTGTCTACACTGTGTGATATTTTTCTCCACGTTTTCTGCTCCGATTAAGAACACTTTCATCTTCTGTAAGGTCAGCAGTGCGTGGGCCTGTACAAAAGCATGCACACAAATGAAGACTAAAGCTTCATCTCTGTTCTGCAGCACTGGCAATTTACCATCAGTCCTGTTTCTGTATAACATAGCGAGAGGGACAAGAAGAGATGCATCTTCTCAGCAATTCAAGGCGTATGCTTTCAGTGCTCAAGTTAAAAGAAAGGCAAAGACATTAAAAACCTGGATCAAAACAAAAAAGACTCCAAGCAGAAATTCAATCCAAAATCTGTGCATTGAATACTCTCACTACAGAATCATTGCAGTTTCCTGTCATTATGTGATAATGTCTAAAGCTACATAACCACCTGGAATTTTAATATAGAGGAACATGATAAAACACTGCAGCATTGATGTTCTGTGTGCCTCATCCATCTGCTCATACTCATGACAAGTGGGACCTCAGGTGTGAGTGCTTTGCGCCTTCACCTCATGGGGGCCTGGGAGTGCTCTTCTTGTGAGTCACCGGATGAAATAAGAGCAAGAACCAGGCTGGAAAGCCCTCCTAAACTCCTGCTTATAGAGTGCTCACCCATTAAGAAAAAACCAGCCTCTACCTTCACTCCAGCCTCCCAAGGGAGCACCTTACCAACGTTATAATTTAATTACTTGCCTCTCAGACACAGCTGATTAGGGAGGAGTGGATTGTTCACACTAAAATTGCCAACCTGCCTAGAGTTTCTTGTTTGCATCCCCTGCAGAAGACCAGCAGTTGTGATTGCCCAAGGCATGGTTATACATCTAGGAGCAAAGAGGATATCCTGACCTACAAGGCAGGGGAAAGCACTGGAAAACACTTGCTTGGCACAGTAGATGAGCCACTTATTTAGTGTTCCCTGGGCTGCAGAGCTAATGGGAAAACAGTGCTAAATGAGATCTTGGGTGCACAAAGACAAGCTGATGTTTTTTCCCCACCCACAGCTGTGCAATGAGGACACCAGCTCTGGAAGGGATGTCCAGACATGATTTGTAGACTGGATATAACAGTGGGAACTGACCATTGTAAAAACTCATTTTGTTTCAGTTTGTGAAAGAAAAAGAAGGTAAAAAAAAGCCTGGAAAGTGCTTTGTACACAAGGTATAAAAGGCTTTTTAAAGACAAAATACTGGATGGTAAAGAGTACCTTCAGCCTACCAGAAAAACACATTTCAAGAAGGAGCAACAGGCAGAGACAGACAAGCAAACACTAATAACTGGCATTTTTTAGCAGTAGGGGCTATTAGTCACTGCAACAAACAAGCAAGGGAAGCTGTGTGTTCCCTGTCTTTTAGTATTGTCAAGTCAAGTTTGAACATTTTTGTGGAAAACACATTTTTGTCATGCAGAAGCACAAACCAACTCAAGTTTAAAGAAAAAAGCCCAAATCAACAGCTAAAAAAGATGCAGAGGAGGACAAGTCACACTGCTGATGGAAAGGAGAAGTTGCTTCATGGAGAGATAATATAAAGTTGGGGGATCTTCAGTTTGGAGAGGAAAAATGTGAGCGTGGGGTCCTCAAAATTATTGTAATAAAAATGGTGTTGGATGAGATCAATTCAATACAATGAGTAGGGAAAACTCCCTGAAACTACAGGAGATGGATTTAAAACCAACAAACAAAAGAAAGTACATAAATGAGGTGATTCAGCTCCTGTACTGCACTCTGGTGAGACCCCACCTGCAGGGCTGCATCCACCTCTGGGATCTCCCACACAGGAAGAACATGGAGCTGTTGGACCAAGTCTGGAGGAGGCCACCAAGGTAATCTGCTTCCAGAGGGTGGAACAAAGGCTGAGAGAACTGAGATTGTTCAGTCGGGAAAATAAAAGGTTTAGGGATGACCTAATTGTGATCCTCTGGTTCCTGAGGGAAGCAGACACAAAAAGATGGAGAGAGATTATTTACAAGAGCCTGGAGTGACAGGACAAGGGGTATGGCTTCAAACTGGCAGAGGATGGGTTTAGATGAGATATTAGGAATAAATTATTCCCTGTGAGGGTGGTGAGAGACTGGAACAGAATTCCCAGAGAAGCTGTGGCTGCTCCATCCCTGAAAGTGTCCAAGGCCAGGTTGGATGGGTCTTGGAGGAACTGATCTCATGGAAAGTGTTCCTGCCATGGCAGGGGGCTGGAATGAGATTATCTTTAAGGTCTCTTTCAAACCAAGCTATTCTATGAGTCTATAACTCTACATGTATATTTAAACAGAGTGGCTGTGAATGTCTGGAGCTTTGTTGCCACAGGACTTGTGAAGACTGAAAATAGAAAAATAACATGGCCAAAATCAAGTCAGGGAATATTTGGGAAAGCAGTGAATAGGCAGGAGTTGTGTTCTTTACCATCTCTAATGCATTCAGTATGGAATTTGGGACACCACAGAAGGAAAGGACTGCAGACACTGGCCACGTTTGTGTTGCCTCCTTATTTGCATCTCTTGGTACAGATTATTGGACTCAGTCTCTTAGGGTGTGTTTTATGCTCATATGTTTTTCTTTTAATTAGAGGATGAGGCAATTTGTGGGGATGTGGCCTATTCCTATATTCCTATTCCTACATGGGGTCAGATGATGCCAGACCTCTGGAAGTGCTGTTTTTTGGCCAGATCAGCAGAGTGAGGCTGAAGCAGCCCACCTGCCTCCTCAGGCTGTGCCACTGGCCTTTGTGCTGGGAGAAATTGTCTCCACACTGGGGCAGACTGTAATTTAGAGCAGAAGTGGGAATACTGATGGTTTGGTGGATGGATTTGGAGAAGGCTCCATAATGAGAATCTTCCAAAGGCAGCAGTGAATCCTGTGAGCACCATGAGCTCCATCCTCAGGTGTTTCCCTCCTGTGAATCTGCCTCATCTTCAGAGGAGCAGTGGGTTAAGCAAGTCAAAGGGAGGGACCCATCTGGGAGGAGATCACTCCAGGACAATGAATTCAGGAGACAGAAGGAAGGAGGAGAGGAAGGCAAAAGCTCTGTGAGGAACCACACTTCTGCTTTAGATGCCAAAACCTCTTTCCAGTAACTCATGCTGAGAAGCAGATTTATTCCCTCACGTCAGTCAGAGCAGACTCTTGATTCCTTGCTGGTGTACAAAAGCTGTATCCTCATGTAAGGATTAAGGATTCCTTCTGATTTATAACTATACATTCTGTATCTCTATAGAATTGAGGAATGGAGAGCTTTGTTGTCTGTTGAAGTCAGATACAGCTGGGAGGAGTTAAGGCATTTCCAGCTATATTTCTTTTTTTCCTTAGAAAAACCCAAGTGACCAAAAGAACCATGGAAGCAGAGGGTGTGCTTCTAGAAGTACACACCACTGCAAAATTACCATTATTCTTGCATGTTTTTTCTCTGTATTGTCTGCAGAATTTCAAGCACTGTTTCCTCTCAGCTTTCTCATAAGCATCCAAACCCATCTGAATTTTGTTTCAAAATCCATCAAACCCAAGAGTCACTGATGTTGTACCAGCACCGTGACACGTGAGGTTGGGATTGCTCTATTCTGTCTGCCACAGAGCCATCATGTCACATTTTGATTCATGTTAAATCACTGAGATGAAAAATGAACGTTCTTGTTCTTGTGGATTAGCACAGGATGTAGCCCCAGGAAATGTTGGCTCAATTCCCATCTTGGTCACATAAGCAGAAAACCCATCACAAGCCCCTTGATCTACCTGGAATCAAATTCACTGGCAGCAGAGCAGCGAAACCTGCAGGTCTCATTTCCCTATTTGTTAATGAAATGGTCATAATATCCAAGTCTCCTGCAGAGTTTGAGGATTATTTACCCAAACACCCAGAATACAGTGATATTTCTCTTTTGAGAATTATCTAAGAATCTGGAGGCAAAAGCTAATCATACATGAGGGAAACAAGTAGGCAATGGATTATATGAGAGTAATTCCATGTGCAGCATAGTATAATAAAATTAACATTTGAGTGGTGACAAATAGAGAGCCTTTGGGGATGAGTGTGCTGGAAACAAGGAAATAATAAAGAGATTTCTAAGAGGTGAGAAATAAAATGAGATCTGTTTTTGCTGCCCACCTGATGCTCCTACATTCAAGATTTCCTTTCAGGTGCTGAACAGTAAGTGATGCAGACAAAACCATCTGTGTCTGTGCCAGATTTTATTAAATGCTGATCATAGAAATAAGTGGACACATAAAGGAGACAGAATGGTCAACTAAATACAAATCACTGAATGAAAGAAATGGCATTTTATCATTGGCCACATCACAAGAGGTAGTTTCCCGTCTGGAGTGGTAATGAGAGCACTGACAGCTTGACTTCAGATGTTTGTGTGAGTACAAAAATCCCACGAATTGTCTTGTAGGGAAAGAGGGAGATTTCCTGGAGTCAGAGACCAACAAATACAGAAGGAGTCGTTGGAGGTCATTGGACATGAGCTCACATTTGAGAATGGGTTTTGTGGGTGGAGGCGAAGGAGAGGACAAACACTCCTTGCAGCAATGTCAATTCTTGAAAAAAATCCCCTAAAGACCTTCCTAGAAGGTTCTTGTCATGTGAAAATAATGCAGAATGAAGAGGTTAATAACAGAATAAAGAGGTTAACAGAATGAAGAGGTCCCTGATCCTGCTTGAAGAAGAGCAGAACTTCCAGCGTGGTCAAGGCTGGCTGTGAAAATGGCTGTGCAAGGAACATTTCACAGAAACCATCTCTACCCTATTCTGTGCAAGGCTAGGTGCTGCCCAGAACAGGGAATTGTCTTCTACAAAAAGATGGAGGCATCAAGGTTTGATTTTGTTCCATATTAAAAATAAAGGAGCATCATTTGAAGTCTTGGAGGGAAAGGACAGTTTGGCAAGAAAATGCCAATTCCTGTCTCCTTGTTAGACTTAAAGATAGAACAGGACAGACTTCATTTCCTCCAGTGCTCAAACACTGTCACTGACTAATCTGGAGTGCATTTAGACTCATTTTACAAAAAATAAATCTCTGAAACATAATCTTTCCCATTTTCATATTTCATTATAACATAACTATCTGAAAGAAGAAACAAGCAAATAGACCTTTATGAAATTGGCATTTCTATCAAAGCAGAATTGACCAGTGCTGTACTGCCCTGTATCCTGCACTGACCTTGTGGTTTTGTCTTCACCTTAGTTAAGTCATCTCAAGTTATCTAAGCTAAACTATATGTCTTTAAGAAGCTCCCCTACTCCCTGTGTAGCTTTAAATACCCTGAGGGGCTCCAGCAAGTCTCTGCTCCCTGCTGAGACATCTCTGAGCACAGAAGGGAAAATGCATTAGCTGATGGGAAGATATTAATAGTGCAGAAAAAGGTAAAATTCTTTCAGCTCTACCATAACATATCCAGGCTGTTTGGAATATTTGGCTCTGGCTGTGTGTGTGTGCCCAGTGAAGCATTTACTTTGATCAAGTCATTATGGCAACAATCTCCACTGATAAAATGTGCTTCTGTTAATGAGATCACCTGGGCCAGTGACTGGAGAAATGACAACTGTGTATTCCTTTCTAGGTTGTTCAGATATTCCCTGCTTTGTGCTCTGCCTCCAGTCACAAAGTCAAAGTAAATATCCATCAACTCCACAACACTTCTTTGCTGACTTTCCTCTTGAAATCACAGTTTATTTGCATTGGACAACTTGGCAGCAAATAAGATATAAGACAAGCCAGGGGAAGAAAATGTGCAATGTGCACTGTGCCTCAGATTTCTCTTTGCGACACATGGAATAAATGAACTTGAAACAATCACTTTGATTCAGATGCTGATAAAATTAAGGTCATTATTTTACCTTTCCAAGGGGTGGGGAAAATCACGGGATGTTCAGGGCTAAGAGAAACTGATTCCCCATAATCTCACTCCTGTACAGGTTACAGACCAGTTGAGAGTGGGAACAGCTTGGATCATCATTTAGAGTTGCTCTGAATTATGTCAGCAGCCATCAGAAAACTCACCAGCAGCTGGGAATGAGACTGAAATAGAAATGCCAGTAGAACTCTGATTACAATGTTTACAGCAAAAAAATTGACAGAAGGATGATGTTAGTAAAAGGTTTGACTCATGAAGTTAAACCCTTGGAAATCCATTCTGCTGCTTTAATGTTTGTGTTGTTACAACATCAGTACAACCCCTAGGAGTGTATTAAGGGATATAGTTCAGTATGAAAAATGTCTGTGGTGCTGGTTTCCTTCTTTCTATTGTCCTTTTCCAAGAAGAATTATATAGTCAGCCCAGAATTTCCTTACAGGCTCAATTGATTTCCTCCTGTATTTTTGTGGAGGAGGTTTGTATTTTGAGAACCCTGAAAGGCACTTGAAGATCCTTGTGCCTTGGTGGAGATCGTTCCACAGTCCTTGACAAGCTCTTCTGAAACCTCTGACTTTATTTGCATGAGAAGATGAATATTGACTCAGGTTTTCTCCACCTCATGCTGTGCCAAGCCAGCAGTCCAGACTCCTGGTGCTGAGCTCCTGATCAGGATCAATAATCCTGGAGGGGAAGACAAATAGCTTTGGTATAGCATGGCAGATAATAAGGATCTGATGTTTTCAGCTCAACACCAGGATAGATCAAACCCATTTCTGCCTGTGGGTTCTTCTCCCTAAGTAGAAATATTCTCTTAGTTACTACATGGTCAAATCATCAAGTATTTATTCCCTTTCATCATGTACTGGATTTGCTGAGCTCCCCTCTGGAATTCTAGATATAAAGATAAAGACCTGGAAAGATGACAGCCTTTAATCTCGTTAAATCTTATATGAATAATGAGAATGCTGTGATAGTTTTGTTACACAGAATTAATGCTGCTGTGACTGAGTCTCCAAATCCGTTTTCATTTCTCTCTTTTTTCGCCCAGAACTTCAGGATGGCAGAGATTTTCCATTCTAAACACTGATATTTGGTTATCTACAACAACCTCTTATTCTGAGGTTAACATTTCCCTCCAGCAGTTGCCTTAGCACATTGTGTCTTTATTTTTGGAAAACTTAATCAAAGTTGGTTTGCCCATTTTCAGGAGTCAGGTTAGTAAAATATTTCAGTTCCTTCAGCATTTCTGAAAAATCATGGGGATTTTCTATTCCTTTTGCTTCCAGTGAGCATTCCAAAAGAGCTTTTTCATCCCTGAAAAACCAATTTCAATCTGAACAAAGTGCTGCTCCTTGGAGATTAGACTAACACTAAAAGCAGAATTCCCAAATCAAAAGCTGAGCAGAATTTTCTTTGGACTAAGAGTTCTGGAATGTAGCAGGTTGAATATTGCAGATGAAGAGTTTTAATTGTGATTCAGAACATAGAACCTGTGGGATCTATAGGCCTGAGGAATCTGGGCTCATGTTTTGCAGAATGGAAAGGGCTTACACAGCTTTAGATCCTAATATGAGAAAAATATGACTCAAAGTCTCACTGTTCTCCTCTCATCAGCAAATAATAACAAATATCACCAAATACCAAATTTCCTTGTGGAGTTTCCCAGAGATGAAAGCAAAAAGATCTTTCTATGGTTAAAAACTATATGAATAATAGCATAAATGTATGTGGGATCTAAATTATGTTGCCAGATTGGACTAATAAGTAATTAACAGTTAAAATCCATTGTAACATTTCCAAAGCTATGAGTCTATGAGTGCTTGAGTTAGTAAGTGT
This sequence comes from Emberiza elegans, assembly GCA_024865655.1. NCBI lineage: Eukaryota > Metazoa > Chordata > Aves > Passeriformes > Fringillidae > Emberiza > Emberiza elegans. The sequence goes on along the minus strand of JALJVW010000084.1, from coordinate 4,507,808 downwards.
ATCAATGTATTTTTATTGTTTTATTTTTTTGGTGTGTAATTATACTGTAGGCAGATGGGAAAACAGGAATAAATGAGAGTTGTTGCATGATTGTTGTTCCTGTTGACCTCATTGATTTGCTTCATGGTGAGCAGAAAAACAAGAAGAATTCTGTTCTCCTATTTTAAATTATTTCCTAGCATATAAATATAGTTTCTTTCAGACATGTAAAGATTGTTCTTATTATTTGTATTTAGAAGACTCCTGATCAGGATAGGAATCTAACATTTTAATCATGTCAGACATTAATACAGAGTTTTCACTTTCTGTCTTAGGAGATGCAGTCAAGGACACAGAGAGCTGGTGAGATATTTCCAGAGTTGGGTTTTTCAAAGCAATGCCAGATCAGGAGGATAATTCAGGTGTCCTGTCTACCACCCTTGCACATGTACCCATCACATGATCTCTAAAAATTTGTCTTCGGTGGTTTCCTCCATCCTGGGTGGTTGACGAAAGCACTGCATTTGAGCAGACTAAAAACACATCTGCTTTTGCAATAAGAATTATTTATTCACAGAAAGGGCTGTCAAGCCCTGGACCAGGCTGCCCAGGGCAGTGGTGGAGTCACCATCCCTGGAGGACCTTAAAAGACACAATGATGTGGCACTTGGGGACAAGGTTTTGTGGTGGTTTTGGTAGTGCTGGGCTAATGGTTGGACTAATTGACCCAGCCTAAATGGTTCATGACATTATTTCTTCCTCAACTCAAACTTTCCCCTCAAGATAAAATTAGGAGGTTGGTAGGTTACTGCCAGTCAAGTTGGAAGCCTTTGTTTCCTGGTCTGAGTCACGAGCAAAGCAGGTTTGGACTGTTCAAATACTTCATCATTCTCATAATGATCATCATCATCATCATCATCATCCTTTTTTGCTAGGAAACTTAATAAATGAATGTGATTGTGGGTCTCCTCCATGGGGTGCAGGGTGGCTCCCTGGCAGATGTAGGAGACAAAAGGATTTCTTGTGGCTCCTAGCCCTAAAATAACCCTGCTGAAGGTGGGGGGGATGCAGGGAGAGGGGTCAGAGCATCCTGTCCTAAATATTTCTCCCATGTGTCCAGGATGGTGAAGTACAAACTAAACTTGGATGATGTGTTCATTTGTAATATGAGAGAAGTAAAGTGATATTCCCTTGGCTTCTGGAGATAAAAGTCCTTGGGGGAGGATGAATCAGCCCCAGAAATGTTCTGTCTGCATATCAGAGTGAAACTATCATTGCTTCAACCAGTGGTGCTCCATCTGCATTTTGGCAGACAGGAAGCAGCTGGAGAATTTTGCAGAAGGATAAGGTTTCCTAAACTACAAGAGAGCCTGGGGAATCCTTAAAATCTGCTGAGAAGCTTCTGTAAAACTTAATCATAGATAGAACAAACTTGAGTGTCAGTGAGGAAAGACGTTTAGGGAGGTAGTAAATTCTGAATAGAAACAGTCAGATGGGAGAAGGGCTCGTGACCTTGGATCCTAACACGGTGGTGTCCCACAGAGCAATCCAAAGTGGCAGCTAGAAAAGGAGACACTGTAATCTCACGTCACCTTTTATTGGTTTTTGTGTTTCTCTGGGCATTTCCAATTTTGCTATCATGTTCCTAAAGCTTTTTTTTTTTTTTGGGCTAAGATAAATCTCTTGTCTTCCTTGTGTTTGTCTGCTGTCAGGAGCAATCTCAGGTGAATCTGAAAAGCTCAGGGCCCTTCAGGAACTAGAAAAAAACCCCAAGAACTGACTGAACAAACCCTTCAAGGAAGCTTTCTCCAAACCTTTCTGGTGGGATATGTTTGAGACTGACAAATCTGGGGGAGAGATTTTCACTGCTGGGCATAAACCAATGGGTTTACAGTCAATGCTGCTCTTATTTGTAGTAGGCACATCTCTAACCTGAGAAGAATTTCCAGGTCCTGAAGCATTAGAGTCAGGAAATAATTTAGGCAAAATTAGGAAACCCAGGAAACTATTGATTCATGGAGGCACTGCAACAAAACCAAATGAGTAGATTTGGTTTTCATTCTCCACTTTTTAAAGATATTTTTTGTTCAGGTTTAATAGCAAAGAAGCAAGCTCTTGGTGTGGACTAAGGAAGTCCTACCTGTGTGTCTGCTTCTGGAAATAACTCCCAGAGCCTTGAGCTCCTTCAAAATGTGGGGCCCAGAAGAATTTCTCTGGGGAATAAGGATCCCTAATTAAACACCCTGTATCACTGGAGATTTGCAATGACCAGCAAGCCTTTAGGAGAACATGAATTCCCATCAGTCAGACTATATATGAAAAACCAAGTGCTGGAATGATAAGCGAGACAAATAAGTAGAGGTTATTCAGAAATTAGTTTCCCAGTGCTAATGGGGCACCAGATATTCCAGTTTAGCATTATTTTTTTAGGGAAAGAGTGTTTCAGAGCTCTCTTTTTGCCCCGCCCACCCCGTTTTTTTTTTAACCTTCCTGTTGTTCTTTTCCCATCTTTCGGGTATTTTTCATTAGGACAAAAAAATATACAAAAATAAGGAAGTGTTTTTCAAACCTTTTTTTTTTTTTACTGTTCTTCTATCCATTAACTGTCTGTGCACAGTGTCAGAGGTTTTATGTTATATATTGTTCCTTGATTTTTCACCTGGATATCTTTTCTGTGATATCCTGTTTCACTTCTTACCTTCTTACTTTAGGTTCTTGTCCATGCTTTGTTACAGTGTGGCTTTTTCTGTGAAATCAAAGCATCTCTGCCCTGGTTTTGTTTTACACAGAACAAGGATTGCACACAAAAAGGGGTATTTCAGTTCACTGACTGACCTACAAACAAATAAACAATTTCATTTCAAATTGGCCAGAAATGAACAATTTTTCATCCCTGTGGAAATGTCTGTGTATCCTTATAATCGGGACAAAGTTAAGATAGGATCAACACACAGGATAAATTCCCTGGATCAGACAAAGGATTTTAATCCCTGTTTCACATCAACGAGCTTCACATCCTCTTGTTTTGAAGGATATAATTTTCCATCTGCATATATGAACTCAGCCATGCACATAATTTCTCCAGCCAATATTCCTGAAGAATTTAACCCAGAATCATAAGAAGGCTAACTTATCCATTCCCAAATATATTGATTTAGAAAACCAAAGTTACTGAGATGGTATTTGAGCTCAGTCAGAAGAGTTACAAATTAAATTTCCAGAATGCCACTTGAATTGAACAGCTGTTGATTAACCTAATCATTTTTCTAATTAGTAAGTATGTTTTTTTTAATTAAAATAAGTCTCAAGTTTGGAAAAATGAAAACAGAGTGATTTAAATAAGATAGAAGCAAAAGACACTTCTATTTTCAAGCCATGTGTTAATGTGCATAAGCTAATTTGAAGATATGGCTTAAATTCACTCTTTTTCCATCTCTTTCTTTCCACCTCTAAAGATGACAATTTCTTTTCAAGGTGAATATGACACAACATCTCCATTTCACTGTGCCAAAGAGACTGGAAGAGCAGGTTTGTGAACAAAGAAATAATTTGACTTTGAAATATGTAAGTATAATTTTTCCACAATGTATCTGTGCATCAATTTCAGTTGGTAGTACCATCCACACCAAGATGCGCAGTCTTTATCAGAATGGTTTTTCAGGAATGAATCAATGGAGAATTTGGGAATATGTCGAGGACATGGTGTGTACACAGCAGCATGAGGTGTCCAGATGGACAAGCTCCATCTCAGCTGTTCCTTGTCCTCACATGCCACGTGTTCTTACAAGAGGTGAATCACAGCCTGGGGACTCCTCAGCACCTTCTCTGGCCACCTTCTCCTTTGACTCACACCACAGGGCACAATCAAACACTGCAGGGATTTTTGAGAGGACTTCTGAGGTGATTAAAAGATCACAGAATATGAGAACAGTTTGGGTTGGAGGTAACCTTAAAGATCATTTAGTTCCAGCCTCCTGCCATGGGCAGGTACAATTGTCACTAGACCAGGTTCCTCAAAGCTCTCCTCTCCTCTCCTCTCCTCTCCTCTCCTCTCCTCTCCTCTCCTCTCTCTCTCTCCCTCCTCTCCTCTCTCCTCTCCTCTCCTCCTCCTCCTCCTCTCCTCTCCTCTCCTCTCCTCTCCTCTCCTCTCCTCTCCTCTCCTCCTCTCCTCTCCTCCTCTCCCTCCTCTCCTCTCCTCTCCTCTCCTCTCCTCTCCTCTCCTCTCCTCTCTCTCTCTCTTCTCTTCAACAGCAACTCTGCAGAACAAGAGGAAAACTTCCAACCTTTTCATCTGCTTAGGGAATCTGGCCTTTTCCTCCTCTAGATTGGCAAATGAGGAGATCCTGGAGTCGAATTGCTCTGAGTTGTGAGTCAGCTCACAGCATAAATACAGCTGGAATGTACACAAACGATTCTGCTCATTCCAGTGGTGCAATTTCCCATTATGCTAATTAAAGTTTCCTCTGAAGACATGAAAGCTTGTGTTCTTCATTCCTACAAAGGGAGTTGTGTACAGCTGGGGGCTGCCCTGATCCCACTGAATATATTTGGTCAGGCACTTCCCTTGCACTGCACCGTTCCCTTTCCAGGGCCTTGCTTGCTCCACGTGAGCAGTTCTTCCTCACATCACTTGTGTGCAGTGGAATTCCTAAACTGAGTCCTTGTGTGAAAGATTTGCAGCATTTCCTTTCCAAAATGTGATCTGGTGAGGGGATAAAGCCAGAAAAGAGAGAGGGTATGACTGGGATTTCTGATGTATCTCTTGCTAAACAAGAAACCCCAAATACTTCTCTAGCAAGACATTCCTTGATTCTTGTTGTTGTATGAAATGGAGTTCTTCAGAGAAGCTGACTGTGATGGTGTTCACAGGGGTTCTTGGATGAGGGAAGAGACGAAGATCTGACTCCATGTTTCAGAAGGCTTGATTTATTATTTTATGATATACTATACTATACTAAAACTATACTAAAAGAAAAGAAGAAAAGGTTCTCATCAGAAGGCTAGCTAAGCTAAGAATAGAAAAGAAAGAATGATAACAAAGGTTTGTGGCTTGTACAGAGAGCCTGAACCAGCTGTGCTGTGATTTGCCATTAATTACAAACAACTCTATGAGACCAATCACAGATCCACCTGTTGCATTCCACAGCAGCAGATAACCATTGTTTACATTTTGTTCCTGAGGCCTCTCAGCTTCTCAGGAGGAAAAATCCTAAGAAAAGGATTTTTCATAAAAGATGTCTGTGACAGCTGACTTTCTTCTTCCATGTCTTTTTCTCATGATACACTTGGGATCAGTTCAACTGTTTTTCCTCATTCCTCTCTCCTTTCTAACACAGAAATACCAGACTTAGAACCACAGAATGGTTTGGGCTGGAAAGGACCTTTAAAATCATCCAGCTCCAACCCCCTGCCATGGATGACACCTTCCACTATACCAAGCCCTGTCCACAGAGCCTTGAACACATCCAGGGATGGGGCAGCCACAGCTTCTCTGGGCAGCCTGTGCCAGGGCCTCACCATCCTCACAGAGCAGAATTCCTTCCCAATATCCAATGTAACCCTGCCCTCTGTCAGCTTAAAAACATTCCCTGTTGTCCTGCCACTTCAGCTCCTTGTGCAAAGTCCCTCAGCAGCTCTCTTGGAGCTCTTTTAGACACTGGATTGGTCTCTGAGGTCCTCCTGGAGCCCTCTCTTCTCCAGGCTGAACAGCCCCAACTCTCCCAGCCTGGCTCAGAGCATCTTCATGGCCTCCCACACTCATCCTCATTCTGAGAAGGTTCTGTGCTCTGTCCTGCCTTTTCAAGACCCTCTGAGGCCCTCCTTTTTCCACACTGCCCCTGAGAGCAGCAGACATGGCCTCAAGATTCCCAATGGCCACCACTACAAGGCCTCCCTCAGATTATTTCTGAGGACAAGGATATCAATTTCACCATTATTGGCAGAAACAGACTCTGTCCAGGTTGTACCTTTCATTTTCTGCTTGGGGTAAAGACCCCAAGGAAAAATTATTGCCCATTCTTCAAGCATTAAAGTAATAATGATATTTTTTTTCTTTAAGAAGCTGTTGAGCATCTTGCTGATTGAAGTGAGAGCATTTAGAGATAAAAGTGTGATGTGCTGTTTGTGCCTTGCTAGGGCTATAACAGATCAAACCTCTGCAAATCAGGAACACAAAGAAAGGTTTTGCAGAGCGATCCGTGGCAGGGACTGCAGGAGGGCTTAGCTTGCTGTGCATATCAAAGTTTCCCTGGTTTATGCCTTGTCTCAATTGCAGCTTTAAGAAATTCCTGAGGAAGAGCCTCTGCCTTAATAGGAAGTTGTACCACTTTTAAAGCTGCATTTGTATCGCTCACACAGCAAGAGCTCTTGTCACATGGAAGCCATCAAATCAAAACACTGACATGGCAAGAGAATAAGACAAGATAATGAAATGAGAAATTAAGAGCATGAAAAGTAAATGCTGTGGAAAAGCTGACACTTCATAATACTCCTACTGAACACTTGCCTGTATTTCAAAGTCAACCGATAAGAAATTATTTGCTTTTCTTATATAACAGAAATAGATAAAGGATTCCGTTTGGATAGGAGAAGATTCCACTAGGCTGCAATTTACGTATGAATGCTCAATATTTAAAGGAATTGCTTCTTTCACTTTGTCAACTGGCATAAATGTATGCTAAAGAGGGATTCATTAGAAAAAGCCGTGCAATGCATGAGCTCAGCTCCAATAATCCTGATCTTGCCAGGCAGGTGTTTTGCATCCTATTAGGATATGGCACATGGAGCTGCCAGGCAGGAGGCTTGCCACATGGGTTCTGATGATCTTTTCTGGAAACAGAGCAAGAGGATCTCACCTCTCTCTTAAAGCAAAACTCCATTTACTCTCTGTGTGCTCATAGTGGAGACAGTCCAGTGGGTTATCCAGAGGGAAATGGCTTCAGTTTGTACCCCTGAGAATGAGAGATGGGCTGTGGGCTCCTCTCCTGCACTCTGACCTTCTCTGCCACAGAGGGACTCAGCCATGCTGGGTCTGCCTGCAAAGCTGGGACATCACAGACCTGCACTTTGTCATGGCTGGATTGCAGCAAATCTGCACCTGAGAGCAACACCTCCACCCTGAGCTTGCCATGGTAAATGCATTTATTGACCTGCTGTCCTTGTTTAGCCAAACTCAGGGTTTGTACTGTGCTGAACAAACGCACCTCTCAGTACCCTGGCTGTAAATCAATGGTAATTCTTCCTTATGTTGTTAGGAAACTGCAAAAAATAATGAGATATTTTCTGTAACGTCCCTTGTGCTAATATGCTTGTCATATGCCTTCCCATGGTTGCTTTGATATAACAATTAACCCATTTTAAATCTCTGAATGAATATTCCCCCCAAAAATGCTTATTTTGAAGGGATGTCGAAGTGAGTGAAACTCAAAACCAAAGGTTACACTTACTTTTCTTCCAGGAACAACAATAAAAGAGAGTGTATGCTGCCTAGTTGGTTAACCAAAAGACCCAAGAACTTTTCCCTTCTTCTTTTTCTCATGTCCTTGCTTTCTCAAGAAAAGAGATTTGACCTGCTACATCCCTTGACAGTTGAAATACAAAAATTTCCATCAAAACCCCATTAAAAATTTCTAGCCATTCAAGGCAGCTGGAACTCAAGCTGTGGGATTTGAAGTACAAACATATATACATAAATATATATGTTATCATGTTACTTATTTGTTGTGTGTTTTTCATCTATATTTAGCACACATACTGCATTACCAGGTAAAGAATAATTATGTTTATTTTTTGGCTGCTTTCCTCTATATTTAGCATAGATACTATGCTAAATATAATCTATAAGTAATAATGACTCTCATCACCCAATCTCAACTGCAAGCTACCTGAAAACAACAAAAAATTTATTTGCCTATATCCCTGTGCATTGCATGTAAAGAATCTGGACCAGACCACTGGGTGTGGCTAATTAACAAGCCACTGGCTTTTTAATTTGCTTTTATTTTTTTCCTTTTGTTTGGTTTTCATGGTGTTTTGTTGGTGGTGTGTAGTGGTTTTTTTTTGTTGTTGTTTGTTTTTGTTTTATTTGTTTTTTTTTTTTGGTTGGTGGCTTTTTTGTTGTTCCATACTTGCTTGCCAGCTTTGGAAACTGAAGATAATGACAAGGCATAAAACTTCCCATCTACTCCAAAGCTCCATGTTCTTCTTTAATAGTTTAGTATGTTCTGAATGCGTTGACAGGGAGAGAGGGAGGCTGAAAGGGTGCCTTGCATGTTGGTTTATATCTTTCATTAATGCACAGCCTTTTCTGGAGATGTTCTCCAAGGCATCTGAGTGCTTGTTTACCAAGAGGCAGCTGTCCTCCATCGTAAAGGAAAAGCAAGAGAGAGACCACTCAAAATTCATTCATTTCCAACAGAAAGGAGACAAACAAAGGACAGAAAGAAGCTCTGCCCTGTTGGTACACCTGTTTGCAAATAAAGAACCACTTTTCACAAATATCTGGAAAGTGGGTACATTGCTCTGAGAAAGTCAAACAGGTGTGCTACAAAACAGAGTTGTTTATACACTGTATTAATATTGAGAAGAATTGAGCAGCAAAGCAGATAGGAGTGGATTTTTAAAGGTGGTATTTCTAAAAGGATAACATGCAGAAAATCCTAGTTATCAATAAATAATATTCCCATGACTGTTATACATTCAAGTGGGCTGCAGGATGAATGAGCATAGGAAGACTGTTTTGAATGCTGCTGCCAGCTTAATATATAAAAGTGCCCCCTTGGTTTGAGTATTCCTGAGCAAAACAGGAATTCTTTTCATTCCAGTTTGAGAAGCTGCAAATAACCTGTGTACACTTGGAGTGCTGCAAACAGGAGGAATTAACAATAAACATAGAGGTCATAGAATAATGAAATAGTTTGGGTTGGAAGGGACCGTAAAACTCATCTAGAGATGTTGGAATAGATGCAGCATTTCAAGCAATCATCTCATTGGAAAAAAAAAAATCTTGAAATTATTTATTTATTTGACAGTTTATTTTTAATCCGAGTTTCTGTCTCAGTATTTCATGTTCTTTTCTTTTTTTTTTTTTTTGCTTTCATCTTCTCTCTCTGTTTATTATCTGGATGTCATGCTTTGTGCTGAGCTGGGAAGTGAGAAAGCTGCATTTGATGGAGCTTTCCAAGTGTGTGTGTTTGCAGCTGATGAAGATTTTTCAGGAAAACTGTTTCCCCTCATTCATTCTCTCTCAGAGTTAGATCCAATATCACTTTCCAGCTCTCAGTCTTCAGGAGAAGTAACATCCCTTTGAATTTCTGATGGCTGTCAGCTTTGTGTAGATGCTGAGAAAATGAACATTGGGAAGTCAACGAGAGAATCATTTAAGGGTCTTGAAAACGAGAGACGTGTGAGTGTCAGGAAGTAATTTGTTTTCTCAAAGCATAATAAACCTGCAGGATAAACTTTCATCTCCAGTGATCACAGCAAGGTGGTGGTGGTGGTGATATCTAAGAATAGACAAGCAGATTTCAGTGTAACAGGATTGCTGGGAAAGCTAAATAAAAAGAAATACTTGGCATTACCATCGAGGCCAAATAACAAGCCAGATCTTCACTCAGCTGCAAAGGCAGCAGAAGATTTGACAGGTGCAACTGGAGCTAAAGCTGAATATTTATGTGATTCACTGCATCTCTCTGGTTTGCAAAAGCCATGGCTGAACTCCTAAAGGAGGCCTACACATACCATAAAGGCCTCTATGCACATTTCTAGGGCTTCTACTAAGATGTTTCAGGGAAAATACCAATTCATCAGCCCTGAAGTGTTTCTTCTAAATCTTGTTAGGCTTGATGAACTTAGCTGAATTCACAACAGGGTTTCCATGGCAACATCTCAGTTTTATTTTTCATCTGTGCTGCTGAGGAACACAACTCTGAGGGAAATCAGCCCTGTGGTTTAACCAAGGGCTCTTTCCCAGAATCAAGGAATGGTTTGGATTGGAATGCATTTTTAAATATTATCTTTGACCCCCCTGCCATAGGTAGGGACAGCTTCCACTATCCCAGGTTGCTCCAAGCCCCATCCAACCTGGCCTTGATCCCTTCCAGGTTGAAGTATCCAAAAAGTCTCTGGGCAACCTCTTCCAGTGCCTCATCATCCTCACAGAGGAGAATTTCTTCCTAATATCTCATCTGAACCTGCCCTCTGTCGGCTTAAAATTTTTGACCCTTATCCTTGTCTTTACAGGCCTTGTTAAAAAGTCTCTTTATCAAAAAGTCTTTTCCTTCAGGGTCTGAAGCTCAGGGAGATGCCATCCCTCATGGAGGGTCTTGGGATGGAGAAACCAACTTTTTCTGGGGCACTGAGCTGTTGCAAAGTGTTGGGAAGGCATTTTTACTGAGCATAAGTATAGGTATGGGAGTCAGGTAACACTTGTGGACTGGAAATAAAGTGAAAAATTATAGTCCCAGATCACCTTTGCATCCATAAACTTTACTGAGACATCTAAAATTTCACTGAAGTCATTCAGTATGCGCAGTGAGGTCTTGCTCTCATCCAAATTTCCACAAGGTTGATTTTCCCAAGCAGTGTTTGTCCCGGTGACTTTTCTCAGTATTGAGCTTTCCAAATGAAAGCACAGACTCTGAAAATAATGGTTAAAAAAAAAATAATTAGTGATTATAGGTCAACTACATTTGCAAACATGTACTTATTCTATGTATGTTTAAAAACCCAAAAATCACATTTTTAGAAGGCTATAATTGTTTTACTCATTGATAATCAACTTCTCAGTTTTTAGTTGGATTGTACTAAATTAGGGAGATTACTACTGGCTGACATTTTCAGAGAGTAAAGTCATTGGTTTATGGCTGAAATGCAGGGAAAAAAGGATTCTGGGACTCTTTCTTCCACCTGAGGGATCACCCCATGGGATAAAGAGAGGGTTAAAGGAAATGAGCAAATCTAAAGGGAAATGGTTTTGTGATGGGATCAGTGAGTGCTTGCAGAGCATTTTTGATGTAGTTGTCACATACAAATGACAAAGTCCTCGATGTCACACCACCAGATTCTAGGGACACTCCATAACAATCTGATAGGGACACTGCATATGTGTGTGAAATGAACTAGAATATAGAAGATACTAAATCCAGTGAGAAGCATTTTTCTTTTCTGGGAATTTTGGCTGAAAGGATATCCTGTAAAGAAAATTATTACAATACACAAGTAGAGTCCTGGAGTCTATACAGAGCAAACCCAAAATTCCATGGTAGAAATGTATTTCCATTTCCTCAGGAGAATTCATGCTATAAAGTCTTTCATTTGATGAAAAACTGTGAAGACTCCAATGAAAAAGAGCAAAAAACCAAAATCTGCAGGGACAGAACACTTCTGAAAAACAATATCAAATTTTTGTTTCAAAGACAATAATTAGATTAAAGTGTCTGATCTGGGAAAATGAAAGTAAATGAAAATTGCCCCAAATATGTCTGTGCTTAATTTTTTCCTCATCTTCACCGTGAAGATAAAGAGCTAATATCACATTTTACTCATCAGTTACTAATGTGTTTTAAAATATATTAGATTATAAAATTTTAATTTTAATCTAAATATATTTTATATTTCATATATATTTATTTATTTATCTTTGTAAACTTATAGACATTTCATAGTTTCAGTAGAATTGTGTCTACTTTGGATCTCTCTCTGATATTGTTCACTAAACTCTATTGCAATTAGATTTACACAAATAAAATATTGAGGATGAGATTACACTGATTTCCTTTTTTCATCCATTCTAAGCTGGGTACCTCTCTAATGTACATGGACATCCAAGGATCCTCAGGAGTCAGTGAAAGCAAATATTTCCAGTGATTATAATGTCTGTCTACTGCCCTAATCACAGACCAGGAGCTGACCCTGCCTCTCAAAGACAGGATAAATTCAGGATATATTTTAAAGGATCAACAGTGTTTAATGATATGTTAGTCCATATAGAAACTCTAATCAGATTGTGTAAATCCCCCCAAAACTCACAATATCCCATTTGCCGTGACATTCTTATGCTCCACTGGAAAGTAAATGATGACACCCTCAAATTGAAAGAGAAAAATAAACCTTTGAGTCTACCTTGAACTATTTTGCCTGCTAGAAATAATGCCAGCGACTGGCAAAGGAGTGATGAAAATTCTATTGATGTTCATTAAAATTGAATGTTGGAAGGATTCTTTTCATCTTCTGAAAAAGAAGGGGACATAGTTTTGGATTAAAAAAAGCCACACTGACTTAGGAAGTTTATTTTGTTGTTGGAGATAATGCACTCAGTAGCGTAGAGAAGCGTTACTGGAGCAAGAGCGATTTTTGAGGATTCATTTTTCCATTGAGGCTGCCATATGCCATCTCTTGGTCCAGTTCACTGTTAAAATCCAAAACTGTTGGTTTGGCAAAGCTAAAAAGGTGCTGTGTGTCAGTGGGGTGGAAGGAGAAGTAAAAAGTGGGGTCAAGAAAAATCTGAATTTCATAAGATTTGAGGGTGGTGAGGCCCTGGCACAGATTCCCAGAGAAGCTGTGGCTGCCCCATCCCAGGAAGTGTTCAAAGCCAGTTTGGACAGAGCTTGGAGCAACCTGGGATAGTGGAAGTCATCCCTACTTGCAGAGGGTTGGAATGAGATGTTTTAAAGTCCATTCCAACCCCAATTATTCCATGATTCTCTGATAAACTTCCATGTTGCAATGATGCAAGAAAAAACAGTTACTCTTTTTCATTTTTATATATATACACTTCGACGTTCTACTGTGATAAAGTAAATTGATATGAATACTACAGGTACATCAGACTTTGCATTTCTGAAGATTTCTACTTTTTAATACAATGTCCAAAAAGTAATAGTAAAAAGGGGAAAAAAATGGACTAAAACCTGTCATCTGATTCAATTGACGTCAGAGCCATTTTCCCAAGAGGGTAAAGCTCACCGCAAGGCCAAAAGCCAGCTGAAGGCTTAGCATCACTTCAAATCCCTCCAGAAAATGAAATTTCACTGATGGGTAAGTCTCAGAGCAGGCTTTTACACAGTGGGGATTTTCACAAATGTGGAGGTTTTATTCTTTTGTGCTTTCTCAGTGACCTTTGACTAAATGTGTCTTTTCTGCAGCAATCAAGCAACATTAGGAATAAAACAAGGAAGATAAAAAGCACCTTGAGAACATTTGTTTTTATTGCAAGATGTCCCATTCCCTGCCATCCTGGGGAAATGAAGCCTGGGAGGGATAGCAGTAGAAAAAGCATTTTATTGAATTGGCTTTTCCCACTCCCATTTCATAACAATGAGGGATGAGACACCAATTTTAACACCTAGACAATTCGTTTTGGCATAAGTACACAGCTTTAAAAATTAATAAAAAAGCTATATCAATTATAAAAGTGATTTACCAAACACAATAAATTTTGTCACCTGTCACTTTTATGCTTGCATACCTGCTCTCTCTCTCATTGACTTTTATGCTTCCTATATGCTTAATACTCTCATGATACTACAATAGACTTCACAGGGTTCGACAGCCAGAGAATTTTGTTGCATTATTTTATTTTTTTCTCTTTTTTTTGGTTGCTGTTTAGGGGAATAATTAAACTCTCAGTTTTATTCTGCATTTATTTACTTACATTCACAGTCAGTCACCTTGGATACTTGTCTTGTTCATTATTTATCATCACATGTGTGGTGACGCCTAATGCCAGAAGCAGAGATGGGCTCTCATTTGCCTTTTTTCACACACAGAATAAAATATCTTAGTTCTTTTTCCATGAATACTGTAAATTTGAAGCTAGATTGAACTGCTGCATGATAAAATTCATCTTTATGCAGCTTGAGTGTTGTGTAATACTCCTCAATCTCAGTACAAATGGTTTTGAGCTTAATTTTTTGCAAACGACTGCCATTTTTTTTTTTTTTTGCATTTATTTCAGTTTTGCAAAAAGAAGAGTTTGGGGTGTTAATATTACATGGAGAGCTATTTTTTCCCCCATTAATGGAGCTGAGTGGTTTTGATGCTGGAAACTGTTCTTACTGCCAGTCAAAGCTTTAGTGGAATTTACTAGGGAAATATTATATTTTTAAAATTAAAAATAACTTTTAGAAAAGCTTCTAAAAATTAATCCCCCTGCCATTGAACAGTGTGATGTTGAAATAAAAATCATATATCTTATAAACATTATAGAGACCTTGACAGAAGGTCGCATTCATGGACATTCCCTCACCCTTAGTTGTGTCTAATATTATTTAAACTGTGCAAGCCCAAACTCTGACTTTCTCTTTTGAGAAAACAATTTGGGAGCAGCAGCAGCCTCTCCACTGCCTGTTAGGGATTTCTCAGCCAGCCCTGGCTGATGTCTCAGTGCCATTCCCCAGGATCTTGTTACCCAGAAGGGGAATGCTCCATATGGAGCAGAGGTACAGCAAGTCCCCTTCGATGAAAATCTCATCTGAAATGCAGAAAATTCATGGAAAAGTGTTGGTAAGTGACAGGCTTAACAATTTCCTGAGTTCCAAAATTCTGAAAGCAGCATGGAAGAGTTTCACAATTGCTGGATGAGCCAGTGAACTAATGGAGGCTTTTCCCAAGATGGTGCTCTCAGTAACGGAGAAAACATTGGCGACATTGGGTGCTCCAGGCTGTGCTTGGAGTTGGAATCTTCTTCCACCCTTGGATACACCTTTTTAGGTTAGATATGGAGAGGTGGCTCAGCAGCAGGAGGGCAAGGCTGTCTTCATGTTGTCCATTCTCGTCCTCCCCTGCAGTTTGCTTCCCCTCCATGCTGCATTGCACCCCTGCATGTGAATTTGTGCATCACAATTCCAGCCAAAATATTTGGGTTTTGCTTAAAAAAAAACCTGAAAGAAAATATGAGATCATAGAAACCCATATGGTTTGGGTTGGAAGGGACCCTAAATGTCATTTAATTCCAACTCCTCTGCCATGTGCCCCACCCAAAATGGCCTTGAACACTTCCAAGGATTGGGAATCCACACCTTCTCTGGCCAACCTGTTCCAGCTCAGTTCAACCACTGCTAAGTAAATCCTCTCTTCATCTTTTGTCTGCGCAGAGGTTTTCTGCCAGAGAAGTTTGACAACAGAAAATTAGGCTCCAGACCTCCTCAAAGGCAGCTTGATGCAGTGCAAATTTTGTCTGTTTGGTGTCCGCTGCCTGCTTAATCCTAAGAGAGGCTGGGAAAATGTGTATCTCACAGTATCACTTCCCTGTAGTGACTCTAATTGTACCAAACTTCAAGGGATTAAACTCTAAATACTGAGTGCTGGAAGGAGACATTGACTGAAGGCAGGCAATCTGTAAAAAATAAATATATCCCCCTCATAAAGAGCACCCAAGTCAATTAAATGCTGTCATCACAGTTAGAGCTAAATTGCTCATGTCCAACATATATTTTTGAGTCATTAACTTAAAAAAGATGGAGCAGGAAAAAGATCATTTAGTCCTGGAGATAAAGGAAAAATTTTCAGGACATGCTAACAGCAAAGAAGATGCTGGTCTTCCTTTGTATCTTTGTAGCATCACTTAGGCATTAAAATTGACTAAAATTCAGGCACTGAGGCTGATGAGGTCTGAACTTGGTATTTTAGCAGAGCCATTGAAGAAGATGGTGCTGCAGTGGAGTGGGAGATACCTAAACCCTTAAGCTTCCAGCACTGCCATCAATTAACCTCAGGGGATGAGATCAAAATGTAGGAAACTCTGGAAAGCTGGTACTTCCCTCTCAAGCTTCACTCCAACTGCTCTTTGGAGGAGAGCAGTGAATGGAAGTGATGGCTCCCTGTGTGTTTTGAGGACAGGGATGAGGGGCAACAAGGACAGGGATGAGGGGTATCCTGCACATGTCCTCAGATCCCAACTATCTCCACCACATGTGGTGAAATTGTGAGTTTAGAAAACTTGTGTGATCCTATTGGCTTGGATTCAACCCTTGGTTGTTACCAATAGCTTTCATACAGGTCTTTGTTTGGAAATTATAACTTGTTTATTGAGCAAGACAGATGGAAAACTAAGGAAGCAAAACACAACCCCTGTTTTTTTTTCCAGTTTTATATTTATAGATGTAATATATAATAATGGGAACAGTTCCCTGAAAGCTGACACCTGAATCTAGTGCACATCTGTGCTGAGATTTTCAATTTCCACAATATTTCAGACAAAATAAATTTTGCACGGGACTGTGGTAACCACTACAGCAGGAGCAGGAAGGTGTTATAACAGGTGAATTTTTTCAGGATCTTTATTTCTTAGTGATATTTAAGAACCCAAATATTTAAACATGGGATGCTATTACAGTCTAGATTGCAATTTTTGTAGGACTTCTCTTTTTAGCCCAAGATATCCAATGGTTTTACTCTAGGAATATTTCATGACTGATATTAGCACTGCCTAAGCTACAAGACTCTCCAAAATGTTGTATTTATTCTAGTAATAGTCTGTAGATTTTCCATTAGAATCAGCCTATAATGAATAGTAAACACCTAGAACTTACCTGAAGAGCAGGCAGGGTCAAAGATGAGATGCCTTTATGGGTAATTAACTCACTATGAAATCATGAGCAGCTCAGGTCTCACTATTTTACACATTGGCTCTTTTATTTCTTTCCCGAAATAAACATTCTGGTTTTTTAATTCCTCAAAATAAGTCAGTTTGACCGTCAACTGCAGACTTCAAGCCAAAAATATTTTTGGTTTCTGTGGGTGTAGCCCCGGCTTTGGGGACTGTAAAAGAACTTTAAGGCTGGTCCTGATCTTTTGAATAATTTTCTCTGTGGTGTTTTGCCAGACAGACTGCGGACCGTGGCTTGTGTCACAATAATAAATGCCAGACGTTTCTCGTGCAGATAGTGCCTCGTGGGAGCTCTTTAACAGGAAAAATGAAAGTCTAAATGCATGGGCACTTCAGCTGAGGGCAGGGGTGTTGATCTCCAGCAGAATACAAGGTGACTCTGCTTGTCTGATGGAAGTGGAGATTGGAGGGAAGCAAAGTGCTTTTCTCTTGGTTTTTCCCTTTTCTCCGATTTTCGATCTGCGTTTTAAGGCTGCAGTTCCAAGGCAGAAATGTAATTCTTGTGCATTTCCCACATGATTATGTGCTTCAATATAACCACAGATTTCATTAAATGGAAGCCATGTTCTTCAGATTGCAGCAATTTGGCAACCTTTCCCAAAATACTTTCTGGCAAGGATGAAGCAGAGGCTTTTAAGATTTATTATGAAATGTATTACCAAAAGGCACTTAGTGCTGTAGAGTTTTGCTCCAGGCACACCTGAATCTGTGGAAAAATAGGACTACTATGAGGCTTTTATGATCTTGGAGGACAGAGGAATCTACAGTCAGAGAAGCAGTGACTACAGGTGCCTTGAAAAGTAAATACCCCAATAAAAACCATCAAGGTTTCTACTTTGTAATCATGTGCCACATTTTGTAACACATATTAACGCCACTTATTTATATTTTCTATAGTTTAATGTTCTTAGAGGAAGTTTTTTTGATCAAGATACTAAAAGTAAGGTCCCAGCACAGTGAATTATTTTACTCTACTCTAGTTCCTGTAGGCAATCTAGGGGATTGTTGTCATCTTTGAGTAAATACTTTTTCAAGTTTGAAAAACTCTGCTGTGTAATATAGAGGAGTTTAATGGCTTCACATTCAGCCCATGGACAGGCAGTACACAGCCACAGGAAAAAACAGTGTCTAAGATTATAATAGGAGGAAGACATAAAAGAAGGATTCAAGCAAAAGGAAAAATGTTTAGTGTAGACACCAACATAATGATTACAACACCTACAAGAATGGTTCCTACCTACAAGTCATTTGAGTTATATTTCAAAGAAAATTGCATTTCTCCTCCTCCCTCAAAGCAGAGCCAGGCAGGGAAAGAAATTCCACTTAGAGGAATTCCATAATTTCCAACCATTTTACTATTTGGAAATGCAGCAAATATATTCAATTTCAATAAAACTTCCAAGGAAATGAAATTGTAAAAGAAAAAGCTTTGGTTCCATACATGATAACTTTTGGAATTGCTTATTAAAAAATTCATTTCTTCTGCACCAAAAGTGCATTTCCAACTGTTTCATTTTCCCTTCCCAAACAGAATTTTAACTTCCTTTTTTTATTTCAAAATGTTTTCATTTAAATGAAAATGAAAGTGTATGATGAAAACATCTTATGACTAAACAGGCTAACCAACTTTTTCCGAGAACCTCGTTAAGGCTTTTGAAGGTTTTGTTCCAGCCCACACACTTGAGGAGCTTTGTGTGAGCTCCCTTTAGAGGAAGAAATGAAGAGCTTGGGTGAATAACAATAAATGAGATTTCTAAACCCACATGTTTGCATCTTTCTCAGTAGGTTGAAACTATTTCTTCCAGAACCTGGTCCTTTCAGACAGATCTCTGTTGTTGCAAAATGCTGTCTAGAGAGCTTCACCTTCAAATTAACCAGAAAGGGAATCTCTTGTGAAGGAAACCTAAAACTCATGGTTGAAATGCAAGGCCAGATCAGGATAATTGGAGGGCTGTGAGTGCAAAAGTATTTTCTGCAGTTGGAGATTCCTGGTCCCTGTCTGAGCCACAGCCTTATTTTATTACAGGGTTGTAGGCATGAGTAACTTCCATGTGTTTGAGACAAATCATAGAACCACAGAATGGTTTGGGTTGGAAAGACCATTTTACTATTTGGAAATGCAGCAAATATATTCAATTTCAATAAAACTTCCAAGGAAATGAAATTGTAAAAGAAAAAGCTTTGGTTCCATACATGCTAACTTTTGGAATTGCTTTTTAAAAAATTCATTTCTCCTGCACCAAAAGTGCATTTCCAACTGTTTCATTTTCCCTTCCCAAACAGAATTTTAACTTCCTTTTTTTATTTCAAAATGTTTTCATTTAAATGAAAATGAAAGTGTATGATGAAAACATCTTATGACTAAACAGGCTAACCAACTTTTTCCGAGAACCTCGTTAAGGCTTTTGAAGGTTTTGTTCCAGCCCACACACTTGAGGAGCTTTGTGTGAGCTCCCTTTAGAGGAAGAAATGAAGAGCTTGGGTGAATAACAATAAATGAGATTTCTAAACCCACATGTTTGCATCTTTCTCAGTAGGTTGAAACTATTTCTTCCAGAACCTGGTCCTTTCAGACAGATCTCTGTTGTTGCAAAATGCTGTCTAGAGAGCTTCACCTTCAAATTAACCAGAAAGGGAATCTCTTTTGAAGGAAACCTAAAACTCATGGTTGCAATGCAAGGCCAGATCAGGATAATTGGAGGACTGTGAGTGCAAAAGTATTTTCTGCAGTTGGAGATTCCTGGTCCCTCTCTGAGCCACAGCCTTATTTTATCACAGGATTGTAGGCATGAGTAACTTCCATGTGTTTGAGACAAATCATAGAACCACAGAATGGTTTGGGTTGGAAAGGACTTTCAAGATCATCTCATTCCTACTCCTTGCCATGCGCAGGGACACCTTCCACTGTCCCAGGTTGCTCCAAACCCCATCCAACCTGGCCTTGGACACTTCCAGGGATGGAGCATTCACAGCTTCTCTAGGAAATCTGTACCAGGGCCTCTCACCATCCCCAAAACCTTTCTTCCTAACATCTAATTTAAATCTCTCCTCTTTTAGCTTAAAAACCATGCTAAAAAGAGTGGTGTAGTCATCCAAGAAAGATCAGTGTGTGTTTTTTTGGGAAACTGTTACTTTTTATTAGGCCTTGTGGCGGGTTGAGCCTGGCTGGACACACGGTGCCCAAAAAAGCTGCTCCATCACCTCCCTCCTCAGCTGGACAGGGGAGAGAAAGAGTAATGAAAGGCTTTTGGGGCAAGATAAGGACATGGAGAGATCACTCACTGATTGCTGTCATAGGCTAGACCTGGGGAAATTTATTTAAATTATTACCATTCAGATCGGACTGGGAAAATGAGAAATAAAACCAAATCTTAAAAACTCTTTTCCTCTTCCCTTTCCTTCTTCCTGGTCTCAGCTTCACTCCAGATTTTCCCTATCTCCTCCTTCCCAGTGGCACAAGGGCACAGGGAATGGGGCTTATGGTTTGTTCATCCCACATTTTCTCTTCTGCAGTTGGCTCCGTCTTGCTGATAAGGGTGGAATGAAGTTTATGGGCTCTTGAATGTCTGGAATCCTGTGTGAGGGTTGAGATGCTCAAGCATCACTGACATAAGATGGAAAGTGTAATGAGGAGTGATTTGATTTAAAGTTGCCATCATGCACTGGAGGAATTCACAATAAGCAAAATCTGAGCTCCACATTTATTTCAAGATGCTGACCTGCAGAGAGACCTGGCTGTAATGTCTTGGATTTGTTGACCCTCCATTACATAGAAAAAGCATGACATGGAAATTCATTTCCTGAATGGTCAGTGAAGAGAAAGCCCAAATATAAACTTATTTTTTTCTAAATTGGTCTTGCTTCCATTGATGAAAGTGGTGTAAGTCATATGGTCTTCAGAACAGGAACTACTGGCAGAGCTACTCAGGAATTTTTTTAGTCATATGCAAAATTTTTTGAAAGTAGCAATTTATCAGAATGGAGACACGTGAAAATTCTCAGAAAAGAATCTTTAGTCTGGGATACAATAAAACTCCATTAAGAGAGAGAGAGAAAACCATTGAAGGAAAAAATGAAGGTATATTTATCTCTGGGTCCTAAGCACATTCCCTGTATCTGTACAAAATAGAATGTGTGAGACAGAAAACAATCAGAAAAAATTCCAGGGGATACCAGCTGGGTTGCCTTTCCTCTCAAAACCAGCTCAGAGGGTGTCCAAATGAGGATTTGAAATCAAACCCCTCATAATCCAAGTCATTTAACAAAATATTCTCTTAAGCAGGACAGTGGCATTTTCTCATCTCTCATGTTCTAAACAGCAGATTGACAGATATAAAGTCAGTGAGCCACACCTAAGCTCATCTTGTTTTCCAGTCTAATTTTTGCCTTCTTTAATGTATCAGGGGCTATTTTTATTCTTTTCCTCTGCAAAAGTATAATCCTGCCTGGCTCTGGGTCTGCAATGACACCCTGTAAAACAAAATAACGAGGCACTTCCTTCCTCCACAAACTGTGCCCCAGAGGGAAACTCTTCTGCTCTTTAAAAAGATTGAAATACTGGAGTGGTTTGTTTTTCTCATACCTTTGTATGAGCCAGAGACTCTGCTTTAGGGACTTAAGCCCAAATGCTG
This sequence comes from Emberiza elegans, assembly GCA_024865655.1. Classification (NCBI taxonomy): domain Eukaryota; kingdom Metazoa; phylum Chordata; class Aves; order Passeriformes; family Fringillidae; genus Emberiza; species Emberiza elegans. The sequence continues at coordinate 4,486,592 of JALJVW010000084.1, read as the reverse complement.
ATCTCCTCAGTCAATCTAATGATAGCTTCAAGTTCAAAGAGAGTTGCTCATTTTATTACCAGTCTTACTGCCACTGTTGTAATTATTTTGTTCATCTCACAGTCTCTAGAAAAATTCTGACTTGTTATTAATATCTCAGGACACATCTAAAACTTCCATCAGCTTCATTTGGTAGGAAAAATGAGGTTTTTGTTTTGCAACCGAGCCTGCCATCCTTTTCCATTTGGGTTTTAATTTCACTAGAAGGTGTTGGGTTGCCATGGCAAAGCTCATATCTTCCTTTGCCTCTCTCAGTAGGTGCTTTGGAGGGGGAGGTGGTCAGAACAAGAGGTAATTTGTGCTAACAAACAGCTGTGTCCCTAGAACGTGCTCATACAGCGCTCACTTTAAAGTTCCTCCAGAAAACACCCCCACAATCAATCCAGCAAATTCGCAGCCAAGGGGATGCACAGAATTTTATAGAAACTAAAGTCAGGCAGTAAAAGGCTTGGATTCACTTTTCCATGTTCCAAGCTGGTAATGGGAGCAATAAACATGAGAATCAACAGACCAAACCCTTAAATCCTCACTGGTCTTTCCCTGAAATTAAGGGAAGAGCTCGTGCAGGACACTGAGCCGTGCCAATGGTCTGAGTTTAATGGTTCAGTGATGCAAAGGAGAAAATCCTTGGTGGTACTGGGCTCATGTGGAGTCCTTTTTGGCAGAAGTTTTGGAGTGAATTAAATTTTTCAGTGTAAATTCCAGGATGCATCTGAAAAGAGAAAAGCATCAAACAACTTATTTCATACTTAGGAGGAACATCTGGGTAATGATTCAACTTATCATGTGAAATAGTTCTGTGCTACTATTAGGTTATAAGTTCTTGAAGGCACAGAATTGCATTTAGAACAAGCAACAGAAATTTATGTGTTTTTTCATAGAATGGTTTGGGTTGGAAGGGACCTTGAAGATCATCTCTCTAGTTCCATTCCCCACACCATGGACAGGGAATATTTTGCTTTCTTTCAATAAAAACTTCCAGTCTTGTTTTGGTAATTTAAAACCTGCAGTACAACCATGGAAAATGAGGAGACCCCAAAGAGTCATAGGTTGGACTTGGTGATCTCAAAGGTCTTTTCTAACCTGGTTAATTCTGTGACTGTGATATAAATTAATGCTCATTCTGAGGATAACTTCAGGAGGATTTTAGAGGTGAAATTGTGATCTGCAGCAAAACTTTCTATTTACACATATTTTTCTCCACTTCCTGGGTTGCCTGTGTTTTATTCACTGCTACAAGTATCAGGATTCTGAGCAGAAAAATATGTCAAAGGAGTTTTCAGGCAAGTGGTGCCACTGCTATGAATGAAGAGCCAAATTCTAAGTAATGTTTATTTGCTGAGTTACTCTGCAAGCCAGTGAGGAATCAAAGAATCACTTTGGTTGGACCGGGTATCTGGAGTTCCCTAATTGAAACTTCTGCTGAAGACAGGGCTGATTTCCAAGGTAAACCTCCTTCCCCTTGGCTGTGCAGCAAAATCCACAAGTATTTGAGATGTCACAGGCTCTCCAGCCCCTAAATGTGTACTTAAACATTCTGGTGATGGAGAATTTTTAACATATTTCCAAAAAGCCGAAATTTGTGACTACTGCCTTTAGTGGGGCACCTCTGAAAAAAAGCCTTTATCTACCTTTGCTCTAATACCACTAAATTTTGGGGAAATTGGAGTTAGTTACCCCTTAGCCTTCTTCTGGCTAAACAGGTCAAAATATAAAAAAGTCATCAGTATATATGAAGAATATTAAGCTATTAGAGTGTGTCTGAAGGAGGGTAAAGAATATGGTGAAGGGTTTGGAGATGAAACCACACAAGGAGCAGCTGAGACCTCTTGGTTCGTTCGGCCTGGAGGAGAAGAGACTGAGGGGAGACGTCATTGCAGTTATAATTTCCTCCTTAGGGGAAGAGGAGGGGCAGGCACTGCTCTGTGGTAAGCAGTGACACGACTCAAGGGAATGGCCTGAAGTTCTGCTGGGGAGGTTTAAGCTGGATATTACAAAAAGTTCTTCACCCAGACGGTGGTTGAGCAGGGGAATGGGCCCCTAGGGAAGTGATCACAGCCCCAAGCCTGACAGAGTCCAAGAAGAGTTTGGAAAATGCTCTCAGGTACATGGTGTGATGTGGTATTTTTGGGGTCCCCCATCATGGGGAGGACAGATGAATCTGACTCCATGTTCTTAGAAGGCTAATTTATTATGATATGATATGATATATGATATTATTGATATGATATGATATGATATGATATGATATGATATGATATGATATGATATGATATGATATGATATGATATGATATTATATTATATTATATTATATTATATTATATTATATTATATTAAAGAATACTATACTAAACTGAACAAAATAATAGAGAAAGGATGCAGACAGAAGGCTAAAAGTTAATAATGAAAACTTGTGACTCCTTCCAGAGTCCTGACACAGCCTGACCGTGATTGGCCATTAAATCAAAACAATTCACACGATGGATAAACAATCTCCAACCACATTCCAAAGCAGCAAAACACAGGAGAAGCAAATGAGAGCATATTGTTTTCCTTTTTCTCTGTGGCTTCTCAGCTTCCTAGGAGAGAAATCCTGGGCAAAGAGATTTTTCAGAAAATGTGATGGTGACAGTGTGACTCTTGGAGTTGTCCTGTGCAGGGCCAAGAGTTGGACTCTATGATCCCCATGGGGATCACTTCCCACTCAGCTATTCTGTGATTCTCTAAGTCTCTTTTAGCTTCTCCTCATAAGGGCACTCTGCTGGCCCATCTGCAGCTTGTTCTCCAGCAGAACCAGGTGAGAGAAAACAACCCTGCTGCTATCCCCCCTGCCTCTCCCTACAAAATGCTCTGTCCATCACAGTGCTCCAGCACTGCCAGTTTCCTCCAAATCCCTGTAAATCCAGTGCCACAGCTCCGCACCTGCACATGGCTTTCTCATTCCTCCTGTGTGTTTGTCGTGTTGGGTGTGTTCAGGTACAGTCTCATCCTCCTCTGCTCTGTGCTTTGCTTGCTTCCTCTCACCCATGGGTTCTGATTACCCCAGGGTGTTGCTGTCCCTAGCCCAGCAAGCTGAGTTCAAACTCCTCCTTGCCAGGATAGCAAGTTCCTCCCCAAAATTGCTCTGCTCTGTCCCCACTTTTTGAAGCAGATTCAGTTACCACAGACTCTCAGCTGTTTAAGGAAGATTTTTTTCCCCTGTCTTTTTATAATTAAGCCTCTCTAAAGTGCCCATGCAATTTCAGACGCTGGGGCTGAAGTGCAGTCATTAATGACTAATGAGGAACTGAGGGCTGACCTGCAGGAAACCTCCAAATTGAATATTTTCTTTTCAGATTTAGCACGATTAAACAAATTGCTTTTGTGTCCAATCACTAGCTTTATGAGAGAATTATTTTCCTGCTGCTCTGTCCAAACCCACAGAGACTAATTTAGATAGCATTAATTGGTAATTTCTCAGATCAAAGCCTTTAATCAAATCAATAACGATTCACACTCTGCAGAGTGCAGATTATCATTCATAGACATAAAATATTATTTGTCATGTCTACCTTGATAATGACATCAGAGGAATACCAAGACCAACAAGGATAGATGTCCTGATACCTTATAATATGTTGATTTTGTGAATGGTTTTCCTAAATCATTTGCTTGCCAGGGCATGGGGGTTGTCCTTGCTGTAGGCTTCCTTTGACTCCAAGATTTATTGGTAGCCTAAACATATATAAATTACTGTCAACAACCTCAGTGATTTTTTTTGGTAAAAGCTGCAATTCCTATTGGAGACATTTCAGGAATGACATTAATAATTATACCACTGTGGAGAAAGGGGAAGGGCTAAAAGGCTCAACAAGTAATCTTTGTTTATTTTAAGAGTGAGTGGTGTGAAATGTGACCCAATTTACGTGGCAGGAGCAGCTGTATAGATACATGGTTTTCCCATGTCAATTCCAAATCCTGATTTTTTTTCTTCTTCAAAGGAGAAAATTTGATCTAAAAGCTTTTGGTTTACTGCTTCTTGATATAAACAGCAAACAGTTAATGCAATGAATTCAGCCCTCTAAGCCTTTTAGAGGAAAGTGCCCAGATCCATAGAGAAGGAGACAAAAACTTTTGCAGAAAACAGGTGAAAGCCATGTTTGCAACTGACCTGCCTTTTCTGACCCCTTAGAGCTCTATTTTCCCACATTTATTCTTCCCAAACCACCTTTCCATGCCTTAGGATGTTTCTCACCTCTAACACACTGTGACACAGCAGTGGAAGTTGTCTCTGCCCAGGGGTGGAATGAGGAGATCTTTAACGTCCCTTCCAACCCAGGCCATTCTATGATTCTATGACTGTGATTCTATGATAACTTATTTTTTCTAGATCCAGCATCAGCCACAATTCCCAGGGAATTATCCCATAATTCCTAGGTCCCAGGTTGCAGACATTGCTTTCCACCTGTGGATCTCAAAGCACATCCAGCAAACCCCAACATTCAGAAACCAAGGGAGGGAAGGAGGGCAACTCATCCACGACACGAATCCTTAGATCCCAGCTCAACAAACCCACTCACGCTTTTCATCATCCAGTTATCCATTTTTCTTATTTCTAGTCTCACATTTCTGAACATGTCAGTGAAATTCCCCGTTCCTTTGGCAAACCGGCACCGGTGGAAGAAAATGTATTTTCTGCTTTGTTTTGCTTTGTTTGTGCACTCTACATTTGGGAACAGGGTGGGGAGAGCAGGGAATCAACAGCTCTGTGAAGACCAGCTGCTTGCAACATGCTTCCCTTGCAGCTTTCCATCAGGAATCTGACAGCTTTAGTTATTGTGATGGAGAAATAATGAGGTGAGAAAAGAGCTGTCAAAAAAAAAGATCGGATCTCTTCTTCCAAGGAAGTAATTTACTTTTTGTGTGTTCTGTGGTTCCCAGAGACAAGGAGATTTAAGGACTCCAGTTACAGGGGAAAAAAAATCTGTATTTCCCTAAACCAAGGAAATTACCAAAATAAATCAGAAAAAATGATATATTGTCTACAAAAAGAAAAAAAAATAAGAGGCCTATTAATTTTGTTATGATTAATTAATGAAATGTGGGTATTAACAGCACTTGGGATAGGTGATTATAGGTGATGAGATCACCATGGGTTGCTTTTATGGTTAAAGGAGAAAGAGTTAGCAGTGTTAATGGATTTTAAGGCTAATTCACCTCATTCTAAAACAAATTCTTGTATTTGGCCAGGTGAATTTCTCCCTAAATTTCCCTCTAAATTAATCACCAAAATGATCACCTCTATTAATCACCATAGATATCTGATGCAGACTAAGTCCTTCCATTGGGAAACTGTCAGATCTGACATAGGATCACTGCACTACTAACTGGATGCAGGAGGGATACCCTAACACACCAAAAATAGAACTAAAACTTGTGTTTATGTACCTGTAACATGCACAAGTTCACAGGTTGTAAAGAAACCTGATACTGCCTTGAATATATATATTTCTTTATCTATCCAGCCTGGAACCACAAGGACAGAAGCTTCAGGACCTGGGATATTTCCTGTGGATGTTTTTTATACCTCAGACATCCACAAGAGGAATCTCAGGGCATCTCACAGGTCACCAGGTCACCTTTGCTGAGACAACTGAACCTCCCTCAGCTGATGCAGAGGCGTACTGGAGAACATTTCAGGTGCAGCAAGGCAGGTGGGGTCTCACCAGAGGAGAGCAGAGGGGAGGAATCAACTCAAAAGCATATTTTTAGACACAGTAATTATGTCCCTAGTGGTTTTCCAGATTACTGGATGCAGTGGGCTGCTCTGACTGATTAGTTCTCCACTGACCACAACAAACATTTAAGCACTGATGCATATCTACAGGTCAACACTTAAGTTACAGCTAAGTGGGTTTCACTTAAGGTGAATTTAAACATTGAAAATTAGTTGAGATCACCCACACCATACATGACTGGACCAACTGAGTCACTTACACTTCCCATGGCTAAAGAATTGTGAAATGTTTTAAAATTTCAGGACTAAATTTTAGACACAGTCAAGTTTGTAAAACAGTCCCTTGATAAATCCTGGTCATTTACATGTCCTAACTCTGGGATTCTCCCTCGAGAAGATGGAAATATGATTTTAAAGAAATAAGTCATGATCTTAAATGGTGCTTGAATGTTGAGTCACCCTCCATTGCATCATTACTGCTCCATGAAATGATGATGATGCTGAAGGTACTTTGAGCCACATTTGAATAGAAAGTTCAACACTTTTAGATTTTGCAGCATTGGAAGTGCAAGACAGACAGAGTTTTGGGTATTTTTTTGGATCCTCTCAATTTGACATGTTGCATATGGAAAGAAGATGCACTTTTCATTTGCAAATGAAGCACGGGCACCTTTGAACGTGCACGTTCTCCTACATATGTGCCTGATTTTGCACGAGCATGATTAGCAGAACCAATCCACGTTCCTTATGCTTTGCACACAAACCTGAGGCTCCCTCTTGAACTGCAAATATTCCCCGAAGCAGTATTTACCCTTGTAAGACAAGGGAATTGTCACTCTCCTACAAGCCTTATCCACAGTCAAGGGATCATGGCCAGTGGAAAGAATAAAATTGCTTCCTGTTCTCCACTTGCATGATAAATTCTGACTTGCATTTTCAGCTCCCTCTGCTTTTTGTTCCCACACCCTTGAACTTTGCCTGGAAGCAAAATTCCACCCCTTTTCTATCCTTTCTTCAGACATAATGCAGCAAAACAAAACGTTAGTACTTATCCATTGGAAAGCCACTTGTGTGGACAATTGGTGGCACTGCAAGTGGCATTTTTATCTCCAATTTTTTGTTTTTGCTCCTCCCCAGGTTCACTTAACTGCATTTTTGGGCTATGTTGAATGAACACAGGAGTGAGAGATGCCCTTAATATTCCAGCATCCTGCCTCACCACCCAGCAGCACAGCTTTAAGCGATATGACACTGTAATCACATTAGAAGCTATATTAGATGCTCATTATCATGCCTTAATTGTTCAATAATTTTGATCAATGCCCGATTTCCATGGTGCTGGCTGTTGTGACTGCAAAATAAAAGCACAGTTTGGGAGCTGTTGTGAGGACATCTGCTAAGTGATTCCTTCACTTGTGCACAAATGTGTGTTTGTGTGTGAGACAGCGTGAGCAGTCAGGGCAGCTGCCTGCCAAAATGTTCCCTGTTTGCAGCTGCAGGGAGCTGACAAAGGAGCCCTGGATAATCTTGCCTCAGTGGTTTAAGAAGTCACCTCTGTCAGTCACCAGCCTGTGATCAGATCTATCCCCTGGCTGGCAGCCTGGGGGATGGATGCCTGTGTCACTGTGAAATCTGGTGATTTTGTTTTGCTCCCTCTGAAGGGCTGCAGGATGGGCTCTGACAGAGGGTTGTACTGCAAACCTGTGCTCCTTGTCAGACCTGCTCTGGGTGCTGAGTGGCAGAGCAAAGGAGTGCCAATCTGCTGCAGGAACAGCTGCCAGGACTTATTTGTCAGTGTCTGTGGCCTTCCCAGGGAAAGAATCTGAGCATTTGCTGTGCTTATATGCAAGGAAAACCACTGACAAGCCAAGGGAGGAATGGGTGGCAATCACAGAATAATTAAAGTTGGAGAAGACCTTCAGGGTCATTGAATCCAACCTTTGTTTGATCCCCAACTTCTCAGCCAGACCAGGACACTGAGTGCCACCTTCAGTTGTTTCTTCAACATCTCCAGGGATGGGGACTCCACCACCTCCCTGGGCAGCCCCTTCCAATGCCTGAACACCCTTTCTGTGAAGAAATTCTTCCTGATGCCCAACATGAACCTCCTCTGGAGAAGCCTGAGGCCGTTTCCTCACACCCTGCTGCTTGCTGCTTGGGAGAAGAGGCCAAGCCTCACCTGGCTACAACCTCCTGTCAGGGAGTTTTGGAGAGGGGTAAGATTCTCTGAGTCTTCTTTTTAGGCTAAACAAACCCATCTCCCTCAGCTGTTCCTCATAGAAGTTACTCTCCAGACCCTCCACCAGCTTTGTAATGAAGAATAAATGAGAGTAGACACTGTAATGGGATAAACAGAGGACATTGACATGGAAAGACAAGAGAATGAAGCAGGAAAATTGGGTCAGATTGGTTTATACTCTTTCAAAGGTGAAGCACACAGTGAATGCACCGATTGTCACCTGTTACATACAGAAAAACAGTGGTATCCCCTCCATTGCAGGACGTTCAATGGCAACAGAGTGTGAATGCAGTTTAAAAAGCATTCTTTCTTTCACAGCAGCACCTAAATACAGCTCAGGGTGATGTTTGGCAAAGGAATACCATGCCTTGATTAAAAGATCCCACTTCCCTTTAAACTGAGGAGTCATCACCAACTTCTCAATCCACTTATTAGAGCTGAGAAAAATTCAGAATATCCTTTGTATGATAAATGATAATTTCCTTTGAAGAAAAACATCATTCCAGACTGGAATGAATATTTACAATGAGAAGTAAAAAATCCACAAGGAGAAAGAAAGTTTTGAAACTGTATGGCTTTTTTTTTTTTTTCAATTTCAACTTTCCAAATGATAAATTATATCCTTACATGTGATAGATTATAACGAGCAGCACACATTTCAAAATGAGAAGTAATTAAAAAACAAAAACAAACAAGCCCTGCAATGAGCTGTTAAAGCTGAAAATCTCCCAGCACAGCGTTTTCAAACAGCTGTACTGCTAAATTGCCTGTTCCCTTGATAGCAAAGAACAGACAGAAAACTCCTGCTAGAGAGTTCAACTAGCACAGCCTCAGGTAATGTGCAACCACCAGAGAGAAAGTGGGAGAGACAGAGCTACAGGAAACAGGGCAGGCTGTTCAAAACATGGATTTAGGTTCAGGTGCATGGGGATTACTGGAGAAGTGAAATTCAGCACAACAAATGGATCCACGAAGGAAACCCTTTCAGGGAGAACATCACTGATATGCATCCAAAGATAAAAACAGCAGCTGATATTATAATTTTCGTCCAAGAAACAGAAATTTTTAAGTCTGTATTAACAATGGTTGTTTCTCTGTGGGAAAGACTTGATCTTCAGACCTCAGACTGGTGTGTACCACCATAGCTGAGGATAAGTCCCATGTTGGATATCCTGTTGCAATGACCTCACCCACTACAGGCCAGGAGTCTGAGCATCCTCCCTCATTCCAGAGTCCCCAGAGAGCTCTGCTCAGGCACCACAGCTCTATTTGCACCATCAGGGTTTGTTCTTGTGCCCACAATCCAGAAAATACCAGCACCATTTGGAGCACAGGTCTGATGAGGAGTGGCTGAGAGAGCTGGAGGGGCTCAGCCCAGAGAAAAGGGGGCTCAGAGGGAATTTATCACTCTCTAAACCTACCTGAGAGAAAGTTGTAGCCAGGTGAGGGTCAGTCCCAGGTAACAAGTGAAAGGACAAGAGGAAAGAGCCTCAAATATTGGCAGGGGAAATTAAGATTGGATATTAAAAAAAAAAAAAAAATCATCACTGGAAAGGTGGTCAAGCATTGGAACAGGTTGCCCAGATTAGAGTCACCATCCCTGGAAGTGTTCAAAGAATGTGTAAATGTGGTGTTTAGGGACATGCTTTAGTGTTGGACCTGGCAGTGCTGGGTTAATGATTGGTCTTGATGCCCTTAGAGGTCTTTTCCAACCTTAGTGATTCTGGGATCCTGTGATCTGAACAAGTTTGATATGAACAAGGTTGGTGGAAAACACTGAAGCTAATAAATGGGGGAGAATTAATAATGCAAAGGCACCTGAGCTGGAATAGCTTCCATCAAAAACAGAGAGAGAGAGAGAGAGAAATCAAATCTTTCATTTCTATTGTCTCCCTTGGCAGAAACTTGGTTTTCAGCATGGGTTAATGTGACAGGGAATCGATGTAACGACTTCCTGGAAGATTATTTTCTTTACAACAACAACAATAAAAAAGAGGAATGTACAAAGAGTGAGGGTGAAATTTTGCACAAAGACTTTGATTCATTTGCTGCTCAGGTTGTATTCCTTCTTCTCCTCCATGAAATCCTGACACCTTTTTAGGTCTTGTAATTCCTTCTCACAAGTCTCTTCATAATTTTCTGGTTTGTTTTTGATAGACTCATCCTTTGTTCTTCAGGGGTTCTCCAAAGTCTCCAAATGAGTTCATAGGATTCATCTGGCTCCTCTTTCCTTTGGCATTCCCATACCTAGTCACAGGAATCCCTTCTTTGTTTTTTATTATTTGAAATTTATGACTCAAAAGATCATCCTCACGCTGTCACACAGCTTGACACATCCTTAGGCCAGCCCATCCTTGATGTTTCCCTTTCAATTTCCAGCAACTACATTAAAATCACCAATCTCAGTTCTTTATTTATTTTTTTTCACTTTTACTACTGATAAAAAATGACATTATAGTTATCCAAGACAACAAGTCAATTATTTGGGTTCTGATTTGCCAGGAAAAGAAATAGGAAAATCTCATGACTGTTTCCTCTGTTGTGCTTTCATTAACAGCCTTTCTTATGTGTCTATATATCCTCATTTGTTTTCCCTCCATAGCAACATTTTGCCCATTACAAACAAATCTCAGTGGAAAAAAAATTTGCTGTTTAGAAAATGCACATTTTTCTGAACTTCATATTGTGGGGAATTAAAATTTCAGCCTAAAAATAATCAAGTTGAAAGAATTAATCTGAACTTTCAATCATTTACTTGTGATTGATGTATTATTTTTGATATAATTATAATGGTCTATTTATATATTGTATTGGAACCAATGTACATCAGTGCATTATCAGAACATGTTCACTTTTTTCTTGACCAAGTGAAAACAAAACTGATCTGCCTTTATCTCCTGATAGGGTTTCATATTTCCCATAGGTCACACTCCTCCCTGCTTAACTTTGTCCATATTGTCAGTACTTTGCACATTCTGGTCTCCAGCCAGGACAGATGGCAAGGTCTTGGAGTTCCTTGTTATAGGAAGATTCAGTTTTACCACCACATGAAATTACAGTCTTCTCTTTAACCTAACTATGAGAGACACTTTGTCCTCTCAGCTGTGCTTAGACCCTACAAACACCTCATTGCTCTGGTTTTCTAACCCCATTAATGGGGGTTATGAAGGACCCCTACAATGTTCCCTGATGGTTTTTCCTCCATATCATTTCACCTTATATTTGTCTTTGTCTCCAGTCATTCTCCATAAGATTCTCACCCCAGTGCTGACAAAATTATCCCAGGTTAATTTTGAGGTCTTTTAATATTTGTACTTTTGCCTTTAGATATCTACTACTTTGTGAAAAAATAATAAAAATCTCAAATACAACAAACAAAGAAAAACACATGACTGATTGGAGGCAGTCTTTAATTATGTGATCTCATTCACCCTCAGATTCATATCTTATTTTGTGCCCAGAACATAATGATAATTTAGGAAGAAGATAGGCAATATGTTGTTTCTGTTTTCCTGTTCAGTGACTGCAGCAAGTTTATCCCAGTTTATCCTTGAACCTTTCTCAACCCTCTTCTAAAGATAAAACTAAAAATACCTTCTTGGGCTCTTCTCTTATGCTGAATATTGTGTTTTCTGATGGTTATTCAAATTTTCAGGAGCCAATTCTCAAAATGTTTCAGTTTCTGGGATCATGCTGACTGGAGAGGGAGATATCTGATTCACATAATTAAAGGCAAATGTTTCCTCTAATTTTTTGGTCCTGAATTTCACTGTCCCTGTTTTGACAATAAATGCAGCTGGGAACACAAATTAAGAGGATTTTCAGAAGAGCCTTATGGTGCCCCAGTGATAAAATAGTTGGTTCCTCTTGGATTTATAGGATCCATGTAGAGAGCTGGCCCCAGAACCAGAGGTTAAGGACATGGATGCGTCTCTTCCAATGAAGATCTCTTCCACTTGCTGGAAAGTCTCTGATATGCAGAAAATATGAGGTTATACCCACGAATCTCACAAACAGTGGGGAGGATTCATTATACTGGGAATGAAAAATCACCAGCACCTCGTTATTTGCCATGTCAAACTTTGGTTAAGACCTTGACATTTAAGGGCAGGTGAAGCTTTCTTTGTCCTGACCAGCTGAACAACATTTCAAAGAAATGTTCCTGTCTGACCTCTGCAGGTGTGGTTTTGTCCTAGTTGGATTATTGATCCCAGATGGGTGATGAATGAATCTCCACAGTGGCAGTATTTTGAGTTCATCCTTGGATTTTCTGGGTTAGCTTTCTTCATGGGAAGCTAGAATCAGAACCTTACATCCTTGGGAAGAGGAGTTGGAATGCAATTTGTGGATTTGTACTCTCTTGTCTTCAATAGATCCCAATGGATTATACACAAAATTTGGGCCCAGGCATATCACTTCTTCATCCAATGACAAATCTAGAGCTTGAAATTTTCTTTTTACAAATCACAGTCTGAAGAACACTCTAAGGGGGAAGTCCCTGAGAAGAGCTCTCCTGATTTTTATGCCATTTTCTTTTCTGAAAGAGGTCCCCACTACCTTGTATCACACACTGATACAGAGGAAATTTCCCTAAACTTCAGTGCCATTCTGCAACCCCTTGAGAAAGCTGAACTTTTCATAGTTCCAATCCTTTGATATTCTAAGTGCAGCAGCTCTGCTGTGGTTTCAGTAACTGATGAAAATAGACAATTTGCAGCTTCTTGAGAGAACAATAGAAGGAATGAAAAGACTAATGACAACAGCCAAGATTTGTGGCCCAGGGAAAGGAGGGTGACATCATTTTCCCATATTCAAAGTTGGAAAACATGAATCCAATTTTCTTCTTTTCATCATCAGCAAATAATTCGGATGTTTCCCATCCCTTAATTGTGCCTTTGTTTCTGTGATGAGGGGAAATCATTACCGTGAAAATCTGTTGGCTAAATTTTCCCCACATCTGTGGAGTTTTTCACCAAGTGAGCCATTTGTCCATTTGCAGGCTAATGAACTAGAGGAATTTCAGATTCTTGAGATGGAGCCTACACTGGGAGCTTGGGAAGCATCATATTTCAGAAAACAGCTTGGGCTGGGCTAGGAGAAAGGTTTTACAGATTCTGACAAAATATGGGTAAATGATGACAGATTCAGTCTTTGTGAATTCTGGGGGGGGGGAAAACATCATGTGTTTTCAGGACCATGAGATCTGTTTGTTCCAGTTCTCATAACAGGTTATGGCACCATTCCCTGTTGGAATAAAAACCCTGAGGATTTCACTTGGCTGTCGCTTTCTTAAGGTTGAGAGCCCCACTCAGAAAATCTTTGAACAGCCAGCACTGTAACATTTTCACAGCATCTTCTGCACTGGTGGTATCCAAAACAAACCTCTCCAGGTTTCGTTTTGTTCACCAAGGTTTGTGCACACAATAGCTTCTCGTTTCTTTACTCTGTGACAAAAAAGTTGCCTCAAGGTGAAATTTTGGGAAGCTGAACCCTGCAGCCCTTTGATTTTTATTCTCAGAGCTACTGGAGAGACTTAGGAGAACAGAGTATGCAAAAAAAAAATATATATATCCATATATATATCCATAACCAAGATGACTCAGGAAATTTGCTGTTAACTGCTCTTTAAGGAGTTGAGGCTGTTTACATCCCAGACTTCAGGAGAAGGAATGTGGGATGAAACTGGGGCACTGGCCAGGCAGAGGGGTCACAGCCTGGGTGATGAGTGAAACAATTCCCTGTGGGGAGGAGGAAAGCACTGCCCTGGCAGCTCTGTGATCCTTCCCTGGCCAACGTGGGGGTTTCACATTCATCACAGCCTCTTTTACAATTTTGGAACAAAATAACTCCTGATATATTTTGATTACTGGCCAAACTAGAGCTTCACTGAGAAGGTCCCTTTCAGTCTTATTCTCTTATCTGTCCATAAGCACTTCCATGTTGCAATCCATGTTGTGGGCTGCAAATAAATCACCAAGATGTGCATCAGTGTGCTAAAACCGGAGGGATCAGGTCAGTCTCTGGACCAGAGTGATACAGGGATAGAGAAAACCAAGGTCCTCTCTGGGATTGCTTGGAGCACACAGAATTTGGTCACTCTTTTCAACTGTTTCCAAACCTGAATCAAAACCTATCATGGCTGAAAACCAAGGGAATAAACAAACTCTGTGTGCATTATATTGTTCTGTGTTCTCTTTAGGGTGGCAGGTGGCTTTGAAGTCATAATAACAGGAATTAAGAGTTCAAATGGCAAATAGTCAAAAAACACCATCTCCATCTCCACATGCCTGTATTTGTGTTCTAGCCCTGGGAGAAAAAGGAATATTTTCTGCAAGAAGATACTATGCCAGTCCCCTGCACGTGGCTTTGCAGCTTGGGTTACACACACTGATGTTATATTCTGATATTCTCTGCAGGATATTGCAAATGTTTCCTGCTAGGTTTTTAATATACTAGGATATCTTGTATGTGATTTCCCCCTCCTCTTTATAGACCTTGGGTATATGTTTTCTCATGTCAGAGACTTGGATTGACATTTCAGCCAGGAGGGAAAAGTCATGGGAAGTCATTCATTTCACGAGGGAGAAAACTAATTTCCTTGCTATTTTAAATTTCTGAGACTCTTTTCAAGGAAACCTCCCAGCTGATGTGCCATTTTTCAGGCAGCAACAATTCCTTTCAGGCATGTCTGGTCTCAGATTTGCATCTTGATCAGGATTTGAACCTGGATGCCTTTACTGCATCACTGCCATAGCATTGAGAGAACTTTGCTCGTGTGGCTCACAGGCTGTTGTCCTCTGGCAGATTGATCTCTAGAACTAAATATGCCACTCACTGTCATCATCTGCACTCTTAAATACATCCATCCTGATAAATATCTTAGTGTTTATCTTTAAATTTAGAAATGGCCATATTAAGATCCTGGTTAGCAAGGTTTAGACAAGAAAAAGAGAGGTCAAATTCAAGATTCAGTTCAACATCCAAGAGGAAATTTCATTTCACTGTAAAAAAATCCCATTGCAATTTGAATGTGTCTTCCTGCATTTAGAAAAAAGAAGTCACAATTGTTTGAAGTAGCCAAACACAGAAATCTGAACTTGGGGATACTGCGTTTTGTGGATCCAAGCAGTAATGGGAACATTTCAAGTACACAGAATTTTTATTCCTCTTCTTCTCAGGACACCTGGTAGTACCATCACAACTGGCATTATACAGAGTGTGAACACTGCCAAATGGCATCAGAACTGCTCAGCATGTCTCCAAATGGTTCTATCCTCAACAATCTGTCCCAAATGGAGGTCCTCAGATGACATGGAAAATTATGAAAGCATTTAGAATCTTGGTTTTCTCTTATTTAAAAAGAGACAACTGGAAAGTACATGATTAATGAATGATGTGACAGAGTTTTATAAGCTTGTGAATGATGGACAGAGTTATGATCAGGAAATAATTATTTACTGTCTTGCTCATTGCAAGTGGTGGAGTCACCAACCCTGAGAGCGTTCAAAACACTGAGCAGATGAGGCACTTTGTGGTATGGTTTAGTGAAACTGGTGTTTTTTTGGTTAAAGGTTGTACCTGATGACCTTTAAGGTCTTTTCCAACATTAATGATTCAATGATTCTAATTTAGGTTTGGGCAGTGGAGCAGTCAGACCAAGCAATTTCTCAGGCAGTGACTTTATGCATTTTACTCCCCAAAATACAGAGAAATAAAAAAAAAAAAAAAAAAAACTCAAACCATTTTGAAGGGGAATGAACAGACTCATAAAACATAAATCTGACTGGCTGCTAAACACTGAAATCTTCATGTGATTTGTGCAGGCAGGAGTGATGTGCGAGAAGGTGAGAATTATCCTGTTATTTGCCTGTTTAGTGTGTTTTATCAAAACAGCCATTCCTGCCTTGTTGAAAGCATCCTGCCTAGCTGGACCATTGGCCTGTGAAATAGTTGTATTTTTTGATGAGATTCATTTTGCCCAATGTGAAAGTCTCATACAGACAGGGATCTTCAGGAGCCACTGATGGGAAGTGTTGGACATCCACAACCACTGAGCCATTAAATTGTTCTGCTCTCTGGGGGTGAGGAGGCCAAACTTTCATTTCCATTGACCTCAAAATGCTGGAAAAATATTCTGATGTGTAAAAGAGGGAGAAAGAAAGGCTGAGGGAAACAAAACTCAAGTTCGTCTGTCACTGGGAGCTAAATCATAATCATTACCATTAATTATCAGTACTTAAGGGTCTTAGTAATGAATCATCTTGTCAGGAGTGTTAGTGGGATGAATGGCTGAATGGTAACAGATCTTAAATCTGAGCATCTCCACCTGTTCTGCAGTTGCTCCTTCCAGATTAGGTTGGGCTGCAGCTCCTGGCAGTGCAACTTTGCTGCTGATAAACAGCAGCATTCTCCCTTCAGGGCTGTCAGTCCCAGGTCTTTTAAACAGCATTGCATTAATTTAAATTAAAAAAAAATCAAGAAGAAAAAAGCAAAAAGTAACAAAGCCTAGGAACTAAATCCTGAAAGGTAATGGAGAAGAAATCAGTGTTTGAAGATGAGATGATTAAGTCAGGAAAGAAGAAGCTTTGTGAATGTGTAGCCACCACTGGAGAAATGCATGCACAAATGCACAAACACACAAATAAATCTGAATTGCTTAAGGAATATGAGTGTAAATAAATGATATTTTATGGTGCACCAAACTGTCAGACATGCCATAACCCTGTGAAAACCACTTAGGCTTTAATGGCTGAAAGGAATAAAGCTGACAGAAGAATAAATTCCTCGTGCACTCTGACACCCAAATATATCTCCTATGGTAATGGTGCTGCTTTCCTCATTGACTTAAAAAAGCCACAGAATAAGGATACCTTGTGTAGAAAAGTTTGGTTTGCAGGTTCCTGGGATAAAATCTGAAAATGTAGGAGCTGAAATTTGAATTTATTCACACCACAATTGCAGAGGGACTGTGCTGCTTGCTGTGTTCAGCCTCCTCTGCTCGTTGGAAATTCTGCCATGGAAGTTTGGGTCCTGGAAAATTCACAGTGTGAACCCCCAAATGCCACAAGACATGAAGTAGAACTTCCAGTGCTCATTACAAGCTAAAAAATATATATTTAAATATTTTAAAAGACAAAACCCAACATAAAACCAAAATGTCCAAGGGAGCAAGAAAGGGAGACTGAGCATGTTACTTTTGTACCCTCATTTTCAATAACTGGAGATTTGTAGGGTGGAAAATGGCCAGGTGGTCCCAGGATGTGGCTCTTGTCCTAAGGAAGAAGGTCATCCCTTCTTTCCATCTGTTCCTCAAAATTCAGTGTTCTTTGGTGTATGATATGGACTTGAGGTCATAACAATATGGGCAGAGGAACAAAGGACATCTCTGCTTAGAAAAGAATATTCTTCAAATCATTAAACATTGACATCCCCATTAACCTAAGCTCTCTCTGACAGATAGGGGAGTGATAATGAATATAATCCCTTGAGCTAAGGATGAGAGTCCTGTCTTCCTAGGGTCTAAAACAGGTCACAGGACAGATGAATGGAACCCTTAAAACCCCTATTTCTGTCCATTTAGTACAGAAGAAGTCGAGGGTGATAAGCTCAGCAATAGATTCAATAATCCAGGCATCTAAACTTAGGTGAGATGAATCATAGAGTAAATGCCCTAACAGTGAGGACATTCATTATTCTTACATGGAATAATTGACCATGGAAATGGGGAGAAACATCCCCATTGCTTCTCACCTTTCCTGGCAATAAAGCTGCAGACATCTACTGTACCATCAAGGTTTCCTTGATCTCTCATTTTATTGCATTGTCAAAGCAGATGTGACACTGTGTTGGCATTATGTGAGCCCTACACATATTCCTCATATTTCCATCATTCTTGTGTCAGCTGAACCAATACTGACAGGACCTGAGTAAAAGGCATAATATAGTGTCAATTCACACTTAGGTAAACCAGCTGTAAAAATGTTTATATATGTTTATACTTGCAGTGCTTCTTTGATCATCATGAGCCTTTGAACTTCTCTGTCACTGGGAAGATCTTATTTGGGATTATTTTGATACCTTTCTATGTGAGGGCAGACTTCCTAAGCAATCCTACTTGAAGTAAGAGTGTTTAAAATCTTGGCTTCACACATTCCCTGGCAGAGGTATCAGTGCTGCAGACAGAGAGGAGCAGCAACAAAGCAGGAGGTGTGTTTTCTTCACCAGAAATGCACATCTCATTCCCTCTTCTGATAAAAGATGCAGAGCCAGCACATCAGCACCTGCATGGCTCCAGGGCTCTCCTTGTGCAGTGGCATTCATCCTCCAGACTCATTGAGATTAAGAACACTGCCAAAAAACCCAGAAACCAAAGGCTTAAAACAGCCTTCAAGGGATTGAGCACACTTCTTTAATCAGCCCTTTTTTCCTTTGTCTTTCTAGCTGCAGGTATTACCCCTTTATTCATCTGTTCTCTTGCCAGGTTCAGGATCCTCGCATCCCAATCTGATTTATTTCTGTGGAATGGCTGTGTGGATACCATGACTGGTGGAAAAGCTTGATTTTAAGCACTGGACAGGAGACCTCAAACACATACCACCCCTTCCTTTTCAGTCTCTGATGGGAAATATTGTTTGTCCTAAGACAACCAGCTGGGAATTGCAGGAGGAATGGTCTGGATGCATCCTTATTGAATTACAGAGATGAGGGAGCTGAGCTGTTGGTGCATATCAGTCTGAAAAGGGGAAAAGATGCTGCTGGAGGCTGGGCCAGCTGGGCAAACTGGTCTCCCAAAGTTGCAGGTGGCTTCTGGGTGGATCCTTCCCCTGGCAGAGATGCCCAGGATAGACCTGTGCTGAAGATGGGGCAACACTTTTGGATAGGTAGTCAAAAATCACTGAAGTCCAGTCAAATATGGAGATAAAATCCTAAAGTATCACCACAGGTTGCTTTGTAATTGTGAATTCTGCTAGTCCAAAGACTGTAAACCTGTACATTTTTACCTGAACACGTTGTTTTGTAACCCTGATCACCTTATCAGTGTGAGGGAGAACTGGTGAAGACAGCTTGAAAATTGCAAGGGACCTAACAAAAGTGAAAATCTGACTTTTCTACAAAGCAAATGTTTTCACTTTTTTGGGGATGTGGACACTTGAGGTGGGTTAGAACAAAAAGGAATGAGGGAAAGGAATAAGGAAAATCTTCCCATTCAGTCTCAAGGTTCAAAGTGGATCCTCTTACCAGACTTAGTCCCAGACTTGGGTTTCGACTAAAGGTTTAGTCCTAAAGGTTTTAACAGCACTTAAACTCAACAACAGTTAATTAAAAACTTAAACCAAACAATTTTACACAATATTCTATAGAATTTACTATAAGCACAACAGTAACTCACAAATCTAGTGTGCTCAAGAGTCTATGAGAGCAACATTCATTATACATTTGCTATAACATATTCACACTGCATGCACACAGACCTAAAGGAGTATATACAAGATACAAACCTGTGAATAATATGTCCCAAAGTCAGGGAAGGACTCACATTTGATGCTTTTAAATCTTCTCAATAGGTGAAGAGTTGAACCTTTGAGAGTGAGAGGGATCAGACCAGGATCCACCGTGTTCACTGTTGCTCTAAGCACAGCAAACTTGAGAATTCACTGGCTTTGAGAGGTGTCCACTCAGATGGAGATGCTGGTCACAGCCCTCTGTGGTCCAGGAGAACTCAAAAGGTCTCACTCTGAACCCCTCTTTGTAGGGCTGCAGGAGAGTGGGCTTTAGCCACAACAATTTCACATCCTGGCCATAATTTTCCTTCCTGGCCATAATTCACGTCAGCAACTTTTCCAAGTTCCATAAGAAAAATGTTGTTCCACTCAGGTTGTTACTCAGGCAAGAAAAATAAGTTTCCAAGGCTGTTCATTAAAAAGCAGAGCTCATTAGACAGCACAAGTTCCTAGGAGCAGTCTGTGTTTCTGATAAGCTCAAGAGAACCTCAGCCCAGGTGCTGTTTGTCAGTGCCAGAGCCTAATGAGGATTTCAGATCACTTTGGTCTGAGGAGGGTGGGATGCACCACCACAGCTACACACTGGCCTTTTAAAATTATTTTTTATTTTATTTCGAATGAGCTAAACTCACAAAAAGCAGGGTGGGGAAATAAAATGTTATAAGAGGACCAGGCAGATAAATAGGATTGAACAAATGAGATATTCTGGAAGCAATTGAGAGGTTTGATATAAAATAAAATCCAGACAATACAGTTGCAGTAATCACTCAAGCAGACCTGAGAAATGGTACCAGAGTACTTTAAGGGAGAATCTTTATAAAAGCAAGCATTGAAACCTTAGAAAGGTTTTTCCTTCTTCTTTCCTGATCCCTCAGAAGAAGAATCTTGTAATGAGAAGTGAACCTCAAAGAGATCTTGGCTGAGCTATGTCACTGTGGGTTCCCACAGTAATTAGGGCTTTATAAACTTTCTGAAGTAAGACCCAGCTCACCTTTCTTTTTCTTTTTCTCCTATGCAGTACCATTGCTACCCATGCTCCTAAACTTTCTCCTGTTTTTTTTTTCCCATGTCAGAAAGCACTGATGAATTCAGTGACATAAAATAAGTGACTGAGTGAAGACTGAAGGAATCAGAGAAATTTAAGGTTTCATTGAGGCACGTTTCCACAGTTATTGAAGATACATTATGGTATTTTTGTGTTAGTGAGGCTCCTTCCCTCTCAGTTTTTCCCACTCAATTTTCCTCTCCATTTACTAAAAGGCTGTATTTTCAGACTTCTTTAAGAAGCTAAGACTGTTAGAATGTCAACATCTCTTGATTCAGTGTCAGTTAGAGATCCATGGAACAGTTTCCTGGTGGAGAGCTCTGCCTGCTGCAAATGATATTTCATGATAATACAATCCTCAAAAACCAGTTATGTCCATTCTGTAACTTTACTTCTGTAAGAAAACTTGGATTTTTCAGAGAGAATGCTCATTCAGTGTATTGGGAAGAGTAGTGAACTGATACTTTTACACTTGCTGAAACATTGCAAGACTTGGTGCCATACAGAAAATCATTGTGGTATGAAGACACATCCTGTTTTCCTCCTGCATGAAAACGTGTCTTGCTCTGAGATAACAGGTTAATTCCATTCCTGAGCCCATGTTTGTCTGGAGAGCAGTGACTGAGGAAGGCAGTGGAGTCTGGCTTGGAGAACAGGCTGGAACATTTCCCTGTGTGGCTGTACAGTGAGGCTGGATAATGGGATGATGCTATCTCTGAGGATACCCAGAGAATGACAGAAGGGTGAGAGAGCTCATGCATCACTGTCCCCTCACTGCCAAACAAAGCCCTGCTCCAGAATTAGTCAGGAATACTTGTTTTTAGTGTGGGTGACAGAAAGAAATACGGTTTGCTTTTATTCAGCCTCGTGAATATCAGTGGTGAAGATGACAGCCAGGACCAGGGCAGATCCCTGTGTAACATGTCCCCCTGCCTCCCCACTGTGCTCAGTCATGCAGCAGCTAAAGGAGTGTGGAGGAGGAGGAGGGAAATCCTGCCTTGCTGAGTCTTTTACCTTCTCAGGGTCATGAACTGCACACCACTTTTCCCTCTGAGGTGTTTGGTGGGTAGCAGAGCTCAGCTTTTGTCAAGGCTGTTTCAGACTGTGACAAATTTGTTCCCTGGATCCACACTCTTTTTAATCTAAATGTCAGGTAGGAAATTAAAGCCCTGCTGAAACGGAGTGTATTACCAGCATTTTATTAGATCACAAACAATTTAATAACCAGATAGAGGGAGAAGGTCATTTTGTTGTCAGTCCAGCTTATCTCATAAATTAGGCATCAGGTTTTGCACAAAAGCATCTCTCAGCAAATAAAATTATCTGGTTTGATGAAGAACCTCTGTCCATGGAAAACACATAACCCAGATTAAAGAAGGAGCCCTGTAATAAAATTATGATCCAGAAATGTATGAAAGGAGATGGGGTCTTCAAAAATACTTTTCACACATTTGCCCTATTAACAGCAAGCAAATGCCAAAGTAGCAAAGGACATGCCTTCCTGATGAATGCATGCGAAATTCTTTCAAGGTCAGTAAACAAAAGGGTTGGCAGATGAAATATGGATGATAAATAGGGTAGCTCTTAGTGACCTCAGGGGCTGAAAAGGGAAGAAACCCACAACATTATCTCTTCACTAGAAATATTTATAGCCTAGAAATTACACTTTTCTGAGCAGGAGCAGGGCAATGAGTGATGCAAAGCAACATGGCATCGATTCCAACATATCACACCACAAATCTCTCTCTGGGATGAGGGGAAGGAGTGACAAGGAAATGGCTTGGTTGGACCAAAATTTATTTCTGAGAATATTATGAATATCTGGTCTTGCTGGGATTTGTCTTCCTGCAGCTCTCTGAGGCACAGCAGTTTCTACACCCCTGCCTGTCTCCAGCTGTGTTTTTTTATTTAGCCCTCATTAGAGTAAAATTAGAATTAAATATCCCACTGCAGTGAGGGCAAATTGTGGTGCTTTATGTCCTGAGAGATGTTGACTCCTGAGACAAACGTGCAGTGGCAGCAGCAGAAGCTTCATAAAAACATTCATAGAATCATTAAAGTTGGAAAAGACCTTTAAGATCATGAAGTCCAACCATCAACACAGTCCCACCACCACATTCCTCACTAAAACATATCCTCAAGTGCCACATGTTTTTTTAATACTTTTAGGGATGGTGACTCCACCAATTCCTTGGGCAGCCTGTTCCAGTTCTTGACAACAATTTCCATGAAGAAATTTTTTCTGATATCCAGTCTGGGCCTCCTATGGCTCAACATGAGTTCTTGTCATCTCATTCTGTCACTTGTTACCTGGGACAAGAGACTGACACCCATCAACTTCCCACTTCAATTCTGCTGCCACCATCCAGCTGGAGAAACCATGAGAGTTAGATGGAGTCTTTATCTTATGTGAGAGGAGCTGACTTGCACCTCATTTCTCCTTTTCTCTGCACAATGTGACAATTACCTCTCCTCAAAATGCAAAATGTAGCCGCACAAATCTTCTGCCCCTTTGCCATGTGGGCATGGGGATGCTTCAAAAATGAAGAATTGGAGCAAAGTTCTGCAGAAGAATGAGTTTTTAAGAATTCTATCACCCCAGTGAGTGGGTGGCAGCATTTCAGCAAAGCAATGTTTATGCTGGAAGGCTCATGGTGCCTGTGACTAAAAGCCAGGTCTGGTTCATGTCTGAACGGACCAGATCCGGCTCTTGGTTATGTTCTCTAAAAGTCCCTGACAGGAGTTGTAGCCAGGTAGGGATCAGCCTCTTCTCCAGGTCATAAGCAGCAGAACATAACAAAATGGCTTCAAGTTGTGCCAGGACAGATTCAGGTTGGATATTAAGAAAAATTTCTCCACTGAAAGAATGGTTAAACATTGGAAGAGGCTATCCTAGGAAGTGGTGGAGTCACGATCCCTGAAAGTGTTCAAACAAATGAGTAGACATGACACTTCCTGGCATTATGGTATTTGGTTAATCATTGATCTTGATGGTCTTTAAGGTCTTTTCCAACCTTAGTTGTTCTGTGTGTGCCAAAGCTCACAGCTCCCTTGATAATGTCGGTAGAACAGCTCATCCTTCTCATTACTCTGCCTCACACGAAGTTATTCTGATTAATATCTACTCTGCTGTGATTTTATCTGCCCAAACTAAAGCTCTGACCACATCTGGGAGTCTAGCCTCATGCAATAAAGTGCTGCAGCCTCAGTTGTTACTCCTCTGTTAATGAACTGTCTCTATTCCTCTTTCTAATTCCGCATGAATTCCTGGACATCCTCGCCTAATAATCACTGAAAACAGATTAAAGAGACACACACAGAGTCAGAGAAATGTTTAAAAAAAAAGATGGAGAAGCCTCCCCAGTGCATCAGTGAGAAACCAATGTTTTCCAAACACTCTGACTCTTTGCCTGTGCAGACAAATGTGAGACATAAATGCATGTGGTATTTTCTGGGGTCTCCCGTGGCAGGAAGGAATGAATGCGACTCCCTGTTCTTAGAAGGCTAATTTATTACTCTATGATCCATATTATATTAAAGAATACTAAACTAAACTGTACTAAAGGACAGAGAAAGGATACAGACAGAAGGCTAAAAGATAATAATGAAAACTCGTGGCTCTTTCCAGAGTACTGACACAGCCTGATCGTGATTGGTCATTAAGTCAAAACAATTCACATGTTGGATAAACAATCTCCAACCACATTCCAAAGCAGCAAAACATAGGAGAAGCGAGTCAGATAATTATTATTTATATAATTATTGTTTTCTTTTTTCTCTGAGGTTTCTCAGCTTCCCAGGAGAGAAATCCTGGTAAAGGGATTTTTCAGAAAATATGATGGCGACAAATGCATTCCTAGAATCAGAGAATCACAGAATGGTTTGAGGTTGGAAGGGAGCTTAAAATCATCTTATACCAATACTCCTGCCATGGACAAGGGTGAGAGATTAACTTGTTGGTTTAACTTTCTGGTTTTGAGAAATAAAACAGAAGAAATTTACTTTTTTCAGAGAGGAAGTAAGAGTATTGTTGATTCTGATATGATAAGCGCATACAGACTACTTGGTGAATAAATGGGAGTGCTTAACTCACCCTTCTTCTTTGAGTAGTGGATTTCCAGTTTGTCTCCTGACTGAGGAAACAGGAGTTGGGACCTACAGCTACCATTGGGTTTCTAATGCCATTGACCCAGTGCCATCCTAATTTTGTGCTGCTAGTAAATTACAACCTTGCTCCTCATAATAGTTTGGACATGATGTATGGGTTAATGGGGTGCAGAATACCAGATTGTTTATTCACAGAATATGGGATCTCTTAACATGGGTACCCATTAGTCAAGGACAGGATTTTTATTGCCAAATGAAAAGGGATGTACATTCCCAGGACATGGAATTGTTTGCCATCTTAAAATGAAAGGAAAGCCATGTCTCAAGAGAGATTTATGGACCATTCAAGGTTAAAACCAAGAAGAGCACACAGCATGGTTTTACAGCTGAACATCTAATCCAATGTTTGGATTTATTTACTGTCTTTGTATAGATTATTTTAGCACTGGTGTCAGCAAGGCTCTAGACTTACACAAGATTTTATAAACCTATTGCTGATGAAGTGAGTGGTTTAAAAAAAGACTTCTAAGAAGAAAGTAAAAATTAGGATAAGATACTTGTGTACTCTGAATCCGTTGGTAGGTAGAGGTCGTATAAAAGTGATTTAAGATCTCCAAATGCTGAATCCTGCATGTTGGCAGCACAAATACAGCCCTTGCTGGATGGACAGGGGTCAGTACAGTTTCCCAGGAGAGACTGAGGCAGTTTGCTGTGGTTTGACCTGGAACACAGCTAAACAGCACAGAGCTGCTCACTCACCCTCCCCTAGAGGGAACAGGGAGAGAAGTGAGAGAAAAAAAAGGTGGAACTTGTGCGTTGAGAAAAAGACAGTTTAATAGAATGGGGAAGGAAGGGTAAATTATAATAATAATGATGAAAGAATTTATAAAATAAGTGATGCATAATGCAATTGCTCATCACCTGCTGACTGGTGCCCAGCCAGTCCCTGAGCAGTGTCTGCCACCTAAGCCAGTTTTATTGATTAACATGACATCACATGGCCTGGAATGTCCCTTGGCTCAGTTGGGCTCACACGAACCAGCTCTGTCCCCTCCCAGTTTCTTGTGCACCCCCAGCCTTCCTCTCCAGAGGAGTGTGAGAAGTCCTTGACTTAGTGTAAACACTGCTCAGCAACCACCAGCAGTGTGACTTGAACATTATTCTCATCCTAAATCCAAACCACAGCACTGTACCAATCGCTAGGGAAAATAATTAACTCTATCCCAGCTGAAATACATAAATGCACATGATAAATTATTAATATATAACATTATTTATATATTAATAATATATAATGTGCATTCCACATGGAATAATGTGGATAGCACATTATATATTATTAATTACCATAATTATGGATATAGTATTTCTAAAAATAACCCAAATCAAGTAAAAAAAACAACAACAAAACACTGAAAAAAAAACCCTACCAAAAAAAATCAGCTGCTGTAAATAAAAATGTGGAACAAAATATGTTCCAAATCAGATGGTGGTCAAAAGATAACATCACCCATGGGATTATTCCAAAAAGTTTGCTTAGCTGAGGTAGAGAGGGGACTTTGCCTGTGTTCTATGAAACTGCAGATGCTTGGATGTCACAGTTCTGGGTTGCCAGGCACTCATAAAGGATGTGTAATCATGGAGAAAGTGCATGGAGGAGTCACAAGGTGTTTCTCCCCAAGTGAATACCAGTTAATACCTGTAAATACCAGCTGGCTTATTGCAAAGCTGGTGAGAATTGACTTGATGGTACTGGGCAGAAAACAGCAGGCTTAATAGGGATGCTTAAGCCATGGAAAAAATCCACAATTTTCATATCAGATGGCTTCAACAGAGGGATACACTTCTTTTTATAAAGCGAGGAGGATTTGTTCCAGTGGTTAAACCACTACTGAAAGCAATAAAATTTCCATTTCTTGATATCTTTTCAGAAAGAGTGCAGCTTTCCTACGAGGCTGTGCTGCAGCTAAACACCCACTTGTTTTTCTGCAGGAGAAACTTGGCAAATAGCTGCGCACGGTGTGATATGTGAGGTTAGATTATGTTGTCAGTGTGTGCTCCTTCTGGCATTAAAATCTCTGCTTCTGAAAATCATTGTCTGATCCAGGACTACTGACTCTACATCCCACAGAGCGTGGTGCAGCAGGAAACATCCCCAGAAGCTCATCTTGTGTGAAACAATTCCTGTTCTTCCCTATGTTATCACCTTGGCAGGACATCATACAGTTCTATTATCCAGGGTTTACTCATATTTTCCTTTATTTCCCCATTTTCCTTTATTCCTTCTTAGTTTTTAAAATTATATTTTAAAATTTATTTCTCTGTTGGATACAGCCATAAGGATGGTAGATATGAAGGTATTTAAGCAGATGACTAAGCTCTAGTCTGGCCTTAGCCGAACAGACAAGAAAATCTGGCCATGACATGAGAAACTGCAAAATAAAACAGAGTGAGAAACTTATAAAAGTTACAGCAAGCATCATGATGAATGGCCGGGTTTCACAGGTGGAGTTAAGTAAAGGACAATCAAAGTTCAGCACTAATTGGAGGAGAATTCTGGAGACCTTTGGGACCTTACAAGGCCAAGAGTGCTTGGAGATCCATATCAGTAATATTAAAGAAGGCTGGGATTATACAGGTGATGGTATCAGAAATATCAAATTTGAGTGTGGCTTTGGTCAAACTGGGACAAATGGAGGAAAAAACCCCTTAAGGGTGAGTTGTTCTGTGAGAGAAGAAGGGATCAGGATGGATTGGGAAGAAAAAACATTGGAGAATGGAGAAGAGGTGAGGGTAAAGGGCTGTCATCTCTCCTCTTGCCCCTCACAGTCTGTTCCTGATTATTTTCCTCTCTGAAGATGTATTTGTGGGAAGCAGTCAATGGAGACATAAGTCTCAGAGAACTAGAGAAACCTGGGTACTAGGGAAATATGTGCTTAGAGTGCATATTTTCTGGGGTTGTTTCAAGGACATCAAGCTGGGTCACTGAATTCAGCCTTCAGCTTTCACCTAGAACAGGAAATGTAAAGAAAAAAATCCTGTGAAAATGGGAATTCCTGTATTCTGAACATGAAATCAGATGGGCTGACAGAAATCTGCATCAGTCTTTTTTACAGTTTTTCTGAGGAAGAATTCAAATAAAACCCAGCCATGAGGTCACCTAGAGCCAGTTATAACCACAAATAATCTTCAAGTCAGATGCCAATATCCAAACCCTGACAGTATGGGAGAATTTTAATCCATTAAGCAATTAGGTCATTTCTCTAATTGAAACCAGGCCAAGATCCAGTCTCTGACATTGCATAATATTGGGAAAGGCTGTGTTCTGACCAGTCACAAGGGCCATCTAATTAAAGGCTAATCAAAGTAATACTGATGAAAGGTTTTTAGTTTGTCCTATAACTTTGGGCCACACTTTGATTCAGCACAGTGCCAGTAGTGGAGCTGGTTAATCACTGGGGTTATTGCTGCAGATGCTTGATGGAAACAGAAGGCAGAACTTGTATTTATGAATTACTCCTTCGCCAATTTTGAAAGAGAAATACAGGAAAAGATAAGGAAAATATGGCTGGATGATATTTAATAAAAGAACCTTTTCATGGACCTGAATATCCATTACTGTGGAGGCAAGAGTTAACGGGATCAACAATTCAATCCATCTCAATCTGTGCACTTAGGCAGAGCCATATCCCTGTCACTATTTACCTGCACAAATTTGTCTTCTCATTTGCCTTCTTATTGATACATAGATCTTTCTCTCTCATGTTTCCGGAGCTCTTGGCACCCTGTGGTCTGATTGCTCAGCTTCTGGTTTTGTGGTCATCCTGTGAAAAAGGGGCACAGAGGCTCTGGAAGTGGTGGCTGGGAGGTAAAGCTCCATGATGCCAGTGGAGATGAATCTTCAAGAGGGAGTTCCGAGGGTGTTTTAAGCTTAGGATCCACAGGATTAAAGGAAGGTGTGAACCCTGGGGTCATGCTCAGTCCTTTCTGTGGCAAACACAGCACGGAAACCCCTCCAAAACTGAGCAAGCATCAGCCGAAAACTGGGAGCTGGGGACTGGAAATCTACAGAGAAGCTTTGCTTTAATAATCAGAAACATGACCTGTGCAGTGTGCTCAGGCTGTAGCTCTCTGCTTTTGCTATCTCTACTCTTTTATAATCTCATCTGTCTAGTTATGCATCCATCCTTTTGATTTATGTTTTTTTTTTTAAGCACCTCAACAATTGTGTTCTCCTGTGATCTCATGACTGTTTTTCTTTTCTTTAAGTACTTTCTTTCACTACAGAGGCAACAGTTTATCAACACAAGCACAGCTCAAGGAGGAGGGGAGTTTCTTGCTGCATTTATTTGCCTAAACAATTTGCTTCAACTATCAAGCGAAAAAACTTTACAGTTTGGTTAATGGGATGAGTGGATGAAGCCATCAGGCATCTCACTGGTGTTTTGCAGCAGAAAAGGCATTTTATAGTCATGGGAGCTCCTTACTTTGCCTCACTATGGCAGGCTGCAGTTTTCACCCCCAAAATGACATTTTTGTACATCTGTATGTCAAAAGATAACCCAGAGGAGGCCTAGATTCTTTATAAAAAGTTTATGGTTATCATTGCCTACTGCAACTTCCCCTTTGGGTCACCTTTTATCACTCAACCCAGGCAGCAGATTAATTCTCTCCTAAATGCAAAATCTGATGATATTTTTTCCATAAATCGAGACAGTCAGGGAATTTACTCCAGAGCAGTGGCTCTCTGACTTTACAAAGATTTTAGTTTAGAAAGGCTCCCAGCAGAATCTCCCTCTGTCCCCAAAACCTTTCAGCTGCTGGAAGGTAGTGCCTGTGAGATGCTGTGCATGGCAGTTGCTCCACAGCTGTTTTTAGGGTGAGAAATGAGAACAGATGGAGCAGCTGTGGCAGAAACAATCTCCAGGGTGGAAAACTCATGTCCTCCTAGTGAGAGCTGACGAGCTGAAGCTGGTGTCTGTGAGAGATTTTTCTCTGCTGTATAGGTAGAATCAAGCAGGGGATATTAAATATGCAGTTTTCCAAGGGAACCACTGAAGTACCAGATAAATGAAGATGGAGCAATGGATTCAGATGGTGTGGTAAATATCACTTTTAGGCAGTGATATTGGAAGAAATATGGATATCATGGATACTTGAGAGGATTTTGTGGATTTATATGGATGTCCTCTCCTTGGAGGCTCAGCATTGCTGTCACTGTGCTCATCCCCACTTGTAGAAGGTGGAAACACATGAATGCTTTATTGAGCATGAATGTTTTACAAGAAACATGCCTCCTGAAACATTCCATTTGATAAAATATAGATGATGCACACGTTTCCAGTGACTTCAATCTTCTGCTATCACTGTTCTGAAGGACAGATCTCCTCTAGGAATTGCTGCAGCTGTGAGGACAAGCACAGCTGGGGAATATCCTGGTGGCTGCCTGTCTCCATCTGAGGAGGACCAGGCGTGCAACATTGCAGCTCTCACCCAGAGGGAACAGAGTGCCTGGGACAAGGAATTATTCAGCCTGACAGCCTGCAGAATTAAGTTAATTAACTCAGAAAAAGCTTCAAAATTACATTTTTTATTGTCAAATCCATTAATGCCCTATGTACTTCCACCTTATCCTGTACAAAAGAAGCTGCACAGCAGCATCACCCCAGGAGAGCAAAGCTGGCATCCTCACCATCATACAATCATTGCTTTTTGTTTCCCCCAACTGACACTGATTTCCCACTCTTTCCTGGATTATGAGTGATGAAAAATTTGAGAAGAAGCAGGGATGTACAAAGCAGAAAGAAACCCCCTGTTCTTTTAGCTGGGCTGGTGTCCCATGAGGGCATCCCTGCATTTGAAAGGCTGGGCTTCATCAGCTGACTGTGTCACTGAGAGTAGAGCTAGGTTTGTAGTGAGTTATTTCTGGGGCATATTTCATCCAGAATAGGTAAATATCCTTCCAGAGCCATCATTACTCAATATTCTGACATCATGCAAAGCTGTGTTCAAGCTACCACCACTACTGAAGCAAGAATTGAAGAAACACAAGAACTATTTGAGGAGGAGGAAAATTTCTGACTCTTGTTTGAGGTCAGTAGAGTATATACGAATAAGAGTGTCTGTGATGAGCCAGAATGACACAGAACAGGAATGGGAGCTGAAATTTGATTGCCAGAGCAGATTGTATCTGGTTGCTTCAAGTTCTTATGACTCCTAGAAGCAAAGCTGAACTGTCACTATTCCAGCTACCAAAACTCATGGCCAGGGAACCTGATAATTCATTATATTTTTCTGAAGAACAACTGATATTGAAGAATATTGTATTTTGCTGAAGAACAACTGATATAAAGGGACCTTAAGGCAAATTAGTGTTCAAATACAAATCCCAGCAATTTCAGAATGAAGAAAGAAGTTTTGTCTGTGTTAACTCCGTCATGAAGAAAAAAGAGGAAGTGCCTGCAGTTATTTAGCATTTTTTATTTTTATGGTTGCTAGAGAAGGATAAATGTTTCTTTCTGGATATATTGAATGTTATTTAAAACTGATAAAATTAAGGAAGGTAGTTAAAGAGAAGGATTTATTTTCAAAAAAACTGAACAAAGCCAACCGCCTAAATAATTTTCACAAGTATGTTGCAAAGATCTAGAACAGATGCAGTAGAATGAGCATTTCCTAGAATATTACTGAAAGCACAAGCAAAATGTCTGGGATATGATCTTAAGTACAAGGTGATTATCCATTCCTTTTATCTTTCAGTTATCTCAGACTCATTTTCTCCATGATGCCTTTAGAATAAATGTATTTGCTGAAAGTCCTCTGGGATTTAATGAATCTTCAGATCAACTAATGCCTGTAATGAGTGTTTTCCTTTCAGGACCACTACCATGGGCAAAATTCATAGAACTGAAGAAGGGAAAATGAGTTTTGTTAGAGGAACTGGTCAAAGAAGATAACACACTCACTTGCAAAAGCAATGAGGAAATTAAATAAATTAGTGGTATGTGGAAATTGAGGCAGTAACACAAATTCAAGTGTAACCACCTGCAAATGAAATTTCCCTAGAAGGATTTAGATGTGCAGATAGAACAGTGTTGAGATGGAAGGAAAGCAGATTGCTTTCAGAAATAATGTGGCAAGAAACATCATTGGTGGATGGATTCATGGATTCATCTCTGATTTCTGTTAGTGTGACAAATAAGATACCTTTGGATGGTCACAAAATTATAGAATGAGTTGGGTTGGAAGGGACTTAAAGATGTCATTCCAAACCCATGGGGAATATCCTGGTGGCTGCCTGTCTCCATCTGAGGAGGACCAGGCTTGCAACATTGCAGCTCTCATCCAGGGGGAGCAGAGTGCCTGGGACAAGGAATTATTCAGCCTGACAGCCTGCAGAAGTTAATTAACTCAGAAAAAGCTTCAAAATTACATTTTTTATTGTCAAATCCATTAATGCCCTATGTACTTCCACCTTATCCTGTACAAAAGAAGCTGCACAGCAGCATCACCCCAGGAGAGCAAAGCTGGCATCCTCACCATCATACAATCATTGCTTTTTGTTTCCCCCAACTGACACTGATTTCCCACTCTTTCCTGGATTATGAGTGATGAAAAATTTGAGAAGAAGCAGGGATGTACAAATCAGAAAGAAACCCCTGTTCTTTTAGCTGGGCTGGTGTCCCATGAGGGCATCCCTGCGTTTGAAAGGCTGGGCTTCATCAGCTGACTGTGTCACTGAGAGTAGAGCTAGGTTTGTAGTGAGTTATTTCTGGGGCATATTTCACCCAGAATAGGTAAATATCCTTCCAGAGCCATCATTACTCAATATTCTGACATCATGCAAAGCTGTGTTCAAGCTACCACCACTACTGAAGCAAGAATTGAAGAAACACAAGAACTATTTGAGGAGGAGGAAGATTTCTGACTCTTGTTTGAGGTCAGTAGAGTATATATGAATAAGAGTGTCTGTGATGAGCCAGAATGACACAGAACAGGAATGGGAGCTGAAATTTGATTGCCAGGGCAGATTGTATTTGGTTGCTTCAAGTTCTTATGACTCCTAGAAGCAAAGCTGAACTGTCACTATTCCAGCTACCAAAACTCATGGCCAGGGAACCTGATAATTCATTATATTTTTCTGAAGAACAACTGATATTGAAGAATACTGTATTTTGCTGAAGAACAACTGATATAAAGGGACCTTAAGGCAAATTAGTGTTCAAATACAAATCCCAGCAATTTCAGAATGAAGAAAGAAGTTTTGTCTGTGTTAACTCCATCATAAACAAAAAAGAGGAAGTGCCTGCAGTTATTTAGCATTTTTTATTTTTATGGTTGCTAGAGAAGGATAAATGTTTCTTTCTGGATATATTGAATGTTATTTAAAACGGATAAAATTAAGGAAGGTAGTTAAAGAGAAGGATTTATTTCCAAAAAGACTGAACAAAGTCAACCGCCTAAATAATTTTTACAAGTATGTTGCAAAGATCTAGAACAGATGCAGTAGAATGAGCATTTCCTAGAATATTACTGAAAGCACAAGCAAAATGTCTGGGATATGATCTTAAGTACAAGGTGATTATCCATTCCTTTTATCTTTCAGTTATCTCAGACTCATTTTCTCCATGATTCCTTTAGAATAAATGTATTTGCTGAAAGTCCTCTGGGATTTAATGAATCTTGAGATCAACTAATGTCTGTAATGAGTGTTTTCCTTTCAGGACCACTACCATGGGCAAAATTCATAGAAATGAAGAAGGGAAAATGAGTTTTGTTAGAGGAACTGGTCAAAGAAGATAACACACTCACTTGCAAAAGCAATGAGGAAATGAAATAAATTAGTGGTAAGTGGAAATTGAGGCAGTAACACAAATTCAAGGGTAACCACCTGCAAATGAAATTTCCCTAGAAGGATTTAGATGTGCAGATAGAACAGTGTTGAGATGGAAGGAAAGCAGATTGCTTTCAGAAATACTGGTGGCAACATCATTGGTGGATGGATTCATGGATTCATCTCTGATTTCTGTTAGTGTGACAAATAAGATACCTTTGGATGGTCACAAAATTATAGAATGAGTTGGGTTGGAAGGGACTTAAAGATGTCATTCCAAACCCATGCTATGGGCTGGGACACCTTTCACTGTCCCAGGTTGCTCCAAGCCCCATCCAACCCGGCCTTGGACACTCCCAGGGATGGGGCAGCCACAGCTTCTCTGGGCACCCTGTGCCAGGGCCCCACCACCCTCACAGTAAAGAATTTCTTTGTAACACCCAATCCAAATCTACCTTCTTTCATCTTAAAACCCTTCCCTTTTGTCCTATCACTGTGTGTCCTTGTGCTTAGCTGCTGAAACCAAACTTGTACCCAACTTCTGCATTGTCTGTCCAAGGCAGCAATCCATCTTTGTGAGCTCTTCTGGATTAGAGTTTGTGATTCCCACATGAAAAGCACCAAATGAAAAATTTGTTACATGGACTGTCACAGTGTAAACTCCCATAATTTTATCAATCAAGAATTTACAGCGTTGTTACACCCAAGCTTTATGTAGGTCTTTTAATCACATCCTGGAAAACTTTCAAGGTTTCTTCATCACAGTGTGTTTAGAGAAACATTTATTTGGTACTTGGTGGGAAAAAGAAGACAGAGACTCTAAAACTCAGGACTTTTCCAAACAGCAGATTGATGACATCTTGTCCATAAATGGGCAAAAGCTTCTCTTGAATTAAAAACCTCAGACAAAGGCAGGAATTAAGAGATGCTGCCTTTCCTGGATGCCTTGAGAGGATATTTTATGTATATTAAATCTACCCATTTACAGCAGGACACTGGCCCTGGCTTTCATAACTTGGGATCAGGCAGTGGATGCAGGACGCAAGCTAATGGAAAGAAGCAGCATGAAATTAAGTAGTAATTAAATTTCCACTTGGACAGTGCTATTTGGACTAATCTGTGGTACTGGAGAATTTTTTCCTGCCCAAGTATTGCTGTAATGGATGCAAATAACAGAAACTAAACTCCTTCTCCATATTTGTGAAGTGTTCCCCGGTAATGTGTTTCTCCTGCTACCCACAGAACCAGGATAATTTCTTTGAAAATCTAAAATGGAACTGATGGTGCAAGAAGTGAATCCACATGACAAAGGACATTCTGGTGGCTTGATTTCTCAGGCTCCTTAAGAGAGAGAGAGAGAGAGAAAGAAAGAAAGAAAGAAAGAAAGAAAGAAAGAAAGAAAGAAAGAAAGAAAGAAAGAAAGAAAGAAAGAAAGAAAGAAAGAAAGAAAGAAAGAAAGAAAGAAAGAAAGAAAGAAAGAAGGAAGGAAGGAAGGAAGGAAGGAAGGAAAGAAAGAAAGAAAGAAAGAAAGAAAGAAAGAAAGAAAGAAAGAAAGAAAGAAAGAAAGAAAGAAAGAAAGAAAAGAAAGAAGGAAAGAAGGAAGGAAAGAAGGAAGGAAAGAAAGAAGGAAAGAAAGAAAGAAGGAAAGAAAGAAAGAAAGAAAGAAAGAAAGAAAGAAAGAAAGAAAGAAAGAAAGAAAGAAAGAAAGAAAGAAAGAAAGAAAGAAAGAAAAAGAAAGAAGGAAGGAAGGAAGGAAGGAAGGAAGAAAGAAAGAAAGAAAGAAAGAAAGAAAGAAAGAAAGAAAGAAAGAAAGAAAGAAAGAAAGAAAGAAAGAAAGAAAGAAAGAAAGAAAGAAAGAAAGAAAGAAAGAAAGAAAAAAGAAGGAAGGAAAGAAGGAAGGAAGGAAGGAAGGAAGGAAAAGGAAAGAAAGAAAGAAAGAAAGAAAGAAAGAAAGAAAGAAAGAAAGAAAGAAAGAAAGAAAGAAAGAAAGAAAGAAAGAAAGAAAGAAAGAAAGAAAGAAAGAAAGAAAGAAAGAAAGAAAGAAAGAAAGAAAGAAAGAGAAAGAAAGAAAATGATTTCCATTCCTGTGACATACTGTAAAATATCAGTCATTGAGGCAGACAGGATATACTTGGGAACAATTCTGATAAAAACTTCAAGACTTGGCAGTCCATGTACTCTCCATTTCCTACCTCAACTGAAATACACACATTGAAGGAGAAGGGGTTAATTCTTATGGTTCAAAAAGAAATGAATATGATCTCAGTATATTTTTTATCCCACCAAAGTGGATAACGGGATGGGAAATGAATTTGCAAAGGGTTGCAACAAAAGAGCTTTTGGGTTGAGGGTTTTGTGGAGTCCAGAAAAGTTGGGGTGTTTTCTGAGATCCACATCTCAAACTAATTTTATTTCTTTTTTTGGAAAACCTGGTATTCCTTGATTTATCTTTTTATTATCTCTTTCTTTACTGGAATTGTAAAAGATGCATTCTGCTTATAAATTATGACCCACAGCATAGGTGATTTAAAGACAGACTTTGATGTTTGGAATGGGAATGATTGTTACAGCTCAGGGATGGAAATTTTATTCCAGTCCTTCCCTTCCAACATGGACTATGTGCTAAAAAAACCCTCATGCCTTTGTGTTCTTTGAGAAAACTTTGCAGAAGCAAAATACAAGTGTCATGATAATAATAAGTAAACAAAGAAAATGAAACATCTGACAACAGTGCACCATGGCTTTTGAAAATAAAAAAAGCCTTCAAATAGCCCAGGCTTCAGCTGCATTATGTCTGTCAAGAAAAATTCTGCCCTTCTCTTTCACCCTTTTTTTATTAAAAAGAAACTGAAGTGCATAAACACCCAGATAAATATTTTCAAAAATCTTTGTCTTGCTAAGTCTCTTTTTTAAGGTTTTTCTTCTCTGTCCCACATGCAACAAAGTGCTTTGAGAGACTTAAGCATGTTCTTGAAGTTAAGTGTGTCTTAAACAGAATTGTGCTCAAAGGAAGGGAAATAAACTTGTGTTCATGCTGTCTTGAATTGGATCTTTGACTATCCATACAGCAGTGTAAAGTAAAAATGTCATTTTTTTACAGAGTGCCAAATGATTAACAATTGGGAAGAGGATAAGGGTAGGAGAGGGAATCTGTTATAAATTACCAGTATAGAAGAAATAACACATTCCTTTAAAGCATTTGCCTCTAAGGCGACTCCAGTTTCTCATTTTCTAAGAATCTAAAAGGGAAAAAAGCCTACTTGAAAAACAACAAAAGCAGAAAAAATAGAAAAAGGAAAATAAAGATCTCCTTTTAGATTATTAATGTTAGTAGGATAAAAAAACATGCTTGGAGACATGGTTTGAAATGCTATTTCACTACCTGCACTGCCTACTTATTACCTGATCCTTGTACTTATTTATCTGGATTTGAAAGAAGCTGACAAATTCAAGGCAATATTAGAATGCAACAACACTCCAATTAGCCCTGACAACATTAATAACAATGATGTGCCACCCAGATCTGTTAAATATTTTGCCATTTTAGATTAAGTTAATTGAAATTAATCAGCAGCACAGTAAGGCTAGCAAAAGCTGTGAGAAATTTTTGAGGTCTGTGATAGATTCATGCACTCACAGACTTCACCCAAGAACAAAACACACATCTACATGTACATGAAGTGACCCAAGACAATTAAGAGCCAGGAGGACCTTGTTTTTTTTCACTTGTTTTAATAGGATGTAGAAAGAAGCATGGATAAATTGTGCAAGAATTAGAGTGATTGTTTCCATGCAGCATCCCGAGGGAGCTGACTATAGTACCTTTCTATCCACCTGCATAAATACAAATATCCAGAAAAGAAAAAAACATTTGTCAGTGTCAACACTTAATTAATGTCAGCCCTGGATAGCAAAATAGACTGCTTTGTTCTCCGGGTTTTACTGGGCTGTGCATTTTGAGCAGGGATTTTCTTCCTCCATCTTTCTCAGTGGCTGACATGTGCTGCTAATGGATGCATTTTGCATTTTCCATTCAGAAAGAGCATTTCTTGGCTGAGAAGACCTCTTAGATCATAAATTCCAACCAATAACCCAGCACTGCCCAGCCCAGCAGTAAACCATGTCCACAAGCACAACAACCACATGTTTTGTTTATCAGGGATGGAGATTTCACCACTTTCCTGGGCAGCCTCTCCTCATTTTACATGTGGAAGTTCCTAGACTCAGCAATACAGGTCTTGATTAAATTACTTAAGATGCTGGACCATGACCTTTTTAGTTGGAACTGGAGCTTTTCAACCCCTTTTAAC
Organism: Emberiza elegans; assembly: GCA_024865655.1. Taxonomy (NCBI): domain Eukaryota; kingdom Metazoa; phylum Chordata; class Aves; order Passeriformes; family Fringillidae; genus Emberiza; species Emberiza elegans. The sequence continues at coordinate 4,448,800 of JALJVW010000084.1, read as the reverse complement.
CTATTATGTCAAGACACTGATCTTAACCAAAAAATAGCAGGCCAAAAAAACCCTAAAGAGTGACTGAAAAAGAGAAATTAGAATTGCAGTAGCATTCTTATTGGCTTTATCCTGATGCCTCTTATTCTTCTGTCTCCATTTCATCTATTTTAAAAAGCTGCACATGAACTTTGGCTCAGTCTATTTTAAGCAGCCACGTGTGCCAGCAGTGTGAGTGCTCAGGTCAGCAGAGGAGCCTTTCAAAGCTGACATGGTGAACTCTAATGAGACCATCAGAAGCAGCTTCACTGTTTCCTGCTGATGTACAGTGTGCTCAGCTGAACTCGACACGGATTACCAGGTTGTAATTCATTTAGGTGTTGGTCAAGGGATGATTTCTGACATTTAGAGAAATAAATCTTCAGAAATCTGAAAAAGATCTAACACAAAGCCAGCAAGGCATGAAAGAATGTTAACACATGTGTGTGTGTGTGAGTGGGTATAGCTTAATCAGGGTGGGGATGCCAAATATCCAACTGGCCTGGAGCAACAATACTCTCTAACTTGGTGTCCCTTCAGGGAAAGAGTAAAAAAATATCCATATTGATTTTTAATAAACCCTGTGAAAGATGTTCTTGGAGCTCCATCCCTCAGCACGCTTTCCCAGAAATAGATTCAGATGTTGGGGTTTCACTTGTTTGTGTCTGAAGGCCAATATGTTCTTGAGCTAAAAATGAAACACTGAGCAGATGCTGACTCGAAGTGACGCGTTCCTAAAATCAGCAGAGTTGGATGTTGTCAACATTCAGTAAACATATAAAAATAAGAAAAGCAAAAAAATTATATGAAGGAAAAAGGAAAGACTAATTAGACATAACACTGTTTGACAGGCCATTTATGAACATGATTGATTAAACTGGTATTATTAACTTCTCACTCCCAGTTCCCATTTCCAATTTACAGGAGCAGGAAGCACGGCACTAATCAGTGTCAGCACATTCCCACTGGAGGTCGAGGTGTTTGCCCTCAACCGCCTCCTCTGTACACCCAAGTTCTGTAGGGATTTTCTTCTTTTCCACTGAGCAACCTCCAGATTTACAGAATTATAGAATCACAGAATGGTTTGGGTTGGAAGGGACCTTAAAGATCATCTTGTTTCAACCCCCTGTCATGGGCAGAGACATCTTCCACTATCCCAGGTTGTTCCAAGCCCCATCCAACCTGACCTTGAACACTTCCAGGGATGGGGAGTCTCCAACCTTTCTGGACAGCCTGTACCAGTGTCTCACCACCCTTACAAATAATTTTTTCCTAATATCCAATCTAAATCCTTTTCCAATTTAAAGCTGTTCCTCCTTGCCCTTCCTTCTCCTCTTGAAAAGTCCCTGGCCAGCCCTGGGCAAACCTGTGACTGATGCACATCAGGGAGTCAGAAATCATATCCAAAATACAGCAAGAGCCCATTGTACAAATAGACATAGGAGAGAAAGGAAGAAAACAAACAAACAAAATTAAACCAGGGAATGATTGCTCCTGTTCCTCTTCTTCCTGCTGGGTTCTCTTCTCATTTCTGTCTTGATGGGATGATATTTTTTTGGAGACAAAACCTCTCCATTTCCTTCTTCTGAGCAGTGAACTGTACAGGGACAGTGTGGGCACAGGGCATCAAGAACCAGGTGATGTGAAAAAATCTCTTAATTGTGAGATTTTGGAAGAGTTAATACCATGGGGACAAAAAAACCAGTGTGTCTCCAATGCAATCATCATGAACATCATAAAAGCAGATTTTGTAAAAATTAATATTGTTAAGGATACCCAATAGGAAAATTGGAAGGTATGTGAAACTCTGCTGCTTTTTTCTCTTTATATTCTTGCAAATTTTGCTGATGCAATAATTTCAGACCAAAATACATCACCTGTGTGAAAATCACCTGACATCTCACTTATTATAAACTTCTAAAGGAATTTTCTTCCAGGTACTGCTATTAGTTATTTTTAAAGATTAGTTTTCCTCTTTCTCAGGAAAAATCTTATGCTTAGGAGGTTACTATATTTTCTTATCTGCTCAGTATAGTTTTTATGTAAGCTTTATATAAGCTCTATAGTTTTATATAAGGAAGACATTGTACCTTCAAGGAAGTTAAACTTTTTATGAACTTCTGTGTTTTCTAAAATCTATTTCTATTGTAATTTAAATTCTTCCCTTTTTTGTTTGTGCCTTAGAAGGTAAGTGAACAGAAGAACCCTGATTAGTCTGAAATTTGTCTATTCCCTGAATCTCATCACTGTAACATTTTCTAGTAAATGTGTATATACAGAGAAGTTGTTTTTCTTCATGCTTTTTCTAAAATTACTTCAGCATTGCTATTGTTTTGTGTCCCCATGACTTCCTGTAATTATACCAGGCAAATTTAATTCCATTAACTTTTTTCAAAGAAGGTATTTATATAATTTAATGCAACAGCCATCTTTACTTGAAAGAAGAAAACTCTACAATTCCTGACTGATTTTCTCAAAATATTTAACATCTCTCAAAATCCTCTGTAAACTTAATTCTGATATGTTGAATTTTGGACTCTTCTCTAAGGAAAGAAAAGGATCAGAACTGTAAGATTAGATTTGAAAACAAAGATACTATTATATAAACTGGTAGCAAATTATCACAAATTTCTTTCTAATACATTGTCAAAAGTGAAATCCATCAGAAAAACTTTAATGTTCTGGACATTTTAGAGAAAAAGAACAACAAGGTGTGAGATAGATATGTCTGAGGATCAGACATGCATAACTCTTCTGTATAAAAATTATCCACTTTCTTCAGCTCTTGCTCACTCAGAAACATTTTGGACATCTTTGGGCATAGATTGAGGAGTTTATATCTTGCTTACAATAGCAGCAACAGAATTTCAAGGACTGCACATATCTTGAAATCACAGAATCATAGAATCACACAATGGTTTGGGTTGGAAGGGACTTTAGAGATCATCCATTTCCACCCCCTTCCATGGGCAGGGACACGTTCCTCTAGAAAATCATACTTGACCAGTTTATCATGGTCAGTCGTTCTCTTTTGTACCGGGGCTGATGCTACAGAAAAGGACTTGGGGAATCCTGGATCATGGAAAGCTGTGAGTCAGCAGGGTCCTGGCAGCCAGAAGGACCAACCCTGTCCTGGTGCCATCAGGCACAACATCACCATCTGGGCAAGGGAGGGCATTGTTCTGCTCTGCTCTGCATTGGGCAGCCTCACCTTGAATATTGTGTGTGGTTTTGGGTACCACAATGTATGATAGAAAGCTATTAGAGAGCAACCAAAGGAGGGTAATGGAGATGCTGAAGGGCCTTGAGGAGGCAAGGAATAGGAGAAATGGCTGAGGACACTTGGTCTGTTCACCCTGGAGGACTCTGAGGGGAGACCTCATTGCAATCTACACCTTGGGCATGGGTATCTCAGGATAGTGCCTGAGATAACTTTGGGATGGAGATGTGTGTCATTACAGAGGGATTCATGGGTTGTTGATTCAACAGCAGAACATCCTCCTTTATATGCCTTGGTTTTCAGCTGCTGTGTGTGGTTTATCAGCTCCCTCCCCTGCCAGGGAGCAGAGTCTGGCTGTGGTGTCTCCACTCTGCTCCATCTTCTGCTAAGGATTGTGTTCTTCCTCCTTAGACTGTGTTTGTGGGAGGTTGGGTGTGCTGACCCTGCTCCATCCAGGGAATACAAACTGTGTTTTCCACTATATATTCTTGTCTTTTTATCCCCAGTCCTTTTGCCACATGCTTCATGCCTGAAGGAGCCTCTGGTATCCAGACCAATGCTTTATAATCTTATATAAAATATTTGTGCTTCCATTAAATTGCCTCCATGGCTTTTTGGAGACAGGTGGGTGGCAGGGGAGGAAGAGACAGCAGGAAGGAGGTGAAGTCAGGAGACACACACAGACAGTGAGGAGAACAGGATTATACTGATTTGGCAGCAGAGAGTTAGTGAATTGAAAGAAATGGCATTAAGCACGGATTGATTAATGGCAATGACAACAGAGACAAACAGCTTACAGGCTAAATCCTCTCCTCTGCGCATTTCACTGCTCTGTGCTGCACAGAGCAGGGATGTCACTGCTTCTGCCTGGTGGCTCTTTTTTGCCTCTTTTTCAGCTGAAGGGATGAGCAGCTGTGGGCAGAGACCAGGGGGCAGCAGTCACTCAGCAACAGCTCCGGTGGCCACCCGACCACCAGAAGGACTTTGAGGGGCTGGAGCTTGTCCAGATAAGGACAATGGAGCCGGGGAAGTGTCTGGAGCACAGACTGGGGAAGGGTCTGGAGCACAGGTCTGACCAGAAGCAGCAGAGGGAGCTGGGGGGGGGCTAAGCTTTGAGGAAAGGACAAGGACCTTGTCACTCTCTCCAGGTGACGGGAGGGTGCAGGCAGGTGGGGGTCTGTGGGATTCGCATTCTCTGAACCTGAGAGAAGCAGTGAAAGAAGCAGAGAAAAGAATGATCAAAACAATTCTTATGTCATTTGCTGCTCCTGTGTTATGCCAAAGTAGAATGCAGTGTGGGAATTGTTTGCCCCAAGTGATGGAGTTTTATTTCCTTGGCCTATCAGGGCCAAGTGTGTGTCCAGACTTTGGTCAGGAGACAGTCACGAGGTTTTGTTCAGTTGAGTGCTTGTGCAGTTTCAGTTAAAATGTAGTGCAAAATAGTGTAATATAAAATAATATAGTGTAATAAAGTAATTAATTAGCCTTCTGATGTCACAGAGTCCTCATCATTCCTCCTGCCAATCGGGCAAAAATTCACCCATAGGGTCAGGATCCTCTCCCAGGTAACAAGAGATGAACAAAAGGGCAAGACCCTAAGTTGCATCAAGAGGGATTTAGATTGGCTATTAGGAAAAAATTTCTTCACTGAATGGTGATAAAGCATTGGAACAGGCTGACCAAGAATGTGGTGGAATCACCACACCTGGGAATGTTCAAAAAACATGTGGATGTGTCCATGTGGATGGTTTAGTGGTAGGCATGGTGCTGGGTTGGCAGTTGGACTCGATGTTCTCAAAGGATTTTTCCCAACCTTAACAATGATGATTCTGTGATTCTATTCTCCACAACCACCTCCACATCCAAAGGAGTGGTGGAAGAGGATAAATAAACTCAAAAATGAGAAAAATCACATGGGGCTTTCCAGTGCCACCCAACTACAAATATCTTTCTGTTGCACTTTGATTTTGTCTTTTTCTTTTTAATCTGTGATGCAATAGCTTGGAAAAAAAAAGGGAAAAAATTCTCTAAACCAAAGAATGTATCAGAGGGAGGAGGTGCCTCCAGCTTTTCAGCCCAGCTGCAGGTAGAAAGGTATCTCTGCCTGCATCACACATATACATGTCCCTGTTTATATTCATAACTGCATTTGATATTTATAAGAAATAATATTATGTGAAATACGCTGTATAATGTAGAGGATATGAGCTATACCCACCTAATGCAGTTGTTAAAATTAATGTAAATAAATATCAATATATGAAAATTTTCCTTATTCTTGAAATCCTGCACCCATAATGCATTTCACTGGAGTTTAGTTAGAGTGTGCTGCATTTTTCAATCTAAAAAGCACTTTTACTATTATTGAATCAGGGACTATTCATCACAAAGTAGTCAGGATAGCTATAACTGTTTATTACATTTGTGGTATTAGGTGGCTTATAAAAAATTAGTCAACATCAAGTCAGGATAATATTTAGAAATGAAATTATTCATTAGAAGTCAGCTAATTCTGGGTAAGATCTCTCACCAGGACTCATTTAATTAATTTTGGCAATTGAAAAGTGGGGTGTCTCTTGCAGCTACTTGTCCACACACCTTTGGTAAAGAGACACAGAGATCTACAGATCAAATTCTGCTGTGTCCTTTCTGTGGCGATAATATAAAAATTAATTAATTTTCAAGGTTGCATTAGTTGTAGTATCTCATTTTCAGTGTTAAGTAGTAGTCGAAAAAATCCTGCCAACAAATCAGGAAAATAAAAAACCACACACCAAAACACCCAACTCCTCAAGTTTTAAGTTCTATCTAAAGAAATTATTTAAAGTCATAACAATTTTCTCTTAATAAAGTAGTTGAATTTATGTATCTGGAATTCAGTTTTCTCAGCACTTACTCTGTATTTACTGTGAGTCTACCACAGTTTAAAGAACTGCCATTTTCCATGGCCATTTATGGAAGCACGTGGAGATTTTTCTTAAGAATAAATTTTCTTAAGAATAAATAATTAAAAAGGAAAAAGGAAATTTAAAGTCCATCTGATCTTATTACCTCCTGGAGGTCCTGTGAGCTGAGAAATATTTCTGCTTTGTTTAGGAGCCTTAGACTTTAACCATTAAAGGGTCCAGTCAAACAGATCCATGGAAAAAGGACAACAGAGTTAGACAAATGCCAAACCCAAAATACTTTAGTTTTGAAAACACATGAAAATAAAATTATGCTGAAGAGAAAAAAAAAAAAAAACACAACATATTTCTGAGCATTCTAAATATTTTAAATATCTATAAATATTCATTATGCATCCATCCCCAACAAATGTTTTAAACCCAAAGTCGCTGCTTTCATTAAGTGAATGCGACTGGAGATAAAAGTATGCTTAAAAGAAAGAAGACAATTATCATTGGACCAGCTGTGGTGATAAATCACAGCCAGGAAGAGAGATTAGGTTCCAAAAATGGAAATAAATGCACATCCACACTGGAGTTCCAATGGAAAAAGGAAAGCGAGGCAGAGAACAGAGGTTTGAAATCCAGTGCTGCTCAGCTAAAGAACAGAAAGCAGAATTGCAAAATGATGGACAGATTCTCCTTCAGGCTGCTTTGGACTTTGACATTTTTGCAAACAGAAAGGGAGGACAACAGTTTAAATTAATTAGCCCTTTAAATTACAATAGCAGCTCAGGGCTCCAGGCTATGCACTGTGAATCCCTTTCTTGTGACATGGTTTTTTTCCCCTTTCCTGCCAACCACTGTCTCTTGTGTGCAAGTAATTTGCTGGCAGAGCCCTTTGTTCTGTGTTAGAAAAGAAAACTTTCTAACCCACACATGAGTTTCTGAGTAATCACCACTTAAGAAACTTTTCACCACTTTCACAATACTGATTAAAAGATGATATTTGTAAAAAGAAGAAAAAAAACAGACCCCTGATGCAAACAGCAACACGGCTGCTAGACATGATTGGAAACCAGGGAAATTTGTCTTAAAATCATGATTCCTCCTTACCTTCTTCTTCTCTGCCAAAGTTTCCACTTCCCATGAGCTCCTTTAGCCTTTTTCATGGTGATTCCTGGTTTGGGTTTGATAAGGTCCAGGTTATTTGATGTTCACATTATCTAAACCTAACTCTGGTCATAATATGTGTCAAGCAGGTACAGCAAGGCACAGAGTTGTCCAAATAATGATAATGTCTACATCAAAGGAACAACAACAGTTAAAAAATAAATGGGATAGAGAATTTATGGATTTGGTCCACTAGACTTTCCAAAAGAGGCAGACAACAGATGCAGAATTTTGTGCCAAAGGACACAAAGAAGGGGGAAATCTTTGATTGATTGTGGTGGCAGGGAGCTGTGCTGAAAGACCAGGTAAGAAAATATCATGCTTACCTTCAAAGAGGGCAAAAAAAGGAGGACCCAGGGAACAGCAGGCTGGCCAGCCTTACCCCAGTTCTTGGGAATGTGGGGAGAAGTTGATCCTGAAAAGCATTCAGGCAGATTAGGGAGAGGGAAATGATCAGGGGGAGAGCATGGCTTCACCAAGGAGAAGTCGTGCTTGAAAAAGCTCTGTAATGAAGTGGCTGCCTGAGGAGGTGAGGGGAGAACGGTGAACAGAGGAGGGGAGAGGAGAGGACATTGCCTACCTGGGCTGCAGGAAGGCCATTGAATCTATCTCCCACCACATCCTCCCAATAAAGGTGTTGATACATGGGCAGAGAGGTGGATTGGAAACTGAGTGGACGTGGAGGGTGGTGGTCAGTGGGGTAAAATCTCATTGGATCGTGGGTCCAGTCCTGTTTAACAGCTTCGTTAATTACCTGGAGGATGAGGAAGCGTCCATTCAGCAAGTTCAGCAGTGACACCAAACTGTGGAGTTCACCATTTAGTTTCTAGTCATATCTAATAATAAAGACCTAGAGAAACATAAATAAAGTTATACTTCCCTCTATACTCCAGCAATTTCTTGGCACCTGCAATTATGACATTGCTTATTTTGGTGAAATTCAGATTTCCTTTAAATCTGGGCTTCATTAATTTCTTGAAAAGGACTTTAACCATGACTTTTGACTCAGGACTATGACTTGGAAAGGCTCAGTGACACAGTGCAGATTTATCAGCTCACCTCCACTTCTGGGGATCTCCATCATTTATGGGATCACTGTAAGAACCGACAAGTTTAGGAAGTGCCAGAGAAGCAAATGACTGTGAAGCAAAAACTCAGCTGGAAAAGTACTTGTAAAACTCTCCTGGCACTTGGATTTCAAAGTTACAAATTTTATTAAGACACAGTGAAATGCTGTCGCAGAGGATTAAAAATAAATAGCAGTTTTCATCAAGGCAGATCTCTCTCAGAAGTTATGATTCAGATGGACTGATGTTTCTTTTCTAGAACCTAATTACTATCATTAATGCTAGCAATGATAATTAACAAGCAATTTTCTCATCTATCTAATAGATTTTTGCTGCATCTGGAAATACTTTTTGTGAAAAAGTCAAGCTAGTTTTTGAAAGCAGACAAAGGTCATCTGTAACTCAAAAGTACATGTTTAATCAGAGTATTTGGGATTTTTGTCCTGATCAGACATTTTTAAAACACTTGATGGTATTAAAGGCTTATGATAAGCACCTTAAAAGTTGTGGCAAGATGGATTGCATTCTGAATATTATATTAGGCATGTGATAGGTCAATAAATAAATATATTAAGAAATATAATCAAGTAAATGTTACTGTAAGGAAAAGAGATGTTGAACAGTTTGTTAAAGAAGTACTGGCTGCTGGTTTCTTTACAGGAAAAAACACTGAGCAATATTTTTTCACATAAAAAAATAAATTTTCAGCTTCCAAACCAAATGGAAGCAATTCCAGGAGGTTCATTTTCTTATGTCAAGAATGGCTTGAAAGCTACAAAGTTAGTAATGCTTGAGTTCCTTTTTTATTTTCTTGATATGATAAGAATCCTCTATTTGCTACATTTTAATATCTTTCTCTTCAGAGATTTGTTCCTGACACAAATAATGGAGACCTTGAAAATTAGTGGCATGGATAGTAGGGTTAAAAAGTGAAATAAGGTGTCTCTGCACACAGTTCTAGGAAATGAGTGAGTCCAGTTTTCCTTAATGAGAATGTTCTTTACATGCCACAAAATCAACACCTGCTGCCAGGTGTGACTCTGATGCCATCAAAAATGATGGAACATCTTGTGGGCTGCCAATGGTCCCTGTGGTGCTGGCCATGGGTCACAGACTTTGGGCAGCCTTGGTTTAGGTCCTTTAGCTCTAACACCAATTTTAACCTGCCCAGGTGTTTGTGGCTGGTCTGATCTTGAAGTGTTTGTCTCTGCATGGAGCAACCTCAGTTTTGAACTTGGTGATGTTCTGACAGGCTGGTCAAGGTGCCTCTGGATGCCATCACTTCCCTCAAATCCCCTGCTCCAGTTGGTGTTTGCAGGGCTGTAACATGTTGGATTTACTCCCAGCAAACAGAAATTTGTAGTTCTGTTCTCTTGGGTTCCTGAGGAAAGTTGTGGGTGCCCTGAATGTCTCTTTTCTCTGAGGATTGTTCATTTTGGGTGATGTGAATCCTCTGCAGTGAGACCAGTCACTGAAAGGTGAGACTATCCTTTACTGAAAAGAATGTGAACAAAGATATTTTAGAGCTTTCATGGCAGAAGGAAAAGCAAAGACCAAACAGTCCTGTATTGTTAGCAAAAATGGCAACAAAAAAGTCTTCTGCCTTTACTGAATTTTCCCATCCCCAAATATATTTCTGTCAGGTTTGGTGTATATTTTAATTTATACATCTGTTCTCTCTCAGAAGTACTTGTGCAACTGCGGAAGTTGGCTCCTCCTAATGATCTACAGTTGCACCTTGTGAAAATACATTTTCAATTTGGATCCTGAAACATGGATCAAGTGATCCTGCCAACAAAAATATCCTTTGCTGTCAAACATTTTCATCCTCTGGAGGGTGGAACACCTGCATAGCCACTCAGGGACAAAAAAATAAAAAAGCTTTGTAGCGATGTTGCCTTTTGCTTTCAATTTCTCACTTGAATTTCATTTAGCAATTAGTTGAGACAGCCATAAAATACTTTTAAATATTGGCATTATATATTAATTTGCACATTCAGGGGCAAATTCCCAGTTTACACCTGCTGGATGAGTGGCCTTGGGCATTGCCTTATTAAAAGGCTCTTGTCATCTATTTCTAGATGTGTGGTCTAGAAAGGGATGACAAAAGCCTTTTAACAAAGTCCTTTGACATAAGCCAGGCTGGCAACGTGCCTCCTCCTGGCTTTGTGCTGAACCAGAGACCCAGGTCAGTGGCAGAAACCAGGAATGTTGAGAAACACTGTGAGAATTGCAAGTGAGAGTTGTGAATTCCCAATTTTTTTCAGAATTAAACCTTAGGGCAACCATATGTAAACTGCTGATATGTGACTTGTAACTAGTGCACCACTGAGCTATCAGACTTAGAGTGCTCTTCAATTTCTTCATGAAAAAAATATTAAAACAGGTGAAAAGAAGGGATTATGAAATATGATAGATCAAAAGCCACTATGGTGAGAAATATTGGTTTATTCCCCAGAGAATTCCCTATTTTGCTGGAGTTTTATTTATTGATGTGCTATACATGATATATATATCTACACATGCACACAGAGACACATTATTAATATAAATAATTTAGTACGTTATGTATATCTTATGGTGTATATATGGTATATATATGACAGAATCTAGAACAACAGAATCACAGAATAGTACAATGTTTTGGATTGGAAGGGACCTGAAAAATCATCTTATTTCAATCCCCTCTATAGGCAGGGATGTCACCAACTTGATCAGGTTGCTCAGGGATTCATCCAACCTGGACCTGAGGATGGAGCATCCACAACTTCTCTGTTCCAAAGTCTCACTGCCTTCCTGCTCTGGGACTGCAGGGAGCAGACCCAGAGCTCTTGGTGAAACTGGAGCCAATATCCAAAGGAGCACCTGGGAGGGGTGGATTATCCATAAGGATCTCCACAGAACTGTTTTCTCCACAACCATCTCTAGATTGAGTAGGATGAAGCAGGCTAGGGGGTTGCAGGACACAATATCACAACTCATAAACCTTTAAATTACATTGCAGCAGGGCTGTACAAACATAAGCAAAAAATGCTTTTATTAAGAGATTGGTGGGGGTTGTTGGCTGTTGTCCCTTCAGTTTCCTTGACAAGGGGATAGGAGTTGGATTTTGATGGTTTTTGTGGGTCCCTTCCAACTCAGGAAATTCTATGATTCTGTGATTCCATGAAAATGTCTGTTTTGAAAGTTTATTTTGCCATCAGGAAAGACAGAATAACACTTTGCTATAATATTGTGTAAACATTGAAGACTAAATTCTCAACTCATGAATATTTCGTTAGGTTTTCTTCCATGCCTGAAAGTTCTCTGTGGCAAACTGGATTTAAGTGATTTCCAGCTTTCCCACTCCCAATCATTTCTTCCTGTCCAGAAATGTACATTTCAAACTTACTACTTATGTCAATGCAGCTATAAAACTAGTCAATGAAATAAGCTGGCTCTGAAAATCAGAGATTGCTGCATTTTTGGGAATATGTGGGTGAGTATTTTGCTTGTTTTTCCTCCCTTTCAGATGTTTATGTTAAGTCAGTTTGCAACATGGCTCCATGAAGAAATGGGAAATAATCTGCTGCCTGCTGTCTGAAGAGACAAGAAATTCTGCCCTGTGAAGGTGGTGAGGAGAAGCTGTGGCTGCCCCATCCCTGGAAGTGTCCAAGGCCAGGTTGGACAGGGCTTGGAGCAACCTGGGGTGGTGGAAGGTGTCCCTGCCCATCGGAGGGTGTTGGGACAAGATGGTTTTTAAGGTCCTTGCCAACCCAAACCATTCTGTGATTTTAGGATTCTCTGTAGAGACATAGGTGTGCTTTTTTAAGATGTTGTTCACATCTCCTTTCTGCTCTTTACTTCAGCTTTTGAACCACAGTCACAATTCAGCCCCGTCATCAGGAAGATTTACCCCAATAACCTTGGCTTTCCAAATCCAGCAGTGATGATCTGCTCCTGTTGGAATCAGGTGCTGCAGGCTTCAAGTCTTTACTAAATTTGTTTTGCTTGATTTCATTATCTCTCTCTGATTTCTCATCTCTTGTTACAACACCATAAAAATATTCCCCATCTCCTATTCAAGCTGTGCCGTGGCATTACTGACTGCCCAAAAACATCCTGCTGGAAGCAGCTACAGTTCTGCAGAGCTAATAGAGAAAAATCAACATTACACCCAATTGTTGATGGTGGAAAATAACATAAAAAATATTGAGTGACACTATTGGGTCTTGGCCATCAGCATCCTGCTCCTGAAGCTGACCAGTGGCAGTGGGTTGGGAAGGAATTTAATGTGAAATTAGTCCTTAGAAAGTGCTGGTTTTCCATACAGCCTCCCTGTCTCCGGTGGCTTGTAGCTGTTAGACTGCCTGAGGAGAGGCCTCCTGTGGATCTTGGTAGATTTATTTTTCATAGAATAGAATCACAGAAAGCAATCATAAGATCACTGGAGTTCAAAAAGACCTCCAAAATCAAGTCCAACGTTTTTATTAATTCATCCTTCTTTCTGAGGTTGGTGATTAAAGATGGCAAAAAGGACATTCAGCTGTGTACACAGCAGAAGTTTTCATCTGATGGAAGATGACTGAAATAAAACAGAAGTTTAAATTTTTTTTTCTTGAGTTTATCTTCACTAATTATTTCCTTGCTTATGAAACAGCCAATTTCCTTTCAAAGACAGGGTTTAACTGTCACAAAAGCATCATCCTGACTGTTCTGGGTGCTCAGGCTAACCTAGAGAAGAGGCAGTGGATTTCAGGGGGAAGCAAGAGGGAAGGTGAGCCTTTCATGCTCATCAAACCTCCCCCAGCCTCCTGCATCTGACATGAAATCCCATTAAAAGGCACCCTACACACAACAAACCAGCAAATCAGCATCCCTGCTCCCTCCTGCAGCCAGGTGTCCTTGAGGAAGGTCGTGGCTTTAAACACCCATTTAAAGCTGTTTTAATGGTATTTTGTGCTCCAGCAGCCCAGGAAGGCTGCACCCTCCCTGCTCTTCCCAGCAGCTCCCAGTGGTGAGGAACATTTTGCTGCATAAACACCGAGGATGGATTCCTGTTTAACACAAAGGCTGTCTCAAGTAGAGGAGATCAAACCCAGTTTCCTCAGCTCATGACTGGATACGGACAGATAAGCACGAAGAGTAAGGAGAAATATTGTAATTTGCAATAGATTTCTCCTTCCCTTTACCCTGTAGCTTAGAGATATATTTAAAAACAATAAATTTTTGTTGTTGTTGTTGTCTTTAATTACACTGATTCCCGAGGGATTCTGTTTTACTGAAAAATGGCCCTGCTTTGACAATGGAAGCTTAAGAGACTTGTGGAACAGATTGCAAACCATTTCCATGCCTGGTTTAACTGCTTGACTGCCAGCCTGTGGAACTAATTTTCAGGAGAATTACTTGTACAACTCTCTAGTTTTCCCTTGCTATTGGGCTACAATGACACCAAAGGAAATATCTTGGTTATTGCTCTGCACAGGCACAGATGAGACACAGGGAGAGGGTAAGTGACTGCAGAGAGGATGGTTTTGGCACTCTTCAAGTGGAAAAAGTGTGAACAGATAGGAATTCAAACAAAATAATACTAACAAAATAATACTAATAAAACACCAAACCAAAGCACATTGTCTTTATTGCTCACACTTCCACACTGACTGAAGGAGGTGGTATTTATAAGGAACAAGTTCCAGGCAAATCTCGAATTTAGGTGGTCTCTTGAACTTTGGCCAGGTAAAAGATCTGACTTAAACCTTAATTTAGGCTTCAGCAGCAGCTCACTGAAGGCTGAAAAGGTTTCCATGGGGAAATGATCTGTTTACTGATGTCTCTCTGCTCCAGAAGTGACTGTCTCTCCCCACTGACATTTGTGGGAGTTTCAGCTGCCCAAATATTTTGTATGAACTGTTTTGGTTGTGCTAGTGCGAAGGGAGCTGAAAGTTTCTGAAAGGTTCTTTGATGATCTTGTGCAGCTGGGTAGGGAGAGTGAACTGGCAGCAATGGCCCAGCTTGATCCTGGAGAAGCACCAAACTTCATCTTCACTGCTGTGCTGTGGAAATTGTGTCTGACTGTTGATTTCAGAGTGACAGATGAGAAACAGGCTGACATGGTGATGGGGCAGTGATTCTGGCTGGGCTGGATGTGTCAAGAAACTGGTATTTGGTTTATTGTCATAAAAACAGGGCTGATGTCAGGGCTGGGTTAAGAGTATGTAAAACTTCTTTTAAACTCTCTGATGTTCTGTCTACCACAGAACTTTTTATTTTCAAAAAGTACGTGAGGATGTATGGGTGAGGCTTAGATGTGGACAGAGGCCACACTCATGAAAACCTTACACAGTTTTACAGCAACTGATGGAGACAACGAGAGGGATTCTGTCAAACTATTGTTTTTGAGGAGGAAAATAAAGTTGGGTTTTTCATGTTCTCTCCCAGTCCTTCTCTTCAACTCTTTCTTCTTTCATCTTCTCAAGGACAGCAACGTTGAAGTCAGAGGAGATAAGAAAATGCTGTGTGAATGAGGTGATTTGGTTTGGTTTGGTTTTTAAATAAAAGAAAATATTCTCACTCTATTCCACTTTCCTCAGCACCACAACACCTCTTTGGATCTTTATCAAGGGTGGCGGAATGCTGGTCTCTGAGCAGACATCACTGAAACATGATATAAAATTTTGAACCCCACAGGTTCTTAAATCCTTTATCAATTTGTTTCAAACCCTCCAGCATGCAAAGTGTGAGCACATGAAGCAGGAACAACAATAATTTCTAGTGTAAAATTACTCAGAAACAAGGTGAAAATGAACAAGAGCAATGCACAAGTGTGCAAGCAAAGTGTGTGTCAAGGGAAATTTCTGCCTTCTGATACCAGCCCCAAACAACCCATTCATTAACTGTAAACTCTCTCCAGCTCCAACAATTCTCAATCAGCATTTTTTTATTTTCAACCTTCCTTGTGCCCAGAACTAGGAGAATATAAATGCAGCATGTCCTTTTGCTGGGGTTTTCCCTGTGCAAAAGGTGCTTTCTGGGTTATTTTCTTTTTCATTTTCTTGAACTAGATACTTGCTTTACCTTCAATAACGTCCTTAGTATTCACAGCTTTTTTCAGGATTATAACAGGCTTTTAAAAAACCTGCATCATGAGAAGATACATGACATGCACAATTATCTTTGACTCATGGATTTAAGCTGAAGGAGGGAAAATTAATCAGATTTTAGGAAGAAACTCTTCCCTGTGAGGGTGATGAGGCCCTGGCACAGACTGCCCAGAGAAGCTGTGACTGTCCCTTCCTTGAAAATGTCCAAGGCCAGCCTGGATGGTGCTGTGAGCACCCTGGGACAGTGTAAGCTGCCCCTGCCCATGGCTGGGGGTTGGAATGAGATGATCTTTAAAGTTCTTTCCAACTCAAACCATTTTATGATTCCAATTCATCAACAGTTTCCAGAGACTGAACATATCATAAAAGGAGGGCTGATAGCAGGGCTGGCTTAAGAGTGTGGAAAACTTCCTCTAGCCTCTTTTATGTTCTGTTATCACAGAATTTTTATTATAGATAGATAGATAGATAGATAGATAGATAGATAGATAGATAGATAGATAGATAGATAGATAGATAGATAGATAGATATACATGCATATAGGGCTGTGGTTCAGATATGAATCAGTTTGTCTGGAAATTTAAATAGGGCTCCTAACTCCTAAAGAAATGAGATTTTAAAAGGACTATCTGGATCCTTTGAGTTGAACAATGAACTTTCCTACACCCTCAGGAAAATCTAGAACTCCCCAAGGAATATAAATGATTGTCAATCTCTACCTTTGTTACATCCTTGACTGCAGGGTTCAGGTGAGCTGCTGCACTTCTCTTAGCTTGCTCACACAAAACTTCAGAAGGCTACTCCCTCAATTTCTTACTTTTAAAACTTGCAAGAAATTATAAATGAAGATGACAATATCTCTTCCTCAAAGGATTATATATTTCTCGTTAAACTTTAACTTCATTTAAAATCCATCCTTGATCCTCTTAAAGTATTTGCGTAAGTGAATGAGGGCTGTAAAACACGACTGAAGCTTTCCTCCTTGGGGAAGCAGCTTGACCAATTTACATATTTATTAAATATTTTATATTTTACCAGATTGTATGCACTTCGAAATGTCACATCTTCTTTTTGGTCTGAGCCCTGCATAACCATAATGGCTATTTCCAGTCCCAGAAGAGAAAAAGAAAATAATCTGTATCTCCTAATTTGACCACTTCTTAAGGATTTAAGTTTTTTATTTCTATGTTTTATTCTGTCCTGCAAAATTTTAACTTTTACTGTTATGAAGTTTTACTAGTTCTGTGCAAATTAATCTCCTGTGAGGCTACATGACCAACCTCTCATTTTTCCTCTGGAATGAGACTCAGCTTTCTAAGCATCCAAACTGAACTTCTGAACCTGTTTGATGGTTCTTTTAGCTTTAAAGAAAATAAACACAAGGCTGTTGCAACCCAGAAATGTATATGAAGTGCTTTCCCTCATGGTACAAGGATCTATCAAAGCAGAGTTGATATTTCTGGTGTAATTCCTCCCCTCCCTCAACCTCACAGCTCAGTTCCCAGCATCTGGAGCAGAGATTTTCCTCTGTTAATGATGTACAAGACCAGGGTATGCATGAGATATCATTACTGGGGTTTCCTGCGAGCACTTTGGAGTCTGGAGACTGAATGGATTAAGGCTCCAACAGGATGCACAAGATGAGGGCACTTGCCCAGTGCTGCTGCTGGATTCCTGAGTGCTGTGAACAAAGCCCTGTCCTTTGCATGTCCCCATTTCTGACGGAACCAGCTTCCCTCACAGGGTGCTCTGAGGTGTAGCTGCTGAGAAAAGAGTTGGAAAAAAACCAATTTTATTTAGAAGCCATGGAGAATGCTTTTTACTTTCTTTTCTGGCCACCTCTAAAATGCTTGACTTCCATGGACAGAACTCTGAACCACAGAATCACAGAATCATTGAATCATAGAATCATAAAGCCATAGAATAACAGAATCATAGAGTCATACAGTCATAAAAACATAGAATAGTTTGAGCTGGAAGAGACTTTCCAGATCAGTTTGTTCCAATCCCTGCCATGGGCAGGGACAACTTCCACTGTCCCAGGTTGCTCCAAGCCTTGTCCAACCTGGCCTTGAACATTTCCAGGGATGGGGCAGCCACAGCTTCTCTGGGCAGTCTGTGTCAGGGCCTCACCACCCTCAAAGGGAAGAATTTCTTCCTATTATCTAATTTAAATTTACCTTTTTTCAGTTTAAAGTCATTTCCCTTTATCCGTTCAGGCCATACCCTGGTTTAAAGTCCCTTTCCAGCTCTCTTGTAGACCTTTAGGCACTGGAAGGGTCTCCAAGGTCTCCCTGGAGCCTTCTCTTCTCCAGACTGAATGTCCCAAACTTTCCCAACCTGTTTCCATAGCAGAGGAGCGCCAGTCCTTGGATCCACCTTGTGTATCTTCTCTGGGCTCACTCCAACAGATCCATGTCTTTCTTGTGTTGGGGGTCCCAGAACTGGGTGCAGTGCATTATTTTTTCAGGATACATTCTTTAGGGAAAATGAAACAAAGCGCAAAACTACAACACACCAATAAACAGATTTGTAGATGAAAATGTCTGACAAGAGAGAACTTGCCACACTCTCCAAGTGATCAATTATTGTAATACCATATTGCCCCTGTCTACATTTTCAGGCAATGGTTTTTTTGCATTATCTTTGTAGAAGTCAGCATTATCATCATAACTTTTGCCCCCATTTGAATTTTTGCATGTCCCTGTTATGCCATTTCTTTCCTTTTCTTGATAAAATAAAGAGACCAAGTTGGTCTTTGAAGGAAAAGCCAGGCAAGGGTCAGCCCCCATAACTGTTTCTTCAGCCTGGGTGAGGTAGGGACAAATCTTTTTCAGAGTCATATCTTCCCTGGGGAGAGTCCACGTTATTCATCCTTTCCTCTTCATAGGTCCTCTGACAGCCTTATCAGTAAGAATTTCTTCCAGGTCACTGCACAATAAGCACAAGCAACAGTCTTTAAGACTCTACTAGAAGCAGACCATGCTAAAAATAATCCTGCATTCTAATTGCTGGGTAGGAACAATCTACTGACCAACAATTGCTCCATCTGATCTGTGCCATGTTGATTTCTTATTAAAATGTTAAATATCTTACAGGAGTTAGATAGGGATGTGAAAAAAACTGTGGGCTGATATCAGTGTCCATTCAGCCCAGGAGTGTGTCTTTAACAGAGGCTGATTTTATTTCAACACCTATTGGAGATTAAGCTCTATTGTTTTTTCTCAGGTTACAACCTCACATTAAATTGATGGTATTTCTTTTCCATAGATTTATAACCTTGTTATGGCTCATCTTTAACTACAGATGCTGCATGACTTTGACTGGAGCTGACATGCATCTTTTAGTGCCAGAGTCAGCCAGGTGTGGATGCACACCCATAGCTTCTTCCAGAAATAAAGGAAAATTATATCCAACTGTGCACAACTGGACACTCTCACAACATCAGAGCAAGTAAAAGGAAAGAGTATTTCAGCTGTTCCTTTCCATCACACCTTAATTTCCTTCAAGCTGATATGATGTGTTGATTCCAGGAGATGGCAAAGGACAGGATGAAAATTTACATCCCTTTTGAGGGCAAGAAATAATGAAGCAATTTTTGTAATGAGGAGCCATGCAGGTACTTGAAGGGCCTTGTGAGTAGTTAGAAATGATGTTTTCTAAATGCCATCTCTGTTTTCAAGTCAGTATAGAGAGAAGCACAGTCAGAAGGGGATATTGGCAAAGATCTCCTCCTGGGCAGCACCTGTGTGGAAAGGCTTAGAGGAAAACTGCTGCCTTCCTGTTTGGGGGAGAGACCACTGCTGTTCTGAGGTTAAATTACCCTGTAATTGTGCCCTGCACCCTCCAAAACCATCAAAAAGTTCCACCGTGGAGATTTATTGTTTTGGGGTTTTTGGTTTTTTTGGGGGGTCTTTGTTTAGTTGGGATTTTTTTTTGGGTTGTTTGTTTTTGGTTTTGTTTTTGGCTCGTGTGCATTTGTGCATTTTGGTTTTTTGTTGGTTTTTTTTTTTTTTTGGGTTGTTGGGTTGGTTTTTTTGTTGTTGTTTTGTTTTGGGCTTTTTTTGTTTTTGTCTGTTGCAGTTCCAAAAATGTCTCTTCCAACAAATCTGTCCACCATGCTTAATAATCCTTCCCAAATAATAGTTCCAACCCCACACCATGGGCAGGGATGACCCAGTTGCTGAGGGCCTCATTTGACCCAACCCTTCATTGTTGAGGAGCTGACAAAATCACGGGCAGGATGTGGATAAATGGAATTTATGAATCTTTGGCCTCCCCTCTCAGACAGAGGGAACAGCCTCAGCCTGTGGGCTCAGGACAGGCACCACAGCACTGCTGGGGTAAATGGAGCTTCCCCTGGTGCTGTCTGAGAGATTTTCCCTTTGCACTTAATGCCAATAAAGGAGGTGTAAAGATGGATTTTCTTTAATTGCTGAGCATGCAGACAGCACAGTGTCTCTCAGTGAGCTGTCATTCACCTTGTCCCTGTCCATAACATCTGAGATGGGATCCTCCCTCGTGTGGCTCTTGGCACACTGAGAAAAATGGGAGAGTTTGGCTCTGATGGATTTTTTATGGTTCCCATGCAGGATTCTCTGTGCCTCTTACTCAGAAGATCCCCAAAAGGTCCTGACCTACCAGTCCTTGTGTAGGGAGCATTACTGATTTGTCTGAAAATCAGCATTTATTGAGTCACATTTGGATATTTGAGCCATCTCTCTGCAAGGCTGCAGGTGGAACAGGGGATGCATGAGAGAAAAATCTTTCTGGAGCACCAGTTGGAAGAGAATCAGGAAAGCTGGAGAGAAGATAGGAAAAGTATATAAAGCATAGAATTATTTGGATTGAAAAAGATCTCAAAGACCGTGGAGTCCAACCATTAACCCAACACTGTCAGGTCAACGACTAAATAATTTCTCAAGACACCCCAATTATGGGTTTTTTTAACATTTTCAGGTTGGTGATTCCATCTCTTGCCTGGACAGCCACCTGGACAGCCTGTTCCAATGCCTGATCCCCTTCCAGGGCAGAAATTTTCCCTGATATCCATTCCAAACCTTCCCTGGTTCAAATGGAGTCAATTTCCTCCACTTCTGTCTCATGTTACCTGGGAGAAAAGACTGACTCCCCCGCTGTCTATAACCTCCTTTCAGGTATTTATAGCAATAGGAGTTTTAGCCATACCAAGAAGGGATGAAAATCAGTGCAGGAGTAAAATTTGTACCACTTTGTACACCTGTGATGGGATTCATTTCAAAATGGAGGTGTTGGAAGTTTATTATTTCCACCAGCTGCTTCTTTAAAATAACTAAAGCATCTTGTGAACTTGACCCAGAGCTTAACCTTAGTACCCAAAACTCAGCACCGTCGTGTGCCTGATGGGCCCAAAGTGCTGCCTTTACTGGAAATAACATAAAACTTTGCAACCTCAGGAATGATAAAGTGATCAGAGCAAGTACTTAAGGTTGTTGCTGTGATTCATGGCTCCCTCTTCATTTACAGCAGCAGAAACCTAGCTCAGGTTTTAGATTTTACTCAGCTGGCATTGAAAGTGTTCTGACTAGCAGTGACCACAGGCTTTAAAAGCAGAAAAAGCAGAAGAAAGCCCACAGAGGTACAATATATCAGTACTAAATTAAATTATAATCCTGAGTTAGGAGACCATTTATACACTTGTGTGACAACAACCGTGCTGAAATGCCTGAAAGAGCTGAATTAATCTAAAAACTGTAAAAGCATGATCAGCATTAGTTAGGTAAACTATCTTCTCTACTCTCAGAAGCTTTATTTGACTTGGATTTCTCCTGCAGACAGCAGATTTCTCAGATTTTTTTTCCTGACTGAGAGGATTAATTAAACTTTGCCATGTTTTCCAGTAGAACAATGACACATTTCCCCCCAATGGTGGAAGATACAAACTCCCCTTAAGTTCCCCAGGCATTTCTGGATAAATAATACAAAGAGACCTTGAATTTCCTCTGGCCCTGGAGAGCACATTAATCAAATATCAGTATATCACTTGATATTTCTTCTCACCCAACAGAAGGAGAGAAAAGGCTTTAATAAAGAGATCATTGTCTTCCGTACGAGGCCTCTTCAAACACTTTAACCATGAAGCCAGAGGATATAAACAGCATGAACTATTTATCAAGCCTCACCACTGGCCTTGATGAGCACAAGAAGCCTGTGAATATTAGGGGTGAAAATGTTCTTGCCTTCATAGCAGCTCTCAGGTTCTAGGGTGCTGTCCTGTGGTGCCCCCAGGCTAAGTCAGATTTCCTTCACATGCAACTCCTCACCAGATAAACCCTTTTGCCTGCTTCATTTTCCCTTTCTTTCAGGCAATGAAGTAGAGATCAACAAAATAAGATTGGGAACTTCATCCTGTTACAGCTAGATTTGGGACAACTGTTTCTTCCAGGACTCTTTTTAAAGTAATCATAATCTTGAAAAATTCAGTGCCCTGGTAGCTGTTATTACCTAGAGTGTTTTAAGGTACCAGTGTCAATTATTCCTGTGTATCTGTGTCTTTTTTTGTCTAGGCTAAATCCAAAATTTGCATCCCAGTTTCATTGCAAGGAGTGCTCAATTATTCCTGTGTATCTGTGTCTTTTTTCAAATCCAGGCTAAATCCAAAACTTGCGCCCCACTTTCATTGCAAGGAGTGTTTTTTGTGCCAGGAAAGGCCAGGATGTGGAGGAGTTAATGCTCAGAAAGTGTGCATGCAGGGTTTTTTATGCGTGTGTTCAGAAAACTGGCCCCAGATATTCTGAGAGTGATTAATCTGCCTGCTCTTCTCAGTTTCTTTAGTAGATGTTCTGTGACACACTCAATTAAATCTGGCGATAAAACATCTTCCACTGGGATGTCTGACATGCTTGAAGTTAACCCCACACTGGAGGGTTTCTGCAGCTCATGGGCCTGTTACAAACTCATGGTGCTGAGAGTTTTTCCGTGATAGGGGCAGGAGCTCAGTATTTCTTTTCATGTGGCTCCTGGCGTTTAGAGATGCACAAAAAACACCCCTAAAAATGAAACAGAAACCACCCCAAAGCAAAACACCCCCTTCACTAACATTGCTAAGCCATGTATTTTAATCCTCAGTCTAGTCTGGGATTGTTTCTGCCAGAATATCCCCTGGGTTGTGTCCAGATCAGTTTTAAATGCTTTAAGTGGTGATTGTTCACTGCTTCCATGGGACCATCATCATTCAGGCTGATAGATCAGTCTAATAGCGCCTAATGCCTTTCAGCATAAGCCTTGGTCTCAGTTTCTCAGCCTTATCTGTGTTAAAAAAAAAAGTACTTATCCTTTTGCCTTGCTAGTGGTTGACAGAAAGTTAATTAGAGTGAGGAAAAAAAATCCACAGAAAAGTTGGCTGAGGAGTCTGGCTAAAAAGGCTAAAAAGCACTTTTAACACTGTCCACACAGGCAGAAGTGCTGAAGTTTCTGATACACATATTTTTGAAGGAAAGCTTCCCTTTCAATATTAAAATGTGCATGAAATTGTACGTAGCACCTCGAGTCCCCCGGGAAAGCAGGACTCTGCAGAATCACTCTTCACAGAGCAGCATGGCTGAGGCTCAGGTTATTTCATCTGCCTCTTCCAGCTGCTGAATTGTATTTTTAAACTGTACCTTCAACTCTTCAACTCTAACCAGCTGGGCTGTGAGTTTCATGCTGACGCTGTAAGTTGTGGATGAGGAACTCAGCGTGACTTAGCCATGTGTACTTGCAGCCCAGAAATAAAAGTGTCCTGGGCTGCACCCAAAGCAGGGTGGGCAGCAGCTGAGGGGGATTCTGCCCTCTGCTCTGCTCTGGTAAATACCCATCCAGCCCTGGGGCTCCCAGCACTGGAAGGATGTGGAATTGTTTGAGCAGAAGGGTCACAAAGAATTTCAGAGGGCTGGTCTCAGTTTCTCAGCCTTATCTCTGTTAAAAAAAAAAAAAAAGTACTTATCCTTTTGCCTTGCTAGTGGTTGACAGAAAGTTAATTAGAGTGAGGAAAAAAAATCCAACTTTTCCCACAGAAAGTTCTACCAGAAGTGGTTTTGGCTGAGGAGTCAGGCTAAAAAGCACTTTTAACACTGTCCACACAGGCAGAAGTGCTGAAGTTTCTGATACACATATTTTTGAAGGAAAGCTTCCCTTTCAATATTAAAATGTGCATGAAATTGCACGTAGCACCTCGAGTCCCCCGGGAAAGCAGGACTCTGCAGAATCACTCTTCACAGAGCAGCATGGCTGAGGCTCAGGTTATTTCATCTGCCTCTTCCAGCTGCTGAATTGTATTTTTAAACTGTACCTTCAACTCTTCAACTCTAACCAGCTGGGCTGTGAGTTTCATGCTGACGCTGTAAGTTGTGGATGAGGAACTCAGCGTGACTTAGCCATGTGTACTTGCAGCCCAGAAAGCCAAAAGTGTCCTGGGCTGCACCCAAAGCAGGGTGGGCAGCAGCTGAGGGGGGATTCTGCCCCTCTGCTCTGCTCTGGTAAATACCCATCCAGCCCTGGGGCTCCCAGCACTGGAAGGATGTGGAATTGTTTGAGCAGAAGGGTCACAAAGAATTTCAGAGGGCTGGAGCAGCTCTCTGGAGACTGAGACAGCTGGGGCTGCTCATTAGTTGGTCGTGCACAGAGGATGGATCCATTTTCATGAAATGATCTGAACTTTTCATAGACTTGGAGCTTGCCCAAATCACTCAGTACCTGGAGTTATATCCTAGCAAAGGTACAGCAACAAGGTAATTTTCTTCTTGTGTGTTTTAAATGGTCTCAAATTGTTGTGTCCCAAATAGGGTTTTGTACTAGATGCTTTCACCGTGGGTGTTGTCACAGAGCAGAACAGAGAGCACCTCCCTCTTAGGCACTAAAACAACCCTGATGCAACACCTGCACTTTTGGGGACCGTGTACACCCTCAATGGAGATATTCCAGAACTGTCTGGACACAATCCTGTGTGTCTGTGCTCTGGGATGGCCCTGCTGGAGCAGAGACGTGGGGCCAGATGACCCCACTGTGGTCCCTGTCAGATTGGACCACTTTGTGATTTTTGTGAACCTGCAGCTGGGAATAGTTCTGCCAAACTGAAACAACACAATGGGATAGATGGAAAATAGGCAAATTTCCCACGAATTAGTATTGTATTTGCTGGGACCCCATGGCAGAAAGGAAGGATGAATCTGACTCCATGTTCTCAGAAGTGGTGGTTGTTCACTGCTTCCATTGAACCATCATAATTCAGGCTGATAGATTATTTATTATTTGAAGATACTATATTATATTTAAGAATACTATACAAAACTATACTAAAGAATACAGAAAGGATACTTACAGAAGGCTAAAACGACAATAATGAAACCTCTTGGCTCTCTCCAGAGCCCTGACACAGCTTAGCACTGATTGGCCAAAGAATGAAAACAACTCACAGCAAAAACCTATAAAAACAATCACCTGTTGGATAAACAATCTCCAAACACATTCCACATGAGCAAAACACAGGAGAAGCAAATGAGATAATTATTGTTTTCATTTTTCTCTGAGGCTTCTCAGCTTCCGAGGAGAAAAATCCTGGGTGAAGGGATTTTTCAGAAAATGTGAATGCGACAAATTAGGACAGTGTAAGAAATCCTCATCACACAGGGATGCCACTCCAGGGTACATTCAGAGGTGGTGGGTAGCAGTCCTGGGTTGCCTCTCACCCAACAGCTTCCAGCTGCTTCCATAATTTGCACCAAGGGAAAATGAGCTGCATTCTCTCCACTTTCTCCTGAGGAAGCCTTGACCACCTGTGGGGACAGGATATTTCTGGCAAAGAGAAGAAAATTACTTATAAAAAAAAAAATGTTGTGACAGAGGCATCGAAGTGACAGCTAAAGACCTTCTCCTTGAAGTGGTCTAATGAAACCTCCATGCCTGGTGTCACATGAGGAAATGCCACTGGTTCCCGTTCTGATTTTAGAGGCAGGGATTATTACCTTACAGCATCAGTCACTCTACCCCAGTCTGGACTCAGCTGGGACCAAAAAGGACTTTTGGGGATTTTTTTCCCCCATTCTGAGATTTAAAGACTTTCTTTAGGTCTTTGTCACTTTCCCAGACAGAAGGAATATTAAAGTAATTATAACATAAAGCTCCGAGCAAAATACTTAGGTCAGCTCCTGATAAGCACCTGACAATAGACTTGTTCCCTAATGGGTGGTGTTTGAAGCAGGTTTCCAGTAGGTTTCATGAGTTTCAAATAAGATCCTGGACAAATTTAGTACTGTGGATTATTTTCTGTGCTAGTTTGGGAGGAGAATGCAGACTGGTGTGTGGATGAATAACCCAAATCCAACTGATGGCTTCACGGGTGACCCAGAGAGAGCCAAGGCACCAACACTGATATTTAGAAGTCCAGTTTAAAAAAGAAGGACAAAAGAAGACACCCTTTTTCCATATGTTGTGGGTGGAGTGGGAGCTTCAGAAAAGTTTATTAAAGAAGCCCTGGTGCTGATTTTTGAGGTGTTGAGAGGATTCCCTGGCTTTCTAAACTCCTTCCCAGAGAGAGGAGCCTGGGGGCAGCTGGATCTTGTTTTGGCCTCAGACTGTCAATGGTTGAAGTTTTGAAACTTTGTCCCACAGTTTTTAATGATGACAGATCAGATAAATTAGTGTAAAAATGAGTTATCAAGATAAATGATTAGACAAAAAAGATCTCAATCAGAATTATTTACAACACAGTATGAAAGATAAAGCTACTAGTAGAGAATAGTATAATATAATGACCTATATTAAAACAATTATATTAAAGTAAATATGCTAAAGCTAGCAAAAGAAAAAATTAAGCAGAGATTGATTTAACTCACTATATCAACACTTGTGTGCAGGTTTCTTTCTTTTCACTTTGAGAAGTATCCCTGGTAGATGTTCCCAAAATCCAAGAGAAGTATCTCCACATATCCCAAGGAGAAATATGTTAGAAGAAGCTAATAGGATGAAATTGGACCAGAATTCAGAAGTCAAAAGGGATTGACTGCCAGTCATGTGTCTCTAGGTCAGTTTAGCAGCCCATCTGCCAAATCTTTGCCTTTTTATCAGGATGTTCATTCAGGGTTAGTTGCCAGAATTTTAGCATGATCAGCACCAAGCCCAGCTCATGGTGCCCCTGCTCAATCCAGACCTGCAAACAGGACATTGTCTGAGTTGCTTCACCCCATTCCAGAGCATCCGGGGTGAAGTATCCTGACACACCTGGGCAGGGCCAGGAGCTGGACTGGATGGTCCCTGTGGGTCCCTTCCAGCTCAGGATATTCTGAGATTCAGCAGCTCTCTGCATGTAACTGTCCCATTTTGGCACATGATTATTTGTCTCTTGGTCCCCATCCAGACAGGCAGAGCTTGGTGAAAAGTTTCTGTTCAAGCATTTTTTCTTACATTAAAAAAGCACTTTTGTTGAAACACTGCAATTTTGAACTGTAAAAACAGATCAAACCCTGACACTATTTATTTTTATAAGGGTTGTTTCATTTTGCTAAATGATTTTAATTGTTCTAAATTTGTCTCAAAATTATATTTAACATAATTTCTTTTTCTGGATTAGCTGTAATATTCAATTTTGCAAATTGAATGTTTGAAGGTTGAAACAGTTTGCATGGGCAATTTAGACCATGTGGTAAATTTTGAAATTTTCTTTGACAAATGAAAACTGCTTTCTGAGAGGATGAAACTTCCCAGAGGATAAAAATTCTATTTCCCAGAAACCTCTGGAGGAAAATTCATGTGAAAATGACATCTTTCCCTGCACTGTAATAAAACATGGTCTCAGCTGAGTGCTATTTATGGCCAAGCCTACAAATTATAATTATTTGAAAAGCATATATAGCATCAAACAAAAAACATCTCTCATTTCCTTAAAAGTGGACAATTTACCTCCAAGTGTTTTGTGGTTTTTAATAGTTCTTTTTCAAAAGAAAATTCCTGCTCTGATGTGAATTGCATTTTCATTCCCCTGTATCTGGTTTAACGATGTGAGCTGATCATTGAATCATAGAAAGGTTTGGGTTGGAAGGGACCTTCAAGATCATCTAGCTCCAATTCCCCTGGAATGGGCAGGGACACCTTCCACTGGACCAGGTTGCTGATAGAAATTTATTTCACAAAAATGGCATTACTTAGGTCAGATCATGGACCTAAGGTTTGTCCAGTCTTGCAACTTTTCTCTGACATGGGCCAGTAGTAGCAGCTCCAGTAGAGCGTGGAACTGGAGATTTTAGAATCACAGCATGGTTTGGGTTAGAAAGGGCCTTAAAGATCATCCAGTTCCAACCCCTGCCATGGGCAGGGACACCTTCCACTATCCCAGGTTGCTCCAAGCCCCGTCCAGCCTGGTCTTGAACACTTCCAGGGATGGGGCAGCCGCAGCTTCTCTGGGCACCCTGTGCCAGGGCCTCAGCCTCTTCACAAACAAGAATTTCATCCTAATATCCAATCTAAACCTTTTCTCTGTCACTTTGAAGCCATTTCCCCTTGTTCTGTTACTCCAGGACTTTGTAAAATGTCTCTCTCCATCTTTCCTGCTGGCTCCTTCAGGTACTGGCAGATGGCACTTAGGTCTCCCCAAAGCTTCTCTTCTCCAGGCTGAACAATCCCAAATTTTCACACCCTCTCTTCAAAGCAGGGCTGATTCATCCCTCTGATCAGCTTAGTGGCCTCCTCTGTACTTGCTCCAACAGGTCAATGTCCTTCCTGTGCTGGGCACCCCAGAGCTGGATGATGAAAGCTTTTTAACCTTCTAGCAACAACCAGTGACTTGCACCAAAGTTAAACTAGGAGAAGTTAGAAAGAACATCAAGAAACTCTGTATCTTCTTCCTTTCCCCAGACTCCAATTGCTTTCATTTCACTTTTTTATGCCCTTTTGGGATGAAACACTTAGTGGAGAACACTTTCTTACCTTTATTGGTACAACCCCACCATTTAAGGCTTCACTTCAGAAGGTGCCTAAGCACCTACTGAGGTCCCAGTTGTGTGCTCAGAGTGGAGCTCCTACTCAGAGAAAGTTTCTCTAAATGCTGCTCAAAACAGAAGGAGTGTTCATTACAATTTCTGAACTAAATACAAAGTCAAGAAGGGATAATAACAAGGAAATAAATGCAGAGACAATGTTTGTAGAGGAACAAACCACGACTAAACTGCCCATGAATAAGTTTAGGCTGGCAATTAGAAGAACATTCCTAATCATTAACAACTCATGTTCTGGAAACTGATTTTCAGTGGGAACAATGAGGTAAAAAGGAGCCAAAATGGGGTTTCATGAGGCATCATAAATATCTACAAGAGGTTGGGTGATACAGGCTTGCACCAAGAGAATTAGATTCTGCTACCCTGAGGGTCTCAGGAAACTGCCAGAAACTTCACACTAAAGCAACTCTTGAAGCAAATCAAGGTGGTGCAATGTGGTACCTCAGTACAGAATGTGCATCAGGTGAACCAAATCTCAGTGGAGCTCTAAGTGGTGACAAATCACACAAGTCTACAACAGCTGAGGGTCCGATTCTACAACTCAAGAGTTTACAGATCCAGTAGCAAGTGCATTGAAGAAGAAATATATGGAACATATTTTGAATCTTTATTGATCTTCAATGTTCCTAAATTCAGTGGTCAGTAGAAATAGCCCCTTATTGACAAACACGAAAGAAATCAAAGGTGGTTTCTTGCTCAGCTGCACTTTCTTAGCTCTATATGAGAAACCTTTCAATCCCATAATTTACCTCCCAGGCTGGCTGTCTCTGAAGTCAGTGATTTTTTTTGGTCAGTCTTCTTTCCCCAGGTATGGGACAGTAAGGGAGAAAAAGTGTCATTTGGTTTCATTTGTCATATGCCTTTAAGAACTGAACAAGGATTTTCAAAGCATAAAGATAAAACACTGGGGTTGGAGGTTTGCCTAATGACCTGTCAAAAATCAGCCCACTCCTCATGAAGGGGAAACAAAATAAGGATGGTTGCATGAATTCCATTAACAGTAGAGTTTACAAAGCTACGAAAGAATGGGCAGATTGAGTAAAATCTGTTCAGCTTGTTCCTTTGTCTCTGACAGCATCAGAAGAGCACACACTTGAAGCTGTTTCCTCTCAGGGAATAATATTTGGGTTTCATGGAATATTGGAACAAGTCCAGAAGAAGCCATGAGGGTGCTCAGAGGGCTGGACCACCTCTGCTATGGAGACAGGATGGGAGATTTGGGGGTGTTCAGCCTGGAGAGCATCTTCCAGTACCTAGAGAGGCTCCAAGGGTGATGGAGAGGGAACTTTTCAGAAGGGTGTGGAATGACAGGACAGGGGGTAATGGCTTCAAACTGACTGACAGTTGGTTTAGATTGGATATTAGGAAGAAATTCTTTACTCAGAGGGTGGTGAGGCCCTGGCCCAGGTTGCCCAGGGAGGCTGTGGCTGCCCCATCCCTGGAAGTGCTCAAGGCCAGGCTGGATGTGGCTCTGAGCAACCTGGGGTAGTGGAAGCTGTCCCTGCTCATAGCAGGGTTGGAACCAGATGGTCATGAAGGTCCCTTCCAACCTAAACCATTCCGTGATTCTATAATTTGCCATATGGAATGTGGTTTCTATTATGTATGCACCTCTTCAAAAATGATTTCATAAATCTTTTGCAGTGACATCTTATGTCAAGACATTCCTTTGAAGAACGAGGTATGTGTGTAAAGAGGGCAGTGTCTGGTTAAATTAACACAGTACCCCAGTCCCAAACTCAATCTCTGACCTGAATTTCTCAGTGTGAATCTCCCAACAAATTTTTTTCCAGTCGTTCACCATTAGAGAGTTTGTAAAGATTCATTTTTGTTACCCTTCAGAGAGTCATAGAATCATTAAGGTTGAAAAAGACCTGCAAGATCATCAAGTACAACTTTCAAAGTTTTATGTGTAACATTCCTGGGGTCTAGATGTCTTAATGGTGCTGTTTTAGATCCTCTACTTTTTCACAACACATGTAGTCAAATGTCTGGTAAAAGGGAGTATGGAGAGATTTTAGGAGCATCTGATCACACTGCCATCAAAGTGACTTGAGATCTATTATAAAATCCACCACGGAGGGTCCTGCCCCAAGTCACTTAATGAGCCTGAGGAAAAATCCTGCTGCAGGCCAGGGCTTTGTCCTCATTGCTGCAGCCTCTTTCTCTGCCATGAAAAATCATTTTGTTCAGGATTAGAACTAAATCCCAGGGTTGTGTGGAATAAAGCTATCAGGATCACAAAATGAACACAACCTTTGCTTAAAATCAAAAACCATAGCAGGTTTCCCCAGAATGGAATTATTTTACAGGCAAACACTGTACTGGATAAAACCTAGAAATCCCTGTAGCCTCCCCAGCTTAGTTTATATATAATTCCTCTGCTGATTAGTAGAGTTAATAAAAAATAAAAATGTCTCCCTTTAATGCAGTGAAAGACTCACATACTTGAATATACCTATCTCCAGGATAAAGTTTTAATTACCTTGAGAAAAAGCTGGAAGAAGGATGAAACTCAGGCACCTGTTACAGCTGGGAAGAAGGCAAAGAGGGCCAGCATGTAGTAATTAAATCATTATCACCCAGAAAGGAGCCTGCAGCCTGCGGTGTCTTCCTGGTGAATATCACCATGTTTATTTTTAAAACTGCTCCCTGCCAGCATGTCCCAAAGTTATTCCATATACACAGCTGGCTGGGAAGAGGCGGGCTGGAGCTGGGAAAAGCAAGATCTAAAAGGAGAAAGACAGAGGCTAGCAAAAAATTTAGCAGGAAAAAGGCTGGGATGGAAACCATTCCAAGTCCAGCAATAGGTGACCTACATTTACAAATCTCTTTGAAAAAGCCAGATCTTGGTGTCCCTCTTTCCTGTAGGTGCTGTGTTTGTTTGCTCTGTGTTTTTCAGTTGTTCTGGAAATCTTGCTTTTCCAGATAAGGTGATACAAATATGGATTTAGGGACTGAACCCTCGCAGAGGAGGAGCAACACGGCCACAGCTGGTGAGTTTTGTAAATGGTGGAAAACTGGTCAGAGACCTTTGGCCACAAGCGTGAGGCATGGCAGTGGCAGCTCAGTGCTGCCTTCCCCAGCCCACCCAGGTCACCCCCAAAAATCCACAGGGTTTTGGTCTGTGGGTGACCCTGGGCCATCCCAGTCTCTCTGGGTTTCATTTGTTAAGAAAAACCAAACGATGGCAAATTATTGTGTTGATGTGTGTAAGGATAACTGAACAGGCATCACATTTATTTATTCAATTTATTTATGCAGGTGTGTCCATCCATCCTCAGATGTATGAATTTATGTCTGTGCGTACATTGATGTGTGAAACTATTTAGTAACTTGAAATAATTTCTGGAAAAGTCAATCAGCTGCAATAAATAACCAAATGCCTCTACAAAAGGAGAGAATATTCCCTTTTGCCTGTATTTAGGTCTTCTCATGGAATCAAAATGTAACAAAGAGGGATTTGAGCTGCACAAAACTTTGGTGCTGACCCTACTCCATGTGACAGGTTGAACCAAAAACCTCTAGAAATCCCTCACAACTCAAGAAATTTGACTTTGTGGCTGTTTTTTGATCAAAGAACTCTGTAATAATCACAAGAGGGACCCTCATGAGTCTGCATGGGCTGGAGGGACTGCAGATTAGCTCAGGGCTTCCTTGGAGAAATATGCACTCATGGCCTGAGCACTGGAATATCAGCCAAACAATCAACCCCTGATTTCCTTCCTCCTTCCCTTCCCTTCCCTTCCCTTCCCTTCCCTTCCCTTCCCTTCCCTTCCCTTCCCTTCCCTTCCTTCCTTCCCAAACCTTCCCAAACCCTTCCCAAACCTTCCCAAACCTTCCCCCTTCCCAAACCTTCCCAAACCTTCCCAAACCTTCCCTCCCAAAAAGTCTTCCCAAACCTTCCTTTTATTTAGATTCAAGCTTTATTTGATTCACATGGCACCACCAGTGTCTGATAAAATTCTTCTGATAAAATCTTTCCGTGAGCTCTTTCCTCACTCTGGTCTGGTCTAATGTTTTAGCTCACAGCTCCACCACAAGATGCCTGTGTTGGGTTTTGGTGGGATTTGGACAACCATTCCTTTATCTTCCAAACAGAGTGGTAAAATAGATTATTTTAAAATGTATTTTAAAAAACAATGGACAATTTACAACCCAGAGGGGTTTGCTGCAATCCTGAGTGTACATGTCAAGAATTCAGTATGTTTTTAAGTGTAGCTATGTTGCCTTCATTCTTTATCTTTCACTGTGTGTGTTCTGCAGGGATTAGTCATGGATTCACAAAATGGATTTTCTCAGAAAAATTTCTTTCTGAGACTTATTCTTTTGATACAACTTCAACATCTTTTTCAGTATAATTTTTTCTCCTCCTCCTCTCTGTACATTCATGTGTCTGTGCTGTGGGTGTGTATAAATATGTACATATATTCTGGTTGGCTGGAAGTAGAGAGAAATCCATTTTCTTTAACAGTCATATCTCTGAGAAGCAGACTCACAGGAATGCTTTTAAATACTAAATTAAAATACTTTAACTGCTTGGCTTTCCCGGTCAGCTTCTCCTTAATTCTTTTCTCTCTCCCTCTTGCTCTCTCTCTCTCATTCTTACCCCTGTGCTGAGTTTTTTGCTTAATTAAAGGGAAAGGGAATAGTGACATCAAGTCAAGGACATAATCTCTTTCCAAACAGGCAAAGTCAGAGTTTAATCCTCCTGGCATAGTCCTGTCCAGGAAAAGGAAAAGTCTCTCCTAAATATGAAGCTGAGTTAGGTCCTGATGTAGCACCTGTTGAAAACTGAATTTTTTTCCTGCTATTTCTGTGTTTTGCTTTGGTGCTGGATCCCTTTGTGGTAAAAGTCTCTGGAGGCTGAGGATTGCCACAGCCAGAGGTTTTTGCTGAACTGTCTGCAGGACCTGGGATCAGAGGGCACATTTCTGACTCAGGAGATAATTTCCCTTAAGTAGACTGATAAAATGCTTTATGATTCAGCCCCTCAGGGCAGGACCATAATTCTGTGTGGTTTCCCCTGTCTGCAGGATTAGAGACAGCTTTCATCACCATTTACTCATGCTGTCCTACAGCACAACCTTTATTTCATTTTAACACCCCATGTTTTGATTCACATTCTAATTTTTCTCCATTCTGACTATAACTGACCTCAGCTGAGTCCGGCGTCTTGCATAATTTATCTCCAATAAATTCAAGGATATTCATATATTCATGTTCTTAGGGACCCCTTTTTGGAAGGAATGCTTTGCTGATGGAGTTTTGCTCTCCACTGATGGCAGAGTGCTCTCCAGGTCTTCAAACCTACTTTAGATATAGATCTTTTAATTGTTTACCATCAGACATGGTGCTGCCACTCTGTGAGAGAAAAAACTGTGCAGATGAGGAGTAGAACTTCCACCTTGAATGCCATGGAGACAATCTGAAAAGACACAGGGAGATCTCTCATCCTGTTCAATGTGAAGAGGATTCAGTTCCTGTGACAGGAACCAAAGATAACATCGTGATGCACCTTATGTTTATAGGAAAACATTTTTTTCTGAAGTTTCATGGCCATTTTGCATTTTTGAATCATTCATTATAACCTTTTATCCCAGAGGAAATTTGTGATGTAAGCTGTCAACTCTATTTACTTCCAAATTCCTCGCTGCAAACTGTGACAACCATCAGATGCCCATCTACAACAAATGACTGCAGTTGTTGTTTTGTGAAATGCGGCACATTATTCCTCATTCTTCCTATAGAAATCACCTTTTTTTGGCATATTGAGGGCTTCACCCAGGTGCACACTGGGAGCAGCTTTTGGAGTGGGGATTGGCCTCGGGTGTGCAGTGGGGAGTCTGAATGACAGGGAGTCTACAGAAAACACTCACTTGCACTAAAATGCAGCTATTGCCCGCCTGCAGTGTGGCAGCTGAGATCATGGAGCAATTGTTTCCAGGCAGAGAAGTGTGGAACAGTGTCTCCAAATGAAATTATAGCTTGAGGAAAAGATTTCTTTGAGGCAGGACGGAATGTAATTACCCAAGTTGGACTTCTGCCAGGACAGTGATGTTTAAAACACTTCCAGCTCTTGTGGAAAGTGCCACAGGACCTTTTAATGACTGTAAAGGAATGGGTTTTGGAATTTATTTTTAAATTTTTTTTTTTGTTTGAGTATCTCACCCAAAAGGCAGGATAATAAAATGAGAAAGAAAAAACTATCAAAGAAAGAGCTAATCTTTGCAAAGTGTTGGAATATGTAAATCCCACTTTGAAATGGTAATTTATTAACTTCTTTTTAAGATAAAAATGCAATTAGTTCATTCTTTCATTTCCCTCATCCCCAAAAAATGCACATATATTGTTATCATGTCTTTTGCTCCTGTGTCAAATCTGTATCATTTAATTTTGTTGCAGTGAAACTCGTGGGTTTTATAAAAGGTTTTGGTGAGGGTTTTTTCCTGCCTTGTTTCAATCCTGACTGTAAATAAAAGAATACATTACTACATTCAGAAACAATTGCTGTCAAAAATCTTCACTTTGTGGAATTTTATAAAAGCTATGGGCTATTTTTGTATTAGATGCCATATCAGTAAAGAATAATCAGAGAATGAAAGGAACTTTTTTCATTCTCACTTTATTCCCAGAAATACTCTCTCGAGCTCTGAAAGAAAAAAAAATTATATATTATCTGTGATAGAATTGTAAGCTTGCCTTATTTTCCACTTGATCATTTTTGGTAAGGGAATGAATGTAGCTGCATGTCTATCTATGCATCTCTATCCCCAGCACATGATTGTTCCTGGCTAGGCAATCCAGCATAACTTTTCTGATTCCATGGCATTTTTATCACATTTAATTAAGATTATGTAAAGCTGGATTTAACTGGCTGGTCATCTAAATTTAGGTAAGTACCTGTAAATGTCAAGCACAATATAGAAATAAATAAATGTTAAATGAAAGAATTATTGTAGCTGTGGCAGACTTTATTTAATACCAGTGAAATCTGGATATGGCAGTGCATATTAATACACAAATTTGGATCTTCATGGAGGATGTTCATGGAATTCAAACTATTCAAAACACCTCATGCTATCCCAGCTCTCATGATACTTGGCAGAGCTGCTTCATGTTGCTTAAAATATTTAAATATGTACGAGTCTAAGAGAAAAAGAGTGAGAGAGAGTCACTTGTAAAGAATGAATAAGATTCTTTGGCAGTGAAGATGAGAGGGTGGGATTCACCTCCCGCTTTTAGGTGCCTTTGGAGTAAATGCCTCCATCTGGATTATGTGGGAATCATAGAATTATAGAATATTCTGAGCTGGAAGGGATCCACAAGGATCATCCAGTCCAGCTCCTGGCTCTGCACAGGACAGCTCCAAAAATCCCAAAATTTGGATTTTAAAAGCACCAATGGGTGCTCCAAAAATCCCAGAATCTGGAATTTAAAAGCACCAGTGGGGTGCTTTTAATTTGTTGCAAGGATAGATTTAGATGTTGTACGTGGTGATGGAACTGAAGAAAAAATTAGAACTGGAGACGTGTCTGTGCTCAGAAAGAAACAACTCATTGAGGTACAAATTAAAGATTTCTTCCCCTTTCATCTGGAGGTGTTGTGTCATCTCATGAGCAAAGAAACCTCTGGGGGATGGTTTAGGTTGCACAACACCTCTCAGGAAGAAACCACACCAGCTTCAAGTCTGTAGAGTCTCTATTCCCTCAATTTCCCTCCGTGAAGTGGAAAATCTGCACCTTCCAACCCATCCTGCTGCTGCTGGAATTTCCTGATCCTTCCGACCTAACGCATCATCATTGTCATTTCTCTGGCAGGATTTTTATCTTTCCTCACAATCTCAGCACCTTGCTGGATTTCAGCGCTGAATTTCAGGCAGCAGAGGAGGAGTCTGGGCATGGAGTGTGCAGTGGTGATCCCCAAACCAGGAGTGAATCAGCTCCACTCCAAGGGCTGTGCTGGTGTTTCAGCTGTTGCCTCGCTGAACTGGAGATGGAAGCGCTTCTGGAGCAAGGATACAAATCACTGATTGTCCCTGCAGCCCTGGTGATGATGAAATCCTGGGGTTTGGGCTCCCCATGCCCATGCCAGCACTCCTGGTAACCATGGTGTCCAAATGTCTGCATCCAGAGCTCCTGACACGCTGCCTGCAGCACCAGCAGCCTCGCCAATTAAGGATTTGCCATGGTGAGCAGGGATTAAACACTTTTCATTAGTAAGTTTAGAGATTCTAAAGCCCTGTTACAGACATCTGCCACCCACACTGAGAGGGGAACAGCTGTACAATGAGTGATTATAAAGCAGGAAGATGAAGTGGCATTTTAGAACTTTATTGTCTCCATACCCTGAGCCCTAAAATCCCACAGAAACAATTTTGCTTAATATGAAGCATTGCTGTTTCCTTCTGGTGGGTGGGCTATATCTCCTTCTCCCCATAGAGGTCAAAAATAACAATGCATGGCTCACTTTGTGCTCTGTTAAGATTACCTCACATTTCCATCACATTCACAACAAAAAAATCACATAGAATATTCATAATATTGTGCTATATAAAGCTCACCATGCAGGGGAGAGCTGAATTGTTATTGTATATTTTCGTTATTTAACAATTATCACCACGAGAGTTTCTAGAACATAATTTTGTGGGGGGAAAAAAAGAAATAAAATAAGCAGCCACCTTCTTTCAAAGTTTGACTCTGCAGAGCTTTAATTCCAATCAGCTATAACAAAACTGATGACAGAAGGGGCTTTCAGTATGTTAATAGCATAGCAACATTCTGGGTGCACTTGCAAATCCATTTGCTCAGAGATGCTTTGATCACTTAATGTTCTACATGCAAAAAAGCAGTGTTTTCTGAAGGCAGCACCCAGTGTGTGATGCATCTATAAAACAAAATCACCTCCCTCATTCCTCAGAAATTCTCCATTTGCCTGGCAGAGTTCACAAGAGCTCCTGGAGCCCAGAATTTTGTAAGAATCAGAGGCCAGCACCGCTCCTTGTGCATGAAAACTCAGCTTGTTTTTGCAACCACTGTAAAATATTTATTTTCAAACAAATGTGGAATGTTAGGGACTCCATGCTACCAGGGTGTCCAGAGCCCAGGTCCCCACATGGTGAGGCCATAAAGGGACTACTGCTACACTAGGAAATAAAACTGTGTTAGGAAGCAATGCTGGGCACTGGAATTTGCTGATAAACATTTTTACAATGATCCCTGGTGGGGTTTTCAGCTGGGCACTGTCTTGACAATTCCTGGATGCTGATGGATAGCTGGCACAGGCCCAAAACCCTTCCCAGTGGTGAGTCTGGATGCAGCAACTTCAAGTCCCAGAATAAAAAAGGTTTAGTTGTATAAACATTGCTCATTTCTGGCCTCATTGCTGGAAAATGCTCTCAGAGCTCCTTAATTTATTTGTGGAGATGTTGCCTTATCATCAAAAAAAAAAAAAAAAAAAGTGGTTACTGGTTTAGATGCATGCAGAACACAGTTTTATCTCCAGCCTTTGGCACCAGGGTGTGCAAAGCCGTTACAGCTGGAGCTGGAACAAAGCAGAGGCACAAAACCCTCCTCCAGTGACCGGGAGGAGCTGTAAAGTGGCTGTTTCCTGGCAAAAGCCAAGGTTCAGCCATGGATGTTGGAAAAATGATCATTTACTCAGTGCAGGGTCACAAGAGGAGCCTGTGCTCACCCTCACAGCCCCGAGGGGTTTCTCAGCCAGGTTTGTTAACTTGGGCTTAGCGATGGCAACGTGTGGGGAACCCAAAAAAGAGCCAACTTGTGTTTGACCAGCCTGCAGTGAAGTAAAAATAAATACTCAGTTCTCAAGAACTGGAGCCTTAAATTAGCCCAAAAGCAGGACTTTTACAGAAAAGCTTGAGCATCTCATTTTAGATGTGACACAGAATGTTCAGTAGGTAGGGAGAGATCTCAGCAGTTCATCCTGTTAACCAAAAGACCAAGTTTTAAAGGATATTATTCTTAACCTCCTTTTTTTCCCACTTCTGTGGTCATATAACTGCTCAGAAGACTCATAATGTTCTTTATTTTTATAAAGAGAATCACAGAATGGTTTTGGATGGAAAGGAGCTCAAAGATTATTCAGTTCCAACTCTCTGCCATGGGCAGAGATGCCTTCCACTGTCCCAGGTTGATCCAAGCCCCATCCAACCTTGCCTTGGACACTTCCAGGGATGGGGCAGCCACAGCTTCTCTAGACAACCTGTGCCAAGGCCTCATCACCCTCATAATAAGAAATTTCTTCCTAATATCCAGTTTAAA
Source organism: Emberiza elegans (assembly GCA_024865655.1). Taxonomy (NCBI): domain Eukaryota; kingdom Metazoa; phylum Chordata; class Aves; order Passeriformes; family Fringillidae; genus Emberiza; species Emberiza elegans. The sequence continues at coordinate 4,410,070 of JALJVW010000084.1, read as the reverse complement.
TCTACTTTCTTTTTCCTTGAAGCCATCCCCCTTGAGCTGTCACTGCATGCTCTTGTAAAAATCCCTCTCCAGCCTTCCAATACAAATAATCATTAACAATAATATAATTAATCATTAAAATCAGTCTATATTTGTAGAACACCAAATAAATATAACATGTATAATGCATTCTTTCCAAAGCCTCAGAGCTGGGGCATCTTGATCTCTGTAAATATCTCCTTGTTCCTTATGTAAGGCAATGGGACACACATCATCTGATTTGAGGTGTCTAAATCTAAGCTCCCATTTTAGTTATGATAGATTAAATCACCAACAGGGTGATTTTATAGCTTGATAACATATGCAGGACTACTTATGGAAACCAGGAATCTCTCTCTGGTCCCTGCTGATGAAGAGGATGGACTTCAGTCATCTGTTGGAGGATCCTGAGGGGGTTTGTGGACATTGATGATTTTGCTGCAGACACCACAGGTGGTCATGTGAGAAACAGCCAAGGTCCTAAAACTGTGCCTAGATGGCCACAGCTGGTTGAGATGGATTTTATGGAGACTGAAAGATTACTAATTCAGCACCAGCTTGGCTTTGCATCCTGTGAGAACAGCAGGTATCAGGGTGGCCCTCTGGGTGCAGCACTCACAAGGCTGTCCCTGCCTGTGGCTGGTGAACCATACTGGGGGAAAAATGTGTGGAAAACAAGATATGTTTTGAGTATAACATTCCTTCCTTAGTGTAAAACTCCCAGCTGCTGCCTGCAAATGGCTTGGAAAATTGTGAAGATAATGATTTCCTTCAGAACGTGGGGTTTAAGGGAGCCTATTTAACTTGCCCTTCACCATACTTTTTTTTTTTTTTTATCCAGACATGGATATAAACTGATTATTGCCAGCCCAAAGATGCACAGTAACATATGTTGTGTCTTTGTTTAGAGGGGTAGCAACATTGAATGCTGGCAAAAATTTTGATGCTGAGAAAACCATGTTTGCTCAGCCTGGACAAGGCTCTGGGGTGATGTTATTGTGATCTTTCAGGACCTGAATGGGAACAACAGAAATATTGGAAGAGGCACTTTTGATATAGCAATACAATGATAAGACAAGGGAATGGCTTTAAGCTGAAGGAGGGTAGATTTGGATTTGATACTTGGAAGAAATTCTTCCTTGTGAGGTGGTGAGGTCCTGGCACATGCTGTCCAGAGAAGCTGTGGCTGCTGCATCCCTGGAAATGTCCAGGGTCAGGCTGGACAGGACTTGGAGGAACCTGGGATAATGGAAAGTGTCCCTGCCCTGGCAGGGGGTTGGAATGAGATTGTCTTGAAGGTCTCTTCCAACCCAATCTATTCTATAATAAGGAGAAGTTCATGTGAATGAGGGAAGATGGGGGTGGATTTGAGGCAAGTTGAGGGTCGGTGGCTAACAAAGACAAACAAATATTTTGGATTTTACCCCTCCCCATCTTTCTTTCTGCTCCTAGAAATGTTCTTTCTTCAAAATCTCACTTCCATGTTTGACATCGTTTCCAGTGCCACAGGGACCTTGTTCATCAACAGATCAGTTATAAAATATAAAAATATGTCTGTTTGTTGAGTCATTTTACACAGACACTTTGATTTGTTGGTCTTTCATTGAGCTGACTTCAGAAATCAGAAATGCATGGCCTTAAATGCCAGGATTATTGACTGAGTGCATGGGGTTGGAGGCAGGTGCAGGGTTACACGTGAGTGTTTGCTCTTGCTGTCAGCTTAAGTTCAGTGTCCCTGGGTAAAATGTGCCCAGTGCCTTCACTGTGTTTGCTTCTTACTTTGTGCAGCAGCATTAAAGAAAGCAGTCAATACTTCAGCAAATAGTGGGGAAGGTTTGCAGTACTTGTAATGTGTCCCATTGCAAGAACAAATGGGTAAATGGGTTCCATCCTTCACTCTGAGAGTTTAAACAGTGGATCTACACTTTGGGTGGGTAATATTTCAGTTCAACACAATTATCTGAATTTTGCTATCGTTGCAGGCATAGTCTGTTGTGTTGGGTGCAATACTGACAAACGAGGAGAAAAAAAGTAACCTGTGCCAGGAAGATTATTTCCAAAGGCATTTTCACTATTGGAAATCACATTCTCAGTTATTTCCATCCAATCAGAGGACACAGGTAATGCCATGTTAAGTGTGCTGTTGATAAAAACAAATATCTGAATCTATCCCAGCCGGTCACATGAGCCTGAGATGTCACTATCAGCAGAACTCCACAGAGAGTTACACCACTGCAGCACACAGAGCATGAAAAGGCTCTGAATTATTTATAACAACTGTGTCAGCTTCTCAGCAGGAGAAAACTGGCAGAGCTAATTAACTGATATCCCCCAACTGATCTTCCAGCTCATCTTTGAGGAATAACTCCAAATAATTCACAGAAGTCAGGAGCTGCTTTGCCTGCCACAGACTGTTTTGCTCTTGAGCTTGCAGGAGGAGCACATGGCAGGATGTACAGAATGAGTTTTTTGAGTGGTTTGTAACCAAAATGTGCATGTGTGATTCCATGCTGGAGCAAAATGGGATATATCCCATTTTCCTTCCTTGCCCCACTAGAGAATAAACCTCAAGTGCTGAAATAAAGGCCATATTTTATGGCAAGTATAGCGTGAGGGTCATTAGCTTTCCCATTCAGCTTCATCAGATGGCTACACAGCAGGATGCATTCCAAATTTATTTGATAGCTTGTCAATAAGCAGCTGCCTTTTAATAGCTCTTAACTTCATGGACTTGAAAAACAAAATGCCTCATGCTCACATTAAACCAAGCGGTCCATCACAGGGATCTCAGCTTTTTCTGGTGTAGAAGGCAGAGCAGAAAATGACCTCTGACTGCAGCTTTCACTGTAATTTTGTGAACACTCATCACCAGGGAACAGAGTCAGGGAGAGTTGCTGGGCTGGGAATTACAGTGAGGAGAAGGGGGATGAATCCTGCTGGCTCTAGCTAGGGAGGGATGTGGGAAGGACATCAGCAGGGAGCTGGGGCAGCAGTGGGGACTCCAATGTGTCCCCTCTCTAAGTAGGGACAGAGGGTAAAGTGATGAGCTTGTCAGAGGTAATTTCAATCAGCAGTCACTGGTCTTAGAGCTTGGCCACCTCCTGCATATTCTGAAAATGCTTAAGGGTGATCAAAACTAAGCATTTCAAGGGAGGATGGGAAACTCCACTGTATCCCACCCCATCACAGGTAGGAGAGTCTGTTCTGCAGGCAGTGCTGGGCTGAGGTCCTGGAGCATCACTGGCATCTTATCAGCTGGGAACTCATGACCAAGGGTCAGTATTTTGAGATCAAAACACAGAATCTCAGCAGTTTGTTATAAAAAGGACAAACACTTGCAGACCAGTGCCAGTATCATTGTAAGATGTACTGCTTGCAGGCACTTCTCAGTATTAAATTGCTTCCCTTTATTGTCCCTCCAGTCTCTGAATTCTTTGAAGACACAAACTCCTACCGTTATGCAATAAAAAAATTGCTGGATTGAATTTTTCTCCTGATTTTACCCCCAGAAGAACCTGAGAGATTTCCCATCTGTGTGATTGTCCATTCTCTGCCACCAGCGTTTGCACCATCCTCACACATTTCGTGGAAAAGAAGCAGTGTTTAATTGTGTCACCTAAAAACTATGGAAGTTCAGCAGCATAATTTCATTCAGTCTTGCTTGGTCCTACAGGGAAGGCAGGGACACCTTCCTCTGGATTAAGATGCTCAGAGCCCTATCCAACCTGGCCTTGAACATTTCCAGGGATGAAAAACCCACAAACACTCTGAGCAACTTCCCTCTACCCAAATGTGCTTGGCCAGAATTCCTCCATCCCACTGATGGAGTTTCCTCCATCTGCAAAGACACCAAGTCCTGAAAAAGACATTTGCAATCAACCAGAAGGGAATAAATGGTCACAAATCTGTGATTTTCAAATGCAGATCACATCCCCTTCCAACAGTCTCCAAAAATCCCTTATTTGCTCCAGAACTGCAAGGACAGTGTGGCACGACCTGGTGTGGGGATGAGTGAGGCCTTGGCAGGTACAGAAGTGAAGAAATAAACTTGAGGGTGGAATTCAGGATACAGATGAAACCAGAGGAGGGGGATTATCAACATTTTGTAAAATGGTCAGTGATTATTCTTTTTTGTCCTCCTAAATCTTCACCTAAGATTGTACAGGTTGTGTTTATGTTCTGAGCTGTCCTACACCCCAATTTCATTCTACTTTCTCTTGTTGTGCTGTGAACTTTAATCAGGCTGTTAAACTGACACTGAATAGTGTTTAGCTGAGAGTCTAAACTTGTTCTTACCTATGGATTTATTTGTAGCTGTATTTTATAACTTCCAAAGCATCAGTAAATAAAACTCAACTTCAAAACAAAGTCTGCTGTCTCTTCTGCTTTGATCAACTCTCTTTCCAGTCCTTGAGACACACACAGAAGCAACAAGAACTCTCTTGTTCTGTCACCAGGGTTCATTTAACTTTTAGTTCTAATAGAATCATAGAAGAGGAATCATATCAAGTAAGTAGGCACTAACAAAAGAGGAAAATTACAATTATTAACTGCAATTTACACCATGTCTTACCCTTTTGGGAGGGTAAAACCCAAGCCAGGTACCAGATGCCCACTGTGAAATGGGGTTAGAAGTCCTTTTTGCTTGATATCAAATTCATGACTCCTTCAGCTGAACTGGCTGGATGAAATTGAGAAATATTCTCATTAAATTTCCATGTAGAATTGGGTGCTGACCATGGGTTTTTTCCCTCTACATTGTGACACAGGCAACACAGGGAGGCATCGTTGAGCTACAAAGTGGAGTTCTCAGAAGGCCCTGCCAAAGAGAAAGGGATCATGTCAATATTTATTAGACTTTCCAGCAGCTTGTTAAGTCAGTAGGAGAGCTGAATCCCAAACAACCTCCAATTAGATTTAGTTTCAAAGTGAAGATTTCTTCCTGAACTATCCAACAGGGAAATGTCACTGGCACTGGTGTGGGCTTCTCTCTTACTTCTTTCTTAACTCTTTCTTATCTGGAATTATCCCTTTGGTCAAGATTTTTTGATGGTGATGGTATAGGGAGCATTGCTCTCCAGAAATGGAAAATGTTGGATAGACACTTATAAAGTGATTAAAATGCTTCTATTATTTACTTAATTTTGGCAAAAGATAATGCTTGTGTTGAAAATGAGCAGAATGTGGGTAGATGTAGATTAGGGATTAAGAATAAATTCCTTATTATGACAGTGGTGAGGCCCTGGCACAGAGTACCCAGAGAAGCTGTGGCTGCCCCATCCCTGGAAGTGTCCAAGGCCAGGTTGGATGGGGCTTGGAGCAACCTGGGATGGTTGAAGGTGTCCCTGCCCATGGCAGGGGGTTTGGACCTGAATGATTTTTAAGGGTCCTTCCAATCCAAACCATTCTGTGATTCCATAAAAATCTCTTCTCCCAAAGAGGAAGAGCAATTTCTCCATAGATGGGGATGGGTCTCATGGTTACAGAAAAAACTTCCCAGCAGCACCTTCAGCTGATTCACTCAGACTGAATGAGCCTCAAGGCAACCAAAATGCCCCCAGTTTTTGGGGCAACTCAAGTGCAATCCAGAAAGGTTTCATAGGAATTCCTTTTCTGTTCTTATAAGGGGCAAAGCATCTTTCCTGGAGATGTATTTTTAGTGCATGATGGAGGAGTGGAACAGGGGGAAGGGAGGGAGGGAGGGAGGGAGGGAGGAGAAGGGGTGTGAGACATCTTTCTGCAGCACTTGGGAGATTTGGAGGCAAATGTGAGATGTATGAAGCTGCTCTTTGCTTGCAGCTGGGTGGGACAGGAATCATCACCCAAATTCATTTATTTTGGAGACCACTGCAGACTAATTTGCAGAGGAAAAAGTTGTGGAAAACAGGAGAGAGTGAAGAAAGCAGCTGCTCCACGAAGATTTATCTCCAGGGAGAGTTTTAGGGTGAAAAGTTCCCACTTTGCTAAAGAACTTGGCAGAAGTAACACTTTTCCCCTGAGTACTAGAGAGGCAACCTGGGCTTCCCTGGGGAAAACAATAAAATAAAAACATTAATTCAGATCAGCAGGCATTTCCTCTGGTCCTGTGGATCTTGTCACTAAACCCTTATTAAGTGCACATCAATAGTCAAAGATATTCCAATGAGAATTCCATGACTCACTGCCTAAAGAAATAATATTTTCTGCCTAAAAACTGCCTAAAATCTGCAAAACTGCCTAGATTTGTGCCCGTACCTATTTTTTTTCCCTTGGGGAGGTTTAGCCTTAAGTTGCTTTTTAAAGTAAAATTCAGGAAATTCAGCCACAGACCTTGCATTGCCATGAGGAAATGTTTACACAGTGGGCACTCCAGTCGCTCACACTAAACACAGACCAGAGATCTGTATTCGAACTCCTCTTTTTCAGCCTTTCATTTACATTCCTATATCAAAGCTACTACTGCAGAATAGAGTAAAAACCTGTATTTCTGTTTCAATGCCCCCATTTTGCAATTCAAGACAGTTTTACTTTACCCCGGGAGCAAGTATTTAAAACCAGATTGAAAACCATTTGTTTGAAGTGTGCTTGTGGAGATTGCTTTGCTCTGTTCCCTTTCTGGGAGCACAAATACAGAATATAATCTACCTGGGAAAAGAAGATTTCTATTGATAGCTTTATTTACCAGCCCTTTTTTGCAAAAAACTACATTTTTACAAATCAGGTTATGTTCTTTCAAGAAGTCTCCAGTTGATATGCTCAAAATTCTACACATGTAAATAAACAAACAAACCAGGGATTTTTACTTCCTCATGCTCTTCATACTTTTCCTTTCCACCTCTGACCTTTTCCTGCCTACAAATGTGATTATTGAAAAAGCCTTATTTAAGTACACTATTTCCTCATAATAGTAAGGTTATTTTTCAAGAGGAAATTTCCACATAATGTCATGTTCAGAGCAAAGAGGTTACTGTACTTCCTCCCCCTTTGGACAGTGATTTATGAAGAGAGATGAATAGGGAAAAGTAATATGACATAAGTCTCTCTGGAAAGAAAAACAACAGGCCTGTAATCCTGGTACCAATCTAGTAAATCTGAATTCAATTTAGCAGTTCCAGATATTGCATGTGGGAAACATCAGGTTGAATTTGAGCTGCTTGATGGAGTGAAAACCCAGATTACCTGCTCTCTAAGGTTATTTTAGCCTAAGTTAAGATTTTTTTTCCCATTCCTGATAGTGTTCATGACCTATGAAAATCCATCTCTGGCATGGCAAAACAGAAGAGAGCAAATAACAGAGCTTTGCCAGCTTTTCTCCAGGGGCTAATAATTTTTCCTACTATCACTTTCTACTTTTGGTACATTTATTTCCTCTCCAGGACTTTTGTCCCATCTTTCACTACTGATTTCCCTGAAATATTATAGAGCCTGGTTAGCTTTCTTTCTGCATTCTCAGTCTGCACCCCCTGCGTCCCCAAGGGCTTGCTGCAGCTTGAGATGGACTGGCTACAACCCTCAGAGCACTGACAAAACACTACTTGAGTAATTTGAAAGTTGGCTAAGGTCTAGAAGAGTCAATATATTATTCCAAGAAGGACTCAAGAGAGAGAAACAAAGACAGAGGTGCAAAACCTGGGAAAAGGAGAACAGATCATGAGAAAAGAAGCTGAGTTGCAAAACTCCTGAAGGCCCCAGAACTAAACCAGCAGTGAAACTGTACAGAGAATTGCAGCCCCCCACTCTATCAAGTTACAGATTTGCAAAAATGAATATTGAAATATACCCACAATATGTTTGTGCTGGGGATTCACAGAACAGTTTGGATTGGAAGGGACCTTAAAAATCATTCAGGTTAAAGCCTCCTGCCATGGACAGGACACCTTCCACCATCCCAGGTTGCTCCAAGCCCCATCCAACCTGGCCTTGGACACTTCCAGGGATGGGGCAGCCTCAGCTTCTCTGGGTACCCTGTGCCAGGGCCTCACCACCCTCACAGGGAAGAATTTCTCTTTAATGTCCAATCTCAACCTGCTCTCTTCACCTTAAAGCCATCCCCCTTGTCCCATTAGTCCATGACTTTGTAAAAAAGTCTCTCTGCAGAATTCTTGTAGCCCCCTTCTGGTTTTTAATTGGGTGATTTAAATTGCTGGAGGTATTTAATCAGAGTATGATGCTATTAATTATCTTGAAGGCTGTAAAGTTTATCACTCTCATTTGAAAGGGGCAAAGAACCTGTGTCAGCTCAGCAGCATAATTCTGCAAAGCCAGGCTTGAACCTCCTTCCCCTTGGAGACCAGGAGTTAGCAAAAATAATTGTTTTGTTTTTCCAATGGGCCATGGCTGTGCCAAGCTCTCAGCATGGAGACTGACCGCTCCTCCAGGCTGCAGCACAGGGGCACAAGAGGAGACCACCTGGAGAGCAGCACACTGAATGGATCAGAGGTAGGTGATTATAATTTGATATTTGTTCAGCACTATAAATAGCATGACATTTTTCAGTAAGTAGCAGAGCAATAATCAGCTCCCCACTCCGAGCTATTGTAGCTCGTGCTGCTGTAATGCAAAATTATGCTCATCTATTTATTTTTTTGTTGTTCTGACAAATGTGTGACCCCAATCCAAAGCATCCTCTGGTGCCTGATTCACCATGTGCTGCTGGCTTGTGGGATTTCTTTTCCAGCGTGCATGAGGGGGGTGCCAGCCCCTGGGACCTGCTGTGCACATGTAATAAAAGACTGAATAACTCACCTGAGACCTGACCTGTGAGCAGAGAACAGAGGCGACAATCAAAGGGAAAACTAACAGCAACCACAGTGTGGTTTCCTCTGGGCAATGTCCCAGGTTCTCAATTGACCTGTGCAGGTGAGGTTTGCAATGTTGAGTGAGTCCAATGAGGATATTTTTTGGCATGCTTTACTGGGATAGAAATATTTAACATAAGCAGATGTAGATGTGGATGTTTTGTGTGCTGCACATGTGTATGGAAACAATTATTCCCTGTGTTTCTACCTAATCAGGATTGTGTAATAATGGAGAGCATCGACCCTGAATGTGCATTTTCACTCCCATGGGGCATCCTGCAACACCAAACTGGTGACATTTGTGAAGGAGCCCCAGGACTTTACTGAGGGGGTCCCAAAGACCAGAAGTTCAGCCCCATAATGGATTCCAGGGATGCATCAAACACTTGGGGACACAGAGCTCCTGGGAGTCACAGCCAAGGTGAAACCCAGTGGTGCCATGCAGATGCCACTTTCCATCCCAGATTTGTGCCTTCTACTCTTTTTGGTCTTTATTTGGGGGAAATAACTCTCTCTCCACACTTAAAAAGCAGTTTATTTGGGCTTCAAAATTCTTCACTCCTATGAAACTCAAAAAATTTGACACGAGGAGTTTGTCAGCACATTATAAATCTTTTGTCTCCAGATAAACATTGGCTTCTCATCCTTCCCTGGTCTCCATCTCTACTTATTTGTCTTTTATTTACTACTTAGTATATTAAATTCCCAGGACTGTGACCTTCTTTTCAACTGGTGATTGTTGAGCATCTTGCACAAAGACTTTGTCCCAGGGTTGGGATTCTGAGTAAGTGCAGATAATTTCTCTTGTTTATTTTACCTGCAACATAAGGGATAAAAAAGGATTTGCCTGAAGACATGTATTAGCAGTGAACTTTGCTCATGATACAGTTCCTCACTCCTTCTCCACAGCAGACATTTATTGGTAAATTCCAGATAAATGAATTTACATTACAGTGGAACTGTTTCCAGTTCTGATCTTGCCAGCACAGAGGGAAGCTCTGCATATTTCCTGATGTATTGATTTGCTATTGGAGATAACTTGGAAATAACATTTTTTTCCTCTTCAATGTGTGTCAGCGAAATAATTCCCTGAATTCATCCTTTTATGGGGGAAAAAAGTGCATTTTTTGGCATCAAATAATAAAAGTTGGTGTAAAATGTTTGTATATGGATATTTTCAGTCAGGCTTATCTCATTTAGGAGATTTCTGCTGAGCCATCCAATGTGGCTATATGAGTCTGTAAAATTCTGTTTTGGGATATCCCTGCCTTCCATCTGTAAATCTGGAGAGGGAGAGAGCACAAGAGAAATATTTGGCCACAGAGACTTTAGAGACATAGAATTGTTGAGGTTGGAAAATCCCTCTAAGATTATCAAGCCCACTTGATCATCAAGCACTGCCAAGCTGCCATTAAACCACGTCCCGAAGTGCAACCTAAACACCTCTTTAAAACCCTCCAGGGGCTGTGACTCCACCACTGCTCTCAGGCAGATCTTCAGCCAATCTCCTTTATTTTTCTCCTTTCATCTTGCTGCTTTTCCTTGCTGAGTAAATTGAGCTGAAGATTGTCTGATCAGAGCAGTCTCAGAAGTGCTAAGGCCACTCTGCTCATGGCAAAAAGATTCCAGATTCCACAACAAATCTCTTGGGATAAAGGCCCAGACCTTAAGTAAATGTGGTTTTGGCAATGAAATAATTAGACTTATAAGAGAATTTCTAAAGGAATATTTAGAAATAACAATATTCAATTGTTTCTTTCCACTTGATTTTTTCAGCTTTATTTTTTTGTAAGAAATTAGAAGAATCATAAAGATTAAAGTGTTTTGCAGTTGAAAAATTGTCAATAATTTTGTGAGGAGAAGATCACAAAAATGCTAATTCAGAGGATGAGGTTTCAGTTTTGTTTTACTTTTGAGGTACTGAGCATTTGGCTTGATTTCCCTTCCTTTGTCAGGGGTTTCTTGCTGATGAGGTGACTGCTGATGTGACTGACTTCAGGTATCAACCCGATTAATGTTCAAAATTAAAAAATTGCAGCTTTTCAGCCCTGAGCCTCAGACTTAAATTCAGAGTCGGCATTAAAAGAGAGATGTTCAAAAAGCTGGGAAAAGATGCTGCACACCTAATTGTAACATTAACCAGTGAAATATTAGCAAATTTATTGAGCCTTTTCTACTTGAAAAAAAAATTTTAAAGGAAGTTCATTATGCTCTGTAATCCTGCTTAAATATTCATCATGTTGTTAATGAACCACATTCATTTTTAAAATGTTCAACCTGAGACGCCGTCTAGCATGATTTGATAATAATATAATTTCTATATAAGCGTAAAAAGGGACAAGAACAGTAAAAATAATTGTATCTCTAAACACCCTAACCAGTTTTCTCCTGACTAATGAGCAGCTGTTTTTCATTAGCAGCATGGTTTTATCTCTTGCCTATCAACCTGCACAGCTGGGCATATTAGAAATAGCTCAGTGCACTGTGGAACGTATGTTTCCTAAACTGCAGAAACAAATGAGAAGGAGAAAAAAATTTTTTTTTTCTTAAAAAAAAAAATGCTTTGGAGCTGTTTTCTCTCACACTATTATTCACCATGGTGTCATATCTGGAGGCTTGATGTGGGAATGGGATATTACTGCTCTGCCTGCTGTACAGTTGCAGAAAATAGTTCATACCTTGCAGAACTTGTGCTACAGTGAGCAGAAATTGAGTCACAGGGAGCTGAAACCTTTTGCTCGAGGTTATGAAGCAAGGAAGGAGCAACAGCTAAAGCAGAAATTGTTTCATCTGCCTTTTCCAGCCCTCTAACTCATCCCCTACTCTGGATCAGACAGGAATCCAGCTGAAAGAGGAACAGTGGGAGAGTTTGGGGTTTGAATGGTGCAAAATAAAACAAACCCTGATCCTAAATATTTCTTTGTGATCTTGCAACCGTCAAGGCAGTTGCAACTTCAGGCCAATAGGTACCAACTCAGTAGGATTTTTGAATAGTTCTCAAAAAATACAGAAATAAAGCCTAGAGGCAAGATTAAGATGAGGATAAAAATTTTTTTTGAAACAAAAGAAGTTAAGCGATCATAGAATCATTAAGGTTGGGAAAGACTTCCAAGATTACTAAGCCTAAACCTTGATCAAATACCACATGTCCACCAAACCATATTGCAAAGTGTCTGCTTGGTTTGGTTTTGGGTTTTCTTTTGAACACTCACAGGAAGATCCTCCATCACAGTTATTTACTCCATTTATATTGTATTTATTTGAGAATCACAGAATGGGTTGGATGGACCTTAAAGCCCATCCAGTTTCACCCACCTGCCATGGGCAGGGACACGTTCCACCACCCCAGGTTGCTCCAAGCCGTGTCCAGCCTGGCCTGGAACACTTCCAGGGATGAGACAGCCATCAAAGCAGATGTTTTGCAATGGATAAAGTGGAATAAATCCAAACAAATCCACCTTATGCCAGCATGGATGTGATTCTTCTGTAGATCACAACATTGGAGGGAATCACTGGGACTCAGGGATTTAAATTAAAGAACTAATGCTCTGTTTAGAAGGAACCTTTGGGTATTCCTAGTCATGTTTAAAATAGGACTGTAGCCAATACCAAGTGTGGAGTCAGATGTAGACAGGGAGGGAGCCTTCCCTGTCCTTCCTGCAGAATGAGGTACCTTTACTTTTAATTGCAGTGCCAAAGCAAGGCATTATTCTGCAGTATTTGGGTCCAGAACCAATACACAAGTCATCTTCCTCATTAAAATAAAAAAATTAATCTCTTCTTAGCAGGCCCTGCTTGTTTATTGCAGCTCAGTACATGAAGTTAAAGTCCCATTATTTACTTGAGCATCACTTGGTATTCCTATCTTTAAAGATAAATGCAATTAATGAAAACCTTGAAATAGGTCTTGTGCTTTCACTCAGAAGTATAATGTTCATGTCTCCCTGTATACTCCCCTGATGTAGGAAAGCAATCAAAATCCTATTATACTGACTTAACTACCTGCTGCCAGCTTTGTTGACCTTGTTTGTTTGGAAATTAAAAGAGAGGTCATGGCAGAGCTGAACTGCACAACCTGGCAGCACAGAGAGACAGAAGAGAGGTGCTCTGCTTATTTACAGGGAGTCAGGCAGGTTACACCACACTTAGGCACCAATTTTGGATGGGAGCAGTCTTTGAAACTGTCTCCTCCCAAATGCAGAAATCTTGCATTTTTGTGCGCTTTGAATGATTTCATTTTGTTTTGTTTTGTTTTCCTGCTTTTCCAAAGAACTTGTGAAGCTGGGTTTCTGCTGGGCTTTATTAGCACCCACTGGTGTATTTATAGATGTACAAATACACATTCTGCTGCTAGATGGCAACAGCTAAAGCAGCTGCCACACTTCCACTCTCAGGAGAGAAACGCACACAGCTCCTTGAAACAGTGGTGCCCAAAAAGTCACAGCACTGTCTTGAGAATGGGCAACTGATGTAGAAAGGAGATTTAAGGAGGTAATTTATCATGGTAAAGCAGGATAGTTAAGAGCATCCATAAATTACCCTGACATAAGAAATTATCTTCTTTATTTTGTGGGGGAAAAAAAGAAGAAGTTGCATTGATTTACAGCAAAGAATCCACAGTGTCTCCTGAAAGGAAATACAAATCCTAGGGTGGGTAAATTATTAGTTTGAGATAGAAAGAAAAGAAATTTAGGTGTGTATTGATTAACCCTTCACCCACCTTGTCTTGGGCCATCTCCCTTTGGGTAAGACACATGGATTGGTGTAGGCCAGCACTGCTTTTCAGGGATCCTGCTCAGAGACCTTCCTGGCCCATCCCTGTCCCAGGATCCTAATCCTAACCCTAACCCCAAACCTGGCTAAAAACTTGCCTAAAATCCACCAATCCCTACAGGAGATTAATTTGACTGAAGTGGCCCAGGGTAAAACAAAGTGGCAAAAGACCTCCTATAATTCTATCCTTTCTCCTCCTTTTTTAAATTTCACATTTTATTTACCATACAGCAACAAAAGCTCTTTATGCAGAAGACTTATGCAAGCCAAAATTCCTCCCAAGACCACTGTAAATGGCTTTCTGTCCATCTGTCCTTTACTCTCCCCAGCCATATTCATCCAACTAAATGTGGAATTCAATAAGTGATCTGGAATCTGGTTCCCTTTTTCGTTGGATTATAGAATAATTGAGGTTGGAAAAGATCTTTAGGATCATCATATCCAACTGTCAATCGTGTTCACCTTTGAACCATGTCCTCAAGTGCTACCTCCACCTGTTTTTGGAATACTTTTTGTCAGAGAGGTGCAATGACATGCAATCCGTCCCAGTTGAAAGTCATTGTGCAAAAGAGTTCAGCTGAATTTCACCCTGAAAGGGCAAATTTCTCCCTGTTGCTTCATAAAGTGAATCAGGGATGACTGGGTCGAGTGTAAATATCTGTATATATTCATATATATATGTATATATAAAAAAGCAAAACTGTCCTGTTTGGTTTAAGTGGAGGAGAGGAAGATGGCTCATACCTAAAGATAGAGGGAGGGAAATGAAGCAATACATCACAGAATTAAATCTTTCTGGAAGAGCAGTTTCTCCTAAAAATCTGGAATGATATTTTCCAACTGAGACTCGGAAGATTGGCTAAATCCTCCTTATAACTCCCACGCTCGTTTTTCTTTTAGATGAATAAAACTTTCAGTACAGGAAAAACTCAATGATTAAAAATTACAAATGTACTGAATATGCAGCACTTTGATGCAAACATCTTTGCAGTAAAAGGCCAGGTGTTATATTAAACAGTGTTTTTATCTGATCCCTACGGAAATATTCCCTCTGGAAATGTGGCAAATCTTTCATTTTAAAGGAATCTGTGAATTCTGGGGCATTACACAGTTGCAAAAAGTGCATTCAAATGCTAATACAGCTTTGGATAAAGCTGTGGAACTGCCTCCTGCTTGACAAGTTTATATGGAGAGGAATTTTCTTCCGATTTTTCAGAATTCCTGACAATAGCTGAGTACAAAACCTGAAATTCAGCACTGATTGGCTTTGTCCAATGATATTTGGTTGGAGATGATGTCAGCTCAGTCTTGCCTGGAAGAATTGATCAGGTTTATATATATGGGGGCTGAAACTGCCAATGAATCTGTTCATTATTTCACATAATTCTGTCCTTTTGCTTCCACCACATATGTATTTTATAGCTGTACCTACCAGAAGAGCAATTGCCTCAAGCAACAGCATGAGTGGTCCACAAAAGATCTTTCTAAGTGAATTACATTAAAAAGCAGAGTTATTTATGATCACTTCTTATGACATGTTGCCTGGGTGGATTGCTCAGCTTCAGAGAAATTCAATTTTCTGCCTTATTTTCTTTTTCTTTTCTCTGTTTTCCCTCCATTTCCTTGTCAGTAATTCAGAGCTATGACTGGCAGAGAAGGGAGAAGGAGGCAGAGGAAAGCTCAGTACCATGGCTCTGTCTTTTGAAAGGCCTCCTCTGAGCAGATCCATCGTTCTTATTTGCTCCCTTTGGATTTTTCTCCCCTCTATTGCTTGTCACTAAAAATGATCAGAATTCAACAGGCGTGATGGATCTGATTGCAGCATCAGCTGTGAAGCTGGAACTGATTGCAAAATCTTCATGAAAACCTGGCTGGGGACTGACCTGTCACCATCAGGAAGGCTTTGACCTCCAGACTGTGGCAAACATTTGGAGGGAGATCACATTTTGAGTAATTAGTCAGAAAGGTCACTGCTGAAACCCCTCTCCATCAGTCCTGCTTTGCACTTGTCTGCCTGATTCCCCATCAGAACTCATCAAAATGTAAAATTAGTGACATCCTGCCAGTGACATTCAAAGGGAGACCACAGCAGCCAAAATCAGCCAGGCTTTAAATCACAGAATCATGGAATAGTTTGGGTTGGAAGGGACCTTAAAGATCATCTCATTCCAACCCCACTGCCATGGGAAGAGACACCTCCCACTCTCCCAGGTGGCTCAGGGTTCCTGAGGTGTTTTTAATTAGCAAGAAACTCTTTAAATAACAGAACCTCTTTAAATAAAGAGGTTCAATCACCTCCTCACACATGCAAAGAGGGGAGATATGCATGCTAAATAAGTAAAAAACCCTCTTCTCTATAGTTGAATGTGATAGTAGTGTGCTTTAAAGTTTAACTAAATAAGGTGTTTTCAATGATTTTTCTTTAAATTTTTTTAAAGAAGAAAAAGTCATAAAGATCTGCTTTTTATTTTTTTATATGTGGGTGTTTGGAGCTTTCTTTGTTCTTTTGGAATTTTTTTTGGGTTCATTTGGAGATTCTCTGGAATACTTTTTTTTCATCCGAAGTGTCTGAAAACCTCTGGCCTTGCTGCCTTCTGAAGTCAGTCACTGGGAGGGAGATCCAGGCTTTTCAAAAGTCTGGTTTTCCTCAGCAGCTCTTACCTCCAATTCCCAAACTGAGGCACAGGATCTGCAGTCACACAGATTGCAAGGGAAGGTGAGTGGAGAAACTGCTGCTCCTGGTGCAGATGTGCACATTCTGTCTACTTTATTCCTGGGTATGTTCATAAAGGCTTGCACAGGCTTTTTAACTAAGAGCTCACATGGGGGGAACTTGTCTGCTTTTAACAGCATTTTAGCAGGCTTAAAAAAATTAATTCAGTTTCACTCTTGGAAGTAAAGTGACAGATGGTAAAAGAGCAGGAGGGTTAGCAGGAAGAATATTGTGGGAGTCTGTACAGATATAAATACTTAGCTAATAAATTAGGTGGAGGTAATAATGCCTGTGAATATATATATATATATCTGTAGAAACACTGCAAAACCTGAAAGCAAGCTTGTTGATATCTCTCTTCTTTTTAATAATGATTTCTAAATCTTGCAAAGCACTCTTTGAGAGTGTATTTGATGGAGGAATCACTGTGTGTTGCCATGGTGTTGGGTTTTCTTTTTCAGAGTGGAACCACACATTTAAAAAAGAACCCTTTACCTTGTTGCTATGCAAACACAACTTGGTGTTATTGCATCCCCAGAAAGCAGAACAACAAGAAAGTCAATATTCTGATAAGATAAACGCTCCCTCTCTTTGCCCTTTCACTCAAATGCAATGCTGCAGCAATACCTAAATCTGATGAATTCTCTGGAGGCCAGGCTGCAAAATCTCCAGCGTGCTTGTCATTTCTGTACAAAAATTGCCCACTAATATCCTACCCATGGCTCTATTCAGACCCAAACTCCAACCTTGTGATATAAAGGTTGGAGCAAGCAGCAAGATTTAGTTCAGGCTTGATAGGATTTTGTTCCAAGTGATTGGGAAGCATGTCTTGCTAAAAAGGGATCAAAAGTCCTTTTTAAGTTTTGTGTTTATGCCACTGTCTGCTACAGCTGCCTATTTGATTCTAGAAGCAGTGATGTGGCTGCTGCCATATCCATCATCTCGGGCTTCCTTTTCCATCCACTGGAATGTGCAGTGCCAGGCAGCAGCTGGTTCTGACTGAGTCCTGATTCCCTTTTTCCACAACCCAGTTCTGCTGAAAGACAAAAGATAAAATCAGTGATAACAGTGATAACAGCTCAGACAGTTTTTCCACTAGAATGGCCCAAGAGAATCATAACTGTAGAATTACCACAGAATTATTTGGGTTAGAAAGGATCTTAAAGATCATCTCATTCTGATCCCCCTGCCATGGGCAGGGACCCCTTCCACTGTCCCAGGTTGCTCCAAGCCCCATCCAACCTGGCCTTGGACACTTCCATGGATGGACCAGCCACAGCTTTTCTGAAAAACCTTTGCCAGGATCTCAGCATCCTCACAGGGAAGAATTTACTCATAACACCTAATCTAAACTTGACTTCTTTCAGTTTAAAGCCATTCCCCCTTGTCCTATCACTTCCCATTTGTTCCATAACTCTCTGTCCCTGGTGCTGAAGAGGTGGGTGGCTGTTCCAGCTCCTGGGATAGGAGATCACTGGCTGAACAAGGACTGTTTAAGCAGATGTAATTGAACCCCATCCTCATTTGGACTCAGCTGCATTATTGCACCTTTAAGCTCGCCCTGATGAGAAAATTATTTACCCTGCAGATTGGTTCAAACTCTTAATTATCAGAAATGTAGAATGGCAGCAAACATGCAGTATCCATACAAAGAAATCAATTTAGCACAGATACAGGAACACAGCTCCAAACATGATCATAGGACAGTGCTTCTAGCAACCTTTTGTAACCAGAACAGAATGGAAACTGGAGCATTTCTTCCTTTTTTCCTTGTAACATCAAGGGCTGTGTCATACTATGATTGTGGTAATCCAGCACTGTGCTACATCACAATGTGTCTGCCAGGGCAGCCTGTCACAAAACGTGCCACCAATTAGCCCAGACACTAATTGCATCTTTGCTCTTGCTTTGCACAGGGTCTATAACCAGGCCATGAAGAGAAACATCTCACCCTGGTTTAGGAGTTAAAGCAGTGAATGAGATTGGTTCCATAGCCAATCCCCTTTGATTTACTTCATAAACAAATGAAATAATTAGATTTCTTGCTCCTCAAAACACTTTCTGAGAGTCCTGTTTTGGCAGTTACAAAGTCTGACATGAATTTTTCTGTGAATCTTTAACCCTTTTAATAATGAATTGACATTGAAAGGACTGGAAAGTCCTTAAATGAGAAGTATTTAGAAAAAACTAATCAGCTCTAAAACTTTAAAGCTTGTGTTTCATCCAACTCTTATTTTTTTTTACCTGCAGGGTAAATGTTTTCACTTTGAGGTGTTTATTTCTTTTTCACATTCCTCTGAAGTGTCTGCTCAGACACATCATCAGGTTGTTGGGCTGCTTATCTGAGTTTAAGTGGCAGCTGCTTTCCTAGAATAAAAAGATTGCAAAAATTATAAATTGAACTGCAACCTCTGAACTTCTCAGTGTCGGAGATCAACTCTCTTTTCAAACAGGCTACATCTTGCCAGTCCTTAAATGATCTACTCATTAAAATGGTACTTCCAGGAACAACATACCAGGGTCCATCCCTCCTGGTAATGCCATGCTAGAAAGATGTTCTTGGAGGTCATTGTTGTTGACAGCTCAGAAATTCTGCATTTGCGACAAGAGCTTCAATTTCTCCCAGCTGAAAGCAAGGGCAAGGCACAGCTTTGGTGTGTCTGGAAGGGCTCGTTCAGCCCTGAAGCCAAAACTCTGACTTGGGGAACTTTGTACTTGCAGAGATTCAGAAGAGAGGCCTCAAAATGCAGCCAGTGCCCTCCCATCCCAGCTGGGCACTGAGGGAATTCACTGCAGGATACATGGTGGCATTTAACCCCAGACATTTTACTGTCTTGTTTTTCCCTGTTAGGATATGATATTTACAGTGGTGAGTGTCATCAAGCAGATGTCTTGGGGCAAATTCCATCTCTATAACTGGCAAACTTTTCCAAAGACACCTCCTTCTAATTCAACCCCAACATGACCATCAGGCAAAAAGGCTTTTAGTCACATTGCTCCAGGTGCTATTTACTTTGGTGAATATTCAATAACACTTCTTTTTTTTTTTTTCTTTTTTTTTTTTCCTCCCGTGTGTGGAGAGTTTTGGAGTTACTTTTCCTGCCTGCATTTAAAATAAATTAACTGTTGGGAGATAATGAACACCAGAACACAGCTGGTTTGGTGTATGCTATGCATTGCAGTCTGAGGAAGAAAAATAGCATTTGAATGCATTTTCACAGTCATCCATGTATTAATCTCTCTGATAATTTCTGCACAATATTCTCATAATATTCTACAAGGGCCCTTCTCTTTCTTTTCTTCTCTTCCTACCAGCAGCCTGTCCTGAGCAATTTTCTTTCACAAGGAATGCAAGATGCTTTAAGTCTTGAATATCTTCCTAAACTGAAATAATCTATCCAGAGAGACTGTGAAATAAAATTTCTCTTTATCTATTTTTAATAAACAATTTAGAACTTTCATCTGGGCTGCCTATAAATTCAAGATTGAATTTCATGGTCTCGATTCCCCAAACTTACTGGAAGATGAACAATTATCACTGCTTTCTAAGTTCATTTCTTTCTTCAGGACAAGTTCTTTTGGTGGCTGTTTCTCTTGTGACATTCTCTCTGTTTGCCCTAAATCATCAATATCATATTTCCTCTATGAAATAGTAGGAGGGTTTAGGGTTAAGATCAGTAAAAGAAAACAAAAGCAAATGCCCTGAACCTCAGTTCTACCTGTGTCATTGAAAACAAACCTCCTTGAACAGGTTCCAGCAAAATTTCTCTGCCAAGAAGAAACACCCCAATGCACAGAAAATTTCTAAGTACAGTGAACAGTGAATGGGCTCAGCAATTTCCTAAGCTTTTTTAAAAACAATAGCTAAATAAATGTAATCATGATCAAATCAGATGAATCACAATCAGATAATCACTTTGGAAGTTCTTTCAGGGATTCCCTAAAAGTCAGTTCAGTCAGGTTTTCCTCTAGAGATTTCTTTTGTGCCACATGACTTCTAATGATTGTAGCTATTTCTATCAGGTGGTGTTTTTTATTTTTTAATCATTTTAATCATCCAGTTGAACATTTTTGGCCAGAGTAGAACAGAAATACCACCCAGCAATTAACAGTTTACCCTTTCTATGGGAAGACTGGAGCAAAAAGATCCTGATATTCTTGAAACCTGTATTTTGGCACTGTGGGTAACAAATACCCATCAGCGGTGATCCACCCATTAATGGACGGAATGAATTTGGTAGCTAAGGCTAAGATCACTGCAGCTGTGTTTTTAAAAATCCTCCAAACCTGTCAAACGAGACCCTTTCCTCCAAGCAGAAGGACCCTGCACTCCCTGCAGCCATTTTGCTCCCTGTGATATTAAAAAGAATTTTTATTCTGGGAATGTGGAAGGGCATCACTGGATAAGCGGAGCTACATTTTGAGGAGCAGATTTTGGTACTGTGGCTTTATTTACACGACCCTGTGAGCAGGCACAGAGGTTCCCAGTGCTGTGTGAGAATGTAATATCACAGAATTGCTACTGCACATGAAGAGAGCTCCCATCCCCAGTCTGTTCTATCAGACACAGTGAACTCAAATGCCCCAGCTCTTCATCCTACTAAACCTTCCTTATGCTGGCTGCTAAGAGATCACATCAATCCTGCTTTTACTGTTGTCACACGTGTAACCATCTGGCACCAGGACAAGTGCCAAAGCATGACTTGCATATTTGCTGGATTGGGGGACAGACGTGTTTGACTGTGAGCTGAGCCAAACTTTTGTGATTTGCACAAATATTGCTTCTCCCCACAGCTTGGAGAACACAAGTTTTCACAGAGCTTGTTAACTCCAGTCCTCATCCCCTGCATTCTGCCCCTGCTCTGAGCTGTAAAAAGTCTTTATGTTTGGCAGGTCACTAAAAACCAGAGCATCATCCTGTTTATTTTATAGCTAACTTCATTAGCAAGAAACAGCAAGGACTGAAATACAGGGCTGTAAAAGCCCAGCTTAGGTTTGCAACGAAATGTTATTCAAGTAATTAGTCCACTTAAACTTTCTAATGCAGTCTCTTGGTTTCCAAAGTGCTAAAATGCTTTTTAATGGCTTTTCCATGGTTTTTTTCATTGGTTTGGCATCCTGGCTTTCAGCATGAAAGAACAGGCCATATCTTAATATCTCTGCTCTTTGTGCCAGGATCTCAGATGGTACATGTTGACGTGACACCCATGGAGCCAGCTGAAATATGTCACTTTTCACCAGCTGAACCTTGTCGTGCTTTTCATTAACAAGTCTCAAAGAACTCAGCTGTGCTTCCAGTTCAGTCTTCATTTTTTGCCTAACAATAAGAAAAATAAAATCAACTAAAGAAGTAGGCTCATAACTTTACAGTGAATTGCTTTGCTCTTGTGCTGTGCAGTTCCTCTTCTTTTGCTTGACAGATCTGAAACTAAGATCTCTTCAGGGTCCACCTGCAGAGCTGCCTCCAGCTCTGGGGTCCAGCACAGGAAGGATGTGGAGGTGTTGGAATGAGCCCAGAGGAGGCCACCAGGAGGATCAGAGGGATGGAGCAGCTCTGCTGTGAGGAAAGGCTGAGAGAATTTGGATTGCTCAGCCTGGAGAAGAGAAGGTGAAGGGTCGGTCTCTTCCTCCGGGCAACAACAGACAGAACAAGAGGACACAGTCTCAAGCTGCGCCAAGGGAGATACAGGCTAGAATTAAGGAGGAAGTTTTTCACAGAAAGAGTGGTCAAATACTGGAATCATCTACACAGGGAGGTGGTGGAGTCACCATCCCTGGATGTGTTTAAAAAAAGACTGGATATGGCACTTGGTGCCATGATCTAGTTGAGGTGTTAGAACATGGGTTGGACTCAATGATCTTGAAGGTCTCTTCCAACCTAGAAATTCTGTGATTCTGTGATTCTGTGATCTAATGGTGGCCTTCCAGGATGTGAAGAGAGCCTGTAAGAAAGATGGAGAGGGAATATTTAAATGCACATGCAGTGACAGGACGAGGGGGAATGGCTCCAAATTGAAAGAGAGTGGGTGTAGATTAGATATTGGGATGAAATTGTTTACTCAGAGGGTGGTGAGGCCATGGAACAGGCTGTGTAGAGAAGTTGTGGTGGCTCCATCCCTGGAAGGGCTCAAGGCCAGGTGGCATGGAGCTCTGAGCAATATGGTCTAGTGGAAGTCGTCCCTGCCCATGGCAGGGGGTGGAACTGAATGATCTTGAGAAATATTGGACTCAGACCATGTATGCTAAATATTCTGAGGTCTACTTTTATATTACAAACTGTAATTCTATCTTTCTTCTGAGTTTGTTTGAGTTGTTAATGAGTTAAAGGATCACAGAATCACAGAATAATGAGGTTGGAAGAGATCTCTAAGATCACTGAGTCCAACCTATGCCCTAACACCTCAACTAGACTATAGCACCAAGTGCCATGCCCAGTCTTTTTAAACACATCCAGAGATGGTGATTCTACCACCTCCCTGGGAAGAGCATTCCAGTACTTTATTATTCTTTCAGTGAAAGATTTCTTCCTAATATCCAACCTATACCTTCCCTGACATTGAATATGTTTGGCGATTTTTTTCCCCTGATTTTCTTATGCTGTTTGCTTAAAATTGGACAGAAAACAATTTCCATTCTGTGGGGGAAGGGGGGAGGGTGAAAAAAAACAACAAAGCAAAGGCATTTCAAAACATTTTATTTTTAATCGGATTGAATCTCGTGGCAATCGTATGCAAAGCTTGATAAGAAATGTTAATGTAGCCTAGACAACTTTCCCAGAAAGAGAACTAATCAGATAAATGTTTTCTGTATCAGAAAAGCACTTAAAAGTGTTAAAAGCAACCTTTGTAGACTTTGAAAAAGTATGTGTAACTTTTAGACAAAAATTTGTGAAAAGTTTGCATGGGATTCATGTCACTCAACTTCATCAGTGAGGTCAATAAGTCTCTAAGCTAAACTGAATTCTCCTTCCAGAACACAATGTTATCACTGCCATCATGCTGGTTTGGAGACAGAAGCAAGACAGAGTTTGTAAGGAGAGGTAATTTTTTTTTTTTAATACAGTTGGAAAAACCTAAACACCTTGTTCAGTTGCTCACACTTCACATCTGAAACTGAAGATGGAAAAGAAAATGCACTTCTAGTGGGTGATTCATCCCTTCTTAAGATAGATTGGGTGACTCACGCTCTGTAGGTGCCTATTGATCTCTATTGACCAGAGAGGGATTTTGGCTGACAATGAGCAATAAACACCTAACTTTGAGACAGAAAGAAAAATAGAATAGATAATATGGGCTCCACCTTGCAGTTATAAGTGTTTCTCATATGAACTTTATTCTTCCTTCCATTTTTGCATTGATTCATGTGCAAGTTCTGAGTATAATTACAATTCTTGATTTTTAGATACTGACAACCCATACATTGTCCTGTGAAGACCAGTCAGAAAGATTTTGGTGCTCAGAATGACTAAATTATCTATCCCCAGAAAGGCATTTTTGCTCTCTAAATAATTCAGAGCACTCCTGGCAAACAGATCTAGGAAACTTCAGGGATTACAGTATCTCACATTAATATCTAGTTGATTTTAGTTGATGATGAAATAACAAAATAGTTATTGGTGCAGAATTTTGTAGAAAAAACAACATCCAGCAGCTGCTGAATATTTCTCTTTGTCTCCCTGAAGTTCTCAATACATTATCCCATATTTTCCATATGACATAAGCATACAAACACCTTTCTTTTTTTGGTCTCCCACTGTGATTAACAGTGAATTTTAATAATAACCAGTGTAATTAAAGGTCAGTACTTGCTGGAGACCATTTCTAAATTGTTCTGGTAAAGGACAAGTGTTCATAAAGGGTAAACAAATACATCAGTGTGCATGAAACACCAGTCTAGCTGCAGACTTCTGTGTGTGAGGTAGGGCCACTCAAGACTGAATGACAAGGTGGATGTATTGTCAGAAATAGCATCAGCTGCTCATTTAGTTGGGATAGAGACAGAAATTTATCAATTTTCTCTCTCTGGTGATGTTGGGCCTTCTGCAAAGAGGAAGGTCAAGAGGAAGAGCCCTCTAGCAAGGCTGAGGAAGAGCAACACAGCTCTGAAAAGAGACCAAAAACATCTGCCAGGCACATTTCCCACAGGCATCTTTAAAAAAGCAGCGTGGCTTCCAGAGGCAGACCAGGCTGAATTGACTCAGGACAGACGGAATATTGAAATATGGTCCTTGAAACCCGGACATTCCCATCTTACCTCTATTAAATTATGGGGCTTTTTCCTCCAATACCTGTGACCATTTCTGCCCCTGGCTGGTGAGTGAACACTAACAGCAGCATCCTCTGAAATTCCAGGAGTTCTTTTACAAGATGCTAGGTGGGTAATTACACTGCTTTGGGTCCCTTCCAGGTGTCTTTGCCTACTCTGGACATGCACAACAGAGACAAAGACAGAAGCCTGGGGAGATGACTTCACTCTGGATGAGACTGAAGACTGGATTGCATTTGCATAGATGCCACTGGAGGGGAGAGAGGCCAAAGCAGAGCAGCCAGGGTTCTGTTTCTCCCCATCTCTCATGAAAGTCAAATATCTCCACTCTTCCAAGCACGCTTCCTGGTGTGCATTCCCTCCAGCTGATGAGGTTCATCCACCCTGACTAATGGACCTGCTGAGAGAAGCCAAATGCTGCAGAGCATTATGTGGCTCGCTGGAGAGCCAAGACTGGCATGCTCTGCCCATCCTGGACCCATTTGTAATTTTCTTAATACTGTGAATGCTGTGGATAACTGCCAGGTGCTTGCTAGAAGTGCACATATATTAGAGGCTGGCAAGGGTAAGGATGAGAAATTTGGGAAAATTCAGTTAGTTTTTGTCTTATGTACTTTATAATTATAGAATTTAATACTAGCTACTAGGTACCCTGATAATTGCTGTTATTATTTCTTTAACATTTTCCCACCCTTTCCATCAAACTATTAAACTCTGAAATGGCTGAATTTTGCTTCTTGTGTGAATTTCCATAAAGTTTAGACTGTGTGCTTTGCCAGGTGTTGCAGAGGCAAGCAAATCTCCAGGGAAGTTATGCAAATGGTGGGATGCAGAGCGTGGCTGGGAGCACACGACTGTGTGGATACAGCTCTGGCCATGGACTCAGCAGGGTATTAGTCCTAACCTTGATTTCTCTCTGCTTTGTGATTACTGGCACATCACTCCAGGCTGTCCTCTGTACCCAAAGCAGTAGATTGTAAAGTATATATTTGTCTAAGCTGTCTCTACTCTCTTCATCTTATTTTCACAGAATTCACAGAATGACTGAGTTGGAAGAGACCTTAAAGATCGAGTCCAACCCATGCCCCAGCACCTCAAATAAACCATGGCACCCAGTGCCACATCCAGTCTTTTCTTAAACACATCCAGGGATGGTGACTCTATCACCTCCCCTGGCAGACCATTCCAGAATTTTATCACTCTTTCCATATAAATCTTTTTCCTAATATCCAACCGATATTTCCCTTGGTGCAACTTAAGACCGTGTCTTGTTCTGTCAGTTGTTGCCTGGAGAAAGAGACCAAACCTCACCTGGCTACAACCACCTTTAAGGAGTTGTAGTGAGTGATAAGGTCACCCCTGAGTCTCCTTTTCTCCAGGCTGAACACCCCCAGCTCCCTCAGTGGTTCCTCACAGGGTTTGTGTTCCCAGCCCCTCTCCAGCCTCGTTGCCTCCTCTGGATGCGCTCAAGTGTCCCAAGGTCCTTCCCAAACGGAGGGGCCAGAGCTGGACACAGCACTCCAGGTGTGCCCTCAGCAGTGCCCAGGGCAAGGGCAGAATGACCTCCCTGCTCCTGCTGGCCACACTATTCCTGATCCAGGCCAGGAGCCATTGGCCTTCTTGGCCACCAGGGCTCACTGCTGGCCCATGTCCAGCCGGCTGTCAACCAGCACCCCCAGGTCCCTTTTTGCCTGGGCACTGCCCAGCCACACCATCCCCAGCCTATGCAGGGGGTTATTCTGGCCAAATCCTCTTTTATTCAGTAGTTTCTTGTCTTTTCCCCTTTTTGGTACCCATATTATTAAACACTGCCCTCCTACCACCCCCCAAATCAGTGTAATATTTTCTGCACTCCCCACAGGCACTCAATACATCCTCTTTCTCCTGCAAAGGCCATATGAGTGGTCATGGCCTACTTATGCTTACTCCTTTAGGCCTGATCCTAAAAATTAGGGACGGGATTAATCGATTTGTTCCACTCATGACCTTCTTTTCCACAGATTTCAGCTTTTTCAGGCTGGGAATCCTCTTTACTGTGTATGGTTACCAAGTCTTGCATAGATTAAATTCTTTTACATAAGTGAAAAATCTTATAAGATATCCCATCTCAAGCTTCATGCAGATAAAATTAGAGAGTTTGAGAGTTGGATCCTTTGCTGAAGAAATTTAATCTTTGTCCTACTACACCCATTTATCCTTTTTCTATTTACTCACTTAACACTATCAAAACTCCCACTTACTTGGTGAAGACTATGAGAATATAAGGCAAGTGATAACAAAAAAAAAATTACATAAATGGGAAAAAATTAAGAAAACCAAGCCCTCTGGGTTTTGTGTCCTCCAGATTAACTTTCAGTTTTGAAGAAATCAATGAAAAATCAATATCTACAATCAAGTTAGCAATGACCAATCTTAAATTCTCTCTGTCTCCATTCAAAAATTCCCCAAAACTCTGCATTTCAATTCCTATCTGGACAGAAAGTCCAGATCTCATGGACAACTACAGAGTCCTGCCTTACAGATGTGCTTCTCAGAGTTCATTAAAGCTGAGGGCAAAGCCTCCACCTGTGGACAAAGTCAGATTACCAGGATTCACTGATCTGTCCTTTATCACTCCATCATCCCAATGAGGACACTACTCAAATGCGTTTTGAGTCCAGTCAAATGCCAACCCCAGTCATGACTTTGATCCTGAACATCAAAGTCCTCCAGAGGATCAGCCCCTGCCAGCTGAGGACTTTTTCCCTGCAGCTCCTGTGTTTGACGGAGACTTAGGGACACATCATTTGTGTTGGATGGGGAAAATGTTGATAAAACACTGATAATTTAGTAGTTGTTGTGTTTTCCCTCAATCAAGGACTGTTCAGTTTCTTGTGTTCTGCATGGGGAGCTACAGAGAAGGTGGTCCAGGACAGCTGATCTGAGATGGCCAAAGGGATGTTCCACACCACACAACACCACTCCCAGTAGATAAAATGTGGGGGACCTGGCATAGAGGGGTCAATTGCTGCTTGGGATGGTGAGTAATTGTACTGTCCACCATCTGGTTAATTTTTATTGAGTTTTATTTTTATCTCTTTAATATCTCCTTTCATAGTTATTATTATTATTAATCATCATCATTTTATTTTACTCCAATTATTAAACTGTTCTTTTCTCAACCCACAGGTTGTACCTTTTTCTGATTCTCCTTCCCCATCCCACCCAAATGGGACTGAGGGAGGGAATGAGCAGCTGCTGGTCTGGAGTTAAACCTTGGTACCATAGAGGAAAAAAAAACCAACATAAAGACCCCATCCTAATATTTTATGAACTCTTGAACACCAGCTTGAAAAACACAGTGATAAGGCAAAATGTGCAAAATAAATGGTTAAATACATTGGTTAAATGCGTGTTGTGCAGAGTTGTGCCTGCTCTTATGGATACTTGCCTGTTCCAGGGAATATTGATTTTTGACCCAGCCACACCATCCCTTGACATGTGGACTTTCTTACCACAGAGATCTGGAAGAAACAGATGATCCTTGAAATCAGAAGGTGTGCAGGGCTGAAATGGCTGTTTGAAAGGCAGAGACATGAGAGAGCCTTGAACAAACACTGACCCTGCCTTACAGAGACACAAGCTGCTACAAATTTCTCAGTGTCCCAGGACCCAGCTCTGACAGAGGCTCGGTGACCCTGATGCCATCATTTGAGTGCACTGCACAATATCAGGGAGGTGTTCTGGTCCTTTGATTTGGCCCTCAGGCATGACAAGCAAGAGAGAGAAAATTATTTTATTTAGAGACATCTGTTTTGAGATATTAACTAGTAAATAATGCATAAGCTGGGATGATGCTTTGGCACCACAGGGCAGTGTAGCTGATTAAAACAAATAAGAGAATCATGAAGTAATACTGAATTTTACACTTGGTCCATTTCTTGATGGATAGAGCTAAGTAAGTCTGGGACAATATAAGCAAGGGGAAACAGAATTTTGTTTGGATTTTTTTGCTTGTTTTCTTGTTTCCCCAAGGTTAGCTTTTCCCTAAAGCAGTGCATGGTCACTCCCACCAAGTGATGTGAAGATTGTGCTCTGTCTGGTCAGGAGGGAATCAGACCATAGTGTGGCTCATGGAAAACAGCCCTTGGCTCTACCATCCTTCCCTCCCTTCCTGCTGTGCAGCTCAGTCATTTCTAAGTGGCTTCAGATACCAGCAAGAATTCCAGGTAAACCTCCTCTGCTTTTGGATTACATGGAATTTCTGTGCTATTGCTGGTGGAAGTTCAGACTCGTCATTAACTCAGCTATTCATCCACTGGGATAGAGGAAAAGGTGAGGTGACAGCTGGAAGAAACATCCCCACCTTTCTCTAGCCAAAATGCAAGTCAGTTATGAACTCTTGAACACCAGCTTGAAAAACGCAGTAATAAGGCAAAATGTGCAAAATTTTGGTTAAAATGCAAAATTGGTTAAATGCGTGTTGTGCAGAGTTGTGCCTGCTCTTATGGATACTTGCCTGTTCCAGGGAATACTGATTTTTGACCCAGCCAGACCATCCCTTGACACGTGGACTTTCTTACCACAGAGATCTGGAAGAAACAGATGATCCTTGAAATCAGAAGGTGTGCAGGGCTGAAATCACTTTGAAAGGCAGAGACATGAGAGAGCCTTGAACAAACACTGACCCTGCCTTACAGAGACACAAGTTGCTACAAATTTCTCAGTGTCCCAGGACCCAGCTCTGACAGAGGCTCGGTG
This sequence comes from Emberiza elegans, assembly GCA_024865655.1. NCBI lineage: Eukaryota > Metazoa > Chordata > Aves > Passeriformes > Fringillidae > Emberiza > Emberiza elegans. Next base: position 4,380,784 of record JALJVW010000084.1, on the reverse strand, counting down.
ACCCTGATGTCATCATTTGAGTGCACTGCACATTATCAGGGAGGTGTTCTGGTCCTTTGATTTGGCCCTCAGGCATGACAAGCAAGAGAGAGAAAATTATTTTATTTAGAGACATCTGTTTTGAGATATTAACTAGTAAATAATGCATAAGCTGGGATGATGCTTTGGCACCACAGGGCAGTGTAGCTGATTAAAACAAATAAGAGAATCATGAAGTAATACTGAATTTTACACTTGGTCCATTTCTTGATGGATAGAGCTAAGTAAGTCTGGGACAATATAAGCAAGGGGAAACAGAATTTTGTTTGGATTTTTTTGCTTGTTTTCTTGTTTCCCCAAGGTTAGCTTTTCCCTAAAGCAGTGCATGGTCACTCCCACCAAGTGATGTGAAGATTGTGCTCTGTCTGGTCAGGAGGGAATCAGACCATAGTGTGGCTCATGGAAAACAGCCCTTGGCTCTACCATCCTTCCCTCCCTTCCTGCTGTGCAGCTCAGTCATTTCTAAGTGGCTTCAGATACCAGCAAGAATTCCAGGTAAACATCCTCTGCTTTTGGATTACATGGAATTTCTGTGCTATTGCTGGTAGAAGTTCAGACTCGTCATTAACTCAGCTATTCATCCACTGGGATAGAGGAAAAGGTGAGGTGACAGCTGGAAGAAACATCCCCACCTTTCTCTAGTCAAAATGCAAGTCAGCATTTGTTTTATTCCATTTGTTTTGTGCAGGAAAAAACTCACTCTCTTTGCAGGAATTAACTTTTGTCTCTATCTCCTGTCTTGGCAGGGGGGTTGGACTAAAGGATATCCAGTGGTCCCTTCCAACCCCAAAAATTCTGTGATTCTGTGATCTGTGTTGAGGTCACCAATTGGCCCAAGTGGACATAGAGTTTAATTTTGGATCAGTTTTCTAGTCAGAAGGACTGAAAATTCCACTATGTTCCCTTAAGAATTTGGAACTGAATGAAAATCTGGGGAATTGTTGAGTAGAATTACAATGTTGTGTAGAACCCAGATTTCGTTGTTTCCATGCATTTTAAAGCCATTTTGCAAAGTTGCTGAAGTGAGCATGTCCAAAAATGTGGCTTTCATAAAGATTTTATCTTTTGTGTCTCTGAAGAACACATGAACATCTAATAATGAGAGAGGATGAGCTTTTCTACCCGGAACTCAAAGAGAGAGAACTCAAGGAGAGAGCAAAGGGGGGTCAGCAAAGCAAGACCAGGAACTGATTTCTAAACCAAATGGACAAAGCTGGCTTCCCCAGGGCCCATAAAATGCACAGATACAACTTAGAATGGATGAAGCTCCAATATTCACACTCCTCACTGTAGCTGAGGGAGGCCCTGATGTGTGTTCTGCACAGGCTTTACTGGATATTAATTAATTATTGATTTATAAGGAGAAAATCTTTGCTGTGAGGGTGATGAAGCACGAGAATAATTTGCCCAGAGAAATGTTGGATGCCCCATCCCTGGAAGGGTTCAAGGCAGGCTGGATGAGGCTTTGAACAAAATGGTCTGGTGGAAGATGTCTCTGCCCATGGAAGGGGGGCGGAATTGGATCATCTTTAAGGTAAAACATACCATGATTCTGTGATTCTCTGTTTTCATCATTCTGTGATAGGACAGAATAGAAATATTAGCAAGTTCATTAACATTTTATGTCAGACATTCATCTTGATCCAGCAGAAAATTTGATCATTGAGATGATGGTGGAAGCTGGGAAATTTTCTTTTAAACCATTCTTCAGTGGTGTTTCTCAGCTCAGAGAAATTGTCTAAATCTTGTCTGAATGGATTTCATTCAGGTATCCATAAATTCATAGAAATTGTCATGACAGAAAAAAGCTATTCAAATCCCAGATACTTCTAAAATAGGCCCAGTGTCCCACCCCAGAATATTCAATTAAACCAGAGGCAGGTCTAGGATCACAGTGAAAAGGAAGAACACCACAAGTTCCTAACTCCAGTGAGACACTGATGTTATGCTAAATGTTATTTCTTTAAGATTTTTGTCCTTTATTTGTAAATAGTTGCCTTTCACTACATTATATCAATGTTTATAAAATCTAATGGGCTTTAAAACAGGCAAAAAAGGATTAAATTAATTTAGCAGAGATCTGAAAAGTATTTAGCATTTTGTACAGACTTAATGTATCCCCCTGTGTTTAGCATCTCTCATCCAATACCAATAAGTTTCCACTAGAATTAGTAAATCTCTTTCATTTACTTACTTAGAAGAAAATATTTAATAGATGCCACAGGAATTTTGCAAATTGCTCTAGTTCTGATTCTGATTAATAGGAAACCATGTCAAATGTATAAATAATTTAAAGTCTTAAATTAGTGCTCTTTCATACTTAAATCTTGGGAATAGATGTAGGCTCAGAATATTTCATTATAACTATTTTAGTCATACTTATTTCTCAATTGAGCTTCATATTAAGGTGAAATAAAAGCATATTTAGGATGGAGATAAAAGTGCCATTGTCTTTATCTCTAAAGGACAAAATTGTGCCAGTCTGTAAAAGTATTTAGTCAATGTCAAGTTGTCTTGATTAAACAAAAGCCTGACAAATTATTTTAGGCTTAAACACCTAAAATCAGAGGAGCAGGAAAACAATCTATTAAACTTAGTGTGAAGTGGAATATCTCCTAACTCTGACTGATGGGTGACCAGTTAGTCATTTTTTGCAATGAGTTACAATTTAAATTAAGACTTTGGTTCTTTGTAGCTTGATTTGTCTTTAAGATTAACTGAAATATTTTTAGAATTTTTTAAGAACAGCTTCTTTTTGTCTTGGTGGTGCTTGAGGGCATTTACTTGAGTCATTTATTGCAATCATATTGATGCTGTGGACAACATTTACTGAACTTGAGCTGAGAGGTAAGAAATTTCATCTGAGGCATCTGATTCAAGCCCAGCCTAGACCTAAACAGACTCAGAATATTTATCACACATCAACTTTTTCACTGAAACAAAACTAGGAACTGCAGGATAAATATTCACAGCATAAAAGCTACAACTGTAAATTGGCACATAATTATCTTCTTGTTGGTAGTCTCAGCACAAAGGTGAAATCCTAACTGTGGAAATTGAACTGAATTTTTGTCCACTTTGTCCTCAACAGGCTCAGACGCTTTGGTGGGGCATAAATGGGAGGTTTGATTGCTGTTGCACAAAGGGAATTATTGTGAGGATATTTTTTTACATTTTTCCCCAGGATTTATAATTTTCTTCCAAGACCACAGAAGGAGAAAGTTATTTGAGATCAACTATAAGGCCTGGTAAATCCTTATTTACTGAAGATATCTGGTAGTTTTTATCCTCCTTTGGGAAAACACTCCAACAGGATCTGCTGGTTCCCTTCCTGGTGAGCTGTCAGGTGCTATCAGACACGTCCATTGTTTATTTCTAAGGGGAGGATGAGAGAGGAAAACAAAAATCCTTCCATCTGCTGCAATCCCTTTGAGCCTGGAAGGATTGTAGGCAACAACAGGACGACACACATGTGGCTGCAGCCCATAATTGTTCCCCTTTAGGTGGACAGCAATTCCCAACCAGTTGTTTAAACCTCCTCAGCCATCACACAGGAGGGATTGGTAATTCCAGAGGGTGATTCATCCCAGCCTGAGATGGATGTCCAACATAAGGTGGGATGAATTACTCAGCAGACACATTATGTCTCTTCAGAGGCACAAAGGGACTGAAATAAGTATGTCACTGAAACTGTGGGGAAAATGCCAAAAATCTTGCAACAACATTTTTAGTGTTAGGGAATCAAGGCACTGCTTTATTCTGGCCAGGATGTGCAACAGAAATAATTTCATCCACACATTGCCCGGGTTGTACAGAGAAAATCTTTCCATCACACATGAATTTTAGTGGATTTTCCACATGTTTTACACAGTCAAAACCCTGATAAATTCATTGGTTTGATGTTCATTGATCCTAAGTAGCTCAGTTCTTAGTTTTGTGTTCTTACTGGATCCAAATTCCTTTTCCTTCAATGCTAATCAGGTTCTCATTCTTATCTCTCTTTACCCAGACCAGGGGTCTCCAGCCATGCCAAGGGTGATGTTTGGAGCTGATGTTTATTAGTGGTCATTATTGGTCATTAATGGTCATTTACCTTTTGTGTATCTCTGTTCAGCTCATCAGACCTCGCCTGGTGGAACAGTCCCCTGAGAAGAAACTTGAATTCCCTTCCCCTGATGCAAAGAACAAAACTGACTTTAGTTACGTTAAAAAAAAATAACTTTATATCATTTCCAGCAAGTAGAGAGTGGACTCCGGCTGGTGGTTGAGACAAATCTGCATCCCAAGGTGCAATCAGGAACTCGAGGATAGGAGAAAACAGGGACATTTCACAACACAAAACCTCACTGTTAATCAGCAGCCAGTGCTTAATTACTCTAAAAAAGCCCTGCAAAACTAGCACAAAAAGATGCAATTTCAGAAAATAGGTTTTCCCAGTTGATGAACACAACTACAAATATCCATATATGTACACAGAGGCTCTTAGAGTACACCATTAATGTGGCAAAATCCCCCTCCACCCAAAAAACCTGTAAAATTTAATTATTCAATCCGATGTCTGAAGTTTGGGCATCAGGAAAACTTGCTCACCACTCTTAAGGACTGTTTGTGAAATCTGGGGGTTGAGATTTAATCTATTCTTCTGTCACTTCCAGTTACTGATATGTTTCTTTGTGTTCTCCTCTAATTTCATATTAAAAAATGAACCTATTTGCTGTGAAGCCTTTCCTGCCAGCTAATGAAACAAGCTATGGCAAAGTTTTCTTGCTGTTGGTCATAAAATTCCCTATAATTTGTTTTTGTTCTTCATTATTCACTACAGAGTAAAGGATTATTTCAATATTTTACAGTCACTATCAGAAGTCGAGTGATTTGTCTGTCTCAAGACATGCCATCAATCATCCAAACAGTCCAACTCCTCAGGTATTCTGTCTGAATGTGAAAATAATTAGTGCAAGTAAAGTTATATGGGTAAAAGTTATATGGAGTGAATTCCAACTCCAGGTTTTATCTTTTCTTTTAAAGTTAGTAGCAATATATTTCCATTTAACTATGTAAAATATATTCTGGTGGAGTCTTACAGTTAATGGCAATATTACATATATTTTTTTCCTATGTTAACTCTTGTTATATTAAGATTAGTCATCCTGTTCCTGTGCCTATGAAGACATTTCTCAGATGACAGGATTAACTGATTTATCTCTAAAGTCTCTCCACTTTATCAGTCAGAATCACTGCACTCATACAAACATAAATGGATTTTCTGCACTTCTTTGGCTCTAATTGCATTGCTCATCTTTGCTGCTGAATGGCTTCATCTTAGAAAATATTTTTTGACTGTAATAATGTGGCCTTTGAATCAGTTCTCTTGCCCACTTTTCACTCAATGCACTGTGCTTGATCTCACAAAGTCCAAAATTTGTGGTTTGAAGACAAATAGGAAACAGAAATGAATGATGAGCTTCAGATGAGACAACAAACCACTAAAGGAAATGTGGAAACCTTTATTTCTGTGTTCACCTCTGGGCATCCAAACTTCTCTGGGCAATCGGTACCAGGGCATCACCATCCTTTAAATAAAAACTTTTGTACATAGATGTTTGAAATGCACTTTATATAAGCTGAGAAAATACTTCCTTTCTTCCTTTTCCCTCTTTTGTCTAAAGCCTGTTGAATCTAGCAGCCTTTACAATTTTACATAAAAGAGTTTGGTATTGTTGCTGCTTAAATAGGAACCATTTAATCATCAGCTCTATTAGGAGACTAACTGGAACTTGCTATTCTTTAATTTACTTGCAGACTTTTTGCTCTTGCTAAGTGTTTTTGGTTTAGTGTTCTGGAACTAAATCATTAGCAAATGTGCTCAGTATAGCCTGGAGGAACAAATTACCTGTTGAAGTAATTTGAATGCAATTTTTAAATGCTTTTTATTTGTGTGTAGGAGGATGGACTAAGCTGGGGCTTTTAGGAGATTTACTTACTTCTGAAAGTGTCACTGTTTGACTGTTTGGTCTCAGATAAATTATTTGAGCCAACATTTTCTAATTTGCATGACTAGATCAAAGTATGTAAAAAGGGCTTTGTTGCTTCAGGAGTTCAAACACTGCTGTTCTTACTTCAGTTAAAAAGTAATTAATCCAGGAAAAAGTGTGACTTGCAGGAAAGGAGACCAATGGTGTGATTTTTATGTCTCTGTGTGTGCCTATGTGTATAAAGCATATAAAGTCAGGGCACAACAATCTGTAATTCTTTCCTAAAACCTACAGGATAAGCTACACTTTACTAATAAACATGCCTAAGTTTAAAAACATTTATATCACTTCAAATTCAACCTGGACTCCATCCAAACATTTTCAGTTTTGTAAAACCAATGTAAAGCTATTTTGTCCTGTTATTTTTCCCTGTTAGAGGTAGTTGAGTTTAGGATCCTTGGAGATGTTCTTACAGACCAAAAAGGAGAGTGGTTTCCCATAAACACCTTACCCAGTAGTGCCAGAATTATAACTCTCTTGTGATTTCCATGCCCAAGGGATTACAGCCAGAATAAACAAACATCTTTGAAGGTATCTGTGCTAAAATTGTGTTACAGATTCAGCTGGCAAATTTCAATACACCCAAACTGCTTCCATCCTTTTCTTCCTGGTGTGTGCAGCCTGCTCAGCTTGTTTTCCCAGAAAACAGTGATTCCATTATATTACGGTTTTCCCAGCTCTGAAACCTTCAAAGACATTTAGTAAACCACAATCTCCACATGGCAAAAATGGGCTGAATTTCTGTAAGAAGAGTGAAATCCACCTTAGGTACAAAAACTCATTAGACAGAGATTTAGATGTAAGATTTAGATAGGGAAAACCAATCTAAATAGGTAGCACTGAATGGGCCAGTGAGGGTCTGAGCCTTGTAACAGGAATGTCTTGGTGTTCTTATTTGTATTCCAACCCTGAAAACAGTTTAAGGGTTAGTTGGGTGTATTGTTATAGGCTTATCTGAGTGAAAAATGGAGGGACAGAATTAACAGGAGGTGTCTCAGAGTTCCAGGAAACAGCCTGAATAGGGGCCTCTAGGGTGCTAGACCAGTGTATTTACTGTACACTCATAAGCCCACTCATTAAAAGGCCATTAAGCAAATTAGAAAGTGGGTAACCACTCCTCACAGCCTGTTGTTTATTTGCAGGTCAGTGTAGGCTAATAGAGCTTTTTGTTCTTCACAAACACTTCTCACGACATTAACAGATTTCAGTAAAAATCTACTTCATTTATTACCATTTCAGGCTCACTGGAAGAGATAAATAGGACATTAAACATGTACAGAAGTTTAAATTAGCAAAATCCCATCTGTTCTCATCCTTCCTCTAGAAAAGCAGGAGCCTACAATCCATCAGTCTTGTGGCACCAGCCAAGCAATTAAGGCTGCTGACACAGTCCTTTCAGAGTGTCACGTTGGAGCTGAATGCAAAGTGAGATTTGGAGTGCAGTGCACGCTCTGGGGAAGGGGGATGGAATCTCACAGCCTTTTTTTCAGCCCTTTTCCACCTCAATAGAGCATTGAAATGGCAGTTGAGAGGCAAGGAAGATAGTTGGCTCACCCCAAAAATCCAAAATTACCCAGTTTTGTAGCTGAAGCCAACTCTGCTGCAATAATAATGACTTTTCTATGGAGAAATAATTGTGGGGTAAAGTAGTTAATATTCCTGACATTACCAACCACACACCAAAATTATCATATGAATGAAACCCACGTGTCAGGTATTACATATGAAGGAGGATTCAGGACTGAAACAGCTGCAGGAATGGTTTTAAGATGGGCTCTGATAATGATTTACTGCAAACCCAGCAGTCCTCAGAGGGATTATGCAAGATTTGAGCATGCAGCAAAATCTCAAGGAAAATAAACCATGTCCATGGTATCAGGTCCTTGTTGGCTTAGTTTTTCTGTGAGCTGGGAACTGGGATCGACCATCAGAACCTTTCCAGCACTTCAGAGAGTCTCAGGAGCTGAACTCGAACAGCTCAAGTGCTAATATATTTCATTTCAGTCAGGAAACAAGTAGTGTCACGGAGAATTATGATTTCTCAAAATGGAAATTTGGATGTATTCAATTAAATAGTCTTTTCCTAAGAACAGGATTATGGATCCTAATGTAACTCTGTTAAGAAATAAATTATATCAAGATGATCTGATTTGCATAGATCTGATTTGATTTAGATATTTTACTTCCTCCAATGTTTTGAGGGAATACTCAAAATCTAGCAGGTCACCTCTGTCAGAGATTTGCCTGCATTTCTCAAAGGATGAATTAAATTACAAGTCTTTAGGTATTAGGACAAAATAAGAGGAGATAACCTTGAGGTAGGACAAGCTTAAAAGCAGAAGAAGACTGGGAAAGTCTTGGGGAGAGGGGCCTGGTGTAAATCACAATAAATTTCATGAGGAACTGCAGTGACAGGACACAGGAAATGGTTTCAAATTGAAAGAGAGTAGGTTTAGATCAGATGTTAGGGAGAAATTCATCTCTGTGAGGGTGGTGAGATCCTGGCATAGGCTGCTCAGAAAACTGTGGCTGCCTCATCCCTGGAAGTACCTAAAAAATGAAGATGACAGCTGCAAAGTTTGAAATACTTGTATTTTTTTTTCATAAAAGTAAATTTTATAGTAGCCCCATTGTAAAGGAATGTCAGGGTCAATAGTCAGGGATTTAGCAGCTGTCAGTACCCCAGTTAGTAGTGCTGCTATAGTATTTTTCTCTTCTGAACCAGTTTCATGATTTCCTCAATAACACAGTCACGATGTTGGTTCACTCTCTCCAGTGCTTTCTTAAAAAAGGAAAGTTGAAAACAGAGGAATCTCTGACTGTTTCCAGATCTTTTATCCTGACTCACATGAGAGAATGATAATTCTGCTATTTGGATCTTTTCCCCTCCAGAAGTTCCAACCATTTTACAGTCCAGCAAAGAGAGGAAACAGTTCCTCTTTATAAACCACCAATGGAAAAGTCAAAATCTCATTGACAAAAGCTACTTTGGGCCACGTTTGAATTGCCATTCAACAGAATGATTGTTACAGCAATTATATGAGAGGAAGGTGGTGAGTAAATCAAGCTGTCTTGGTAATTAAGACAGACAAGCTTTGGCTCCCTGCAGAGGAAAGGGAATGGGAGAGAGCAGTGGGAATTTTATTGAAGAATCATGGAAGAATTGTAATTTTTTCAACTTCACCTGTATTCATAGGAAGTATTAGGAAAATATCCATCATTCTTATTAAGTAATACACTTCCGTGTTTTTTCCTCTTTGATAGATTGGAGAGAAAGTAACGTCCCTATGGGAAGTGGGTGATACAAAAACTTCAGTCATGCCCTGACAAAAGATGTGACAATACCTCTGATGAAGGAGAAGGTGGAATCCATTTACTGAAGCCTTTCTACATCTGAGCCAATCACCCATAGCTGCATTTAGTGCCACTGAAGAGCTGGAGTTTAAATCAGTTGTGGAAACACTGGCACCTGGTAATAATGTCTTAAGGTACCTGAGACTTCAGATTGATAAAACACCAGACTCTTAAGAGACCCAAGCTCTTTTGGACCACCAAATAGATCCCCAAAGGGATATTCCAGGACATCTCCAGCTGCACTGAGGTTTTTGTTGAGCTGCCTTAGTTGAGGTTGTACACAAGAGAATCAATAGACTTATTGTGTAATTCAAGTCCTCCTAATGCAGGGAGTGAATCAGAGGAATTGTTCTCCTGCCATTCTGTGGACACAATGCCCTCCAGCTACAGCAGAATCTCAGATCACTTGGTTCAGCACAGACACCTACACTGTAGGCATCTGAATTAAGTGTGGATGAGTCCTGCTAGGAATGAATTCAGGCACCTTGAATTGCTGAGTGATGGTGGAGCTCAGCTCTAACACCACCATCCCAGCTCTGGCCTGCTGATATTGGGCTCCTTTGTTTTTGTTATTGGCTGTTATCCTTGGTGGATATCCTGTGATTAATATGGAAAAGTATAACCACTGCTGTGATTAACTTCTCCAATTCTAAGGTTTGGCTCAACAGTATCAGTTTTTCTGCCAGCCCCAAGCAAATATTAAAGGCATGCTGGAAATGATGACATACCCCATAAAATACTGGGCTTCTGTTTCATATAAACCACATCTGAATTGAAAATATTGGTCTTCTTAGATAGACACCATATTTCTTCCCTCTGCCTTGTCACAAGCAGGCTCAGGGAGATAATGACCCTGGCCTTAGAAGGCCACATTATTCACCTTGAACAGTAGCAAGTAATGCACTTTCAGTTTGCTAACAGTACTTTTTCCCAGGCTGAAATTACCTGGCAAACATAGATGGATGAGCAAATGGTCTTCAGCAAGAATTGATTCTCCCTCCTGGAGCTTTGCATATTTGTGTCTTTGTGTCTTTGACTCTTCCTTCTTCCCACTGATTACTGAAAAAAACCCTCTTTTTCCCTCCTCAGAATAGCACAGTTGTGCAATGAACTGAAAGATGGATGCCTAATCTAAGATGAATGCAATGCTAAAGGGAAAAACCTTCTGATTATTTTGTGGAAGGAGAGAGAAATGATTGAGAGTGTCAGAGTCCCTTCTCTATTCCCCCGAGAGCAGGTTAAAAAATCCATACTCCCTTACATCATTTGAATGCATTTTTTCCAAGACTTTTTCTGGTATTCCCACACACTTTAAAAACCCAGAGCAAGAACCAAAATAGTAAATAGGGCTGAGGAGCAAGCTTGGAAGGGGATGCAAATTTAGGAATTTCATAACTTGCAGGCACTTTACATTCCTGTGTGTGCCCCTCAAGCACACAGACTGTTCTTTGGAAGAGTCAGGGCCTGAGGAAGTAATAATAATAATAATAATAATAATAATAATAATAATAATAATAATAATAATAATAATAATAATAATAAACAACAGTTATTAAACTGATCATATCTCAACCCTTTACCTTTTTCTGATACTCCCCATCCAACTCTGAGAAAGAAAGTGAGCAAGTGTAGCTAATTGTGGCTGGGATTAATCCACGGCAATCAATTCTTAATTTTTCTCCTTCGTAAGTAGAAATATGTAAAGAAGTATCTTCCATGATGACACTTATTTTTGGCAGCTGGCCAGGCAGCTCTGAGACTGCAAAGCAGGGTCTGCACACTGTGAAAGCAGAACTCTGCATGCCAGTGCTCTCAATCCTCAAAAAAAATCATAATTCCCAGGAATTTTGCCCAAGTTGCTCCCCAGCTTACCCTTGGCAGTATGTCTTGCAGCAGGAGTTCAATGCCCAGCCTACCCAGAGGTTGGTTTCACTGCTGTAACTCAGTGGTCTTTTCATCACATTTATTGCAATTGTCTCCTTTGGATATTCTCTAAATATAATGAGAACCAAGTTGAAAATACAATGAGAGTTGTGGTTATCAGAACATCCCTCTTATCTGAGAGCAAGCAGTTATATGACTACAAAATCTGATGTGTGTTGAAAACCCAGTGCTTTTATTTATAACCGGGGGTATCCATATAAATCCCCTCTCTCCAATCATGGCCAGATAAACAGCTTGAGGCTGCATTATTTTATTTTTAAAGAGATGGCTTTGCTGTTCAAACACAACCAGCAAAACCTGTCCTTGCTGCTTAGTTTTCCTCCTTTAACTGCCAGGAATGTTTCAGTAGGGCTCATATTTGGATTGCATTTGTTATGGGGGCAGGAGGAGAGGGCTGAAGAACGGTCTGGGAGCACTTTAAAAAGACTGAGGTGAAATGTCTGTGCTCTCTCCCTTTCTGTAAGAAGCAGAAGAGCCCAGCAGAAGTTTTGACCTTGCAGTGCTGCTGGCTGAGCCTCCTGCTCCTTCATGGGAGGAAAAGCACCTCTGGCATGGAATCAGAGAATCTTGGAAAAGACCTTTAAGACCAAGAGCAAGTCAGCACAGCTCCAGCTGCTGTACCCACACATGTTTTGAACACTTTCAGTGATGGTGACTCCAGCACTTCTCTGCACAGCCTGCCCCAGTCCTTGAAGTTTGTTCTGAAATCGCACCCAAACCTTCCCTGGTGCGCCTTGAGGCCATTTCCTCCCATCCTGTCACTTGTCACCTGGTAGAAGAGGCATCCTCCAGCAGCATGTTGGTTCATACCTGTTTAGCACCACCAGCAAATCAAACCCCAAGCCTTTTTTTGCCAGAATTTCAACATGGGAAAGTTTGACTGCTAAAAAATGAAAAAAAAAAAACCACCCTGTAGATTTTTCCACATGAGATAAAAGTACTGTCTAGTATTATTAGTTATATTTCATTAGAGTAAAGCATATTTTATTCAATACTTTCTGCACAATAGTAAGGACTCCATACAATGGTAATGTTAAGATATTCATTTAGAGGGAAATTTAAAGGAGTGTTTTCTTTATTGAAAGGAAAACATTTTGACTTTGTCAGAACTATAAGATGAAGTGATGATAGTTCATTTTATCATTTTCATGTTAAAAATGCCACAGAAATAGGGCACATTTCTTTGAAGTGTTTAGATTAAATTGCACTTTCTGCTGAAAAATTGTCTTGTCAATTTTACTCATGGCTGGTTTTTCTCCTCCTTTTCATCTTTTTGTCCTATGTGTGTAAGGTTGCCAAACCATCCTTTCCACTTAAAACTATCCAGTTTTGGGACACGTATTTCAGGGGGGAAGAGGAATTGTTTCTAGTGCTGTGACTGATATAGCAGCACATTGCATGATGTGAGCAAAGATTTGCACTGTGCTTATTCCCACTAAATTTTACCAAATTCAGGGCAAATCGACACCAACTCAGATTCTTAATTTATAGTGCCCTGACATGGACCAGGAGCTGAGTCTCAAAAAAAGAATCACAGAATGTTTTGGGTTGGAGAGGGCCTTAAAGATCACTTGGTTCCAACCCCTGCCATGGGCATGGACACCTTCCACCATCCCAGGTTGCTCCAAGCCCCATCCAGCCTGACTTTGGACACTTCCAAGGATGGGGCAGCCACAGCTTGCTCTGGGCACCCTGTGCCAGGGCCTCCCCACCTTCACAGGGAAGAATTTCTGCCTAATTTCTACCCCCCTTCATCTTCAGGCCAGTATAATCTGTAAATAATGTTGTTTATGCCCACTTCAGTCATATTTGCAATATGGGCCAATTTCAGACAAATTTAACGGAGAGGCAGAAGTCACAAACATTCTATTCTTAAACACTTTGTGAAAATAGCCTAATGAAAGAGAGAGAATTGTTAATGTCGCTGCTCAGAGAGAAATTGCTCCATTAACTGAATGCTTTGCAGACACCAAGGGATCCCTTCAGGACCCATAAGTCCAGGAGGAACCTTTGGCACTTTGCTTTTTTACGAACCATTTACCAAAAATCATAAGACAAAACAGTTCCCCAGATGCTTCTATTTATACAGCAGCCAGGCTGGCTAACCCTCAGAGTGTCAGGAATCGCATATTTGCATTTCCACAGTTGCAGAAGAATATAATTAATATTGAACTATAAAGTTAAACAATAACACATGCCCAAAATTGCCTGGAAAATTAAGGTATTGCAAACAACGTTCACAAGTCCATTATGGAAAGTTAGGGAAGCCTCAGGGGTGTCAAATAAACTTCAGGATCTTTCCAATATTTACAACCTTTCCAGATTCACCTGGTTGCCAGTTTATCCAGTGAGATCTTGCCATGACCAGCACCCCTCAGTGCATGGAACACCTGCAGCACCCTCACTCTGATGAGTTAAAGATGCATAATTTAGCAGATCAATATTACTTTGTTAGCCCAGGCAAACTGTGTGAACTATGCTGACAAAAAATCCCACTGATATGCCAGAACAAGACTATGGCATTGCAAGAGCAACATAAAATTACAGAGTGGTTTGGGTAGGAAGAGACATTTAAAGATTGTCTAGTCCAGCTCCATGCAATGGGAGTGTATAAAATCATAGAATCATAGAATATCCTGTGTTGGAAGGGACCCACATTAATCATTGAGTACAAATCCTGCCCCTGCACAGAACAGTCCCAAAAATTCCTCCCTGTGCCTGAGAGAGTTGTCCAAATGCTTCTGATATGAACCACAGGAAAATGAAAGTTGATAGGCAAAGAACAGCTGAAGGTCAGAAATCATTGTCCACTGGAGCATATGCATTTGTTCACAAAAGAGAGGTTATGGAGCTCAACAGATTGTTCTAGGTTTCCTGGAATATTCTGAGACTGCAGAGGGATGGCACCAAGGCAAAAATGTGAGTGAGAAAGCATGATAGAAAGTCCTAATTTTAAACACATTTCATGCACATCACTGTACACACACTCATAGGAAATCCCAGTGCAGATCTCACAATGGCAAAAATCATCAGGCATTTCTGCATGTACTTGGACATAGCTCCCCTTCTTTTCTGTGCAAGTTTCTCCCTCAGTTTGGCATAAATTCCTAAGGGGTCCGGCAGCAGACCTCAAAAAACTGAAAGAATTTCACGCAGCTTTACATAAAATGAATAATTTACATACTTTTACATGAGATGCATGATTCAGTTCTGGAATTCATCATCAGAGGCTGTTATGTAAGGCAAATTTATACAGAGACTCAGGAAGAGTTAGGACCAATTCACAGAGAAAAGGTGATTCAGGAGTTGTGAAGTCTGGTGACTCAGATCAAATCAAGTTCTTGAGCAGGTGTAAATCTCTGATTTATACAGAGGGTAATATTAATCTATACTTGCCTTGTTTCTGATGTTGTTTCCATCAACATCTACAATATTCTGCTCTCAGAGACTGAATGCTGGGCAACCGGGACAGCTGCCTGATCCAGTTGAGCAGCTCTCACACAGTTTTATTTGCAAATGCAATCCTTGGAATTAAGAGAAAGAAGCAATTTTATGAGCAGAGGCAGCATGACAGCACTAGGAGCAATTGTGAAATGTTTTCCACTAAAACACTGAAAATTAAGAGCTCTGTTGTTTGCTTTCTAGCAACTAAATGTTCACATTTCAGTTGGAACCTAATTAAAGACAAAAAAAAAAATCAATACAATTTTGCTGGTGAAACAGTTGTTTTCCAAAAAACACACATTGTCCCAAAATAAATAGCTTTTTCTTGCATAAAATGGGAAAACCCAAACCAAATCAAACCAAAAGAACTACCACACACATATTTTTCATGTAAATACCGTAATGAAGTAATGACAAACACACACTTCACGCCCCTCTCTAAATGAATGTTGAGAAAATATGCAAAAATTATATAATCACTTTTTCCAGGCAACAGGGAGGGATGAGAGACAGCCAAGATGGCTTCATGAAGGGCAAATTGTGCCTGACTAATCTGGTTGCCTTCTTTAATGGAGTGAGTGGAGGATAAGGAAAGAGCAGCTGATTTAATCTGCCTCAGGTGCTGTAAGGCCCTTTGCCACAGTCAAATGCAGATTCCTCACCATTAAACTGGAGAGATCTGAGTCTGGTGGATGGGAGTCTCAGTTTGAGGGCTTTGGAGCTGCCTGGATGGCTGCATCCAACTGGAATGGGTGTCCCATGAAGAAAGGTTTGGAGAGTTGGTCCTGTGGCCTAGAGAGGAGAAGGCTCCAGGGAGACCTTGTTTCATAGAGTCATGGAATCATGGAACTACAGAGTCGTGGAATCATGGAATCACAGAGTTATGGAATCATGGAATTACAGAGTCATGGAATTACAGAGTCATGGAATCACAAAGTCATGGAATCATGGAATTACAGAGTCATGGAGTCATGGAATCACAAAGTCATGGAATCATGAAATTACAGAGTCATGGAATCATGGAATTACACAGTCATGGAATCATGGAGTCATAGAATAGGCTGAGTTAGAAGGGACCCAGTGGGATTTTCTGGCCCTGCACAGGGCAATTCCAAGAATCCTGCCATGTGCTTGAATGCATTTTCAAACACTTGTTGAGCTCTGTCAGGCTTGCTGTAGTGACCACTTCCCTGGGGAACCTGCTCCTGTACCCAAAAACCCTCTGGGTGAAGAAACTTTTTGTAATATCCAATCCAAACCTTCCCTGACACAATTTCAGGCCATTCCCTCAGGTCCTGTCACTGTCACCAGAGAGCAGAGATCAGTGTCTGCCCCTCCTCTTCCCCTCAGGAGGAAATTGTAACTGTAATGAGCTCCCCTCAGTCTCCTCCAGGCAGAACAGACAAAGTGTCCTCAGCCACTCCTCATGTGGCTTCACCTCCAGAGCCTTCACAATCTTCTTTACCCTTCTTTGGATGCTCTCTGAGAATTTTATATATTTTTTACATTGAGGTGCTCAAAACCTCACACATATTTAAGGTGAGGCCACCCCAAGTGCAGAGCAGAGCAGAACAATGCCCTCCCTTGCCCAGATGGTGATGTTGGGCCTGATGGCACCAGGACAGGGTTGGTCCTCCTGGGTGCCAGGGCACTGCTGACTCACATTCAGCTTTCCATCTAGCAGGACCATTCTCACTGGTCTTTGGGATATCTCAGAGCTCTCTTTTGCCTTCCAAACAGCACCTACTGACTCTGCTAAAGAGCCACTGACCACCTCAGCTACTCACAAATTTTTTCTATATAAGTAGTGTTATAGAGTTTCTCCATTATAAAGGAATTGATTTTATTTGGGGTGCAGGGAAGAGAGTGGATGTTTAAACTGGAAACACTTTGATTGAAAGTGAGCAATTTTTATTTTCTAGGTGCTGGAAAAAAACAGAATAATCTTTTAACAGTTTCTACACTCTTTAAAACTTTCCAAAAGTCAGCAGCCCAAAGAGGCCATCCTAGGAATTATTCAAGCTCAGATGCCAAAGGCATCCATTTCAACACTTAGTAAATCTCATGGTATAAGAATTCGCTCAGGACTTTGTGCTTAATGCTGTATGAGCAAAAAGCACAAGAAGCAAAAGCTGTGCTGGACTCCTGCTGAGGTGGAGTTTTACAGAAGATGGGTAAAATTAATAGCTAACACTGAGTGGCTAAAATGACTCGATGAAGAAGCATAACTGTGGGATCTCAGCGGCCACACCAGATAGAAGCATCCAGTTTGTCAATTGGTATCCTAAATTTTGCATGTTTTGCACACTCACAGACAAGAAAATGCTGCAATGACAAGAGCAGAAATTTATTTTTATTTTTATTTATTTTTAAGTGTCTCATCATATGGTCTCCATATCTGATCCTCACTCTTTCTACACTGATGCTCAGCTTTAACCTGCCCATGATTTAACATGGCCCAACATCCAAATTCCTGGAAAATATTTTCCAAAAAGTGTGACAGTGTTCACAGGGGTTCTTGGATCAGGGAAGAGATGAGGATCTGACTCCATGTTTCAGAAGGCTTATTATTTTATGATATATATTACATTAAAACTAAACTAAAAGAATAGAAGAAAAGAATCTCATCAGAAGGCTAGATAAGAATAGAAAGCAAAGAATGATAACAAAGCTTCTGTCTTGGACAGAGAGCCTGAGCCATCTGACTGTGATTGGCCATTAATTGCAAACAAACCAACATGAGTCAATCACAGATCCACCTGTTGCATTCCACAGCAGCAGATAATCATTGTTTACATTTTGTTCCTGAGGCCTCTCAGCTTCTCAGGAGGAAAAATCCTGAGGAAAGGATTTTTCATAGAAGTTGTCTGTGACAGAAGAGAGGTAATTTTCATGTCTCAAAGCCTGCTGAAATCTGAACCTGTCCCTCTCTGCAGAATGCCAGGCTCACTCCAAGATGAATCAGTCTTATTCCTAGACATGGACAAACATGGAAAACATAGACAAACATGGAAAATATGCACAAACAGGCTATGCCTAGAGCAGGGAAGCTGTTGAAGCTTATTTTCTACTTCATTTGGGTCCTAAATTCTTGGTTATCTAATAAAGCATAAGGGCTGATTAAGTCTTTTTTTGATCTGTGGGATTTTTACAAAATCCCTGCATGGATTCTCTAATTAAGTATGAAAACATATTGCATCTTTCTCTGAACAGGGGCACTGATAGGGTCTCTCTTCTCTCTTGCCACCTTTTCCTGTGAATTTTGAATCTCTGTCATTTTGGCGTCTCTGTCAAATATGTCTGGCCAAATTTGTTAATTGTAGAAGTAAATTGGTCAGGAAGACCGAAAGAGCAGAATTAGAGATACTTTTCTAGCCTTATTTTCGGTATTTCCTGATTTGAGAAAGTCTGAATTTGAAAGAAAATTATTTCTTCATGGAGTGGATACCTGAGCTGATGCACAAGATCTAGCAAGGGTCAGACATGGAAGAGGAAAGCTGATGGAGCTGGATTCCTTAGGTGATAAATTCACATTGTTCCATTAAAATCAGTAGTCTGGGAGCTTCTAGCTGTGAAACCTTAATATAACTACTAACTCCCACATGCCCAACCATCTGACAAAAGCAAGGAACAATCTCTCTTTAAGCTTTGGGTGCATTCCCAGCACACTTTAGGAAATAAAGTAAGATGTCTAAGTTGGTTGCCTCTCTGTCAGGCATCTCCAGAGGATAACTTAGATCAGCTGTGCTAAAACACCTGCTGTAAGTGCTTTTCTTTCTCCTCTGAGTATTTGGGAAACCTAGGTAACTAATTTAGGCTAGGCACATCAAAATTAGTTGTCCAAAGTTAGGTGAGACAGCTCTCTCCTAAAGCAGTCCCCATTTTATAACAAGCCACCTTAGTATGCACAGGAACGTGGATCCTTCAGGGCAAGAAATTCAGTGCAGGTGCTAAGAAAAAACAATTTATCAGCCTGTTATCTGTGACTTAGAAGGAGTGAGCGTTGCTATTTGTGTCTGAGTTCCCCTGAAGAAAAATTTTATAAGCAATTTATTTTGTACAGGGAGAAGTGGTGTCCTGGCACAGCTTGAGGGGATGACAAGGATCGTAATATATAAATAATACAATCTATAAAGATGAAATATTTAGAAGGATTAAAAATGCAATAAAAGCCCAGAAATAGCCATTTTTTGGGCATGAGAAGGGAATTTTGCATTCACCTTTTTTATGTATACAGATTAAATGTGAAACCTGATTCACCACCCAATTACTGAGGTTTTAGTCTCCTGTTGAGTGGAGTCCTTTAGCATGTGGTGAAGTTAAGAATGTGTGTGGTAGCACTGATGGAAAGTGTCTGACCTTGCAGAAAGACAGGTCTAAAAGGCTCTTCGAGGTGTCCTGTAGTCCAGCCATGTTGTTCAGCCTGTGGACTCTGGCTTCTGACAATCTTTTTGGTTAGAGGGTGATCTGAAAAACAAACACAAGTAGTTGAAACACTAGTGCAGACTCTCCTGTGCACAGGGAAACAGAAAAACAGGCAGAAGGGAAAGGGTTTAAAAGTAATAAATGAACTCTTAATAATAAACACATCCTTAATTGAGTGAATTAATAAACACTTTGGCAACACAGCATAAAGAAAACTCTGCTTCACTCCTCAGATAATCCTCCAAAGGCATCACTGAACTGTCCCACCTCTCAAAATGATCACATAACCAACTTTTATGTAGATGGCCAGTTTATCAAAATCACCAATGATCAAGATCCATCCACCTTATAGACAGCAGTCCCCGGTACTTAACTGTCCTCAAAACCTGCAAGATTTCATTTAGGTCTGACTAAATTTTTCCTATCACATCTTTTCTCTTGATTTTCCTGATTTTTAGCAAAACCAATTCCATCTCTTTCAAGGCTCCCTTAAAGGCTGTGTGTTGTAGACCTTTGATCACTCCTAGTCCTGCCTCCTGGCCCTTCTCCAGTTGATTTACATTTTTATTGGATTTCAGTGGCCAGAAATGAATGCAGATGTTCACCCGACAGCTTTCCAGTGCTAAGGAGAATGGAAGGACCAGCTCTGATGTCCTCCTGACACACAGACTCCTGTTAAGCCCTTGATCCACTCTAATCCCCCAATCCTTTGCTGACAAACTGCTGCCCAGAGTTTCACTTCTCTATTATAACTCCTAGATTCCAAAACAATGGAAATTATTCACTCTGTCACCATCAGCTTGAGAGCAGACAGAACCCAACATCTGCTTTAACAAGCTTCACCCTGGAAATACCTTCCCATCTTAAAGGCCAGTGCTGCTCCTTCCTACAGCAGGTAACTGAAGTGGGAAGGTTGATTCAGTTCCTGGAGGACTCAGTGTCCATCTGTTCCAAGGGATCCAGATGATCAAATGAGACCAAAACCTTCATGCTCTGGTGATTTAGGCAAGGTCAGAGTTAAGTCCAAACTCAACAGTGCTGTTTTGTTCTTGTCTTGTTGAATCACATCCTTTCTTTCTGGTACTGGTTCACACCAAGGTGATTTGGAATTCTAATACTGGTCTCCATCTTAGGAAACATGCTCCATTTACAACCAGCCAACAGAAAAAATGGTCAAAACTGAATGACAGATCCAGCAGATGAATATAGCATCCACCCTTTGACTTTGGTAAAGAATCACAGCTACCTCTTTCCACTCTGCAGCAGTTTGATCAGGGCTTCTGCAGGGAGGGGAGCATTTCTCTGAGCTGATCACACAAGAAATTAAAGTTGACTGCCCAGGATACACCCTAGAAATGCTTTTGCTCTCTGTCTCCTTGCAGCTGACTCCTGTGGCAAAGGGGAGGGTGCATATCATAAACACAGTGCCCTGGATTTAAGCCCTCCACAAACAATGCTATTCCTTTAGAAGGGAAAATAATAGCCTTGCCACTGTCAAACATATGTATTTTAAACCAGTCATATAGAAATAAATCTCATTTTATCAGTCCTGGAGTCTTCTCCTGTGGCACTTCATCATGGCCCTATGGCAGCTCTGCCAGCACAAAGGCTGCAGAGCTGGGCCCAGGGATGGCAGGCACAAGTTGGTGCTGCTCTATTATTCATTTTTAGGCAGTCAGTAAATTACAGAGGAGAGATAGGAGCCCCATTTTATAAGGCAATAACAGCCTGGATTTTAGCAGAGAACAAGTCACTTTGTCTGGATTTCAGGCAATAAATCAAGGCCCAGTGGTTCAGCTATTATTTATAATATTTTATGGATATTGCCAAATAATTCAAAACTGTGATTAATGCAACCCACTCCAGAAGCTCCACATCATGCCAAAGCAAATTATCAAGGTTCTGTTTGAGTAGGGAAAGATGACACAGGAGACATATCCATACCCCATTTCTGCTTCCTAAGGTAATAGATCAATCTTAAATATCCAAGTCTCCTTGCATGTTTCTTCTTCAAAGGGTACTCCATCCAATAGTACTAAAAAATGGGAATTCTCATGAAGCCACTGGTCAGACACCTACTGAACGTTTGGCTTTAGGGCTTAATTTTATTTGACATTGAAGTTATTCCTGCTCTGAGGGAGTAACTAATTTTGTTGCTTCCAGTGGCACATAAGAGGTCTGCATCTGTTCCTCAGACTTCCTCAAATACGTTTGCAAGTGTCATAATTCCAGTTATTCTTTTCTAGCAGAACTTTCAGTTCTGGGGAGAAGTGCAAAATTTATTCCAAGTCCCAAACACACACATGCACAGGGTGATAAAAATCTTGTGGAAATCATGGGCAATCAGTCTTGCTGCAGATGACAGCAATACCTGGATGAGAATATCCTCGGATGATAGAAGAACTACCCTTTATTTACTGCTTGAAACTTGCAGATCTAGGATAAATTTTAGCAAACTGGTACCTGGTCTGTCTTCTGTCAAAATATTTAGAGATTGCTGCTTGATATATTTTATACTCAGTACCCATTTGACCTCTGAATTAAATATTTTTGTTTTCACTTCCCAGTTCACCTCAAAATGTCTTCACTGCTCAGATATCCACAGATTTTTATCTGCAGGAAATATTACTTTAAAGACACTTTCCACAGCCACCACACTTACTCTTTTTAGTGAATACTTCTAAGAGGGAGTGCTCTCAGTGTTAAGGCTTGTGCATTGACTGAAAATGCAATAATTACAGCCAGTAAGTAATTCCTTTCCCTTCCCTCTGTTCCTCCTCTCTCCTGATTCATAAATCAGAATAGACAATTTCTTGATTTAAAAATTTCCCATGTAAAAGAATCATTATTTTAATTCAGTGTTTTTATGGTCCCTCCATGGTGCTGGAAAAGTGGAGGAGAGCCCAAATGGAAAAATAAGGAGCTCAAGCACATCCTGATGCATAAGTCTACCTCATTGTCAGGAAGTATCGCTTCAAATAGGTAACTTGAACAATTTGAAAAGTTTCCCATTATTTTTCTCCCTGTTTTGGTGAATTTCTAAGCAAAGCAGTCTCAATGCACTGTTCTGCAGCAGGGACTGTGATCCCTCCTTGGCCACTGCAGGAGGAATTCAGCAGGTGGAAAACAATTTCCTTCTGGTAGTTTGGGACATCCTGGAGAATAAACTGGCAGGATAAAGGGTGCCCAGAGAGGCTCCAGAAAATCCTGGTTTTTGAGGAATTGCCATCACTCACTATTTAAGGTAAATAAATAAACAAGACATTCCTACTTGGAGTGCATGAAGTAGTTTTATTCAGAAATTTAGCCACAATTAATCAGAACTAGGATCAAGGGTCTCACATGAAGCTCAGTTCAGTTTCTGAAATATTATAGAAGGAGTTAAAACATAGGATATTTTTCTCTGTGAGGTATAGATATGTGTATATATTTTAGATTCTTTATAATTATGTATATATTATATATAAAAAAGTCTATGTATTGCATATAAGTATACATACACAGTATGTAACATTTTTATATTCTAAATAGAGATGTGATATATATAATATATTATACAAACATATTTAAGAGTATTCATATTATAGATATGTATTTTCAAAGAATCAGAGCATATTTTTATTAGTTTATTGCCTATTAGAAGCTTTTCCCTTGGAGCATTTTTCATTTTTGTTTATTTAGGTAGGTGTGAAAATAAATATTTTTATTCCTGATGTTAAATTCCTGCCTGTATTTTTCCTCTAATCAGGCTGAACACAATCATCAGTGCAGGGACCCCATGGCACCAAAGCCTGCAAAGAGAATTGAAGCCTTTAGCAAGAGTAATTACAGTTGTTCCACATTTCCCAGCTAATGGCTTAATTGAGTGCCTGGAACATGTGATGCTTACAGGAAAAATCATCATTCTTACATCTGACTTTTCCATCCAACTCTTTCTCTCATTTTGTGTGTCCTCCTAGGCACAGAAGTGGAAGTCACTGCTTTTTGTCTCGCAGAATTCTGTGACGTGTTTGGGCAACAACTGCAGATTTTGTTTCTGCTGGAACTGTGCACCAGTTGTTAGGATTGCAGCATTCCTAAAATTGCAGATATGAAATAGAATCACTGATCTGCCTTTACTAATAGCATTGAAGAATTCTGATGTGAGAGGGGATTGGCAATTTCTCCTTCTAATTCCATATACATGGGACACATGGTTTCCTTTGAGCAAGTTTGAGCTGCACTAGCAGGAGTTTGTCTGCTTGCCTTCCTCTGAGCACCTAAACTATCTGTAGATAACAGATAAATGTCCCAGAAAAGACAATTTTTCATCACAGATACTTTCATTGACTCCAAAGAAGATTTAGGCACAAATCAGTCCTTTTCTCAATTTTTAAATTTTCTTCATTTTCTATCTTTTGTTTTGCTTTCACCATCCATTGAGTTAAAAGAGAAAACGAATAACAGGAGTTTGAAATTTTCTGATAGAACAAATTTCCATTTGAAAGTGACAACACCACAGAATGTATATGGAACTGTAACCACTATAGCTATTTTTTAGAGGTTATTACCTACATGCTTTGTAACAGGATTGTTGCTTTGACTATAATAAAGGTGCCTTGGGCCCTGACCTAATATTAACCAGCCAAGCCTGTTTTTCCTTGTGGATTGGAGCAGATGACCTCATGAGATTTCTGTAACCTGAGTTAATATAAATATATCCAAGTTTTATGCTGCTGCAATAGGAAAGCAGTTAAAATATTGGAAGGGTTTTCTCTGGAGTCATAGGATTTTGATTTTTCAACAGATTACTTGCTCGAAACTAAATTTGAAAATGCCCTAATCCTTGTGGTACTCAAAATCCATATTGAATAGGTTTCATAGACAAAGCTAGTGCTCTTTTATTCTTTCTGGGTATTATTCCTGGCATAAATAGACAGATGTCATTTAGCATTAAAGGATTTAGGGTATGGTTTATCATGACCTTTGAGAACATTCACAAGGAGAAAACACAGAATGTTAGATTACATTTTAACCTAACAGAAAGCAGCAAAAGTCAGTGCACTGAATGGGCATCAACAACAAGAAAATTTGAGCTGTACCAGGTAAATGGAACCAAAATGTATCACACTGATATTCAACAATATTCATCAGTATAAATTCCACAGGCTGTGGATTTCAGCACCATTCTGTGCCCTTAAACACAGATCACATATATTTCTGTCTAAAAATACATCTTCCACCTTAAACCCATACTGGTGGGTTATACTGAAGAACTATAATATTTTATTTTTTATGTATAATATATTTTGTTGTATGATGTACCAGAGTGTGGCTACTTATGATTACGATCTCTGTTACCTCCACAAAGTGCTTTTTCCTTGAGACATAAACACCTACTTGCTCAAATACATGGCCACCATTCATCTACCTGAAAAAAAGTTCATGCAAAAAGAAGAACACTTTGGGGTTTTTTTGAGCCATTTCTCCCACAACAACTTCTGTCTTTTTATAGCCTTTCTTCTGCTCCAAGTTATTATTATTCTCGCACCGTGTTGTATTTCACACCACATCGTGTTTATTGGCAGCAATGTGCAATGTCCCAGGCAGCACAGGAATCCACAATTTACTGACTCCCTTTCCCTCCAGTGAGCATTAAAAGATGTCCCAGTTGATCTCATGAAGTTCCTGGGTGGATTTTGGGCTGACCTGAGTGGCACCTTGTCCTGTGGATTACCTGAGGTTCAGGGTAAGGCCCCAAACTGAACTTGTCCAAAACTCTCTGGTCTTTTCTGGTACTTTTAATTTATGTGTGCTCTGCACAGATTGTGTCTACACTTGGGAAGAACTCTGACTTTAAATCCTGAGTACCATCCTCGAGCTATCAGGTTGGTTGCCTATTTATATAAATTCTCAGGCAGCCCCTGCAATCAGAATCCCCCAGGGACTCTGATGATGCTTTCAACCTTCTGATTTTGCAAATGGCTTTCCCCAGGACCACTTGGTGGAAATGGTTCAGAAAGGCTGGTGTGTCTTGGGTAATTCAGGGACTAGTGAGCTTGTCTGAGTCGTAGGGAAATTCAAATATATCTCCTGTCCCAAGAAGCTGTGTCACTGCCCCAGTCAAGGCCAGAATTCAGTCCAGGTGAGCAGGCAGTGACTGTATGCCCAGGGCAGAGCTGAATGGTCTCCTGGACTCTACTGGATCTATCATAACTTATTACAAAAGAGCCATGAAGGTGATTGGATGGAACACTTCTTATATGAGTAAAGGCTGTGAGAATTGGGATTTTTCATCCCAGAGAAGAAAAGTGTTCATGGCCAGGTTGGGCAGGGATTTAGGCAATGTGGTCTAGTGTAAGGTGTCCCTGCTCACAGCAAGGAGGTGAAATGAGATGACCTTTTCAGTCCCTTCCAGCCCAAACCATTCTATGATTCCATGAATCCACATCCTTGAGGGCAAGACTGGAAGCTCAACAGGACGGCACAAGATATCAATGCAATCTACAGGAGGAAAAAATTCCTCTGACCAAATGCAGGCATCTCATGTGAGAGAAGATAAATTGCACCTACAATTTGATGATTTCACGACTCTCTCTCCTTAACTCTAAAAAGGAGCACATAGAAAGTAGTTTAAAAATGATGCTCAACAGAGAAAACACCCACGTTAAACCCTACCTTGGAGCTCTCCTTGCAGGCAGTGAGGAGAGACCGACACCTTGCCTGGGACTGGAACACGCTGCCATCTGGAAGTGTTCATCTTTCTCTGCATTGCCTGCAGAGACAACCTAGAAACTTTCTTAGACTTTATCCATGGTTCTAAATTAGACAAGTTAGACTTCACCAGCAGAAATACACCTTTTTTGGTATCAGCTCTCCCATTCTGAATCTGTTAGAAGGATCCATGTCCTTAAGGTAAATCAAATCCTAGTAACAGGAGTAATGCACTTCACCAGACAGATGAATTTTAACATGCTAAATGTACGTGTAATTTAAGAAGATATTTAATGTTTTTCTTCCCTAAATAAATGTCCTTAAAACTTAGTTGTATTTCCTTGCATCATTTAGATTGAGAATATTGTTAAATACTTAGAGATGGGTGTTAAAAGTATCAAAACCCAGTTTTGATCAAAGGGGCATCACTTGAGATGGGGGATTTTATGAACAATTTAAAAAATTCTGAACATTTTTTATGAATATTGACTGCCATAACTGTTAGGTGTTGGGGTTACTTTAGAGGTTTGTGTATACTGCTGAACAATTCTTATCCAAAAAGCAGGAAAGCCTATAGAAAAGTGGTAATGTTAATTTAGCAGAATGTTGAATGATCTAAAATGGACTCCTTTTATGTGTTGTTCTGACAAATACTTGTCCTTAAGCACAGGACTATGAAGGAGTAATGAAAAACAAACCAAAAAAAATGACATCTGTCTTGGAGAAACTTCCTTCTGTCCTTCTATTTCATGCTGTCTTCATCATGTGCACTTTTCCTGGTAAAAGTGAAGTAATATTATTTTTATTGGGTTTATGGTGTTGTCTAGCCCAAATTTGCTTTTTTTGTGGTATTCCCCAAAACTGTGGGATTTTCAGCTATTTTTCAGTTCTATTCACATAAAACTTTAGAATATAGATTTTACAAACCGTACAAAGAGATGGTCTCTGGAAGTATAAGAATCACTAACATTTTATGCAAAATGTCGAAGGCCAGGCTGGATGGGGCTTGGAGCAACCTGGGATAGGGAAAGATGTCCCTGCCCAGAGCAGGGGGTGGGAGTGATCTTTAAGGTCCCTTCCAACTCAAACCATCCTGTGATTTTATGATAATTGTATGAATTCAGCTTCATTCTTTATATGTCTGACAGTAAAACATTTGTACTCTGTTTACGTGTATTGCTATAAAATTATCTATATATATGGGGTAAGACTATCCCATATTTTTGTTAAGTCTTGATAAGCAGATTACATTGTCAGTACCTCACACAATGAAATTTACAGCTCAGATACGTATTGAGTAAAAAATGTACTTGATCAGTTCTAAATTTTACAGCTTTCAGTCTTCTGAAAATTTTCCTGTCACATATGGTGAGGCAAGAAAAATAAACTACCACTGTCTGCCTTCTGCATAATGTTCGCAAGCATATTTCATCACTTTTTCCTCTCATATTTACCATATTTTAGAGTAAAATAAGGATTAGGGCATGTTTCTCAGTCTTCTATGTGAATTCTGGTCTTCTTGTACTTCTCTGTCCACTGATCCCTTTATCATAAATAAGTCTGCTCCAGAGTGGGGCTGCTGTCTGCACTGCTCTCTTGTGCTTGAGTGGAATTTATGTTTCTTCCCCTCACTTGAATGGAAGGGAGGGAAATACAAAGGGAATTCCCATCTCCTCCTTGATGGTCACTGTATATCTTTGCACCACTTCATAAATTAAGCAATAAATGGTTTTTTTTTTTTCAAGTACAATTGTTTATTTTCCCAAAATGTGACACCAATACTAGAGACTTGGGATGTGCATTATTAGTCAAAGAGAGATTTTTTGGGGGGCTGTAGTGATCTGCATTCAGTTAAAGAACCCTGACATCAAAAGACAAAGGGAAAAAAGAAGCATGATCATAATCCAGTTTAGACAACACGATTCAGACCAGTTAATCTTGGAATTTGACAGCTGGAAAAGTGATGTTGCACCATCAGATGCTGGTGGGGTATTGCCCTTTATTGTGCACAGACAGGAAGAGTTGAATTATTTGTCAAATATAAACATGAGAAACATTTTTCTGTAGAAAACTCAATAGAGATCATGGATAAATTTCCTTGTAGTTTCACAGAGATCTGAGCACATATCCTTTCAGTAACATGTAGATATAATCCAGAATTTCTATTTTCTGCAACCTCCTTTGCAGGCACTGGATGGCTCCTGTAACACACTAACTTCTCCCTTCTGGTTTTGGTTTGGTAGAAAAAAGAAGAAAAATAGTCTAGTCCAACTGAGCTCTTTCAAGATCAAGGGCTTTGTGTTATCTCTAATCTAATCAAATAAAGGGGGATTAATTATCTATTTTCTTACAAACTTCATATTTTATAGCCTCTGGATATCTAAAGAAAGGAGCTCTTATTTTTGTGGTGAGCTACTGCTTGATTTGTGGCCAGATGTTTATGAATTAAGGGATTGTGAAAAATTGTGAAGTTTCTGGTTTTTCTTTGTCTAGAAGAGCTCCTTCCTTGGCTAGGAAACAATATTCTCAGCTCATCAGACAAGAAAACAAACACTAGCTTATAGCTCCCAAATTTCCCCATTGATAAAGAGAAGATTTATAAGTATTCATTTACTCCTTTTCTGTCTGTATTTTGTATTTATTCCCATTGTACAGGGAAAAAAAATGGAAACAATTTGTCTGATAAAGAACAGATCTGTAGGAGGTGTGGAACCCATTTACATCTTGTTCCACAGCACGTTCAGGAAAGTCAGATGTCCCCATGTATTGCAGCAGCTTTTGTCTGAGGCTTCTCTATTTCCTTCTCATCTAAAATAAATTATTTGAGGGACAGCCAAGGTGCACATGGGAACAAAGCTAGATTCAGATTTGGATAACATTCACAATTGCCTAGCAGAAAAATCCTCATTGCTTTGGAAGTGGCTGGGATTGATATTCTCCACTGTAGTGGGCCAGGTTTTCAAGGCCAGGTTGGTTTCAAGGCCAGGTTGGATGGGGCTTGGAGCAACCTGGGATAGTGGAAGGTGTCCCTGCCCACGGCAGGGGGTTGGAACAAGAAGGATTTTCAGGACCCTTCCAACACAAACCGTTCTATGAATCATTCTGTGATTCATCCTATTATTTTACTACTCCATCCGCCAATATCTAGACCAAAAAATGCCTGGGGTAAAAAAAAAAAAAAAAAGAGTTTGAATACAGCAGAGCATTAATTTCTCCCCAGAATGCCCACAACAGTCACAGTTACTTTGACTGCATGTGTAGCTTATTCACTTTTCCAAATCATTGTCCCTCTAAACACAGGTTTGGGCTACATTTTCCTGCAGCAGCCATTCGATATCTTTGATTTAAAATACTTTTCCATTTTCAATTGAATTTATCAGAGCCAGAGGTTTCTTCTGTGCCACAGGCTACTGAGTCCATGAATCAACATTAACAGGGATACTGAAATTCAGTTTAATAATTGCCACACTGTAAGAATCCTGGGTTTTTCCCTCATCAGTTGATATAAATCACCATGGCTGTTTTTAGACTATCCTAAATATATTCAAAGTCAAATATCTTTCTTCCCACATCCCACTCATCCCCCTCAAGAAAATAATTATTTCCTCTCTCCAGTCTGTGCTGCTGAAAGACCACTTAGGTAAAAGTTCAATGAAATTTCATTACTTTGATTATTACAACAATGCAATAAATTTATGTAATGTTGATCCCCAGTGTGCTTTATCTTTTAGCATTTTTCCCAGTTCAGATCACAGTGGTTTCACACACATTAGAATTTTACCTTTAAAGTGTTAACCAGTTATGTATGGAAAATATAGTGATATCTCCATACTTCATTGATTTCCAGCAGTTGTCCCAGAATAACTTCTTAATTATTTTTCTAGCAATTATCTTGAAATCTAATTATAAGGTTTAATTTGTTGAAGTTACAGAGCTGCTATTATTTTCAGAAAGAAAATCAGGCTGGCTGGTAAAATTCTAATGACAGATGAACTTACCAGAAATTTCTCAGTTACAAAAAACCACAAAAAAACCCAAAACCAAAACAAAAACCACAAAAAACAAACAAAGAAGCAAAACTCCAACCCCCCCCCCCAAAAAAAAAACCAACCCAACCCATCCTGATAATTCTGAAAATTTATCTAAACATTTATTGAAGTGTATAGTCCTTACTGCACATTGAAAGACACTTGAGAGGAAATTTCTGAAGGATGAATAGGAAATTATTTTTCAGAAGAGAAAGCTATGTTACACTATGGTTCTTTTAAATCATAGGGAATTTCCACTGCTTAGGGCATTTCAGACTGGAGCCCTCACACTGCTTTTCTTAACCCCAAGCATGGAAGTGGGACCTGAGTTAAAAGATCAGGTTCACCTCCTGCCTCCAGTTCTGGAAGTGGAGTTGAAGCTATTGCTGGATGCAGACTTAGAGTGTGGGAGAGAAAGAAGAAAAATAGGCTTGAAAAGAGGAATTTCCTTCCCTTGTGACTGTAAAATCCTAAAATGCTGTGAACTCCCACATCTATAAATCTGTGCACTTTGCTGAAAGGTGGTGTTTGCTCTCTGTGTGGTGTGGGTGGGCTGGGTTTTTTTTTTGTTTATTAATTTTGTCTTTTATTTCTGTGACTATTAAAAAAAAATAATTTTTATATTTTTACGGTGATATGTAACCAGGAACTGCTTTGACAAAGTTGTGGGTTTGAAGTCTGTTAGCAAAAATCTCTCTCTGAACATTTAATCAAGCCCACTCACAGGGACTGAAATATTACTGTGTAGTCTCCAAGTTCTGAAAAGAGGAAAAACCAGCACACTGAGCATACAGTTAAATGGCAAAATAAAAATGTATTTCATAGGAAAGTTTTGTGATTTTTTTCCCCTGCCTTTATAAAAAGGCAGCTGCTGGTGCTTTCTCTTTTAAACAAAAAAACCCAAACCAAACAACAAAAAAAAACCCCACCAAAACCAAACAAAAACAAAAAAACCACAAAAAATAAACAAAAAACCCAAACTAACCAACCAACATCCCCCCCCAAAAAAAACCAAAAAAAACACAAACAAACAAACAAGCAAAAAAAAAAAAAACAAACACCCAAAAACCTCAAAAACAACAACGACAACAAGTTATATAAAAAAGGGGAAAGAAATCAAATTACTTTCTGAACCCAAACTGAAAATGGCTATTTTAGAGAACTGCAGAGGTATTTATTTTTTGAGTGGCCCCTCGTGACAACCTTTAGCAGGCAGGTAATACATCAGCAGAGGTCTGTGCTTGCAGCAGCACGTCCATTGCAGAGATTGCTTTGAAGGAGCAGAGTAGAGGAGGGAGTCAGAGCCATCAATTACAGCTGCTCCCAAGGAGTCAACAGGCTCACAACTGAGATTCCTTGGAAAGTCAGACTGGGAAAAGCTCCACCAGCTGTAATTTCAATGCCTTTTAAACAGCAGGAAAAAATAGATTCTGCCCAAACTTTCTTGCTGAAGGCCATCATTAATTATGCGATGAAATGCATTTGTTACTTTTAATATGACTAAACATAAATTCGAGTTGATGGGTTTTAGTGATATGAAAGTGGAGAGTCTTGCTTTGCCTACAACCTTTGATGTGTTTTGGCATAATTCTTCGCTTCCCTAAGGCTTCATGAAGTTTGTAACATTATTTATGTTGTGGGGCCTCAAGCAATACAATATTTTCCTAGACAGAGCACAAACCAGGAGGAGAAACCAGGCATATCTGGGGAGATGTGAGTGAGGAAAAGGGAATTTGATCCAAAGCCAATTGAAGGCTGTGGAATGGCAACTCTCCCCTCTAAGTTTTGGGTCATCTCTCTGGCCAGTTCAGGTTCTTTTGTACCTCCCAGCCCAAGGTGTGACCATTGGAATGTCTGTGATGGTGACCAGTTGAAATCCTAGCCCTTAATGAGGCAAAACTATTTTTTATGTAGTTGAATCTTCCTCTAACTGCAGTGAAACTTCAGCTTTTTGGCACTAGAATAGAGCCATACATTTTATTCTAATGAAAACAATCTTAGTGAAACCAGAGTGATTATTATTTGAACTAAGAAACTCCACCTTTCATGAAAAAAAATGCCTGAATAAGGTGCAGGACATGCTGAAACCCCCTGCTAAGTCACCTGGGTTTTACACAGTTGGGCATTCCAGTGCCTTTTAAAGCATTTCAGCTCTGCCTTTCAGGTCTCAGCCTCTGAGTGGCTGGAGACAATGCTGAAGAATTTAGCATATACAGAATTGGAATTTGTGAGCGCTGAAAGAGCCACTCAGAAGACATTTAGAACATGATCTCTGATGAATAAGGAGAATTTGCAGCTACACAAAGCTCAGAAAGCCTCCCACTATAAATATGAAAAACTCATCCCAACATGAGCACCACTGAGGCTGATCACTCTCTGAAATAAAAGCTGCGTTCTCCACTCGCTTTAAATGGAACCAACTCGGAGGATCAGAAAGTCAGAACTTTCCACTTTACTTTAACCAGCAGGACACTCTGAAATGAGCTTTTAAGCTTAGCTGGAATGAATCTACAGAGAAATTTTCATTTTATTCTGAATTACCAAGGTACCAGTGCTTCAAAGACCATTCCCTTCCTGGTGCATGGCAAAGCAGTTTTCAGAGTCCTTGACTTATTGAAAAGCTCTCTGCTCCCTCTATGCACTGGCAGGCTGATTGAGATGACCTTACATATCTGCAGCCCATCAGCCTTTTCTTCTTTCTCTCAGGAAGGAGAATTGTTTATGAAATTATGTTTTCAATAGCAGTAGCAGGCAGAATTCTGATCGGGAGAGTGGTTTGCCCCTTGGAAAAGGATGATGCAGGAGCCAAAGTTTTAATTGCATTGGCAATTTTCCCCATTCATAAATGTTCAGGAGGAAGAAAGATTCAGGCCAGGGTCATGTGTAAGTGTGCTGTGCAATGCAGAACAGTTGTGCATTCTGGTGTTTAACAGACTGTTGTAAAGTTTTTTATTTTTGGGGTGCGTGTACTTATATTAACACAGAAAGCACCCCAGTGATCCAGCCACAGAGTAACCAGCTCTTCTCCAACATTTTGCTCAAGAAGGTGAGCGTTTCTGCCCTTCCATGAATTTCAGAAGAAAATGGGTGAGATGAAAACTCAACTCATAGCTGAGATGAAAACTCAACTTGTACATTGTGTTGTGCAGCACTGTCCTATTTCAGAATACCGAGTCTGCTAAGGCATCTATGCCAAAAAAGAAGGTGGGACAAATGGAGAAAGAAAGTGATTCATAGAACTGTAGAATCCAAGAATATCCTGAGTTGGAAGGGACCCACAAGGATCATTGAGTCCAACTCCTGGCCCTGCACAGGGCACAACAAGAATCCCACCATGGACCTGGGGGTGTTCTCCAAACACTTCAATCTGGCAGACCTGGGGCTGTGACACTTTCCTGTTCCAGTGTCCAAACACTGCAGCAGAACTTTCAGACATCAGGCATCCAGCATCTCCCTTGAAACCATGGTGAATCAGTGAATTACTGCTGCACTTGCTGTTATTATTAAAACATCAACAACCAAGCATCATTAGATAAGGTCTGAAAGCAGCAGCGTGTTTTACCCTGACATGAAGACTCCAGTTATTTACAATATATTTAAGATTCCAACATGGGGCCTAATGCAATTAGTCAAAATAATTTTGAAAATAGCTGGGAATCCCTAGGATGCCTCAACAGGCAAAAAGGAATCTAAGTAGAGTTAAAAAGATGCTATTAATGACCCTGCTGTGATGGAATAAAATAGAAGCTGTTACTCCTTGCTAAGCAAATGAAACCAAAGATATGCTACTGATCTCTCCTTCCATGGCCTTAATTCCCAGTGGAAATTTTCTGATTTCCTTTCCCATAAATACATTTTCCTCCAGGAATCTGACATACATCCTGAACAAATGCCAGATTGCTTCAAATAGCTCAGTGCTGGGTCCAGGTTACTCTGTAATTCAGTCAGAGCTGATATAAATTCCACTGGGTATTTTTCTAAGTTTTGTAAAATGAAGACTTTATTTTTGCTTTATAAATTTGGGGAACTGAAAATGTCACACATTTTAAGTATTTATTGTGACGGTAATTAGAGAAAACAGTGTTGTGTGCTGTGTTCATTTGAGAGAAGCCTAATGGATCAATTTATAAAAACATGATTAAGGTCATTAAACACATTACAATGTGTACTGCATTTGAGTTTTTTTAGTGTCTTTTTGAGATTTCTATTTACTGTGGAGGTTTGGGAGGTTTGGTTTTGGTGCATTGATTTGGTTTTTCCGGTTGCTGTTTTTCATTTCCAGATCTCTACCCCAAGATGAGATATTTTGTTTTGTTGATTTTTTCTGGTTGTTTTTTTCAGAATTTCACCTAGGAATGCAATAATAATTTTAATCAAGGGGGTTGGGTGGAATGCATTCTATTTTTTCAACATTAAAAGAAAAATAAAGTTTTATTTCACTGCTAACAAGTTTTTGCAATCTTTTTAGGGGGTTGGAAGTTGCCAGGAGTTTTGCTGGTTTCATATTTGTGAATTTCACCTGAAAGTCCCCTGAAAATTAATTATGTTCAGACAATTTCTTAGCTGCCCTGGAGCAGAAGAAAACAGCAAGGTGCTTCATTTCCACTGAGTCAACAAATCGTCACAATCCCCACATGAACATCAATGAGGTTGCAGGTGCCCTTTTCATATAATTATTACCAATAAAACAGAAAACTCTATTTTCCCAGCAGCTTTTCCAATATTTTGGTGTTTCCCAGTGCCTAGACGAAGAAGAAAGAGGCATGAATGGGAAAAGCAGAACTGCAGAGGGATTGGATTAAGTTTGGGGATAAATCAGGGACAGGTATTCATGCATTTGTTGTCTGTAGCATCTTTGTAGTATTATTTAGATAATGTAAAATTTTATCAAGGTGGTGCAGAGAGGGAAGTGTACAGGGTAAGAGAGAGGCTGACTTTCGTGTACAGGAAACTGGAAGATAGCCTGAAGGCCAGAATATTCTTCCTGTCTCTGAAACTGAGCTCCTCACTTGAATTGAACAGTCACTGCTGGCTGCATCTTCATTTTCTGAGTGGAGCAGAGTAAGACATCCAAGGAAAGAACTGTTTTGGATTGAGCTCTCCCAGCCACAACACAAAGCCCATTGGAATTTGCCTTTGGTTATAGCAGATCACCAAACACCTTGGAAAAGTAGTGTCAACTTCCCAGGTCCATTATGACAGTGTTGTGCATTTTTACAAGTATTATATTAATATTATATTTTAATAAGTATGATGTTAATAATCCCTTCCCCAGAAATCTCCTCCATTTGCCCAGAAGGGATCTGGGGAGGTGAAGTCAGGAATAGCTCTGAGAAGCTGCTGAATGGAAGGGGAAGGAGTTAAAATGAGCACAGGATCCATTCAGTGAGGAGGAACCAGGTAGGCTGAGCCTTTGCCCCGCTCTTGGTTGTCTGAGAAACATTTCTGCATGTGAGATCTGTCAAGCATTTAGTTACAGAAATATTTGGGTCTGCCAGCATAAAAAGGCTCCCAAATATCCCCCAAATCCACATCCCATATCCCATCTTGTTCTTCTCTTTCTTTGGCTCTGCACTGTTTGGCTTGTTCTAAACTCCCTTTCCAAATTCCCATCAATTTTTCCGTTTTTTTGACCTGGAAACAACATCCCCATCACCATTTCTGGCTCAGGATAAACTCTCTCCCCATTTCAGTCAGCCAGAAAACACTCCTGGCCACAGATTCATGTGTGTGGCAATAGTTTCTCAGTAACTGCCTCCTCTGGAGTGTTACGTGTCTCTAAACAGAATGAACAATATTTCCTGGGAGTCTGAAGATCTTCCAGCAGAGTCAGCTCCCTCTCAGGGTGGTTTTCTGTCTTTTATCAAGTGTGGGACAGGTTTGGTGCCACGATGGCAATGCTGGGAATGGGGAACATAATGCTGAAAGGGAAGAGAGGATGCAGGGGGAAGGCACACCCCTGTGTTTTCCTATTAAACACCACCCACTACTTTATTTCTCTTCTTCTACATTTTTTTTTCCTACCAGTTTGCTCACCAAGTTTGCAGGAAGGCATAAAAACCTTTAAAATGTAATCAACTCACTAATTCCAGGGAAGCTTCAGCTTCTTGTGGTTTTCACTTCATGATGCCTGTAAGGAGAAGGCTGTTTTGGGTGCTCTTGTCTCACAATGAATAATGAAGTGAATTTGTAAATTCAGCTGTCAGCTGGAACTTGGCTCTGACTCCCACTGAACCCAGGATCCAAAGGTGGCAGTAAATAACCAGCTCCTTTTATGTCATTTCCCACGAGGAGCTGTTCTCTGGTTACAGGACCCTACTTCCAATCACCACAAGCCTCCCCCTCCAGTTTCCTTGGTTCTCCACATGCAAATATCAATGTACAGATGAGCTTCTTCCCTGATATTTTTCCCTTCACCAGCTTTTTTTTTTCCTCCCACAGGAAGTTCAACAACTTTGTAGTCTGGCATCCCAGAATTTGTGCCCAGTGAAGAATCAGTAGTTAAATCTTGATGTCCTGGATTTATTTTTGCGAAGTATCTCCTTTAAATCCTTCTGGTTTTGTAGCAAACCCCTGATTTCCAAAGGAAGGAAAAATTCGTGGACAAGCAGCCACAAACAAGCTGTTCCTAAAATGGCTCTCCAATTCATCATCCATGTCTCTCACTGTACTGACTGTGCATAATCCCATAAGGTAACAATGCTACTGAAATTATATAAATACAGCTATCTGAATTGGTGTATTATGCTTTTCTAACAACACTTCTGTTAGTGTGAAAAAATCTATAATGTAGATTAACTTTCTGCCACTTTCTCCTCTTTGTAAAATCACCTCATGGACAATGGGCAAGTAGATATTTCAAAAGAGTCTCAAAAAAAAAAACCCACAAAAAAAAAAAGACAGATTAAAAGAAATTAGGGAGAACAGACCAATGATTTTAGAAAGGACAGTGTGTGATTCCATTTGTATTAAAACTAAGAAGGGTTCAGAATAGAGACACAAGATGATAAAACCTCAGAAGCAGCTTGGAATAAATGAGAAGATTAGGCATCTTCGGCCTGGAAAATAAGTGACTGAAAGGAAAAATGATACAAGACTTCAGACACATGAGCGGCACACAAAAGTTGTGGAAAGGATGAGAATGAAATCTGAGGATTACTCTGTTTCTTTTGTCCAGGGACCAAGTGAGTCCTCTGGAACACTTATTACCATTAGTTTGCCTGATCCAGGTTTGTGATATGGGCAGAATTAAAAAAAAAAATCATAATATCTGTGAAAGAGTTTTCAGTAGTTACTGACCACTTTTTACTGATTTCATAACCAGAGGGAGGAGACGTTTACTGAAATGTAGATATGTCCAGTGAAAGTGGCTACATCTGAACTGTGTCACTCCAAAGCTTCCTTTATAGTGATGGAGGTGAGTCAACCAACTTGGTCAAGTCCAGGACATCCTCTCACCTTAAAATAGATGAAACAGATCTGACTGACTGCAACCTCCACAGGCCTGTGCCATTCCATGGGCTGCAGAACAGAGACCAAGGTTCAGGTGTAGAAATTTACACTGTAATTAAAATAGTGAGATCAACCTTGCCATTTTGTCTGGCAGCCCTGGAGACTGATTTTGGAGACCGATTTCTGTGGCTTTCATTGGCTGCTTGGCAGTGATTCCACCCCTTCCCTGGGCAGTCTGTTTCACGTCTTGACCATCTTTTCAGAGAAGAAATCCTTCCTAGTGTCCAACCTAACTGTACACTGAGGCACACTAGGCTGGAGTGAAGCTGACAATGACTTACCCAGCTTCACTTGCAGCATGGCAGAATCTCTGATCTTTGAGCAACTTGTCTGTATTTGGTGTCTTTTTAATGTATGTGTGAGCACAGCTGAAAAAAAACTAGTCGAAAGCAGTATCAGCACCAGAGGGAAGTGACCATCTGCTGTCTTTAGAGAGAAATCTGTCTTGAAAAATATTATAGAAACTGCTTTTCCTTCTTCATATGTGTTCTGGACAACTTAAAAAGCACAGAAACCAAATGGTCTTGAGTACACACTCCTGGTAGGTAAGAAATATGCTGCAAGAAATTGTATTGTAAGGGCTTGTAAGAAAGACAGAGAGAGACTTTTTACCAGGCTTAGAGTTGCAGAAAAATGGATGATCATTTTAAACTGAAAGAAGATGTAAACTGGAGATTGATTTTTTCATGATGAGAGCGGTGGGGCTCTGGCAAAGGTTGCCCAGAGAGGCCGTGGCTGCCTCATCTCTGGAAGTGTCCAAGGTCAGTTTGGATGAAACACTTGGCTTGGAGGAACCTGGAATAGTGGGAGTGTCCCTGCCATGGCAAAGGATTGGAATGAGCATCCTGAAGGTCCCTTCTAACCCCAACCATTCTGTGGTCCTATACATTATTCTTTACAGATTGGCTTTGGCTAATTCCATGTCTCTGGGGTTCTCCCCCCCAAAAAAGACAAGAGATTTGCTCAAGAGGATATCTAAGGTGCTGAATGACTGCTGTGAAGGGAAGCAGTGTCTGGTATCAGACAGTTTAGCTTTATAGCAGAACCCAGTTCTGACAAATGTTTTTTTTCTGTTTTCAGAGTTTTCCAAATAAGATTGAGTTGACTTAGTTCCCAAACAGGTCAGGACCAAAATGAATAGGAGCAAATAAAACCCCAACTTTTCTCTTCCAGAGAAAGGATAATCTAGTTTTTTCAATTTACCTGTTAATAATTTCTTATCTTTTCATGAAATCATAAAATATTAGAAGGATTTGGGTTGGAAGGATCCTTCAATACCATCCAGTTCCAACCCCCTTCCATGGGCAGGGCACCTTCTACTATCCCAGGTTGCTCCAAGCCCCATCCAGCCTGGCCTGGAACACTTTTAGGGATGGGGAAGCCACAGCTTCTCTAGGCCACTTCTTCCAGTACCTCACCACTATCTCAGTAAAGAATTCCTTGCTAATCTCCAGTTTAAATCTATCCTTTTTCAGCTTAAATCTATCCTTCTTATCTGTGATGCCATGACCAGAGAAAAATAAGGGATGGCAAATATCTAACTTTTAATTCATTTAATGGACATCATTATGTGCTCGTTTCAGTGAATGAAGGACTCAGGCTCCACAATATCTGAAAGCTCCTCCACCCTGCACTGAATATTTTGAGGATGGAAATGTTGCAGCATTAGGAATCAATGACGTATTGCACTGACTGTTCCCTGTAAAAGACTGCAATGATGGATCCCCAACAGCTTTTTCATTTAATTCATCCTGTTCTGAGGAGGAGGAATCATATACTCTAAGACACTTTTAAAAATAAACTTCCAATATGCTGAAGCCTCAGTGCCTTTCCAAACTTTGAAGTTAGTAAAGCTGTGTGCAATATAGTAGCTCTCATATCTACTCTAAAAGCCTTTTCTCACCTCAAATTAGTCAATAATTGCAAAGTGTCAGACAAAATCACTACCTGCTTTTTCTGACACAGCCTCAAAACGAAGCCTTCGAACCTGGTAATTTGTGTTAATGGATGATGAATGGAACCACTGGGGCAGATTTGTGCCTGGTGGAGGTTTCAGTCATGCTTCACTTGATTTACACCTACTGAAGTTCTCTTCTCCATGCCACAGATGGGTTTCAGACTTTTCTGAACATGTCTGGAGTGGGTGTCTGAACCCCAGAGTGGAGCTCCGTGCTTTACTGGCCCTAATAGATGGAATTGAATGACTGTGGTATTTGTTTGCTCCTGAAAATCTCCAAAGAATCCTTGAGAAACAGCATCCCTGTTTTTTGGGGTCTTCATTCTCAGCATGTCATAATCACAGAGCTGGGGGGTTACCTTTTTCTTTTTTTACTTTATTCTCATGCCTTTCATTTTTTTTCCTCTGTGCCACCTTCCTCCACTGTGGGGGCTTTCCCCATCCAGAGAAAATGCTTTAATCTCTTATCCCAAGATGTGATCTAGATTGTGTGTTAGATTTCAGCATATATTTTCATATATTTTCATATCTTTTCAGCTAGGTTCAGACTCTTCCTAGAGGAAGATGATAACAGTTGATGAGAATAGTTTAAGACCATATGTTGCTACAAACCAGAAGAATTAGGCACAGCCCATACAACTGTGCTGCATGGAGCGCAGGCTGAAAATAAAAACTGAGGTATAGCCCAAGACAAAAGCTGCAAATACTAATTAGCAGCCCCTAGGAAAATCAGACTTTTAACCGGTAATTGTTAAGCATAACTTGCCTGATGGTCACTACATGAGGAGATATTTTCCTGAGAAAAAGGGAATTTTGGAAAATTCAGGCTTGTGATACCCATATGTATTGGAACAGTGTGTCCAAAGCTGTTGCATTCAGTAAGAATTTCATCCTCCTGAAACAGAGCAAAATTTGGCCTGGAATCTGTGGGGTGCTTTGCTAAAGAAAACACCAACAGAAGGCTGCTTCCTATTGTGGGAGGAGCATGAGGGGGACATTTCACAGTTTAGACACCATTTAAGGGTCATTCCTCCAGGTTCCGCTTCCGTCCTAGCTCAGCTGCAGCACTTTATCCTGGTTGTGCAATGCATTTTTAACTAAACAGGTGACTAAAAACATATTTTAAAAAATTAGAAATCACCCTATAGATCTTAATAGGCCTTGCACCACTCTATTTTAATAGTGAATAAGTGTGTATGCAAATTGTTATTATTAACATTAAATCTGGCATCTTCTAATTAAGTATTAAGATGTATTCAAGTGTTTGTGGCAAGTCCTTCTGTTGTGTTTCTTCTCCTTGATTTAGAATTTATTATTCAACCAGGCATAAATCCTTTTTTGTGTGTCTTGTTCTTGTTCTGCTCTTAAAGAATTGTGGAATTGTTAAGATTGGAAAAGACCTGCAAAATTAACCAGTCATTAAAGTAACCCTGCCAGCTCCACCACTAAACCATGTCCCCAAATGCCACATCTACAAACTCTCTTTTAACATCTTCTAAATCCTCGAGGGATGGTGACCCCACAACCTCCCTGGACAACCTGTTCCAATCACCCTTTCAGTGAGGAAATTTTCCCTAATATCCAATCCAAACCCCTCCTGGAAGGGAGCATTCTGCATTTTTCCCTTGTTGCTTTTTTCCCCCCATTTAAAAATCCTGGGAATATTGAATTTGCCTGGGAAATTCAGTATAATTTCACACATTATCCTCTGTAGAGCTGAATCTATTTCTTTTCCTGTGTCTGTATCATTAACAGTAAAATATTTTGTATTTCTCACTGTGTGTATATATATAACGTAGATATACTCCCCAGCTCTCTGTGGAGTTATAAAAAGCTCCGCTTGCCCCATGTGACCTTGTCACCACAAATTGCTTTTAGATTCTGTGCCATTTAAACAAACCCAGCAATTCACTTTCATGTTCTTGCAACTGCTAAGAAAGAAAAAAAAAAAAGAAAAAAGGAGAGGGGGAAAGGGTGCTAGAGTATGCAATGTATGTCCAGGCACATTCTCATTTTGACACACACTTTTCTTCACCTCCCTTTGAGGCTGGAGTTCAGGGAATTCATGCTACTGGCATGGAACAGTTTCTGTTCAATCACACTTACTTGGAAACGCGTTCTGCTGGGGCTCAGAGGATGAGCTGAGCTGAGCTCTGGGAAGGAGAGCAGAGGTGGATTTGCTCTCAAGTGAAGTTATTTCAGTGAACTGGTAAATGAAAGGGCCCTGAACAGAGCAGTTACAACCCCAGATTGGAAATGAGGCCTCCAATGTTTTGGTTTTCTGTCCAGACATCTCCTTGGACATATTTGTAATATACTACTAGGAAATTAGGAATTTTTAATTTACTACTAGGAAATACTAGGAATCAGCTTTCCCAGATAAATTGTGGCTGCCTCATCCCTGGAAATGTTCAGGGCCAGGTTGGAGAGGGCTTGGAAAACCCTGGTTTGATGGAAGGTTTCCCTGTCCAAAGCAGAGGATTGGAATGAAATGATCCTTAAAATCTCATCCAACTCAACCCATTCTATGATTCTGTGACAGAGAGGATGGATCCAAACCTCTCAGGGGTATATTATGAAGAACTACAGGTAATAGATGAGAGTGGTCAGAGGAGAAATTTCTCTTTGGTATAAGGGAAAAATTCTCCACAAATACACTGTCAAATATTGGAACAGGGGCCCAGGAGGCTGGAGTGTCATTTTCCTTGGAGATTTTCAAAACTGGGCTCATGAGGCCCTGAGTGATCTGATGTATGACCTTAACCAGGCTTTCAGTAGAAGATTGGTCCAATGGGGTCAAGACAACAATTATTACAATTATCTGCAATTATTATACAAGACAACAATTAATACAATTATCTGCAATTATTTCATAATTCTGCATATTAGGAGAAATTAATACCTTTACTTAAAAGCACTGTCTCTAGGGCAAAATGGACCTCTCCATCAGCCAGAGGTAATAAATCTCATAAAGGCTTGGAGAGAAAATGACCCTTCAAGGAAATGTTTCTCCATTATGCTTCACAAAAGTGAAATGGAGACTTCAGTCCGGAAACAGCTTCCCTGAGCACCGAGGTAACACCTGATAAACCATCATCACATCACATAACACACTGGATTCTTCTGGCTTTCCTGTCTGTTCCTCGAATTTCCATCAACATGTGATGTCCTCACAGGCTGGTTTGTAGCTCTAGTTGTATGTAAATTCTCTTTGTGAACAATTACTTTAAATATATTTCAGAATTCATCAAAATAATAATCCAAAACCCTTCTTCCAAGTTTTCTTTCAAGTAAAGTGTAAGGGAATGATATTGCTTAAAACACTAATATAAAAAAAAAATCTGTTAAAAAATCTTTCTGGAATTGGGCTTTCAAAGTCCATGACAAAAAGAATTCTGGCAGGCATATATTGTCTAATTCAGAAAAAAATAAATATTTCTTTATGCTCATGCAGATATATGGGTGTCTTTTTATACTTCCTTGCTGTGTGGACATTGGAAACTGGAACTGGCTTGGGGTTCAAAACTCCCTCCTTGTCTCATGGAGAAAAAAACATTAATTTGTCATCTAGAAATAAACACCTTTTCTGGCTAGATCACTTTCCTTTTGCCTTTTTTTCTGGCTAGATTTTTAAATTTATACTCAAAGAGATGCACATCAGGGTCGAAGTCTTTCCATTTTCTCCCCACAGTTTAAAATATTCATGGTCTCCCCCTGTGATTGCACCTCCCTGCCTCAGGCAAAATTCCCTTTTTTGATTATTTTCTGGCCATTTAGCACTCAGGGGTTGCAAAAAGGTTGAAGTTCAGCCCCCATCTTAGAGGGATGCAGCTACAGGTGCTTGAGTGAGGCAAAGCCAATGCAGATGCACCCAAGAGCATCTTGTGGCTGCCATCAATATTCTGTCTAACTCTATATTCCCTGTGAAAGGGGAAATAGGAAATGATATCCAGGGAAAGCACATGTCTGGGTACTTTTTGTCATTCATTCCCCTTGAATTCTCTGAGCGTGATCTGTTAGTGATGCTAGAGGGCCTGTCTCTGCCTAATCTTTTTAGTATCTATTTATGGACCTGCTGTCCATCAATTTATTTAATTTCAATTTGAACTTCTGGTCCTGTCTGCTTCTGTTCTGTGGCAACAAAGTACAGAATTTCACTACCTTTTGGATAAAAAAAGTATTTTGTTTTACCCAATTTCCCTTGTTTTATTGAGCGTCCCCCACTCTAACATTATGGGATCTGTTACAACATTCAGCTTATCCACCATCTTTATGGCTTTGTAAAGATGAATTTTTTCCCTGATCTGTCTTGTGTGTTAGAAAGAGAAGGATCCTGGGCTTTATAATCTCTCTTTTTAAGGCATCTGTCTCTGCAAGGCTTCATTCCTTTATCCTTTCAGCTCCTGTTCTCTCAGCTTCACTGAGATGCTCAGACAAGAATCAGAGGCTCAGAGGAGGATGAGAGGGAGGCACAAGGTTGGAGATTCCTCTGTATGCCCAGTGAAGACCATCCTGGTTGCCCTGCAGCCCATGAAGGACCATGATGGACTCAATACCTGCTCATTCCAAAATCTTTTCTTTTCCCAGGCTGAACAAACTCAGTTCTCCATCCTTTCCTTGTGGGAGAGCTGCTCCATCCCTCTGATCATCTTGGTGGCCCGTATATGGTTTAAAAGAGAATTACAAATTTCCATGGGTCTATCCCAAGCACAGTTAAAATTATCACAGAAACAGACAAAGATGTTATGAAAATCAAAACCATTTGAATTTTCAGCAATTTCTTTCATTCCAGTGCCAAACCAGCACAGGATTCCATGATCCGAGCACTTGGATGGGGTAATGATTAATGCTTCAAAATAATCATGATGAGGGAAAATCAGGATTAAATGTAGGCAAGCAGTGGGCAATGGAATACACACACCAAGAAGATTGATAGAGGAATTAGCCATGATCAACAAGGAAGAGAAGAAAGATCAGATTGTGCAAAAATAAGTTAAACCCCATCTTTTCTATTTTTGTCCTGTTTCTTTCTTACCATCATCTATCCATTTTTCTTTCTCTCTTTTTTTTCTTTCAAGG
Organism: Emberiza elegans; assembly: GCA_024865655.1. Classification (NCBI taxonomy): domain Eukaryota; kingdom Metazoa; phylum Chordata; class Aves; order Passeriformes; family Fringillidae; genus Emberiza; species Emberiza elegans. The sequence goes on along the minus strand of JALJVW010000084.1, from coordinate 4,336,277 downwards.
CTTACCTCCAGCTCTAATTCCAGTTTTTTATTGTAGGACGGAACTATATTTCATTACAACTTGAACTCATTAAATAGGTCAGGGAACATAAATGATGATATAAATTCTAACACCCACCCAGCCTGCAAAAAACACAGTTAATTTGCTTCTCATCCAGAAGCACTTAACACCTGAGGATTGTTCTAGCTTAAATTCTGATATTGGAGACTAATCTGGCAGCCCTTGATACTGCCCTAATTCAGCTTAATTTAAGTAAAACCTGTCAACTTTTTTTGAGCATTAACCTTTGACTCTGTTAACATAGTTAATTGAAATATGAATGCATGGATAAATCTCTATGGAATAATATTTAGAAAAAAATAAAGAGAGATTTTTAACCATCTCTCATACATAAAAAAAAAAAAATCTGAATTATGTTTCCCCTATGTTATTTCTGAATTTTCTAGGAGCAAGGACATCCTTAATGGCTCATTGTGATGGCAAGTGAAAGGATGAGCACTCTGTGCTGGACCAGATTTCCCACATCAAACTTCACCTTTGCTGTGAATATTTTCATAAAACCAGATTCTCTGGCCCCTCAGAGCAACACTTGCAGCTCTATGACAGAAAAAGGTAATGAAATAAATTATCTACTAAGATTGCAGCTTGGATTAAAAAGTAGACTCTGAAATTTGTTAAAAATGTGAAGAACTGGGGAATTCTACTGGAGAAGGTTCTCTCCACATATGCCCTCTGCTTATACTCACTTTCTAAAAATCAGCAGTTTTCTAAAAATCTCTCTACCTGGAGATTAGATTGAGCGCATCCTCAACCTCCCCCAGAATTCCTGGTAATACTCTAACTTCAGGACAGCTTGTGCTTCTTGACTATCTTAGGAATGTGTCAGGGATAGAAGTTTGAGCAGAAAAGAACACACTGTCCAAACTTCATACCCAAAGAAAAATTAATTTACTCTGCAATCTTGTCTCAGATGTGCATATGAAAAGTGTTCAGAGCTGTTGAGACCAAGAGCAAGTCTGAGGCAATATTTAGAGAGCTGCCCATTTATTTAAGAGTGGAGGCCTGGAATGTCATTGCTATAGCTCCATTTTAACCTGCACCTTGAATTTCTCTTCTAATATGTAAAATATTCTACTCAGAATATTGTGTGTGGCAGGAGGGAAAGTGAAAATCTCCCCTGATTTTGCCATCCACCCTGGAGGTGAATGCCCTCCTCAGTGGAGGGTGGAGAGGTGGTATAAAGTCACATTACTAAATTTCTGTCTATAGTTGCTTTTTAGATACCTCCCTTGCTTTTGTAAATGATTTACACATTTATTTTATGGGGTGTTATTAAAAATATTTTTCTTATCTTTCTGTCTGTAATATCAGCTCCCTTAACAGCCTTGAAAATTGTACACAGTTCCAGGAAATTGAAATGTTAACCAATAACTTTTAGAAAACAGTAAAAGCTGCCTCATTTTCCTCTCTGCATCTCTAAACAACCTTAAAACAAACTGTGTAGGTATAGAATTAAGAGGTGCTGGATCTACTTTTCTGCAATTCCTTTCCAATATCTTCTTTCATCACCTGTCCTTTTTTCTTTTTGATCTCATTCTTTCTTTTATTTCTTTTTAAACTCTGACATTGCATTCATTAGCCTTGTAAGCTAAATTAGGATATTTGTCCAAAAATTGTTGTGTAGAGTATGATGGAATTTTTCTACAGTCTTATTGTGCACAGAACTTCATTACATGATTTATAGACATAACATTACAGACAATTTCAAATCCAAGGCCCATTGCAGACATTTTTGTCATTTATGATCTTTTTAGGAAGCAATGTGAAATGTGATTGAAAATGACAAGGACACAAAACTTTGATCAAAGGGCTTTATTTTTCATTCTTTTAGCCATCAGAAAATAAGGGTTTAAACAGATTACATCTCCCAATCCAAAGTTCTGATTTAACCAACGGCTTTTTCTTGTTTGTGATGGCTAATTTTGTATTTTTTCCTTGACTGTTTTCTCTTACGGTCCAATCCCTCAGGCTGGTTCTTGGCAGGAACACAAAACCCCAGATACATCTTCCTTGCAGGTGTTCACAGATAATCAGTGTGTCAAGCTGAACAAAAGACAGGAGTGTCAGATGGATCTGAGCAGACCTGCTGGGCAGGGAAAATGAGGATGCCATGAAAATCAGAAAAGTGGGAAGTGTTGAACATGGAGCTCTCAGCTGATGGGAAAGTGGCTCTAAAGTATCAAACACATCCTCAAGGGGAGGGACAGTCTCCAGCTCATTCAAGGTTTGTACAAATGACTTCAGAGAATTGTCCTTGTCTCTGGTGGGACTTAACTTCCTGCAGGTGAAGATGAGATAATAGAAAAATTTTTCGTTTCACCTGTCCATGTTTGTTTGAGTGTCTTTAATTACTAAACATTCATTGGCACGCAGCACACTTGGGCTGCAGTTTCTCTGGGAAGGAGCAGATTCTTCTGTGTTGCCACAACAAAAATGAGTAATAATGAGTTATTTTATTTAAGTACTAAAGATACAGTAAATTTGATCTCCATGTGGAGGCCCAAATTCTGTCAGGAAAGCCAAGAGGAAATGGTTTTAGGATGAAAGGAGGTAGGTTTAAATTTGACATAAGGAAGAATTTTCCTTTTTTTTGTGAATATTGGTAGACACTAGCACAGGTTGCCCAGAGATGTTGTGGACAGCCATCCCTGGAAATGTTCAAGGTCAGATTGGACAGGGATTGGAGCAACCTGATGTGGTAGGAATTGTCTCTGCTCACAGCAATGGGGTTGGACTGGATGATCTTCATGTCCAAAGAAAAACAATGAAGCTGGTAAAGCATTGAGAGAAAAAGGATTATGGGGAGAGGCTGATGGAGCTGGGGATGCTTATCCTGGAAAAAAAAAAGAGGCTCAGGGGGGACCTTCCTGCTCTCTACAAATACCTGAAATGAGGGTGTAGTCAGGTGGGGATTGGGCTGTTCTCCCAAGTAACAATCAACTGGACAAGAGGAAATGGCCCTAAATTGTACCAGGGAGGTTTAGATTGGATTTAGGAATATTTTTTTCACTGAAATTAGTTTTAATTAAGCACTAAAAGAGGCTGCCCAGGACAGTGGGGGAGTAATTCTATGATTCAATAAATTACAAACTCTTCCAGTCTAAACCATTCTATGATTCTACAATTCTGTGATGTGTCCCTAATGTTTGTTTTCTAGAAAATTAGAACAAAATCTATGTGAAATCCCCTATTCTGCTTTGTTTGCTGGCCTAAATATTAGGGCTGGCATTGAGACAGAATTTCTTCTTGTTTCAGTCCTTTTAACCATTTTTTAACCTTTAAAACTTATTACCTCACAGACCATTTCCTGGATTGCTGCAGTGATTAAAGTCAATTTGGGGAATATAGGATCATGAACATGTGGAAGAATGAAAGAGTCAGGACATGGTGACAAAAAAAGTTTTTTAGATCTTGACAAGGAAATTGAAGGGTTTTTTAAATATGCGGAGGTAGCCAGTGGGAACTACTCTTTGCCATTCTCAGAAGCCCAAACACAGACAAAACAGGGATACAGAAGAAATGAAAAATTAAGCTGAAAAGTCTTTTGTGACACTGTGGTGAGACAGAAGTCTGAGCAGAGGAAGATAACCCTGTGTGCTGAACCTTGAGCGGGGCGTTTCAATGAATGTAAAGCTCCAAGACCAAAGTATCACTACCAGGAGTGTGATATGTGTGTCTTGGTTTGAAAAGACAGGGGTCTGCTTAAGGAAGGCAGGAGCCTCCCCTGAAATGGAAAATATATACCCCCTCCCTCCAAATTATTATAATTGTGAAATGTAAAGGCTCTCAGGCAAAGATATGGGAATAGGAATAACAGTTCTCTACTAGGGAAAACTAAAAATACAAATGCAATAGTGCGAACAAACAGAAAAACCCAAAACACTGACAGAGTCAGAATATGACCTGACACCCTGTGGATCAGGGTGTTGGCAGCAGTCCCATTATATTGAGTGACTTAGGTCACTCCATTTAATAGTGTGAATTAAGTGCAGTCCTCCTGCAGTGCCAGGTGTGGTTCTGTTGAAGCAGTGATCCTGTAGAAGGGTGGAGTTTTCCTCTAAAGATCCAGTGGTTGTGAAGATGGGTTTGGTCTTTCTCTCGGAATCCAGTGGGAAAAGGCTGCCCCTGGTGTTCCAAAACCTCAGATTATATCCAGTTAGGAATGCTTGGCTCCTCCCCCTGGGCAGAGCATCTCCCAGTGGGATGATGGAATTTTATCAGCCATGCAGTGACACTCAATGGCCCATTAACAGCAGATATCTCCTGCAGGGAGGATTGGTTTATGGAAGAGATAAAGAAAAACTGCCCAATTAACAGAAGATAATTTCCCCACCTCTAACAGATAGGAATGGAATACACACCCCCATTTCCAACCTAAGACAGTATGGAAAAGCCATTTCCAAGGGAGTAGTTTTAAAGTTGATTGAAATCTGCATAATTCCAGTGAAATCAAGGTAGTGAAATGCTGAGGAGTGAGAACACAGCCTTAACCTTCCCTAAGAAAAACAGAATCTTTTAGGTTGAAAATGACCTCTAAGATCATCAAATCCAACCATTAATCCAGAGGTGCAAAGCTGAAATAAGCTTCTCTTTTTTTCTGCAGAAACTGCAAATGTTTGGATGCATCAACGTGTGATCAGGTACCCCCTGGACCTGCTTTGATATTTGGAGACTGAATTTCCTGCAGGAGCAGAGAAATCAGAATTAGGTGGGGGAGCAGATGAAGAGCCCTGGGTCTAACAGGCAGCTTGGGGCCTCATGGACTGGGATTTCAGAAAAAAGGAAAGGTCAATTTAATTCTAAACCTGTGTCCCTCACTTACAAACAGACCTTTACAGAGGGAGAGGAGGGTGGAAGTGCTGCCTTCTTCCCCTTCAGTAAAAAATTTATCTGTAGATGAGAACAGAGGGGATTGAGGGTCTCTGCCAACTCTTCTGTCCTATCAGATTTGTGCTGACAAAAACTCACTTTTAAACATACTGACTAAATAATTTAAAATTTCCCGCTGGCTTAACTTCCTTTTAATACCTTTCTTCTTCTGATGCACTTCCTAATTCCTGAGCATACAGGACTACGGATTGTAGCATCAAATGTAATGTTCAAATGTCTGGAACACAGCATTTTCCATACTGGATCAAGCCATGAAGACACACCAGTCCATATCCTACCCAGTGGCAGGGCCATTACCTTGTAGTTCAGAGGAGGAAGAAACCAGGCAGAAAATCTAAATGCTGAATTTCCTTCTTGCCTGGAAACAGCATGGACTTGCCTCTGGGCTTTGGAAGCGGAAAATATCCAATGATATTTTGCTTGCCACTGCTTTTGAATTTAATTATTATCTATCTTCTTCAATTTCGTTATTAACAATTTAGCAAAACAAATTAAAAAAAAAACTTTTAAACTCTTTTTTAATGCTCTGAAATTGGAAAATATTCAGTGATATGTTGCTCATGACTGCTTTTGAGTTTCCATTATTACCAATCTTCTTCAGTAAAAATTTTATACTTGAGTGTAAAATTGAAAGTTTATTATACTCATATGTGTAGATATATGCATGTATGTTAGGCAACTCTCACATTGATGTTTCAGTAGCCTCCTATTTCTTTGATTAGTTTCTATGTTGGGTGCTGGGCTATGAACATTTAAAATTGCAATAACTATAGAAAAATACATAGTAAAATATGAATATGTTCATGTCTGCAGGTGTTTATGATGTCACCACAAAATCTAAAGCTGTGTTTTCCAGTTTTAAAGCCAGTATGGAGCATCCTGGACAAAATATATTTGTTTTCAAAGAAATGACGCAGGGATTTTGCTCTTCTAGTCACTGCCTTTGAAGGATGTAAATATTTACTTACAAGCTGTGGGGCTTGAACAGCAAGAAAACATTTAAATGCTTTGTCAAGTTGAGATACTGATTTGATGTTATAAATGTAAGTAGGCTCAAAAAGAAAATTAATGAATTTGTACGAGATTAAGATGTTGTAGTGTTTATTTGTCATAATCTTCCTCTTTCAAAAGTTTTTATCGACAAATCAAGAAATAAAAAAATCACATCCCTTTGCCTGTGGTAACCATTCACAAGGAGAGCAAGTACTGGCAGGAAACAGTGCCAAAAATGAAGATGTTCCTTTGCAAATATGATCCAGGAAACTTCCTTGTCTGCATAAACCCTCAATGTACAAACAATTCTTGTACAATTTGGTCTGACCCAGATTCAGCTGAGTTAGGAGGGCTGGGACAGCCAGCACTTGTCAGCTTTGCTGCATCCACTGACCACATGCACACCCTTAGCACCCAGGCAGTGAAAAATAAAGCACACTAGTTTGAATCTCAGGGAGAGAGAATCGGATACAGTGAGTCATGAGACTTTTTACAAGCAACAAGGTGTCCTTAATCAGTTATCCAGGCTCAGCTAACACTCAGAAACTTGTTGAGCTGAGGTTATTTGAAATATTATTATAATTCAAATCCAAGTGCTCCAGAGTTAAAAAAAAAAAAAAAAAAAAAAAGAAGTGTGGGTATAAGAAAACCATTTTCTTCACAATGAGGACACTCAAGCAGAGGAACAAGATGCCCAAAGTGGTTTTGCAATCTCTGTTGCAGATTTTCACTGCTCAAAGCTCTGAGCACCCAGGTCTGGTCTCATCACTTACAGGGTTTGAGTCGGACCTGTTTATTTATACAGAACTTTTTCATTGTTGTTTTTGTTGGTTTAATCTTGCAATGCACTGAAAAATGTTCTAACAGGAATGGTGTGAATCTGCAAAGTTACACTAAAGTCAGTAGAGAGGATTCAGTTTGCATGAATTGAAACTCTTTCCCCTTAATTTAATTTCCATATGCATTTATAAAGTTCTGTACATGTCTGTTGTATTTTTAATTCTTTTCTGGAATACAAAATTTGCCTGGTGTCTTTTCATTAAAATCCAATATTCTGCTTCTGTCAATATTAGTCTTTCAAAAGCTTATTGATATTTAAAGTTACTGTCTTTCTTCTCTCTTTTTAATTGACTCAATTTAGAAAAATGAATTAAAAAAATAGAAGTTTCTAACTCTCTTTCTTGAGAAGTAAATTGTAGTGCACAGGGTATTTATTTAGTCAAATACTGCCATCAGCTAAATCTGCTGCTGAGAAGAGTTGGCTACATCTACTTTGGAAATTTCTTCCCTGATGGGTATGACCTTTGTTTCAATTTTGTTAAGTCAAAAGAAATAATTCTTGATTGTTTAGACCAGCAGTGGCCAGAGGTTGGCATTAATGACACATGGTGGTGTAGCCCTGGAGAGAACCTTGCTGTACAAACGGGACACAATTGTTAAATTATTGAATTCCCTGTATTTTACCAGGTTCTGCTCAAAGTCCCCCCTAGTATTCACCACAGGTTGCTCTGTGGGTTTGAATTCAGCCCTCATCTCCACTTCCAAAAGCCACTTCCAAAAGAGGCTTATTCAATTATTTCCTTAAAAACTGCCCTAATTTCAAATCCAGACTTAAAACCCCAGTGCCTCAGGCTCAAAAACTGAAAGGTGTCTTCCACTGTTCTGTTTCTCTATTCCAATGTTGATTTAACAATTCAATCCTGCCCATAATTCTTGCCAGATGCACTCAGTCTTGACTAAGCCTGATCAACTCTCAGCCTCCCTGCAAAGCTCTCCAATAGGTTTCTCTCTTTCTCTTTTTCTTATTTGTTGAACTCCTATCCCTTTCAGGATAAGTTCCATGATTTTATGGGGCAATCTTACTCACTGCAATTAAGTGGCATTAGGTACCCTGAGTCTTATGCTCTAAAATGAAATAAAGAAAATAAAATTTAAAAAAGATAAATAAAAATAAATAAATAAAAAAAAATATAAAATAAAATAAAATAAAATAAAATAAAATAAAATAAAATAAATTAAAATAAAATGGTCATTGCTGAGGATTTTTTCTGAGAATTTTTTTTTTCCATATGACTATTAAAACATGGTACAAGGAAGATCTCCACAGCTTTGCTATTTCTTTGATCCACAGCTGAAAATGTTTTGTTCCTACTGCTTGAAGAAATTTTTTTTTCTCCATATCACATGATTAAAATTTGTTGCTCTCCTGAATGCTTTCTTTTTTTCCAAGACCAAGTATTGTGAACTCAAATTTCCTCCCTGTGCACTCCTTACAGACAGACTCTGCTCTTTCTCCTTTTCCAAGCTCCCATGGGTGATGTTATGCATTAACTGGGCTCATTCTAATTAATATGGTCTCACTTTCCAAAGTGTTTCACATCTTTAGATGATATGAAGCTTCTTGAACACTCTCTCATCCCAAGATCTTGAAAAGCAAAAAACCCCTTTTTCTGATGAGTGTTTGCTTGAGAAAGCCCAGCAGTTCACAAAAAAAAAAAAACAAACCAAAAACCCAAAAAACCAAAAACCAACAAAACCAAACCAAACAAACAAAAAAATCCCCAAAAAACCACCAGTGCTAAAGGATTGATTCATTTCCATCTGCACCAAAAATACCAGTATCCAGGCAGGAGATGAGGTTTTTGATTCTGTGAAGGTTATGTGAGAAACTATTTGAGTGCAATACAACATTTCAGTATGAAAATTGCAATACAAATATATTATTATCTCAGAATACACTGGAATAGTCAGTCCCACACTCATCACACCACAGTATCTGAACACCTCAGGGATAATATAATAATGTAATTGATCTAAAAAATGCAGTGTAATTATATAATTATACCTTTGCTGCTATATTTCTCGCATAGAGACTATTTATAATGAATACTCTTTTACTTTTGAAAGGATCTATTTTCTTCAATGGGAGACAGTGGGGTAATTAATAGACAGGACAGCTCTTTGATTGGGGGAAGTATTAAACCTTAAATGTGAAGCTCAATGTTTGCATTTGAGCAATTGATTGCCTCCTTGCACCTCAGGGCTCCTCAACGAGAAAAGAGAACAAGGCTTCTTCTTACCCCTGTGTGTCTTCTCTGCTTGGATGCTCAAGAGAAATGCTCATTATTTGGGGATTCTTTACCCAAATTTAGCTGCAAAGATGCAAACTTTTAGTCTGGCATAATCATCCTGAGTCTTCTGCAGTCAATAAGAAGAAACTGGAACTATCAAGAAGAATAATTTATTCCACTAAGGGTGTCTGATGGGTGGGACAAGGGACCATGGCCACTCAATGGAACCATGGAATCCCAGAGCTATGGAAACAGCCCCAGCTGGAAGGAATCCACAAGGACCCTCAAAGCTCAGCTCCTGGCCCTGCAGAGAACAGTCCTAGGAATCCCACCATGTGCATAAATAACCTGGCTGACCAGTTCCAGCTGGTTCTGGATGAACACAAGCACTTCCCTACACTTTTGAAGTTTGGCTGTCATGCATTAGGGCACAGATTTCCCCTCCAGCACTGCATTTTCTCTTACTTTATATGAAGCCCAAAATACCTACAAATTCCATGTGGCATGAAGGCACAATTTTATATTATCTCTCCTTATATATAAATATTTATAGATACATGTTATAGTCACTAATTATAGAAATAAGCTGAAACTACAACACACAAACTGGTCTGGCATTGTGATGCTGAAGGCAGCACAACAAAACTTCTGCATCTTAAGCAGCAGAAACAAAGGAGAAACAGAAATTCCTTAGCACATAAATATGTGCCTCTTTCTGCTGTTTACCTTGGGAACTTTTTTTTAATTAGGGAAAAAAAAATCTTCAGTACAAGCTTAAATCCTTTTTAGGGAAGTATTGAATGGAGGGATTTTTAATGCATATATTTGAGTCTTGCTGCCTTCAAGAGGACTGAGAAACCTGCTAAAGTTAAGTAAATGTCATCACAGTAAAATAATGCATCTCTTTAAATTGGGAAATGTGAAAGGATGGCTGTAATTGATTGGACTTCTCTCAAAGGTCAAATGCTGCCAAGAATTGGTATTTGGGGTTTTTCTTATTGCTGTTTCTTCAATTGACTTTCCTTTCCGTAACACAAATGTTAAAAATTTCTTTGCAACATTTTAATTCACAAATTTAATTATAGCTTAAACACCTGCAAGCAGTTATTAAAATTTCCCTTTAACCATATTCTCTTACATGATCTCCATGCGCTCACAAAACCCTAATTAAATTTTGTTTGTTTTCATGCCCAATTTGCAGTTTCTGATTTTTCTTTTCTTCATTAATTAGATAAGGAAAAAGTGATAGGGTTTTAATTACTCAAGATATGTGTGAACACATCTTCATTTTCAATTAAAGGTGGGATAGGATGTTTAAAGAGAAATTAACTAATGCAGTAATTTTTTTGATATTATCATGACAGAAAACATATATCATGAGATGCTATCAGCAGGCCTGTTTATTCTTCTTGGGAATCTAGGGTATGTTGTAAATGGAAACAAATTCAATTATAGGAGGAAGAAATAAAGGTCTAAATCTTCAACAAAACCAGTGAATGCAGCACCTCTGACTTCTTTTAGCAGGATAATTTCCAATTAGGCATAATCTAATTTCTCTAGAGGATTTTACTGGAGCAATGTGGCACTTGGTGTACAAACCCCTCCAGCGAAGAAAATTCTGATTTCAGGGAGTTCAAAGTCAGATTTAAAGCATACTGGTAGTCCACCTTCCTAATTTTATGAGCAAAATATGCATATGAATTGCTGTTAAATGATGCTCCTGAAGGGAAGGAAAAGCCAATGGAATGATAAATGCCAATGAGTAGAGTATAAATACACTGGGAAAGACCACAGGCAAATCCCTAACTCACTGCTCATGCTCAGTACTAAAGAAATGAATGACTTGGGTGGGCATCTAACACACCTTTGATAAGGACAGCTCCCAAATCACCAGGTATCAGCTGCAGAGTCTCCTAACTCACCCTTGGGCCCTGAAGAGCTGCAGCCAGGCAATGGTGGCCAGTCCTACAGTGACTGCTCTGAGTCATTTGTCAGGAATGACAAAGCCTCTGCCTTGACTTCTTGTTCTTTTATCCCCATTGCTCTGCAAAGCCCTTCAAACCTGTAATTTGTTCTCTGCTCTGAATAATCTAGAAATAGATGTCTGAACCAAAGTTGTCAGAAACATTTAGAGATAAATAAACTACAGCATAAAGGGAACTATTTGTGTATGCTTTGAATTAGTTTTACCTGGTTTTAGGAAATTGAAGATATACCCAGGACATTAAATATGTTTTCTTCCCTATAAATTATGCAAAGAAAGTAATACCAACTTTAATGGAGACATTTCTCCAAAATGAAGCAATCTCAAATCATCAACACTGAGTTTGTCCCATTGGTCCCTGTGATTTCATCACATTGCAGCATTGGACTGACAGTCTGCTTCAAAATTAGATGTGCTAAATCACAGAGCCATGGAATCACTGATGTTGGGAAAGCCCTCCAAGATCATTAAGTCCAAACATTAACCCAGAACCATCAAGGGCATGACCAAACCATGTCCCAAATGCCACATATATACTTTTAAATCCCTCCAGGGATGGTGACTCCACCACTGCCCTGGGCAGCCTGTCCCAGTGTTTGAGAGCCCTTCCAGTGAAGATCTTTTCTTTATATCCTATCAAAACCTGGTGCAACTTGAGGTTGCTTTCTTTTGTCTCATTATTTGGGAGAAGAGACCAACCCTCACCTGGCCACAACCTCTCTTCAGGTGGTTGTAGAGAGTGATGAGGTCTCCCTGAATTTCCATTTCTCTGCTCTGAGCATTCCCAGCTCTCTCAGAGGCTCCTCCTGGAATTTGTTCCCCTGCTGAAGGACCTCAAAGCAAACACCAAAGACACAGTTTTGAACCTGTCACAGCTTGGAGCAATCCCAGGGCCTCTGCTGTGTAAAGAAGCCATTGTTCTATAGCTGTGGGGGCCCTGGATATTGCTCCAATCCTTCTAAAATGTGGTTGAACCTGAGAACTGCCCTTGATTATACGTTTTAGCTAAAAGCAGCCCCGTTGCCTACACAATGCTCAAAAACCTAATATTTGGTACAGCCAGGACAGAAAATTCTAACCAGTAGCACATTTCTCAGCTTTCTGTCTTCACTGTAGTCTAAAAAGATTTAGGATCTATAAAGTCTTAAGGACAACACTGGTCAGGACACAAAGGCTGTGTAAATTTAACAGCATTTGGACACAGACCCAAGAGGTGAAGTGCAACATTGACACTCTCAAGAGTCCTCGGCAACCTTTGGGTCTCATGTACCTTACAGTCTTTAAAATAACAGTAAGGCAGAGCTCCAGAATTAACCCAGTCCAGGGACTAATTGGAAGTTTGGAAGTGACCATCATGTTGAAGGCTTGGAGAGTTTAGTAGGGTGCATATGGCAAGATTATTTGAGTGGATATCAGCTGGAGGCCAGGCTGTGTGAAGTCCTTAGCTGAGGTGTAACTGATGCAGTGACAAACAAACATTTCATTCTGCCTATGTTGGACACTTGCCTTGGATCACAGAATCACAGAATGGTCTGGGTTGAATGGGATCTTAGAGATCATCCAGTTCCAACCCCTGGGCCTTGGGCAGGGACAACCACATCAGGTTGCTCCAAGACCTGTCCAGCCTGGCCTTGAACATTTCCAGGGATGGATGGGAGTTCCCCATTTTGAGGAGTGCTTGGCATTGTCAGCTGATCCTGGGTGATTTGCTCAGACTTGCCAGGTATGCTGAAGGCCAAGGATAAAGGAGGCAAATAACACCACTTGTAGGATTCCCTAGGTCATCTTGCACAAATCCTTTAGATTTGTGTCATATATTTTCCCTGCTTAATGGAAAGGGAGACGATCTGGCAGACTTTGCAAATGTCTGGGTTTAAAGGGTTGTAAAATGGGGCTTTGCTGTGTCTGTCATTGCTGCTTTTTAAAATGGTTTGGGTTTTTAAAGATCTAAATTCCAGCAGAGATAATTAAAGCTTTTTCAAATCTAGTTCAATAGCACTGTGCTACCAGTCCTAAAGGCTGCTTTGTCAATGAGGAGAGTATTTTGCCTAGATTTCCTTCAATAGTTCTGAAATCTCTAAGCAGTCACCTAAAATACATATCCTGCTTCTGAAAGGAGAGGGCATTCACCACTGCTGCTTAAATGAACTGCTGAATCCTCAGTGCCATGGGAAATGAGACCACTTGTTTGTCAGGAATTACTTTGGCTTTGAAGAACCAATGAACCCAGGCTTTCTGGAAGACATGAGTGATTTTGTGTGCCTGGATTTGTAAGGTGGAGTATTCAGACCCAGACATGACCAAGGATATTGAGTTGCGGAAGGTACCACATGGCAGGCCTAAGAAAATCAGATCTTTTTAATGTGTTCCAAGCTAGACATGCAAAATGAAAGGTCACATTTAAAAATTAGCAAAGATACCCCCAGGCAATTATTGCATTCAGAATTCTACAGCTTTAATTAGCAGAGAATGAATCATTCCATAGGGGGTGAGTCAAAAAAACAAAGAGTTGCAGGGTGGGAGCTGTGGGGAAATAAAACTAAATTTCAGCAAGAGACAAATACTAGTTCAGGTCCAGGAAATATGAAATGAGGCCCAAAGTGAATGATAATGACACAATGGAAGTTGTTTTCTATAGTGATTTCAAACTTTAGGTAATCAAAAGCTTCTTTTTCTTTATTTTTTCTTCTTTTAATTTTTTTTTAACAAGGCAAATACATGAACTGCATTCTTAACTATCATTGAATGTTGAAAAAATATGTATGGATTCATTTTGCAGTTAACAAGATGGCCTATGGCAATTAATATTTTTTATTTACAGAACTCAGTGCTGATAACGGAGAACTGATAGGCACGTTTAATTGGCTTTTAACTACCAGTGTCTTTTTATAGTATTTTCTTCTTTGCCCAATGGCAGCAATATTCCTGAGGATTTCAATGTGAATTTAATATGTTGCTGATTTTTAATTACAGTTTTATTGCTTATGCAAATGCATGCTCATTTGTATGGCAAGCCAGGGGTCAGTAATCAGGACAGTTTCGTCACATTTGTCTATTCAGGGCCTGCACTCAACAGCATTGCAGCTTCTTCCTGTTCAGTTTTTCCTAAGTGTGGGAGAATTGGCTCCTTCTCCAACTCCTTGCAGGAGAGTTCATGTTGGAAGTGCAGATACCCTGACTGGTGGATGGTGATCCAAGCTTTTATTGAAGTTATCACTCCAAAATTTGTTCTTTTTGCGGGCAGCAGCCCTAAAGGACATCTGGCATCACCTGGAGTTACCAGCTCCTGTTTATGAACTTTCCTTGCTCTTGCTGGCAGATGTTGACTCCCCATCCCTGGAGTGTAGGGATCCCTTGTCCAAGGCCAAGGTGGAAGGGGCTTGGAGCAGACTGGGATAGTGGAAAGGTGCTGGAAGAGGGTGCAACAGGAAGACCTTTAAGGTCCCTTCCATCTCACTCCTTTTTGTAACACCATGAAAATTTTTGGTCAGACAGAGGCAGAAACTCTATGGAAACTGTACATTCTGGCCTCAGAGCTGGAGAAACTGGCACCATTGTTTTGGAGCTTATTTCTCCTTTTCCCCCTGCTTTCTTGAAAATAGAAAAATCACTGGAGAGGACATAACCCAAACAACAAACTATACAGAGAACCAGCTTCATAGAATCACAGAATCATTAAAGGGAGAAAAGCCCACAAGATGAATAAATCCAATCTTCTACTGAGCCACTAAACCACATTGCAAAGTGCTACATCCCCTTTTTTAAACTCAGTAGCTCGTGGAGGCTGATTTGAAATGTCTCAAAAGCTTGGACACAGAGCCAGAAGGGAGAGAGAATGAAAGTTTATTGTGCAACAGGCCGTGTTTGGGAAGCTGAGTCAGGGATCTCCATATCCCTTCTTTGAGAAGATTCAAGTCAAAGCTGTCTTGTCTCCAACTCTCTGCAGTATGTACTCTGTTCCTGGGAACCAGATTGTCAAAAATTCATCTGAGGGACCCATCAGCAGTGATCCTAAATAACGGAAGGAAAAAAATTACTTGTTCTGACGTCAGTAGATGGCACTGTTTCTATGAGCTACCGACTCATACACCCAGAAATGCAGCTGCATCTCCTGCATATTCTACACAGGGAGAAATCTAAACAAAACCAAACAAACTAACAAAAAAATATCTCAAACCAAAACCACGCCCCCAGGAAAAAAAAATAGCAAAATAATAATTTAAAGTGTAAGATTGGTATCCCGAAGTTCAAAAAATGCCTGAATTAATGTTGCTCATTATATTTTATCTTACCCTTGCAGGCTTTATGCAGTGTCATATCGTCTTCAGTCTTTTGCTCATATTTTCCATTTCCAGAGGACTGCCGCCTTAGTTAATGTAAAGAATAGAGCTGACTTGAGGATAAGACAACTGTGCAGGATAAAGAAGAATATCCTTGACGAAATTCCATGCTTCAATAGTCTTATGTATTGGGGAATGGGTGGACCCACAGCATTTGTGTCTGAGAAAGGAGGTGTGTGGATGGTCACTGAGTTACACATGAAGAACCTTCCAGTACCTAAAAGGGACTTACAGAAAGAATGGAGGGAGACTTTTGACAAGGGTACATAATGATGGGAAAAGGGGGAACAGCTCTAAACTGAAGTAGGGTAGATTTAGATTCTATATTAGGAATAAATTATTTACAATAAGAGAGGCAAGACACTGGCACATGTTGTTCAGGGAAGTTGTGGTCTCTCTGTCTTTAGAAGTGTCCAAGGCCAGGTTGGATGTGGCTTGGAGCAGTCTGGGAAAGTGAAAGGTGTCCCTGACCATGGCAGGGGATGGAACTGGATGATCTTTAAGGTTCTTTCCAAACCAAACCATTCCATGATTCCATGATGATTCTATGATTCTGTGAGAAGAGTGAACTTGTTGCACTCCAAGGTGTTCTGAATGTGTTCATTCAGTGACCACTCACCTGGCTATCCAGCCACAGTGAAAATATCTGGAAATATCCAAATAACCAAATTCCTAAATTGCCCACTGGACAAAGCTTCTGCACAGGACACAAGCGAAGGCATATTGAAAGAACATGCTTTGATCTCATGGACATCCTTGACAGCATCATTTGACAAGATCCATCTCATTAAGATATCTGTGGAATGGCTTCAGGGTACCTTACTTATAGTCAATTCATGTGTTTTTAAAACACGATTCCCTTGTTTATTTTTGAGTCTATACAGCAATACAGAACAAACACATATTGAACATCTGTCATGCATCTCCCTGATCTTGGTGATGCTGCTATTTTTGTCAAATTTGTCAGTTGTCATCTTGTCTTTTTTTCTTAATTAGTCCTGATCCTTATTTCCTAGCTCAGTTTCTTGTCTCTGTCACATTGTCCTGCTAAATTCAATCCTCCTTTCCTATAACCTGTTTTTTCTTTCCCACTGAATGTTCTCAGTTTTTCACTTCCTTCTTTCACCAGCATTCCCCCTCCTGTTGTCTACCTGTCTTACACCCCTCTGTCCTACCAGAATGTTATTTCACCTCAGACTTTAAAGGTGAACCTCCCAAAATTGGTTTCTCTTCCAGTCTGTCCCAGCTTAATGTATGCACCCAGTCAACCATCCTCATCAACCCCAGTCTGGTATTCTTCACTCCTCTGTATATCATCAAATTCTGTTTTGACCAACTTTTGTGTGTATTCAGTTTTATTCTTCCCAATAGTTCTCATCCTTGTTTTTGGTTTTTTTTTTTGGTTGGTTAGTTGATTTGGTTTTTTTTATTCTTGCAACACAGTTTTGTCCTTTCTGTGTCTATTCCCTGCTCTTCCTTGGAAGTGTACAAGAATGGATGTCAAGAGAATGTGAGAAGCATGGACATTGGTGTCTTTTGGTATGGACCCTTTTCCTGACATGAAAAAGTGTCTCAGAAATGCATGAACCACTACTTACAAATTTTCTATTATAATTAAAGGTAGATAAGTTGTAAGATAAGTTGTAAATGTTTGGCAAATGAGAAACTTAGACAAAATCACCAGCAAGCAAAAAGTGCAACTTTGAATGGAACAAGACAGGCTGCCTTATTATAGGTAGAATTATAATTTTCTATAGGACACAATAATTTCCTGAACTTTAAAAATCTTCCCAGTTTCTTAAAATAATTTTTTGTGCAGTTGAAGTAGCAAAATGAGGGATTCCCCAAGGACAGATAGAAGGATGTTCTCCTGCCCTTCCTCTCACCAGTTGTCATTCTTACTCCTGTAAGCAGCAAAATTACTTCAACCTCAACATTTCAACCTCTAAAGTGTCTCACTGGAAATTCCTCTTTGCTTTAACCTGTACAGTGACAAGGAACTGGAGAGAAATGAGTCACTTTACCTGCTGGTTTCCAGCCCTGACATTCAAAGGTTTCTCAGGGTCAACATTTTTCTATTTATTTTTGGCATCCCCTTTCTGTTTTCTGGGCTTGCTTTGAGGTGCTGGCAGCCCCTTGGGGAGGTGTTTCTCTGGAGAGCCACTATCACAGTCTGGAGTGATCCCAACTATTCCTGGCATCCCAGAAGCTACAGACCACTTCTGCAGGAGCCTCTGTGAAAGCTGTCACACCTCTGCTGTCAGCCGTTTGTCCGACTGAGTTAAGGAAATCACATCAGGAAAAGGAAAGGAAAGACAAAGCTGCAGTCCCTGGTGATAGCTTTGAATGTGAGTTCCCATCTTTGCTGACAAAGCAGGAGCAGAACCAAAGTGACACGACAGGTTTGCCCTGTCTGTACTGCGCAAATTCCTTCAGGCTCCTCAGACCCCTGGGAGATGCTGAATCCCTGCTGGATAACATTTTCAGAAGCCCCCACAGAATTTCATTAGACTGAAATTATCAACCTGGTTAATTTTCCTAGAAAAAGCACTTCTGATTGCAGAAGAGATTGAGCACAATCTGGGGAAATGACATTTGCCTGCTTTCATGTGAGGATCAGCTCTGGTTTCCTCCACTAAACTCAGAGAAAGTTATTGCTTATAGTTAGATAAAAAGAAAGTGATTAACCTGTGGTTATTACCAGTATTTATTAATCTGAATCAAAATCTTGCTCCCCAGAAACCCCTGAGGCTTCATATATTGTACACACCATGCACAAAATAACTGTGAGACTGTACTCCATAACATCTTACTTTAAACAGTGCTTGAAAGGGTTTAATAAGTTTTCCAGTAGAAGTGGAATATTTAAAAAAAAATAAATTGGGACCATTGCATTTGAATATTGCAGTGGCCCTTTTTTTGCATTTTTTAATGACGAGCTGAAAGAAGGCAATGCTCTGTGTTTTCCACAGTGCAACAGACTTGGAATCTATGGATTTACAGAGCTGTTGCAGAGCTGAGTATTGCTATTATCACTGTGGATTGTTATCAGGGAAGATATCATGTAACTGATCTCTTTTTAATCATGTTGTACTCAATTACTACCTACTCTTGTCTTTCTTCTTCCTGTGTTTCTATTTCTGGATGTGTTCAAAAGAAGGTGTGGGTCTAGGGAAAGGGAGAGGCATTTTCCCTGGTAAATCAATTAACTTCTCCAGTCCAGCAAACTGTGAAAAAATACAATAACTCTCTTTAAATGTTCCATTAGGGTCCAGTAACAGCTCATTAGATTATACAAGGTATGTGTAATTGCCCAGAAAAGATGCACTACCTTCCTGCAATGCTTAATTTAACCTCCACTCTTTACATACAACTATAACCACCCACTAAACAAGATTCATGGCCTTGTGCTAGATGCTATGTGTGTATGAGTCCAAGTTGTAAACCTAAGAATGTGTTTAAAAGTCAGAACTAGCATGGCTTTATTTCCACTTGCTCTCTATAATCTTACAAAACAAGGCTGTGGACGTTAGGCATTTTCCTTAAAGAGCATTTTCCACTTGGCTGGAAACATCTCACTGTGTTTTGTGTTTACTGCATGGAGGGATTGTCCCCCTGTGCTGGGCACTGGAGAGGCCACATCTTGAATACTGGGGTCAGTTTTGGGGCCATCACTACAAAAAAGACATTGAGATGCTGGAGTATGTCCAGAGAAGGGAACAGAGCTGGGGAAGGGGCTGGAGCACAAGGCTGATGAGGAACAGCTGAGGGAGCTGGGGGTGCTCAGCCTGGAGAAAAGGAGGCTCAAGGGCATCTTATGTCTCTACAACTCTGTGACAGGAGGTTGTAGTGAGGAGGAAATTGGTCTCCCCTTCCAGAAAACAAATGGCAGAATGAGTGGAAAAGGCATCAAGTTGCAGAAGGGGAGGTTTAGATAGAATATTAGAAAAAATTTGTTCACTAAAAGCATTGCCAAGCACTGGACCACGCTGTCCATGGAAGAGGTACAATCATTGTCCCTAGAAGTTTTCAGAAGGTGTGTGATTGTGGCACTTATGGACATGGCTTATTGATGGACTTGGTGGTGTTGGGTTGGACTCAATCATCTTAGAAATCTTTACCAACATAAATGATTCCAAGATTCTCTGGGAGGTCCTGAAGTCACTGAGCTCTACAGGTGAAGTACAATAAATCTGTGAAAGTAACTGTTGCATGTATAATTCTATTGTTAGGTTTTTATGTAATAGAGGTAAATTTTTCTTTTCCACCATGGCTGTCATGGAAGAAGATGCAAAGACTTGAAATTCTCCCACAAAGCCTTGGCTTTTTCTGTGTGTTTTCCCTAAATATTACAATATGAATTACTAAATATCCTTCCCTTCTCCTCTAGCTCAGAAATGTGATCCCCATGAGCAACTCTGCCTCTGTTCACCTCTTCAGCCTTCACAAGTGAGTGCTTGAGCACCCCAGAGTCCTGCCAGGGCTGTTCATTCTTCCATGCTTGAGATTTACCACACCTCCTGAACCCTGATTGCTCAAGTTCTGCCAGAGGAGGTTTAGATTGAATATTAAGGAAAAAAAATAATTGAAAATATTTCTAAACATTGGAACAGACTTCTTAGTGAAGTGGAGGAATCACCACCCCTGGGACTGCTTAAAAAACTTGTGGATATGGCACTTGAGGACACGGTTTGATGATGAAGATGGCAGGGGATTTGGGTTAATGGTTGGACTTATTGAATGTAAAAGTCTTTTCTAACATTCACGATGTTATGATTCTGTGATTCAGTCTGAGAGGGGTCATTGGGATGAATTCCTGTTTTTCCAATATTAAGAATTCTTTCTTCATCTTCAGGTGAATCAGGATAGCAGGAAGTATTTTGTTAATTATAATTACAACTATTTTAACTTTACTGCAAATGGATACACTTGACCAGCTTGCTCAGAGAAGCAGTGGCTGCCCCATTCCTGGAAGTGTCCAAGGCCAGGCTGGATGGGGCTTGGAGCAATTTGGGATAGTGGGAGTTGTCCATGACCATGGCAGGGGGTTGGAACAGATGACCTTTAAGGTCCCTTCCAAATCAAAGTTTTCTATGATTCTGTGAAATCTCCCTCACAAGAAAATCTGTTTTCCTATGATTAGATGATAAGAAAAGGAGAAACAACTAAAGCTTTGGAGCTCCTCTATTTCTGCAAGAATTTTTTTAAGGTAATAATTTTTTTTAAAGTAAACATATTTTACTAAAAAAAGCCTTCCCCATGCTCCCCCCTTTTCATATTTGATGATAACTATAAAGAATTAATTTTTTTAAACCTCATTGCTAAAATTTTCAGTGGTCTGAGCTCCAAGACAGCAAAAGAAACTGGAAGGGATGCAGCACTGTCTTTCCAGTCTCCGTTTTCTGAAAAGTGTCTTCTCTACTGCTCTGCATCATTCCACATTTTTCCTTTCCTGATTAAAGGCCATTTTTCTTTCTGTGCCAGACTGTACAGCACATCAATTCTTATTTGTAGCTCCCATGATTTCCAGACTATTGGTTTATAACAAACAAATAGAGGTTTCAAGTTCTCCCTGATGCAGCGCCGGTTGGACAGTCATTGATTTTGCTGGGATTAAGGATGTTAAAATGGCACTGGGGCAGAAAATACAGAGCTTTCCAAAGTGACATGGTAGGCACAGATCAAACAGCACACAAGTGGGGATGGGAAATTAAAACAGGCCAGAGAGCATTGTCTCACTCTCTGCAAAAATAATCCCGTGGAAGCTTAAATTCATCCTACAATTTATCGTGTGGTGACTTGCCCTGGAGTTTTCACCATGAAAAGTATCTTCTGGATGGTTGAGATTTTCTGAAACAAGGTGAAGCACCTGGACAGTAGTACACAGTCCAGTTGAATTAAAGCAAAATGGAGTCATCTTGCACCTGGAGTAAAAGTGAACACTTTCCCAGGCTCTAGCCATGAATATTACAAGATACCTCTGACATTTTTAATCTATGTTGAGAGGTAAGATATAAGAAGAAGGCTGACTTATAGACCTGTGTTATTCTGTCTGGGAACCTTACAATTTTCAGATAGTTCAGCAAGTACAAATGTTTTTAATCTTCCAGTCAAGCTGAAAATATTTGAAAATAGAGAATATATTGAAATAGACCCCTGAAATGAAAAGGCTTTGCTGTTAAATAGTCCCACAAAAATGAGCTTCCTGGTTTCACAAAACATTTTTGTTTGACTCCAATAGAAGCATCTGGGCTTAGTGCTGTTTTGGAGTTGGTAAGTTTTTAAGTTAATTTCAGAAGGAAAAATAATTTCAGAAGTAAATTATTGAAGAACTTCATTATGAAAGTTCTTCCCTTCCTTCCTTCCTTCTCTTGATTCTCCTCCTCCCCTTCCTTTTATTCTTCCTCTTAATTTCTCTTTCACTTTATCTCTTTCCTTTTGATCTTTCTCTTAATTACTACAAATTTGTAAGATCAACACAGAACTTTACAGCCAAACTAATATGCAACAGCAAAATGCTCTGTGGTATTATGTAGTAGACAATTTACAAACTCATATGCAAAGCCAAAAAACAGAGTCAGTAAAATTCACAGAAGGAAAAACAGAGAGGCTCAGTTCTTCCCAGTTCCAGGTCTATATTTTCCTCTACCTCTTTTCACCATTTCTACAAAATGCAATAGCAGCACTGAAGTGGGGTATAATTTTAGAAATAAGATTTTGTGTGTCTGCAGAAGTAAACTCCCTAAAACTGCATAAGAAGAGATAAATGACACTTATAGATGGAACTTTCTTCTGTAGGAAAATGATGAAGGACATTGAGGAGAAGCCATTGGCAGAATGACTGAGGGTTCTTGGTTTGCACAGCCTGGAGAAGAGGAAACTGAGGGGAGACTCACCAGGGTCTGCAGATTTCTCATGAGGGAAAGAGGAGGGGCAGGCCCTGGTCTCTGCTCTGTGGTGACAGTGACAGCACCCAAGGGAATGGCCTTGAGTTGTGTCAGGGGAGATTTCGGTAGGATTTCAGGAAAAGGTTCTTCACCCAGAGGGTGGTTGGACGCTAAACAGGCTCCCAGGGCAGTGGTCACAGCACCAGCCTGACAGAGCTAAAAGAGCATTTGGACAACACTTTCAGGCACAGCGTGGGATTTTTGGGGCTGTCCTGTGCAGGGCCAGGGGTTGGACTTTGATTATCTTTGTGTGTCCCTTTGAACTCAGGGGATTCTATCAGTCAATGATTCTATGTCATTTTTTTGCTACAACACTCTTCAGGAGTCACTTGTGCCTAAGAAGTCCCCAGAGTGTCCCTCCACAGGGTTACCAGAGAATTTCCACTGGGATCACATAGTGCCCACAGGTCTGCTGTGATGAAGCATTGATGAATGCCTGTGCTGTAAAATGCAGAGTTACAAAGAGACCTTACCTAGTGGGAGCTTGAAAATTCAGCTATCACTGGGATACAGGAGAAGGCAGTTTTTCTCGTTTTTCTATTCCCAGGTGCCATGACTTTGCTGGGCTTAGTAACAGATATGCAACTTCCATGAGATGTGTGAGTCTGAGCAGGTTTCTGACCCTTGCATTCTTGGCCCTGGAGAAGAGAAGTAGAACCAATTCCTATTTCTTTTAACAGTTAAGATATAAATGACTCCAGAGATCATCCTTTTTCCAGCCTATGTTTAAGCACATTCTTTAAAGGCAGGAGAATAGGCAAATGTTTAATTGGCAATGAAGTGAGTGAATGCCATAAGAAATAACAGGATAGTTTTATTTTTTTAAAATTGAGTTCTTAATACAGTATTTTAAGTCTCCTCACTAAGGCATAGATATGATTCTACTGTGTAAACTGATTTAACTCCCACCTGACCTCTTTGAAAGGCCAAAGTTACTCTATCTAGGCCAAGCTTTGGCAGTTTGATACTGGTTACAAAATCACTCTTAGTTTAATCCTGGGCAAATGTAAATCTAATTTCCTGTAGTGGATGTTAGTGGTATTGTTTCACACCAGCCCAAGTCTCATCAGAAATAATCAAGTACAGCAATGGAGAGATTGTTCTCTAGAAGACAAGTGACAAGCAATCTCTGAACAAAACTTATATTTCCATGCTTGGTATCAAAAACACTATGATGAAAAAAATGATAAATATTGGGAGCACAGTGGTAGCAAATTGAACTGCATTCAGAGTTAAATGGTGGTGAGAAACGGGATCTGACACAATTTAAATGAAACTTTAAATACAGGTTTATTCACTGTGAGAGGTGTTGGGACATAAACCACTTCTTTCGTCTTATTTGACATCCCCCTCCCTCTGAAAATTTTTGAGAATGTTATTTTCCACTTCTGTGGGAGCATAAAAATGCAAAGATAGGTATGTGTAGAAGAAAAATTTACATCTTTGTTTAACCAAAGTGTTCTATATCACCTCAGCATCTTAATCATCCATCAAAGTGTGAATAAGTGGTATCTTCATGTTTTTTTCCTTTTTTTCTTTTTTTCTTGGCAGAAAACAAAACCCATACATGCTGGTGATTTGAAATATTATGTGACCTAGGTTGAATGGACAGATGAACAAGCTACCTTATGGGAGCAGTTCTAACAATTACTGAAACTTGTAACCATTCTTCATAATAAGCCCTATCATCTACTACTAATAATACTAATACAAGCACTCAGGGAAATAATATCCCAAATTTAATAAGAAGGCAGCAATCGTAGTTTGCTCTGTGTATGTGTTCCAGCCACTTTACATACATTATCAAGTCATGGATCATTTGAGAGTGCCTCAGGGAAAATAGCATGGTAAATGTTGTGTAAGTATTATCTCCAAGCTCTGGACCCATTTGCTATGATCTGATGCCACTTGCAGCTCCTACTAAAACTTAACTGGTAAAAAAATACAAGAACAAGGAATTTTAAGTAGGACTTGCATTGCCCTGCCTGGGTGTGCATGTGCAATTTGCACACATAATTAGAGCACAGGAATGCCACAAGTGACCCTTGTCTCATCAGCAATGCAGACGTCTCCATGTTAAACATGAAGACCTGGCAGTATTACTCCCCAGTGAGCCAAGTGCACATATTTCAGATCTTGCTAAAAAACATTGTTTCAAACATAGAATGCCTCTGAGACAGTTTAATCACCATTTGTGATGAGAAGAAAAGAGAAAATCCAAGCTTCAAATAAAACATTTGAATTGGGATTTCTTGCTATGTTTTGTGTAGGCAACTTGTTGTGAGGATGGGAGAGATCAGATATGTCAAAGAGGGCAGCAACACTTCCAGGGCTGTGCATGGGTGACAGTCCTGAAGGGAGATCTGCTGGGGACTCCATCAGAAACAGGAATTTTTTTTAGCATCAGTGGAGAGCAGGGAGTTCATTACAAATGTGTGGCCCAGGTCTTCCAGCCCTTCACTCAGTACATCAATCACAGGAACAGGGTATTTAAGTCAGTCCAATTATTTCCATTGATGTCCTTGAGCTTGATTAAGATCTGAATTACTATTTCATGTCTTGTCTGCTCAGTGGGGGAGCATTTAAACAATCAAGACTGGCCTTCAAGAGTGAATGGATGATATGGTGAGAGTGGAGACTACTTTGCCTGGGGAGTGGTCTGAACACTGAGTCTACAGTACATGAACTATTGAGTGCTCTGTGAACTCCTCCAAGAGGCAGGGGTGCAGAGGGAGCAAAGAAAAGCATTTCCCACCTTGGCTGTAAGCTGTGCTGCTGGAGTGGGTGGGTTTTAAGTCCATGAACTAATAGGAAAATACAGGCAGGAGCCTGGGGGAGAGCCCTGGCACAAAGCTGGGTCTAGCAGCATGGATTTTGCATTTGAATGTGTTTTAAAATAAAGCTCATCACTGAATTCTGTGAGGACCTTGCTGTATCTTGGCTGTGTTCTGAGGAATTCTGAGGTACGCAAGTCCTATTTTGGATCTGACATTTTTCTTTCCAGCTCATCTCAGGACTAGGAGTTGGACTTGATACTTGTGGATCCCTTCCAACTCAGCATATTCTGTGTTTCTGTGGTGTCCATAAGCAATCTTTCTGTTTAATTTCTAGCAAAATTATTTGAACAAAAATTTGTCTCTGGTCTGAGATGCTAAATGTATTTGCAATCTTTCTCTGGACAGTTTGCATCAAACCTTCATTTTACTTTCTTAAGTGCAGATGAGGGCACAGAGGGTAACCTAAACTTGTGAATGGGGTTGTGAATGGGCTTTCTGACTGTTTCACACCCTCTTCACATTCTGATTTAACTAAACACTGCATTTTGTGATTGGCTGCAAAGATGGTCTCTCTATCCAATCTATCCATGTCTTACTGTCCTACCCCAGCAAATTTGGATGTTGTTTGTTTTCTTTAGGGTGTTTTGGGCTGGTTTTGTTTTATGTTAACCTGAAGAGAATTCCTTGGAGTTAACTGAGGGTTCCAAGAAATTTCATCCATGTCTGGGGCAGAATTCAGGTGCCTACACAGAAATGTCTAGAGCTAATTTAAAAGCCCTTGGTATCAATGAGTAGACAAGAGCATGGAAAATGCAGTGCTGTGTTGAGGTTGAGTTTGAACTTGCAAATGGATGTCAGGCAGGATACACTGAGATATTTCAAATGGCACAAAAAATTAAAGTTGTGGTACTCAAATTGCTTTCTTGGAGGAACAGAGACTCAGAAGATAAATTTTTGGCTGTTTGAGGAAAAATAGAAATAAAATTAGTGTTTCCAGTAAAATGTGGGAATTATTTCCATGGCAGTGTGCTCTGTAAGAGTCACAGAGGAGATAAATTTAATGAATCCTACAGCTTTGTTGTTTGAGATGCTCATCTTAAAAGTAGACAAAGTGAGATGCTATGGAATGGCTTAATTCCCTGAAAGAAGGACAATTCTAAGGGTGACCAGAACTAGTTGCTCTGGGTTTATTTTGTCCACACAACCAAATTTTCCCAGCTTGGGACAATTAAACATCCAATATTTAATTTCATTAAAGATAACCTGATGCAGATTCTGCCTGCAGAGCCTGGAATCTACTTTGTTGTGATCTGTGACCCCAGCTCTGCTCTCTGACTTGCTGTGGGTTTGGGTTCAGGGTCATAAACTCTAACCACTTCGTGATCCTGGTCTTTTTTACATCAAGTAGGAACAGTTCCACCAAGGCAGTGAAGTATTTATTTATTGGTTAAAAGAAGGCAGTGACAAGAATGGAAGTGTTGGAGAGTGGCAGGGTTATTGAAGGAGGTTTTCCCATAGGATTTATTTTTTTCTTTGTTTGTTTACTGTTGCAGAAACCTTTTGTGAGACAAAGTGAAAGCAGCTAGAAATGAAGAGCTGGAACGGGGTCAGCATTCCTGGAAATGCCACAACCACTTAGGATGACAAGGTCAGTTTATGTGTGCTCCTTTTCTCCTGTTTTTGCTCTGATCTAATCAGCTGAATCTAGGCAAGGAGAAGGAAAACATCCCTGCCACAAACATTCAGTCTGCAAACTCCTCCATTTTCCCTCAGCCAACAGGAATGCTCTCTGAACTGATTGGGACTTTTCCAGATGTCAGGAAGCATTTTGTCATTGCAACGTTTTAGTTTTCTTTTGTCCCATTTTTATGGGGGGGGGGAAGAATGGAGCATAATGAATGGAAATATGATAGAGATGAGGAGCCCTCAGTGCTTGACTACAACCTTGTTTTCTGGAAGTCAGAAGATATTGAGATTTCTGCTCAGGTCATGGTAAAATGCATCTTGCTCCTATTTTCACCTTGTAATACAGAGTTCTTGGAGAAGCTGGGCAGGCACTGGGCAAGCCCGTTTGAACTTAATCAAGTCACTACTGTGAAAGACCTTATTGTGTTTTTTGAAAATTATAACAAAAGAAAGCCAAGAAAAATTTCCATCCTTAACTTACTAGGAGGGGACTGAGTAGAATTTTGGTCAGGAATATGCCAGTGGCGTCTTGGTTTTCTGTGTCAGCCATAGTGTGGCCAGAAGGACCAGGGCATTTATTTTATTTCTGTGCTGGGCACTGGTGTGGCCACACCTCGAGTGCTGTGTGCAGATGTGTCTCTCTCTTAAGGTGTGAATAGTCAGAAATGCCTCTGTGTGAATTAAAGTGCAGGGAGATCATCTACATACATCAACAACTGGGATTTTATTTAACAATAAATGTGGGGTAGGGAGATAAAAAGGGATAGGAAATAGGAAAGTGAGAAGGAAAGAAGAAAATCAGGGATGGGGTGGGGAGGGGAAGAGTGGGGTTGGACGGTTGTGGGGAAGAGGACAGCCAGAGTTGGGAGGTGAAGATGTCTGTCAGCGGACAGTCCAAGATGTTTGTTGCCAGCGGTGTCTTGTTGGTCCTTCCCCTCCCTGCGTTTCCATGGACTGATGTCCTGGTGTTTCTTGTAGAGCTGAAGACACCAGGTCAATCATCTGGAATTAACACCTTTATCCAGTCCATGTTGCAGGTATCCAGGGAGGCATTTTCCTAGCTGCAATGTGAAAGGAGGATGGGTTTTCCTTTATTTACCTGCAATGCTGAGGCCCAAGGAGCATTTCTCAGTTCCAAATGCAGGCTGTGGCAGGGTGGGGATGCACCCCCACCATGCAGCCTGGGCCTCAAGTCAGCTTCTATGGGATTCTACAAGGCAGCGCTCTCATCCTTCCTCAGCTGGCTCTCCCTGACCAGGCTGCCTTTCTGGTGGCCTGGGCTGAGGGGCTGGGGCCAGCAGCAGGGCCTACCTTTGGCAAGTGGTTGTCTTGGCCACCATCCACCCATCCATCCATGCATCCCACGTCTTCATCCCCCTGGAGCCGTTCCCTCTGGGACCTGCCACTGCCCTGGGAGCTGGATGTCCTCAGGCTGAGCCATGGCATCTTTTGCCATCGTCCTGCTGCTGGCCCCGGGCTCACTCCTCTGGCTGCCCCCTGAGGCAGCTGAAGGAGAAAAGGCGGCGCAGAGCCCGTCGGGCCCTCTTGGCCATGGAGCGCCATGGCCGTGGGGCCGGGGGCTGCGGGACAGCTGCGCTGCCAGCGGGGCAAGCAGGAATGCTGCATGCCAGGGGCTGGGCAGCCACTGGGCAAGCTCCTGCCGGCGGCTCATCCCCGCAGGGCTTTTCCTGGGGAGGGGCGGCCTGGGCACGCCCAGCCTCCATGCCTGCTGCCTCGGCCTCTTCCACAGCATCAGTAGGTGAGGGGCAACCCGCAAACCCCTTTGTGTCTTGGGGCAGTGCCCTGGGGAGAGGCTCGCTGTGCCCCTGGTCACTGAGGTCGCTGTCCGGAGGAGTAGGTGCTGGCTCCAACTCTTCATCTCGTGGCGGGATGGACAACGGGCTCTCTACCTCTGTGTCCCTCTCTCCTGCCGCTTCTTCTTGCTCCCACTTCTCCAGGAGCTCATTCAGAAGAGTGTCCAGGGACAGCGAATCCTCAGAGTCAGACCCCAAGTCTGCCAACAGCTCAGGAGATGAAATTTCTGAGTAGCTTTTTGCTTCTCCTGCAGCCTCTTCAGTCGTGCTGCAAGGGCTGTGTGGCACTGAGGGGTCTGCAGCTGGTTCCAGGCTGGCAACTGATGGATCCCTGAGGACGCAGCTGGACGTCATGGGGCTTACTTCACTGCTCGAGGAGGAGGAGAAGATATCCCCAAAGAGCTCTGCATACATTTTCTTTTCCTCCACCTTCTCCAGCTCCTCTCTCTTTTGGCGCATAAGATGAAGCAAATTTTCAGGCCTCACCCACTGCTGCTTGGGAAGCGCAGCATGCTCAGCTAGATGATGACTTGCCCTGTCTTCACTGGGGCCTCCAGACAAAGGAGAAGCTGAGAAACCTGAATTTTCCTCAGGCTCTATGGTGAGGAAGAGCTTGCTGTGCCCCTTGTCCCAGGGATCTCCAGCCAGGGAACAAGCTTCTGCCTCTACCTTGCTCTCCTTCAACGAGGCAAGCGACGCACTCTGCAGGACTTGGTCCCACTCTCCTGCAGCCTGTGTTTCTGAGAGCTCTTCCTCCTCCCGCTTTTTCTCCAGCTCCTTTACATAAGTGCCACAGGGATGCAGGTTTTCAGAGACACGGCGCCACACGGGCTTCCAAGCCGGCCGTGTCCCAGTGCAGAGTGGCATGCCACGTGCAGGTGTCACAGGGGGCAGGTGGTGGCCTTGCCTTGCCAGGGATCCCTGCCAGAGCCTTTCCATTGTGCTCTCAAGGGAAGGTGTTCCCTGGGCTCTGCCTGCAGCCAGAGTGCCCCATGGAGGAGGTGGCACACACTCTGGCTGGCCCCTGGCCATGGGGCCCACAGCACGAGCTGTGCCTCTGGGAGAGGATCCAGAGGCTGCTGCTGGTGCTGCTGGCAGAGGGGGCAGCTGAACGCAGTCAGTGGATGCCCTTGAGCTTTCACCACTGAGCTGGCATGGAGGTGCCAGAGTCAACTGAGGGCTGTGGAGAGGTGGCAAGGCTGACACGGACAATCTCTGTGGCCCTGTGACATGGCTGCGGGGCACTGAGTGCCCGCCCTCCTGGCTGCCCCTGTGTCTGCAGGACATGGTGGGGCTCCGTGACGGGATGGGGAACAGAGTGGGCCTGTCCCCAGGGATGGATGTGATGGTCGTCCAGGTGACCTGAGGTGCCGCCTGTGGCTGCCTGGGGGTCACCTGTGGGAAGCAGGAGGAGGCACGGGATGGAGGCGGCTGTGTGAGCACAATGTCCCCCACGTGCCTGCAAGCCCAGGCCTGGCCCCAAGGCAGGTGCTGGCCACAGCAGCCAGGCTGGGCTGGGTTCCCAGCTGGGCTGGCTGCCTCTGGGCCGTTGCTGTGCCTTGGCCATCCCAGTGCTGGGCCCTGCACAGAGCATGGCCTGGTGCCAGGCCTGGCTGTCTCTGCCCCAGGGCTTCCCCCAGTTCCCACTGCAGGCTGTCCCTCCTTCCCCAGCCCTCACCTGTTGCCGCCGCCGGTACAGCAGTGGCTGCCCCTCACGGGGCAGGCCATGGGCATTCGCCTCCTGCTTCCTTGACATTGTGGAGTGCTCTGCTGAACACCGGCCACAATCTCCCAGGTGAGCTGCTGCCTCCAGAGAAGCTGCTGCCTCCTCAGAGAGCTGCTCTCCTGGGAGTGACCACTGCAGGAATTGGCAGCCCCAAGGCTCATGACATGCACCTGTGTCACAATGGTGTCTGGGCACGAGATGTCATTGAGTGTCACAAAGGCCTGGTGGGCATGGCCGTCCTTTCTCCCAGGGGCATGGTGGTTTCCATGCTGATATCCCTGGACACAAATAACTTTTTTAATGCCTTTGCCCCTCAACTTTGCCTACGCTCCTTCCTCTCCCTGTGACCTGCACCTCTGTATTGTTCCAACTTGTGTTCTTCCCCTAAACATCCCCAAGGAAGCCCTGTGCCAAAGTGCTTTGCCCACCCACATCACCCTGTGTCCCAGCCTTTGGCACCGAATTCATATAAAGAGATCATCAAGAAGGCAAAAGCTCCATTTGAATTTCATCTGGTGGTTGCTGTGAAAGATTATAAAACTTTTTTTTTTTTTTTTTAAAGATTAATAACAAGGGATGGCCAAGGAAAATATCCATTCTTTGTTTCAGGGGTGGGAGAGGGGCAGGATTTTGATTAGGAATATGTGGGCATTTGCCTCCTGCTTCCTTAACATTGTGGGAGTGCTCTGATGAACACTGGCCACAGTCCCCCCAGGGTTGCTGCTGGCCATTATTAGAGGCCTAGATTCGTTTTGTTTCATGGCTCAGTTCATGGAAATTTTGGACCATAGTTTCCATATGGAGCCTCCCCAACAAGGAAGGTTTAGATTAAATACCAGAAAAAAATTACTCACTGAAAGGGTGGTCAAGCATTGGAGCAAGCTGAAAGTGTCCAAAGAACATGTGGATGTGTTGAAGGTGTCACTGCAGGGTGAACTGTCTGACTTGATGATTTTTGAGGTCTTTTCCAACCTAAACAGGTCCATGATTCTAAATCCAGCAGAACTGATGTTGCACTCTCTGGAGGAGGAGACGCTGATGAACTCCTGACCTGATATTTCCTATCTTAGGTTAGTCACAACTAAAATAAAGCTGTTCTGTGTTGAACATGTAATTTACAGCATTTAACTTATTTTTTTTATAAAGTCCATGTGTAAATAGGAGATGAAGGCTCAGACAAAATCCTCTTCCTTCAAGCAAGCACTGATTTTGCCAACTCATGTCCTATAATATCTTTTAATACCTCAGCCTCCATCTTGGGGCCCCACCTTTGGTACCACATCATTAGCATCTTTTTTTCATGTGGAGGGAGACCCCAATTTTCTCATCAACATGCTTCAAAAGTCTGAGTATAAATTCATGCTTTCTTCTCACTCAGGTCTTGGTCCCCTCACCAGATACACAGCCTGTATGTGAGTTCACTCCCTGGTTATTTTTGCAGTAGACAAATTATTTTCCCTCAAAAGAGGATCCTACACTGGTTGTGGGAATAGGCAGCTCTAGGGACCCTTTATTATAGTAGTAAAGCTTGCACCAGTTGTAACTCCTACACACGTGTAAAATCCTCCAAAACTAATCCAAAAATTTCCAGGTCTCCCAAATACCCACCAGATCCCTTCATGCCCAGCTCTAAGGCAAGCACCATATACTTTTTATGTCGTGCCATAATAATGTCTCTCTGGTAGGTTGTGACATATTTTTACACTATCACAGGCACTTCCAACAGGAAAACCACACATACACACACACATACACACACAAATATCACTTTACTTGAGTACCAGAGGTATGCAACTATTTGAAGCTCAGATGAGACCCTCATCTGCATGTTTATGTCTTACTGTTTTAGAAGACAAACCAAAACCTTGCATTAAAAGACCACATTTTACTATGAGTATGCTCAACTAAACAGGATAAACTAAGAGAAATTGATAATGCATCTATGCAGAAGACTCCTCTGGCATGCCATGGGTACTGCTTGTGAAGAATGAGCATGTCCAGCCCATGAGAACTTTGTGATTACAAACAATGACAGGCACAGAGACAACCTGGTGAACAAGAGAATTCAATGTCCTGGGAAGATCCAGAAACACTGGATCTGAATGTTGGAGCACCATCTAGTGAACACAGGAGCTCACCTTGATTCTGTGTTGGTGTCTCACTTAGCAGAAGAAAAAAGTGTGTAAGCAACAACCCAAACTGTGCTGAGTGCCCAGTTTGTGATAACTTCTTGCAAGCTGCAAATATTCAAGAGAAAGATTTTATCCTCTTAGTGATTCTTTTGATACTGCAATGTCTTAAAAGAAATCCTCTCTTCTTGCTCTATAGAAAATATTTGGGAAGGTTGTCTGCACTCTGATGTTGGTGATGGAGAGACCTTTGGAAGAAAACTGATGCTAGACTAATACTGAATGCAGAAGCCAATATATGAATTCCAAAATAGTTCTTGCTGAGGTATAAGGCACCTCTCTGCTCATGAAGAATTTCTCTGTAACTCTTAGATGACCAAATTCTGTAAGGTCCAACCCTAATCTATAGGGTTTCCTCCTTTTCCCCTTCTCACCTTAGAGATATAGAATTTAATTCCTTGTTCTAGTTAAGTTGAAAAGAGCATCTGGAGGTAAACTAGGCTGACACATTCTCAAAATATGAGAAAGTTTGGGTTTACACTGCATTGATCTGGATTTATCTAGTCAGTCTTTTAAAAATGCTTCCAAGACAGTCTATGCCTCAAGAAGAAAAAAATATACAGTTAATAACATCCTGATTATGGATTATTGTGTCAGGATCTTCCACCTAGTGCAGGTTAATGATAAGGAGTTCACCAGATTTAGTCATGGAGAGCAAAACTGCAAAATAGCAGTAGAGAGTTGTTCTAGAGGAGTTTCTTCCTCACAATTAATTCATGAATACCTTTTCCTCTCCTACACAACACCTTAATGAAAGATGACAACACTGCACCTAAACCACTGGAACAGGAGGTAGGGCAGATGGCATTTTTGGAAGAAAATAAGAAGAACTTGAGTAGCAGAAAGATGAGCTTTACATCCTATTCCAAAACATGAGGGTGTGAGAAAGTTTGTGCAGGTAAAGGTGGCTCAGCTACTGTGTGATGTAAAAAATATTGGAAATTCTCAAGATGCTTGTGAAACAACAATAGTACAAGACTGAATGGGATTCAGTTCTTACTTCAGGGATGGATTAGCCTGGTTCAATGAAGGCATTGATAGCACAGACTTGAACAGGTCACTATGGACTCCCTTTGCAGTTAGTAAGATTTTAATTAAGAGACTAAGGGCAGTTTAGGATATGATTTGTGTCACCTTACAGAGACATCCACACTTGGTCATTTGAAGCCTAAGTAGCACAGATCCTGCCCCCAAGAGCAGGACTGGACAACCTGACACCCCAGAGATAGACACTTACATTGTAAACTTATAAAAACATTAATTAGAGGAATAATACTTAATTTAGACTATCAATGGACACAATAAAAATAGATTTCTTGATCTGTACATAAACTGTGCTCCCTTTCTGCACATGACAAAATTTTAAGATCCACATATTGCATGAAAGATTTGATAGATTTTTGCCAGTCTTCTTTCCTTAAATAAGCTGTTTTGGAATAATTGCTGACAATTTCCATCTTGTTCTTTGATCAAATAGCACTGAATCTTAAGATATTTTGGGGTCCCTTACTGATCTAATAGCAACCTCCCAAAGCCTTTGCTGTTCTGCCTGCCTGATTCTTCTCACACTTTGATTCATGTCCTCTTCTTGTTGTCTGTTTTGTGCATTTAGGTCATCTTATGTCAATCTTTCCCCTTTTTTTT
Source organism: Emberiza elegans (assembly GCA_024865655.1). Taxonomy (NCBI): domain Eukaryota; kingdom Metazoa; phylum Chordata; class Aves; order Passeriformes; family Fringillidae; genus Emberiza; species Emberiza elegans. Next base: position 4,302,156 of record JALJVW010000084.1, on the reverse strand, counting down.
CCTTACACTTCTCCATCATAAACCCATAGAATAATTTGGGTTGGAAGGGACCTTAAAGATCCTCCAGTTCCAGCCCCCTGCCATGGTCAGGGACACCTTCCACTAGAACAGGTTGCTCAGAACTTCTTCCAGACTGGCCTTGAACATTTCCAACAATGGGGCAGCCACAGCTTCTCTGGATAACCTGTGCCAGGGCCTCACCAGCCTTACAGAAAATAATTTCTTCCTAATATCTAATATAAGCCTACTCTCTCACAGTTTGAAGCCATTCTTCCTTGTCCTGCCACTTCAGGCTCTTGTAAATAATCTCTCCATCTTTCTCATAGGCTCCCTTCAGGTATGGGAAGGACATAATTAGGACACCACAAATCTTCTCCATGCTGAAGAATTCCAATTCTCTCAGTGTTTCCTCATAAGAGAGGTGCTCCATCCATCTGATCATCTTGGAGGCCTCCTCTGGACTCACTCCAGCAGCTCCATGTCCTTCCTGTGCTGGGCCCCTGCAGATGGGGTCTCACCTGAGCACCTGAGCAGGATCCCCTCCCTTGCCCTGCTGCCCACACTGCTCTGGATGCAGCCCAGGACACAGGGGGTTTCTGGACTCTGAGTGCACACTGCCAGCTCATGTCCAGCCTCTCATCCTCCAGCACCACCAAGTCCTTCTCCCCAAGGCTGCTCTTGATCTGCTCCTCCTGATGCTTAAAGAGTTTTGCTTTTTATGTATTTTGCATGTATTCATGGCTTGTAGAATACTATTACATGGTTATATTGCTCCTAATATTTTTCCTACCCTTTCTCTTAGATTTTAGAACAATAAGTTAACCTTCTAATACATTCCTGAAATATTGTTTAGTCTTATTTTCAAGAAGAGAACCTAGAAGGAGAACAATCTGTTTTATAATCAGAATATGAGAAGACATAACAGGAAAATGGGGCAAATAAGCCCTGGAATAACTCCAACTGGGCAGTACCCTGGGAAAAGTTACCTAACCAACTGCTCTTCTAATTAGACAATAGCTGTTAAATATGCTAAATTTTTAACTTATAAAATTGCAGAAATCCAATGCTGTATGTGCCCATGACCACTGGGACATCTGGAAGCTTCCAAATAAAGGTCTGCTTTTTATTTTACTGTATTTACTAAGACTGTTGCAAGACTTTTCCCCTTGATATCAGGCAACAATCCCCTCATCCTGAATTGACACCAGAGATTGTCCTGATCCAGGTACAGAACCAGAACTTGGCCTTCTTAAACCTCATGAGATTCCCATGAGCCCATTTCTCCAGCTTGTCCAGGTCTCCATGGATGGCATCCTGATCCCTTTGGATCATCCTGAATGACTTCTTTTCTGCATGACCTCAAGAAAAAGCTTCCAGTCCTGAGCTCCTCATCAGCTGAGAATCCCATAATACCACTGAGCAGGACAACTAAATGCAACACTGGGAACTCTGTGAGCCATTCTAATCACCATAATTACATTAGTTAAATTCATAGTTTTTTGTCTTCATGGCATTGTGGTCTAGATGATGTGTGGGATAAACAGGGCCATATTTTGATCCCTGTGACAGCATTAAAGAAACAGAAATGTAATTAGAAGAGAGTGAGTTATCAGCAATTCAGGCTGATGCTAGCAACAGAGGGCAATAAAAAGGTGGCTTTGATTGACCTGATAGAGAAGAGAGGACCTATTTTATATGTATTATGTAAATTCTACCAGTAAAGATGAGAAGGAATAAGACAGACTTCCCTAAGGTTCTCAGTTTACAGAAATTAAAAGGAAGAGACACACATGAGTCACATTTAGTGGAGTGAAGTGGAAAGGATCAGCATTTCCTGTGCCATTTGTGTATTTTCAGCTATCCTCCACAATACTTAAATTTTCTGCCTAAATAAATCATTTTGGAAGTCCCAACAGCAGGAGAGTGATGAATGTGAAGGCAGAAGGAGAGTGAAAATGAGCTAATCTCCCCAATACATTAGAATAATAATTCTTTGTCAGGCCTAACATTCAATGAAAAATGACTCTAGCTAGTGCATTAGTCTGGAGAAGAGGTTTTGATAATACAGTAGTGGAAAGCAAGGATTCATCTCTGAATCTAAGGAAAGTGAGGGGATTAGAAGATTGCTCAGAATAATTCAGATGCACTGAAATACAGTTCGTGGCAAGAGAAGCCCTAACACAATAGTCCCAATCAAATAGGATTTAGGCACAGTTAGAAGTAGTACTCTAATTACCGGCAATTGATTTAGCTGAAGAGCTTCCTGCAACTCTGTAGGAGTGAAAAAAAGGATTTATTTGGTTTTTTCTTTTTTTTTTTTTGTTTTTCCACAATGAAACCCACGCTTTTTCAATGGTTTTTTGGTTCCAAGGAAGAAAACTAATAGTTCAGCTGGGAAGATTTTATGGAATAAATCAAAGATACTTTGCCATCAGTAAACCATCAAGCATGGAAATCTGTTTCCTAGAAAGTGGCTTGAGATTGTATGTGAACAAGAGTATCCCCAAATGTCAAATCAGTGTTACAAAGAAGATAAATGGAGTACCCTGACTGGTTTTAGCCACTTTAAATCTCTTTTTTCAGGTAACACAAATTCATGGAACAAGGTTGGGTGTTGAGACAACTTCCCAGAGGTTAAGTGACTTGAGTCAGGAGGTTGTCACTGCTGACAAAAAGTCCCCTGAGTTGTAGGAATTCCTCCAGGAAATATAAAATATCTACAGGGAGACAGGCAAGAAAACTGGAGGCCTAATTGTGTAGATCTCAAACAAACATGTCGTGTTTGATTTGTGGGAGCCAGGCTCATGCAGCTGTAGGTCCTCACCATGAATAAAACAGTGAATATTCCAGAAAAGGATCAGGTAGCAAAGAGCTGTGACACTTTCACCTCCATCCTGTGTCAGCAATAGTGTAGTCAGCAGGGCTGGGACAGTGATTGTCCCCTGACTCAGCACTGGTGAGCCCACATCCCAAATCCTGGGTTCAGTTTTGGGTTCCTCACCACCAGAAAGATTTTGAGGTGTCCAGAGAACAGCAACGGAGCTGGGGAAGGGTCTGATTAGGAGCAACTGAGGGAGCTGGAAGGGGGCTCAGTCTGGAAAAAAGAGGCTCAGGTAGGACCTTCTCACTCCCCACATCTCCCCGACAAAAGGGTGCAGCCAGGTGTGTCATTCCTTTGCCCTGGTATCAAATTACAGGATGAGAGGAAATGGCCTCCTGTTGCATCAGGGGAGGTTTAGGTTGGATATCAGGAGTTCTTCACTGAAAAGGTCATCAAGGGTTGGAAAAGGCTGCCCAGGGAAGTGGTGGAATTGCCATCTCTGGAAGTCTTCAAATAACATTCAGATGTGGTGCTTAGGAATAGAGTTTAGTGGTGGCACAGCTGATGTAAATATCTTGAAAGTACTTTGCCTAGAAGCAGAGATTTTAAATATTTGTAGCATTATGAGCTATGGAAAACATGATAGTAGTTTTACACCAGTATAAAAGGGAAGATAGGATATGTTGTGTGTACATCAGATCATGGAGTTAACAGGGAAATCAACAGGATGTGTCTCCTTGAGCTCTGTTTTCATGGTTTTGCAAGCGCTATGAGTTTTGGTGATTTCATCCTTGGGAAAGGTACTTTTTGCTAATCAGCCTTCATTTCAGATTGGCTGTGGTTTTTGTCATTGGAAGTTATAACAGCCACTCTGCACTCAAACAGTTGCTTTGTCAAAGTTACCCCTCCAAATAATTCCTCTGCCAGAAGTCACATAAAAATGGCACCATTTCAAAGCTTATATTAACCTTAAGTGTTTCCTTCTAAATAGATAGGGGGGTAGGTAGAAGAGATGGACATCTCTACTTTGAACACAAGATGAAGTAAAGATCAAGATAATTTCTACATTGTTCTAATTTCATGCCTCAGTGCTTTAAAGGAGCCCTTTAGAGTCAATTGACTCTTTGATCATTGACTAAAATATAATAACTTTGGCAGCAAATGAGGTGTGAAATGCTGTCAAAATCACTTCAATAATACCTGTGTGGTACTAAACATTTTCATCTCTGTGGTAACAGTTTGTCAAAAAGCCACAGTTAAACAATTCATGGCTCTAGAAATCAACATCCTTTTGCATTGAAAAATATTTGCAATGTCCACCTTAGATTTCAAGTCCAAATCAAGAGAAACTCCTGCATGGTGACAAAAATATTGATGGACTGTTATCAATACCCAGAATATTGTATGTAGACTGTAATAAAGCCATTACAATGCTTTGTAAATGTAGTATTTTTTCTATTTAAAAACTCCTAGATAGATTTTAAGAGTTCACATTAATAGGTCAAAAATTTTTGCTTTATTTTTCATTTTAAGTAGATATTTAAACCTTTTTTTTTTCCCAAAGGAGATATGAAGTAATGGTCTGTAAGTAGCAAGTTCCATGAGCCTGTTTCCAAGTTTTGCTCTAGAGTAGAATTACTTCTTGGGGCTGCAGCAAACAATGTGTGTGTCAGCCTGCATGTAGTGTGGATGAAGATTGATTTTTGTATTCAGGACTCCTTCATTCTTCCTTTGACCTTTTCCTCAAATTTTATGTATGGCTTAATGCATTCTTGGATACATCCAGTTTTCAAAATCTCTGTAAGCTGACAATGACAATGTTCTTTTGTGAATTAATTGGATGATGTATATGAATACAGATGGTTGCAGGCTTTCAAACAGATAATGTCTCAAAATTAAAATTTTTGTAAGTCCTTCAGGTTTAAAATTACTTTTTTTTCATTCGGAACAAAACCATACTTTTTTATTTTTGTTTCCACTGAACTGAAATACTCTCTCCTTTCTGAAGAACCAAAATAAAATATGGTTGCAAATTTACTTCCTTTTCCACTCTTCTTTTCATTTTATATTTCCCTTCCTTTTATACAGGTCATTAATACTTTATACCTCATTCTGAATTACTATGAGATCTTTGAATGTGAGACACAATGTAAGCATGAAGTACTAGCTCATGTATATTACAATTACAGATCCAGGCAGAACTCAATAAGCAGAGGGCATATCTGATAATGTCTCATATTCTGTCAGAATAAGGAAAAAGTACATGATAAAAAAAGCTTAGAGGTGACCCACAGGGAGAGTAATGACTTCTAACAAATCTGGCATTTTTTCCCAGTAGAAAAATAATGAAGTAAAGAGAAAGATGAAGAGAAATGAAAGAAAAAAGTTATGTCTTGTAAAATATTTAGAGAGACAAGTTCAATTGATAGTAAAGCAGACAGGTACATTTAGCAGGACCAGAATTGTTCTCTTAGTCTTTGGTTTCTATTCAGATAAAACCTGGAATTACAGGATGAACAGAAATCATATTTCTCCCTCTGTCAGCAAAGGCAACAGAAATTTTGTGATGGAAATTGAAGTATAGCTGGGGTTTTTTCTCCTCTTTAGGTAGTCTCCATATCTGAATGAATTTAAATGGTAGGTTTTGGAAAACACTGAACAGTGCATTTCTTTTTGTATTGAACATGATCAAATATGTCCAAACCAAGATGAGAGATAAATGGCACTGCTGTGCAGACCAGCCACTCATTTTATGGGCTGTACTTCAGTCCATGGACCTGGCTGCCAGCATTCATCCTGTTTTGACAATCCTACTCACATCACCTTGAAATGGGGTTTCAGCATTTTTCATCCCTATTATTGGTGCATTTTGAAGTTGATTCAGCTCATGCTTTGCTTTTGAGAAGCTGGCAAGTTTATTAAGAACAGTTCTGGTGCACTAGATAGAAAAGACCCTTTAGGTCAGGCTGTCCCCTCCCTGTTTCAGTTTCCGAGGTGGTTACACTGACACTGATTCTCCAGTAAAGATGCTTTATAATCTTCAGATCCCTATCAGGAACAATTCCCAAAATTTAGGTGACATTTTCTCTGTTCCAGATTCCTATCTTCGTTTCCTTTTCTATTTCTATTCCTATTTCTAATGCATTACTTTTTTTTAATATAGCTGAAATAATTTGTGTCTCTCTCTCTGGTATATTCCCCTCTCAAGTGAGTAGATTTGAATGATTAATCCATTACACATACTCTGGTTTTGATCTTGCTGAGCAGTTAAGCTACAGCTTGCATATGAGAACATGAATAGTTGCCAGATCTTGGAATGTGAATAATTTCTTACAAGCCTGGGTAAATCAATATTCTGAGGTGAGAACTACACATTTAATTTTTTTCTCAGAGATAACTTTTTTTTTCTCAGAGATAACTGCTTTTTTTCTAATAGCTTTTCTTTTATTTTTCTCTAAAATCCCTTTATTTTGATTTTTTTTCAGATAGACATCTCAGCCTGTTTCCTTTTATGCTATCTGTTCAAAATTTTGTGAAGTGGTTCTTCCCTGTGTCAGACCAAAATTAAAATCTAAAACATAACATGAAGAATATAATGTGATCCCATTCTAATGATGGAAGAAAGATCTTCTAACACTATCTGACTTGTGTATGACTCTTATTTTTGTTGCTGCCCTGGGGGCTGTAAACTCCTGCATCTGCTCTTTGCTTTTCCTTCTTAACCTTTTGAATTCCTTGAATGGTGCATCTGTCCTGATGAAAACAGTGTGTTCACCTCCTGTATACCCATTGGTCAACAAAATCCTGCTGTTTGCTCTTCTATCTCTTCCTCACGAAGTGAAGTAGAAAATAAATAAAACAGAAATAACAGAATTTTTTACACTGTTCAATAAATGCCTCCTCATAATCTGACACACAGGGTACTTACCAGTGAGAATGTATTTTTGGCTGTAAGGTGGTAGTGAGACACTTTATTAAGCATGAAATAGGACTGCTTATCATGCTTCTCTCATGCATGAACATACACCCAGACAATCCTGTGCCTGAATAACTTATACCTCTCTCAAAGAAACATTTAGTCACCCAGCCATGCATTGCTTGCTACTGTTCACATTTGTCATGTGAAGGTTGGTCTCTTCCTGAAGGTCTCCTCATGAAAACCACAAGCCATGGCAGTGTTATACTCTATTATGAGTTTATTTTTGCTTTACCTGTTGCAGTACTCTGCTTTGTTTGAAAAAGATGTGGTGGACATAAAACTTCCCTCAACCTATTGGGTGATTCATCTCATTTTTTTACCATTACTCTACCTTTGTAAACCTCTCCTCCACATCACAGGAGAGAGTGGGAAGCTGTGCTGGACTCTGCCTCCTTGGAAATGTAATTACTTTGTCTTGCCAATTTCTCTAGCAAGGGTTGTCTCTTCTCTTTTGAGATTAACTCCTGAAATAGAGATGTCTGCTGTTCCAGGTTGAGAGTTGCTGCCTGCAGAGTTATTGACATTGCTCCACAGGAGCTGTGGAAGGGTCAGCACAGTGCCAGGAAAGAGGGTGCATGTAAAGATGTGTGTGGATCAACAATTTTAATTATATGGTTTAACTAACTTGTTCAGCTTGGAGAACATCACATCACAGCCTACACCTTCGTCAGGTGGGGCAGTGGAGGGGAAGGTGCTGATCTTGTCCCACTGGTGACCAAGAGGAGACATGGAATTGTTCTGAAGCAGCATTGGGGAAGTTCAAATTGGGCATTAAGGAAAGGTTCTTCACTGAGAGGGTGGTCAGTCAGTGGAACAGACTCCCAGGAAAGTGCTTATGGCACTCAGGAGCTCCCAGGTGATGCTCTCAGTCACAGGGTTTAGCTTAGGCAGTCCTGTGAGGAGCAGGGACTTGAACTCTATGATCCTTGTAGGTCCCTTCCAACTGGAGATTTTCTATGATTTTATTTTTGTTACTTTCTCTTTATTATCTTCTCTTCTTTATAACTGTATTTGTGATCATTCTGAATTATACTGTGAATTATTAGACTGTAAGTTAGATGTAAATTCCACCAACAAACTCTTGTTTTTTCCTAATCTATAGGTAAGGTGTGCTTCCTCTCTGCCCATATGCAAAACTTTGAATTTAACAACCATGGCTGGTCCGTCAGACTTGAATATCATGTTGTAACTTCCAGGTGACACATATAGGTAGGCAGCCAGCTTGGATTTGGGCCATAAAGCATCTCAGAGACAATGCCATAAACCTCTTGCACAGCTTGGTATTTAGCAAAATATTTGTGTAGAGAGTAGAGGGAAAGTTTGATGTCATCACAGTAGTTTGTGTTCCTAAAGGAGGGTTTTAGTTTGAATCAGGAGAAGGAGAAAGATCAGTTAGCTTGAATCAGAAGTGCTGAGAGGGATCTCACAATAATTCTCATGTGTTGCACTTTGTTTTCTGTCACAGAGCTTGGCAGACACCAAACTCAGCTCCATTTAGAAGGAATTGGATCAAGTCTGGGGTTCCCAGGACCCAAACCAATCAAGGGGTAAGTCTGCAATGAGACCACTGGGTTAGGTCCAGTATTAAGCCAAAAGCTTGTCTATAGTATGGATACATGGTCTTTAAAAACATGTAACTGCTCTTCTCTGGTGCAGACCAGCTGCTGCTTGTCTGAGTTATTTCTTAAAGTAGGAATGGCCTTTATTTCTGAGGAAAACCCGTGAGCTGGGAATCAGAATTTAAGACAGTCTGAGCTGGCACAAGGCAGATTTCCCAATGAGTCAAGCTGCAAAGTGACAATGGTGCATCTCTCACCAACACTTGAAGGCTGTCCTGATACTGGAGGAAGCGGGGAATTTTTCAAACCTTCAGCCATGCCAGGGAGTCCTAAAAGTCTCTCCATGTTCCTAGAAAGCTGGATAGTTTCAAAGTAGCACAGCATGCTGGTCATGAAAGTTCAGTTTGAAAAAAAAAAACGGGTTTTCTGAGATGGCTTTAAGTGTTTCCAAAACAATGTCAGCACTGCAACACTTTGCAGAGGAGTAGAATATTTGCCACGTAAACTTTCTCATGAAAACATTCTGCCAAATACTCTCTATTTGATTTCAATCTTATCTAAAAACATTTCTAAGCTGCAGTGTTTTGGAAATGGAAAATATCACTGCAATGACTTCAGTGATCTAAATTACTGTTTTGCCATGGGGATAAAGAAAAGAGGAACTATTTCTAAAGACACAGTGGAAGTAGGATGCAAACATTGTTGCTCTGCCAGTATTACTCAATAATTTTCAGAAAATTCTTGAAAAAAAAGGAAAAAATGTCTTTGAAATAGAAAGAGAAATGAAAATGTCACAAAGCTTAATATAATTTTTAACATTGTAAAGATAAAAAAAGTAACAATGAAGAGGCATAATTATGTTAATTCCGTCAAACTCATACCCCACAGATCTGGCCCCAGAAAGCAGTGCACATACATCTACCCTGATATGCATTTGGGCAAAACATTTTCATATACGTTGAAAATCAAATAGCATTAGGATATGTTGTCATTTTAAATAATATTGCTTGCAAAATACCTTGAAACTTCCTTTATCTATGAATGTTTATAGACTTTTCATAATCCTCCATTCAAAAGAAATTGTTAAGTAATAAATTTTATATTTGCTATATTCATTTTGTAATGTGAAATATTAATGCTTGGGGTTTTTTTATGCATAGATAAAATCAGTTTCTTACAAATATTTTCAGGCCTTTTATTCTTGTAGGTTTTGTGCACACATGTCAAAGTGGCCAAGAAATCTATTGATACAGTTGTGTTTGCCTTACATGTCAGTTAAATTCTCTTAATCCAGCTAAATTGTAATATGAATAGAGAATGGGAAGTTAAATTGTTGATACAGAGGAGCTAAGCAGAAGACACTAAATATTTTATGCATTGGCAGAAGGACTTTGGTAACATTTCCTTCATTGAACAAACAAGCTGGCCCACCCCATATGGAATCCCACACATAATTATTTCTGAAAATCTGTTGCAAACTTCTGATTATCTGCATAGCTCTTGGAAAGAGATGCTGGGGGAATCTTAGACTAGAAGTGTCCAGCTTCATCCTCATGTCTGGAAGAAAGCTCTGTGGTCGAAGGATGATGAATATCAAAGAGATTTTCCAAAAACAGTCCCTAGTCTGTCTTCTATGGGCTGAAATTTGCCCTTCAGATTCTCTGGTCACATCAGTTGTACTGATAGACATTTTGGGAGATTGGATCCCACGTTTCCACTATGTGAGCTCAGTGAGAAGCTTGATATGAATTCCATCCTCCTGAGCCTGCCCCTGACCTAAGGAGCATCAAATGTGTTCCACACTGAAATACTTTGGGTAACACAGCATTGTGCAAGCTCTTGTGGCAGCACCTCTCCATTGAGGTTACATGCAAAATAATGGATTAATGGTCTGATCTGCTGCACAGCCCCAGATGGAACACATTTTGATCTCTGTGTGGAAAATGCACAAAAAATCCCCAAGGCTGATGTTTTACCATCTCTGCATCAAAGCAGTGATACAGGATCTTCTGGGAATTTTAATGCAGCTGCCTCATATTCTCATTCTCCTCTGGATGATGACTGAACCATCCAGACTGAAATTTCCTCACTGTTTTAAATATTCTTACTGGGGTACTGTGTGGGAATCCAGCAGGTGCTTTGTACTCAGGAACAGTTTTTTTGGCATTCTTTGAGCAGCTGCCAGCAGGATGCCAATTTCCATGGTTGTGCAAACACCTAAGTTGGGACCTTATCAATCCTTTGAGGTTTGATCTTTTGTTCTTTTACTGGTATTTATTATTCAATGAGTATGTGCATGTTCAGACAGTTTGCATTCTCCTAGTACTATCATTTTCCCATAAATATACATTATTGGTCACTGCCAGAGGCAGGAACTATGGGCTGAATTAATATTTCATCCAGTCTTAGTATTTATGCAGTTACAGCTCTGAAGTTTCACAAATCTGACATCTGCACCTCTCTTCAAAGGTGGTAAAGTCACATCCTTACCACAGCTCAGGTTCTGTATCTTCTCTGAACCTCTTCCTACAGCCAGGAGTGAAAGGAGAGTGTTTCTTTTTGTGTAGGCTTTCTTTGCACTCATTTTTGTTCTTTTATGAGTAAGGGAGAGAGGACAAATAGAATTATGTTTCATTTGGAGGAGAAAATGATGACTTTTGTGTGTGTTTTCTGTCAGCAGCATGTAACCCTGAAGTAATGTGCCATGATTACTGAGTGCTCATCAATCTGGATCTCTGGTAAGGAGTAATAAAATAAATCATCATGAAGAATAGCCATATTAGTCCTGAATGTGTTAGTCTTTAATGATACCAAGAAAAAAGGCAGTATTTTTATTTAATTAGACCAAGAAAGGTTGAGTTACTACATTTTGGTGGATGTCTTATGGGTTGTGTTCCAATGAAGGTATTGGATAAAATCTTCCCTACTGTTTCTGGAAGTTCTATAGGTATTCAGGACCAATGTCATTAAAGAACTGGAAAATTGGGAATTAAACTCTCATCATTAGATATTTAGGGACATGGGACTCCTACCCAAACCCCCTGAACTGGGCTCACAAAACTAGACAGGCATTACGAAAACATCCAAAGCACTAATTCTAAATCACAGATTTGTGTAAATACTCTTATTCTGAAATCAGTGCTCTTTAATTTCCGCTTCTCTCAAAACTCTTTTCTAAATGACACAAACCAAGCTGAAAAAAAAATGTAATTTTCATGCCAGAATAAAAGCACCTATTAGCATAATTATCCTGCTTTCCTGAGAAACCAGGGCCTGAAAGGGAAGATGAAAATGTCCAAAAGACAGAGGAAAATTATCAGCCATGCATTTGTGGGTGTTCATTCTCTTTCTCGTCACAAGCAGGTGAAGGTGCTGCTCTAAACAACTGTATTGGATAGGCCTCAGTATAATTTATATTCAAATGTTTTTTTGTTCAAAGATTTCTTGTGTAGAGGATTATGCAAAGTAGGTCTGTGCTTTTCTTCGCTGAGTAAATAGGTTATGTAAAATTTCAGTGATATTTCACTATGCATTCCATTTTGCTGACCAATAAAGGGAGAGCATGTGCATATTTCCTTGGAAGAGACCTGAGCATAATGTCATCCAAAATAAACTCTGCTTTGCCAGGAAGAGACAAAGAAACATTTTCTTCCTCGGTTGTGACTTAAACAAGGAGAAGAGGACCCCAGTAATTTGTATTGGTTCATCCCAAGGCAGTAAATGAACTTGACATTTCTTGTTTTTCTTGCATTTCTTGTCTACCTTTTTTATCCTGGAGGATAGAACTGGAACAAATTTTTCTACACAAAACTTCACAATATATTGATTCAATGGCTTGACATATAAAACTTAGATTAGAACAGAATTTCAAAAAGTTTTGAAAACTAGTTAAAACTGTATCCTACCTCCACTGCCGAGCTGATATTATCAGGTTTGGGATCCCATTCCTGGAAATCAGTTATCTGAGGCAGGTTTGGCTTTATTTTTAAATAGACATTTTTAGTCTTCCCTTCATGACTTGACTGAGCAGTAAAATACTTCATATTTTGACTTTGATTTTCTCACTCTCAGTCATTGATCAAGTACCAATGAGGAGATATGCAGTAGTTTGTTTTCTGGACAATATTTCAGCCTCTATTTCACCAGGTTGTCCAGAGAAGCTATGGAGGCCCTGTCCCTAGAATTTTTCAAGGCCATATTTGATGGGGCTCCAAGCAGCCTGTTCTAGTGGGAGGTGCCCTGCCCATAGTAGGGGTTTGGAATTAAATGATCTTTAATGTCCCTTCCATCCCAAACTATTCTGTGATTCAGACACCTGGTTGAAGTGACCACAGCCAGTGGGTAAAGACCCAAACTCTAGTCTGGGACATCATCCCTGTGCTGGGACCTGTGATCTTACATCAGAACACCAACACCAGTGTGAGGCATTTGGAGCACAGTGAGTAAATAACCTCAAACCAAGTTTTTTTTTTAGAGAATTTAGATGGATACCCTTGTTTTTCATGCTGTATGCAGGAGCATAGAAAAGCCCATGAGCAAGTATTGAACCAATACTTGAAATTATCTGAGAAAAGTTATTTGGGATTCTGAGCTGTGGCTGCAGCTCCTGACCCTGCCACAGACACTTCATAGAGCTTGGGTAAAGCTCTCTGTACTCTGCAGCTTAAAATGGAAATATTGAATCTTCATTTCCTCTCTGTCTTCTTTCCCTCCACAGAACAGGAAGATTTTTTATGATTCTGCTCCACAATGTCTGAAAAGGAGATTAAGGTTTTTCATGGAATTGCCTGTCTGTTGTGAACTGTAAATAATAAATACAAAATTCTGTTCTATGAAACAACAAGCTTTATCTTCCATATTATATTGCTGTTCAAAAAGTCCTATTGCTATTTCAGCTGGAAAAAGCAAGCATCAATTTTCTCTCACTGGTGGAACAGGAAATTTTTCTGCATTTTGAAAAAAAAGAAAAAAAAATGGGGATACATGGCACCCTAAAGCCACCTGCACATTTTGATTACTGAATGATTTGGAATGTGCATTGACAATCTCCAAAATACTGTTCTACCTGCTAGACTAAATTCATGCAAGAAGGCCATAAATGCTGAGGTTTAGATAAATCCATGACATTTCCAGCTTAATAGCAGTGTTCAGCTTGTGTTCCCACTGCCAGCACTACTTCTGGATTTAATTGTTGAAGTGCTTCTGCTACTGAACAACTGATGTGAAGTGACATGTAAAATAAAGCCCTTTGCAGATGGGGAAGGTTTCATTTTTTATTTATTTCCCCCCACACACACACTAAGACTGTCCTAATGAATGTAGTACCAAAATTCAAGAACTGCAAATTCCCCCACCAGGATTTTCCAGCTGGACAAGAGGATTGTAGGATAGACAGCTCTTACTTAGAGGACACAGCTCTGCAATTTTACACCTGGATTCCTCTCCCTCCTTCCCCCCCCCACACATGGCATCAGCTCAATCTTCCCTTCATACTCCCTCCTCCCCAACTCTTTGATTCAAAAACTCAGAAGTTTAACTGAAAGTTGGTCTAAAGCTTTTTGCTGCTCAAACCATTAACTAGCTTTTGTCCAGACCCAAGTCTAGACAGAGGCATTTGGAAACACAGGGCTGTGCTGGGCTGGAATTGTGTCACAGTCAGAGCTGAGCTCAGCAGGAGAGCAGAGGAGCCATCCAAAGCTGTCGCTCTGGCCATCCTGAGCTCACTGAAGAATTATATATTTTATATGCCTCACCCTGCAGTTCCCAGGCTGAGTTCCTCTGCACATGCTTGATACCAAACTCCCTGGAAATTTCCATGGTAACACTTGGAGATGTCACAGTGAATTCAGCAGCCACCTGTGCCTGATTTTGTTTTTTAACAGAGGGAGCCTCTCTTTACACTGGTGTTGCCTGTCCCTGAGCATCCCTGGATCAGCACATGGTCAGGTGGGAATGGAATGTTCTCCATGCTGCAGTCAGGAGGAATTGGGCATTGCTTCTGGTTCTGCCACTGGTTTCTGGGGGATTGGGACCAAACCTGTTTGAAAAGAAAATAATTAGTGTTGAAAAAGACCTCCAAGTTCATCAAGTCCAATCTTCGGAACACCTCCTTGTCAACTAGACCATGGCACTGAGTGCCAGGTCCATAATTTCCTGAACATTTCTGGGGATGGTGACTCCACCACCCTCCTATTCCAATACTTAACCAACTTTTCACTGGAGAAATCCTTCCCCATGTCCAGCCTGAGCCTCCCCTGCCACAACATGAGGCTATGTCCTCTTGTAGTGTCACTTGTCACCTGGGAGGAGACACCCACCCCCGCCTGGAAACGAGCTGATATCAAGGGAGTGTGAGGTCCTCCTTGATCCTCTTCTCCAGGCTAGGACACAATAAAAATTATTTTATATTATTAATGTAAATTTATGTTATATTTAATTTATAAATTAATGAGCTATTGTAACATTATTTCATATTAATTCCTGTCAAAATCGGAAGTTCTCTAGGGCAGTGGCTTCCAGTTCCAAAAATATGTGCACATCCTGTAGGACCATTGTCAGATCTGCCAAACCCCTGTGAATGTCTCAAGTACCTTGGGGTATCTCCAATCACACTGGGCGCATCATTAGGCAAATGAACTAAGCTCTGCATCTCTGTTTTCCCTTCTGGCTTCAGCCTGATCAGCAGAATGTCAAGAACTACAAAATGCTGCTGCAAAGCACATAATAAGGCAAGGATCAAATGCATTTCTTCAGGAAAAGCTGTACGCATCAAGATATTAGCTCAGCCTTGTCTCCATCCATCTAGGATTAATTATTCTCATTTGTGTACTTGTCATTGTTGCACACAAGATAATTTTCCTTGAAAATAGGACCACATAACTGCCTCTCCTTATCCCTTCTCCTCTTAATGAAAGCCTTCCCATCCCCTAAAGCTCCAGAAGAGAAAATAATGCTATAGCATCTGGATTTTATTGGTGGGAGTGACAACATATCCAATCTTTCTTTACAGTCAATTGCTCCCTGACAAAAAAAATAAAACCAGAATTTCTGCAGCAAGTAGGCAGTTTGACTGTGAAGCAAAATGCACTTGTGAGAGAACAAACTCACCTGGATGATTATCCCTTTTCCAAGAAAGGTTTCAATTAGGGCAAAGAGAGCAGAATTCCAGAATTCCTTTCCAAAATGAATCAAATACAGAGGCAGAATCCAAGGCTGAACTCATGTTTTAGAGTCTGCTGATACAGTTGAACGCAGCTTGTGTATTTGTGTCACTTTTTAAATATTTTAGAGAGAAGCAAGGGTTTTTTTTCTGTGAACAGTTCCACATGACTAGAGAATTTTGTGGGATTTTATTCTCCCAAAGCCCCATCCTTCAAAAACAAGCAAAGTTTTGGGGTGGTGGGGTTTTTTGGTGTTTTTTTTGGTTTTTTTTTTTTGGTTTTATTTTTGTTTGTTTTTTTTTTTTGTTTTGTTTTTTTTGTTTTGTTTTGTTTTGTTTTGTTGTTGTTTGTTTTTTTTTTTTTTGTTTTTTTTTAAATTTTTTTTTAATGGATCCATTTTAACCACAGAGCAGAACTGGCAAGATTCAAGGAAAACTCATTTTCAGAAGGATCTCCTGAGCTCCCATGCACCCCACCAGGGAACACAGAAACAACAGTTTAAGGACACCAGATATAGATTGAACTCTCTGGTCTTAAAAAAAAGTTTTTTCTTGCTCCTAAATGTGCTCTGAATTTGAGCATTTCTTGGTCTCAGAATTCTAGGTTATGTCCTTTATATCTGGGATATTACCTGTCTCATGGTGACATTTTGTTCCATTATTTTTCATGTAAGTATTTGGCATAGAAATAGAAGATTTATTTATTAATTTATCTATTTATTTATTGAAATATAGTGCAAGGTGATTAGTAGAACTTCAGTTTAAAAATTATTTTTATATTGAAAATAGGGAAATGAAGACTTAGAAAATGAAATGTGTTTCAGAAGACTGATATTTTCCCCCAAACCACCCACCAGCTGGGTTTTAGCTGAAGTGTTTTAGTAGTATGGAAATTTAAATGCAGTTGGGGAAGTCATGGAACAACACAGAGATGATGCACAAGGAGGGGTTTGGAACTACAGCTTCTCCCATGGTGTTCTACAGCTTTGGATGTGCTTGGAAGGGTGAGAACACACAAAAAATCCACCCATTCCTCTGCAGCAGCCAACTTTTCTGTGTGGTTCAGAGCACGAGCCTTACAGCAGCTCAGACCTGTACACCTCTTCAAGCTGAGAAAGAAATTGTCCAAGGACACACACATACTGCTGTTTGCTGGGGTTTCACATTCCCCAGGTAGTTATGTCACAGTCTTCCCAATCAGTATTTCCACATTGGGAATTAAATTCAAGAAGAACCTAAGTTAGTGTCAAAAAAGGGTTTTATCATGTGACAGAGCCTGTCTTTATTTCATGGATGTTGTGGGCAGAAGTCCTGATCTGAGGTGTGAGATCTGGGATATCACAGTATTGTAATATCTCCATTGCAATTCCTGCTGCTCATTTCTGCTTTCCAGCGAGGATTCACCAGGAGCAAAAGGAACCTCCAAAGAAAACAACCTTCCCTGGTAGTTTAACAAGAATATAAGTGCTTCTTAGTAATTCTCTTACCTATATTGTGAGTTTAAGCAGCTTATGTTGTCCTAATTTGTTCCCATGCTGTCTGGATTTCTGAGTGGATTTTGGGAACATTATACCTGTATATTATGCAATTTACTAATTATTTCTGTAACTGGCACCTACTTCGGTTACACTGTTTCTTGGTCAGAAAATATAGTTACTACAAATATTATAAATTTTAGTTGAAAATGTACAGAAAACCACTCTGCGAGAAGCCAGTGTCCCTAAAGGAGACAGAGGAGTCCTGCAAGTTTATTCAAATGAAGGGAGAGAGTCCACTGAGTCACAGACCCTGGGGTTTTCTCTCTCTCAGGGTTTTGGAGGGCACAGCCTCTGTTTATGCTAAACCCTTGGCTAAAAGAATAAATCACACAAGACTCCATTTTCTTCATGGTGGAAAAAGCCCCTTCTTTATTCACATAACTCATTCTTATACAGTTTAACAGACCCCATGTGTGACTCCAATTGGTTAGTAGCTTTCTTGCCAATTACTTTATTGGTTAGCAAAACGTATTTTACTTGTCCATCAAATCTCTCTACTCTGAAATTGTTTACACATTTTGCTTCCCATGGGACAGGTTTAATGTTTCTGCAGGGGCTAGTTGTGTTCCACCCAGGAATAGATTGTTATATTAACAAACTGTTCACACCAGGATCACTTTCACAGGGGAACTTGCAAAGTGCTAGCTTGACAAGGCCAGCCACTGATAGAGCAGGCCTCATTTTATGAAGCCTTTATTTTATCATTTTTCTACCTTACTGCAACACCCAGCTGCATGTTGCACTCTTCCTTTCCTCATTGCCAGAGGTACCAGTAAGGTGCAGCCTTCCCAAACTGCCTACTCCATATTTTCCCTTGAACCTGGCATTTTACCCCAAAGTTCAGAAACTCAGGCTTGTGCAGACCCACTTGTTTCAGGAGTCAGTGTCCAGGTTCTGTAACAATCCTTGAAGTTGATAGAGACATTAAGACCCATTCCAAAGATGTCAACATCCATCCCCTCATCCGTGCTATTTCTCACATTTGTAAAGGCATTAGCACATATTTTTGCTATCAAAGTAATAAAAAATATTTAAACAAGGCAAATATGTAAAAAGAGAGGTGAGAGTATATCAGCAAGATTGATTCAGAGACAAACCACCAGGATCAATTTCTATTACCAGGCTAGATTTTCCTTTTTACAAAACTAGTGATTGGCATTGCTAGTGATGGACTGTTTTCCAAATGCTGTTTGTCCATTTTCCAAGCAAGAAAATCACCATGGTGGAGACAATGCGAGCAGCTTATTAAATCACTGGATCCAAACTGTTCACTGGTGACCATGCTTGGGAGAGGGCCAGAAGCCCAAATCTCTCATGAGCAGGAGTAATAATTGTTGAAACATTAAATACAGGCAGAGAAGCAATACCAGCTCCTCCCTCAGTGTTATTTTGCATAATGTCCCTGCCCATGGCAGGGGATTGGAACTAGAGGACCTCTAACTTCCTTGCAACCCAAACCATTCCATGATTCTGAGTTCCTGAAGCTGCTTTCTCTGAAGAAAACTCCGATGTTGGGATCTAAAAACTACAGACAGAAAGGAAAGACTCATCTGGAGACAACTACTGGAAATTAAATGCTCCCAGCATTCAGGTGAGTCTGGCCTTGTACACTGCAGACCCATAGGAGGAACCTGAAACCTGGGTGAAGTCTGTACCTTTTGCTTAACCTCAGATATCCCAGGCTGTCCTGCTGTCCCTGGGCAGAAATAAGGGCTTTGGCTTTCAGCAGTCCTAGGCAAGGCTCTTCATCATAAGAAGTTTGTGGTAATTCAAATTAATCACAGTCTAAATGTGCTTCTCAATCCATTACAGAACCAATTTGTGCAGCCAGTTCCAGTGCTGAATTCCTGCTTAGTGCATCTCTTATCTGAGAGATGTGCCTGATTGCTTGTTGTTTTCAAAGCTTCAAAAACTTCCAGGGTTACTGAGGGGCAAATCATAACCAACAAGGCTCTTAATTCCACTTTCAGTTCTGTTGAAATGGTAATTTGGCCACAAACAATCTCCCAGATCCTTTCATGTACCCAACTCCTGGTCTTTCAAAGCTTAAGCCTTTGTTAGAATTATTAAAATAATCCAATAGTATCCAGGACCAGAAAGATGCTGTGAAGATAATTAGAGTCAAAATTGAAGGTGATAACTGCACTACAGAAATGGAATCATGCCTTGAATGCTTTAGATCATCAGTAAACAGTTTGTTCTTCAAAAACATTTATATGATGTCCTGGAAAATCCTTGTGGACATCCAAAACGTGACTTTGCTCTTTTCCTCTGGCTCTCAGTCTCTTTTAAAGACCACATGTGCTCTGCTTGTTCAGCAGGAGTAAATAATTGTTGAAACATTAAATACAGGCAGAGAAGCAATACCAGCTCCTCCCTCAGTGTTATTTTGCATAATGTCCCTGCCCATGGCAGGGGATTGGAACTAGAGGACCTCTAACTTCCTTGCAACCCAAACCATTCCATGATTCTGAGTTCCTGAAGCTGCTTTCTCTGAAGAAAACTCCGATGTTGGGATCTAAAAACTACAGACAGAAAGGAAAGACTCATCTGGAGACAACTACTGGAAATTAAATGCTCCCAGCATTCAGGTGAGTCTGGCCTTGTACACTGCAGACCCATAGGAGGAACCTGAAACCTGGGTGAAGTCTGTACCTTTTGCTTAACCTCAGATATCCCAGGCTGTCCTGCTGTCCCTGGGCAGAAATAAGGGCTTTGGCTTTCAGCAGTCCTAGGCAAGGCTCTTCATCATAAGAAGTTTGTGGTAATTCAAATTAATCACAGTCTAAATGTGCTTCTCAATCCATTACAGAACCAATTTGTGCAGCCAGTTCCAGTGCTGAATTCCTGCTTAGTGCATCTCTTATCTGAGAGATGTGCCTGATTGCTTGTTGTTTTCAAAGCTTCAAAAACTTCCAGGGTTACTGAGGGGCAAATCATAACCAACAAGGCTCTTAATTCCACTTTCAGTTCTGTTGAAATGGTAATTTGGCCACAAACAATCTCCCAGATCCTTTCATGTACCCAACTCCTGGTCTTTCAAAGCTTAAGCCTTTGTTAGAATTATTAAAATAATCCAATAGTATCCAGGACCAGAAAGATGCTGTGAAGATAATTAGAGTCAAAATTGAAGGTGATAACTGCACTACAGAAATGGAATCATGCCTTGAATGCTTTAGATCATCAGTAAACAGTTTGTTCTTCAAAAACATTTATATGATGTCCTGGAAAATCCTTGTGGACATCCAAAACGTGACTTTGCTCTTTTCCCTCTGGCTCTCAGTCTCTTTTAAAGACCACATGTGCTCTGCTTGTTCACTGCTGAGCACTGAACTAATTTATTCCAGCCTGCCAGTTCCATCATCATGCCAGTTTGTTTCTCATCCCAAGTCCCTTAATTATTTTATGCAAACTGGGGCTGCCCAGTGGAAATACTTTATTGAATCTGGCCACCTAGACATGTCTTCTGCTTTGAATGTGCTTTGTCAGGAAGTAAAGAGAGAAAAGTAGGGGCAGAATTAGGGGAAAAAAAGAGAAAAAGAAAAGCATTCATATTGCATCTGGTTGATTTTGCAATAATGTAAATGAGAAGGAATTAAAAGGGCTTTTTACTCGTAAAGGGGAGAATGTGAGAGAAGGTCATGTGCTGTTTCATGAGTTCCTGTTTGTCATTAGCACTGCACTAATTTCTTCTCTCTCTTTTAACTTTGTGTTTGCTGTTTGCTGCTCCCTCAGCTCCTCAGACTGCAGCAGTGGATGATGGACACGTTTCCCATTTAGTCATGAAAGACCTGTGTCTATCTCCCATTAGATTAATGCTTTCCAATCGTATTGCACAGAGTAATAACCATCAGCCTGCTGGTAGCTTTTACACATTTTAAGTAATTTTTCTCCCTTGACAAGACATCAGATTAACATTGTAAAGGAGAAAGTTAATGCCCCTGCAATATTTAGAGAGACAAAGAGAGAAATTACATCTAATCAGGCCTGGTGTGTGTGATTTAATTAATTCCTGTTCTAAGAGTTCCAGATTTTTTATGTTGTCAATCATTTATTATCTTTTCTGTTAATAAACAAGTAAATTTGCTCTGGTTTTTCACCTCTTCCAGGACCACGGACACCTTCGAGCTACACTACTCTCTATGAAAAAAATCCCCTAAAATCTGCTTGAATGAATCACCTGTGATTCATTTTTAGAACTCATTCCAGACACAGTGCACAACACAGAATGCAAACCACTGCAAATTCATGGAATCACAGGATGGTTTGGGGCTCCAGACGCCATCCAACCTGGCCAGAACAAATTGGTAAGTCACTTCTATAATGTATATTAATATTAAATTGCCTTCTGATTAATTTATAAATAGTGTTGATGGAGGCTTACAATTGTGTGGCACGATATGCTTAAAGCAGTTTAGGAAATTAGCTGTTCACAGCTGTCTAAGACATTTCTCCAGTATCTTAACGAGGTTTGGGAATCACAGAATCACAAAATCACAGAAAAGACCTCTGAGAACACTGAATCCAGCTTTTGAAGATAAAAACAAAAATGTAAAACTGTCCTTTAAAAAGGACATTTAAAAACAACATCTGAAACAATCCACTGGATGCTCCAAAATTCATTATTCATTGTGTCTCAAGGTAATAAATTTTTTGGCAGAGACAGTTGGAGTTTTCATTTTTCTCCTTGCACTGTTCTCATGTTGTCCACTTCTTCTCTTGAGTCATTTCTTTGTTTTTCCCCATCCTTTCCAAGGTCACCTGAAGGTTTTCCCAGCTGATGCAGTAAATTAATTCACTTTGTTTTATTTGTTCCCTCAAAAATAGCCAGACCAAGACTACTACATCCAGCAATCAACTTGTCCCTTCCTTTATCCAGACTGAGAAGCAGAGTTGCTCAACAAATAGCTCCAATTTATGTCCATCATCCACAGTGTAAGGTAGTTGTCAGTGTGGGAGAAGATGATATAATACAGCTCTGTCTGCTCTGTTTCCCCAGCTTCGGGGGCCTTTTTGTGGTGCTATTGACCTTGGCAGAGCTGGGAAGTTTTATTTAGTGTTGCTGTTTTCTTCACTGAAGTTTACATATTTTAACTGGCTCGGGAGATGTGTGTGTGTGTGTGTGTTTCAGACAATAAATGACTTCAGGCATTCTGATTCTATCAGTCACTGAGATCTATCTTCCTCTGCTCTGAAGGCTACCACATTTTATACTGAAACAGCTGAAGATGTACTATTGAAAATGCATATTATTTCAACTTTTTATTTTATGAAAACAATTTCATCATTTTGTTGATACTTTGGAAGCCCTGCTTTGTACCCAGGTGAGACTATGTTGACTCAGTGCACAAGTTTAATTCTTAGAGTTAATGTGCTGAAATTTATTTTAGCAGTAGAGGTTTGTAATATTAAATGCTTAACCTATAATACTTAATTTTTCAAGGACTGGGTAAAATTTGAAAAAATAAATACAGGAAAAGAAGTGCTTGTGTGGAAAACATCCTGAAAATAACAAACAACTGAATGCTAGAGGTGAATGGTACAGCCACCTCCAAGAAAATTCTTGTAAAATTCAGCCAGAAAACGCTTTGTGACGATGGTTTATAATAACACTTTAAGACTTAGAGAGTCTGAACATAAACAGAGATGAATATACATAAAAAATAAGTAGTTACCTAAGTAAATAAATGAAAAATTGCTGCAGTATTTGGTTATCATCTCTGGGAAGAAATATCCCAGTCAGAGAAAAACATGAGACAGTTATCTGCAGATCTTGGATGTCTTTGTATAAAATCTCATGTATTCTTAGGTGTCAGGTCAGAGATTTACCAAGTACTGAGCACAGCAGCTCTGGAATGGCTTTGGGAAAGGCATTTTTTCCAAAACAGGAATGTGACTGAATTAGCATTTCTGAAAGAAGAGGGGCTTTTGTGGCTGATTTTCTTAGAGCTGTTGGCAAATTATAACCTCCCAAGCTTTTTACAGACTACAAAATGCACAGTGCAAACAATCAGGAAATGGATAAAGAGGAAAAATATTTCCTTTTGTTTCTTCTTGATTTTTCACAGACAAATGTTTGGTGTGTTCAGGTGTGAGCCAATGAAAGACCAAGCAAACGCAAGCATTTAAGCATTGTTTTCTTCCAGTGCAAGCATGATTTTGGTTTGATTATAATGAGTTCGTTAAAAATTGTCTGAAGAAAACATTTTGACCTTTTGTGACAGGCAGCATGGCTCACAGCAGAATTGTCACCTTTCCTAAATTTTTATCAGAATATTCACCTTTGGGGATCATTATTTCTGAAGAGGAAAGATGGTAGAGATTTTGCAAGGAAAAATTACTGTTCTGACACTTGTACAGGTCCTTTTGTAGCTGTGAACAGAAGTGAGGCAAGGTCAGGGGAAATAGGAAATATCTTTTATGATATCCTTGGAAAAAAAACCCAAAACCACCACAGGTGCTTTTAACACCTTTCTTCAAATCTCTGATAGAAACAGCAGCTTTCAAAATAAAATCCAGCTTGAAAACAGTTGCTTTGAATTTCCCTTGATCTTTCATTTCTCAGAGTCTCCAAGGCTTTCCTGTGTAATTGTACAACATACCTGGAGAGAGACATGGTACTCAACAGTTTTTACTGTAAAAACTTTGGGGTGAAGATCTGTTTTTCTTTTGACACCCAGGGCAAAGGGTTTAATATTTAAGTGGTTGGATGCTTCTCCCACGTTTAATTTTCTCTGTTTACTTGACAACTGGGAACACAGATTCTTTCACTTTCTATTTCTAGTGCACTGATGTTTCCATCAGAGCTGAGTCATCTCCCAGGCAAAGCAGAAAGGATGGGACTTTTGGGTGCAAGTCTTCTTACTTGGATGCTTCTTTTGGGATGAGATGAGTCACACTTGATGGGCCCTATTTTTCTCCATTTGTTAGAGGGAGTTCAGAGGAATATATCAGATATAGATGTCAAGATGGAAACAATTTTGACTACCATCCTAGGCTACTTATCTATCCCTTCAGATCTGGGGTATTGAATTTGTTCAGTGATCACTCTAGAGGACTCAAGAAGCCATAATGCTCAAGCTTCACTTTCGGGAGTTGGAAGAAAATGCAATTTTTTAAATTATTTTGAAGATTTTATTTTTTACTATAGAATAAATGATAAATATTATTCACTATCTGCTTAAAATAAACTACTCATAGTATAGAATGGTTTGGGTTGGAAGGGACCTTCAAGATCATCTCATTCCAACCTCCTGCCATGGGCAGGGAGGGACACCTTCCACTAGAATAGGTTGCTTAGAGCCCTGTCCAACCTGGCCTTGGGCACTTCCAGGAATGGGGCAGCCACAGCTTCTCTGGACACTCTGTGCCAGGGCCTGACCACCCTCACAAGGAAAAAAAATTATCCAAATATCTATTCCAAACCTTCCATCCATCCATTAACCAGGAGATTTGCTAGTGGCAGGTGCAAGGCAGATCCCATTCAAAACATGCCACGATGTGCTCAGCTCTATCTGTGAGCCAAGGAATCTTTGGACATGTTTCCTATGTAATTTCACCAGTTTGTGGATCATCCAAACCTTTCTTGGTAACACAGATCATGACGCAGCTGAAGGAGTTCTCAAGATGCGTTCCAAAAGTTTTTCCTCTTTCTGTCACAGCTGTTTCTCCATGATTATCGCCTCCCTTGTCCCTCACATCCCACAGCAAAGTTCTGAGCATCCAGAGGTCAGATGGGCTCCCAAACACTGCACATGATTAAATTTGCAATTCAAAAGAAACTATTATGGATCCAAGTGTTGTTAAAAATCAGGCCAAGGTTTAGCCTTTTCCAGAATGGGCCTCAATAGCAGGAACCAGATCCCTGCTGGGTGACTTGTACATCTTTTACCTCCATTCCCAAGCCTTTATTTCCTTAAGATCTTGAGATGTTACTTCTTAGCTTTTTATCAGACTGTTTGTGAGCACTGGAGGAAATGTTTTGCTATTAAGGCAGCATCTGATGCTTAAACACCTTCAATCTCTCCCAGGGAAAGAAGAGGGGAACAGATGTTAACAACTGCTTTGTTGAACCTGGCCTACATTTTCTTGTTGCCGACCCTCTCTTCTCCTCCCCACAGTGTATTGCAGTAGCATCCTGCCAGACAAAAACCATAAAATTTAATTCTGCAGTTCTTCTGCTGAAATCAGAAACCTGTAATTGGAGCACAGACTATCTCTAGAACAGAAAGAAAGTAACAGCAACAAACCCCTCAACTCCAAATTTGTAAAGTTCATGTGACAAAAGACTTTTCTTCAGGCATCTGTTCCTCTGGCGAACTTACTGCCAGTGCTACCTTCCCAAAGATTAAATAAATAAATAAATAAAGATACAAAAAGGGCAAGAGTTATTTTCATCATGAATTTTGCTTGCTCTGACTCCCCACAGCCCAGTTTTGTACAGCAGCTGTCTGTTCAATAAAGAGCCCTGCAGCACCATCTCAGAGAATATCTCTCCTAGATCCAGGTTTTGCTGTAAATCTTTTAGAACTGCACACAGCAATGACATGCTTCATCCCAGATTTTAGCAGCCCACAATCTTGATGTTACGCTTTAATTGAACTGAAATTACATTTAGTCAGAGCTTGAAATTTCTGATTTGCTCAGATGCCATTGTTTTCACACACAAAGCTCTTGCTCTGTACTTTTTTCCCCTCACCCTTTCCCTCTTGAATTATTTAACACTTAGAAAGCTGAGCTTTGCCACTTTTATTTCCATCCCCAGTTTTATTGCTATCTAAGTGATTTACAAATCAAGCCTTGCATCTAATGGCGCTGTGTATTTCCATTTCCAGTGCTCTTCTTTACTGTCGGCTCTTGTTGGATGGGGCAAACCTCAGACACAAATAACTGAAATTAATGTCAAGTTGCATCATGTGCAGCTTGAATTTCAATTATGGGATCTGAGTGAAAATGCATGTTTTCAGCAAACAGCAATAACGCTGCGACTCGCATTACTAGAAAGCATCACACGCAAGACAAAGACACAGGAGCTCAAAAGCTTAAAACAAATCTGCTTGGCATTTAGTTAAGACCAATAAGCTGAGAGAATGAGCAGTCATTCCCTGCCCTGTGATATGTCTGTGCCTGTTTAGAGCCTGGAACTGCAATGTTTTCTTCCAGAATAATAGGAAGTGAGCAGAGATTAATCTAAGCCCTAGTGCATCCTAAATATATGGTGGTTTGTGGGCAAGGCAAGTGGCTCAGCCCATCTTTAATTCTGTATTCAGGGATCTGGGGGTGCTGGCTGACAGTGGCTGAACAGGATCCGATGTGTGACAAATGGGCAAGGAGGCCAGTGGCTTTCTGGTCTTCTGTGTCAGCACCAGTGCGGCCAGCAGGACCAGGGCAGGGATTGTCCCTCTGTGCTGGGCACTGGGCAGGCTACACCTCAAATTCTTAGGTCAGTTTTGGGCCCTTCATGGCAAGAAGGACATTGAGGTCCTGGAGCCTGTCCAGAGAAGGGAACAGAGCTGGGGAAGGGGCTGGAGCACAAGGCTGAGGGAACTGGGGGAGCTCAGCCGGGAGTAAATGAAGATCAGGGGGACCTTATTGCTCTCCACCCTTGTCAGGAGGGTAGAGCCAGGTGGGGTGGATCTTATCTACCATGTCTCAAGGGAAAGAATGAGAGGAAATGACCTTAAATTGCACCAGGGGTACTTCAGATTATGTATTAAGAAAAAAATCCACTATGGAAAATATGGCTAGGCATTGGATTAATGCCTAGGTGTTGGAGTCACCATCCCTGGGAGTTTCCAACAGGCACCAGGATATGGCACCTGGGGATACAGGTTAGGAGTGATTATGGTGCTGCTGGTTTGATGGTTGTACTGCATGGTCTTGAAGGTCTCTTCCAGCCCTGATGATTCTGTCTCTCCCTGTAATGCCCAGAGGGGGTGAAGAAGGCTCAATGGGAAGATGATTTTCTCTTGTGGTTATTTGTGATCCACCTGGTGGTACAAAGTTCAACTTTGTTTAGTTTTCTGGAATAGCTGGATGAAAGAATTAGAGGTATTGAGGACAGATATATTTTAAATTCATGCAGATGTTGAGTTGAAGCGGGTTGAAGGAATCACATTCTCCCCTGCCTGTTCCTCTCCATTGTCTTCATGTTGAGGCACAAGGTTATATTTAGTCTACAAAGTGCAGTGCCCTGTCACTGCTGAAGTTTGTGTGGCTTCAGAAGCTCCAGCCAATGGAATGACCAACATATCCCCTCCAAACAGGGGCATGGCAATGCAGGTGCATGTTTTGCCTGTTAACTTGCTGAAGAAAATATGTTCCTTCCATTAGAGAGCGACTGCAACATTTGGACATTCTACCCAGGAGTAAAAAGTCATCATATTGCACCCCTGTTGCTTTGCAAGCACTTCCCTCAAAGAAAGAAAAAAAAACCTTCTAATAGCCTAAAATAATATTATTTTTTTAATGCTACAGCCCAAGTGATGCTAATGAATGTGCCCAGATGGCAGTTCAAAAAGCCAGATAGATACCATTTAACTTATTTCTGCTACAACCATCCAGAACCTGATGTCCTGGTTAAAAACAGCAACTTGGAGTATTGGAAAACTACTTTTTTATAATCTGGTGCAGGTCTTGCTGTCAGGATCAGATCTAAACAGAGACTGAAGAGCTACCCATCACAATATTAATCAGGTGAACTTTAAAAGAGTTATGACTTTAAAATACAGAGAGCTTGTGAGGACATTTTTCTAGGGGACTGGGATATGGGTTTGTGTTAGATTCTCAGTGATTAAACCTTCCCTTTATCTGCATAAGAGAAAGTGCAAAGATGGATTTCTATAATTATTCCTCTGAAAATACATTTTAAGCAGGAAAGAGATAGCAAGTTATCTCTCACTGTTTCTGCTGCTTCCCAGCTCAGGGTGCTGGCTTTGGTCAGACACTCTGATCCAAACTGAGGTCACAAACCCCATTTTTATGCCCCAACAAATGCTTACACCACTGAACTGTTAATAAGGGCTTTAGAACTTAAAGGGATGAGCCAAACCAATCCTTCTATTCCTGTAGGTGCCACATCTCCTGCGCTGATGCTTCTGACCACATTAGGAGTTCCCAAATGTAAAATGTCTGCACCCCCACCCCGGACAGGGCACTGAAATTGCTTTGGATGAACTTGGGTAAGATGCAGCTGCTCCTGTTAGGGCTGTTTCAGGAAGCAGATTGTTTTTCATTTACTGTATCTTCCCCAAAATAATGTGCTCAGTCTAAGCTGATGATTTAGGCTCCCTTTGTAGTTTCTGGACTGACAGATTCAGCACCAGAAGTCACTTCATCCCATTGTGAGGCAGAGCTGTGATGTCTCTAATAAATATAAAGGAAGTTTAGACATCTGGCTCAGATTCAGCATTGAGCTTTTAGATAGTTAAGTTAGGTGAAAGCAAATTCAGCTACACTGTGAGCCTGAAAAGTTGCTGACAACCAAGATTAGGCATGTCAAACTCAAGGCATGTAACTTAAACAAAGAAGATCTTATTTTGGAAGGGTTCCTGCAGAAAAAAAAATACAAGATACAGTCCTTTGTGGGGAAAGATAGAGGGGCAAAGCAATATGTGAGAGCTCTTTTCCATGGGTAGATAAAACCCAGTGTCAAAGGTAAAACAAACCATTTATATTTCTTTCAGCTTCCCTGGTTTATTGTGTGCAAAAGCTTTTGGAAGTCAACAGAAAGGTCAACCAGCATGGTGGAAATTTTATTAAAAATATTTAGACTGGCTTTTATTGCCAAATGTAAATGGAAACCAATTAGATAATCAAACTAAAAGTAGACAAAGAAATGGCATTAACACTCCCAGAATATAATGGTCATTTCTAAGGATGGGTTTTGTCCAGTTACTTGCCTTTGGTAGTGGTGGCAGGGGAAAATCAATTATATTTCACCTTTTCACTGCCTCTTTTAATGCCTTGCAAAATGATTTCATAGAGAATCAAAGATCCAGCAATAAAACAAGGAAAAAGTGGATAAGAGAGAAAGGATGATGTAAACAACCTGCAAATGCTGGCCTGCAAAATACCCTCAAAACCTCCCCAAAAACCATGGGGAAATGGGTTAAATAGGCACTGCTCCATTGCAGCCATAAGTGCAGAACAAAATTATTGTGGCAAAGCTTTGCATCCATGGGGTGAGAGGTAGGATTCCTTCAGCTCCCCCTGTGGAAGACTTGGCATTTGCATTTGCAACAAAAAAGCAATGAACATCTTCAGCTCGTGACCATCCAAGTCCAACCACAGCAGTCAGGCCATCACAGGGTTGTGATTGAATCATTGAATCACAGAATGGTTTGGGTTAGAAGGAATTCAAATTCACCCAGTTCCACCCCCCTGCCATGTGCAGGGATACCTTCCACTAGACCAGGCTGCTCAAAACCCCATCCAAACTGGTCTCAAACACTTCCATGGATGGAGTGTCCACAGCTTCTCTCATCAACCTCTTCAAGGACCTCATCACCCTCACAGAAATAATTTCTTCCCTGTATCAAATCTAAACCTACTCTTTTTCATATTAGACATGATACACATGCAACAATAGTGCACTTTGGGTTAATCCTCTGGGAGCCCATCTGTCTTCTGCATTTTGTGCACAGATAAAGGTAACCAAGATAAGTGGGGTTCAGAACCAGATGGGCTCCTCCCATCCACCTGTGAGGCTGCTGTGACACTGTGACCCCAGGTCCAACAGCAAAAAAGCTGAACATGTGTCCCCAAAAAGGGCACACAAATAGACACACACAAACAGCCACAGAGAAGAACATAGAGAGCACCTCATAAACTCACACAGCACTCACACAAACATTAACATGCATTGCCTTCCTCCTCCCCAGCTAACTGGTGTTGAAGTTGCTACAGGAATAGACACAGTAGGGATTTTTCCAGCAGCTGGACTAAGACAGATTTTGGAACAGCTGGTCTTGAGGTCCCAGTTCTTGCCTGAGGCTTTTACCAGGACTCTCAGACCCCTGGTGGCACCAGTCTGGCACCAGAGCTCCCATCCTGCTCACAGCCAGCCTGACTTGCAGCCCATCACCTTTACGTGCTGGCTCACAACAGTGAGTTCACTAGCACAGGAGAAGGCAGCAGGATTTAGGAATAAGACAGGGTAAACTGTGGTGAAGGGCTCAGCCAGACAGACATCCTGACCAGCAGGGAGTTTGCCCATAACTCTTGCATCTATATTCCCACTCTTTTTTTCTTCCTGGTCCATCTTGACCCCTCCCTTCTGTTGCCTTTGCTCCTGCTAAACATTCAATTTTTGCACATGCCCGCATCCTTTCTGCTTCTGTGTCCTACAGTAAGCCCTGATCCTCTTCAGCCAGGAACCCCTCCAGTTTTCAGGGCATTCCTGAAAATGTGGTTTTTGGCCAACTCACCCACCGGGACTGGATTCACTGATTAGGTTACAGGGACTCAGGCTCATCCCTGGGTCTCTGAGTTTGGAAAGAATGGCCCTTAATCACATAACCCCCCAAAGAGCACATGACATTCCTTTCAGACCTCTTCCCGTGCTTTGTTTCTTCTTTTCACTTGTCCTCTGTTTTGTCCTCCGTTCCCTGCCTTGTCTGCCAAATAATAACCAAATGTCAGCAGTTTCTGCAGCAGGGACAAATTTCCACACTGGTTAGTCCAGAGAGAGAACTTTCCCCCTGTGCCATGGATCATTGTGACATCCAGTTTTGTCTCTTCAGCTCATGAAGTGGTGCCATTAACCCATAATGCCATATTTTGTTGTGGCTTGGGAACCAAGGGAAATATATTTTGGCTATTGGAATCCTCCCCTACTACAGTAACTCATTTAGCTGAAGGCACATCCAAGTGAAATTGGAAAGTTGGAGAGAAGTTTGTGAAATGTCACTGGGTGCTTTGTGTGGATCAATGAGATTACCTTGGTCCCTCAGCTCTGGCCTTATGAACTGCCAGCACATCAGCAAGGCAGCTTGGCTGGGCAAGACCCCAATTGCACTCCCAACTTTTCCCAAAGAGCAGGAAGGGTAAGGAAAATGTCAATCTCTACTTTGTTGTGATTTGGAGCCTGGCCTGGCCTCCAGACTGAGGTAATCTCTTCCACTCCATTAAAGCAAAGGGAAAATCCATTCCATTCCCACTAATACATTCCATCCCTTTTAAAAGAAATAAAAACTGGTTAAACAGGAGGATTTTTATCTGTCTGATACCGAGTTCTTAAACAAGCTTCTTATTTTGGCCTGAGGTAGCACACTGAAAGGTGGGTTCTGTTATGTTTCACACTCCTTTTTTCTTTGTTCCCAGTGCTTATAACTGCATGGAAATCCTGTAACATCATGTAGTTAATGGCAGGAAAGAATATTGGTAGCAGCGTTGCTTTAAATCATGAGAGTTCTGCTTAAACAAATTATCATCTTCCTCTCTTAAGAATACATGTGATGCCTGATGAAAGGTCAGAGACAAAGCTTTTAAACCAAAAATAGAAAGCAGATTTAAAGACAGCGCGACCCTATCTCTTTCTTATTACCTTTGACTTGCTTTATAGAGGACATGAAGGATGCAGGTCAGCTCTGCAATTTGAAAGAGTCTTATCATGTCTGACTGCCTTTCAAACCCT
Source organism: Emberiza elegans (assembly GCA_024865655.1). Classification (NCBI taxonomy): domain Eukaryota; kingdom Metazoa; phylum Chordata; class Aves; order Passeriformes; family Fringillidae; genus Emberiza; species Emberiza elegans. Next base: position 4,270,465 of record JALJVW010000084.1, on the reverse strand, counting down.
TTCATTTGTGCAGAGTTATTTAATTTAGCTAAGAAATCCTGTAAAATTTCTGCAAGCTGTAAGATTCTTTCACATGGAAAGAGGGTCTGGCTCATCCTGTGCATCCCATCTTTCCTTCCTTCTTGTCCTGTCCAGGACTAACTGACCCTTTCCATGTGTTTCTCCTTAATGCTCACCATAAACAATAATAAATAATAAATCTAATTACCTTCAGTGTTTCAGATCTTCACTGCTGCTGCTGGACTTTACCTCTTATTCTTATAAGAACTTAGCTTGAAAACATCCTTCTTTTCTTTTCTCATACCATTACAAGCAGCATTCTTTACAATACAGTTAAGACTCTCAGGGGCAATTAAAACACAAATGCAGAATATTTCCATGGATCCACTTTTATTTTCCTGGAGACAGTAAAACAAAGCTACAGCCCTAAAGGCTAAAGAGAATTCATTACTGTGCATGTTGTTATCCTCTAATGTCACCATAAATTAGTTGGAAGACTCTCCTCCCAAAATAAGGATCACAAAGATCCTTTGAGGTTAAAGTTTTGTTACAGCAAGATGTCCTGAAAGCATCCTCATTTCAGAGACACTGCAGGCTTGGAAATACTCATACCTTGGAGGGTCCCATTTTGAATCATGCACATTTCCTTAGGCAGTGGGGAAAATAAAGAAATCAGTATTATTGAAAATGTCCTTTCTCACCCTATTTCTATGTTCCTACTGACAAGGAAGGAATTTGGAGAGCTCACTTTCTTCCTTCTATGCCAAATACTCATCTATTATAATGCTTTACACCAATTTAATAATTATAATAATAAAATCTTATAAAACACATTCTTATTGTAAATTTCCTGACAATTGATGTAATTTTCTGTTTCACATCCCATGCATTGTCTCTTTCACTCCATGTTATTTAACATTTTGGACACCCAGATCCACCCAAGGAATGAGGTGTCATAACAACAGAAAATCCAGGCAAATAATGTAAGAAGACGGAGGTCAGAAAAGGGCATTATGAGCATTTTCAAGAGCCAGGGAATGTGAAAAACTCCCAGATAACCTGGTGCTGTTTGAAGCATTCAAAGGAGTCCCAATTGAGCTCCAGCCACTGTGCCAGGAAGGAGAGGCTCCCTCCAGGATCCTCTGCTGTGTTTTCAGCCCTATGGAAACACCCTGGACTGCCTGGCATACACCAGACACAGCTGGGAAGGGAAATTTCCCCTATGGTGAGGTGAAATGCCACTTTAATATCTCTAAATGTAGCTGTTTATGTGAAGTTACCTTCATCTCTGTAAAATTTGGTCAGTATAGTCAATAATAAGAATAATTCAGCTACAAACTTCTAGGTATTTATTTAATGATAAATACAACTTTCAATACAACTTTCTTTAGTTCTTGTTGAGAATTTTTTCTATTTTTTTCCGCTGAGACTTTTTTTTTTTTTTTTTTCCCCAAGTCATTAATGTCCTCATTTAAGTCTGTGTCTAAAATATGGTTTTGGAGGTGGGGAAGTTTAAACCAATCATTTCAGTTGCACCATCTGGTATATCTTTGGGTAATTATGACACCCAAAAATACACTAATGTTTCAGGTGTTTTTCAAGTGTTATTAACAATCTATCCACTGGATGTATGAAGGTCATTTTAAAGGACTGATGGTTTGTTTTGCTTTTGATGGTTTTCTTTATTACTTTTTTTTGGGTTTTTTTGTTTCTTTGTTTTTTAATATATAATGTAAAGCAATTTAGAGAGATCTGATTTTCAAAAAGAGTGTGAAATCCATCCATGTCTTCAATTTTGATAGCAGCATTATTATCTTGCTGGGATCTTTGATGGGCCCAGTATTTCAAAAAGGCACTGAAGGAGTTTCCCATGCTTCCCATCGGCTCAGGGAATATTTGCATTCATTCTGAGGAGTGTTTCTGTTCTGAATTAAGATCTTTTGCCTAGAATTTCAGATAATATCTCCAACTGAAGATAATTTTTTATCACAGAAAATGCCTTTAGGATTACAGTTTCAGATCAGGAACTAATATAGAGGATAATGTACTGAAAAAACAAAGACTAGTTTTTTGCAGCTGTATCAATCACACAGACAAGGAACTTCCAGACTTTCACACTCAGGAATCAGAAAGGTTTTGTTGGTTACATAAGGTTATGTTACTTATTTTTGCTGTTGTTGCTATTGGTGGTGTTTTTTCCTTTCAAATTTGTGAGAAATGCAATATAATGTGATCCACTCCTAGAGAAGTAATTTATTTCTTCTGAAATACTGATAGGGAAGGTGATACAATTAGCTTCCAGGTGCTCCTAGAAATAATTGATAGTGTTCCATGACATCAGACACCTTATCTATCTGTACAAAAAATTCAGCTTCTTCTCCTTCTTCTTCTTCTTTTCTTCTTCTTCTTCTTCTTCTTCTTCTTCTTCTTCTTCTTCTTCTTCTTCTTCTTCTTCTTCTTCGTCTTCTTCTTCGTTTTCGTCTTCTTCTTCATCTTCTTCTTCATCTTTATCTTCTTCTTCATCTTCATCGTCTTCTTCTTCTTTGTTGTTGTCGTCTTTTTCTCCTTCTTTCTTCTTCTTCTTCTTCTTCTTCTTCTTCTCCTTCTTCTTCTTCTTCTTCATCTGTCTTCTTCTTCATCTTCGACTTCTTCTTCTTTCTTCTCCTCCTTCTCCTCCTTTTCCTTCTTCTCCTTCCTTTTTTTTAATTATTATTATTATTGTTGCTGTTATTATGATGTTAATTCTCATTGCTATCACTTTATTTTTATGCATAAATCATTTGGTCCCCCCAAATCCATATTCAGGCACCAGAAATATAATTTTCAAGGTGTCTGGCTACTGATGATCTTGCTAATAATGACCTAAGTTTGGATTTTTTCCATGATGTTAGAAATAAATTATCAGAAGCTCTCCCATCAACTTTTCCCATAATGCCCTGGTACTGTATTTGAAGAAAGTCCAAATCTTGGACAGAAACAAGGGATTCAAGATGGTTCATATGCCTGGTAAGGAAAACATGGATCTTTTATACTTTTCCAGGATTCTCTGCTTTGTGGATTATTTCAACTCAGCATCTGCTGGACGTCTGAATCAATTATTACCACATAAGCAAAATAAATCAACAGAATAAGGCAAAATTACTTTTAGATTAAGAATGTGGTTTTTTCCTGCTTCAATACAACTGCATATTTCTGAGCTACAAACCCAGATTTGTACTCTTTTCCCAGAATCAAAGGAACCAACAGAAAGAAACAGACATTTCTGGGATGTGATATATCTGACATCTAAAATAGATCAGATGTGCCACGTCTGTTCCTATCCACTGGCTCCATAAAAGGAAGGGAGCTGACTTCTCAGGCTCCTGCACTGCAGAATTTATTTCAACTAATTTTAGCAGTGTAATCCATTTTGAGATGCAGCGAATTAGGGGTCTATGGTACATATCACAGTGAAGTTGGGTGTGTAGGGTAAGGGAAAATCTTATATAAGAACACCAGATTGGGAAAAGACAAGACTTTCTGCATGTTCCCATTTTTAGGCTTGCAGCAGAAGCAGCAAAGTCTGGGCTAAAGAATAAATTGCTGTGACAACATAATTCTGTTAATCAATTAGACAACTCAGGAGAGAAAAAAAAGGTGATTACTGAAAGCTGACAATGAGTTGCCTGCAGAGGAAGACATAAAAGCAAACAAACAGTCCCGCCTGCCAATTTAGCCTGGAGGGAACACTCACATTCTCCTCTGACCCCAAATCTAAGCAGCAGTTGAACTTTGAGCACAGCAGCAAGTCCCATCAACCAGCTGCTTTCCATTCCACACAGGATTTCACTGTCCAGCCCATGGCCTCCAGCCTGAAAGATGTGAGGATGTGCTTCCAGCAGTCATTCATCAGTTTTTCTGCTCTGCTGCAGGGATGCACAACGGGCTGGAGGTGTGTAATTTTTGTTTTTTTTTTTATTCCATAGCTACCCAAAATAGAACGAATGAGCTTTGTTCAGCATCCATCCTGCCAGAACACCAACCTGGCCCTGCGTTCTGACTATGAGAGGGATTTATAAAATAACACATTTTGGCTGTTGTTTACCAGATAATAGAAGCCATCAGGGAGAGAGGAAATTCCGAGTGGCACTTTCCTGACAGCTCGTCTCTGGCAAGCTGTCAGATGCAGGCTCCGAGGAGCTTCCCCGGAGCAGAGCAGAGCCCAGCACACTCCAGGAGCTGTTCAGATCCAAACCCTGACCTGCGGGGCAGGCTCCCATCGACCAGCCTGATGTGTGCTAATTGTGTACCAAAAGGATTAAATTAGCGAGGCAATCGTCTGCCATTTGCTTTTCTCCTTCTCCTCTCTCTCTCTCTCTGTTTCCTAATTTGCTTGAATCACGCACTCGAGAGGAATTTTTAGACTAGGAAGCTTGTTAGCTAAAATATACTTCTCCATTCACTTGATTTCATCTGCCAAAAGCCTCAAGCAAAAGTGCAAGTAAGGACAGATAAAAGGGTAGTAATTAGAGCATATAGTGATTAATTTTTTAAAAAAATCATTTGTGTGATAACGACTGCGTTTTTGTTGCCACTTATCTTTCATTATGGAAATTAGTGAGGAATGAATCCATAACTTCTGACCTCAGGTATATGAAGACTGCAGATCCTTCTCCTTGTGATTGGGAGCATTTCCCCTTGTGATGTTAATGAAATAATTTTACTGTCAGCTGTTCTTTCAGTTGTGGAAGAACGGGGCTCCAGCAGTGAAACAAAATTTCCTGTGGATTTGGAAAAAATTTGGAGCCTCTTTCATCTTTTCTAGAATAAAATCAGATCAGAGACACACCAGTGTTACATTATGGTGCATGTACAGCAGACTTTGCATATGTATCATATATAAGTTTTTGTATATATATGTGTGACGTTTCCAGTTACAATCTTAATTTTGTTGCCTTTCTTATTTGAAATTCCAGATGAATATGGATTCTTCCACAGACAAATGAAATAAGTGGAACAAGAACATTAACTTAAATGAAGTGAATATATAGACCTCAAAATCAAAAAAGGAAGAGGAGAAAAACATAAATTTCATATTTGTGAATAGATCTCACACCCCTTGATTCACTGTCTTGATTCACAGTCTCCTACCTATGGGGTAAAGAGTGATGCTGAAATGCTCCATTTTTCCCTCTAAAGAAAGCATAAGAGGGAAAATGAAGTGAAATCAGAAGGAAAGAATCCTTCTCTTGATATTTTAGCCATTTTGTCTATCTCAAATTTGATGAGAGACTCTCAGTAAGCAGAGTCTGGAATACCTGAAGCCCAAAGACTTTGTGAGGAAAACATCTGTGAAACACAGACAGCAGCCTGGGCTGGAGGGTCTTGTCTCAGACGCTGCTCCCTGAATTCCACCAGAGGTTTTTCACACATCCAGCATGCCATAGAAAGGCAGATCAGCACTGGGAAGACCGTGCAGGGACTTTCTGCATGGTGTGGGTCAGAGTTTGTTTATAGAAATGCCAGAGGGGCCAGTCAGGGGTGATGCTGTTCTTGGGCTGGGAAGAGTTGCTGCCAAATGTGGCCACAGAAGTGAAGGTGAGATGATTGAGTTGATGGAGTGGAAGGCTGGGAAGACAAGCAAAAGAGGCAAGAGTGGGTTTGGGAGAGCAGATGATGATTCCTGGCAGAATTCCCTAAGAAACTTCAATAAGAAAAAGGTAAGAGCCAGAAGATCTGCAAAGAAATCTGAGGAACAGGTGTTCCATTATGTAGGAAGTTTGAGAATTCCAGCAAAAGACCCTTGTGGCTAAGCCAGACACTTTCCAATGACCAAAATCCATCCTTGAAGGTTTTCAAGGCATGGACAGAAAATACCATTCTGTCTCTACCTAGAGAGTATTTTCTGGGAGTATGTTGAGAATATTCCAACTTTCAGTGAGCTGCTGAACAAGGAGGACTTCACTGGTCCACAGCTAGAAACTTCTAAAGAAACAGAATCACAGAACATTTTAGGTAGGAAAAGACTTTTAAGATTATCAAGTCCACCACTCAGCCATGTCCCTTAGTGTCACATCTGCATTTCTTTTAAAAACCTCCAGGGGTGGAGACTCCACCATTTCCCTGGGCAGCCTGTTCTGATGCTTGACAGATTTTTCAATGAATAAATTTTATCTAATATCCAATCTTCCCTCCCCTGGTGTAACTGGGGGCCTTTTCCCCTTGTACTATCACTTGTTACCTGGGAGAAGAGTCGGACCCATTTCCCTTGAGCCTCCTTTTCTCCAGGCTGAACCCCCCCCAGCTCCCTCAGCTGCTCCTCACCAGCCTTGAGCTCCAGACCCTTCCCCAGCTCTGTTCCCTTCTCTGGACATTTTCCAGCACCTCAACATTTTTCTTATAATGAGGGGCCCAAAACTGAGTCCAGAATTAGTGGTGGGGCTGAAAACCACCCAAAATTAGTGATGCAGCCTCAGCAGTACCAAGTACAAATAAAAGATTATTTTTGTTTCTCTAGTGCTGGTGTTAATGACAGCACCAATTAAATATTGGAAAGCCAGGAAGACATCCAGAAAATATAATTTACATTTTTGTGCTTCTATGGGAACACTAGATTCATAACTGTCTTGCTAAATATATAAGAAAAATAGATCTTTAGACATTTTATACAGATAAAAGTGTGTGTCCATCTTTTTGTTTTTTGCTTAATCCTCAGTAAATTGTCCTATAGTGGAACCATGGTGTAATCCTGAAAATCCAGGGCACGACTCAGGACAGAGGGTGTTCAGTCAAGCTTCTCTCCATCTGCAAAACAAAGAGTGTCACTGTACCTGGAACTCTGGTTGCCTTTCAGCAGGCAATTATTTGGTTCAACGAATGCTCCTTAGGTTGAACATCAGGGAAAAAACCTTCAGCCAGCCAGAGGAGTCACCCCTGCACTCTGCTTTTGTGAGCATGAAATCTCCTTCTGCCCTGGCTGTGAATGGGAGAGTCAATCACACGTCAGGAATGATTTAGATAAGGTTTGACCCTGCCTTAGGTCAGAAACGTGGCAGAGATGGTTTTTGATTTCTCATCCAGAGAACTGCATCCATGAATCTCAGTTTCTACCATTGCATTCCTATGATTTTTTATGAATATTAAACTGCTGTCGAGGTCCAAGGCATCTTGAGATAAAACATGACATTCCTGGAGGGCGATTCAGTCCATCCCAAACAGGTGAGCATTTTTTTAGAGGAAGTGGGTGAAGGGGAACAAATCTGAAAAAAATTCCCCAGAAAATTGATTTCTCAGTTCATCTTCTTAGCAGGAAGCCATGAAGAAGGATTGAATCATTGGGATAACTTTTTTTTACCATTGCAAGTCTTTTGATGTACTGAAGATAAAAAAGGGGCCTTGTGACTAAGAAACTTTTCCCAAGACAATGAATTCTCAGGCATCAAGAAGGGTGGGAGCTCCACAAAAAAAAAAAAAATCAGTGGTTGGCATCTTCAAAATAATGAAATAGTGGGTTTATGATATTAGAATTACATATTAGTTTGGATTTGTCAGCAACAGAATATTTTATATCTCAAGTTTTAACAATTTTCCTGGTAATTGATTATAAATGCCCACAGTAATTCTACATTTGAGTTAGTTCTTCACCTAGAAGTTCTTCTTTTTAGCTTTTTTTAACATGTCTTAAGTAACCTAATTCATTTAATTATGCTTAAAAGGAAAGAAGTTGACACACACACAGAGTTGTCTGCCACAGTGTTTATTGGTTAGATTTTCTTTAACAACAAAAAGGAAAGTCACATTTTGACACCATATTGAAAGAGGTTATATGCCAGAGTAGGAAAGATACCACCAGTGTCCTTATCAAACACCGAACTCATGTAAAATATTACTCAAATTTCTATGATTTTTACTCTCTTCAGCAATGAAAGATTTGCATTGCTTTGAAAAGCATTATATTCTCAGAAGTTTCTCCTCCCAGACTAAAATCTTACATTCATTCATGCAAAAGCAATTTTAAAATAAACCAGTCCATTATTTCAGAGTGCACAAAAGTAATCTGAATTGCAGCCTCTGCCACTGCTTGTGTAAGAATAATTCTATTTTGAACAAGCTGAAAAAACCTTGTAAGAATTTCACCTTGCAAATCCGACTGCTGCCAGTCCAGGTTCCATACAGGTGAATTTTGTGGTGCAGCAACCAAGATAATAATACTTTCTGTAACTATAAATAACAATCTCTTAAATTTCAAAAATCTATGAGTACTTTTTTAATGGATGTGGACTCAAAAAAAGATATTTTTCACCAGTTACATCTGTCAAAATTTCAGTGGTTTGTCTTTGAGAAATGGCATCAGACTCTCCCTGAAGTCAGAGCAGACATAAAGGGACATTCAGAACTGAATATTTAATTTTCCAAAAAGCTGCTAACAAAGATGTGGTGAGGAATTGGCCTATAAGCCAAGGCAAAGGTAATTTAGAGGAATTCCAGATTTGTCCCCTAGTTCCATTTGGTAGCTACTGAGGCATCAGGTGAAAGTGGGAGCGGCTGGATGGGAATATCTGCAGAAAGAAATGTCCCATCTGTGTGTTAACTTCAGGCTCCTTGAGCTCTGGGACTTGTAAACACATTGGAAATAAATTCCTGTCTTAGACACTAATCCCTGGCATTATTTCCCTTGTATTATCTTGTCTGGAGTGTAAAACTCAATCCTCGATTTTTTCTCCCCACTTGGAGAATATCATTAATGCTAATTGTGAACTTGGCTGTGATTGCATATTGCTTAGTGTGATGCTAATGAATTTGAATAGTAATTTGTACTATATTGAATTAGCATCATATCTCAGAGACCATGGAGAATTGAACCCTAAAGCTTTCATCATCCCTTTTTTCTCCTTTTACCAGCCAGGCCTCGTAGCTTTTCTGCTTTTTGAAAACCATTTAACAGGCTGCTCACTGCCCAGCTGAGATGAGATCAGCACTGCTGACAAGAGCACTCTAATACCTTATTACCAGCTAAATATAGACTGGTTTGAAATCAGAATGAGCTAAGGTTAGTGATATCTTTTAGGATATCTATTTTTTGTTATTTTTAATTAATTTATTTACTTATTATGTTATCACAGAACGATGAGGTTGGAGGGACCACATCAGTGGGGTCACCTGGTGCCACCTCCCTGCTCCAGCAGGGTCATCCCAGAGCACAGGCACAGGATTGTGTCCAGACAGTGCTGGAATATCTCCAGGGAGGGAGACTCCACACCCTCCCTGGGCAATCTGTTCAGTGTTAAAATATAGATCATGTACAGAGCTCCAAAACCTCCCACGTCCTCTGGGCTGCTGAAGCCAAATCCAAGTTAAGTGCAGAGAACATCAGAACAAAATGAGTGTAAAGACATTTTCCAGTGAAGGAGTGAGACCTCCATGCACACATCAGTAGTAACAAAAATTCCATGCTTTGGTTGGAAATTTTAGAAGCATAAGGGAAATAAATCATTTGGTAATTTAAAGATTTTACTCTTTTATTTTAAACCTAATTTTCCACATGAGAATAAAAGCTTCGTCATTTTGATCTGTGACCCTCTACAGGTTTAGGTGAAGAAGAAAATTAGATGAAGATGAGAATATATAGAAATCAAATATAATCAGATATCATTTAAAAATTTCAAATATAAATTTCAGTATTTCTGCAAAGTCTTGGCCACAGAAAACCCAAGCAACCATAGCTTTCAAGATCCTAAGGAAGTGGAGTTAATTATTTGCAAATAAATATGTTCATAAGATCATAAATACTTTTCCAAAAGATCTTATGATTGTGTCACAGTAACATAAATGTAAATACAGTAAATGTACTTAAATTTAAATTGTATGTATTTGAATTTTCACAAATGAAAATAAGCTTTGATTACAATTTAAAATGTCAGAATAAGATTTTAAATATTTTGGATTTTTTTTTTTTTTTCCCTAAATTAATAATGTAATTAATTTTACACAGATTCATACGCTCAGTAATATAATATCTCAAATATTTGCTACAAAATCAAAATATTTGGTTGTTTTGCTATTTAATATGCTCCTACCCAAATCTTTCTGCAATCCCATGATGGTTTCTTTATGTCTCACAGTCCTACAGGAGAATTATCTGCTCCTCATTGCGTTTGTATTCAAGGACATTATTAGTTTTGAGCCATTCTTTCCTCACTGTTTTCTCAGAGCTATGGGACATTACATACATGAACATTCTAGGGTTGCTCTGATATTTTCTGCAACAGAGAGAGGCTTGGAAATAAGAAAAAGGAAATTTAGTGAAGGGGTTAAAGCCATTTTTGGATCATGTATATGTGTATAGGTGTTTACACATTTTTTTCTCCTGACTAGAAAATAAAGAAATCTGTGGGCACTGGGCAGATCTGTGCTCATTCCTTTCTAAAAGGGAGATTTATTACAGAGTCAGTGCATTCTCCAACTTCACACCATGATATTCATTCTGCATTCCCCCACCATGACTCTTCCACCTGACTTTGTTTTATGACCTTGAACCAGCCTAAACAATCTCTGACAAGCTCATCAGTGATTTGTGATTATTCCAACAGAAGTATAAATAGCATCTTAGTAAAAAGTTGAATTAAATAAGTAAACTATGCAATGCTTTCCCAAGCTTGAATGCAACAGCAGGCTGGAAAAATTATGCTTTATTTTTCTAAAATCTCCTACAGAATTCCTGAATTAAGCAGTAAAATTTAATATGACTAAATTACCTGTGATGTTACTGTAAATTTCTCCTGCCTAGAATCACATAACTCATTGAACTAAACCTTCAAAGGATGAAAACTGAATTGAGCTATCTGAGAATCTTGCTTACACAACCCATGTGAGTTCAAATATCCTCATGTACAGCATTTGGCTGTTTTAACCACAAATATTTGATTCTGATACTGTGAAGCCTGAAAACTGAGTAGGACCACTTCAGGGAAGGGGATGAAGTTCAGGGAAAAAAGGATCCAAAACCAAGAGAGGAATGAGGGTTCCTCCAAGGTCTGATATCAGGTAGATGTCCCCCGGCCATTCTGTCAGAGGGGTGTGGATGTGTTACCTATGGGCTCAATAAATAAAATTCTGATTGATGAGTTACTTGCAAAGACCCACAAGAAAAATGAATTTGCAATGCAACAGCTCCATGATAAGAGCTGGGAGGTGGGAAATGCTTTGGTCCCTCCAAACTCTCCTTGTCATCCACATGGGGTTTCAGACCACACCTTCAGCTAAATGTAAACTGATGTGTGGAGACATTCTGAATTGCCTGTTCCCATTTACCCCAATCACAACATCATTCTCTCCCATTCTGTGCTGCAAAGGGATTGTTGGAAATTCCTGTGGTGGAAAGTGATGTGTGCCCGGGTCCAGCCCTAATACAAATTCCCAGCCTGGCTGACACATGTCCCTACAGAAAGCAGAGAAGACACCCTGAATCCCAGAGTTTAGAAATGTTTTCCTGTGGCTGACAGTAGAATTTGCTCCTACCCTGATCAGCTATGCTCTCCCTTTCCTGATTTTACAGCCCTGTGAATTGAGTCTGAGACATATGTGCCAATTCCCCACAATAGTCTTGCCTGTGTCTTTTATATTAAATTTTCCAATATGATTCTCTTACCTCCTTAAATGACTTTCAAGGATTAGAATTCTTTTTTTTTTTTTTTTTCTTTGCCTGTGTCTCAGTTCTGTCTCAGTAAAAATGGGTGACAGTATTGCCTTGCTTTGCAGGACTGTCATGAAGATTACTAAGCTGAAGAGTGTGAAGACATATTTAATGTATCATAAATGTGTTCAGAGCTCGTGCTAATTTAGGATTGGGGAAATTAACCTGAAGTGCAGAGCACATCTGCTTTGCCCTGATCTCCAGTCAGCACAGCTCACCAAGTCAGACTGCAATATGGTGATAATCACTGGAGATGTCAAACAGCAAACTGCTATTAGCAATACAAAGATAATGTAGAAGCACTTCTGAAACCCACACTGGAGAAAAAATTAGATTACTACAAAGGGCTTAGGAAACAGTAATTCAGCTTCCTCAGAGTGTGAAATGCATTGAATATGTTGAAGAGGAGATTAGCAAGGAACTTAATTAGGGTCTATATGTAAGTTTAAAGATTTTTTTCACTGGTAAGAGAACAGATTATTGATAAGTGACAGCTCGGTACTGTGAACAACTCAATGGAATAGTCAAATGCAGGAGCTGTTATTTGAAACAAGATAAATTCATTTTCAAGATTATAAATAAACCCCAAATATTCAACAGGGAGAACAATTTACCACATGCAGAGATGCAATCAACTCACCTTTACATGAAGAGATCAGTAATGCACACTCTCAGGAGCAGAGCGGGGGTGTAAGTGCCCTGGCTTGTGTTATACAAGAAAACAACTTAGATCAAAATGATCCTGTCTGACTCATAAACATAAATATCCATTTCCTATCAGGACCATTTATTGTCACCTGTAACAGGAGCTGTGCAGAAATCCTGCTCAGAATTGGGATCCGTTCCTTCCAGGCAAGCACCAAACCCTTGGCCCCGCTCCTGCCACCAGGGAACGTCCCTCTGGAAAAACATTCTTAAACCCAAGTGGCATCTTTCTGCTGCAGATCTCCTGCATAGAAAAGCAAAAAGTTCTTCTCTGATACATTTCAGACCCAAACATGAGATTAATCTCAGCTGAGTCTCTGTCTGCAGGCGCATTTCAGCGATTTGACTGTGTATGCCTTTTGTCAAATACATTTGTCATAAGATGGTATTTTCCACAAACCTTCCAGAATAAACTTATTTTGTTTACAGAAATAGCCTTGGGTTTAAAGAAAAAAATACCCTGATACTTTGTTTTCAATATATTTTTAAAAAAGAACATTTTAAATTGTTGGAATTTTCTGTAAAAGCTGCATTTTCAAAAATAGTAAGTTGCAAAGAAACCTTGTAAATTGTGCTTTCACATAGTACTCAGGAAAAATTTGGAAATCCAAGCCATGAAGAAGTGCTTTTTTTCTTAATTCTCATCCCATTTAATCTATAATTCTTTCCAAAATCAAATAAAACACCTAAATTCTTCAATATAATGAAAAGAATAAGAAGAAATATTAAGAGATACAGATAATTTTTAAAGGTATTTAAACAAATGTAAAACAAGAGAATAGAATATGTTTGTAAAAATAAGTCTATCAGAATCAAGATCAAGATTCCATCTGTGTCTAAACCAATAAAATTTGTCATTTTCCACGGCAAAGTGGTGGGTCTATCTCTTCAGCCATGTGGGGATACAAACTCTGTGGCTGGGCCTTGATGCAAAGTTTAAACTTCAGGGTCCACCTTCCAGCTGAGATCTCTGAAAGCCTCTTCAGACACATCCCCTACTTTCAACATAGGTGCAAAATCACAGAGAAATCTCTTTCTTTTAATCCATTTATCACACACCTTTACTCAGTGACCCACCTGCCATTGTCAACATAAGGTGAAGGAAAAGAACCAACTCTTTCAAATTAAAATTAAATGTGTTCTCTACCATTTTTTTTTAACCCTGGATAATGTGGTCAGACATGAAAGCACCACATACTCTCAATAAATAAATTATTGTTGACTGCAGTTTTCCATGACCATAAGGCATTGAGATTGTTCCTTAGGAGTGCCCAGTTGCCATCCATCAGTCTGCGGCTAGGTCATGAATCACTACAGAAATGGATGTGCAGAGTTGTCTCTGTTCAATAGATGTCCAAGATTTCAGATGTTCCCTCATGTGCTGTGGACTTTATTATGATGGTAAAGCATTTATCAACAACGACCAAAATAAAAAATCACTTTCAAGTGGACTTCAAGGCTGGGTATTCACGAGTAAAAAAACAGCTCATAAATCATATCTTAAAATATTACCATTCTTCTGTGAAATAATTTCTTTTCTTGATGTATCCAGGGAACTTTTGACTTCCTTTTGCAGACTTGCAAGAGAAATATTACACACTCCTTTGTCAAACTGAGAGTTTTTATTGGAATGAGTTTCATGGGAGACACTGGAAGCCAGGGTGATTTGATTTCTGACTAAATATAATGGGACTACGTAAAATATTCCTCAAAAAGACCATCCCATCCAGTGATGCCCTAATGCAAATCAGTAGAGCAGCATCTGTGGGTCAGACCTTTCAACTGGCAAAATAAAGACAGAAACCATTTATATAAAGAGAGGGGGCTGGACTGAACCAGTGGGAATGATTAAAGGGCTGCAAAAGCACTTCCATATTGGAAGGAAGGAAAAAAATAAAATATACCAATATAAAAACAATTTAGAAAAAAATTGTTGAATGCAGTAGAAATTCAGGAAAATAATTAATGGCTTAGAGAAGGCAGATGTGGTGTTCTGTTCTCATCTTAGACTGTAAGAAAGAAGGCAGCAGAGGGAAATAAAAATAACAGTTTGTTCTTTTCTTCTTATCTCAGATGCTCCTAGAAGTTAAGTCCATTCATTCCCTGGTTCTGCTGTGGAGCTCTCACTAAGTAACTCCTCAGGGACAGAAAGTTACAGGATTAGACATGCAATTGTAATTTGTAAAACAAATAGCTTCAGCTAATTAATGGTACTAATTCTCAATTGCTGCAGCCATAAAGCTCAGGAGACAATCTGGGCTGGTATTTTAATACACTGGATTCACTCTGTTTGGCACTGTTGTGTTGCTGAAGAGACAGGGCTTGTTTTTATGTAAATGCATTTTCCTTACCCATAAATTTAGTACAGGAAGAATAAGGAATATTCCAACTTTTTTTTAAACTAGGTTTTTCTGAATGCTGCTTTCTGAACTTCCATGCATGTCTGTCTTATTCTGAGCTCAGAAAGTTTGAGCCACATTTAGCCAAAATGCACAAAATTAAATAACATTGTGATGGATCTAATGGTCTATTATTTTCTCTACGGAATGTAGCAACCTGGTGAAACTTCTCAATATTGGTTAAAGCATCTCTTCCTCATCCCCACTTCATCTTTCTGGTTTCTCCCCTCTTTACCTGTCTCTCCTCTGATTTTCCTGCAGGTTCACCACTGGAATTTTCTAGCTCTGTGTGTCACTGCCATAGGAAATTCATGCAATGCAGTAAAAATAATTCTTTTTGTAATCAAAAGGAGCCACTACTTCCTGAGTCAAATGGAAAGGTCTCACAGATATCCTAGGGGAAAGGTGTGATCATAAAATCCCAGGATCACCCAGAATGGTTTGGATTTGAAGGGATCTTGGAGATCATCTCATTTCAACCCCTGACATTGATTCCTCAGGTTTTAGCTTTTATATTTTTCAGATTCTGTGCTGCTTTAGTGTGTAATTCTGAACTTCATATTAGGGGATGGTGAGCTCTCTTCACAGAGTAGGGAGACAAAACAATTCCTTCTCAAGGACAACCAATTCAAATCTCAGGCCCAGGAGCACAAACAACGTGGACTAAAGAGAGAAAAACAAGAAGGATGGGACTTCATAAACTAAAACTGTAATTGGACAATCAACTCCAATATGCCAATGGACCAAAACTTTAATTAAAGTGTGAGACCCCGTGATTGGTTGTCCATTTTGTGACCATTTTGGGTTCATCTTGGGTGTAGCCCTGGCTGGGATCTTGTGCTGCCCAAGGTGTATCCATTAGAGCCTTCTAATAAATCCCTACTTTATTCTTTATCTCTGTCCAGTCTCTGTTCTAGGTCAGCCTTCACAAGGCATCAACATGGACAGGGACACCTCCCACCAGACCAGGTTACTCAGAGCTCCATCCAACTCAGCCTTGAATGCTTCCAGCGATGGGGAGCCCACAACAGTTCTGGGCAAGGAAGTGGCAGGAAAATTGAATTCCTGGCCCTTTTGTTCAGCTTTGTCCTGTATGTCAGAATGCAAACAGGTCCTGGCTGGCAGAACAGGGAGTTGAATTCAGACACTACATTTCTTCATCCAAAATCAATGCGGATAATTAGCAGATGAAAGATCCACTGGAAACGGCTAATTTTCTGTGTCAGCAGGTAGATAAGGAATCAATGAGACAGTCTTGTTCCTCTCATTTCACTGAATTTGTTTCCATTAGAGGTTGTAGCATGTCTAATGAAAAACATGTTTGTTTGTTTGGGATGCTCCTGTCTGTCTCCTAGGCAAAACCACACAGGATAAAACATGTGGAACAAATAGGACAGCTTCCTGGACATAAATGCCCACTTTTCCAATTATCCCAGACCAAGAGTCTGATCCAAGATTCACTACTCTCAGGCATATCCAGCTGCCTTAAAACAGACTACAGACTGGG